>CP114857.1:3750000-5000000 GCA_029959215.1 Tricholoma bakamatsutake
TGAGCATTGTTTAGTTTACATATTTTACTTACTGCACCTGATTAGATCCACTAATTGTACTAGGTACAGTACAGATTAATATAGTCACTTATACAGAGACTGAGATCCATTAACTGTACTAGGATCAACTTTCTACAAGGAGTGGTGGGAGCTGGGTTTGATGAAATGGTGTGGTGGTGATGGTATGAACAGGTAGTTGGTTCTGAATGAATGTGGTGACAGTAATTACAGCTACAATATCACAGGTTTCAAACCAAAACCAAGATAAAAGTTTGATTAAATACATGCATGGATGCCATGAACATAGACAGCATTGTCATTGACCTTTTGGAGGAGAGTCTTGCATGATGCCAGGCAGAGTCATTATGGAGATATGCAGAGATCCATCTAGTAGAGATAAGAATCAGCTGATCATGAAGATAAGAAAGTCAAAACATGCTTACTTGGTATTACAAGAGTTTCACATACTAGATAGTACTAGAAAACAAAAAAAAAGAGTGTAAGATAGAGTGGATGAAGAGAAGGGAGGGGAGGCAGCATGGGAGAAGCAGCCAGATGCAATAGAAACACACGAGTCGAAACCAGGTCACACATGCTATTTTGGGATAGCTTAGCCACTCTGAGCCACTCTGAGCTGCCCAATCTGAAAGCTGAGCCAGGTACAGCCTGGAGCTGATTTACCAGTGCAGCTTGCCCAAAATAGCAGCTCAAGTTAATGGCTTGTGGCTCTGAGCTGCACCATTGGCAACACTACAAATCCAACTTGTCAACAGATCTCAGGGTGTTGTCAAAAAAATCTGATATAGACCTCAAGATGATCCAAAGTGCCACAAACTTCCTGCCATTGTATTTGTGGAATGTCCAGGATATCTGGCATGTAGTCTGTTTCTCTCTACATGAAACTATGACCTTACAAACATCCCAGGGCCTCAGACCCCTGGCTGGCATGGGGTCAATCCATCATGGATTCCTATTTCTCCTGTTGTTGCTTGATGGGAGGATAGATCTGTAAATCTGCTTTCTTGTGAACAGCTTCCATTGGCTTTAGCCTGGGCAATTACCATACACAAGAGCCAGGGCCACACATTGGAAGATGTTGTGATTGACCTTGGACCAAAGGACTTTTCATCTGGGCTATCATTTGTTGCAATTTCTTGGGTCAAAAAATTAAAGGGTTTGGCATTTCATGTCCCCTTTGGAATCCAGCAACTACAGCATGGTGAAGAAACAGAAGTCAATGAGGATGCTAAGAGATGATAATACAAGACAAGAGAGCCTGGGATTCACTCTAGATAGGCATGGGTGAATACATATTTAATGAATAACTATGTACTGCTTTACTCAGACAAGCATTGTGTACAGTGTGCAAGCTCCCATTACGTAGGTGAGGCATTGTAACACGTGTAACTAACGAACTGGGCCAACTTTGTGGAACGGCACACATGCGGAGTTTGAACTTTCACTGTTGAAACGTTGACCCGCGCGTCGGGTACCAGGCTTGAACCATGTTGCATTTGTACCAACTGCTCCCTCCGTCTGCGTGGCTCTCATCTCAACAAGATCCATTCTGCCAATCCCGCCTTCTGAACAATCGACTCCGACTAGACCTGAATTGCCCTCACCGCCTACTTTAGATGCACCCTAGACCCATATATTTCCAGCCGCGCATCTGCAAACTTTCGCGTTCATTCCAGTGCTTTCACCTCCCGAAAATGTGACTAAAGCAGGATGGTTGGAGTTTTCGGAGAAGACAATGAAGAAGTTGAGGGATTTACGTGTCACTATGGATCCCCAAGGAGTACCGCAGGTTTTATGGAACTGTGCAAACCGATGTGGGAGGATAGATTTGGACAGCAAACGGACTCGGAAATGTGTGACTCCTTTCCTTGTTCTTGGGAACGGATTTCCGAAGGAGGTATTAGCACTGAGTTTAAGTATCTTCTCATTGACGTGATTCACAACTTCTCAGATCTGGGAACCGATGCTTCGGCGTCTCCTTTCAACTTCTGCCCGCACTGTAATCGACGAAATCTGGTCCTGGTGTTGCATGGTGTGCAACACGGTGATGCCTACTTGATCAATCAAAGGACTCTTTCTGGGGTCTGTAAGACCGGAAGGTGCTCTATATGGATATTCCTTATCTTCTGTTTTCGTTCTCGATACGAGTTGATTGGACAGATAATGCACGCGTCTTGAACTTCCTCGTTCATTCCTTACCATCTGCGACGCTTCTTCCATCGAGTAGGAATCAGAGTATCGTCTTCCAGAATCGCACATTCGTTGCCGTTTGTCCTTCAATAGCAGGATGCACCTAGTACGCTTCTTCAGAACCGACCGAGGAACAGTGCATCTACAGCTTCGATAATTCCGCAACTCTTATTTTGATAGACGTCATTATAGAGCCAATAGATGGTTCTAAAGCTATTTTCCGTAAAAAAACTTGGGCGCGCTCGACACATTGGGCTCACAGCCAGTATATTGTTCCTACACGTTAGTAGCTCATCGATGTTGACTTGGCCTTCGCCGTCCAGGGAGGATGTTCACGAAAAGCCAATTCTAACATGAGTAATCGCGACACTTGGACTCCACACACCTACCATGAGTCGGCGAGGTATGGCTTGCACCTTACATAGTCGACCTATACATATCATATCCACATGATATCGGGCAGAAGCGGGTCGGCTTCGAACATTAGTATATCTTAACCTACTGTCATTATTGCACCTCTGCGGAGTATACTTCTGAATTCTCATCTCCGCAGTGCACGGCGACACAGCGCGTGAAAGTTCATTCTCAGGCGAAGGCTGCATTATGAGTATGATTCGTCAGTTTTCTGTCAAAATTTGAAGGCAAGCTTCCTGTGCCAAGCCTGTGCCAGGCACCCTAATCTATTCATGTCGACATGAGATGACTTGAGATCGTGAGGGCTTTGACTGCGCAAGCCCCAAGTCGGCGCGCAGCACGAAGATCAACCTCGCCGTCTTGCTGAGCCCTTGGCGAGGTTGTTTCTGGAATATTTCGGTGAGGTACGGATACGGCAGTTGCCATAAGCGTCGCCCAAATGCCCGTGCGGACTATGCAATGGTCATTTTCTCTTCTTTGTCACGAACCACAACGCCTAAAACAACCCCTGAACTTTACCTTGTATGATTTATGCTAGCGCCCCTCGTCATGCCCGGATTGAATTGTACAACGCAATGAGCCTCATGACCAATCTACCCACAAATGCACTGCATGGCCTTTCCATCATTCTCATACCCATCTTGCTCTCGCAGCATGCCGCTGCGTTTCCCCTGATTTCCATGACACCACGAGATTCCAAGCCCTCGCTTGGCAGACACAACACTAATACAAGTAGTGGTGGCGTTTCACCCCAAGTATGGGTACGTTTGACTTTTTCCTTTTCCTTATCTGCCACTCACGATGCTATCAGGTTCCTCTCCTTGCGGTTGCTTCTGTCCTACTTTTAGCAATTGCCTGGACATGCACGAAGAGAAACTGGTGGAAACATATCTCAATGTTCAGCTGGGGTACAACAGCAACGGATGCGGCGCCAGCTCAAGAGACTAGGGAACTTACGGCTGAGCAGCTTGCAGGTTCCATCAATGCGAATGCTGCAAGCACTACTACTACTCGAGCCCGCAGGAATCGGAGACCAAGACGTACTCCGTCGCAAATATCGACTACCTCCTTACCTGCTTACAACAAAGAACCAGGGGAACAAGAACTGGTTATTTTTCGGTGAGGACCCGTGCAGAACGTCGGATTTACTTCTCATATACATATTAGGGGTCCTGAAGACATGGAGGATGCTGGAATGCCAACCGCTGTTGTCATGCCATCCGTTTCAGAGGACGGAGAGGACTCGATGCATTCACGAGATGAATCTGACCCATACAGACCTATGCCAGAGTCTCCCAACAATGAACCACTTTTGGAAGAAAATGCCTTACCTGCAGACCAAGCTACGCAGAGCCTGCAACACTCCGAAGACAACATGCCTAGACGGAGCCTCCAATTACCTCACAGCACGGACGAGGCTAGCTCTCTTATGCAAGCCAGTGATGAGGCACCCGCATATTCTGATGCCCCACGAGGAGCAGCTCCTGCTTATTTCGAAGCAGTAGACCTCACCGAAGCTCCTCCTCAGAACAGCCCAAACATTCGCGAAACACCAAACCAGCTTCCGCCAGCATTACCACGCAGTTTGCCGGAGCGAGTGCCATCCAGACGCTCAGGTTTCCGACAACTACTCAGTGCCTTGCCCAATCGTTTATCGATGTCCCACAATACATACTCCTCTCATGGTCATGGTCGTGCTGACTCCAGACTCTCTCTAGTATCTTCCGATAACTCGCACGGGCGAGAGACGCCGCACGGCCGTCCTTCCCATCGCCCTTCTCCGTCGGGCTCTGGCTCCCTCCTCAGCCTGGCCCCTTTCCGTACGGTCTCACGCCAAAGCAATGTCAACTTGAATTCTCCATCCATGATCTCTGTAGACTCTATCTCTGCTCCGCTCACACATACTCTCATCCGGACGGAATTCACTTACCCCAAAGCAGGGCCAACACCTGAACAACTGAAACTGATATCCTCCCGAGAAGCGTTTGCGCGCTTCGGGATGCCTTACGGGGCTGATGCCATCGCTTACGCTGCATCAGCATCTCGCCATGACTTGCATGTACCACCCCCTGATTTTGACGTTTCGGATTCGGAGATTTTCCCAGTACCCGGTTCCTCACAAGCAGGTCCTTCGAGACTTCGTACAATCAGCAACGCTGAAGATCTTGCGCAGGAGCAGGAACGTGTGCCACAGCAAGCATCCAGTCCGGATTCATCTGCGGCGAATGATATGCGACCTGCTCGCCTATCCTCTCCTCAGGCGCAAGAGACTCAGGTGCATAACTTATCTCAGACGGAGAATGCTCCAGCCTCGGATCCGGCGAGCGACAGCACCCGTGACGCCGATAACTCATTGACCCTTACAGCTTCATCGGATACCTCGTCCCGCGATATTCGCCCTGTTGATTTAGAGACCACTGCGCCTCCGTCGTCATACAAGGCTCCAACCGCATCTGACCTGGAGTCCAAAAATAGGTCAAAACCTTCTAATGCCGCTGCATGGCTTGGACTTGGCGCTCCATCACACAAGGTCCCTAGTATATTTGACCGATCGGTATCGAGGGCCAGCTCGTTGCAAACGTTTGCGACCGCCGCTGAGTCCATGGACACCGACACGTCGCAAATAGAGCGTGATCGGAATGATGTTCATTCTGACACATCGGAACCTATGAGAGAGGACTAGTGCGGTCGGTGCTTCCGTCTGCAGATGCCACTGTTGCCGGGACGAAAACGACGTTGACAGAGGGTTGAATCCCTTCGGGGTTTCCTTATATATTACGGATATTGATGACATCTATTTTTTCTTTGCCTATAAAAACATCGGAACCACAATCTAACGTTGCTGCTCAAGCTTTTTGCGCTATATATTTCCTCATGCATTATTTTTATTGTCTGTATCTGTCTTTCCATTAGATACTGAATCAATCTTTGGACCTTGCACACCTTGGCAGGCTTGGCTTGAGACTTCAGCCACTTTCTCATGCTCCTTTATCCATGGACCCGAAGATCGGTCTTCTGACCACATCATTTCGTGACATGTTCAGAGTGTTTCTGGATTTGTTTTACGCACGCACGTACTGCCACTATACTTGCCAAAAAAGCTCGAACAAAGTTTTGTTGCAACAGGCTGGAGGTTGTCGGATCTGTCATGATGAAACGACAAGTTTAAAAATAGAACACGCCAAGATTCTCAGCAGTTACAAGTTGGACGGTTCAACCCTCTTCGAATAACATATCCGACCCTAGATTCATGTAGACTTCCGAATCTTAGAATCGTCTGCTCAAGCTCAAGCTTATTTTCGGTCAATCAACACTCCAGGTCAACTTCAGGTGATGGACGACGTTTGGCATCAATTGAATCACTAAACATATCATGATACCGGAATCATGTACCACCCACCCTAGATCCTTTTATTATTCGTTTTAAGGGTGATATCGTGACCTTGAAGCTTTTGCTTCAGGCTGTCATCAATGGCAGTCAACGCTTCGTTCGCTCCCCAAGGAGTGCCACCAGAGCACCTACCAGCAGAACGCGCGGGCTTCGATGGAACCCTTTTAGCTGCCCTTGCTTACGGTGAGTTTTTGTTGAGATGACGGTCATTATTGACGCGGGTTTGGAAAGGTGCCTTATTGATGCTTTACGTCCATTTAACTCAAGTGCTGTTAAGGAAGCCTAAACGAGGACACTCGTTCTGGGCAATAGTAGCCTACTCGAGCGTTCTATTTCCGCTGGCCACCTTGGCCATAGTTGGGATGTTCAAGTTCGACGAACTCTTGTACATCGATAATCCTAATTTTCCTGACGGCGCCAGTGCGTTTCGCCGAGAGTATAGGTCTGATGCTTTCAATATACTAAGCCAAGCCTGGTCAGTAGTAATCGTGTCTAGCTGAAGTATACTAATATCTTTGCAGTATTACTCTTTTTCCATGGTTTGCCGATTTGTTGATGGTATGAGTGGATGAAAAGATATTTAACCTGTGTTTTGTTGACGTGCTTGCAGCTTTACCGTATAATGGTTGTATGGAACTACGAATGGTGGATATTGGCATTGCCCCTTCTGACATATTTCGCTAAGCTTGGTGAGCCTAGGTTCTGTCCATTCGTTTGTTTCGTTTACCAAACTGTCTCGCCCCTTTAAAGCAACATCAATCCCTTTCCTCATTTCGCAAACGAAGCACGATGCTAGATGGATATCAAGATGTTCGACCTATGCAACATGTTATTATTCCCTTACCGCTGCCTTTAACATCCTCGTCACCGTCGTTGTTTGCATACGGCTTCACATGATGCGACATCAGGTAGAGGCTGTCATAGGCAGACTAGGTGCATCACTGTATACTTCATCATCGACCAAATTTGTCGAATCAGGGGCATTTTTCACACTTTGGTCAATCATATACCTGATACTGCGGACGCGTGGCAGTGTTGCCCAAGACGTCTTTCTTTACCCTTTACCCTATGTGCTAGTGCGTATTTGATCCAAACACCTTTGGTCATTGCTGAATAGGCCAACCGTAGGGCATTACACGAATGCTATTAATTTTTCGGATGGCCCAGGATCACGCCTGGTCCAGGGATGTTGTAACAGCATCTGCTCGGGGAGTAATGGACTGGCAGGTGTCGTCGACACACAGCGTTCCCTTGCATGATATAACCTCAATGTCATCAACTGATAAAGCAGGTCTCCAGCGGCAGAAACGCTTTAGTGATGTAATGTAGAATGATAGCATGTTGTGCTTTATAGACCATCCAACAATGTACAATCACGCATCCCCTATATATACATGGGCGTTTCACAGCCACATCTTCTTCTTTCGAATATCTGATTTGACTTCAAATGGAGTCGAGCAGCACTCATCCTGCGCTTCAACAATTACGATGCCAGTTGCAAAGTATACATGATGCGATATCTAATTTCCAGCCTTCAACGTCCAAACCCCCAATACTTGATTCATCACTCGACATTGGGGCCGTCTCAAATGAAGGCGGGCAATGGTGGCAGCAAGAGCACATTCCAGGCCTAAAAAAACTCCGAGATTCGGTAAAGATAGATTTGGATGTCTTAGAGAAGGTAGGGTATCTTTGGATTCAAACGGTGATCTAAGCCTTGTCAATTTCCGGATTTCAGTAGTTTCTCGACGACCCCCAATCAGCCCATCTACCCCCGCTGTCTACCAATGCTCCATATCTTATTGCAGTATGGAATGAAGTGCTGTGTGCATCTCCTTCGATAGATTCTATCTTCAAATCGATGCCCTTAGCCGCCACAGACCACTTCGAACAACGCCAGCGTGGTACACCACGACCACCTGGAGTCAAAGTTGATGTTATCGCAGACCATGGAAGGCACTGGATTAGAGTCAACACGTGCGTATATGCGAATTGACTCCTCGAATATTGTCAACCTAACGACCTTGATTATATAAAGTGTGAAGAACGCGCGCTTGCTAACAGAATTTCGTGAAATCGATTCTTACTTGACAGATTCTGAAGATGAAGCTTACGAAGAATTGGAGGATGCGAGACCAACCCTTGCGCAGAAAGAATTTGATAATTCGGTCTTGAGGATGGGACGATCACTAATTGCAGCAGCGAGATTCAACCCTGTCGAAGGTAGCATGGAAGTCCCTCGAATTACGCTACGCTTAACGCGTCTGGATCCCTCTCCCAATAATGGCAAAGAGAATGACCCCCGAATCTCCCAGACAATAAGATGCCTACAAGACATGGGAATAACTATTGAGCTTGGTGAGAGACAGCCAGAGGAACTTTTAGCTCTCGTCACTGTAAAACCATCTCCGCCCGTTCCCCTTGAACCCACTATACACTTAAATCTCGATCTCTCTGTCCTCATCGCTCTCATATCTGATCTCACTCACTCACCCCTGCCAAAAACAGTAGAGGAGGCCACTGCAAGGTTCATACCACCGAAAGCCTACAGCGAGTGGAAGAAGAAGGATGGCCTGATTGCAAAGAAAAAGGCGAAGGCAATAGTAGCCGAACCAGTGGCTTCCGAGAGTATAGATGAGGATGCAGGCGATATTCCGAACGACCTTGCAAAGCACTCGCATGCTGTAACAAACCAGCTTCTACGAGAGATGGGGAATGGTTTGCTACAAGAGATTCATGACAGGATTTCGATATTGGTTGTCACTAGTGGCGCTGCCAAGGTCAAGTTCTGGACGACGACCGAAGCAAGAGATAGATGCCTACGCATCATTTCCAAAATAGGAGGTCCAAGAGAGAAACGCCGTGCTCATGCGATCTTTCATTCGGTTTCATCGATACTACCGGACGTATTGTCTCCAGCCCAAGCTGAAAAAGTTTATTGGCAAGATTCACGTTATGCATTTCAATTTCTCCCACTGTTCCCCATAAACCTGTTCCTATCACCTTCAGAGCCAGATTTTACATTAATTCCAGAAGCACGGAGTCCTCGACTTCCGCAATTTTTGAGAGCCCTTGGAAAGACGTGCAAAGATATCCTAGCACTGGAGACTATCCCTGGTCCAGGCCCACTGTCAGAAACCGTGGTCGATAACCGATCTCGAACAGATGGTCACGGGGAGGTCCAACGGGCTATCATAACCAAGGCGAATCCGCGCCTCACGGCGCATACAGTACAGAGCTTGTTGTGGGGTGCGGAGCTTGGATGGACGACAATGACTGCAAACAAGACAAGCGTTAGGGCAATTTTGAGGGAGATGAAACTCGCAAGAGTTGCAGGTAGACTGGATGAGATTGTTGAAGGTGGCGGCGTGGCGGAGATAAAGAGTTACGAAGATAACAAAGCGGCGATCTGGATCGTAGACCCTCGGAGTTTGGCAGAGAGCATTTCGAGTCGGACAGGGTGATTATGTTGGTGCCATCCCGATTCCCCAGCCTTTTAGCTTAGACTATCCATATTCTGTTCAGCGAAATTTTCAGTTCGCGGTGGAAAAGATATGCTCAGAGAGTAACAAAAGCGAGTAATTTTGAAAAGCCATGCACATTGCATAGGGCGCTAATGCAAGCTTTCCCATGGTGCCGGACCCCGGTAAAGGATAATTCTGTTCGGTACAATTCTCAGTCTCGTTCTTTCGTGAGTCGGAATTCTATGCCACCCAGGAAATATTATACAATTTTTCTTTTTTTGTGAAACGCCGCTCAACGAGTAAAGTGAGAGTCCTAGAAAATGAAGAGTAAGTGTAGGAAAAATCTTACCAGTTTTCAGAAATATATGTATTCTGGACAACGAAGTGGATAACTTTACGCTGTTAGCATCACGATCATATGTGACCAGATCGTAAGCGAATCGTAAGTAGTGGTGTCAAAGTTCAGTTCAGAACTTTGGTTCGAACTGGACTTTTGCAGAACCGAACCCTAGGTCCAGTTCAAAGTTTGGGAAGAGGTGTTGAACCGAACCCAAAGTTTGGTTCAGGGAAATATTTAAGAACCACCTCGAACGCGGTTCGAACCGCCAGAACTTGACAAGACAATCAAATTACACAGCCACCCGATCCGAGATCCCAACGGGTCGGGAGTTCAAGTTTGTCAACAACGTTCCCATGTTCACCGATGTAATAGACGGACATCGCGTATGTGATTTCATGCCTCCATTTTTTCTTTCAGCATTTGCGAGTCCAGTTCCCATGTCCCCCGATGCCAAATGCACGATGCAGGGCCATGCACTATTGTGTTGCCTTCACATAAATTATTTCACCGCATGATCGTCCTCCATTCTGCAATTTTTTTTTTTCAAACACGGCACATTGAAAGCTAAGAGGGTAGCCCTCCATAATTTTCTTTCTGTAGAAGGTAATTGATTGCAATGGGGACCTTATTCACGCCACTGCACTTACCACAGACAGCTTAATTGCATCACGATTTCTCCTTCTATCATGTTTGTTTGAATTACTACTTACGTACCGTGGTATGTAACCTGGATTGTCGACTTGAGTGATTGCAGTTGATAGACTCGCTTGTAGTATGCCGACAATAAAAAAATTATGATTTACAGTACTGACTTTGGCGGGTTCGTCACCCTCTGGACCAGAACTGAACCCTCTTTGGACCAGAACCGATGGTCCAGTCCAGAGTTCAGACAAAGGGGTCGAACCGAACTCAAAGTCCAGTTCAAGGTTCAGACAAAATGCCTTGCGAACCGGACTGAACCGAACTTTGACAACACTAATCGTAAGGGATTCTCGCACGAGCGTACAGTGCTACACTATTAAATGAGATAGATGTCGAATACTAGGCTTCTCCCCAGAATCAGAACAAGACCGTAAGGTACTTTGCATATAAACGACAGCGTAATTTATTAGTACGCCAGAACCGTCAGAGACACAATACCGCAACCTACCTACAGGTATGCCAACCCTCAGGAAATGTTGACAGAACCTCCGAGACCTCCAGCGCCACCCGTACCACTACCCCCTGCAGCTATCTCCGTGCTACCTCCATCACCCCCTTTACCGGCTGAACCAATACGCCAGTCAGGCCATGAATATACAAACCCGAAGAATGATTGCACCTGTGATATTCCCAATGGTGATATTTCTAGTGGTGTTGATCTGATTGCCAGCAACATCATTATAGGGGCCAGTGATGTTGGCGGAAGCGTTAGGACCACTTTGGATGAATGGCATGCTGGGCACAAATTCGATTCGATAAGAAAGGGTTTGACTGACAAGGATACATTCAACTAGGCAAAGAAAGAAAGAATCCTACTACGATAGGAAATGATAACCTCACAATGTCAGAAGATTGATCCAGATTAGGAAGGGTGCACTCACCCACCAACCAAAGTCTACCTCACAGTCAGACGTGGTAAAAATTGACTGCACTGCTTGTCCACTGCATTAAATTGCGCGCTGTGCTTCAAAGTCTCTTAGCGTCGGCGAGAACTTTCATGAAGAGGCTATTTTAGGATCGGACGTCCTGTCCTGTCATCTGGCCACACCTGCAGGCACTTGTGCCATCCAAGATAATTCGGCAACTAGATTTCAGTCGGGTTTGGGTCAGGTTGAGTCAAAGTCGGGTGACGTCGAGTTAGGTTACGTTGGTCCCTGTACCGAGATTTACATCAATTGGTCACAGTTGATAATTCCATTTTACTCCGGCTCCTTTTGCCTCGTGCTATTTGAATTAATAGAGATGAGAACGAAGGATAGGTATAAAGACAGTAGTGAGTAAGGAGACAGCTGCCGAACACGCTCTACGTTAGGCAAAGCGGCGCGACGTAACGGTATTGTTTAGCACGCGCGCGAAGGGATCACGTGTTGCTTGTACGATAGAACAGCCATCTTCTCTGCTAATGAATCATATCCTGTCCACAATCTAATACGGGGCTCAATTCCAATTATCACCTAATATTGGCACACGCGATTCAGGCATATAGGATTTGCCTTCAAAGCCGCCCTGATGGGGAATGTACATCCTGGCTCGACTTTAACGCGCACCACTGGAGCATTAGACTCCTTTGTAGCAGAACTTGGAGCGGATGTCATCTACGAGAAAAGGTGCAGTGGTAACGTTAGACCTTCTTTCCAACCACTGACATGTGCTATTTATGACAGTATTGGATCTGCTCGTTTCTTGAAAACTGTGAAATGCCGACACCGAAATGGTTACCTAGTCATCAAAGTTTTCATCAAACCCGATCCTGGATTGTCTTTGCGAACTTACTTACGTAGACTAAAAAGTGAGTTCTTTTTTTACCTATTTTGCATCCAGGGATTGACGAAAGACTTCTGTGTAGTCGACAGGGAGTCTTTGAGCGATATAGCAAACATATACAACTATCAGGCGTTTGTGGAGACGGACAAAGCAGGATATATTATTCGACAATGGATAGCGAGTAACCTGTATGATCGTATCAGGTAAGTCGAGAATTTATTGTACATAATTTCCCTCATAAAGCGTTTTTGAAAGCACCCGGCCTTTCTTAAGCATGATCGAGAAAAGATGGATCGCATTCCAACTCCTGAATGCTCTACGCGACGCTCGCAACCGCAAGGTGTCTCATGGGGATATCAAGTCAGAAAATATTCTCGTGACGTCCTGGAACTGGGTCTACCTATCCGATTTTGCGTCCTACAAACCAACGTACCTCCCACTTGATGACCCTTCCGATTTCTCATTCTTCTTCGATACTTCTGGACGACGCACCTGTTACATCGCCCCAGAGAGATTCTATACTGCTGCCTCCCATCCGGAAATCAGCGCCAAGAAGTCGCGAATCGCGATGGAAGAGGGTGAAGGGAGGCGAGATGGGAAAGTGACGGAGGCAATGGACTGTTTCAGTGCTGGATGTGTCATTGCAGAGCTCTTCCTGGAAGGCGCTCCACTTTTCACACTAAGTCAGTTGTATAAATACCGAGAAGGAGAATACAATGTGGATATTCACCTTGCCGCTATAGAGGACGAAGGCGTTCGAGTGAGCACCCTTTCTTCTGTCCTTCTTACCGCAGCTCATTTTGGGCAGTAGAAGTTAATCAAGCAAATGATTGAACTCGATTCAACCTCCCGCCCGACTTTTGACACACTCCTGCACACCTCTCGCGGTTCTGTCTTCCCAGAGTCGTTCTACTCCTTCCTCCATAATTATGTCTCCTCCATCAATGACCTCCCACACAACACACCTTTTGCAACCGCCTCGCCTCCGACAGCTACGTCAATATCTGCCCAGACCTCGGTTGCGCCTTCAGCGTCTGGATCTACAATTCGAGCTGGTTCCTCATTGGGACACAACGTGCCCAATATAACTGCCACTGATAATGCGACAGAAAGCTTTCCGAGTGATTCTGATCATAGGTTGGAGATCATCTGGGCAGATTACGAAAGTGTCGAGCCGTATCTTGGTCCAGATTCCCTAGAGGAGACTGTTATGGATGTGAAATTGGAGTATACCTCGAGCTCGACCGGGGTCTCCAAACCCTTTCAGGTAAGGTTTACATTGAACAGTGAGTATACGAGTTTTTAATCGATTCACAGGATATCCTCCCCGTCGAATTGTGCATTCCAAATCGTGATTCTAAACTGCAAAGCGCCTTGCACAAAGGACCTCGTGCTGCGTCTGAGGGTCAGTTTCGCTTCTTGATATTATCTTGTCATCCACTGAGGAACAAGCCACCTCAGACGGACCTGCGCTGATCATTCTAGCCCTCGTAACCGCCAATATCCGAAACTGCTCCCTTCCGAGCTCCAAAGTACGTGCCTTGGACGTGTTTCTCGCTCTCTCGTGCCATCTCACGGACGAAGCCAAACTTGACCGCATGGTACCGTACGTGGTCGATCTACTTCATGACGACACTGCCATTGTGCGATCTGCTGCTCTTCGGACGTTGATGCAAGTGGTGAGTTTCCGACTTTCTTTCTCTGTCGTCTTTTATATCCAGAGATGTAACTGATGGATTTGGAATTTTAGCTCATGCTCGTGACAGTGATCACGCCTTCTAATGCCGCGATCTTTCCTGAGTATATCATCCCGAACATAAAGTACCTTGTGCAAGACCCCGAGGTCTCCGTACGGTGTACGTACGCGCAGTGTATCGTACAGCTAGCTGACACAGCTGTGCGATACCTCGAAATGGGACAGGCGTTGAAGGCGCATGGGACGTTTAACCTAAAGGGTGATACGCAAGAGTACGATCAGGGTCATTTTGAAGTTCGTATATTTTCTGACGGTTTTTGGCATATGAATCGATTATTTCTGTTCTAAAGGTCTCCTACGACGCCAGTATGGCAGAACTACAAAATAGCATCCAGGAGCAGCTGTCTGCGCTACTCATGGACCCCTCGAGTATGGTCAAACGCGCAGTCCTGCACGACATTTCGTCCTTGTGCATTTTCTTAGGACGACAGAAGACGAACGATGTTCTTTTGAGCCATATGATCACATACCTCAATGACAGGGATTGGCTCTTACGGCACGCGTTCTTTGAGAGCATCGTGGATGTTGCAGCATGCGCAGGTGGACGGAGTTTGGAGGAGTACATTTTGCCGCTTATGATTCAGGCTTTATCAGGTACGCGTTGTTGGGTCACATGTGTTTCGTGCAATCACGGTGTTTATCTGATGTGAATTAGATGTGGAGGAAACGGTAGTAGCCAAAGTCCTCGCGACGTTGACGAGCCTGTGCGAGCTTGGATTGTTCCAGAAGATGCGCATATGGGAGTTGATGAGTGCAACGCTCGGTTTTTTGTATCATCCGAACGCGTGGATCCGACAAGGTGAGGGTTTGTTCAACGAGTTTTGTTTGTGTTTTATAGCGTGATCCACAGGTGCTGCAGCATTCATTGCAGCTGCAACGCAACACCTGCCCCCAACTGATGTTTGGTGTATCCTATATCCATCTTTACGGCATTTCCTCAAGTCTGACGTGGCGATTATTGATGAACAGAGCTTGCTTCTTGCTATGAAACCTCTAGTGTGTCATTTTTCCTCTTTATACTCTTAATACCCCTACAATGCCGACGTCCTCAGCTACCGAGACAAATCCTGGATGCTGCTGTGCAATGGGCAATGAAGGCAGACAAGACCGGGTTTTGGCGAGGACACCGGCGGCCTGGTAATTCGTCCAAGCCAGAATCACCTAGCGAAAGCGTGATCTCTGTTCGTAAGGCTGGTACGATGATTGCGAAGAACAACAGGTCGGAAGAGTAAGTTGATCCAGTCATCGAGGTTGCATTCCCTGGATTTGAATGATCAACCGACGTATGTGTTAGGGATGAGTCTCATTTAACTAAACTGCAACAGCTTGGGATGACGCCGACTGAGGAAAGCAAGCTTTTGGCTATGAGGGATTATATTCTCAAATTGGCTAATGCAACGTCTAGGTACCTGAATCTGCTTTGGAATGTACATTATACTGAACATTTTCACAAGTTTCGCATCTCGTCTTAACCATGAACCTGAAATGGGGAAAAACCTCAAACTAATTGGAGACGTCGAGCTCCAAAAACTAGGGGTAGTGCCTGTGACAATCTTCCTCAAAACCCGTACCTCCGAGTTCGCAGCGCGTTCCTCACGGCTCCACTCGTCCAGACGATCTACCTACGACAGCGTTGGCAGTAGGACACCTACACACATACCTGGGTGGGGTATAAACAGGGTCTCCAGTGCCAGTGCCGATCACACCAGTTCGGGTACGAGCATCGGCACACCTTTCGAAGATCTACGTCGTAGGCTTGCTACAATTAATGGATCTACATCCTCGATAGCTGCCAGCCCACCACAACCTCCGCGGGGCGTCAATGCAAACACGTTATCACCTGCAGTAGCTTCGTCTTCGTCTTCTCATCGGGATTCTATTTCTGGTTTGCCTGTACCGTCTGCTTCAATATTGGACCGGCCAGGTAGCCCCACAGAATCTGTTCAATCGACAGCGAACTCCGCAACCTTTCGGCCAATGAGTATGCTGCAGGTCGGAGGTGATGGACAGAAGGCAGCGCCTGCTGTTGGGTCTTCTAAGACGAATGCAACGGGTTTGCTTGAAGCGCACTCGAAGCTACGGTCGGCAGAAGATTCGCCTGATATTTCAGGAAGATCATCGCCCGTATCTATGTCAGCTACCCTAAGGGGAAGTCAACGACAACGGACACCATCGATTTTGCCGATATCTACCTACGGTGTGTACATCTTTTTCATAGTGGGTTTCAGGGATTAGTAAGGTTATCAAGATGGACAGGAACCTGGGATTAGCAATCTGTTAGAAAATCTGTACCTGGACAATAACCGTGAACTACAACACGACTTTGGGCCAAAAGTGCATGAAGGACCTGTGAGGCGGCGTAATCCTGTTCGTCATTCGTTTGCACACCGCGATGGGGCTACACGACAGACGGAAGCAATGTTGATTGCGCATCTAACATCACACTCGGAGGCAGTGACTGGGCTGGCGGTGTCTCCCGACCATATGTTCTTCGTGTCCTCGTCGGACGACAAAACGGTCAAGGTGTGGGACACCGCAAGGCTGGAACGTAATGTAACAAGTAAACCGAGGCATACATATGGCCAGCATCATGTAAAGGTGAAGTGCGTGTGTGTGTTGGAAGGCTCGCATTGTTTTGCAAGCGCGGCAGAGGATGGGAGTTTGCATGTGGTGCGAGTGCATGTTACGCAGACTGGAACACTGCCGAAGTATACGAAATTACAAGTTGTGCGAGAACATCGTATGCAGACGGTGGGCGAATATATCACTTGCATGATGCATTATAACACAGGTATGTCCATGTCCTTGTGGTTCCCTCCAGAGATCAATCTGACGTTGGTAACCCCAACTTAGAAACATCGTCGAATCTTGTGTATGCCACAACACACTCCGCCATCAAAGTGCTGGATCTTCGCACGATGCAGATGGTACAGACTTTGGAAAATCCACGACATTATGGACCCATTACCTGTTTATGCATCGATCGCAAACGCTCTTGGATTGTCGTTGGGACATCAACGGGGGTGCTGACTCTTTGGGACCGCCGCTTCGGGCTTCTCTTGAAGAGCTGGCACGTCGGTGTTGCGTCTACTGGTCGATCAGTGCGGATACACCAATGTGTCGTGCACCCATCGAAAGGACGAGGGAAGTGGGTTATGGTGTCTGTCGAAGCATTGAAGCGGGCGACGGACCGCTCTTTCACGAATCTGGTGGAAGTATGGGATATCGAGAACTCGGTGCTTATGGAGACATTTGTAACACGGACGGGCTCAACAGCTGACGCAATTCCGGAACCGCATGAGCTTATAGGGGTGGACGCTGATACGAGTCCGGCAGCAGCAATTGCTGCGCTCGTTCGATCGCGGCAACAGTCTGCGGGTGATGGGAGACCTGTCATATCATCAAGAAGTAGCTCCTCTGTAGATGAGTTATTGCCTGCCCCGGCGCCCGACGTCCGTGCGCTTGTCGTAGGCCTTGATTTTGGTGGGCACTCGATGGTACACAGGTCGGACTTTGGGGAGTTAGGCGTTGAAGCGGGGGGTTCGAGCGTGAGGACAGCTGGGCGCGGGTTCATGGTCAGCGGATCAGAGGATCGGAAGATGCGCCTATGGGATCTAAGCAAACTGGAGCGTACAACTGTGTTAAGTGGGTTGCTGGAGAACGAGAAGCCCTCATATCAGTACGTTACTGCATTCATGCACTGGGACATCATCTGATGATAGTTTGTGTAGTACATCGAGCACAGGCACAGCGTCTACGTATGTGGAAACGTGGCCTCCGTCCTCAAACGCTGGCCGGAGCAACCTTCCTCCACAACGCATGTCATTGATCACACATCATCAACAGAATCTACTAAGGTCGCATCAGGATGTGATCACAGCTTTGGCATGCATCGATGCTCCATTCAGAGGAGGCATTGTGAGCGGTGATCGTGCAGGAGTGATTAAGGTATGGCGGGTAGAGCAGGGGGATTAGTAAATTCCTAGATGCGACTAGGTACGACCATATTAAACCAATATATAATACATATGATGCCAGTATCATGCACCAGCTCACGATGAACCAATCGATAATACGTGCGACTAGATCTTGTGACTTGCTGAACGTGACTCGATCGATATCAGTGAATGCTTGCTCAAAAGCTGACTCGAGTTTTCTCTCCAGTCGTCCGTCACAGACTATCTCTTCCTCGCTCATACAGGCTCTCTTCTTCCCTACTATCACGGTCTTTCACAATGGCCCATCCGGTCGCATCTTCGTCTCACCCCGCTCAACTCCTACCTCTTGATGGCCCTCTTGTCAAGGATGAACTAAAGCTGAAAGAGAAAAAACCAAAGGTCGCAGATGGATCCGCATACCCTTTAGAGGTAGTACGTTTTATACAAAACTGTACCGTAAATGCTAATATTCCAGACAGTTGCAACCTCGTCCAGACTTCTTCGATCATCGTATTAAGATGTTTGAGAAACTCAAGTCAGAGTATGACGAGTACGTGAAAGGTGCGTAGCTGTGTTATTCACACTGCATTTCTATCTACTTACCTTCTTTACAGCACAAATACGAGAGGATATCGTTGTCACCATGCCCGATGGGTCGGAGCGGAATGGAAAAAGCTGGGAGACGAGCCCAACGAGTATCGCACAAGAAGTGTCGAAGAGTTTGGCAGATCGGGTTGTCATTGCGAAGGTATTTGTCTTCTATTCAACCTGTAGCGGATGTTGGGATAAAATGATAATTCATTCAGGTAGACGGCGAGCTGTGGGATTTAGATAGACCTCTCGAGAAGTCTTGCAAACTAGAGCTACTTGATTTCGAGCACCCAGAAGGTGCGTTTCATTCATATGTGTCTCCGAATATAGTGGTGATTACTCTCGATTGCAGGAAAGAAGGTGTTCTGGCATTCATCAGCCCACGTTCTCGGCGAAGCTGCAGAGCGGCATTACGGTTGTCATTTATGTCTTGGACCCCCTACAGACGACGGATTCTTTTATGAGATGGGAATAGAGGATAGGTATGATCTCATATCATTTAACACGGTCTCGACTAATGTACTCCAGACCTGTCTCGAATGCAGATTACCCTGCTCTAGAAAAGGTTTCAGAAAGCGCCATAAAAGAGAAACAGAAATTTGAGCGGCTGGTAGTTTCGAAAGACAATCTACTTGAGATGTTTAATGCACGTCATAGGATTTTCTCCAGCTTAACCCATCTAACAACTTTGACAGTATAACAAATACAAGCAATACCTCATCAAGACCAAAGTTCCGGATGGCAGCGCTACCACGGTGTATCGCTGTGGCCCCATGATCGATCTGTGCGTTGGGCCTCATATCCCCCATACGGGAAAAATCAAAGCATTCATGATCACCAAGGTTTTTTCACGTCTTTGTCGTGGCTGCCAGTAGAACTTACACTGTTACATAGAGCTCAGCCTCATATTTTCTCGGTGATCCCAACAACGAATCTTTGCAACGTATCTACGGTATCTCCTTCCCGGATAAGAAGCAACTGGCTGAATACAAGGTCTTCCTTGCGGAGGCTGCCAGACGGGATCATCGGAAGATTGGCAAAGTGTGCACATCATGTTGACCTTTGTTTGGTCGCTAATCTTTAGAAAAGGATCAAGAACTGTTTTTCTTCAATGATCTGAGCCCCGGAAGCTGTTTCTTCCTTCCCCATGGCACGCGGATATACAATACACTCCTCGAGCTCATGCGGGTATGTGAAATACTTAATGATGAACACCGGTACTAATTTACTACAGTCCGAGTACTTTAAGCGAGGTTATCAAGAGGGTTAGTGGAATTCAAGAAGCTCTTACACTAACACTTAGTATCTTTGGCCAGTTATCTCCCCGAACATGTATCACAGCAAATTGTGGGAGACCTCCGGGCACTGGCAGAACTACAAAGACGACATGTTTCTCCTCGACGTCGAAAAAGAAAAATGGGCCCTCAAGCCAATGAACTGTCCAGGGCATTGTCTCATTTTCGACTCACGTGACCGTAGCTACCGAGAGCTCCCGATTCGCATGGCTGAGTTCGGGATCATCCACCGCAACGAGGCATCAGGCGCGCTCACAGGCCTTACACGTGTACGGCGGTTTGTGCAGGACGACACGCATGTGTTCTGCATGCCGTCACAGCTGGAAGATGAGATCACGGCTCTGTTTGACTTTATGGAGCATGTGTATGGGTTATTTGGATTCGAGTTTCGGCTGGAGTTGTCGACGCGTCCGGATAACTTCCTTGGTACGATCGAGACGTGGAATGCAGCTGAGGAGGTATGTTATTACCTCGCCGTTATCGGTGGATCGTGTTCAAATTAACAGGTGTTTTCCTATTATGACAGCAACTCAAACAAGCGCTGGAGAAACATCATCCAGGCAAGTGGGAGTTAAATCCTGGCGACGGTGCGTTCTACGGGCCCAAGATCGACATTACGATCCGCGACGCGTTGCGTCGTTCCTTCCAGTGTGCGACCATCCAGCTCGACTTCCAGCTCCCTGAACGCTTCAACCTGAAATACCGCTCGCCAGAAGACATGACGAACCCAGATAAACCGCCTACAAGACCCGTCATCATACATCGCGCCATCTTGGGAAGCATGGAGAGATTCATTGCGATTATCACGGAGCACTTTGCTGGAAAATGGTCTGGATCCATTTTGTTGGTCTAGACATCTGACACGTGTTATCCATGTAGGCCCTTTTGGCTATCACCCCGCCAAGTACTTGTGATACCGGTCGCCAATCCCTATGTACGTAATCATGATTATTGCTGATCCGTGGTCGGTTTACCTGAGCTATGACTTTTGACAGAGGGAATATGCTTCCGAGGTTGCAAACCGTTTGTCAGGAATGGGCTTGTATGCCGACGTGGACAACGGAGAGAATACATTACCGAAAAAGATACGGAATGGGGAAATCGCGCAGTACAACTTTATCCTTGGTAAGCAGGCACATAACAATGAAGGGACTCGCCGAGGTCTCGTCCAAATTGCATACTTACTTACTAATCGTGCCTCTCCGTTCAGTTGTAGGGCAAGAGGAAGTAGATGCACGATCAGTGAATGTACGGAACCGGGATGATGTCGGGACGAAGGCCAAGACGCAGATGGTGCCACTAGACGAAATCATGGAAAATTTGGTTAAGCTGAAGACTTCGAGGAGTTTGCACAACCAGTTGTAAATGAAGAGCATTATTCATCTCTTGTCTGTCTGGTGACATACAAAATAAAGGCTGACAATGTACATAGCTGGGAAATGCCAGATGTTATTTACTACAATGAACACAAGTGATATGATAGGCTAAGCATGTTGTACGTCGTCCATTAGGATTGTATGGGGTCGGGTACTAGTATTCAATATATGAGATATATCACAGCAATGAAAATTTTGAAGGTGCGGTGTGATATCAGACGCCGCTGAGCGTTCCCATAAATTGAGAGCGCTAGAAAAAAAAGCTAGTCGCTCGTAAGGCGCTTCTCTATGACAATATGTGGATACGTACCAGCTGAAGAATCGCACCCCGTTCCTGGTCTGGAAGTGCATTGATCTGTTCCTGCGTCAGGCTCAAAACTTGCATCAACATCGCCTGGAGATAAGCATAGCAATTAGCTGCAACACAGCGACAATGAGAGCCGATGCTTACACGTTGGGTATCGCTGATTTCTTGCGCTCCTTGTGACGCCGGCTGCTGTATAGGAGGTTGTGTTGCTTGCTGTGGAGGGGGCTGTTGTTGGGGAGGTGGCACGGGTTGCGCAGGTGGCGGCGGCCTATAGTATGGTGGTATAGGGGGCATGCCAGGCGGATGCTGATGGTTCATAAACATTGCTGAAGGGGGTGGGGCCGACATTGGTGGGAAGCTTGGGACGGGTTGTGGTTGTTGAAGGGATGGCGGGGGGTAGCCAGCGTGAGGAGGCGGAGGAAAGTGAGGTGGATGAACCTGCGGAGGTGGCATGGGGATGGGCGGTCTGGAAGGGAGCGGCCCGGATGGCACACCACCACCTGATGTTGCTTCGAGCATGCGCTGAAGAATAGCGGAATCAACGATTTTATTGAGCAGTAACGCCTGGAAGAGAGCGTATGCAAGCTGAGGGTGCGCCACTAGCAGGGTTCTTGCTTGTTCGGGATGCGTGATCACATACGCCTAAGAAGGAAAAATGATCCTTCGGTCAATAAGTTACCAAAATCGGACACGGCGTCTGTTTCACCTTCATCTGGGCCAAAACTTCCATAAGTTGACTTGGCTGCATACTTGCCAATGTTTGACTAATGTAATCCAACGCCGATGAGCCATTAGGAATCTGAATACCCGGTGGCAAGCTTGGAAGGATAGAATGTGGATCATGGATTCGTGAATCATCCCTACTTCCGCGCCATTGGTGACGAGGTTCAGAGGGTCCGGGTGTGCCCCCATCGACGAGTTCTCCTCTCACAGTAGTTTTGCCTTCAAGAAAAGGATCCGAGTCTGCGAGATCGATTCGGAGGGGACGACCACCCACATCCGTGTTGTTCAAATTTCGAACGGCCGAAGCTGCAGTCTCGTGATCTGTTCAGCAAGATGTATTGTTGCGGGCATTGTGTTGCAGCGGTTTGATGGCATAAAACGCGTTGGATCGCACGAATACACGTATATTTTTAGATATATCGGGTAAATAGAATGGGATGCGTTGTTGTAGTTGAGGCGCGTCAACCAGGCGAGCATGTCACAGCAACACGATTGATTGCATTCGGATTTTGACGTAATGTTGGTTCAAGTTGCATTGAATTTTGACATCCAGATGTTAAGGTCGCGTTTATATGCGAGTATTGAAAAAAAAATTGAAGGATTGAATGAAAGAACAGACTTCAAGTCAGACGGAACCAAGGACTTTGCACAAAAGAATGAATTGATGTACCCGCGAATTCACAGAAGCCATAACCTCTGGGCTTGCCTGTTTCTCTGTCAAATACTAGTCTGGGTAGACCATGAAAAGCTTGAGCTTGTACGAGTATTCGCGACGACAATACCTAAACCCGATAACCTGGCCGACAGACTTGAAAACATCGATCAACTGATCTTCTCCCATGTTGTAGGGCACATTGCCGACTGAGCAGCAACCATTAGCGAACAAGAGTTGACGATGCGTTTAGTCCGACAAACCGAAGACCACTTTACTCATTGTTTGAAGGACCGTTTGGAGCGTGTGTAAGTTTTTTTTTTGTGGGAAGCACGTGGACTGTTTGCCATTTGGCCTTGATTTGCAATCACGTCTGCTATAAGTCTCTCCATGCATGCTCCACGCTTGGCTCAGACAATGCACACCGCAGCTCCCACTCCACAAGCAACTTGAGCCATAGCCATGTGTAGCCCCTCTGGCTGCACAGCTCTAGTCGGTTCCAGATTACCGAACCGGTCGCAGGTAGTCGAGCCTCGTCATCGCCACCGTTGATCCGTAGGGTATCGCACTTTACTATGCTCGATTGACGCTCTCTCCATGAACTTACGAGGAACGGATCATGACTCGTTCCACCGATCTGGATGTCCGAAGTTATGACTCGAACTTCTTCAAAACTTTTCCGGAAGATACCGAACCAGTGCCTATAAAAGCTGACAACTCACTTCGGCCCTCGTCTCATAACTCAACTACTATGAAGGCTTCTTCATCTCAGCTGAAACACGAGCGACGAGCACAAAGCGATCCCCCTTCTCCATCGCTTTCCCATGATAACTTGAAGAAACTCATGGAAACTCCCTATTTCAAACGTCTCATTCAGCTTCACGTAAACCTCAAGTGTAAACAAGCTCTTAAAGACGGAAGGATTCGTCTTGTTTCTGGCTCGAATACCATATACGTGCCGAGGTATGGTGCTCGAATTTCCGCTGTTCCTTACTCATGTTATGGATATTAGAGTGGATATTGTAGATGATTCGAGTTCACCCCGAGTCGAGGCCACCTTCGAGCTTCCGGGTGTCAGGAGTGATGAAGTCACTGTGAATCTCTACAATGGGAAACTTCATGTTCATGGGGAGCGCCATCCACGCTCTCCACAACCCCTCAGTGGTACCACTGATCAGGTTGCATCAAATAACATGGATGTTGATCCCTCTCTTCGTCGGGTTACTCTTCCTGTTCAAGAATTGAAGTATGGAAAATTCCAGCGTATCCTCGATGTGCCAAGTAGCCTTGAGGTATGTTTCTTTAGCTCGAAGAAATGTTGCTCAAGTTGACTTCCTGTTCAACAGCACACAGACATCACAGCTCGATTCCAAGATGGCTTACTCGTTGTGACGTGGCCACGGTCATCGGGTACCGATGTGACTTTGCATCACACTGACTCGCCCAATACACACTACACCTCGGTTGTGACGGAGTAGCCCGTCGTCTAATTGGACGTGCCTTTGAAATATGAGTGATAGATATCACAGCTCTTTTCACCTTCCTGGGATCATCGGATTTTGAAGTACAGGGTATAGGGGTATATTTCCAGTAATCTCCTGCCTAGGACAGCATGAAACCTTCATGATATACCACCTCCACTCACACGCTTACTTTGGATTAATTTACTGTAGCTATATATGTTTAAATCGACCATCTTGCATCAGTTCATACAGACTGAATAAAAATTTTGAAGCCTCGTGCAGTACATGCAGTCCAGTGAGGTTCACAGGAATTCAAATATGAATGCCAATGGCCAAGTCTTGGGTTTCGCACCACTCTGGATAGACTCTAGGAACTGATACGATACGATACAGCCTCATCGAGGTGTGTTGTTGAGCGCTATAGAGCACCATCAATTTAAGCTGCAATTCATTTATATCAACGGAAATGGTTCAATGACTCAGTTTCAGGTTACAAATCTAAAAGCTGTGAATGTAAGTAACGCTGAACAGAACGAAATGGTCTTGTTAAGTTATAGAGTTCTATTAGGGGTCAGCTGAATGGGCACAACATTTAGTTTCAAGTTGATCACACCAAACCTTGGATATTTGAATGATGACCGCCCGCCCCCACCGATTTTTAAATTAAGGGGAAGAGGACAGCCAAATGCATATGACAACATTCTCAGATATTGACGAGTCGGAGCTTAGTGCCAGTGGATCAAAAGCTGTGGTACATCGATGTAAGTGGTTCTGGACAGAACGGGAAGATTGTAGGTTGCCATTAGGAGAATTCAGCAACAGCCGTTTTGATGGCCGTTTCAACGAAGGTCGAGTTCGATCTTGAAAATTCTTGTGTTCCTGTCAACAACAACAGAGAGATCGCTATACAACTTATGGTGCAAAATCCAAAGTAGGGCAAAATGATCATGCAGTATTCTATGGGCGTCTGAGCAAGTCGGAGCGCCAGTCTGATTCTTCAAAAGTCAAATCACCCCGAGCCAATAGATAGGGCGTCCAGCTAAACTAACAGCTTCTATCAAATCACGTTAGCTTTGAAATTGGCATTTAGCCTTCTAAGATGATCAATTCGCCTCGTTGGGAATGCATGCAACTGTCTCCAACGTGCCTTGGGAGTTGAGGTGACCAAAGGCGACGGCAGCGGCGAGTGAGAACTGTCAACAGCCTGCCAGTGTAAGAAGATAGAGCAGGCGCAGAGCCAAAAGCCGCATGCTTCTGACATTGGCAGTGATGGATGATCGGGAAAGCATCGATGTCGACGCGTGTCAGTCAAAGTGACTCAGACTCAACTGCAACGGTGAAGTCAAACTGCGGCTTTGATAATGCGGCGGGATAGATTTACCAGCGTGGTCCGATAAAGGAACAACTCGCTCCCACAATCCAAATCTTTGGCAAGCATAAGAGGAGAGCATCTAATATTAGGTAGGCCCTGACCAGTCAGAATCAGCCTGAGATCTCATCGATAATCGTGCGTGGTATGCGGCAGCGCCAGCTCTCGACGCGTGTGACATAGTGATATGAGTTCAATGGAGGAAAGAATAAGATTACCATCGCGGGCCCGCTCAGGAGATGGCTCCCGTACTATACACATAAGAATGGAGGTAAGAAGATGTGCGCTAGAAGGGCGAATGTCACTTAATCTACCACACTCTGTGTCCACTCTGCAGTAATAAAGCAATCCCGGTCAAGGTTCGACTGCTCCACATCGACGTGTCATCGCGGCCGCTTCATTGCTCAGGGCAATTGAAAATTGGGTCGAAAACAATGTGTGACTGATATTGGATCACTTCAAACATTGGCCCTAAAATAGGAAACCAAGATATTTCGGGTGAAGACTTAATTTTAGTCACGTCGTTGAAGCTGTAATTTTCGGCAAAGTTTCCACCTGAAAGCTGGTTACTCCCGATGTCACGGATCAGCTTTCTTGAGTCGTGCTACGGTTGCGAACCCCATACGACCTGCTCAATTTCTGTATGTACTTATACTAAGAACATTCCATATATAGACATATATCCGGATCTACACTTTTCCATACACAGAGGGAGTCGCACAGCTCAATTGTCACCGCGCTCCTGCTCATTTTGCAATGAGGCGATCCGACGGTATGCTTGCGTTCATATGCTACATACTACGTCAAGTTGAAATACTCCGTGTCGGCAATGGATGCTATAGCAACCTGCCGTCTAAGAGGCTTGCGTCCATACCAGTCAGACTCACAGTATGCCTAAAATGATGTTATAGCCTGAGGAGTATGTCCTGGCATTTGAATGCATGCGAAGAGAGCTAAGTTGCTGTACTATGATGTAGCGAGGCTTACGTTCGTATTCGGCTCTGGTGGTAAGGATATCAGTGCTGGGCCCGCCCCGCCGCACAACCCGCTGCACCATTCCTCTCGCAACACCCATTGTTTTTGCACCACATGCCACGCGTGTGGAACACCAATGTAGATAGCGAGAGGGAAGATGGCGCTGACCGCAATCTAAAGCGGAATTGGCCCTCACTCGTGCTCGCTGCAGTTGGTTCCTGCTGCTTGGACAGTATGCGCTCGTAACTCATAGACTGTGCTTCTCATATTCCTTGCTCTTTGTATGCGCCATCCCCTTCTTGATATCCATATGTGATATGCAATAAGATTACATGCATTGTCAGCTGCTTCGAACCATTCAGTTGTCATTTCCATTTGATTTCTATGATTAAGACGGTGAAAAAATTGGGGTAAAGCATCGGGCCACTCTCTCCAATTGTCCCCATAGTGTTGTGCCACCATTGTGGCGAGCAGCGAACCCAGACGACGAGTGACTGACGGTTCGGCCGGACGTGCGAACTTTTCAAATATAGACGTTGGAAAATCCCGGGGAAAGTGCAGCCAAAAATAGTTCACTGGGGGGTCGGGCATGTGATAGCGCGCTTTTCTTAGCCACCGGTGACCTAGTCACCGCCACTTTTGTATAGCCAAAACTCAGCCGCAGTTTTTTCCCTTCTGCTTATCCATTTAGCCAAAATGCTCCTTTCGTAAATAGGGAAAGATCTGCTCCAGCGATTGTCTTTATACTAGAGCGTATCTGTAGCTCTTTTTCATAGACATAAAATATATTTTTATGATCGCAATACGTTGATTGGCCGACTGAGCCCCACTTTGGAGTTGCAGATGCGCTCTACTCAAGACTGACGGTGTTAAGACCCAGCTTGCGGGCATCCATACATCGAACCATCCCATGTTCCCACTCGTGTGATTTCGCAGCATGGGCACGTTCTGCTGCGGCTCTGTTGTTTTCGGGGACGGGGCATAAGCAAAAGGCCGCCTTTTGCTTACAGTCTTATACTTCTGGATCTTCTGTTTCATTTATTTTAATATACTCTCAAGTGTCCACTGGCTGGTAGCTGCTGATAAGTTGAGCCCTCCTGTTTTACCTGGAAGAATCTGCCACCGCTACCATCCTTTATAAATCTAGGTGAATTTCTATCATTCTTTTTCCTGGTTATCCTAATCTTCATGCTTATCATTAGATTTTAGTAGTGTATACTATTTGTTCAGCAGGTACCACTACTTTAAAATACTCAAGCCTAGATGTGCTGGTATAATTTGTCAGTGCTACTGTCCTTTAAATAGCATGTTCAGACCATATGTAATATCGGAATTGTAGATGTTATGCATATTATATATATTTTAAGATCTTATCTGGCTTGACCCTTAACTAGCCAAATCCCTGATGTTGGATCAAATTGTTGCACTGATTTTTTCAACCAAATTCTATCATATCACATGACTTTGTTGATGCTAACCAGCAACTACAAACAAAATCATGTGAGTCATGTGACTACATTGCAACAATGTTACATATTTACACTTATTTACTACTCAGACCACATCTCCGGACAGATATGGACAAGGACCTTCTTACCTTTCTTTCTTACAATCATCATCTCCATAACACTTTGAGATATCTCATGCTTATAAAATACTTCTTGTGCCTGTTTACATCTAAGCCTTACTCCAGTAAAGCACCAAGTGTGCTTACACTTTTTTTTTTAAACTTTGCACTTCAAAGTTTGCCATCTGCCAACGTTCTCTGATCTATTGCCGTCTTGCCGAACTCTGATCACTCTCGCTGTTTACAGGTCAAAAGACCATGATGTCCAAGCTGTCTATTATGTGCAAGCAAGCACTCGCTGCTCCTGATGCTCTGCAAGGCTTGTTGTCTCTGTCATTACCAGCTCTGACCCCTTCTGAAGGATGCTCGGAGTCTCCTGCTGACTTATACAAAAACAGAGACCTTTAGAAATGCCTTGTGTGCCTGCAGTAGTGCATATAGCCACTCAACCAACCATCAATTCTGATTCTGACGACTCTACTTCTGACTATGACTACTACTTGTATGCACACAAATTGAGGATGCCACCATTGGCTACTGCTGAATGCCTTCATGCCAACCCAAAATGGATACCTCTTCTTACTCCTGGCATCGTGTCACCTATGGTGATGTGACAATAGGAAATGGTTTGCATAGACTTCTTCAGAGCTAACAAAAAGATCACAAAGGATGAACAGGTTGCTGCTATCTTGCTGGTATTGAAAGATATGCAGGCCCACAATTGGGTTGCAACTCACAGAGATTGTCTTGCCGAGCTAAAGTTTCTGGATTTCATTAAAGAGCTACAGAGAGAGTTCCTGCTGGATCACTGGGACAACGAGCTCCATGCTAAGATATGCAACTCCCATTTAACGTCTTCTGACTCATTCCCCAACTGGGTGAATAATATATATTACCTGAACATCGTTCTGTGTAACGCTGAATACTATTTTTCACTCTCTGCCTACAGCTTGACAGTTTATTAGATGCCAACTTATGAAACTGCTGCAAAAGCTACAATGTCAAAGAGATGGTTGATAAATTACAGAGGATACTCCTGTCAAAACAGATGAGGCCCAATTAACTTGTTGGATTGCAGAGGTACAAAAATTGGTGGAAGAATGTGCTAATGACATCAAATAATACCTAGAAGCAGCAGAAGACCTTCAGCACATGCCGAAGAGACAAGCATTGGCAAATCCTTTGTGGAACTCGAGTGCTGTAGGTGGTTACAAATCCTGAGGATCAACCAGTTCATCAGCACAAGGATTGTCAAGCTCAGGTTTGTGTAAACTGCCTCACTTAACCAAGAACAAGTGCTTGTTGCTATTCAAACACCAAGGCTGCTTGAAGTGTCAACATGGTTATCAGAACCACCATGCAACAGACTGTCCAAATGATTTTCCAGATGGTTGAAACTACAAAGAAGTGTTGAAGAAGTCACTGCTTAGTCAGAAATGACAGTTGAATGTACCATTGGGCAGCAAGCCAGTGGGAGCAGTAGCAGGTGCCTTGGCACAGATTGAGGAGGTTTCTGAGAATAAAAACTCATTCGTGGCAGGTGTGGTGATGCTGTCTGGGGTGCTGGGTTCTGGTTCTAAATCTGAGGAGGAGGTAAGCCCTCTTATGGCTCCACATTTGCACTGGACTTGCTCCTTGCTAAGACCCTCTGTTGATGAGCCAATTTCAGTGAGCACCATGCTGGATTGTAGAGCTCATGTCATCTTAATTGATGACACACTGGTTGAGAAGCTTTGTCTTCAGCATTTCTGTCTCAACAAACCACTTCCCATTTCTGTTGCTTTGAATAATTTGAACTCTTGTGACTCTCTCCTGCATGAATATGTGAAGATAGTGTAAGGGCAACCTTATAGCCTCACTTAATAGTAAGCTAACAGAGGGGAATCCAAAGTTAATATTATACTACATAATACAAACACTTCAGGCACACCTAACAGAGGGGAATCCAAAGAGAAAACTTTAAGGACCCATCTGCCGATGCCCAGTATATGTGATAGAGCTGAAAATCAAATAGTAAGCTAAAAGTAGAAAAAAGGTGGAAATAGGTGGATCAAGCTGTGGGATGATGTCACCTTGATAGGTAAACATCCGGAAGGGGTCCTGATTTTAAGAATAGAATTGTCAACATGTATGAACATGGAAAAAGCCAAAATATCATCATAAAATAGAAATAAATCATAGAAAATCATAGAAAAGGCAGAATAGAGTGAAATAAAATATAAAAAAATATGGGATAAATGCAGAAAATTGCCCAGACACCTGGGGTGCCTCTCTCTCCCCTTATATCATCCCCCTTCTATGATGCATTGCCCTAATGCATTCAAAACTGTATTTGCCCAAAGTTGGATGCTTGGATGTGCTGAGGCACAGAGGAATGTCGCTGGTGGAACTCCCTGACCAGTCGCAGGGCATTTACATTGGACTCTGCAACCCAGAAGTTCTCCTCATACCCATAACCCTTCCAGTGCATCAGGTATTTGAGTCTACCTTGATGTAAGTGGCTGTCTAGAATGGACTCAACCTCGTACTGAGGTTTGCCTTCAATGACTATAGGCAGTGGAGGAGGTTGTGTCACACATCCAGAGAATGGATCTGTGGGAGCAGGCAGCAGTTTTACAACATGGAAGACAGGGTGGAGTCTGGACATTGACTGTGGTAGCTGTAGGCAGTAGGCATGTGACCTGATGCATCTAGTGATGAGGAACGGTCCTGTAAGGGGAAAGGAAGGCACCCCAGGTGTCTGGGCAATTTTCTGCATTCATCCCATATTTTTTATATGAGCTTATGACCCATGCCTTTGTCATGGCATTTTCTCACTTTGCTTGCTCAGCCTGACACCAGCATGGGCCAGCTCATGTATATGTAACACAATGCTTAATCCCACTACAGTTACTCAATGACCAAAATGGTCATCAGCATATGTAATAAATTACACTCCTTTGCTTTCAGCTACTCCAGACACTCTTTTTATACAAAACCATGTCCATTTTGAATATGACTCATGCCTTTGTCATGGCATTCACTCACTTTGCTTGCTCAGCCTGACACCAGCATGGGCCAGCTTGCATATATGTAACACAATGCTTAATCCCACTACAGTTACTCAATGACCAAAATGGTTATAGCATATGTAATAAATTACACTCCTTTGCTTTCAGCTACTCCAGACACTCTTTTTATACAAAACCATGTCCATTTTGAACTGAACTTGCCCTGCTTTCATTTCTTCCTCGTCTTCAAAGAGAGATTCTTTTGATCTTCTTGATTGACTTGGTATTAAGGTGTTATTGACATTATTACAAACTTGTATTGACTTGTTATATTGACTTTACTACAAACTTGTTGCTAATATCATTACAAACTTTTATTGACTTGTTATTGACTTTATTACAAATTTGTATTCACTAGTTATTGACTTGTTATTGATAACTTGTATTGACTTGTAATTGAATACACACCAAGGTTAAGTAACCTGCCCTAAAGTCTTCTCACAATAAATTTTTTAACCATTTGATTCAATCCAAGTACAATCCAAATCTAATTTTATTTCTAATTCTAAATCCAAGTCTATCTTGATATATATTAGTTTTCAATTCTTGTAAATAATCTTTCAAGTTACTCACCTTTGCTAAACAACTCCATTCAACACTTCCTTGTATACCACATTGGCAGTTCTGTTATTTCCATTGTTTTCATTCAACAGCACCTTGATCCTTTCTCCAGATGTACACCTTGATAGTGCCACATATAGCTGCCCATGTGAAAACACTGGTGTCTGCAAGTCCAAGCCAACATGGGATACTGATTGGCCTTGTGACTTGTTGATAGTCATGGCAAATGCCAAGTGAACTAGAAATTGATGTCGACAGAGTGGTAGTGGCAAGGTCTCTGCTGAAGGCTCCAATGTGATCCGAGGAATGAAAATGATATTTCCTGCAAACTGTGCATCTCCACTGATGATCCTGCACTTCAATACACATGGTCTGGCTTTAAGGAGGATAAGTCGAGTTCCATTGCAAAGACCCATGGTGACATCCAGATTGCATAGAAGCATGAGAGGACAGCCTATCTTAAGTGCCAGCCTGGAGAGAGGAAGGCCACTTGCTTTGATAGAGTTTAGATACTCTGCAGGATATGGCTGGTAGTTGTTTAACTCCTGCTCTCTGAATGAAACTGTATCAGCACTGTTGAAGACATGCTCTGGTCCAGGAAATCTGGCAAGGAGAAGAGAGTTGATGACATCGACATTGTCATTTGTGCAGGAGAGAATGGTCCTATCCAAATAGTACTGATCTGGCTTTTCCCCCTGCTCTATGCCTGGATATGTAGAGTTGATAAGGTGATCCATGGTATTTCCATGGCAGAGCATGTACTGTGGAATCTGTATAGTGTCTGCAGCATCTACTGTTGTGCCTGCATCAATGTGCAAGAGCCAGGCAGCATGTGTAGTGTTCTCTGGAGTTCTGTCGAGTCGCATATTCTCAGTCAAGTGATAGACAGTAATGCATTGCCAGAGAGTGCTCCTTTTGATGGATGAAGCTATGATCTGTTCTCTAGTGGCCCTAGAAATGACAGATAGGGTCTGTCTAAGGTCACATCCAAACAAAACTGTGATTCCACCAAATGGAACATTCTTTTTCTTGAGATCATGCAAAGTGTGGTCTACTGCATCTGTGGCATATTTGTGCTGCATAGAAACTTCATCCCAGATGATGATAGAAGTTTGATCAAGGACCTGGTGCAGATCTGAACCTCAAAGTATTCTGCAAGTAGAGGTGTCATTGATTTTGATTGGGATTTTGAACATGGAATGTGCTGTGCGACCATTTTCTAGAAGCAATGCAGCGATTCTGGATGATGCCACACAGAGAGCAATTTTTCCTTGAGCACAAACAGCAGCTGCGATGGTGTTGCAGACAAAGGTCTTTCCATAACCTCCAGCACTATGCAAAAACATGAGCTTTCCCTTGTTATTGTTGACAGAATCCATTGCAACATCAAAAACCTGTCTCTGCCTGTGATTGAAAAGCTGGAGATTGTGAGCAACAGTGATGGCCAACTCTTCAACATTGTAATCCCTCTGTTCCTGCAAAAGCCTATTGGCAGAAACATCAATGTGCCAGTTTCCTTCAATAGCAGGCATCTCTGGATAATCAGGAAGTTGTTTGCCTGATCTGATAAGTATCTGATTGATGAGATGCAAGCCATACATGTAAACTTGATCATCTGTAAAGTCTGTATCTGGATAGATTGAAAGAAGCTTGACTCTGAGGTCATCACAAATGTGATGTCTGAACTGGTTCCACAGGATGTTAGGAGATGTTGGATTGCAATGAAGAAGAATGGTGGCAAAGAGCAATCTGAGAGAGGAACCAAGCTGCATCTGGGATGCCTCTGTAAGACACTGGACCCATTCCTGGTCATCCTGCAAAAGACCCAATGCAGCACAGGCCTGCTTGAATGTATTATGGACAACACCATTGACAGTGCACAAGTGCTGGAGATGTTGCCCCTGTGACAACAGTAAGAAGGAGCCTGAGGTAAAGCCTTTCCCCCTGGGAAGGAGAAGCAAAGTACATTCTGCAAATGGCAGCCTCGCCACATCTTCTTGGGTTCCACTGCTTCTTGGTTGGATTGTAGACCCATGCTTGAGAAATTCTAGTAGGTGACAGTATGTGCTGCTTCATATCTTCTGTTGGCTTCAAACCAAGCAGTGAGACGTGTTGTCTTGGCAGCAGGCCTTTCCAAAACCTCATCGATGTTGTTGTCTGCATTGAAGTAGACTGTTTGCTGGTCCTCCAGATGGACAGGCAAACGATAAACATGAGGAGACTTTGCATGCATTCCAAATTCATTCATGTGCCAGCAGCTTTCCACAGATCCAATGTAACATGCATCCAGATACTCCTTGACCTCATCTCTGTCTTGGTCAAGAATCTCAATCATGGTTCTGTCATGGCCTTTGTATATGTACTTGTGAATGTACTTGACAGCCTCTACTGAAGAACAGATCTCGACATTGATGTGACAGTTGTATCTGATAAATGAACCAAGTTGTTAACCAATAAATATAATGTCAGATAAATGTTCCTTACTTTGCAGCCAAATAAGGATTGTGAACAACATGTCTGTTATCATAGACATAATTATGCTTCCTCATTGTTCTACCATTGTTAGGTCTGGCATAATCAGGATAATTGTTTGCAGTAAAGGAAGTTTGTTCTCTGAACTCCTTGGGATACCTCTTGCTGCACCTATTATCGACCATGCATGAAGCCTTGGGTTTGACCGCAAGGACCATAAAGCATGCAGGTAGTTATAGTGTGATTGAGCATTGGCTGTGTGACAGGGTCAGGAATCTGAGCAGACACAATGGAATCAACATCATGGGCATCACAGATTTTGTCAGCTGGATTGAGAAATATAAGGAGGTGCATATGTGGAAGGCCTCTCTTTTGAAACTCAATGGTATGGATGTGTGCCACCACTTTACCCAAAACACCATCCTTGACATCCTTGATCAATGCATTCTTTTTCTGTTCAAAGACACGTGCAACAATGTCTGGCCTATTATAAGCTTCCTGCTTTTTTCCATGGGTGCTAAAATGTGGATTGGGTGATTCCTCCTGCAACAGAGCTTCCTGGATTTCTGGCCACTGTGGATTGGCAGTCATGGTGAGAAAGAGATCTGGCTTGCCAAAAAAGCGACAAATGGCCATGGAATCTTGAAAAAGCTGATTCATTTGCCTTTCACTGCCTATATGGGTTGATGGAAGAATGATGTGACTCCCATGATCCTCTAGATTGATATTTTCATCCCGGTCACCCATGGCAGCATCTCTCAATCCAGCATACACATTGGCCCTAAGCTCCTTCTGGTGATGTTGGACCCAGTTCAACATATTCTGTTCAATAGATGCCCAAGCATCTACAACATACTGCTGCAAAAGATTTCTACCCCAAAACTGCTCTCCTGGCCTTGGATGCAACCGATAAGCATGGTAGCATCTCTGACTGACATTGGGAACTCTTCTGGCTCCATATGCACCTTGGTGTGCAGGTATATCTGGGTGCCATCCATTTTCACCATGAGGAAAGAGCAAGACATAGTGCAGAGTTGAATAGGATGGATGCAACTGGCTGATATGCCTAAGCCCTCCCCCTCTCAGCCTGAAAACAATATCTCTGTGATTAGACCATTCCTTAGAGCCATCACCTGGAATAATAGCTGCCACTTCATTATTGGCTGTAGGGAGATTATAGCAATGTAAATCCTGGGTTCTATCTGATCGCAGCCATATGGAGACATTGTCCTGCTCTTCTGGAGGCTTTTCCCTCATGATCTGAAATGCCTGCTTGAATAAAGGCACATAAGGATGGGTATTATTTGGCATAGTCTGCAGGTCTGTCATGATAACTGAATTGAAATTATTGTTTTGCCACTCCTGAATATTGAGCTGTGCAATAGGATCATGAATATAGAGCTGTGCATAGGCTGCAGGCTGTTCAGGAGGTGGCAGAAGTGCTCCAGAAAGATGATGAAGATCACCATGAATATGAAAGCTGTATACTCATGATGTACCTGTAACAGAATGGTCCACCTTGACACCTAAAGAAGTGAATGCAAATGCAGCATTGTACTGTCAGATATTTGTTTTAAATTCCTTAGAAAGAGGACTTTCGCCACACAACAGATCTCGCAATGTGGCAGGAGCAGGTCAGAAAGATGGCAGACAAATTTGTCCCTGCAAGCAGCAACTTCCAAATTTTGGTACAGCTCTGGTAGACCTGGCCAACTTTTCACAATCAAAATGCAAGGCATGGCAGTATGGACACTCCACATTCATGGTTTCAAGTGAATGTCTGGGAATTGGCTTCTGATAAGGTGCATGACCAAGTGGTAATGGCCTTGCAGGTTGATGTGGAGGTAGAGGGACAGGCATAGGTGGAGGCAAAGGTGGCAACATTGGGGGATTCAAGAATGAAGCAGGTGGCAGTGGTGAAGGAGATTGCATAGGAGATGATGGCAATGATGGAACATGGAATATTGGGTCAGGCAGCAGTGGTGATGAAGATTGTGGAGGAGAAGACGGAAATTGTAGAGGAGACATCCTTCCAAACTCATCATAATAATCTGATGGCATAGGGGATGGTGGAAATTGCAAAGTGGTCACCCTTCCAAATTCATCATAATAATCTGATGGCAGGGGAGAAGGCGGAAATTGCAAAGAAGACTGGCTCCCATCATCATCATCAAATTCCTCATTCTCCATTTCCCTCCTCAAAGCAATCTCATTATTCCTCTGCTCTTCATACTCAGCAGCCAACAATGCAGCCATTTCCCTATCCATCTGAATTTGTTTTGCCTGTGCATCCACTTGAGCTTGATATTGATCAATCTGATCTCCAGAGATATTGTTTGCCAATTGATCCAACCTCATCATTCATTGATGCAAGTTCCTGTCTGCAATGGATAGACGTTGGAGCTCCTCAGCCTCATCCATCTGTGCCTGCTCATCCGCACACTGTTCGTTTCTCCACATCTGATGCATTCTAAGAGCCCATTCCTGATCTCGCCTATTATGTTCCTGCAATGCCGCTTCTATATTAATATGTCTGGGTGGATCACAATATCATGGCTCAGCAGCTAAAGCAGCTTGCTGGGCAGTTGCCTGCCTCTCCAGCTCCTGTTCAGCCAGCTCCTGCAATTGTTGATTGGCTGCTTCAGCTTCAGCACCTTGCCTGTTCCTTTCCTGTTCAGCCAGCTGCTGCAATTGCCAGGTATGCTGCCTAGCTGCTTCAGCTTCAGCAGCTTGTCTTTGTGCATGCTCTTTCACTTCAGCAGCTTCCCTCTGCCTTTCCTGTTCAGCCAGGTGCTGCAATTGTTGATTGGCTGCTTCAGCTTCAATGGCTTGCCTATTCCTTTCCTGTTCAGCCAGCTGCTGCAATTGCCAGGTATGCTGCTGAGCTGCTTCAGCTTCAGTAGCTTGTCTTTGTGCATACTCCTCGGCTGCAGCAGCTTGCCTGTGCTGCTCTTGTTCAGCCAGCTGCTGCAATTGCCAATTATGCCACCTAGCTGCTTCTACTTCAGCAGCTTGCTGCTGTTCAATCACCTCCTGAAATTGCAGATTATGCTGCCTACTTACTTCAGCTACTTGCTGTGATATCCTTTCTCTGGCAGCAGTAGCTTCAGCAATTCTTTCCTCAGCAATCTTCTGTAATAGCTCCTGCTGATGCTGATACCATTTAGCTGTTTCTTGTTGCAATTCCTGAATATGGGCCTCATAATCTGCAGTCCTTTCCCTCAATGCAATATGTCCCCTATGCAGATTATTGAGTGCAGGATCTGCTTGACCACCTGAAATATTGTGCAATGGTCCCAGTCCCTTCCCTCTCCCTCTCCCTCTCCCCCTTCTTGTTTGTAACTGAGGTGGAGGTGGAACCACAGGAATAGGATTGGCCAAAGGTGCATTCCACTCTGCTGGCAGTTGAACCTGTGGTATGGTAGAAGCTATATTTGCCCCTACTCCATGGTTTGCCAAAACAGGTCTAGATGGCATCACAGGAGCCCCTCTCCTATGTAATACAGGAGCAGGAGGTACAATAGGCAATTCAAACTGCCTTGGAGCATCCCAATCAGCAGGCATCTGCACCTGTGGTATCTGAGCTGCCAATGCAGCTCCATAGTTCAGTGGAACAATTCCTTCAGCAGGGGCAGTCACTCTGACTCTGCTTCTCCTCTCATCAGGATTGGTCATCTGCAACCTTTCCAGATGGTCTGCATCTCTAATTCTAGCCCTTTCCACTTCTGGTGTAGAAGGTCTACTTTGATTCCTGCAAACACTCTAATCAGCCATTATTATTGCAACATATGCCAACACCACTCACATATTTAGTAATGGTAAAGCCCAGTAATAATTTGGTTCAATAGCCAACAATGCAGCACAGCTGAAGTAAGGTCAGCAACAACTTCCTTTAACAGCCAGTTGTCACAACACTCACTGTAATTCAACTGTTTTCAAGTTTCAATAGCCAATTCCAACACTTATGTAATGACAATCCCAATTTTGCTATTTGATAATAGATAGCAATTGCAATAGTATCACTATTATAGCCCCAAATGTTGTGTGAAGAGAGGTACTCAACTGATTGTCATGCACTCTCTCTCCACATATAAGAAATTGTCAGCTGTTTGGTCATGTTGTGCATGTTCCGGAAGAGGCATGAAAGTAGGTGTCCACTATATCGCAACTGAAATTTTATGCACAGAAATCTTCCTTTTTGGTATTTGACTTGTTACTGACCTCATTACACATTTCTATTGACATGTTATTACTTCATTAAATTTGAATTGACCTGTTACTGACTTCAGACTTTTTACAGACCTCGTTACAAATTTGTATTGACCTGTTATTACAAATTTGTATTGTCATGTTACTGACTTCATTACAAATCACAAGTTTGTATTGACCTGTTACTGACCTCATTACAAATTTGTATTGTCATATTACTGACTTTGTTACAAAATCACAAATTTGTATTGACTTGTTACTGATCACATTACAAATCACAAATTTGTATTGACTTCTTACTGACCGGCATTGTTGGTGCTATACATATGATGACATTTCAAACCCAGTTATCTGACTAATTTTTAGTCAGCTCTGACAAATGCCATCATTTCTGACAAATTTTGCACAGCTCTGACAAAGGCTGACACATTTTGCACAGCTCTGACCAAGCCTGACAAATTTTAGATAATCCCATCAACCATCACTCCCATCATTCCCACAAAACGACTGTAGAAGTTATACAGCTCGTCGACTCTGATCCCATCATGCCATCACTCCTACAAAATGGTCGTAACATATGTAGTAGATTTTATTTCATTCTATTCTGCATTGTCCATGATTTTCTATGATTTATTCCTATTTTATTATTATATTTCACCTTTTTTCCATGTTGGTACATGTTGACAGTTTTATTCTTAGAGGTGGGACCCCTTCTGGATGTTTACCCATCAAGGTGATGTCATCCCACAGCCTGATCCACCTATCTCCACCTTTTTGCTATCTTTAGCTTACTATTTGATTTTCAGCTCTATCACATATACTGGGCATCAACAGATGGGTCCTTAGAGTTTTCTCTTTAAATTCTCTTCTGTTAGGTGCACCTAAAGTGTTTGTATTATGTAGTATAATATTAACTTTTGATTCCCCTCTATTAAGTAAGGCTTTGAGGTTGCCCTTACAGGTCCAAGAAAGTGGTGGGCAAGTTTCTTGGATGGACACATGGTGGAAATGTCACTGAGTTGAGATAGACATGATCACCAACCTTATATATGGGTGTGGGTGAGTGACACTTGTTGTAGAAGTGTGCCATGTTGTCCTTCACCTTAGCTAAAGCTGACTTTGCCTCCTTCAAGGTGTCCTTCATCTGCTCTGTGAATTTGTTTACTGTCTCCAAGTGTGAGGGTGCTTGCTGAGGTTCAAGCCCATGCATGGGTGTCACTCTGTGTCAAGGAGGAAGGAAGTTTGTTGAATGGAGGAGTGGACGTGATTGTTGTATCCAAACTCAGCCATGGGGAGGAGATCTTTCCAATTGTCCTGTCGCTCATTGATGAAGATACAAATGTACTGCTCCAGTTCTTGGTTGACTCGCTCCCTCTGTCCATCTGTCTGTGGGTGGTAGGTGGTTGAGGCAAGGAGTTTGATTCCAAACAGGCAGTATAGCTGTCAGGTGAACTCTGCAATGAACTGTGGTCCTCGATCACAGAGGAGTGTGTTAGGCAGTCTATAGAGCTTCTACACATGGCACAAATAGAGTCAAGCTGCTCCAAGCACAGTGACAGTTGTATGAATGGGGATAAAATGAGCTTGTTTTTCAGCAGAGTCGACTGTGCATATTACTGCATCAAACCCATTAAACTCTAGTAGTTCCACCACAAAGTCCACACTGATGATGTCCCAATGATTCTCTAGGACTGGAAGGGGGTGTAACTCACCCATGGGCTTGCACCATGGAGTCTTGGTGCATAAGCAGAGACTACAAGTATGACAGTACTGACCAATGAGTCGAGACATCTGAGGCCACTAATAATTCTGTGATATGAGCTCCAACGTCTTCCAATGCCTGGGGTGGCCAGCAATGAGTGAGTTGTGGTGCTGAGAGATGAGTTGTTGTTGAAGCTGTGGATTATTAGGGACATAGATATGGTTATGAAAATATAAGATGTCATCCTTTTCTGTCCACTCTGCTGCACAAAGCGAGGATGTGGATCCATTTTTCAGTTTCTTCACTGCTAGAGCCACAGCATTCTTATGTAAACCACTACAGTTCACATGATGAATGTCACATAGGATACTGCACTCCTCACTCTCCAAAGTAACACCCTCTAATGCATGGACTGTAAACAGATCAGGTTGCAACAACACAATACCTTGATTGTCATTGCTTCCATCCCTGTGGTCTGGACAATGAGAGAGGGCATCAGTCTTCTTCATGCTGCATCTGGGGAATGATGCAGGGAAAAATCAAACCATGAAGTACTCGAGGTTCTTGTAATCCATCCAGATCTTGACCTTGTGTTGAGCACCCTCCAGGAAATGTCACCACTCCTCCAATGCCTGCATTATCACCAGCATCTCCTTGTCATGAATCTCATAATTGTATTCCACAGCACTGAGACTCTTCAAGTAGAAGGCAATGGGGTGCCACTTTTGGTCCTCAGGAAACTGTTGGAACAGCACTGCACCTATTGCAAAGTCCGAACTGTCAGCTTCTACATGGAAGGGATGTGAGTCATCAGCAAAGGTAAGGATTGGAGTGGAAGTGACCATCTCTTTGAGCTTCTCGAACACCTCCTGCTGTGCATTCTCACACTTCCATCCCTCCTTGCCAGTGAGGTTGAATAATGGGCATGCATGGTGGGAGAAGTCTTTAATAAAGCACTGATAAAAATTTATGAAGCCCAGAAAAGACTGCACCTCTTTCTTATTCATGGGCATTGGCCAGGATGTAATGCCAGCAACCTTGACTGGGTCCACCTCTACCTGTCCATCCAAGATAATCAAGCCCAAGTACTCGATTCGTGTCTTCTCAAACTCGCACTTGTCGTGACAGAGATAGAGTTTGTGCCATCAAAGTCACTCCAGCACCAGGCACATGATTCTATGATGTTCATCAAGGTCCTGAGTGAAGATAAGGATGTCATTAAGGTAGACACAGACAATGCCTTTTAATATGAGATCATGGAAGATGTTGTTCATCATGGTCTGAAAGGTGGCAGGACTATTAGTGAGACCAAAGAACATGACAAGCGGTTCAAAAAGAGCATGGTTTGTGCAGAAGCTTACCTTCCACTCATCCCCTTTCTTCATCTGTACATTATTGTAACCCCAATGGACATCAAGCTTGGTGAAGTAATGCACCCCACAGAGTTGGCTGATGAGTTTAGATATGAGGGGTAGTGGATAGCAATTCTTGACTGTAATGTCATTGAGGCGTTGATAGTCTTGAACTGGTCAAAGTGATCCATTTTTCTTCTTGATGAAGAAGAAGGGCAAGGCCATGGGCAACTTTGAAGGGTGGATATGACCAGAAGCCAAGTGTTTATTGATGAAATTGTTGAGTTGTCATTGTTCCTCAGGGGAGAGAGGATAGATAGACCTTGCAGGAGGAAGGCATGGCACCTGGCATGAGCTCAATTGCATGATCCCATGGCTTATGGGTAGGAAGTGAGTTGAAGGATTCCTTGGAGAAGACATCCTTGAAGTCATGCAGGTGAGGAAGTATGGAATCACCAAAAGATTTAGGTGCACTGTTCTTGTGGAAGTCCTCTGTGAGGCACTGGAAAATGTTTGAGGTGGCATGCACCTCACGTGAGGGGTTAATAGCAGTGTAGAAAATCTGATCACTTTCCTTGATCTCTTCCATCTCCTCTTCATCATCATCAGAATCAGGTGCAAGATCTGGAATGTCTTCTAATTCCACAGGCATTGGACCAGCCTGTCTGCCCTCAGTGAAGCAAGTATGACAACAAGAGGGACAATGACTCATCATGACTTCACCTGTCACCCAGTCAACCTCAGGATTTTGGTCACGAAGCCATAGGTAGCCAAAAATTGTCTTCTGCTTTCCCAGTTGGGTCACAGCAAAGAGAGCCCATTCACTATAATTTTTGTACTGGAGGACTAGGTTGACAACCTTCTGAATTGCTCCAGCTTCATTTGGGGAACCATTTACATTGTAGACAGGTATGGGTCAAGATAGTGAGCAGGTATTGAGTTGTTTTTGCTGAATCAGATGTGAATCAATGAAAAGGCCCATGGCACCTGAGTCCAGTAGAGCAGAGACACTGAATACTTGCCCCATATCTGTGGTCTGCAGCTCAATCTTCAATTCTAGGGATAGTAGGGAGGGGATGGACACCACAATGTACTTGCATGGTAGCTTGCACTTCCAAGATTTCAATCTGGATAGATGGGGAAGGGAGGAGGAAGGAGTAGGTACATCTTTAGCCACTTCAGAGGGGTCTGTAAGGGGAAAGGAAGGTGTTCCAGGCATCTGGGCAATTTTCTGCATTCATCCCATATTTTTTTATATTTTATTTCACTCTATTCTGCCTTTTCTATGATTTTCTATGATTTTATTCCTATTTTATGATTATATTTTGGCTTTTTCCATGTTGGTACATGTTGACAGTTCTATTCTTAGAGGTGGAACCCTTTCTGGACATTTACCCATCAAGGTGATGTCATCCTGCAGCTTGATCCACCTATTTCTGCCTTTTTGCTATTTTTAGCTTACTATTTGATTTTCAGCTCTATCACATATACTGGGCATCAACAGATGGATCCTTAGAGTTTTCTCTTTGAATTCCCCTCTGTTAGATGTGCCTGAAGTGTTTGTACTATGTAGTATAATGTTAACTTTGGATTCTCCTCTGTTAGCTCACTATTAAGTGAGGCTTGAGGTTGCCCTTACAGGGTCTGGAGAAGGAATGGTCATAGAATAAGATTCATCCTCTAGTGAATCAACAGACAGAACTTCAAGATGGTTATGGACAGGCAACAAGGGCATACTGTTCACTCATCATGGTGATAGATCCACTGCACGCTTTACAGTCTGGAGAAGCATTCCCACTCATATCGACACATTACATCAGACACTCCAAATCACTCCAAATGCCACAAAATTGACTTCAAACATTTTCGAATTATTTTGCACTATTTTGGATGACTTCAAACTATTTCAAACCACTTCGCGACATTTTGCAACACTTCTAATGACATCGGCTGCTGTATAGCTGTGTTAAAATACTTTCGATACACGCTGCACATCCAGAACAAACTATTTTGTCACATACCAAGCACTACTGGACATGAGGAGAGACAACAAGAGATTTAGGATGCGATAATAGCATTTTTTATGTTTCGATGATATATTACAGTGAAAGATAAGTACTTTTACCATATGGGGACATGTATGTTTCAATTATTTATCATTTATCATTTATTTTTGATCTACAAAGTTCTCATTATATGATATATTGCCACATGTTTTACTTCCCTTTTCAGTCCTATCTCTTCAAAAATGTATATAAACTTGTACTAGTTACTTAGAACAACAGAGAACCAGTTACCCTCTCCACTATAGTCAGATTTAAGAGCAGTTCTCTTGAGTCTTACCTCGCATCGTATCTCTGAAGTCCTGCAAAATATTGCGAACTTCCTCGAACTTTCGTATTCATTCTCAATTCATCATCGCCTACCATTACTAAAAACCCAGCTCACACCTTCTAACCCCCTCGAACTTACCTGAACAACCTCAAACTCATTCGAATTTATTTTGAACTACTTCACACATCTTTGAACCAATTTTGAACATCTTTGAATATCTTCATATGCTTTAAAAAGCCTATTCATCACATCCTTACCATTTCGCATCACTAAAACAATGTTTTGGTATTAGCAGTGATATTTCGTACTGATTTGCACCCTTCCTCTAGCCTGAGTTATACTTCTTAAGCCTTTTAAACAAGTTTTTGTTATGTTTCCAGGTTGAGTATCATCATTTTGGAGCCCACTGTGAGGGGTTTCTAAACCATTTCATTGCCTAATCCACCTCAAATCTCTCAGCTTAGGCCAACACAAGCTCGAAACCTTAGAATCGAGACTCGTCAGGCCTTTGAATCTCTTGAACAATCGGGGGATATCCTAATACCTGTCTCTGACGCCAAATCCACACATCGTCATCTGTTTCCTTCACCTATTTCCTCTTCTTCCTCATCCTCTACTACATCATTCATTATTCCAGCTACTTCGACACATCTACCATCCTTTGCTCAGGTTCTAACTCCTCAAATCGGTACATATATGTATATCCTAGTTCTGAAGACAATCGAAAATGGTCGATTTCAGACATGGACAAACTCGTTGGCGAACAACTTCAAATGGGTATCTATAACGTGAGCAATTTAGGATTATATTACAGGTCTTTCTACAACATTATGAAGTTCCTACTCTCTAAAGGCCAAATTTCAGAGGCAGAACAAAGTAGAGCATTCATTTGAGGTTTTCAACCAGGTTTATGGTCATGAATTGCATGATGACTCCAACTTAAATTTCCTGACCACTATCTGGATAATGCCTACCCACTTGACAACATTCACATGGCAGCGAAATTTGTTTTAGCAGGGTCAATTAGCTCAAATTTGGCATCATTGCAGTCTTCAGAAACATTGGCACTGACTTCGACATCTTCAACACAGATCAAATCAGAAGATTTATCAGCAATCCTCGAAAAATTCACAACCACAGTCATCATGGCTTTAGCAGGTTCAAAATCCACTAATCCTCCTCAAACTAACAGTGGATTTTGCTTGGACCAGCTCAAAAATTTAGCTTGTGTCTTTTGTGGACTCACCGGTCATTTCATTAGCGACTGCTTGGTTTGCCAAGCCTATATCAATGAAGGAAAGTGTAAAAAGAACAACAAAGGAAAAATCGTGCTTCCAAATGGATGGTTCACCCCTCGAAACATTCCTGGTCGCTTTATCAAAGACAGAATCGATGAATGGACTCGATGAAATCCTTCGAACACAACTGCATCATCGCTCTGTACAACATCGCATCCTCAATGGCTACTTTGACACCACCTAGGGGCATCTACCAGGTTTCCGAACAATCTGCAACACCCAAAGATCGCATCGCAAAACTCGAACAAGAGATATATGCTTTGCAAAGTGGTAGGACCTTTGCTAAAGCTAATTCAAGCATACCAACAGTCCCTGTCTCTCGACCTTCAGTTTCCCCAAACACTGCGACAGTTGAACAATTGACTCCACATGTACCAGCATCATCCATCTTGTTCACAGCAACAAACCTACCAACCTCGACTTCGGCATCATCTTCGACTTCAGAAACAATTTCGCAGCCTGTTATTCATCCTTATGCTGCTACAAAAAAAAATTCATACCTACCACCACACGAATGAAACTTTGGATCAACTGCAAAAGGTAAAGGCAAAGATGGTCCTTCGCACCATACCCAAGCGCCAATTCAAAAGGATAAAATCATGGAAGATGTTTTCGCTCATTCAATGAAGATGCTGATTATCACACTAACACCTGAGGAATTGCTGTCTCTATCGCCTGAAGTTTGTACAAAATGGAAGGAACAGGTCACTCCATGTCAAATTCAGTGGTCCAAAGGAAATAACACCATGAAGCTGCTCAATGATGAAATTTTCGTAATTGATGATCCATTCGAAACTTATATTAACAGTCTTCGACCTGGCGATATTCCCAAACCCTTCATCACTGCAAAGGAATCCCATTCGATTAGGTCAATTATTATGAATGTCAATGGAAGGAATCCAGTCAAAAGTGTCATAGACCCCAATTCTTCAATTATCACAATGTCCGAAGAAATTTGCCACGAACTTGGCCTTGCTTACGATCCTTCAATCCACATTCCACTCCAATTGGCTAATGGAGGCATTGATGAAAGTTTGGGTTTAGCATGAAATGTGCCTTGCGAAGGGGGGAGTATCACGCTGTTCATGCAAATTCACATAATTCGTGACTCAGCCTATGATATCTTACTTGGTCAACCATTCGATGTGCTGACCAAAAGCACCATTAAAAACTACAGGAACGAGGCTCAGACAATCATGATATATGATCCTAACTTGATACGATCATGTGCAATCCCCACGATTCCCCATTCTAATCACCATCAAAAGGATTTTTGCAACTAGAGGATGAAATTTTGGACATTGACCAGTGCGCTTTTGTTATCTCATTCGATCCCTCTAATTTATCTATCAATATCAAATGCACTATGAATATTCCCAATATGGAGTCCTCAAACTCCTCGAAATCTGTTTCTTATTCTTCGATCCTTGTGAATTTATATTTAACAGCCAGTCACCAATATGAAACATATTTATCGGCCTCGATGGCAATGTCTATGCCTTTGATGCCTATCATCGATTCCTCATATCCGATTTTTGCAGCTTTGAAAAAGAAATACAAACCTGTTGCACAAAAAATTCACCCAGTTATTACTGAGCTACCCAACCGATTTCACATTATTCGAACAATTACTGGTGACCCTCTCAAAAACATGCCAAAATTAAATCCTCATCCACCATTGTTTATCCCCACTTCGTGATATACACTCGAACGTAAAGCTATTATTGACAAGAATCATCCTGGCAATTTCCTATGGCCAGAGGAATGAAAACTCATGCACAACTTTATTCGAAATCAGGAAACAGCTTTTGCATGGACAGAACAAGAGTGAGGAAGCTTTCGCTCTGACTTTTTTCCTCCTATAGAGTTCCCTGTCATTCCTCACACTCCATGGGTTGAGCGAAACATTCCTATACCTCCAGGTTTGTATGAACAGATATGGGAGATGCTGAAAAAGAAGATAGAAGCAGGAGTATATGAACCATCGAACTCTTTGTACTGATCACAATGGTTTTGTGTCACGAAAAAGGATGCGAAATCGCTTCGAATTGTTCACAGTCTCGAACCACTTAACCAAGTAACGATCCAGCACTCAGGCATCATACTGATACCTGAACATTTAGCAGAACAATTCAGGGGATGATCATGTGGAGGAATGTTGGATCTCTATGTGGCATTCAATGAAAGGAAAGTCACAGAATCATCTCACGATCTGACAACGTTTCAGACACTGCTCAGAGCACTTTGCATCGTTACCCTACCCATAGGTTGGACAAATTCTGTTCCTATCTTACATGATGATGTGACATTTATTCTACAGCCCGAAATTCCTCATATCACCATCCCTTACATCAACAACACACCAGTTAAGGGTCCGAAATTGGAATATAGAATGATCGGTGGATTCTACGAAACGATTCCCAAAAATCCAGCTATTCAATGCTTTGTCTGGGAGCATTTTGAAAATTTAAATTGGATAGTCCAGTGCATGAAGTATTGTGGAGGAACATTTTCAGGTCCAAAACTCTATCTTTGCATCCCTGAAGTAATTGTTTTAGGGCATCGATGCAATATCAAAGGTTGTATGGCCGACCCTACTTGAATCGCAGCTGTTAGCAAGTGGGGACCATGTTGAAGCCTTACCGAAGTCAAAGCATTCCTAGGAACCATTGGAGTTTGTCATATCTTTATTTGAAATTTTGCTCAATGAGCTGCAGCACTGATCCAACTCACTCAAAAAGACATACCTTTCAAATTTAAAGCAGAACAAATAGCAGCCCAAGAAGATTTGAAAGCAGCTCTAATCAATTCCCCAGCAATTCAAGCTATCGATTACTCATCTTCAGCCCTGGTAATCCTATCAGTTGATACTTCAAACATCGCTATTGGTTTCTTTCTCACTCAATGCGATCCCAAAAACCCTCGAAAATGATATTATAGTCGATTTGGATCGATTATGCTTAATGACCACAAATCCTGATTTTTGCAGCCAAAACTCAATTGGATGGCAATTGGATCTTTAAAGACATTATTTGTCGATGGGGGTCGCTATACAAAATTGTAACTGACAATGGCACTGCATTTATTGCAGATATAAAGTATCTTTCGAAATGATATCACATTAACCATATTCGAATTAGCAGTTATAATTCGCATGCCAATGGACTTGTCAAATGAGCCCACTTCGACATTCGACAATCGTTATTTAAAGCTGCTGATGGAGATTAAACAAAATGGTCAGCAGGAGCACACTCAGTATTTTGGGCAGAATGAGTCACGGTTTGTAAATGCATGGGTTGTTCTCCTTACTTCGCAGTTACAGGAGCACATCCTCTAATACCCCTTGACATCTCCAAAGCAACATACTTACAACCACCACCCGATTCAATTTTATTGACAACCAATCTTATAGCTCGATGAGCCATAGCACTACAAAAATGATCTAACGACCTCAAACTGTTATATTTGAAGTTCTACATGTCCCAAATTGAAGCTGCAAAATGCTTCAAACTTACTCATGAACATACGATGTGCGACTACAACTTTGCGAAAGGAGATTTAGTGCTACTTCGAAACATGCAAATAGAGAAGTCCCTCAATCACAAGATGAGACCCTGATATGTCGGCCCTCTTATCATTGTTGAACAAAATTATGGGGGGGCTTATATTCTCTGTGAACTTGATGGGTCAGTACTACACAGACCTATTGCCACATTTTGTCTGCTACTATACCTCACTCAAAAATCAATTTCCCTACCACTGAAATTTCTCGATATCGCCTCCGAGCACCTCAAACAACTTTGAACAAGTTTAAACTTCGATGAAGATACCTCCAAAGAATTTCAGGATGTCGAAAATGAATAATTATCCTCCCTTTTCTTTTTTGCAATCACTTACAGAGATTTTGATTGCCTCTAATGTATGATACAAGTCGTGATATTGCATCATAGCATGGTTGTGCAAACTCCAAAGGGTTTTTCAGCTATGATGAACTACTGAGCCTTTCCCTAAAAGTTTTTTTTTTTTTTTTCGTTATATCTTCATTTCTGCTTCATCTTACTTTCCAAAAACATTTAACAAAAAAACAATTTAAAATAGACAAAACAAAAAACAGAAAACAAAAAGTCCTACTCCTCCAACATCTTCTCCAACACCTCAACTTCCCTCCCCAACACCTCCATCTCCACCTTCATCTCGACCAATTTTCTCACCAGCACTCGATGATGAGTGCCAACCTCATCTGAATCCCCAGCCTCTTCAACATCCTCAACCCTTCAAATGGCCCTCACCTTTGCCTTCCCTTTCAACAACCTCTTTCTCTCCTTTGATGCCTTCGATGGCCCCGCTACTGGCTCAACATCTTTAAATGGGCCCACAACATGAATTTGATGTACTACAAAATTCGAAAACAAGTTAGCAATTGCTTCGAAACAACTCTGAACAATTTCATACCTTTTCTGGGGTGTGAATCTCATTTCACACTTACAAACTTCTTTACTTTGCCTTTTCGAATGCCTTGCCTCGACAACCCAGCCCAGTAACAGCCTTGCACCTCCTGGGTGCACTTTGAACACTTTGCGGCACCCTCCCTAACAACACACTGCAGCTGGGACTTGAAAGCACACCGATCATACTATGAAAGTATTTAGCAGCACGAAAAACTTTCGAACATAAAAGAAAACACTCACTGGACCTTCAAAATCGAGCAATTCGCTCATTTCGACTGGTGCCCGCTTCGCAGCCTCTACCCCCATGACCTCCTCTTCTTCATCATCTTTGCTCTTGACCTCGACCACCTTTCGCTTCACCACCCTCACCACGGGCAGCTCATTGTCATCCTCATTTTTGTCATCCTTGCCTCCCTCTGCCCTTTCGATTGCCTTTAATTCTGCCTTGAACTTTGCACTCTGCCTTTTCAAGTCGTCCTTCAAAATCATCTTCACAGAAAACACAGCAAGAGCTGCATTTCAAGTGTCTGCCAATGCCCTCCTCTGACCCTCGATTTCTGCCCTCTTTGCCTCCTGCTGCTCCTCTCTCACCCGCTTTTCTTCCTCCTCTCTTCTTCTGCATTCTATCTCCTCAGCCAAATCTACGAACATTAGCTCTCTACCCCACGAAATCCATTCGTGTTGCACCATCAGTTTATACAGCTTGAATACTTTGTCCACGACCTTTGAACAGCTGCTTCGCATTCTTCGCCAAGATCTTCGGTGAGTTCATTGTATTCTGCCTACACAAAATGTTTTAGCATCTTTAACTATAAATCAATCAGTGACAGACATACCATTTTTGCACAAAAACCCTTCCCCCACAGTTCGAAATCTGAGTCCTCAGCGACGCCGTGCTCAAGCATCGATTTTGCATATTCAAGGATTTTGGCGTTGAGTTTGATGAGGAGAGACATTATAGAAGAAAGAGTTGATGAATGTAGGAGGTGACATGGAAGAACGAGCAATATATTGAGCCTCGCTAATTTCCTCACCCCGATCATGCATTTCGCATGTGACTTCGAACAGCTAACTGGGACAGTTAGGAATTCAGTAAGGGGGAAGATGATAGGTCCACTATGTGCTTTACAGTCTGGAGAAGCATTCCCACTTGTATCGACACGTTACGTCAGATGCTCCAAATCACTACGAATGCCACAAAATTGACTTCAAACATTTTCGAATTATTTTGCACTATTTCGGATGACTTCAAACTATTTTGAACCACTTTGCGACATTTTGCAACACTTCGAATGACATCGGCCACCATATAGCTGTGTTAAAATACTTTTGATACACACTGCACATCTGGAACAAACTATTCCATTGCATACCAAGCACTACCAGACATGAGGAGAGATGACAAGAGATTTAGGATGCAATAATAGTATTTTTTATGTTTTGATAATATATTGCAGCGAAAGATAAGTACTTTTACCATATGGGGACACATATGTTTCAATTATTTATCATTTCTCATTTATTTTTGATCTACAAAGTCCTCATTGTATGATGTATTGCCACATGTTTTACTTCCCTTTTTGGTATTCTCTCTTCAAAAATGTATATAAACTTGTACTAGTTACTTAGAACAACAGAAAACCAGTTACCCTCTCCACTATAGTCAGATTTAAAAGCAGTTCTCTTGAGTCTTACCTTGTGTCGTATCTCTGAAGTCCTGCGAAATATTGCAAACTTCCTTGAACTTTCGTATTCATTCTCAATTCATCATCGCCTACCATCACTAAAAACCCAGCTCACACCTTTGAACCCCCTCGAACTTACCCAAACAACCTCGAACTCATTTGAATTTATTTCGAACTACTTCGCATGTCTTCAAACCAATTTCGAACATCTTTGAACATCTTTGTATGCTTTAACAAGCCTATTCATCACATCCTTACCATTTTGCATTACTAAAACAATGTTTTGGTATTAGCGGTGATATTTAGTACCAATTCGCACCCTTCCTCTAGCCTGAGTTATACTTTTAAGCCTTTTAAACAGGTTTTTTAGGTTGAGTATCATCAGTGGGTGGAAAAATCCTGCTCCTCCACCTCTTCTTCTTTAATCTCCTCATTCTCCAGGCTTTTAACATCCACAAGTGCCAACAGATCTTGAAGGAGCTCATCTCATCCTTCATGCATGAGTTTACAGATGTTTTGGCAGTGGGGACTATTTCAAGCCATGTGTCTGGTTCCCCCACAGCAGTAGCAGAGATCTAGCCTGCGAGCTCGACTATGGGCTGCATTGACATCCATTGGAGCAGGGATATTGGAGCTCAATGCTGAGGGCTGGAAAATGGGGTTAGGACGAGGAGGTGCCTGATTAAAGGTGTGAGGAGCATGGGTGGTGGTAGGAGTGTGGAAGGCTGCAGTGAATGCTACATTCATGAGTCAGTTCTCATCACAGAGGGAAGCAGCCTTGTACCAAGTTTATGTTATCGTCTGCTGGGTGTCCTTCCAACATTTGTGCAATCTGGTCTTGTATTTCCCAGTTAAGACCTCAACGAAACTTTACCACCATGAATAACCCACTCCTATACCTTGCCATGTCCACCAGGTCTCGAAATTTGTCAATGTAGTCATCCACAGATCAACATGCTTAGTAGTAGGAAGTGGATTTGAGGTGTGTTATGGTTCGTTGGCATTTATTGAGGGGGAAGAAGTGTCATATAAACTCATCACGAAGGTCCCCCCAGGTGGAGAATGGAAAAGGCTGTAATAAGCCAACAATGCTTAACAATGATAGATTTTGCTCTGATGCCAGAGCATAAGATTTTTGTTACAATGGACGTAAGTGATTACCAGTCTGAGTCCATGCTTTCCTTTGATGGATCTTGGGAGATAGCTTGACCTGTTGCTTTCTATTCGATGATATTCCAGGGAGCAGAATTAAACTACCCCATGCATGAAAAAGAAATGTTGGCCATCATCTAGGCTCTACAAAGGTGGCAATCTGATCTAATTGGTGTTCCTTTCATTATTTATACTGATCACAAATTTTGATTGCCAACAGGAATTGTTGTGACAGCAAGCCCAGTGGATGGAGTTTATGTCACAATACAATTGCAAGATAATCTACATCAGGGGTGAAGATAATGGTGCTGCCAATGCATTGTCATGCACTTCTTTTGAAGCAGAGGTGGTGGTGTCTGCTCTGTATCCTCCCAACAACTGTGATGCAGTAGCCATAATTTTGGGTTCGAAGCTAAATGCCTTTACATGTGCATGTGTTATGACCAAACCAGAGACTTTGCCAGTGTGGAACACAATGGTGGTGGCAACACTTACAATATCAGTGGATGAGAAATTACTGAATGCCATCTAGTCTGGTTAAATGGAAGACAGCTGGTGCTGCTGGCTCCTTGATGCTAAATTCTTGCCCCATGGGGTGAGGAAGGTGGACAGACTTCTGTATGCAGGTGACTGCTTGATTATTTCAAGGAAATTGGTGGTACATAAATCACTTTTTTACCTCGCTCATGATGTCCTAGGTTATTTTGGATTTATGGATCTCTCTGGGACTCTTTCTACTGGCCAAAAATGTGATGTGACCTGAAATTAGCATATGTGCTGAGCTGTGCAGATTGCCAATGGAACAAACCAACTACCAAAAAGCCTATGGGTTCTTTGCACCCACTACCAATTTCTGACTGACATGGAAATTTGGTCACAATTGACTTCATTGGCCCACTAGTAGAGGACAAAGGTTTCGATTGCATTGTGACCTTTACTAACAGGTTAGACAGTGACATTTGGATTGTGGCAAGCCAGATGAACATCATAGCTGAGGATTTGGCCATTGTATTTTTTAATGAATGGTACTGTGAAAATGGTCTGCCACTCAAAATCATTTCAGACCAAGATAAGCTTTTCATGTCAAAATTTTAGAGAGCATTGATAATGATCGACCTAGAAATCTAACAAAAACCTGTTAAAAGATCTAAGAAGTATAACACAGGCTAGAGAAAGGGTGCAATTTGGTACTAAATATCACCACTGTTATCCAAAGGTTGTGGTTAGAAGCATAAAATGGTGAGATGCATTGTGAATGAACTCTAGGAGCATACGAAAAGGTTCAAAGGAGGTTTGAAAGATGTTTGAAGGGGTTCAAAGATGTTTGAAGTAGTTTTGAGAAAGTTCGAAGATGTTCAAAATGGTTCGAGAAGCTTCAAAAGAGTTGGACTGGTGTTGAGGTATATCAAGCAGCAAATATAGCAAATGAGAAGTGTTTTTTGTGAGGTGATGGGTGATGTGCGATAAGTCAAGGAGCAAATATGAAAGTTTGAAGAAGTTTGCGATATTTTGCAGAACTTAGAGATACAATGCGAGGCTAAGACCCAAGAGAACAGCTCTTAAATCAAATGATAAGGGAGAGGGTAACTTCTTCTCTGTTCCCTTGTCTGTTTTTCTAAGTCACTATTACAAGTCTATATACAATTTGAAGAGATAGTACTAAAAAGGAAACAATAACATGTGGAAAACATGAGGCAGTATGCACAGCAAATAAAGGTATTGTAAAATATAAAACAAATGAGAAATGATAATAAATGAAATGTACATTGTCCCAGTATAGTAAAAGTACTTGTCCTATTGCTTCAATATATCATCAAAACCCAAAACCGCATTTATCACATTCTAAATCTTTTGTCATCTCTCCTTGTGTCTGGTGGTGCTCGATATGCAATGCAATGGTTCATTCTGGATGTGTCATGTAAGTCAAAAGGGTTTTGGAATAGCTATATGGCAGCTGATGTTGTTTGAAGTAGTGCAAAGTTGTTTGAAAGCATTTGAAGTGTCACAAAGTCATTCAAAACTGTTCTAAATCATTTGAAGTCATCTGAAATGATTTAAAATAGATTTAAAATTGAATTTGTGGCATTTATAGCAATTCAGAGCATGTGTCATAATGTGTCAATATGATTAGAAACATTCCCAGACCTTAGAGCATGCAATGGATCTATCAGCATTATACAAAATTATGGGCATCAAGTTGAAAATGTCATTGATGTATTGCCCTCATTCCAATGATGCTAGTGAACACTCAAACAAGACAATAAATCAGTGCTTGCAGTATCATGTTGAGTGGAACCAATTAGGATGGAGGAGGGCATTACAATGGGTGCGCTTCAACATCATGAACACAATCAATGGGTCAACCAGATTCTCCCCTTTCCAACTACAGATGGGTCATAGCCCATGCATTATTCCACTGTTAGTAAGATCACCAAAAGGGGAGGTCGATGATATATGGGCAGTGGAAATTATTGAAAGGTTGCAGCAAGATGTCAAGGAGGCACAGGATAATATGCTTCACACTAAGATTTCTCAAGCACTCGCTGTAGACCACCATCATACTAATAATTTTTCTTTTGTTGAAGGGGGTTGGGTTGTACTATATACATTGCACAGGCAAAGGGACTACAAGGTGAAGGGTAAAAAATGTGTCACCAAGTTCATGTCCCAGTACGATGGATCATACATTGCAACAAGTATGGCACCTGACATTTTGATGATCGCCCAACAATCCAAATATGTTCCCTACCTTCCACACATCTCAAGGACTGCCATTCATTGAGAATGACAAGGAACTGTTCCCTTCTCAAGAGTGGAAATGTCTGAACCCACTAATTATCAAGGGGCAATATGAGTACTTCATGGATAAAATTCTGGAAGAGAGAAAATAAGGTAGAGGTATACAGTACCTGGTAAGGTGGCATGGATATGGACTGGAAGATGATCACTGGCTCCTGGGGCATGAACTGCAAGACTGTGAGGCTTTGGACATCTGGTTGGTGCAAAAATAGTTGCAGTATGTAGCTTTTTTATTATTCACCAGCTGGTAGCTTTTCCCTGCTGGGGTTTTTAATGCACCCATGCATGTGTACCTTTTACTTACCTTTTCGCTGCTTGAAGAATTTTTTTTTTTCTGAGGGTGGGGAAGGGTATAACAATGTTACATATTTACACTTATTTACTAGTCGGAATACATTTCCAGACAGATATGGACAAGGACCTTCTTACCTTCCTTTTTTACCATCATCATCTCCCTAAACACTTCGAGATATCTCACGCTTATAAAATACTTCTTGTTTCTGTTTGCATCTGAGCCTTACTCCTGTAAGCACCAAGTGTGCTTACATACATCTATATAAAACTTGTACCATCAGCATCAAGTCAATTCCTCCCCCACTTTACAATATGCAAACTCTCCTCTAGTCAGATTCATCACATTCTGTCATTGCTTGACTCTGGAATTTCTGGACATGAAATCTCTCACTAAACTCATCTCAGTCTATCTACTCTTAGTTGAATTTGCTCTGAGCATTATGCACACCTTTCCAAAACCTCTGGTAGTTGTCCCACCAAGCTCACATCTGCCAATATTGACTATGCTAAAAGAATAATTTAAATGAAGAAGGTTAAGAATGCTACCCAGGACACTAAAGTTCTTTAGAATGTCATCAGTACACCTCTCTTCCCCCAAACACTTCACTGTCACTTGAAAAAATGAGGCTTGAAGTCCATAGTCAAAAGAAAAGGCCTTTACTCAAACTTCATCATCAGAAGGCAAGATTGGAGTTGCAGAGAGGCATGTAGTTGGAGGATTGGAATTATATGGTCTGATGAGACAAAAATCAATAGATTGGGGTCAGAGGGGGGAAATACATGTATGTATGGAAGGATGCAGATGAAGACTTGAATGATAGGCTGGTAGAGGGAACAGTAAAGTTTGGTGGAGGAAATCTCATGATGTGGGGATGTATGAGCTGGAATGGGGTTGGATATGCTACTGAAATTGAAGGTAAGATGGATGCTGATCTTTATGTGCATTTTGGAGGATGAACTTCAAAATTCCCTGGAGTATTATGGGATGGAAGTGGAGGATGTTATATTTCAGCAGGACAATGACCCCAAGCATACAAGTAAAAAGGCCAAGGAATTTTGAGATTCATGAGATGGAGGTTCTCAAGTGGCCTGCACAGTCTCCAGATATGAATCCTATTGAGCACCTCTAAAATCATCTGAAAAAAAGTGGGGAGAATATGAAGAACCTGCAAATAGTGTTAAGGAGCTCTGGAATAGGGTGGAAGGATTGTGGGAGGAAATACCAAAGGAAGTGTGTCAGAATTTGATAGAGAGTATGCCTAGAAGGCTTGCAGCAGTAATTAGAGCAAAGGGAAGCTATACCAAGTACTAATATATCTGGCTTTTATATGAAAAAATTAGTGCAACAAAACTGATCCAATGAGTGACAGATTTGTTCAATATGGAAGACTTACCTAATCAGATCCCATCATCTTGGGGCTGTGCAAGCAATGAGGAGCATTATTAAAGAGTATTATATACATAATATTTTCAATATTTTTGAGAATTTATTTCCTTTTATATAAAAGTGTCTTTTGTAAAGTGCAAAACATTGGATCAGTTTTGTTGCCCACTGTATATATGTACTGTTGTGCAAAGACCAGTTGCAATCAGTTGCAACTGGTCTTTGAATGGTTTTCAAAGATTTCCTAAATGAGGCAACCAGCAATTGAACCAATGCCAAATGTGGGCAACCACAACTGGAAAAAAGACAGGACAAAGGTCCAGTCCAGTTCAGTCCTGTAGACTGGACCTTGAAACACTAGCAATGGCACCAGCTCGAGCCTCAGAGGAAACCTGCCCCATGCAAAACCAGCAAACAACTTGGACCACACAGATTGATCCCAAAACACCAGCATCCACTTCCACCATTCCACAGGTCAGGTCTCAAGGTCAACATCTCTACAAAACCAGAAGATTTATTTCAATGCATGTGAGTGTGGCTATGAGGTTTCAAGTGTACAGATTGAAAATAGTGGCACTGTCATGCAGTGTAAGGTTCCTGGCTGTGAGACTATCTGGATAAGTTGTCTTGTTGTAAAATTGATCAGTGTTGATGATTCAATGAATTTCATCACTATCATTGCAAATTGTTGGGACGTTGGGACTGGTATCCCAAGTCTGGTCCAAGTATTATTAATAGTATTGTATATAGTAATAGTATGCACAGTGAAATGAGATGTCTGAGACCTCTCGCTCCCTTCTCCCATTGTGAATCCTAACAGGTTATGGGCCCTGTCTAAAGCCCCCACTTATCTAATATGTCTCCCAACACTTTATTTTCTGAAGGAGAGGATTAGCAAGCTCTATCATTCACTGCATCACAGCTCCCAGCTACTGATCATGTCAGCAACCTATCTACCATCAAATTGATCTGGACAGAGAAGTACTCTAACATCAACAAGATCACCAACTGCGATCATTTAATGGATGAGAATTGGCATGAATGGAAGGATAGAATGAAATGTGTGTGGAAGGAAGCCGGAGCTTCCAATACTCAAAGAAACTATAAGGAACTCAATATATTTTGAAGGAGGATTCTAGAATACAGTACAAGTACTCAAAGTATGGACTATATATTACTGGAATAACATGTGATAATACTGAAGCATGTGATAATGGTGTGATGATGTAAGAGGCACTCTTACACTCTTACACTCTCTCATACTCCAAAAAAATGACAGGGGGGGAGCAGGTGGAAAGGTAAATGTGGTCAGATTAACCAAAAATAACTTTATGTGTTCACAAGAACACTGAGTCATAAGTGTGTTGACAATGCTGAATGTTGATGAGGACCAGTAAGGATAAGGATGGGTGTGGACAAGGGCATGGACAAAGCTGGTGACAGAAACAGGGCTGGTGACAGGAACGGGGCTGGTGATGGGGACAAGACTTGAACAGTGAAATGATTCACCTAGAGGTAAGCTAGGAACAGCTGGGGCAGATGTGCAGTGAGAGGGGGACAGGGGGTGAATGGAGAGCTTTCCTGGATATGGACAGTGTTCTTAGTGGCATGGCAGGGGTGTAGGTTACAGGTGTTGGTGAAACAGCTCATCTCTGGGTATTCTGTGGTGAGAAAAGTGGCCAGGACTCATTTTGCGCATGTTCTACTGCATCTAGCTGCATAATTTGACATTCTAGAGATAGGGCCAGTGCTCCAGAGTGTGGCAGAGCAAAAGATTTAGCTGTTGTCAACAGGCATGTCAACAACGCTGTGGCAGTCATTTTGGGTTATTCAAGATGTGGAATGGGGAGCAGGAGTACATATGGGCTGAGGGGAACAGAGGGGTCTAGGCAGTGGTACAGGTCATTGTTGGGTGTGGTGAGGCTGGCAGAATTGTTTTATCAAGCAAACATCTCATTTTGATGAACAAAGCTCCTTGTTATTGCATGGTTCCATTTTGCAGGGTAGCAGACCATTGCTGAGAACTGTTCACTGCCAGAGTAGCCTTCACCAGGGTGGTAGCAGCCATGTTAGCACAAAATGTGAGCCTAGTTGTCATTTTAGAGGTAGATGCAGCAGGAGTGGCCAGTATTGTCAATGGTGGGGGCCAGAGTGTAAGAACGGGGGCCCAGGGCTTGATGGTGGTGTTATGGGTCATCCTGGCAGTGAGGGCCATTGGTCTGGTGCCTTATCTCACTGTTCTGAAGCTGGGGGGGGGGGGTCCTAGTTATAGCCATTGTTGTCGATGATGTGTCAGTGGTATAGGGAGGCTCAGGGCATGAAAAGGGAGGCTGGCTAGTCTGCTGTGGAGCTGTGGGACATATTGGGAGTGAGTACCATCATTTGCAAAGTGCTGGCAGCAGTTTGGGAGCTGGGGAAGATGTTGTGGTAGTCATTGTCAATGGGACTGATGTAACCATTGCTAGGAATGATGTCACAGATTCAATGGGTGCATGAGGCATAATGGGGGTGTCTAGAGGCTGGTAGGGGCTATTGTCATTGTAGTTGATGGGGCTGCCTGGGTGGTTTTGTCAAGTACATGATGCTTTCAGAGGAATGTGTCCATATGATATGTTGTAAATGAAGACATTGTAAAGCTTGTGGACATGTAATGGGCATGCTGGGTTGTTTGAAATGTTGGGAGCCAAGTGAGATGGACGGAGTCGATATGGGGTATAGGCAGTGTATAAACATGAGTATAAATGAGAGTAGCTGTTGATACTGTGTCCAGTGTGAAAAAATTAACTGTTTTAAAAATTTCAGGGTCAACAAGGTTTTGGGAAAAAGTGTGTGAGTGAGAGTAGAGTGCATATAGTAAGCTCATTGATAGGTCCTCTATGTGCTATAAGGTCTGGAGAAGGATCTAATCATATCTATACATTATGACATGTACTCCAAATCACTATGAACACCACAAAATCGACTTCAAATTCTTTTCAAACTATTTTGCACTATTTTGAATGACTTTGAACTATTTCGAACAACTTTGAACTATTTTAAATGACTTCAAACTATTTCAAACCATTTCATGACATTTCATGACACTTCAAACAACTTCACAGCATTTCGAACAACATCGGCCACTGTATAGCTGTCTTGAAACCCTTTCAATACATGCTGCACATCCAGAATGAACCTTTCCATCACTTATCAAACACTACTGGATGCAAGGAGAGACGATAAAAGAATTAGAATATGATAATGGTGGTTTTGGGGTTTCAACGATCTATTGAAACAACAAGAGGAGTACTCTTACTATATGGTGACACTGAATGTTTCAATTATCATCATTTCTCATTTGTTTTTATGTTTTACAATATCTTTATTGCTGTGCATACTGCCTCATGTTCTACACTTGTTATATTTCCTTTTTAGTACTTACCTCTTTGAAATGTATATAGACTTGTACTACTTACTTAAAACAACAGAGAATAAGTTATCCTCTCCACTACCATCAGATTTAAGAGCTGTTCTCTTGAGTCTTAGCTAGTGTCATATCTCTGAAGTTCTGAAAAATATCATGAACTTCTTTGAACTTTCATATTCACTCTCAACTTATCACTTATCGTCTATCGCCACTCGAAAACCACTTCATATCTGCTATATTTGTTTTCAACATAACTCACCACCAGTCAAACATCTTCGAACCTCCTCGAACTTACTTTGAACAACTTCAAATATTCTCAAACCTACTTTGAATGTCTTCGCATGCCTTCAGACCTATTTCGAACTTTTTTGAACATCTTCATATGCCCTCACAGACTATTTGCCACATCCCATACCATTTTGTATCACTAAACACAATGTTTTGGTTTTAGCAGTGATATTTAGTACCAGCTTGCACCCTTCCTCTAGCCTGAGTTATACTTCCTAAGCCTTTTAACAGGTTTTGTTAGGTTTCCAGGTCAAGTATCATCATCATTATAAAAAAAAAAGTGAAAGGAAGCCAGAGCTTCCAACACTTAAAGACAAGAAACTATAAGGAACTTAATATATTTCGAAGGGGGATTCTAGAATACAGTACAGGTATTCAAAGTGTGGACTATATACTATAATAACATGTGATGATATTGAAGCATGTGATAATGGTGTGATGATATAAGAGGCACTCTTACAGTGTGTTTATTAATTACAACATCACCAGATATATTTTGGGTACTATTAACTGGCCAAATGAGGGTGACAATCCTGTAGGGGCACATAACTGGGATAAGAATGATTGCTGGATGCAGCAAGTCATCATCCACAACATTACTTCCTAACAAATGATGCATGTCAGATCAAAAACCTTGGCTAAAGCTATGTACTTGGCACTTCTAGTCATGCACAAAAATAAGGTGCATAAAACTGTCAATCATATTCAATGCCTTCTTTATGAGACCAAGGCTAGCACCACTGATAATCTTCTTTAACACCTCAACACTCTTAAATTCTATTATGACCATATTAATATATTTTCTAATGCCAATTTCCATGTCTCAGATACAAGATTCAAGTCTATTATTTCCACATCCCTACCTGCCATTTGGCAATCTTTTTTTGAGCCTTATAATGGCAATGCAAATAATTCTAATGATCCAGACCCAAAGTGCCATATGTCCTCCAATGCATTTAGTAGTTTGTTGAGAGAAGAATTCAAGATGCAGGTCAATAGAGTGGGCAATGGGGATGGAAATGGTACCAATGGTAGCAGTAATCTGGTGAAAAACCAGAAGGCTTCCAGTACCAGTAAATCCTTGGAGGCTTGACTCACCAACCACAAATTGAATATCCATCCTTACTGCAAGCATTGTAAGTGTGCAGGGCATTGGACAAATAGGTGCTGGAAATGTGAGGGGAATAAATGTAGGAATTGCAGGAAAGTTGGTCATTATGCTAAGAACTGTTGGGCAGGTTTGATCTTGTATGATTGGTTGGCAGACTCAGCAACAACCTTGCATATAACACATAAATGTGAAGCCTTCACCTCATATACTCCGATGCAAAGTAGTTCTGTAACCAGAGTAAAAGGAAAAGAAGTACCAATAACTGGCCATGGAAACATTGAGCTGATCTCGACATGTAAAAACCAAGATTATATTCTTCTTTTGCAAAATGTCCTTAATATGCCTGGAGCATGAAATAATTTTATTTCGTTGGGGCAGTGGGATACTGCTGGTGGTCATTATATTGGTGGGGGGGGGGTAAATTACCCTTATTACTAAGGATGGAAGGCACATTGCTCAAGGAAATAAAATTGACAACAATTTATACAAGATGAAATTAACCCTGCAGAAACCCCATTCATCTTCTTCCAAAAATTACACTGCAGATCCACTAACATTCATTGGATGTAAACCAGCCCTTAGTTGAGAAACCTGGCATTGATGATTTGGACATGTAGGATATTCCAGTCTCCAGAAACTTTTGGACAAGAAACTGGTTGATGGATTCAATGTTGACAAACATACAATCAAGCCAAATTGTGTTGCGTGTACTGAAGCAAAACAACATGTTGAACCATTTCCCAAGGTTTCCCAAAGGAATACCCAACTTGGAGAACTCACTCACATTGATCTTTGGGGAAAGTATGCTGTCTGCTCAATCCATAACAATCAATATTATCTGCTCCTTGACAACAATGCAAAACATTATATAACTGTCGATTTTCTAAAGGAGAAATCACATGCAGCCAACAGAGTTATCCATTATTTAGCTCATCTTATCATGCAAGGCTGAACTCCAAAGGTGATTTAAATTGACTATGGCAAGGAATTTATTAATGTGAAGTTGGAGACCTGGTGTAAATAATGCAGTATAAAAATTTATTTAATTGTACCTTATCCATCTTCACAGAATGGTGTTGTGGAGCAGATAAACTGCACACTTGCTGAATTTGGCTGCACAATGCTTATTGCCAATGATCTTCCTGAATTTCTTTGGGAATATTCCATTATGCATGCTGCTTACCCCTGAAATTGAACTTATACAACACATCTGCCAAATTCAACTCCATATTAGGAGTGGCATAATCAGAAGCCAAATGTAGCTCACATGCAAGAATTTGGAGCTCCTGTCTGGGTTCTATTACAAGAACAGAAGAAACAGTGGAAAATGCAACTGAATCCAAGTGTCATGTTTATGTTGGCTATGATTAAGGTGCCAAAGCAGCCAGATATTACAATGTGGATACTCACAAAATATTAACCTCACATAATCTTTATCATTTAACCCTTTCTGACCATCTGACCCCTCCTGAACCTGTCATGCTTATCCCCAATGTATCATGTAAGGGGGAGTCTGAAGAAAGCATGCTCCCAATGGGTGTAACAGGTTCTGATGATTTAACTCATAACCTTGAACCCAAACAGAAGTGAAAGCAGAATGAAATCGAGATGGATATTGATATAAATAAACCATGGAAGACACGAGGAAACTGTCCTGATTATCAACATTTTCATGATCCTTTTTCAGTTGAGGAAGATGAAGGTATCTTTCTGATGATGGATGAAGTCTATGCAATTATTGCCAGTGATGAACTTACTAGTCTAAAAGATGCTAAAAACTTCCCAGATGGCCTGAATGGGAAAAAGCCATGCAGGAGCAGTTGGATCTGCTGAAGGAGATGGGTACTTGGGAAATGATGCAGAAACCTCTGGACGCAGTAATGATCACTAATAAATAGGTATTTGTGAAGAAATGGAATAAAGAAGGGGATGTTGTCAGGTAAAAAGCACAGCTAGTAGCAAAAGGGTGCATGCAACATCCTGGATATGGCTATATGGAAACATTTTCACCAGTCATCCAAATGGACACATTATGAGCTGTTCTAGCTCTTGTATCTTTGAAGGGACTCAAGATCCAACAGATGGACATCAAAGGCATGTATCTCAATGGCACTTTGCAAGAAACAATTTCTATGTGACAACCTGAGGGATGTGAAGATGGAACAGGCTGGGTTTGTAGGTTGGTCAAACTGCTTTATGGTCTGAAGCAGGCAGGATGAGAGTGGAATGATGAACTTGATGATAAACTCAAGATCCATGATTATGGACATCTTTTTTCAGATCTATGCACTTATATTCCACAGAATCATAACAACTTTGGAATTTTAACTGTTTGGGTGGATGATTTATTACTCTTTGCTTCATCATAAAATGATGGACCATATGAAGGAAATGTTATGCTCAGAGTGGGACATCACAGACCTTGGAGAACCATGCAAAATTGTTGGCATTGAAGTTACACATACCAACAACTCTATAATGCTTTCTCAGGAAAAATATATTGAGAATGTTCTTCCAAAGGAAGGAATGGCTGAGGTGAATCCTGCTGCCATTCCTATGGACCCACATTTGAAGCTAGCTCTGAACAGAGATGAGAATGAATCTAACCAAAGCAACTCATTTGCAAAATTGCTAGGGAGTTTACAGTTCATAGCAAATTCCACAAGGCCAGATATCACCTATGCAGTCAACAGGCTGGCTGCTTACACTCCTAATCTGGGTTTGGAATACCATGGAACAATCAATTGGATTCTTAGGTATCTTGCAGGTACCAAAACTCTTGGGATAACTCATAGGAAATCTCAGAATGCAACTGAAGACAATAATCTCTTCCATGGATTTGGAGATGCTGCATTTGTGAATGCTGATGACACTCTGGCTATGTTTTTCTAGCAGCAGGGAGATAATCATGTGGAAATCCAAGAAGCAAACTGTTATTGCACTATCCTCCACAGAAGCAGAATATGTAGTGCTATCAGAAGCTGGATGTGAAGTGATATGGCTCAGAAATTTGTATGGTGAACTCAGATTTTCCCAACAATCACCGACTTCAATTTCTGGCAACAACAATGGATAAGTTATATTGACACACAATCCCCAATTCCATCAATGATCCAAGCATATTGCTATTCACCATCACTGGGTCCAAGATCTTGTCACCAACAATACACTAAGCATTCAAAACTGTCACGACCCCAAACAAACAGCTGATATATTAACTAAGGCTTTACTGAAGCCTAAACACTCACAACATAGGGAAGAGATGGGAATTCAGCCATGTAGATAACCCAGTAGCTTTCCTTGTGTGTGAGGGTATTTCTCCCACAGGGTTTTTCCCCACACAAAGGTTTTGATGCACCCAGATGAAATCTTTTTAACCACCCCCTGTACTCAGTTTGAAGGGGAGTGTTAATACGTTGGGACTGGCAACCCAAGTCAGGTCCAAGTATTATTAATAGTATTGTATATATGTAGTAATAGTATGCACAGTGCAATGAGATGTCTGAGACCTCTCATCCCACTGTGAATCCTAACACAAATGCATGAATTATAATACTGCACCTAAAAACTGGTCATACCACAGTTGCAAGGCAAGTACCACAACTACAAAACACCATCGTACTAGAGATTTGTACTATAGAGCAGGTCACTTAGTCACCACCAATTTTGGACAGTGGCCAAATTGATTGAAGAAGAAATTTTTTTTTGCATCTGATTCTGTCCATAATTGATAATGTTTAGCATTGGTAATTCATGCACTTTTGACATATATTCATATCAAAAGGCAAGGATGCTTGTGTCACACAATTCAATGATGTGTGACATATCTTAGGTGGGTGACCCAAAATTTATAACTCCTCCAATTTTGAGAATTAATCAAATGCTCTAGCCAATTGAAAGCTCTCATCAAAGGAAGCATTTTGGCAAGAGGAATAAGAAATTTTGAGGCTCAGATTTGCTTGTACAAAAGTAGTGGTGACTAAATGACCTGCTGTAGAAATTACCATATATGGAAAGGAGTGTATATACAAAAGTCCCGTTTTGCCACCCCCTTGACTGATTGACCAACAGATTGGCACTGTCCCCATGCAAATGGAATTGTTGCTGTGTACAGCTATGGCTAAATTCCACTTTTTTTAAAGGGAACTTGGACATGCCATGCAGAGCAGTGGCCCTCTAGCACAAGTAAGATGGATGTTTGAAATTTTCCGCTTCATCGCATGAGCGTCCACGACAAGTCCACGAGAAATGTATTCGACATCATCCATATTCCAATAACTGCAGCATGAGTAAGATCTGGGCAGCAGCTGCATGAAGCTACGGATAAGTTGGAGTTCGATTGAATTTAAATTACGATACTCAGCCTATGTGTACTTCTTCTCTGGCTCCATAGCCTTCTCCATAGCCTTTCTTCAGAGTGCCAGTATACACTCTTGAGCTCGTATCCCATGCATTGTCCTATTGGCATGGACAAAATGACATAGCTCATACCGGGTTTACATGTACAACTTTGCACGGCCCACCGGGTTTTTCAACGACTCAGAAGTTTTGACGCACCCACACCAAGTCTTTTAATGTACTTATTTTTACTTAGACGATACTACAAGCACTTTATGCGTAATTCACGGTCGCGCTGCTGTCATCAGAGCCCACCGTCTTTTCAGCTCGGCTTCTGTCAGCAACCTTACATAACGAACTCAGTTACGCTTAAGTTTAGGCACCACCTTCTATCACACTCTGCTCCCACATTTACAATGGCAGACATGGATGTAGACCCGCCTGTGCAAATCAAGAAGGAGTCCAAAGACAGAAGCGAAGGAAAGCAAAACTTCGAGGTCAAGAAGGTGCGTCGGCTTGTGAAAGTTTTGATTTGGAATCTAGCTTGCTCACGAATCCAGTGGAATGCAGTGTCTCTCTGGGCTTGGGGTGATCTGCTGTCGTCAAGCTATGGTCTCTTGTGACTGACAGATCCTGAATAGACATTGTGGTAGACAATTGTGCCATCTGCAGGAATCATATCATGGATCTTTGTATGTCTCTTATCTTCTGTTTCAACCTTCATTCAGACTGAATGATTCATCGTCTCCATAATACGAAGGCATTGATTGTCAAGCCAATCAAGTCTCTGCAACAAGTGAGGAATGTAACGCCGCATGGGGAATCTGCAATGTACGTCGTCTAGCAACGATTTTGGACTTTATTGACCCGGGTTTCTGCAGCACGCCTTCCACTTCCACTGTATTTCGCGATGGTTGAAAACGAGGAACGTCTGTCCTTTGGACAACCGTGAATGGGAGTTACAAAAGTCCGTTTTCATTATCTGCAATGCTAGTCGTTTCTAATATCTCGACTGGCAGGTACGGTCGATAGATTTTGTCACATCTCTCTTTCACTTGTATCAATAGATCCTTTCCATCGTCAATCCTCGCTTCGTCTCAGCGCCAGCAAACACACGCTTTAGGCTCTTATCTGACATTCACCCATTCGTGTTGAGCGCAAGGATATGTCTCCATTCTACATAGCCACTCTAAGTTAACTGTAACGTCCATTGGTTGGTTCTCTGAGCGTCGAAATTTTCCGGCCATTGTCCAAAGCAATCATTCTTCTGGGGAGGTCAAGTGTACAACTCAGTGTTGTTTGGTAGAAACATTGGTTTCAAACAGCGACGTCTGTTAAATTTTACCATCTATGTCCGACAACTTGACTTGGACATTCTCCCAAACGTTCTCTAGCCAATTCCAGGTTGCTCGCTCGGGTCTGCCTCCCATCTTGCTTTGCCATATTGTGTACCTAAAGGAATTCCGAGATCAATAGCTTTGGAGTCCCGTATCGATGCATTCAGAACGTCTTTGAATCCTGTATCGCAGGCTGAACTTCAGGAACTGTCTGTGGAGGTGGCCAAACTTGGGAAAAGCTTATCTGATGCCACGGGGTCTTTGCCGAGTTATGATCAACGACAGTATGAGCAGGTTAGTGCTGCAGTTCGCTACAAAGGTCGCGGAGAGTGAATAGACATACAGCAATTGAACAAAATGGAGGTCGCTATGGCAAATTTACGCGCAGCATCTATGCCAAAGGCAAAATTTGCATTTAAACGCAAGGCGCCTGTTGCATCTTTTCCTCTGGCCACAAGTGCGTTGCCCGGATCTGAGGTGCCAACACAAACCCCGTCTACTCCACAAACGTCCACGAGTAACTTGGTGCTCTCATCCCGCTCCTTCGAATACATCGCTTTCGAATCGTTGTCGAGATCGATTCTGCAACAGGACCTGACCATTTCAGATCTTGATCACTGTATTGTGAATCTCATTCCGCCAACCTCACCAGTCAAGGACAATGCCATCGGACGAGCTCAGGACACCCTATCTCTGGATGTCTCCGCATTACATGTCCGCAGTCTAACTAACACGGTGCTCATTCTTCCTCCAATCGATGGCAGTGTTCTCCTCCATGACCTCTCTCGGTGCACGCTGATTTTAGGGTGCCATCAGGTGTGACCATTCGATGCCTCCGCCTCGCTAAACAGTCTAAAGCATTTTAACTATAGTTCCGAATGCACGCCTCGAACAAGGTAGACGTATTTCTTTCCATACCCTCTAATCCAGTCATAGAGCACTGTTTGGATGTTCGTTTTTCTGGATACCCGATCTCCCTGGCACCATCTTTAAATGAGAAGGTATAACGTTATTCCGATTGCATCCTTCCGCATCTGATCAAATGCTTTATCTGTAGATAAGTAAGCACTTCTCTGTGCAGGATTTCTCGCATATCCGTTCGACACCCTCGCCTCATTGGTCTGTTTTGAGTGATGAAGATAAGAGAATCGCGGACTTGGTACATGCGCCTCTCAGTGACGGGGTAGATATCAGTTATACCCTACAAAAGCTGTTACCTTAATATCTTTAGATCGGAGTTATTTGGCGTATACATCATGTACGAGTCGTTAGCGTTAGCTGAGAGCGAGCTCCCAGTGAAAGTCGGTTCGGAGCTGAGCTAGAGAAATCGAGACGCAGCCGATATCTTGACATACTACCTCGATCGCTTAACAACCATCATCAGACTACGAGCACAACGAGATGCATCGAGTAAATTCTTAGCAGCATCATCTCTTGAAACGTGCCCCCAGCTAAGTATTGGTGTTCGATGAATGTTTGTAAGCACAACAGAGAACAAGGGACTTCGCCAAGCATATAACATCTTGACGAGTCGGCTCCGAACCAATGTTCACTGAGCGCGTTACCTCTCTAACTCATACTTAAGACGGCTATCTAGGCTTGACACCAGTGAGCGATGATAATCGACGTCCAGCGCGAAGGAATGGAAAAGCAAGTTGAAGACCAAGGGACAAGGCAAACGAAGCAGTTTGAAGCTCACAAGATTAAATATGTAATGGATGCGCGGCTCATAAAACATTAAGGAAAATACAGATGCATTCCAGTTTCTACATTACTCAGGCATCGCCAGCACCTCCGGGGCGATCTTCTGCTCGACTCTATGCAGCTTACTTACCCACTCATCCAGCCGCTTCGCGAGGTCGCCAATCTGCTCCCTCGACAGCACACGCGGTTGTACCCATGTTACCTGTGCCTTTTGGTCTACCTGGTCCAGTGAGCCCTTGATGAGCTTGAGGCTATAAAAAGATCGCTTGACGTAGAACAAAGGAGAAGGAGAAGGGGAAGATGACCTACCTCAAAGCCTTCATAACAAGATGCTCGACTTCATCAATTGGCAACCTCGTCTCCTCTGCAATAACTTGGAAACTCATCGTTCGGTTATCCGCGCTCCGCTTGGACACTGACTCAATCAGCGCCATCAGGCAAATCTTCTGACGCAGGAACGCATAGTTTTCTTGGAGGATCGGCTGCATGCATCAATGCACGTGAATCTCTATAGAAGGGAGGAGACCAAGGACAGAGCTAACCTCCTTCGGAAAGAGCGGGGCAAGAGCCTCAAACTTGCCGATATTCCCTTCGTTGAATGTGAATAGAAGTTTCTTGATCCATTCGTGCGGTGTTTGGTCTAGTGCATCCAGAATCGGGTGCATCAACTGCATGTGTAATGAGCAACCCAACAAGATCGGAAACGGGATAAGAACAGGCTGACAAGTTCACCGAAGTTATAGATCGTATCTCCAAGGAAAGCTGAGATGCCCAGATCGTGTGCACGCAAAAGGCGCTCCTCTGGCGACATGTCCTTCTCGTGATCCACACATGCAAGATAGAGGAGTGAATTTCGGTAGTACGGTGCGTATTCTGCTCGTGCCTATATACAACAATTGATCAACATATTCTCGAGCACATAAGATACTGACTTTATAATAATCTGCCGCGACCCCGTAATATGCTGCATTGACACCATTATCCACACCCTCAAGGACATCAAGGACTTTCCATGCCGCGTCCATGTCAGTTTTTGTTCCCTCAGGATCGCCATACAGGAGCTTGGCGTGCGCAATCGTCGCAAGGAGGAGCACGTGGGCTTCTTGTTGTTGCAATTTGGATACAGGTATGGAGTCGGAGGCGGGCGATGTGGTGGAGGGCGCGGAGTAGGATTCGAGTCGGGAAAGAAGGGAAGTGAGGAAAGTGAGGTGAGTTTTGGGGTCTTTGAATAGGCGGGTGAGCACGGCATGACACTAAAGTGACAATGTACGCACTATCAATATCTTTAGAGACTTTTACGCCCATTTCGACAAGCCTAAGTTGGTTGATCCTGTTCTCAAAGTCACTCACAAAGCGTTCGAAGACATCTACTCTGCATGGCAGCGAAAGTGGATCGTCAAAAAATCGCATAAGCGAGAGGGTAAGCTGATGCCAGAGTCTGTTCGTGAAGTATGGTCAGAACATCGTGTACAGACAGAATATAGGCCAGAAACATACTTGCGCGAATGGAATTTCTTAAATTCTTCGAAATAAGGGTGTAGCGCCTCTGGCATGACAGATAATGCAGTGCCTATGAACTCGTCCAACACGAGTTTGGGTGGTTTTGACAGCGTCGTTTGCCCCTGGGGTGGATCTACTGCCATTGATGATGACATGGTTGCAAGAGGAGGACGCGTACGCGTCAGTGTTAGTCTGTTTGGATCAGATGTATATGGCAAATATTGACAGCCCAAGACTATGGGTGCTTCTATTACTTAGGCCAGTATGGGTGAAACGTGGTGGAGCCTTCTTTCGTCTTATCGGTTGCACTTGCCCAACCCTTTGACCCAGTGATGTCCAACGAAACCGGTGGAGCTATTGTTGCAGGTTGCTGTGGTACGTTATCACATTCACCTCAAGGCTTCCCGTATAACAAGGCGTTTATCACTCAAGGTCTCTTTGTAACGGCGTCACTGCAAGCGTTTTGCAATACCAGTACGTGAGTTTCAATAGTTGAGAGTTTCAAGAAGTCGTCTGAAGTCTGAGCAGGGACCTACGGTGGGGGTGGATGTTGCGGCGGCGGCGGCAACACGGCTGGGTGCTGTGGCTCGTGTTGCGACGATTCATTCAACGAAGATTCCTTCGACAAACATACGGCGAAATCAGGGGCTAAGCTTGCTATATCTCAACCTGTAGCTACGGAAGAGATGACGCCCCCAGGAAGCTCTGGTGGGGACGTAAAGGGTGCTTAAGCCCTGGCACAATTATCGTGCAGCTATGGAACTTGGTAAATTCCAGTTATGGAATAGTTTACAGATCTCTTCTAATCCACGTTGAAATTATCCAGCATTACTATTATGTATTAGTTCTACTTCTAATTTGTAACGGTTCTGGTACAGGACTACGCTACGAATCGTTTCTATTATAGGTCAATTTTTGGGAAAGCAGAAACACATGGAGCCTAACGAGGATGATATTTTGATTGTACAGAGTATGCAGGAAATCGCATAGCTTGGGCTTCTGGAGAGACACCTGCGGATAATACAGTCAGTGTGAGATGCTCTGGTGTTGTGAAGGATTCGTCAGGATGTTATAGTTGTGCATAAATGAGACCCAGCGGTCATCTAACATTGCGCCCTCGCCCGATAATTGCATGGTGTGAGACGTAGAGGTCGGCGCATAGGTATACGACGGCTGGGGGACTTCGTGGAAAAGGCCATCCCACCCTCCAGATAGATCCGCGAATGTGGCCTGATGGCTATCGAGATAGTTATCTGGAAGGGCCACTGGTTTGCGCATGGGTGGCTCGTGGGGGAGCAAAGGATGATCCACCGAGCCCTCTAGCTGGGGATAGATATCAAATTGTCCATTATGAATTGAATTGGATTGTGCTAGCAGATGTACCGGCACCGGCACTTCCGAAGTAAAAGTTTGTTCAGGATTGACCAACCGCGTTGGACCTGCAAAAATTGAGAACTCGTCATCTGTATGAGGATTTGACAACATAGGTTCATGATGTTGCGAATGGGCTTGCAAGGCTTTATCAAGCATAATTTGCAAGATTGGCTGCAAAATGCATGAATATCGTCCATAGCAAGGTACAAAGAAACGGACCATAGCTCTAGCTGCGCGGCTGCTTACCTCCGCTGCAGATCTGAACATGATACAAGCTGAATTAAACACCTCGAGAGCAGGTGGCTTGAGGTTAAGATGTCGACCGCGAATTGCGACACTCCCGACAATGATCTAGCGCCGCATGATCAACGGCATCAACCCAAGATAGAACAGCTTACAGCAGCAGAGAACGCAAGAGACCAAATTCTCCAGACCCGGGCAGTAAGTGGAGGGTTTTTATCATACTGGTCTTTTGTAACATCCAGAACGACGCATGCGCTATTATACGCGGCGAAAACTGATTGACTATATGATGAGTGAAGGGGGTTCGCAGGATTTTCGGACATCGCTTGAGCAAAGAAACCTCTGTGTAGGAATAGGAGCACTATCTCAGGGTCAGCATATAAATAGATAATGATCATGTTTAACGAACTCAGGTCCTGATAATGCGAGCGGACAAATAAGCGCATGGACACAGCAAGACGATCCTCCTGAGGATTATCGGGTTCGGGCTGTGCAAGATTGCGGATTTTACGGTCCATATCAAGGACAGCCTGGTATGATGGTGGTTTCACTGCCAAGATGATTTTAACCAATGGGCCCAGACATTCTACAGTTGCTTTAAATCCCCATATGCCGACTGTTGATCAAGTTAGGCAAGGAAAGGTACAAGACTCGATGTTACGCACATCCTAAGGGAGCCTCCCCCTGCTGGAAAAGGTCTTCGTCCTCTGCGGTCGGAATGCGACAATCTATGTAGCTCATGGATAAACCGGGAGGACGGCCTGTGACCAAACTCTATAATTGCTGCATCAGAAAGTTTATCAAGAAGCAACTTCACAGATGTCCTAACCTGCCACAAAACAGGTGACATAAGATTCCAGAAGTAAACGCGACGGTCATATGCTTCTTTCCCTTTGAATCCCCATTGTGAAGGGTCTACATCTGAAGAGACAAGACATTCAAACAAGGGAGGGCCAAACCTGGCAAGAACAACGTACGAAGTCCAATCTGAGCAAAAAATGCAGTCAGCTTGGATGCAAGAGACCAGATGGATGTGCGTACTCTCAGCGCAACTTGAGCTGCAAGATCAAGTAAAATGTATGATTGCTCCAGATTGCTTTCCTTGCCGCTCATGCCATTGTAGATGCTCATTAGATGTATTACCTTCAGTGAGAGGCAGTCATGAGATAAATCAATAGGCTTGACATAGTGTGGGAGCTACCTTGACCGTGACAACTGATTGCTGACCCAAAACTGGTTGGAGTGTAACGGCCGCCCGGGCCAAGTAATAGTAGTGCTGTGCCTCGAGACTATAGGGATGCGAGTTAAGATCGACCAAGGCACCTACTCCCAGCACAATCAGCATCAATGCCAAGTCATGGGGCCCATATGGTTGTGTGCGCTTGTAGACCGCTGGTATTATTTCATTTACCATCAGCTGCCGAGAAACGATATGGAACATCCATGACAGGTGCTCCAGGAACGTGTCACAAAGGATTATAGCACGATCGATCGATGGAAGAAATGTCTCGATCATAGACTGGACAAAGTGAGGCTCTACTCCTGGGGGTGTGAAGGGAAAGGCTCGATAACATTGATAGATTTCCGCGGGGAGGTAGGAAGAATCTAACTCTTGAAGTGACGGTCGAGGTGCGGAGGGTGAACGTGCTTCCAAATCTTTTGCTCTCTATATACAAGTTTATTGTTGTTGGAAAGACTGCCTGGAAGCTCACTCACCAACAACAAACTCTACAAGATCCCGTGAAGTGAACATGAAACAAACTGACAAGGAATCAAACATACCTCTGATCGCCCTGAAGGGCCGAAGAACCGTCCGTCCACATGAAGCACACCTAAAGCATCCAGCAAAGTCGATGTTTGCGCTTCTTCGACCACAGGCTTTAAAGCCGGCTCTTCCTCGTCCTCAATCCCTGACGAGAGTAGGGGGTGTGGGTCGTTCGAGTCATGTACTATAGCTATTGCATCTTCCAGCGAGTGTATTCTGGCCTCCAACCTGCTTATTTTTTGACGGAGGTGATCTGTTGCTGCGAGGACGAAACTGTGCGGAAAAAAAAAATCAGAAGAAGAAATAACGACACGAGCTATTTCTCACCGACTGCCTTCTCCAGGCGGTATCGTACCTTCAGCAGACAATAACCATTCAAGCCAATTAGGTCCAATCAACGAAAGGCAAACCATTTGGGCACAGAGCAGTGCAGCCTCGTTTGACGCATGTAGAGCAAGGTATGATCCTATCACAACGTATTTTCAACCTGCGGCATTCAGCACAGGCTATCTCCCCTCTAGAATTACATTGTCAGCGGTCGTCTGTATTGAAAGGAGAACGAGACAGACCGTATTCGTCGTGTGGCTTTATTAGACGATTTATTTTTAACGTTATTAGGGTAGTCACGTTCCATGCTAGACCTCGCACTGACTGATTCTGATATTTCATTAAGCGGAGACATCAATTATGGGGGGAAGAACAAGAACAGCCCGGCTCGCGGACAACACAAGGTGGCCTGGAAAACCTGAAAAGCAACAAGCCCGAAATGATTATGAGTGGTTGAGGATAAGAGTAAATGACGACAGGGAAGGGACTTACATATGTCAGGTCTCTCGGAGACTATCTGACGGCAGATTCTCGCTATATTCTGTCGATCGTAGCAAACGGAGTTTGAAATCGCAGTCCGCGCCTGCCAAGTCTGTCATCTCACAAAAAGTCCATCAGTACCTGGTTGCCGAGGTTGGTTCTGGAGCCCCTTATGTTATGTAGGGCCCGGCTCAATTCTGAAAGTTCCCTTGACAGCACACTACTTCTAGAATTGAATACTATTCGTATGGATTCCCAGAGCCCAACAAGCATATTACGATGCTGTCGATGCCAAGATTCAGCGATATTCAATAACTTCTCCAAGCCATTCCATCAGAAGGCATCTGGCCTGCTCCGGCGCGGTCCCATTAAAAAACCCTGACTGCTACTCCTGACAAGTATACTTATGTTCTTTTAGGTATGGAGCGGGCCGCTTAGTCACCACCCTCCAGCCAATCGAAAGCTCTCATCAAAAGAAGCATTTTGGCAGTTCCTATTTGGGTTGTGATAACCTGTCGAATACTTTGATGGCACTAATTTTTTTTACATAAAATGAACAAGGGAGCGTCACCAAGACAACTGAGTGTATCGGTCCTCGTTTGGATCCGAAAAATGTACAGTCTAAGCGTAAAATTTGAGGAAGGAGGCATTTCTTGAAATTGACGAGAACATGACTTGTTTGTTCGGAGCTCTAAAATCAGCTGGTTGAGGTTGATGGCTTCGGAAAAGCTGAGCGTTGAGTTGACAAACTGAACTTCAAAGAGAATTGAGCACCTAGTAAGTAACATTATGGTTGTTACGGATTGGGTAATTATTATGCGATCGTCCACGCAGGGACGTCAATTCATTAATAAGTAACTAATCCTAAAACTCATGTGTGATTTTGAAGTGAGTATCACCCAAATTGTGGAGATGCTACTTAGCAATCAATTATCAATGTCTCTTTCCCGCATGCAGTGAGTGCAATAACTTCTCCAGTGACAAATCGACGATGGATCTGGAAATGCAATATTCAACTTGAATTTGCATTGCTATGGTGCAGTGCCACTACTTTTGTAAGGCGGAATGGATGGTATAATAATAATTTGACACCCTCTGAACTCACAGTTATAGCAATCAAAGGTTTCTTTATGGTCTGGGCTGATGCTGATTGCACTGGCTTCCAAGCATTCCTAACATGTGTGACAAATGATTGCCAGTAAAAAGGTGGGAATTCATGACTTTTATAGTGGTCAGGATGGCAAAGAAAATATAAGCATATTACAGTGTACGACCATCACTTTTCACATTACCATCACTTTACACACTAATAGAGAAACTTCTTCAAATCTCATCCGATTGTCTTGTGGATTTTTTTCGGATGAAAGACCACTGATATCCATATTCTGACCAACTTTGGTGGCTATCCATTGATGCATTGGAGAGTGGTGATTGCTGTTAGCGTTGATGCACCTGATTTTGCAGGTAGTCTAACTTTTGTACCAAATTTGTACCACTCGACACACTGAAAATGTACTGATGGCATAATCTAATGATAAGATTGTATATTTTACTATAAATCTCTCCCTAACAGTGAAAGAATCTGCACAAAAATGAGTAAGCTAGATGCATGACTTTGTTGATGGACAGGTTGCTGACATGATGACATGTCTTGACCTCACTTCCCCCATCTTCTCACACAGTGACACCACCCCTTGGGCTTCTTTTCCCTAATTGTCTAATATGCCATATATGTAAGGCACTTTTTGAATGCATCAAATGCCAAAAACAGAGCTGTGCTAAGGCAGCAACCTTGTGAAATGCAGTCAATGCATACCACAGGGAACAAGCCTTGCCAGAAAACATCTGCAGGGGTGCACAACAAGTTGCAGAAGATTTTGGCATTCCTAAACAGTAGAGGACTATGCTGAACAGGTACAATGGGAAGCAGAGTGTAAAGGAGGCTCACAAAGCTCAACAAAATCTTACACAACCAGAGGAAGAGATTCTTGTAAATTTTTTGAATTAGTCTGCTGAACAAGGATTGCCACAAACTCTCAATAACATCGAGAGCCTGGCAACTCTGCTCTGGAAGACTTGTCTTGGGGATGACTGTTGCACACTTGGCATGAATTGGGTCCATTGGTTCCTGGATCGCCATTTACAGGTCCTGCAGACTCACTGGAGTAAAACCCTTGATACACAATGAGCCTGAGCCATGAATCCTGAAGTGAAAAAGGCATGGTTTGAGTTGCTAGAGGAGTTTGTGGTAAAAGCTGGAATCCAGAGTGAGGATCTGTATGGCATGGATGAGACGGGATGTCCACCATCTGATCAAGGCACACAGCACATCGTCGGTGGCCAAGGAACTAAAATGCAGCACAAACAGGGTGGTGCCGATCATGAAAATGTGACTGCCATTGGGTCCATTTGCATGGATGGCTTGACACTTAAACCTACAATCATATTTAAGGGTCAGAACTTCATGAATAAGTGGGGAAATGACAATGCATCGGAAGCCTCGTGAGTACTCACCAGCTGCAGGGGCAAATAAACTGACAAGCTATATAGTATGGCCCATTCACCCAATGGTTGGACAGATAATGAGCTTGGTCTACATTGGATGGGAAAAGACTTTGATCCACAGACAAGAGACAAGGTGGGTGGACGTACTCGTGTTGTGCTGATGGATGGTCATAGCTCCCATTACTCCCTGGATCTTCTTGACTATGTGCGAGTGAACAACATTGTCATTCTTGGATATCCACCTCATTGCACACATGTGCTTCAGGGGCTGGATGTAGTATGCTTTGCAAAGATGAAAAATGAATTTCACAGCAAAATACAGAAGTTCGAAGACTTGCACATGCACAGTATCGGGAAAGGTGATTTTGCTAAAGTTTTCAAGCATGCATTCCTTTGATCCTTTACAAAGGATGCAGTTAAAGCTGCATTTGCAGCAACAGGTGTCTATCCATTCAATCCTGAGGCCATCACAAAAGAACAGCTGAAACCAAGCTTACCAAGTTCAACAAAAACATCCTTCCCCATTCTCCAGCCCAGCCCCATGTGAGCCATCATCACAGCAATGGGTAGCCACCCTCCAATATCATTTGAACTATCTCCTTCTACACACACAGCCCCCATCGCTAGTCGACCTTGCAATACAGCTGTGATACCTACAACACCTTCGACACCAATGAGGAGACCACATGAACCTGTGATTGACCCAGCCCTAGAGACAGGCCCAGTTTTCAAGAGCTTGCCAGAATTGCTACACCCAAATTGGACCCTTCTACAGGGTTCACATTCAACTGAATATCAGTCTCATGAAACATTATAAAGAGGCATTGAAGAACTCACTGAGAGCCTCTCTAACTCACATGATATAATTTGGGCTCAGGAAATCATTGATGAGAGGAAAAATGTGCAACTTGTGATCCAACACTCTCATCTGACAAAACTTAATCAATCCCTGCAGATTAAACAGAATAAAACAAGAGATGACCATACCAAACTCTTTCCCAAAGAACATGGTAGACATCTAACTGCTGTCGAGTTTGGTGATGAGCTGCGAGAGCAGCAACAAGAGAAGGAGGCCAAGGCAGCTGAAAAAGAAAAGAGGAAGGTGGATAGAGCAGCAAAGAAGTCCACACAGGAAGCTGCTAAGGTTGAATGGGAAAGGATGGTAGCCAAATACAAGGATGCAGTAGCCCAGTGGGAAGCATGATGTGTGACCTTGAGGGTGGAGAAAGTCCTCAAGAAAGATCTCCCACTTAAGCCCAAGCATCCGCTGAAACCAAAGTCAGCATTGGGAGGCGATGGTGAGGGAGATAAGGTATCTGATTTATCAGACGATGAAGATGATGGCTAGGATGAAAGCTTTCCCATGGGTGTGTAAACTGATGATTTTCATGGAAAGCAGCCTGATGACTTTATTCACACTGTAGACATAGTTAAACAATTAGTATAAAATCAACTAAAATTATACTAGACATCTTAATCTACTATATGAAGATTCTGTCTCTTCAGAATTTCCAATTTGTGATTGTGTTCTGAGTTAGCAATGAAACTTGAAGTTGTGTGAAAAAGTGATGGTTGTACACTGTATAGGACTGCCTAACTCCATCTTAGCACTCAGTGCATTTACTATTTTTGTTGTAAGCTGTCTTGCTTTAGCCCAACAAGATTTTGTGCCATGAATCATTTCTGAATTTTTCTGGAATACTGACCTGAGAGTATCAAGTACAACATGTGTCTTTAAGACAGATTTTGTGACATACACTGTGAACCCAGCAGGGCCTTTTTTCATTTGTTTAGTTCAATAAACCCTGATTTCATAATATATATGGCTGAATTAAGGGTGGATGATTTTGGGATGACTTTTCTGCTGTAATGTTCCAAACACCTAAGGTATGACTTTCATATATGATATATTTCTACTTTTTATGCCAAGTTGGTGTGGTGGAATAACATACCATGAGTGGCTGAAATATGGGGATGTTTTTTCACCTTTGACAATGATAGGAATATCATATGGTTGGTCTAGGATTGTAGGGTCTGTTGGTCAGCTCAAGATTGAATGGAATTTTTTATACCATCAGAGGATGGATTACTAGGTGGGTTTTCATAACTCAAAAGGGTGAATTCTACTGGCAGGTATGTTTTTTTTTCAGTCAGACTAAGAGGATAAATTTTACACTGCAGGAATATGAATATTAAGAGATTTTTTTTCTATCCCAAGAAAGGGGATTTTTCACCTGTGCTGTGATTGTTGACTTGTTACGAGTCATTTCAGCCCACCCTCAACACATCACATGATGAATGTTTGAGCATCAACATCACCTTGCATCAACATCAACCACCACTGTCAATGATGCTGCATTCTTTCCTCTCCCATTCACCACCACCTTCTCTACTCTATCAACTGCCACCACTGCCACCACCACTGCCACTCCCACATTGGATAACACTGAAAATGGCTGCAAATGAGCCACATCTGGCCCAAACAATGGTAGTTTTTTTTCCATGTTCTTTTCTCTTTTTTTTGACTAATTAATGTTTTCTTGTGTTTTTTTAGGTTCTAACTCCACTATAGTGATGAGCCAGTGCCAAGACAGCATGCCCTATGCCACTGCTGCAAGCCACTGCTTGCAGGATGAATAACAGGACAACAATGGACAACAATGGACAACAGGCACCCCCCTACCATAGCTGTGGGCCAGTAAGCCCAATGCCAGGAAACAATACCCAGCACCCACCCACCCCCCAGCTCTGTAAGCCACTGCTTGTGGGGTGGATCATGGGTGCTAGCAGCCAATGACAAGGGACAATGGAACAGAGGATGGGGATGCAAGGGCCAAAGGGACGATGAATCACCACCACCACTACCACCTCCACACCACCATCTCCACCACCACCATCTCCACCACCACCATCTCCACCACCAACCTCACCTATGGAACTGGGCAAATGACCCTGCTACCACCTCTCTCCCTCCCTCCTTCCCACCACCACCACTCTACCCACACCCACCACCACCATCCCCAAGTCCACCCCTACCTCAACCACTATTGCCAACAGCTGTAAAAAGTGAACAAGATGCAATATGGGCCCAAAAGATGATTGCATTGTTTGGGCCCTATCTAAGTTTTTTTTTTGTTTCTTGTTTTTATAAACTTACTAATTTGTTTCTTTTATTTTCTAGATTCTAATCTACTGGTAACAACAGACAGAGGTGACAACCCAGACCCACTGATGCCTGTGCCAACCCCCTCCTCCCCATCAAAATGGGATGCGAGGGGTGTCATTTAGGTACAGGAGGGTGATGAGCAATGCCAGAAGACCCAGGGAGTGGAATACCCACATGGTAGGCACCTCCTGACTCCTTGACATGCACCATGTCATTAATGCCCCCATAACCCCTTCGATCCAGATACTACGGCACTGAGATGGTGGACCACCACCACACCCACCATGGATGATGCTCAATGCACCTCCAGCCTCACAAGCAATTTGCTCATGGGGTGGTTGGTGGGTGGAATAACAATAGGGAGGGGAGATAAGAGAGATGGAAAGGGACAGGAGATGATGGGGGATGGGGAACATGCCACTGCAAGCACCTGCTTGCAGGGTGGATGGGTGGGTGAGGCAACAAGGGGGAGATGAAGAAGGCCACAATGCTCACCCCATGCCTATGAGCATCTGCTTGCAGGGTGGTTCACAGGTTGGCATAGAGAGAGGAGACTGTGATGACACACCACCTCTTCCCAGCCTCACAAGCAACTGCCTGTGAGGTGGTTGCTGGGTGGAATGATGAGGAGGAGATGATGAGGGGAGACGAGATGAGATGAGAGGGAGGTGGTGGGAGGGGAGACGATGACACCTGCAACATGAAGCATCTACTGATCACAATAGTGGTCCAGATCTTAACTGGTGAATTAATTCTTTTAAATAAATGAATTTAAATAAGTTTATATTCCATGCAATAAGTTACAGTCCAGATCTTAATGTGAATTAGTTTTCTCAAATGGATGAATTTAAACAAGTTTATATTTCAAATGTTCTATGATTACTGAATAGGTTATTGAAAAAGTCTACCTGGAGTGGATGATTTTTCTACAACATGGTAAAAATGCAGGGTATGAAATGTGGCATTTTTGACATGAATTTCACCACTTTGGTTTGTCCCTTAAAAAAATGAAAATGATACCATGGCTTCACACAATTACCAGCTGATAGGTATACCACTTTGAGATAAATTTATTCCCTCTACAGATTGTTTTCATTCTCTCCAGGTATTATATTCAGTACTTGTAGACACTAATAATGGTATGAATCTACATATATAAGAGGGGGGAATTAGTATATGAATTTCCGATGAATTTTGGGATCTGGTGGACATGGCTAGCAAAATCAACATTTTACATTATCTTATCTAATCATATCAGATCGTCATATCAGATTGTCTTAGTAGATTACATACAGCATGGTTAGGGGCAGGCACTGTGCAACAGCATGGAAACAGCATGGAAACAGCATGGATGCAGCATGGCAAGGGAGGCTTACTGATCCAACACATGGGGTAAGCATGGCCAAACCTCATGGATGTAGCATGTATAGTAGTATATAAGATGCAATATTATACCAAGAGGCTCTAGTCGAGTTCTCTTAAGATTCCACCATAACAAGTGTGAACACTTGAGACTGCAAGACAACCTTTCTATCACATGATGACTTCTTCTGAGAGCCCGTCTAGCAGTCCACTCAGTATACAGTGACTCACAAAACTGAGTCAATGTTTTGGACTTTTTGATTCATTGTTGAATAGCTTCCCATAAACAACAAAACCAAACAAGGTATTGGTGTACCGAATAACATACATGATCAGGGCTACCAAACAAACAAAGTATTATGTAATTTTAATTATCCCTCATGGAGATATGATTATTTTAATTCAGGGACTCATTGACTCAGTTTTGTGAGGGGTAGTCAGAAATATTAGAATCTGATGCTCCACCAACTGTATAATGTCAAAAACTTGACAGATGGTTTCTAAGGTGATGTGACCCTTGATGGGACCTTAAATTATAGTATTTAATTAGGACTAGCATTCTTCATACTTCAATATTCTCCAATGCATCCCATCTCCTCTGCTCAGAAGGAAAATATTCTTTCCCTGGCCTCCAATCATTATTCTACCCACAATATTGTCTCTAAACTCAACCTCAGCCAGTCTAGTGTATCCAGAACACTCAGGGCTCTCCATCCAAACCTGGATTCCCCCTCTGGTGGTCATCCTTCTAAGCTCTCATCTACCTCTCAGAGAGCCATCCTTACCCAAATCACCACTGGCAAGGCTGCAAATGCTGTTCAGGCCACCCATTACATCAACAGCATCATCCCCACTCCAGTCTCCTCAGAAACAGTCAGAAGAGTTCTCAGAAAAAACTCATTCAAGGCTGTGGTGAAGAAGAAAAAGCCTTTGCTTAGTATAAGGCATAAGAAAGCAAGATTGGTTTTTGCTCAGAAGTATAGAGAGTGGACTGTGGAGGACTGGAGAAGGGTTATTTGGTCAGATGAGACTAAAATTAACAGGTTTGGGTCAGATGGGAGAGAGTGGGTTTGGAAACAGAAGGGAGAGGGGCTGATTGAGAGAGAGGTGCAGGGAACTGTCAAATTTGGGGGAGGAAACATTATGGTATGGGGGTGTATGGGATGGAATGGAGTGGGGCATCTTGCAGAGGTTGAGGGGAGGATGAATGCTGACCAGTATGTGTCCATTTTGAAGGACCATATGCTGCCTAGCTTGGAGGAGAATAGAATTTCTGGAAAAGAGGTGATTTTTCAACAAGACAATGACCCCAAGCATACCTCAAAAAAGGCCAAGAAATGGATGGAGAACAACAATATTACTCTTCTGGATTGGCCTGCCCAATCTCCAGACCTCAGCCCTATTGAACATCAATGGGTTCATTTCAAGAACCAGTTAGACAAGTATCCAACAGCATCAAAAGGAATTTGGGAGTTATGGGAAAGAGTAGTGGAAGAGTGGAATAATATTCCATCAGAGGTGTGTCAGAATTTGATTGAAAGCATGCCTAGAAGGTTGGGAGCAGTTATTAAGGCCAAGGGAGGTCATACAAAATACTAGAATTACAATTTATCATAATATTGATACCACCTCACAAAACTGAGTCAATGAGTCCCTGAACTAAAATGATCATCTATTACATATGCTATGACGATTTTTGTGGGAGTGATGGCATGATGGGATCAGGGCTAAAAAAAGGTGATGCACTGCATAACATAGGCTACAGTCATTTTGTGGGAATGATGGGACTGATGGTTGATGTGATTATCTAAAATTTGTCAGGCTTGGTCAGAAATGATGGCATTAGTCAGAGCTGACTAAAATTTGTCAGCTCTGACTAAAATTTGTCAGCTCTGACTAAAATTTGTCAGCTCTGACTAAAATTTGTCAGCTCTGACTAATATAGCTGGGCTTCAAAATGTGGTCGTAGCATATGTAGAGGTGAGCTGCAGCTGAGTTTGAAGTGGAGTTTGAAACTTCGCAAGTGAGCTAAGTGTGGAGAGGAGTGAGGGGAGTGTGAGAGGTGGGGAGGGGGTGTGAGGAGGTAGGCAGGAGGGGGATGGAGAAGAGGTATGAGGGGTGGGAAGGGGTATGAGGGGGTGTAGAGGGGGGAGGTGGACATGGGAGTGGGAGAGTGAGAGGGGGATGGGGAGGGGGAAGGGGGAGGTGGGGAAGGGGAAGGGGAAGGGGAAGGGGAAGGGGAAGGGGAAGGGGAAGGGGAAGGGGAAGGGGAAGGGGAAGGGGAAGGGGAAGGGGAAGGGGAAGGGGAAGGGGAAGGGGAAGGGGAAGGGGAAGGGGAAGGGGAAGGGGAAGGGGAAGGGGAAGGGGAAGGGGAAGGGAAAGGGGAAGGGAAAGGGGAACATGGGGGAGGGGGAGATGAGGAAGGGGGAGGGGGAGATGAGGAAGAGAGAAGTGGAGATGGGGGTGGGGATGGGTATAGGTATGGGTATGGGGAAGGGAAAGGGAGAGATGGAGATAGAGAGAGAGATAGAGATGAGGATGGGTATAGGTATGGGTATGGGGAAGGGAAAGGGAGAGATGGAGATAGAGAGAGAGATAGAGATGAGGATGGGAATAAACACCACAACCCCCCCACGTTGACTTGGGACCAACGGTCCCAAGTCAACTAAAGAGTTGTGTACTACTGTATCTAAAAGTCAATGAAAGAGTTGTGTCACCACGAACCCCCAAACATTGACTTTGGGCCAAAGGTCCAAAGGCAACTGAAGAGTTGAGTAACTGTAGTGGGATTAAGCATTGTGTTACATATACGCGAGCTGGCCCATGCCGGTGTCAGGCTGAGCGAGCAAAGTGAGCGAATGCCATGATAAAGGCATGGGTCATAAGCTCGTATCTCCATGAGGGATGATTAAAATTACATAATTCTTTGTTTGTTTGGTAGCCCTGATCATGTATGTTATTCGGTACACCAATACCTTGTTTGGTTTTGTTGTTTATGGGAAGTTATTCAACAATAAATTAAAAAGTGCAAAACATTGACTCAGTTTTGTGAGTCACTGTAGCTTCGGTTGAAGTAGTGGTTGCAATTGGTGTTGCCTTAACAATGGCAAGGTATGGGAGTGGGTTACCAGTGGTGGTAAAGTTTCATCAAGGTCTGAACTGGGAAATTTAAGACCAGATTGCACAGATGTTGGAGGGACATCTGGCAGACGACAATATAAATGCATGGTATGAAGCCACCTCCCTCTGTGATGAGAACCAACTTACAAATGTGGCATTCACTGTGGCATTCTGCAATCCCACTACCACCCATGTTCCCCACACCTTTAATCAAGCACGCCCTCACCCCAATCCCATTCCTATGCATTAGACCTTAGCACTGACTCCTAATGCCCCAACTCCAATGGATGTAGATGCAGCCCATAATCAAGCCTACAGGCTGGATCTCTGCTACCACTGTGGGGAAACAGGACACATGGCTCAAAACTGCCCCCACCATCAGAATAACTGCAAACTTATGCCTGAGAGACAAGATGAACTCCTCCAAGATCTATTGGCACTCACAGATGTTGAAGAGTTGAGGGAGAAATGGAATGAGGAGATTAAAGCAGAAGAGGTGGAGGAGCAGGATTTTTCCACCTGCGATGAGTGAACAGTATTTCCTCATTGCCTGTGAATAACCACTTTGAAGTTTCATCTGTTGATTCACTAGAGGATAAATCTTATTTTATGACTGTCTCTTCTCTGGACTCTTCTGAAGTGGCTAAAGACATACCTACCCCTTCGCCCCCTCCCTCTCTACCCAGATTAAAATCTTGGGAGTGCAAGCTATGTACCATGCAAGTACATTGTGGCATCCACACCCTCCTAACAATCATTAGAATTAAAAATTGAGCTGCAGACTATTGATATGGGGAAGTACTCAGTGTCTTTGCTCTCCTGGACTCAGATGGAATGGAAAAACAGCTTAACACTCACTCACTATCTCAATCCATATCTGTCTACAATGTGGACAATTCTTTAAATGAAGCTGGGGCAATTTGGGAGGTTGTAGACCTAGTCCTCTACTACAAGGACCATTTATTGCTGAGAAGGAATTTTATTGCTGAGAAGGAATTTCACTCCATTAGGTCGATTATTATAAATGTCAATGGAAGAAATCCCATTGAAAGCATTGTCGATCCTGGTTCCTCAATTATTGCAATGTCCAAAGAAGTCTGTCATGAACTCAGCCTCGCCTATGACCCTTCAATTTATATCCCACTTCAATCAGCTAACAGTGGCATTGACAAAAGTTTAGTTTAGCATAAAATGTCCCTTGCAAAGTCGACAGTATCACACTGTACATGCAGATTCATATTATTCACAACCCTGCCTACGATATTCTGCTTGGCCATCCATTCAATGTTCTCACTGAAAGCACCATCAAGAATTACAGAAATGAAGCCCAGACCATCATGATATTTGACCAAAACTCGACAAGATCATGTGCCATCCACACTATTCCCTGTTCTAATTAGCATCAAAAGATAGTTAGAGAGGATTTTTGCAACTAGAGGATGAAATTTTGGACACAAACCAGTGCATTCTTATTATCTCTTTCGATCCATCTAATCCATCTATCACTGTCAAACGCACTGCAAATATTCCTGATATGGACTCCTCAAATTTCTTGAACACTCTTTCTTATTCCTCAATTCTTGCCAACTTACTTAATGGCTAGCCACCAGTATGCAACATTCTTACTAGATGGCCACCCCTATGCACAACTCTACTATCAATCCCCCTCCCCATGTCTTGTCAACTGACTCTCTATACCCAATTTTTGCAGCATCAAAGAAGAAATGCAAACTGGTTGCACAGAAAGTTCAACCATTTATTACCTACCTGATTGATTTTGCATTATTTGAACAATCACTGGTGACCCCCTTGAGAATATGCCCAAACTAAATCCTCATCCTCCATCATTTATCACCTCTCTCTGATATACACTTGAATGCAAAGCTATTATTGACAAAAACCATTTTGGTGATTTCCTATGGCCAGAAGAATAGAAGCTTATGCACAATTTTATTCAAAATCATGAAATAGCTTTTGCATGGACTGAACAAGAATGAGGAAGTTTTTGCCCTGACTTCTTCCCTCCTATAAAATTTCCCATCATTCCTCATACTCCTTGGTCAAACATAATATTCCCATACTTCCTGGTCTGTATGAACAGATCTGCAAAATGCTGAAAAAGAAGATAGAAGCAGGAGTATACAAGTTGTCGAACTCATCATATCGATTGCAATGGTTTTGCATTGCAAAGAAAAACACAAAATCACTTTCAATTGTCCACAGTCTCGAACTACTCAATCAAGTAATAATACAGTACCCAGGTGTGGTACCAATACCCAAACATTTAGCAGAACAATTCAGTGGACAATGTTGTAAAGGAATGTTAGATCTCTAAGCTATTCAATGGTTCATCTGGGAGCATTTCAAAAACTTGAATCGCATAGTTCAATGCATGAAGTATTGTGGAGAAACATCTTCTGGTCCTAAACTTTATCTTTGTGTCCCCAAAATAATCATTTTAGGGCATCAATGCAATACCGAAGGTCATATGGCCAATCCCACTCACATCGCAGTAGTTCACAAATGGGGGTCTTGTAAAAGCCTTACCAAAGTTAAAGCATTCTTAAAAACTATTGGAGTCTGTCATATCTTTATTTGAAATTTTGCTCAACGTGGTTCAGCACTGATTCAACTCACTTAAAAAGATGTTCCTTTTGAATTTGGACCAAAACAAATAGCAGCACAGGAAGATTTAAAGAAAGCTTTAATCAACTCTCCAGCGATTTGGACAATCAGCTACTCATTCCCCACTCCACTTATCCTATCAGTGGACACTTTGCACATCGCTATTGGTTTCTTTCTTGCTCAATGCAATCCTGACAGCCTTTGAAAATGGTATAACAGTCAATTCAGATTGATCACACTTAACGACCATGAATCTCAGTTTTTGCAACCAAAACTCAAACTCTATGGTCTATATCATGCTCTTGGAGCACTTTGATTGTACCTAATAGGGGTTCAAAAGCTTATCATCAAAGTCGATATGAGGTATATCAAAGGCATGCTCTCAAATCCTGATATCATGCCTAGTGCTAGCATCAATTGATAGATAGTATTGATTCTAACCTTCCACTTCATGTTAGTCTATGTGGCAGGGACACACCATAGTCCAGACAGATTTTTGAGACATCCTCCACAAGACAAAGATGATCAGCTCGACAACCAAAATGATTTTGGAGACTGGATTGACTGATTCATACATCAAATCAATCCCATGATGAGTCATTCCTTTCCTTCCCCTCAAATCTTGACACTCTTCCTCTCTTCAGATCTCAGTAAGGGGGAGGATCTTATCTACAATGATGTCCCATGAATGAACAATGCCAAAAAGCATGATGAAAGATTGCTTCACATTTGAAAATGGTTAGAAGATTTGGTATGACCTCCAAATTTATCAGATTCTGAATATGCTGCCTTTGCTTAATATTGCACCAAATTCTTCTTAGATTCTGGCAAACTATGGAGAAAGGACTTTCATAGAGCTCACAATATCATTGCAATTTCCAAACCATGAACATCATCTCAAAATTATTCATGCAGCTCATGACAATATCAGACACAAGATGATTTTCACTATGAAATCAGTTATTGCCCTTCAATTTTGGTGGCCAAACATGAAAGCTGACATTGCATGGTTTATTTGTACTTGCCCCCTCTGTCAAATTTGACAAACTCAAAATCTCCTAATTCCGCCTACAGTCACCACTCCAGCACCTCTTTTTGGCAAAGTTTACATTAATACCATGCAGATGCCTCCTTTGGGCAGGCTCCAATCCAGCTGCAGTTACAGGGTAGGGAGAAATTGTCAAGTGGTATGCAGTTGATGATCAGAATACTGTACTATGTTTAGACCAACTGGCAACTCCCACAATTCAAACTCCTAACTCTTAATTTCTCCAACCCCTTCACAGTGGCTGGCATTTTTCAACTATAAACAACTCAGCCACCTGGAGATGTACTTCCACATTTGGACAGTATTTATGCCAGTGATTAAGTAGTACAGTTCCGACTTGGATATGAACACTGAATTTCAAGCCATTATCAATATCTTTGATGTACACACTTCAAAATTGACTCTAGCACAGTTTACTTTCACTCTTCTGGAAGACTCTAGCCTAAAGACTCACCTATGTACCCTTGCACTCACAAAAGACTTGCACTCACAAAAGATACTGACAATATCAATACTGCTTTGTCTCGACATTCTGATTCTACTGGGTCAATTTTTATTTGGACAAACAACATTGTGAAAAAGAAATACCTTGATTCAATCAAGGAACTTACTTGCAACAAAAATTGGCAGTTCAATGCGAGTCATGCATCTGCTAAAGATCTAGATGATTTCTGCATTGAAGACATGGTGCACCAGATGAAGATCTTGGCACCAGATCTTTGGAACATTCTAGACCTTCTACTTTTGGGCAATAAACAGTCTGGGAGGCTCCATGATGAGAAGGACATGAATGGAGATCAGATTATGAATGATGCTGGGGCTGGTGAGGATGCTGACAATGACATGTGGGAAGAATTGCCTGAAATTGTCCCAACCTTGGATGAAAATAATCTCTGTGAGACAGTGGATGAGAATGGAACCTTTGTTTGACTAGATGCTAAGAAGAAAGGAGCTTGACAAGATGCAATTTGCACAATTGTATATAGTGCATGTTGCTTTACTTTGTTGAATTTTAAACAAGTTTGCCTAAATGTAGAAGAAAGTTGTAATGATTAGTATCATGATGCAAAGCTGCAATGCTAAATGCAATGCTCTCAAGAGTGTCTTTGGCATATTTTTGCATTCTACAAATACCCCTGAGAAGGTCATACATGCACTCACCCATATGGGAATCTCCATCTCATCCTCTGCAATCCAAACAGCTATCCATGCCCTTTCAATAGAGACATATGAAACCTTTTGAGAAATGGGCCAAACACTGCTGGTGGGATATGCATATGACAACTTTGACATTGATTTCAAGACTATTACTCCCACAATTGAGAAAGCAGGTGACACATTGACTCACATTATGTCTGGTGCCCTTATTATGCTTGAGCATGGAGTTACTCAGGAGGACTTGAAATGCTCTGAAGAGCTGTGGAACAAATCATCATGGAATCCACTCCTCAAATCTCCCCCACTCCTGCACACTTGCTGTGATCTCATTCATCTTCATCCAGAAATGGACCATTCTTCAGGCTTGACTCATCGTAAATGTTACATCTCCTAGAAATTCCTGTCAGATCTCATTGAACATGGTCCAATCTATTTTAGGCAGTTCAGGAAGTTATTACCCCCAGTTGAGACAGTTGATCAGATACCCATTGTCAAAATGCGGTATGCACCTGCACACTCCATGGATGTAAATGAGTCAACATATGCTGGTAACATTAGTGCTATGTCAAATCTTCTGGATCAAGGAGGGATTGGAGATCCTGATGAGGAAGCTGTAAGGGCCAAACAGAGGAAGACATGCATACAAAAAAAGAAATCTGTGTTAAAATATGTGGTATTGCTCTTTGGTGATCTGGCAACATTCAAGTGAGTTGCAGGTGTACTTCAATGCTGCTCAATTGAAGGAACACCATGGCATCAATTTCAATTTGCTGTTTTTGTGATGGGCTTGTTTCACCTTAAGATGGCTTGCACTGATGCTATCTGGAAAATATTTATTGAGCCCAAGCATGCTCAGAATAAAAGTACCAGCCTAATGGCATTTGTTGGATTATCGCAGTAATAGGTCCACTACATGCTATAAGGTCTGGAGAAGAATCTAATTGTATCTACACATTATGACACACACTCCGAATCACTACAAATGCCATGAAATTGACTTCAAACACTTTTTGAACTATTTTGCACTATTTTGGATGACTTCAAACCATTTCAAACTATTTTGCGACATTTTGTGACACTTTGAATGACTTTGCAGCATTTTGAATGACATCAGCCACCATATAGCTGTTTTAAAACACTTTCAATATATACTGCACATCCGGAACAAACTATTTCGTTGCATATCGAGTGCCACCAGACATGAGGAGAGACTACAAGAGATTTAGAATGCGCTAAGTGCAGTTTTATGTTTCATTGATATATTAAAGCAATAGAACAAGAACTCTTACTATACTAAGACAATGTACATTTCACTTATTATCATTTCTTATTTGTTTTGTGAATTACAAAGTCCTTGTTGTTGTATATATTGCCTCATGTTTTACACATGTTATTATTTCCTTTTTAGTACTATCTCTTCAATTTGTATATGGACTTGTATTAGTTACTTAGAATGACAAGCAAAGCAATGGGGTGTCGTATCTCTGAAGTTCTGCGAAATATTGCGAACTTCTTTGAACTTTCGTATTCATTCTCAACTTGTTACCTATCATCTATCGCTACTTGAGAACCACTTCTTACTTGCTAAATTCATTCTTAATATATCTTGTCACCAGTCTGACATCTTCAAACCTCCTTGAACTCACTTTGAACATCTTTGAATCCATTTGAACCTACTTTGAACTACTTCACACATCTTCAAACCTATTTCGAACTCTTTCAAGCATCTTCATACACCTTTAAAGACTATTTGCTACATCCCATACCATTTTGTGTCACTAAACACAATGTTTCAGTCTCAATAGTGATATTTAGTACCAACTTGCACCCTTCCTCTAGCCTGTGTTATACTTCCTAAGCCTTTTAACAGGTTTTTGTTAGGTTTCCAGGTCGAGTACCATCAGCGGCCTCAGGAAACAGGAAAGATTGGGTCAAATCCAGGATTCTGCTGCATGCACAAAGTCATAAAGTATGATGGAATTGCATTATGGCTGGATGCCTGGAGGACTGAGGCCAGGTTGCAAAATGATAAATGTCACACTCTTGATAACCTAGCAGCATCCAATCCAACAGAGGAATCCATTCATGCAATGGCAAATTACATGGCCACAAATTATGTAGCTGGTGGAGATGTGGACATGTACTCAGTTTGAACCAGGCCAACCACAGAGTGTGATAAACAAAATGAGAATGTGCTCTTCCTGCACCAGTATCTTCTTCTTTATGAGGGGATGACTTATGCAATGAACCAAGGAAATGTTGGAAGAGTGGAAACTTTGTTTTCTCCATGGATCAACCTTTTCTGAGCAGCTGCACATATGACTACCTTTCTAACAGACATCCATTTTGTCTATCCTGAGTGACTCAAGTATATCTGCCTGCCATCAATTACTCATGCTTCTAAACTTTTATCGCAGTTATACTGTATGCTATAGTATGCTTGTGAATCCTACAGAGAAGCTGAAAAACTTTCGAGGAGTTGATTGGGTGGAAGAGTCCATGATCAATCTTTATACTAAGGTGTATTTAATTTGTTCTTGCAATTTGTGGCATAATTGATATGTTGTAATAGCATACATTTGGTGGGAGCAGATCTAATTACACCAAGAGTTGTGTTATCGAGGAATCCACCTTGATCAAGATTTATCACAGCTGCCATGATAACATTGAGCATAAGTTTTGTCCTACCTCTCTTACCAATCGACATGCACCACCTAACATAGAAAAAACCCTTGCAAAGATAGCTCTCTACATGGATGAACACAATCCTAATGAGTGACAGGCTGGCCATAAATCTATGTACCATATTCCTGATATGCTTGACCATGGTAAACATCTTGTTTTTAATATTGACACATATTCAAGAATGGTTGAAGATGAAGGGATAGATCAGGCTGTTGAAGAAGAAGATCTCACAGTAAAGTTTTAGCTATGGAGATATGATATATACAAAGTGCCTAATAGAAATTAGAGGGCAGAACAACATCAAATGCCAATATGGCCAGTGTTCCCAGAGTCACTGTAGGTTCTATATTTTCCCATGCTGATGAAGATGGTGCCATGTTTACTGGTGGTTGTCATTGTGTATGGTGTTGACAACATTTGCAATTTTATGCTAACAGCTGTATTAGGAAATATTTGTAACATTGGAAGGTTTACTCACAAATATGTCAAGGAGATCCACACTTCAAACATTTATGAGACTTTGGAATGCTCTTGCTGAGAGGGATGACTTGGGCAATCTGGTTGAGGCTGCTGAGGTGCAAACATAGTGGTGGTGATGTAAGAAGAGGTATTGGAAGGGGTTTATGGTGGTGAGTCTTGATTAAGGCAATGAAAATGGCAGCATGGTCATGAACTCCTGCCCATCAAGTTTCCTTCACAAGGTCATCCTTGGTTTTGATCTTGTACTCGTGGGCACAGTCTACGACACATTGCAGTACTTTGTTTGACATGAAGACCCCAGGACCCATATCCTTGAGACAAGCAAGACCAAATTCCATCTGTACCACCTCCCTTCAAAAGTTGTGAAGCACATTACATAAGTTCATGTCACTAGTGCCAGCAGTGTAGTCCTTTATTTGAGAGCATGAGGCAAGGGCTTTTATCTTCTCTATATCCATGCATACAAAGTTCTTGAAAAAGTCTGGAAAGCATAGCTCACAGCAGACAGCCAGTTTTCAAACAATACAATGTAGACATCCATCTGGAAGGTCAGATTGGCAGTCATGATGGTCTGATTCTGTGATCGAGTCAATCAAACACAATTCTGGATGACTGATAGAGCCAGAACGGTAGTGATGAATCTTATTGTTGCTAAAATACAATGTTGGTGGGTCACAAAAGCAGCTAAATTGGCCATTGTTAGAACCAGCATTGATCAAATCATCCATGGCTGGCTCCAGCTCATTCCCATCCTTTTTGTTCCATCCCTTTCTCTCTGACATGTTTTGACCTATCTTGTATACTGCACGCTGCTCATCATACAAGTTGGCAGTGTAATCCAACTCCACTTTGGATTCGGAATCCAGTTCCTCCAGCTCTAGCGCTTCACTCTGCTCAACTTCTTGACCATGGGATAACTGTCTTGTAATATGACTTGGCACAATCATTGATGGAATTGCTGAAGGCATTGATATTGGGAAAGAGTGAGTAATAAGGCTTGATCAGAGACAGGCAAGAGTGTTGGTGGGTGTGAGGTGGTTGAGCATGACTGTAACTTGATCAGGTGTGTGTGAGTTATGGCATGCATCTGTCATTGGCAACTCACATGCAGTTTTTCCTGCCATGTTGCAAGCAGTGCTGACTTTGATGGTTGATCCTCTATCAATATGTCATTTCTACCACACCAGGTGTTATTTTGGCTAGTTTCTTGACATTGTGTGTTCAGTTGCAAAATTTCATGAGTTGTAAGGCAAATTTATGACTTCCTTTAAAAAATTTCCATTGTTCATAAAGTATAAAACAGGCCACTCACAGTTGGCAAGTAACAACTTCAGGATTTCTTAACCCAAGTTGATGTGATTGGATAAGCTTCAGAAAATGGTTTTGTTACATTATGAGGCTCATGTCAAGCCATTTACAGTTGTGAGTGGGAAGATGGCCTAAGAAACCCACCTGTCATTAACAGCAATGGCCATCCACTCTTGCAGCAATTCACCAACTGCCTGGAAGGTCATCCTTGGTGGGGGGAAACACCCTATTACTGATGTTTGAGCACCCAATGACAGAGCCTAAAGACAAAGTATTCATTGTGGGGCTGTCAGCAAGTAGGTCACAATCATTTGACTTGCCCTATTTTGCAGCTCTAGACTGGTACCAATATGTAGTATTGGTTATGCCAAAAAGATTTTGTGTGCTCTCTCAAAGCGAATAACTTTCTGAGTACAAAATTACATAATTCCAAGTGGTGGCCCAGTGATGAACTTTTTTGGGGGGGACTTTTCCTGGCAACCAGGTTGCTAATTAAGAGGGGGTTGCTGTGCCAGCACCTGGGTTGCTAATTAGTTTTATCCATGTAAATCTATTGATTTCTCATACTTTATAACTGGCAACCCAATTTGGCTGCAACCCAGGGTTGCTGATTAGTTTTATCCAATTTACACTACATAGTTACTTAGTTGGCATAACATGATAGGATTATGTCAACTAATTAGTAAGGTATTGTGGGAAGGTTAGGTGAAGTGGTCACACACCATGGTGCCTATCATAAACATGTACAAGCAACACCAGAAGGTGAAAGTTGTGGCTTTAGTAGGCAGGGGATACACCACTGGGTTACAAAAAAAATGATATACATTAAAGGTGTGTATTAGAGTCTCTTTGTAACAACTGCTGTGGTAGAGCTTTCGACTATTTCTGTAAAAAGAATTGTCGCATATCACCAACATGTCACCAAAAGAAAAATACCTCATTCAATTCTATCAGATTTTATCTATCTGCCTTTTCCCACATATCACATACCTGTGGGTAACTAGGGTATCTGGCTATTCAAACATAAGTTACACATATAACATATAAAGACTTCGATCTATTATTTAAATGATGCTATATTAGTTAATTGTTACATGACTTCTTGGACTCCCAAGTATATGTGATGTGACAGGGCAGGGGAATCCCACATCATTGGGACTGGCCCAAATGTAATATGGGGCTGCCCACAGCAGTTGGATCTCTCCAAGGTATACTTGGTCCAAATATAGTTCTGTGGGGCAGACCAAACTGCCTTTTGGGGCTTCCCAATTGGATGTCCATGCCTAAGCATGGGGAGAACCATGGAGCTTAGGACTATCCCCTAGTCTTAGGCCTACTTAGGGTAGTCTTTCTTGATGGGACAATCCACCTAAGTAGGGGGTCAGGGGTGGTTGTCTGAAGTGCATTGGACCATTATATACCCCAACACTCATCAAGAACACCCAGGCTACACACAGTCCATCATTCTTATCAATGCTAACCTATCAACAGACTCATGGAAACAAATTGATTTCCAACACCCAGACATTACAGCAGTAGAAATCCAAGGTTGGTTTGGAACTCTGCACATTATCAACATATATAATAATGGTGATAACAATTACATGCTAATACACATATCTACATTCATGAGAAATTGAGAGAGACAGGTAACGTCAGCAGGACCACTACATACAATCTGGATGGGAGACTTCAACTGACATCACCTTCTATGGGACGAGCCCAGTAATGTGCACCTTTTCACCCACAAAAACCTGAATCTGACACAGCTGCTCCTCAACATGCTAGGAAGACACAACATGAAAATGGTGCTGCCATCATTCATACCAACCTTATGGGCCCACAGTACAGGTAATCACACAACAATGTTATTTGCACAGAAGCAATTATGGATGCCATCATCAAATGTACAACTGACAATGCATCATGCCTAATAAGAACTGACCACTACCCCATTATCACACAGATAGATGTCTATATGCCCAAAACTTTATAGAAACCATGGTGAAATTTCAGATTGGCAAACTGGACAGAGTTGGAAAAAACTCTAAAAGAAAACCTTGCTAATTTTCCTGCACCAGGCAAGCAGATTGGTAACTTCAGCAGCAACAGATACAGGGAAAGCAAGAATCTCAACTCTTTAGGTAAAAGACCCAGAGACAAAGCATGTCACAAGGGAGGCAATGGACAACACCAGCAAAGGACAACTATTCTATGAAACCTTCTTTTTCCCACCAAACCTTTTAACACCATCTATACCACAAGACTACCAGTATCCACTACTTTGGATCTTTACAAATATATCAGATGAGCAGATACATAAGGTAATCAAAAAGCTGAAGCCCTACAAAGCCACCAAAAGTGGATCAGTACCAAACTCAATCTTCACACATGCCAGAGAAACCATCATTCTGCATTTAGATCCACCATTCCATGCTACTTACTCCCTAAAATACTACCCACAGGAATGGGCAACCATGGAAACACTCATACTGAAAAGGCCTGGAAAACCCAACTACACTGCCCCCACAGTGTGGAGACCAATTGTACTATCAGATGGTATAGCTCACCTACTCAACAGTTGCCAAACACTAGACATGGTCACCATGTGTGAGAAACACAACATTCTACCAGAACATCATCTCAGAGCAAGAACTGGACATACAACAACAGATTCTATACACATGCTAACAAAGATAGTAAATGATGCATGGAGAAAAGAGCAAGTCACTTCCACTCTCTTCCTCGATGTTAAAGGTGAATTCCCAAGCATAGACATCAACTGTCTCATACAAAACATGAGGAAAAGAGGCATACCATGAGATTCTATGAAAATGCCTAGGAAACCACCATACAATGCTCAACTTCGATGATTTCAAGACCAGGGATTTTGCAGTGGAAAATGGGCTAGACCATGGTGACCCATACTCAGACATCTGCTATCTGATTTATAACTCAGACTTATTGGAGAGACCTACCCTCAAGATAGGAGAATGGATACTACTCTTCGTGGATGATGCAGTAATAATAATCACAGGAAAAGACTTTTTGGAGACCCACGAAAAGACATCACGAACTAAACAGGGGAAATTTTTGAATGGGCAAGAGACCATAATTGTGAGTTCAACATTGAAAAATTTTCACTCCTGGACATCTCAAGGGAACTCATCCCACACCAGTTAAAGTGTACAAATACATGATGAGCTTTGATCCTGGGCAACCAACACATCCCCTCGAAGGAAACTGCAAACCTCTTAGGAGTCATATGAACAATGAACTAAATTGGAAAGGACAGTGTGCAGCCACCCTTGCCAAAAGACAGGATCAGCTAATGACAATTTAGTAGACTAGCATGGGCATCTCAAGGCATCAATGCAAAATACACATGACAATTATATCTTTTCATCACTGTCTCTTGCATGCTTTACACCACCAATGTTTTTCTTACCCCACAGAAAAACATAGGAAGCCAGTCAAAGGACAACTGAAATAGCCGAGCCATCATAAACAAGCTAGCATCAATACAGAGATGGACAGTGATTATGATCACAGGTGCAATGAAGACCACAGCAACTGATGTAGTTGAAGTCATGGCCAATTAATACCCTTCCACTTACACATTGAAAAATACCATCACAGGGCAGCCATCCACCCTAGAAACCTTACCTTAGATGCATCCCCACCACAAATTGGTAATCAATGCAGCAAAAAGATTAGTGATATGACACCCAATGCCACTTCATGACCTCATGCACAGGTACAACATACAACCTCAAAACATCAAAACTATCAAAGCAGTAAGGTACAGCATGCAGTGGAAGCCAAAGGTCATGGCCAACAATGCAAACAATGTCAATGAGGCAATAGGAGCTCCTGGAACATGACACAGTGGATGTTAAAGTTTTCACTGATGGATTGGGAATGGAAGGCAAAATAGGCACAGCAGCAGTCCTCTACAGGAATGGAAGAATGAAAACAAACTTATGGTACTAGGTAGGCCCACAACAACATCACACAGTGTGTGAAGGAGAGGGAGAAAGGGCAATCCTAGGCACCAAATTAGTCTCCAACAAGTTGGGAGTACAGTTGGCCACTTTCTACATTGATAATCAAGCTTCAATTACTGCCACTCAGCTAACAAATCCTACCACAGGTCACCATATTTTTGATGCATTCCATGATTGCATATGTAGAGGCACTAAAGAACAAACACAGTGGAATATGACTCAAAATCAAATGGGTGCCAGGACACAAAGGGATAGATGGAAATGAGCAGGCAGATGCTTAAGCAAAGATAGCGATAACAGGGGGAAGCAGCAACATGGAGACTACTGAAGTACCTCAGGAAAACATTATCCTACAGCAATTCTGCAATGAAGTGGGCATACAATAAAAAACTTTTTTGCAAAGCACAAAAAAATTGGCAAAAATCACTACATTTCAGGAAAATGGAAAAAATGGATCCAACAACCCCATCAAACAAATACATCAAACTAATTGCCAACTTGCCAAGAAAACTTGCAAGCAATTTAACACAATTGCAGACTGGACACACCCCATTAGCTAAGCATTTACACTGCATAAAGAAGAGTAACTTACTAACCTGCCCATTTTGTCAACAGAGAGGAATTAGTGCAGCACTACCTATTACACTTCTCAGCACATCAAAGAGCCAGGCAGACCCTATGCAATAACATGAGTGGCAGAGACATTAACATCATGAAACTATTTACCACACCCAAAACACTTCATGCACTATTCAGATTTATAGCAGAAACAGGGTGCTTCCACAGTACTTTCAGAGTCTTACCATCTATGGATGAGGAGCAGCAGAGAGCAAGAGGACACAGAGGCAGGAGATGAAGGAGAACTTAAGGAAAAGGCTGAAAAGAGCAACTGCAAACCAAACCATGACATGGACAAAAACTTAACCTCACCCCTTACAGTGCCTCTGGCACTTCGAGTACCACCATGTGGTACCTTAAAGCAGATGACAAACAAAGAAACTCAGGAGGAGATGCTAATATGCACACATTGTACCACACTTATTTACTCTCTCACATATGGTTCACCACAATGGAGAATAAATGGGAATCAAAAAAAAAAAATAGTTGCCAGTACTAATCATATCAATATTGAAGGAAGAACATTAACATTGGACTGTGCACAGAGTAGTGAGACAATGACTAAATCAATATCATTTTAATTTGCACAGAACACATGACTGGAATGGCAACATTGTGGTCACATTGATTGATGTCAACTGCATTGCCCCTTGTTTACAACCACACTGATATCCTAGGCCTCTCCAACCTTATCCAGTCTGGTTGCAAAATGCCAATTCTAAATCTCCAGAACCATGCACATCAGACAAATGAGTCAGAAAAATCTAAAGCAGCCAAAAGCTCTTCAAAAAACAATTATCCATAAGCTGCTGGCAATGAAAATAAGGTAAAACCTATGAAAAAAAATAAAATGGAAACCAAGATTACTGAGCTGCAGGTTTGTGTTGATGTTGTCATGGATAAGAGTGCTCACTGACATTGGGGTTTGTAGCTGTGATAGCCCAGTAGGCAGTATTTGCAGCACAGAAAGTGGCTGGAGCTGGAGCTGGCAGGATATAGACCATAACTGGAGATATGACAGATGAGAGTCCTAATCAGCATGGTGGACAGGTAAGTCATTGCACAGAAGAAAACTGCCAGGGCCCGGGGTTACTGATTACTGGACAGGTGAGTTGTCAAGAGCAAAACAGTCACCAAGAGACACATCATGGTGGGGAAGGAAACAGATAGCAGAATGAAGGATACAGGACAGGTTATCACAGAGAGTTGGATTCAGATGATGACACAATAAATGAGACATGACACAACATTAGGAAACACACATTGTAACACTGAGCTTGAGACAGAGTAGAACAATAGCAAAGGTGAAGATGATCATTGTTCCTACACTGCCCTATTAGAAGCAACATGTTGGGATGGGCGAGAAGAGAACTGTGTCAAGACTCAGGGTAATTGTGCTTAGAACCATGCTGGACCAGATGATGCAGCAAACAGAGCCCCCATCCAGGATGTAGTCAAAGTTCCTAGGCCAGAGGGACAGCCCACTGATTGGTCAATTGCTATCAAGATGGGCCTCACATGATCTACTAAAAAGAAAGAAAAATATAACCTGTTGCTTGTGAGTAGACTTTAACTAGTGATATCAATGTATAATGGTAATCCTCTGCATAGCATATCATCTGTGAGGTCTCACAAAATGCAAGGCTTCCCTGGCAAGAGGATTGGCATGATATTCCAGTGGCTGATAAGGCAACGTTTTTTGCCCTCATGAGTTTGACTTTGATCAGTGAAGAAAAAGCAAACTTACTTTATTCAGTGTTGTGAATGCCAGCCAATTCTCACCATATTTTAAAATGATTGGGTGTCAAAACCTGTTTTACCCAATTAGATTCCCAATAAATTCCCAACCCTTTCCAACTCTTTTCTGATAATCCCCACTGGCATTCCAGCCACAGCACTTTTTAGTCATCAGACAAATCTAATCATTTGCTTACTCACTTTATTCCTAATACAGTCTTACCAATTATGGTTACAGATACTTACCAAGACCCATTAGTAAACTTCCACAATTCCCATTATCCTTCCAGCCTTTGATATTTTAAGTGCCTGTAGTTAGCCTTGTACTTCAGTTTGCAAATTATATGTTATAATATGCTTGTGTGTAATCACCTCCAGTTAATAATCAAGCCTTGACCCATCCTTATCCAACCTTGACATAATCTCAACCTATCCATCTATTTACATCACTCCTCCTTCCAAGTCATAACCTTGAAGTTAAGCTTGAACCTTTGCTTATTTCTACCCTTGCCCTCCATCCAAAAACCCTCTGGAAATCTAAACTTCCTTTGCTATGAAATAGGACAGCTGACAAGGAGAAGTGTGCAACTTCTTACAAGTTGAAGCCAAGTCCTTTCTGGCCCCCTTTCACTTGGCCTTCTACAGCCCAGTGGATTCTGCCTGGAACCCATGAACCTCCCAATCTCCAATGACTGGGTCTGACCAGAAGTTTGGTGTTTTTCCTGCTCATCCAGTTTTTGGTAGCAGTGCTTTGAAACTCTGACAGTATTTGCAAATGCACACTTCTCTCGTCAATCATCACACTTTTTTGAACCCTATTCTTATGTCCCACACATGATCACAGACTCAGTGGACAACAAAAAACTCTTACCATGCAGGCACATTATTAGGCTTATCAGCTATCCGACAATCAGTACTCCCAGCCCCTAGACCCACTTCTACTTTTGGTGCCTCAACTCAACCATCTAACATATTTTGATGAGTCAGCTCTGGAGCACCATCTGCTAGTACTAATGTCATGTCTACACATTTGCCTCTGGAAACCCCATGGATTCCTACTCCACTTAAGTACATAGTGGATGACAACAATCTAATCCCCCTGACAAGGAAGCTGTAGGAGAAGAGGATGGACTTCCTGGTGGACCTGAAGACCCTAATGGGTTTGACAGCACCAAAGATGACCCAGATCCTGATGACCCTGGAGATTAGCCTCCTGTAGGTGGAAACCCAGACCCAGAAAGCAGATTCATTGATGCTCTTTTTGATCTTTCAGACAGGCTCCATACTTTCTGCCAGATAGTGCTTAAAGGTCTGGTCCAGTCTGTTTTTTTTGCCCTCTCAGGACATAACCGAGACTGGACTGGTTCATTATATTTTAGAACTCTAAAAATAACTGAACTGGACCTCACAGCACTGGACCACTACAGTTCATTACTGGTTATAAAACTGGTCCAAACTAGGTTCAGACCAAACCCAGTGTAGACCAGTCTTTACTATCTAAAGTCAGCCCTGACTACTAAATATGAAGATGAAACATATAATGAGAGTAATCAAAAAAGAGTTGAAACAAAAAAAACAAAAAAAAATAAAAATAAACAAACAAATTAAAAAATGAACAAATGAAATTTAAAAAGATGATGAATGAAACAAAAAGATGAAGTTAAAAAAATACTGCCATCTGGCAAGTGGTTGCTTACAAGGCTAGGTAGGGGAGCTGGGTTGTTATCATTGTCATTTCGGTTCCCTTTCGATGCTGTTCTCTTCACCATCATTGTCATCATATTGCCTTGTTGCTTCCATTTCCTTCAATATTTTGTGTCAATGTTGTTCATAGCACCCATGATCCACCCTGTGAGCAGTCACTTGCAAGGCTGGGGGTGGGTGCTGGATTGTTTCGGGGGCTGTAACATAACTTAGTCTTAAAAAACAACAAAAAAAATGTAAAAAACTTACTTAGGACCCAAACAACATCTAGCATCATTTGGGCCAGAGGCAGGGAGGTGTCAGCAATGAGGGGTAGGGTGGGCATAAGTTTCATCAGCTGGGAGAAAGTAAGATAGGGCAGGGGGCTACTTACATCCTAGTTGTCCCCATTCTATCGTCTCCCTGTTCCTGCTCCCTGCATCATCATCACTGTCATTTGCAGCACCCAGGATCCACTCAGCAAGCAGTCGCTTGCAAGGCTGGAGGTGGGTGCTCCTCATCATTGTTGATGTTGTGGCTGTTGGTGCTCATATAGTTATCATGCTCATTCCTCATTGTTGTTGCTCATTCCTCGTTGTTGTGTGGGCACCCTATTACTCCCACTTCCATATCCACCCCACGAGGGGAGAGGGCTCATGGTAGCAGTGGTTGTGGTGTTGTTGTAGCAACTGAGAACTTAAGATAAAACAAAAAAGTTATTAGTTATGATTGTTATAAAATATAATATTTACCTGGGCCCAAATGATGCTGGACATCACTTGGGCCCCATTTTGCATGTTGAAAGTGACCATGTTGGCAGTGTTTTATTTGCTGGTGTTGCTGGTGATGGGTTGGGTTGAGCAGCATTGATGGTGGGAGTGTGCAAAACAAAAGTGGTGTCATGAAAAGTAATAAAAAAAAGTGGTGTCACTTTCTTGTTTGTGCACACATGTTCAGATGGCTTATGCATGGCCACAGGGTATATAAATCCTCACAAACCTCCCACAATTTTCAAAGTGTATTCCCATTTTATATTAGTTTAATTTTATTTCATACAAAGAATTTTGAAGCTCTTGGTCAGGTCCAGAACTGGTTATAACTAGTCCTGGCCAGTTCATTTAATTTGTGTGAGCTAAGTAAACCATGTGCTAGGACCAGTAGGACTGCGAACAATGGTCCTATAGAAGTGGTTATGGTTTGGTTCAGTCCTTAGTCCTTTTATCATCTGAGTGACCAGACCTTGAAGTGCTACTACCAGAACCAAGCCCACAAGCCCAAAACAATTAAAGTCTGGGAACCCAACACTTTTGACCCAGAAACTTTGGGACTTCCTAGTAACTTGTAACCTTTATTTCCAAGATCACCCTCAACTCTTCACCTCTGATGAAAGGGAGATATCATTCATCATTTCCTACCTCAAGGGATTAGCACTTGGCTGGTTTGAACCCAGCCTTAACAACCTGACAAATTCTACCCACTGGATGTGGAATTATGAGGTATTCCTTGGGGGGCTAGAGAGCAACTTCAGCCCTCATGGCCCTTTTGTGGATGCAGAAAAGGCACTTTTCAAACTCACAAAAAAAAGGGGCCATATAGTCAAGTATAATGTTGACTTTTGGAAACTCGCTTCCTGGGTCGACTGGAATGAAGCTGGTTTTTGAGACCGGTACTTCTGTGGTCTTTTGCTCTGCCTCCAGATAGAAGTATTGCAGGGAAGGAAGCCCAAAACTCTAGCAGCATTGCATCTTAAGGCCCAAGACACTGATAACATATACTGGATGCAGGACGAAGAAAATTGCCTTGATGCCAAGACTCCTGGAAATTTTGGAAAGAACGACTCTAAAGGTTCTCCAAACTCCAATTTCAATTCCAACTCCAACTCCAATAATCAGTCCAAACCTCAGACCTCATCTAACTCTAACCACACTAATTAACCCTCAACCAGCAGCTCCTCTGGATCCAAGAAATTGAAGGACTTCATCTCTGACAAGTTGGGGAAGAAAACTAACCAGAGAGGAATGTGAACATCAGATAAAGGAAGGCCTTTGCCTTCATTGTGATGAAGAAGGACACCTAGCTGGGAATTGTGGTAAGTCCGTAGCTGTGAAAGCCTGCACTGCCACAGTCACTGAATTTAAGTTAGATTCTGTGGACTGAAAAAAATAGTCTGCAACCCTCAGGAATATGCCATTTGGGCTGAGGGTTGCATTGATTTTTTCCAGCTGGCTGCTTATGCCTCAGGTGGATCAACAAGCTCATAGGTGCTAGTCTCCTTCAATTCCTTATGAATGGCTTTTTCCCATAGTGGCCAATCAGGATGGTGCTTCACTTCAGCTAAAGATCTGGGCTCAAGTGCCTCCACCTCACTGATCTCAGCTGCCATCACATACTCTTCCATGAAATCAGCCCCCATTATCCAATCTGCCATTCCCTCCCCCTCAAAAACAGGTCTCATTGATGGTTGGTAGCTGGACACCCAAGGTGACTTGGGGATCAGAGGGGCATGTATACATGACTACATGGCCAGAAAGAATATCCTGGACACGTTGACTTGGTTTTCAAATACATCTTGAAAGGGTTTCTTTGTTAGCTGGTGAAGGAGGCTGGGCTGGTGCAGCACTTGGAGCTGGTGTTGAAATGGGAGGGGTAGGAGTGCATCAAGAGTTGGTTGCTAGCATCGAGGTGAGTTCATCAGTGGACATTTTGACAAAATCTCAATTCTTCTCCTTGAGGCATTCCACTGATGCACAAGTTTTGTCAAAGTATACAGTTCATTCAGTGGTGACAGTCTGCTTATCTGGCCAGTAAACCCTGCAACCATTATTCTCTTGTCAATACCAAGCCATTGACCCTCCCACATATGCCCACTAAGTTTTGTTCCACCCTCAATATGCACCCACACTTTCTCGCCCCATTCTCAAACATTGCTGAGATCAGGCTTTTCCCCAAAGGCAGCCTCAAATGAGGACTTTACATCAACAGCTTTGGTTTCATCAACCAGATGTTGTGATGTGCTGCCTCACCCCACAAAGTCCTTGGTAGACTGCTTGCATGTAACAATGCCCAAATGCACTCGACAATGGTGTGATTTCAGCATTCTGCAACCGCATTCTCCTGTGGTGTGTTGTGGACAGTAAGCTTCTGTTCAGTACCTTTTGATGTAAGGTACAGCATGAATTCCTTCCCCATAAATTCACCACCATGGTCTGAGTGCAAAACCTTCACAGGCTTTTCTATCTGTGTGTCACACCATGCTTCAAATTTCTTATAAACATTGGAAGCATTGGATTTCTTGGTGAGAAGGTGGAGGTGAGTGAGTTGAGTCAAGTCATCAACAAATATAACATAATAGTGCTTTCAACCTTTTGTATCCACAGGTGCAGGACCCCACACATCAGAGTAAATTTCAGCACCAAATTCAATTGCCTGTTTGCTTTTTTGAGCCTTACCAACAGGCTTTCAAGTTGCCTTTGCATACACACAAAATTCAAAAAAGAATTCATTGCCTGATGGAGTAGTTTCAAGCTGAAGACCCATGATGAAGCCATCCTTGGCAAGTTTTCGAGCTGCAGTAACTGATATATGACCAAGGTGGCAATGAAATTAATCTATTGTGAGCACATCCTCTTCCATGCTTGCAGATTCTGACTCATGATCAATGCACTAAAGTCCATGATAAAATTTTGGGACCTCTCCAACTCTCTTTCCATCAGGCCCAGTAATTGTACACTTCCCACCAGAGAAATTTGCTGAGAAATCTTTCTCATCTAAGCAGCCAACAGAGATCAGTGTGTACCTAACTTCAGGGGAATACAACACTTCTGTGAGTCATAGCTGTGAACTCTTAGTACTATTTAATACATCAATCACTAGCTCTCCCATTCCAACTGCTAAAAAATTTAATTTGTTTGCAGCTCAGAATGTCTTTGGGGGAATTTCAGTGAACTTCTCAAAGTCTTCATAAAATGGTGAAAGATGATGCATAGTTCCAGAATCATAAACTTCAGTGTGAAATGAGTTTTCAGGATCATGGCCAGCAGCAATGTGGGCTGCAATTCCTCCACAGCACTTTCTGAGTCTGAGTCAACACTGATGAGCAAGCTGCACTCACTCTCATCAGTCTCAAATAACTCCTCAGAGAACCAGCCACAATCAATAATCTCATCATTGCCCACTTCTGAAAAAAAATCCTCATCATCATTCAAAATATTTTTCATCAGAAGATTTGGATACTGCTAATAACTCAGGCATTGAGTCAACCACACTGACAGAGTCAAAATTCTCCTCAATGAAGAAGGTCCACCAATTTCGGAATCAGAATCTGACTCAGCAGCAATATTTGCTGCACCACCCTTCTTTGAGGAATTTCCCTTGTCACTGCTTGACTCCTTGGGAGGTTTGTTGCACTTGTCTTTAAAGTGTCCTTTCTCCCCACAGTTCCAATATGCACCCTGAAATTTCTTTGACTTGCCCTTCCTAGAAGTGACAGCTAGAGCCTCATCATCAGTCTTTGCATTGCTGCAATTTGTAAGGTATGACACAGGTAACCCCTGGGTATATTTTGTTGTAGCCATACCCATACCTGTGGACACCATACCCCTATGGGTAGGGGTGTGGCATTTATCATGAGTTTTTGGATATGTGGGTTAATGTATACATACCTTTATTATCTATTCTACCCAATAGAACTAAAATAGGTATCAAAAGAACATTACTACCCCAAAATGAGTGAGGGGGTAGTTGTGCTGAGAAAGATGAGCACATTGCAAAAATTGGAATTTAATGTGTTCAATGCTGATGGGGGGGTAAGTCAATCCATTCGAACACTGATATGCCATCTCTATTTGGAGCCGATGCCAATGCCATTGCTAATACAAAACCCAATTGTAGTGCCAAAATATGTCAGATGCACCATGCTTCATGATGGGCTGAGAGCAACTGATGTTACCTGCTGATCCAGTAAGTTGTCACCTCTGTCTGGTCATTAATTGATTCATGCTGTTGCAGACCTTGACAGACAGGGAGTTGTTGAGTTGCCATGCAGCAGTGAAGACCCTGCAAGACCAATTTGGCATATCATACAAGGATGTCAGTTATTGTCTCTACTTGGCTGAGGTTGAGAAGCTTGAACAGCAAGATATCACCTTGAAAATGTATGTGACTTTGAAGGAAAGGGTGGAGGATACCCTAGAATTATTTGAAAGCAGGTTGGCAGACATTATGGCCAGAATGCCATACCATGAGCATAGCAAAGCCATTGCTGATTCCTGGAGGTGTAGCATCACCCAATGAGAAGGGGCTATTGCACATTATAGCTAGGATGACCTTGTATCTTCTATATCTACTTCATGCTCTGATTTGGCTGATACCATTTTCCTTGGCCGATGCTAATGTTTTTAAGTTCAAGTTATTGGCTTTAATTAAAGGTGTCATTAATCTATGACCCGACTCAATTTAAATAATATAAAATGGAACAATGAGACTGGGATTTGGCAGTCGCCCAACTGCCATGCTGTTGCCATGCTATTGCTGTGCCATTGCCATTGCTGATTGCCTATGTGATGACTTGGATTTCCATGTGTTTGATGCACCATATGTGCTTAAATCACAGCTTGTGTACCACACAGAATGCTCTCTAATGCACTCCATCAGTTACAATAGGTATAGGTACAGTTATATATAGTATGTTCAACAGCATCCACCAAACCATATCATTCAATACAATGTGTATGTTTGATAGACCATATCATTTGATACAATGTAGCTTACCTACCTGGTTCAGGGCCCCCCTTCCAACAACAAAGGTGTCAATAACAAGAATGGGGTAACCCAACATTCTCATCTCTTTGGAGCATCAGAATGGAGGAGGACTCACACAAATTGAAACCCATAAACCCATGGATAAGGGTATGGTGTTGCATGGGTAGGGCAATCCCAAACCCAAACCCATACCCATGCATACCCATCACCACATTGTCACAGTATTACCTCTCCCCATGTCATACCTTCATGATTTGAGCGATGTGTGATGTGGCACTCATATTCCTCAGAGATAATGGAGATGAGGGTGTCAGGTTTGACATCCTTGGTAAGATTATTGATATGAACAGCAGTAATAAGACTAAAGGCAAAATTGGCTAGAGCAGGTGGTAGGCAGCTGATGATGGTAGAACAGTAGTCTTTCTCCTCGATATTGACCCCTACAGTAGCTAACTTCTCATGTTCAACTCAAATCTGATCAAGGAACTTGTAGATGTTGCCTTTTTCAGGGCACTTGGACTGCAAAAACTGAGAATGCAACTCTGTCTGTGCCAATTTCCTCTTTTTTGAGTATTCCACAACAATAGCAGCCCAACAATCCTTCACAAGTAGGTGGCTGTGCACAAGGATCAACACTGAGTCTGGAATCTTCTGCGTCAAAAGTGACTTGGCAGTGTGCTCATTCTTCTGCCAGGTAGCAACAGCTTTGGCCTGGGTGTAAGGGGAAAGGAAGGTACCCTAGGCATCTGGGCAATTCCCTGCATTCATCCCATATTTTTTATATTTTATTTCACCCTATTCTGCCTTTTCTACAATTTTCTATGATTTTATTCCTATTTTATTATTATATTTCAGTTTTTTCCATGTTGGTACATGTTGACAGTTCTATTCTTAGAAGCGGGACACCTTCTGGATGTTTACCCATCAAGGTGATGTCATCCCACAGCTTGATCCACCTATTTCTGCCTTTTTGCTATTTTTAGCTTACTATTTGATTTTTGGCTCTATCACATATACTGGGCATCGACAGATGGGTTTTTAAAGTTTTCTCTTTGGATTCCCCTCTGTTAGGTGTGCCTAAAGTGTCTGTATTATGTAGTATAATGTTAACTTTGGATTCCCCTCTGTTAGCTCACTATTAAGTGAGGCTTTGAGGTTGCCCTTACAGTAGAAAATGCTCTCTTCAGGCTCAAAATCTCAAACACTCTGCCAAGATGGGCAGGTACAGAGTAGAGATGACTCCCAGAGCTCCACAGACTCCCTACATATGTCCCAGACACTCCCACCTTTAGTGCGCACCATTTTTCACCTGACCCACTGCCTAGCACTATGGACACCCCAGAGTGCATTGATGCGCTGATAATACTCAACCCAGAAACCCAAACAAAACCTACTAATGGCTTCAGATGGTATAACACAGGCCAGAGGAAGGGTGCGAGGTGGTACTAAATATCACCGCTGAGACCAAAGCGTAATGTTTAGTGATGTGAAATGGTAAGGGCTGTGGATAATAGTCTATATAGGCATACGAAGGTGTTCAAAATAGTTCTAAAGAGGTTTGAAGATGTGTGAAATAGGTTCGAAAAAGGTTCGAAGAGGTTCGAAGTCATGCAAAGTAGTCCAAAGAAGTTTGAATAAGTTCGAAAAGGTTCGAGGTATATCGAAGAGTGAGTTTAACAAATGTGAAGTGTTTGTCGAATGGCGGTAGGCGATGGGCGATAAAACGGAGAGCAAATACAATAGTTTCGAGGAAGTTTGCAATATTTCGCAGAACTTTAGAGATATGACCCGAAGATAAGACTAAAGAGAATGATTTTTAAATCTGATGATAGTGAAAGGGTAACTTGTTCTCTTTTTCTTTGTTTTACGTATCTAGTACAAGTCTATATACATTTTGAAGAGATAGTGCCAAAAAGGGGAATACAATAAAGGGCAATATGTGCAACAATAAAGGATTTGTCCCAGTATAGTAAGAGTTCTTGTCCTATTGATTTAATATATCATGAAACATAAAAATTGCACTTATCGCATTCTAACTCTCTTGTAATCTCTCCTTGTGTCTGGTAGTGCTCGATATGTGACTAAATAGCTTACTCTGGTTAAGCATCATGTATCGAAAGTGTTTGAGGACAGCTATATGGCCGCCGAAGTCATTCGAAGTATTGCAAAGTCGTTTGAAATGTCATGAAATGGTTCGAAAGCATTCGAAATAGTTCGAAGTCATCCGAAATAATGTGAAATAAGTCGAAAATAGTTCGAAGTCGATTTCATAATGTTTGTAGTGGTTCAGAAGGTCTGTCGTAGTGTGTCAATACAATTGGAAACTTTGCTCAGACCTTAGAGTACACAGTGGACCTATCAGCACTTGAAGGTGACATTGCTGGAATTCGTGTGCAAATTGATTCACTCACATCTACCATTAAAACCTTCATTAGAACCCTCCAGTCAAGCCCTACACTGCCAATTTTGACCCTTAGCATGCTAAGCATGCACACACTGCCCAATGTGTGCCCAAGTGAAGATGCACGCATCAAACCTGGCCCCCTGCTGAATTCAATGGTGCATGATCCCAAGGGCATGATCTCCTCAATTCCTGCAAGTTGTACATCAGTCTATGCCTAAACAAATTCATGGATAATGCCACTAAAATTTATTGGGCCCTTATGTACATGAAATCTGAGCATGCCTATCTCTACATCGACCGCATATTGCACCAAACCAAGGAGCATGGCTCCCTTCCATTCTCCACCTGAGGTGACTTTTGTGATGAGTTTATACAACACTTCTGCCCCCTCAATGTGTGCTAATGAGCCATAATGCACCTCAAATTCACTTTCTACTACCAAGCATGTCGATCTGTAGACTCCTACATTAATGAATTTTGAGATTTGGTGGACATGGCGAGGTATGGGAGTGGGTTTCCCATGGTGGTGAAATTCTGTCGAGGTCTTAATTGGGAAATTCAGAACCAGATTGCATAGATGTTGAAGGGATCCCTAGCAGACAATGATATAAATGCTTGGTATGAGGCTGCCTCACTCTGCAACAAGAACTGACTCACAAATGCAGCATTTACTGCAGCCTTCCACACTCCTACCACTACCCATGCATCCCACACCTTTTATCGAGCACTCCCTCATCCCTGTCCCATCCCTATGCACCAACCTGTGGCATTGAATGGATGTTGATGCAGCCCATAGGCGAGCTCACAGGCTAGACCTCTGCTACTGCTGTGGGGAAACCAAACACATGGCTTGAAATTGTACCTACTGCCAAGACATCTGTAAACTCATGCCTGAAGGATGAAATGAGCTCCTCCAAGATCTGTTGGCACTAGTGGATTTTGAAGGCCTAGAAAAAAAGGAAGTTAAAGAGGAACAGGCAGAGGAACAGGATTTTTCTGCCCACAACAAGTGAACAGTATGTCCTCATTGCCTGTCCATAACCACTTTGAAGTTCTGTCTGTTGATTCACTAGAGGATAAATCTTATTTTATGACTGTTCCTTCTCCAGACCCCTCTGAAGTGGCTAAAGACATACCTACCCCTTCCTTCTCTTCCCTCCCTCTACCCAGACTAAAATCTTGGGAGCGTAATGTTGGAGCAGACTACATACGCTGCACAGAGGAAGAGATGACACATTCCTTATAACCTACCTGGGGTTTAGTTAGTCTTAGAGCTAGGGTTTAGCAGAGGTAAGAACACTGTATATCTACTACGGTACAGGTTCTCCTTATATACATAATAGTAAGGATGTCACATGACTCAGGAATGTGTTTACCACATGTATGTGCAGTAAGTGCAGTAACATGTGTGTGCTGCATGCATTGCCTCATGTATGCAGCATGCATGGAAATTTAATTTCAACACCCCCCCTCAAACTGTACAGCGCTCTAAGCAGCTAAGTTTGAATCTCGAAAGTAATTCCAAGAGAGTCTCTAAATTTCCTGAATAGGATGGTGCCAAGGTTCTTTGTGAACATGTCAGCCGGATTATCACTTCCAGGAATGAAAACGACTGTGACTTTGTCATTTTCTATGCATTCGTGGGTATAGTGGTAGCGAATGTCTATATGTTTGGTCCTTCTTTCCTGAACTGGATTTGATCCGATAAAGATGGATCCCTGATTATCAGCGCAGATTGGTATGCACTTCAGTACATATCCAAGTTCCTGGAATAAGGACTCTATCCACACTATCTGTCGACAAGTGTCGGAGAGAGCCATATATTCGGCTTCTGTGGATGACAGTGCTACCATTTTTTGTAAACGGGACTGCCAGCACACAATGCCACTTGCTAGAGTAGCAAAGTAACCCATTGTAGATCGGCATTTGACAGTGTCAGCTGCCCAATCAGAATCTGTGAAGGCCTGTAGCCCCTCGGACTTCTCACCATCATAGACAATGTTATATTTCTGGGTTCCCACCAGATAGCGCATGATGTACATCGCTTTGTCTAGATGTTCTTGGCTAGGATTAGCCAAGAATTGCGACATCTTGATTACTGCATAAGCGATATCAGGTCACGTTCCGAGCATCAGATACAATAAAGATCCGATCACAGACTGATATTTTGATCTAAGCATCGCATTGGGTGTTGCTGTGTTTTCCGATGGTCTGTAACCAGTCGGGAGTGGAGTGGGGGTCGCTTTGGCATTTGTCATCTCAAATCTCTCAAGCACTTTGGTGAGATATTCAGTTTGATCGAGTTTGACTTTGCTTGTAGTCTGAGTGATGCGCATGCCTAAGAATTCCATGACTTTTTCAGTACTACGGCACTCCCAATGCTTTAGACAAGCATTTTTCTTTTCATCCACAAGTTTCTTGTTCTTCCCCATGAACAAGCCATCATCAACATAGATGAGTGCAATAACTATGCTGCCTGTCTTAGGATCCTTGTGTATAAAAATGCCGGCATCGGAGCTGGCGCGCACGAATCCAATGGTGCGCATAAATGCCTCTAGCTCTTTCCACCATGCAAGTGAGGCTTGTTTAAGGCCATACAATGCTTGGCATAAGCACATTACTTTGCACTCTTTTCCCTCGAGTCTGAAACCCTCAGGTTGATCCATATAGATCTCCTCATCTAGTTTGTCATATAAAAATGTGGTTTTTACATCTAGGCCGGTCATATACATGCCCTCTAGAGATACAAGTGCAAACATGAGGCATACAGTCTCGTAGCGGACTACTGGTGAGAAAATCTCATCAAAGTCAACACCTTCGACTTGTGAAAAGCCTTTGGCCACAAGTCTGGCTTGTTTTCTTCCATCTGATTTTACAGAGAAAACCCATCTATTTTTGATCATTTTTCGATCATGTGGAAGATCGACGATGTCATAGACTTGTCGCTTACGAAGAGCCTCTAATTCTTCATGACAAGCTTGTTTCCACTTACGTTGCTGCTGCCAAGGTAGGCGCGCAATATCATGAAATTGGTTTGGAACTTGGCTTATTTTGCTCGATGGTTTGACTGCTTTTGACAACAGCCAGTGAATAAGCTTATCTCCTCCTCCCTTGGTTATCTTTTTAATATAACCTGCTTTGTCTGGTTCCCCCATTGGGTGATCATGTTCTTGATCATTGGAATTGGGCACACTCTTGTGGGGTGCCAAACTCGGTCCAGCAACCGGTTCTTTCTGTTGAGATTGTGGTCATGTTCAGTTATGATTCGAATCTTGACCTACAGATCTCTTCCAATATCGATCACATGCAATGTCTCTCTCTATGTCAGAGGGGAGTCACTTCTCTCCATAGGTATTGCCAGGACAGTTTGGGATGTTCCTCTGCCTGCCTGACAGGGCAATTGCTGCCATTCCTGTTGATCATCACATCTTGGACGAAAGTCCTCAATGGTTACTGGAGGCAGTGGAGGAGGAGCATCTGTCACATCGTCATGTGCCTTTTGCTCACTTGGTACATCATCATCATTATTTTCTGATGATGGAGGAAGGGGCGAATCTTGTGGCGGTATAGAATCATCGCCTTCCATTCCTGATGAGTGGTCATCATCTTCTGGTTCTGGAGGTGGAAAATCACCGAGGTCTGTATTGGCAGGAGTTTTAGCTCTGGGACAGCATGGGAACAATGTTTCATCAAATAGTGCCGTAGCACCAATGAATATTGCACCACTAGGTCGCATGAAACGGTATGCTTTAATGCCATCTTCTAATCCAAGGTACATTATCAACTTCGATCGAGGAGCCAATGTGTTTGGACACTTCTCCTTGGGTAGGTAGATGTAAGCACCACAACCAAAAACCTTCAGATCATTTAGATCTGGGCGGACTTTTGTCAGGTCCTCAACTGGTGTCAGCCATTTCAGGCGCCTTATCAGGGTTCGGTTGTATAGGTGTGTTGCATGTTCAATGCAAAATTCCCACCATGATTGTGGTAGACATGCGGTAAATCGCAGGGTTTGTGACTTTTCCATTATTGTCCTTATGGCATGCTCTGCGCACCCATTCTGTTGGTGAATGTGGGGTGCAGACATCTTTATTTTGATGCCAAAGTCCTTGAGCACATTTTGTAGCTCACGATCTTTGAACTCTCCCCCTGGATCAACATGCCAGCGCTTGATTGTAGCACCATACTGTGTTGAAGCCACTGCCCGAAATTGTCTGATGGCCGCAGCAGCATCAGATTTCTTTTTAAGGCATTGGACCCAGTATGTGATGTTTTGTCATCCAGAAATACAATAAAGTATTTATGTTTATAGTACGATAGTACTGGGAGTTCCTTCAGATCGGAATGTATTAATTCAAAGGGTCTTTCTGCACATGAATCTGATTTGGGAAAAGATTTTGAGGTCATTTTCCCTTCAGCGCACCCTGGACATATAATTTTGTCTTTAGGAATAATTAAATTCCTTGGGAGTTTTATGGTGCTATTAGGCATCTTCCCTAATGCTTCTTTGGATGGGTGTCCAAGTCGCCTATGCCAAGTCGAGTAGTCTGTGACATATATTGTTGCGACATTGATTCCCTTGGTGCTCAATATATGAGTCTGAGCCCAATAAATCGTGTCATGTTTCATAAGAGGGATGCAATCCATAATTGGGTTTCCTTGCTTGAAAAATGAAATGTGTGTGGAGGAACCATGCACATCACTTCCGTCTTGCAAGAAGATGCCCATCGACAGTAATCGGGCATTACAGTCGGGTATGTAGTAGACGGGGTATAATCGCGTTTCACGCATCTCTGACTTCCCATGACATACTACCTGATGTCTAATGAAGACTGCTCCTTTCCCTACTATATGAGTAGTACCCATGGCTGTTTGAACCAGGGTAGAGTCCTTTCTCGGTAAAGGTTTGTAAGAAGCAAAATCTTTCATTTCACCAGTAAAGTGTTTTGATGCACCTGAATCCATGATCCAGTCGGCACCTTTCTTACAATTTCCATTTGCACACATAACACATATACAGTGACTCACAAAACTGAGTCAATGTTTTGCACTTTTTGATTCATTGTTGAATAGCTTCCCATAAACAACAAAACCAAACAAGGTATTGGTGTACCGAATAACATACATGATCAGGGCTACCAAACAAACAAAGTATTATGTAATTTAATCATCCCTCATGGAGATATGATTATTTTAATTCAGGGACTCATTGACTCAGTTTTGTGAGGGGTAGTCAGAAATATTAGAACCTGATGCTCCACCAACTGTATAATGTCAAAAACTTGACAGATGGTTTCTAAGGTGATGTGACCCTTGATGGGACCTTAAATTATAGTATTTAATTAGGACTAGCATTCTTCATACTTCAATATTCTCCAATGCATCCCATCTCCTCTGCTCAGAAGGAAAACATTCTTTCCCTGGCCTCCAATCATTATTCTACCCACAATATTGCCTCTAAACTCAACCTCAGCCAGTCTAGTGTATCCAGAACACTCAGGGCTCTCCATCCAAACCTGGATTCCCCCTCTGGTGGTCGTCCTTCTAAGCTCTCATCTACCTCTCAGAGAGCCATCCTTACCCAAATCACCACTGGCAAGGCTGCAAATGCTGTTCAGGCCACCCATTACATCAACAGCATCATCCCCACTCTAGTCTTCTCAGAAACAGTCAGAAGAGTTCTCAGAAAAAACTCATTCAAGGCTGTGGTGAAGAAGAAAAAGCCTTTGCTTAGTATAAGGCATAGGAAAGCAAGATTGGCTTTTGCTCAGAAGTATAGAGAGTGGACTGTGGAGGACTGGAGAAGGGTTATTTGGTCAGATGAGACTAAAATTAACAGGTTTGGGTCAGATGGGAGAGAGTGGGTTTGGAAACAGAAGGGAGAGGGGCTGATTGAGAGAGAGGTGCAGGGAACTGTCAAATTTGGGGGAGGAAACATTATGGTATGGGGGTGTATGGGATGGAATGGAGTAAGGCATCTTGCAGAGGTTGAGGGGAGGATGAATGCTGACCAGTATGTGTCCATTTTGAAGGACCATATGCTGCCTAGCTTGGAGGAGAGTGGAATTTCTGGAGAAGAGGTGATTTTTCAACAAGACAATGACCCCAAGCATACCTCAAAAAAGGCCAAGAAATGGATGGAGAACAACAATATTACTCTTCTGGATTGGCCTGCCTAATCTCCAGACCTCAGCCCTATTGAACATCAATGGGTTCACCTCAAGAACCAGTTAGACAAGTATCCAACAGTGCCAAAAGGAATTTGGGAGTTATGGGAAAGAGTAGTGGAAGAGTGGAATAATATTCCATCAGAGGTGTGTCAGAATTTGATTGAAAGCATGCCTAGAAGGTTGGGAGCAGTTATTAAGGCCAAGGGAGGTCATACAAAATACTAGAATTACAATTTATCATAATATTGATACCACCTCACAAAACTGAGTCAATGAGTCCCTGAATTAAAATGATCATATCTCCATGAGGGATGATTAAATTACATAATTCTTTGTTTGTTTGGTAGCCCTGATCATGTATGTTATTCGGTACACCAATACCTTGTTTGGTTTTGTTGTTTATGGGAAGTTATTCAACAATAAATTAAAAAGTGCAAAACATTGACTCAGTTTTGTGAGTCACTGTATTAAGATGTAAACTGTTCCATGATACATTTAGTAGCAGTAAAATTTCACATGAAAAGTTTGCTGTGATCAGTGGAATGTTAATTCTTGTGCTTGTGGCAGGGAAAAGGACTGACCTTTCATCATATGTACCTGTTTCAAGCGGTTCATCAATGAGCATTTCGTCGACAGCTTTCCATACTTCCTCATCAGAAACTGCAGGTTCCGATCCAAGGGAGACACTATCATCTTCTACCTCTACGATCCTTGGTTCTGGTTCAATCCTCCTCCTCTTACCTTCTCACACTGTTAGGTGCTCTTCTAGCGGTCGCAGATTTTTTGCACTGCACAGGAGATTCATTTGCTTGAGGGTGTCTTGAGCCTGCTGATATTTGGTATAGACTAAATGAGAGGTAGAGGCCATGCCCGTGTATGCCTGTGCAGGCAGTCGGCGGCGAGGATCCCTTGTGGGAGTATGTTCATGCTTCTCGATGTGCTGGATGAGCGGCATCGGTGGTATGATGGTGCCATTACCATTTATGGTAGTAAAGGCATTTGAGGTGAGGTGGGTATGTTTCTCTTTAGGCTTTTCCTCTTTAGTCTTTTTGTCCCCACATTGTCCACGCTTTTGGGACGAATCTCCATTGTTGCCCTGAGATTGCCATCTGGGGTTTCCCCCTTTGCGCTTGACAGCAGAAAGCTTGGTGGCCTGAGGCAGGCTGATGGGCTTTCCAACTGCTGTGCACCATGAGGCCTCAGCAACAATGGAGTCCTTGACATGTTTAAATGTCAAGGCTCTAGTAGCGGTCGTGTTAAGGACCGTGGCAGATAGAGAATCATACTCATGCGGCATTGCAGCAAGTAGAATCATTGCCTGTACTAATTCGGGGATGGCGACATTGGCAGCCATAAGGCACTCGAATTTATCAGCCATTTTGGCAATCTCTGGCATGGGATTCACAGCCGGAATTTTGATTGCGATTGCAGACCTAAAGTCTGCAAAGACTTGGGAGGGGCCATCGACACCATAGTTGGTGCAGATGAGATCCCACACCTCCTCAGCAGTGTCCTTGGTGTTGGCACGCTGCCGAATAGAGGGGGCCAGGCAGAGCACTAGGCTACCAATAGCCTGGTCATTCTTATTGTTCCAGGTCTGGAGCTTGGCATTAGCTTCTGCTACTAGTGCAGCATTTGTCGCCATCAAAGGAGGCACCAGGGGTGGTTTTAGTTCCATCCCGCTAGTTATTTGCCAGAGGCCCTGAGACCTGAGCCACACCTTCATTGAGTCAGCCCATTGAATGTAGTTAGAGCCATCGAAAGTTTGTACGAGTTTTTCAAGAGTTGAAGACATGATGTTATAGTGGCAGCTGGTAAAAGCGCTCAATCAGTCCTCTATTCAAGAAAACATGTTTTATAATCTCAGGCAAAAACACTCCTTCAGCGTGGTTAACCCTAGTCAACCTGGGTTTTTAAATGCAGCTCGCAGGGAGCACAATGCAGCTCACGAAGAGTGCAAGGTTACAATTTGGAGACAATGAAGTCAACATCGTTCACAGCCAGTTAAGGCATGTTTGCAATGTGCCCAGCAGGGCCCATAACCTGTTGGAGCAGACTACATACGCTGCACAGAGGAAGAGATGACACGTTCTTTATAATCTACCTGGGGTTTAGTTAGTCTTAGAGCTAGGGTTTAGCAGAGGTAAGAACACTGTATATCTACTATGGTACAGGTTCTCCTTATATACATAATAGTAAGGATGTCACATGACTCAGGAATGTGTTTACCACATGTATGTGCAGTAAGTGCAGTAACATGTGTGTGCTGCATGCATTGCCTCGTATATGCAGCATGCATGGGAATTTAATTTCAACACGTAAGCTGCCATGCAAGTACATTGTGGCATCCACCCCCTCCCAATGATTCCTAGAATTGAAGATTGAGCTGCAGACCATGGATATGGGGCAAGTACTCAGTGTCTCTGCTCTTTTGGACTAGGGTGCCACAGGCCTTTTTATTGATTTGCACCTGGTTCAACAAAAACAACTTAATACCCACTCACTATCTCAACCCATACCTGTCTACAATGTGGATGGCTCCCCAAATGAAGCTGGGGTGATTTGAGAGGTTGTCAACCTAGCCCTCCGGTACAAGGATCACAGTAAATGGGCTCTCTTTGCAGTGACCCAATTGGGAAAGCAGAAGGCAATTTTGGGCTACACATGGCTTTGTGACCATAATCCTGAGGTTGATTAGATGACAGGTGAAGTTATAATGAGTCATTGTCCCTCCCATTGTCATCCTTGCTTTACTGAAGGCAGACAGAAATGTCGAGGGTGAAAGGTCTTCTTATAGTGCACTTGAAAATGTCATGCTGGTCCATGCCTGTGGCTGATGTGGACTTGGAAGATGTCCCAGATCTTGTGCCTGACTGTTACAATGATGAAAAGAAGGTGGAGGAGATCGAGGATGGTGACCAAATTTTCTACACTGCTATTAACCCTTTGCATGAGGTGCGTGCCACCCTGAATGTCTCCCAGTGCCTCGTGGAGGCCTTCCATAAGAACAGTGCACCCAAATCCTTCACTGACTCCGTGCTCCCTCACCTGCATGACTTTGAGGATGTCTTCTTTAGGGAATCCTTCAACTCACTTCCTAACCATAAGCCATGGGATCATGCAATTGAGCTCACACCAGGTGCCATGCCCTCTTCCTGCAAGGTCTATTCCCTCTCCCCTGAAGAAGAATGACAACTCGACAAGTTCATCAATGAACACTTGGCTTCAGATCATATCTGCCCTTCAAAATTGCCCATGGCCTCACCCTTCTTCTTTATCAAGAAGAAGGATGGGTCCCTTCAACCGGTTCAAGACTATCAATGCCTCAATGACGTCACAGCCAAAAATATTATCTGCTACCCCTCATATCCACACTCATCAACCAACTCCATGAGGCCTGTTACTTCACCAAGCTCGACGTCCATTGGGGTTACAACAATGTGCAAATAAAGAAAGGGAATGAGTGGAAGGTGGCTTTCTGCATGAACCATGGTCTTTTTGAACTGCTTGTCATGTTCTTTGGTCTCACTAATAGTCCTGCCACCTTTCAGACCATGATGAACAACATCTTCCATGATCTCATACTGGAAGGTGTTGTCTGTGTCTACCTTGATGACATCCTCATCTTTACTCAGGACCTCAATGAACATCATTGAATCACATGCCTGGTACTGGATTGACTTCAGCAGCACAAACTCTATCTTCATCATGACAAGTGCAAGTTTGAGAAGACACGAATCGAGTACTTGGCCCTGATTATTTTGGATGGACAGGTGGAGATGGACCCAGTCAATTTTGCTGGTGTTACAACCTGGCCTACACCCACAAACAAGAAAAAGGTGCAGTCTTTTCTGGGCTTCATCAATTTCTATCAGCACTTTATTGAAGATTTTTTCCACCATGCCCATGCTATTTGACCTCACAGGCAAGGAGGGATGGGAGTGGGGGAATACACAGCAGGAGGCATTCGAGAAGCTCAAAGAGATGGTTACTTCCACTCCAATCCTCACCTTTGCTGATGACTCATGTCCCTTCCATGTAGAAGCTGACAGTTCAGACTTTGCAATTGGCACAGTACTGTCCCAACAATCTCCTGAGGACCAGAAGTGGCACCCCATCACCTTCTATTCAAAGAGTCTCAGTGCTGTGGAACACAATTATGAGATCCATGACAAGGAGATGCTGGCAATAATGCAAACATTGGAGGAGTAGCGACATTTACTGGAGGGTGCTCAATACAAGGTCAAGATCTGGACGGATCACAAAAATCTTGAGTACTTCATGACTGCCAAAAAATTTAATTGTTGCCAAGCCACTGGTCCCTTTACCTCTCCAGGTTCAACTTTTCCCTACATCATCACCCAGGTCACAGCATGGGGAAGACTGATGCCCTCTCCCACTGTCCAGATCATGGGGATAGGAGCAATGATAATCAAGGTATCATGTTGTTGCAACCTGATCTGTTCACAGTCCGTGCACTAGAAGGCATTGCCTTAGAGGGCGAGAAGTGCAGCATCCTATGTGACATTCGTCATGCAAACCATAGCAGTTTACACAAGGATGCTGTGGCTCTGGCAGTGAAGGAGCTGAGGAAGGGATCTACAGCTTTGCTTTGTGTGGCACAGTGTACAGAAAAGGATGACATCCTGTACTTCCATAACTGCATCTACATTCCTAATGACCTCCAGCTGTGATGACGACTTATCACTCAGCACCATGACTCACTCATTGCTGGTTACCCTGGATGTTGGAAGATGCTGGAGCTCATATCATGGAATTATTGATGGCCTCAGATGTCTCAACTTATTGGTCAGTACTGCTGTACCTGTGATCTCTGCTTATGCACCAAGATGCCACAGCACAAACCCATGAGCAAGTTACACCCCTCCCAGTCCCAGAAAATTGTTGGGATGTTGTCAGTGTGGACTTTGTGGTAGAACTACCAGAGTCCAATGGGTTTGATGTGGTAATGTGTACAGTCGACTCTGCTGGGAAGTGAGCTCATTTTATCCCCACCCATACAACTGTCACTGCACTCGAAGTAACTTGACTCTACTTGCACCATGTATAGAAGCTCCATGGACTGCCTGGTGCATTCCTTTGTGACCGAGGACCACAATTTGTTGCAGAGTTTACCCAGGAGCTGTACCACCTGTTGGTGATCAAACTCCTCACTTTGACTGCCTACCATCCACAGACTGACAGACAGACAGAGTGAGTCAACCAAGAACTGGAGCAATACATCCACATCTTCATCAACAAGCGACAGGATGATTGGAAAGATCTCCTCCCCATGGCTAAGTTTGGATACAACTTCCCTTCCTCCTCGACACAGGGTGACACCCATGCTTGGGCTTTGAACCTTGACAAGCACCCTCACACTTGGAGATGGTGAACAAGTTTACAAAGCAGATGAAGGACACCTTGGAGGCAGTGAAATTAGCCTTGGCAAAGGTGAAGGACAACATGGCACGCTTCTACAACCAGTGTCACACCCACATATAAGGTTGGTGATTGTGTCTATCTCAACTCTAGCAACATTTCCACCACACATCCATCCAAGAAACTTGCCCACTGTTTTCTTGGACCATTCCTCATCACTAGATGCATTGGGTTGCATGCCTATCGCCTATGGTTACCACAGTTGATGTCCAGACTCCACCCTGTCTTCCATGTCATAAAGCTACTGCCTGCCCCTACAGATCCATTTCCTGGACATGTGACATGACCTTCTTCACCACTTACAGTCATCGAGGGTGAACCACAGTATGAGGTTGAGTCCATCTTAGACAGTTGCTTACATCGAGGGAACCTCAAATACCTGGTGCACTGGAAGGGTTCTAGGTATGAGGAGAACTCCTGGGTTGCAGAGTCCGATGTGAATGCCCCACAACTGGTCAGAGAGTTCCACCAGCGACATTCCTCTGGACCTCAGTGCATCCAAGCATCTGACTTTGGGCAAATATGGTTTCAAATGCATCGAGGTGATGCATTATAGAAGGGGGGCAATGTAAGGGAAAAGGAAGGCACCCCAGGCATCTGGGCAATTTTCTTTGTTTGTCCCATATTTTATTTTATTTTATTTCACCCTATTCTGCCTTTTCTACAATTTTCTATGATTTTATTCCTATTTTATTATTATATTTCGGTTTTTTCCATGTTGGTACATGTTGACAGTTATATTCTTAGAAGCAGGACCCCTTCTGGATGTTTACCCATCAAGGTGATGTCATCCCACAACTTGATCCACCTATTTCTGCCTTTTTGATTTGCTATTTTTTGCTTACTATTTGATTTTCAGCTCTATCACATATACTGGGCATCGACAGATGGGTCCTTAGAGGTTTCTCTTTGGATTCCCCTCTGTTAGGTGTGCCTAAAGTGTCTGTATTATGTAGTATAATGTTAACTTTGGATTCCCCTCTGTTAGCTCACTATTAGCTCACTATTAAGTGAGGCTTTGAGGTTGTCCTTACACTGGGTCTGGGTAGGGGAATTGGTGGTGGGGCAGATAGATGAGCCATCAAAATGGCCCCAGAAACCTTTTGCATCAAGAGCATCCTGAAAACAAAGCTTGAAGATTGTCCAATTCAGGCCAGAAGCCTTGAGCTTGGGAACAGACAAAGGAAGAAGGTCAGTAGTGGCAAGAGTGGTTGACATTTCAGCAGGGGGCAGGGCCTATAACCTGTAAGAATAGCTATACAAAATATAAGTTAACTCAGTGTTTGCACGCGAGAGCATAAGCTGAACAAGTATGTATTCACCTATATGAAATATAAGTTAACTAGGTGAATGTAAAGTAAGTAACGAGAACATAAGCAGAATAGGTAAAAGTATTCACCTCAGTGTTTGTGTGCAAGAGCATAAGTCAAACAACTGAGGTGCAAGTGCAAAAACTATATGACTTTTATACTATGTGAGACCATCTGTATGGCTACAGTAGTTATTATGAATAATAAAGTTAAAAGTATATAAATAGCATACTGAGGTGAAATAACCTAGGGCCTACAAAAACAAGGAACTCCAAGAGAAGACGGTCCATGGAATTTAGGTGAAAGCTCGGCTACAGCACAGGTTGCTATTCCAACAGAGACACGAGAAGTGTTTCATCTGTAATGCTACAGAGTCATTATGTACTCGCGTTACCATGCCATGAATGCAAAAAAAATGCATGCTTTACACATCCCCACAACAGCATGCCTGGACATCAATATATCCACTCCACGGGTCCTAGGGCATTGCACTCAGACAATCTGCAAAATGAGAACTCTGATTTGGCCTTGGTAACAAACAGACTCACAAGTACTTTTGAGTTAACATCGACTGACTTGGACAGATTTCTCCACAGATATTTCCAAATGCGCTAAGTTCATCAGTGTCAGAGAGTACTTTCCACCATCTAACTTGAAATGATAACTTACGTTCACGAATCTTCAGCTCTTTGTCAGCTTGCTGAAAGAATGAGGGGATTGGATGTTGTATGAAATATCTTTGCTCTCCATCCAATAGACTGTTGAGATGCATAGCCTGGGGATCGAGACTGTGGGAATGATCAACAGACTTTGGCGTGAACGTGTTGAAAGTCCTGTCTGGGCTCCTGATGTTTGTCATTGTTATCATATTCTCATCCAACTGATTAGCTGGGTGTGTTCGTGCATTGAGCCTGCCACAGTATCAGCATCCAATATGGGCAAGCTAACTGAATTGTGTACATGGCCACTGGAATCATTAAGTAAATTAGTCACTTCCCCTGCCCAGATGATGATGACGCACCTAGAGAGATGATATGTAATTTCGGGCTGAACAAGAAGAACGGGATCCTAGTGCCAGTGAAAACGACATGAACATATGAGCCAGCAGTCATGCACATGAGCGGGAAACACACACCAGTTCAGATTGTGGGACTGTGTTTCATAGACAGCCAAGCAAGCAATTAAATTGAGCGCCACTAGGACACCTCTTGTAACAATAAATAGGAGCAATTGTTGTAACATTGTTTGAGTCCTGTTTTGTTTTTGTTTTTCGCACCAAAAATGTTTGAAGGAAAAGTCGAAAAATGTGGAAATTACCTTTTAATGTGGGTACGTGCACCGGACAGTTTTATCATCAGGACGGCCGTATTGATTGTAACACCGATAAGGGAGCAACCAAGAGCCATTCCCACCCATAACTGGAATAATATCCTTATCAATTCAAGGAAGTTGGTACAGTAACGGCCAAACCTTCATGCGAGGACTCGAAAGGTTGGAAACCGAAGGATTCGTCCGAAGGCCATCAAGTAAAACTATGTACATATTGGCCGCAATCTTGCATAAAGACTTGAATGGTTCACTCACAGGCTCCGTTGACTACAGGTTTAAGTATGGTATTAGTACAGGCATTATGAATAAGATAGAAAAGGCTACCAAGAAATCCAGTCGCACCACAGCACTGTCACATAATGAGAACCACACAGTACGGAGGACGAGTGTGCTTACTGCAATAGCTGCAGCCCACGAAGAGCTTCTATCGACTATTATGGTAAACGTCAATCGGTGAAAGGAACCACAAAGTAAAAATCATTCACGGATATAGATTCGTGAGGCATAAAACAATGTGCTCCTGCATTTATTAGAAGGTCAATGTTCAACAAACCCGAGGCACCTAAAAACGAACAAGTAGACTACAATCAAAGTAACGCCCCACGTCGCCGTCATGGTGCTGCTCAAATATAGCATTTGTCAATTATGTAGTTGACGTAAAAGTAAAACCTACTCAGTTACTGTGAGGAATGCATTAGGATTCCCAAAATTTAACATCTGTTTGAAAACCAGTATGAAGCCAGTCGGAGTGGAGCGCAAGTAAATGCAGTACCGAGTAGTACCGGAGATCCAGACAGTTCAGACATGTTATAGCAAGATCCAGTAGACTGCGAACAAAGGCTCATAAAGTTTCTCTAATGGCGAGTGCATTTTACCCACATCAAAACTGCAACCTGGCTCGTGTCGGGACAATGGCTCATCGAGTGTAAGTTTGAAACACAAATGACTCACAAGGAGGCGGAGATGCCACTTGTCATTATTATTATATGCATAAGTCCAGCATAGAGACATATTGATGCCGAAAAGCCTGTCAAAAAGTCAAATGACTGTTCCAGTCGGAACACAGTAGGATGCGTACATGGTAGATATCACAACACCTAAAGGCAGCCAGTTCCTGTAAGAATTCTAAGAGTGAGCGAAAAATTACATACCCCAGTACAGCCCATCCATCTGAGACGTGACATTCATGGCAAGTGGTAAAGTCGATGGCGAAGTAGACAACTTTACTGTCTAACGGGCGTCTTGGCGGCGAATTACCAGAACTCGTATTTATCTATATCGCGATATTACATTTGCAAAAGCTATCCAACTGTGAGTAAAAAACCAGACTAACATATATGGGGAAACTCTGGGTAGACAGCCTTAATTTTACAGACATGTAAAGATGCATCACGAATGACTGATTGCTGATTTGAAACGGGATGGTGGTCCTCACATGATTTCCAACCTCAAAGACATTCAGAATAGTGGTAGACCAAAAGAGCGCCCCTCGTAATAATATAGCGAAACGAGCGCAAATGTCTTTGTGCAAGCCGCATGCACGTACGAACAAGTTTTCGGGTCAGCTGAAATTTGTGTTGGAAATTATGGTTTCAGTCCAGTAACTAAAAGAAGATATTTTGAGTTGACCAAGACAAGGTTTTTCCTATCATATCGTTTGAAACTATTGTTTCGGCCAAGTGTTCAGTTGATCTGAAAACCTCTGTTGTTCCACTTGGAATACGAGTCTACGACCGAATGATCGGGGATTACTATCACTTACCGAGTGTTTCACCACGATTTACTAATCACTAAATTACACCACATCGACTACAAAAATATACTGATGGCATACATGGTTCAAAAGCTATGCTTCATGGCTTCCAGAAAATTTAATTATCTCAAAGTGAGGACGAAGCAACAACGAGCACCCATGTCAAATAGTACTATCACTTACCGAGTGTTTTACCACGGGTACTAGTGTTTCACCACCACACTGATAACACTTTCTAAGCTCCAAAACATCTCCAATCATCCTCAAATTGATGATCTGAGAGGTTATAAGCATTAAGAACATTCCTCTGATTTTTCCCTGATTCCTGGTCGCAGTCGAGGTTGGTAAAAGCTATATTATGAGGTGTGAGACACATGTTTCCGACATTGAGACATGAGAATTGAACCGATGCTTCCCATTTTTTCTATCATAATAGCAACATCTATTTACAATAGACTGAGAGTAGTTTTACCATAATCATAGAGCAGTTTGTGGTTTTCTGGCTCACCGTGACATTTCACCGACAGAATTTAAGTGCCGACAAGTGTGCAAATTCGATCAACAAATATGTCAGTGAATGGGGAGGCGGCATCAGCCAAGGCCAGAAGAGAACACATAGGTAAGCTACAATGTATCGAATAATACAACCTATCGAACGCATACAATGTATCTAGTGAATGACACAGGTATGCAGACCCGCATGGGTAAGTATGATGGGTATGTGAGGGTACGGGTATGGGTACAAATTATTGTACCCCTGGAAAATCTGTACCCCTCAGACGGGTACAGCGGGTTTTTCTTTGTCTACTTACACGTTGCTAGTGTTTAATGATTTACTGGTTTCGGCACTCAGATGAGTGCCGCAAACCCTTTATTTACTTATCTACTGTGTTTAGGTACTAATATACTTATTTTATTTGGGGGGAAGCAATGCCCCGAAGAAGGGGTAGCTTGTGGAAGCAGCATCTTATATATTGGTTGATGTTTATTACTGTTTGGTTTCAGTAAACAAACATGAATGGCATAGCAATGGGAAGTCCAGCCAGGCAAGCCTGAACACTTTGAGCCCAACCATATCCACCACGCACTGGCCATGCCCGATCTTTCTCAACCTGCCACAGAGGAAGTAGGAGAGACGTCTTTGCCCACTGCTCCCCCCATCCAAATAATTCCCGCCATGCCACAGGACTCTCAAGAAATGGTGCAGCAACAAACATTGATGGCCCCACCACTCCCTCCACTGTTCACCCTGACTGTACTCGATGAGCCCGAGGTGCACTCACCAGAATCAGCAGTGGCATCGGCAGTTGACAGTATCGCCTCGCCTGACCCCTCCCCTGCTCCTCCACAGTTGCACAAGTCCCCACAGCTACTGTCACCTGGTCCATCTGGACTATCACATACCACTCCTCCACCTGAAAGAGGCCTGTCACCCTTGCCCCATGCCTCCCCTCCACCTGCATAGTTGCACTGATCCCCTCATGGCCTTACACCTCAGCCATCTGGACTACGTTCCAGGAGTACCACTCCTCAGCCAAACCTGAAGAAAAGATCAGGAACTTCTGAGGACCAAGATGATGCCAAATGGGGCAGAAAAGAATAGAGGGGCATTTTTTTTGTGTTACTTGACATGTAAATAAAAGTTGAACTTTTGTAACTGTATTTAGAAATTGGTAAATCTACTATGCAAATTTCACTTTTTGAATTCTCCGTCTTCTCCCAACAGTCTGGGTTGAGATGGCTTCCTGCTGCACAAGGTCATCAGCTGTCCTTTGGATGCATTGGGTGTCTGATTGAGTGTTTTGAGAGGATGGTGGGATCATTTGTTGAAGTGTGTCTATTGCCAATACTGCCCACTGTTGCCAATCCACCTATTGCTGATCCTACTGTTGCCAATCCTACTGTTGTTGCCGATCCCATTGTTATTGCTGATCCCACTGTTGCCAATCCCATTGCTGATCCCACTGGTGCTGATCCTAATGTTGCTGATCCTACTGTTGTTGCTGATCCTACTGTTGCCATTGCCGACCCACCCATTGCCGATCCTACTGTTGCCAATCCTACTGTTGCCGATCCTACTGTTGCTGATCCTACTGTCGTTGCTGATCCTACTGTTGCCATTGCTGACCCACCCATTGCCAATTCTACTGTTGCCCATCCTACTGTTGGTAATCCTAATGCTGCTAATGTCCTTGCCCTTGCAAGTGGGTCCTCAATCCATTTTCCCCCCACAAGTCATTGAGGCTTTGGACCTCCTGAGCTTTCTTGGGGTAGAGTGGTCCTGGTGTCCATTTCTTCCAACAGAGATGGATTAATTGTGCATTCATTTCCATTGACATTTGCAACTGCTGCAGGTGTTGTGATGTACCTCACATAGATGAGTTGAGGCACAAGATACCCTGGTTCACTGTCACCAGGACCATTAATTGCTTGTAGTCGAGTGACACCAGCTGTGCAGAGCATGACCATTGTCCTTTGATTGACTTGGATATAGTTCGACTCAGTATCCATAATTTGCAAGGACTCAGGTAGACCAGAGTTGGGGGCCTGCTCTGCCATAGTTGTATCTATAATTTGCAAGGATTCTGGGGAGTCAGAGTTGGGGGCCTGCACTGCTGTTGATCATTGGAGAGCTTGCTTTCCCTTGCTTTTGCCTTTCCCAACTTTCCTGCTCCTTGATCGGGTGGCATTGGACTCATGTTCGGCAGTTGGCTCTCAGCCATGGCATTTGGAAATGCATTGGAAAGAAGGGTTGTTCAATTCATCTGGATAGTGTGTAGGCAACATCCCATCACTGGCTTTGATGGCTTTGAACCAGAATGCTCTTTCAGGACCCTGGGCTGTTTGTCACTGGTGAATGTGGTCAAAGAAGTCTTTTATAACCCCCTTGTGCAAGTTCCGTGGGTCTCTGAATTTAAACCTAGCGGGGAGATATTCTGGATTGATGAATGAAGTGGTATGATCAGCAATTGCTTTGAATGGGATATGGTGGCGATGACCACTGTTTGCTAGTTCTGCAGGGAGATAAGTAATGGTTTGTGGAATAGGAAGTCATCATACTGTAATGCTTCCCAACATACAAGACAAACCACTCTTCAAGCTCTTTTTTCTTGTATTCTGATCCTTTCCATGGTGTGGGAAGGAGTGGGAACCCATCTGTAGTCATCAGTAGTAGGGTTATTGTGGCGTTAGGTTTCCTTGAAGTCAGGTCTGGTGTGCGTAAATTCTTCAGATAGATCATAAACTTTCACTTCAGGTCCCAAACCTAAGCATCATATGTATTGAGAAATGATCGTCCAGGGGGGCCCATCAGAGAGGCGACATGTTCATGACTGGAGTCAGCATCAGCATCGGCATCAGCATCGGCATGTCATTGGCAGTAAATGATTTGGATACTCATGCATCAACAACGATCAATCCATTAGGTGCAGTATAAGCTGTGAAGGTCATGGACAGCACACCCATTTCTAGCCAGTGTTGTCGTGCACTCTCCTCCACATGCTTAAGCAGATTTTTTTCTGCAAGACTGTAAAATATTAGTTATCTCTCACATCGGCATTGGCATCGGCCTCCATGTTGGCATTTACTTACCTTCACTTCATCTGCTCAGGATATCCTTCCTGCATCATTTTCTCCTGCTTGGCATCAAGGACTGCTTTCTCCTCTGCAGTCATGTTGTCAAAAACATGCTTGATAGCTGGCAGTCACATCTGGAACCATTCAGGTGTACTTGTAGTGGCATCCTCAACATTTAACAGGTTTGCAATCTGTTGAAACACTCAGTCCTGGTATAAGCTCCAAATGGCTTCTGACCACTTCACTCGGAAGTTGTTGGATTTCTGTGAGGAGCTTTTGGTCATTTGCCAGTTGTTGGAAAGCCAGGTTGTTAGTTCCTGGTGATGTGATCAATACTACATCCTTGACATGCTTGAGAGTCTATCTTGGCACGAGCACGACTCTCCTCATCATCCTTTGGGGCCTTGTCAACTGACACCCAGTAATTGAATATTGCAGGAAGAATGTTACTCCTGAGTATCTGCACTCAGCCAGCTTTCGAGTCCTGCATTTGGAATGCTACTTTATAAGGCTCAATTATCTTCTGCTCCTTGACTGTATATCTGCTCCCCTTCTGGTACTGTCTCAACTGCAGGGTCTGTGAGGGCTCAGGCGGCATTGGAGGGAATTGATGTGGAGGAAAGAAGAGATCGGCATGACATATCATCAAACATATCATCGGCATGAGGATCACATGAGGATCACATGAGGATCACACAAGGTTGATAGTACAATATTAATAGTCATACATGTTGTTCATTTCCCTTGAATCTTCATGAGCCTAACAAGACCTCTTTACAAGTGAAAGAGAAGATCAAGAAGAATGCTGCCCTGCATGAGGATGATGATGATACCATCGATACTGTTACACATGTAGAAGTTGAAGTCAACATGAAACATGGACCAAAGACAAAGCATATCAAGGTCTCCTTGACTGCCTCTATCAAAGAACAGGGTCCAGGTATCCATCATAATCCCGATCTTGCTGCAGGTGCAGGTTGGGATATGCAGGAACCTCAGGTTGCCAAACAGCCGAGTCGGCCACACATTGGTATGGTCAGTTTCTGACACTGATTAACTTACTGAGGCTCATATGCAAATAATAGAGGGAGCGAGACTATGTCTTGGAGTTTGTTGGACAAGTGGATGAATTGCTGCAAGCATCCCTGTCTCGGCAGGCATGGTCGGCTGACAAACAAGTTTGCAACCACTGTCCATCCAATAAATGGGCAATTTGGAGATGTGTTGATTGTTCACTGAGAAGCACGCTTTGCTGCACATGCATGCATGTAACCCACAGGGAAAATCCCTTCCATTGCATTGAATGCTGAACTGGCATGCACTTCTGCTGGGCTAAGCTATGGGAGGTTGGCACATACATTTTAGTCCAGCACCAGACAGATCAGCCGATTTGCAATGCTCTTAACTTCCAACTAAAATATCTGGAGACATTCGAAGACATGAAGGATAAAGCAGAGCAAGAGTCCTTCAATTGGCATGCCAATGATCAGCATCAGCCCTCATCACCTGACTTAGCATTGGGAATGTCAGTAGATGGAATCAGCCCTGATGAGGCACTTGGGGCTGAAGATGAAACTGGGGCTGACTCAGCATTTTTTTGATCACCTTGATGCCCTCTGGTGTCAAGGACAGGAGAATATTGACGTCAAGGATAGTTTACAAGACTTCTTTGATAGCAATGACAAATATGAAGCTGAAGATGCCGATGAAGACATCTATGGGTTTGACACATATTTGCCTAATCCTAATCAACCTGCTGATGCTGAGCCGACCATGGCACTGCCAACTGCCAATGCCATTCTGAGCCCCTCACTACTGACAGCTGATGCCTTGAACAACAGTTATATCCATGTGGTGCATACAAATGGAATACATCACTTAGCAATGGTTACCTGCCAGTGTCAGGAGGAACACTGAATTTCCTTGGACCTAGTAACCAGTAACTTACTACCCACCAGCTTCACCAAAATATAGACTCTTTTCACTGTGCAGGTCCTAGACCATTTTCAGCTTTGTAATCTGGAATTAAAGGCATTGGTCTATCAGTTTTACCAGTTGATTCAGTACATAACATTGCTGATGAGGCCTGCCAAAGTGGTCAATCTCTACCATGAGCTTTGGTGCATGTCCTGCTTATGGCATTGGATGAAAAGATTGAAGTGGGCAGGGTATGGACACAATCAAAAAGATCCTTTGAATCCTGAACCAGGATTACTTGCCAATTTTTGTCCAGCCTATCCTCAAGTCAGCATAAATATATTGGAAGATTGGAAGGAAAATGTAAACCAGTGAGTGACTAAATACTTACACCGGTATCTAAAATGATCATGCCAAAATTAGATTTGTTTTTAAACACATATTTGTGGCTGATGGCAACTTCAAAGCTGATCATGTTTGGCAGAAAAATGCTGATGATGATATATGGCTATAGAATGGAGGTGGGATGGCCCAAAATCAAGCCGAATATGAGCAGTTCCTCCAAGCTGCCATAGAATTATTAATGGTAGGTACCATTTCCTGCCGATGACCAATGCCAATGCTGATGCCGGTCTGATCATGACCCGGTTTTCCAGACAGCTCCTTGCGAACACAAATTCCTAGCCCTTGTGAACGCTTTTCTGGCATCGAAGGCATGTGATAGGACTGGACTGGTGGCCATTGCATGTGCACAGCATGGCTGCTATGTAACCAACATATTGATAGACTTGTTTCATGGAGAACAGCAAAAGAATGTCGACTTTGCTTTCCTTCAAATGCTGAAGATCACCAGGGTTGACCCTCAACAGGGAGTCATGCTCATTTATGACATTGTCTGCCAGTACATCATCCACATTCGGGACTGTATTGGTGCCCATCTGCCGGCTGGCTTGACCATTGACAAGGCCATTGGGCTTTTGCATGTTCATGGCCACAAGGATAAATGCTTTTTTCACTATCCTTTATCCTTCATTCCTGGGTCAGGCATTGTAGCAGGAGAAATACTTGAGTCTCTGTGGTCATCACTGAATTCCATTTTCCCAACAGTCAGAACAGTGACCTTGGCACATCAGGCAGAAATGCTTGATGATCATGCTACAGATTCAAATCACAAAAAAATGCTTGGCATGACAGTTAGACTGTGCTCAAAATCTCGAGAAGCCCTAGAGGTCTCCACATGACTCAGCCAGCACCATGTGGAACTGACTGAAGCATTTGGCCAACAGGCAATTGAAAGATGGGAGGATGAAGTGATGTCTGCAGAATCCCTGAGTCTAACAAATGTAAAGGTAATGGATATGTATGCTACTCAGGGATCGGCATCAGCATCATCAGCATCAGGGTCGGCATCAGCATCAGTTCAATCCCCTGTTGAAGAGTGGATTGATTTTGCTATCATTTTTGAACAGATGCAGTAAGTTGAACTGTCTCTCCATTACATCCCATCATTGACGTGTGACAGGATTGAATTATGAGACAAAGTCCATCAACTTGGTAAATCACTGCATGTTTCTGATACACAATCTGTTGAACAGGAAAGAGAAGCTCTCACATCCCACATGGTAACCTTAAAACATTTACAAAACTCTGCCAACATTGCTGATCATGAGATTGCTCCCTCATGAATCAGGCATGACAATGAAGCCAAATTTGATTCCTCTGATGAACTAGACCCAGTTGAAGATGACACTCCAGTGGCATTGGGTCCTTCAAATCCTTGGGCCCATCTTATTCCAGTTGAGGACCAACAAGTATACCTCCCCTGTAATGGTGATCTCGCTGATGTAGAGATTAACTTCTGCAAGAACCAGGCAAGCTGACTCCTGCATCAGCTGCCAGAGCTCATTACTGACAAATCATTTCAGTATTTACACATCATGCAAGTGGCACCGCGAAAGGGAGTTTGCACCCAGTCATGAGCCATTGTCCAGGAGTTGGTGAACAAAATTATTTCACATGCCAGAATGTATAACCATTGCTGAAGCTGATTGCTGGCACTGTATTGTGATGCTGAGACATTGAGTATGTTTAAGCAGTTAACAAAGGATGACCTTTATGCCAGTACTGCTATTTTGAAGCTGAATGTACCTGGTTCCACTACTCTTCATCTATCCTGGATTTGGCACAATGCCCACATTTGGACTGGTGTCTTTGCCGATGAGGAGATTGGGGTTGGGGCTGATGCCGATGCTGATGCTGGCCAAGTTTGGGAATGTAAATGTCTTTAGTTGTGATTCGTTTTGATTTCACTAACATTTTTCATAGTCAGGGGCATCCATTTGCTTCGATCACAGGCTCAGAGGAATAGATGGAGGGAGGAATTTCTACTGGTCACATATGAAATGCAGTGGACCATGCAGTATTTTATTTATCAAAGCCAACTGTGGCAGCTGGCCTCCTACTCCAAGAACACCCTTCCTGGCCCCCTAGCCTATGCTAATCATCAGCAGGCTGTATGGCACAAATTGGCATTGAGGGCTGACAAAGCATTTAGATCAACAAATGTCGATTATATCTCCCCTCTATGACCTAAACCATCCTGTATTATGTAAACTTAATTATCTTGATCATTAACCACGATCACTATGGCAAACAAAACTCTCTCGATCTTCAACCCTTTTTCTTTGCAATCGGGGCTGAAAGTTCCACTTCAAATGTGTACACAGGAAATTATTTGGTATGCAGAGTCCTGATTCTGGGCTGTTTTATTGGAGATCAAGGAGGGAAATGTCATCAAACAATGATGGACGAGCTTATGACCCATGCCTTTGTCATGGCGTTCACTCGCTTTGCTCGCTCAGCCTGACACTGGCATGGGCCAGCTCGCATATATGTAACACAATGCTTAATCCCACTACAGTTACTCAATGACCAAAATGGTCATAGCATATGTAATGAATTACACTCCTTTGCTTTGAGCTGCTCCAGACACTTTTTTTATACAAAACCATGTCCATTTTGAACTGAACTCACCCTGCTTTTATTTCTTCCTCGTCTTCAAAGAGCCATTGCTTTCAGCTACTCCAGACACTCTTTTTATACAAAACCATGTCCATTTTGAACCGAACTCGCCCTGCTTTTATTTCTTCCTCGTCTTCAAAGAGAGATTCTTTTGATCTTCTTGATTGACAAAACCATGCATATTTTGAACCGAACTCGCCCTGCTTTTATTCCTTCCTCGTCTTCAAAGAGCCTTTGCTTTCAGCTACTCCAGACACTCTTTTTATACAAAACCATGTCCATTTTGAACTGAACTCGCCCTGCTTTTATTTCTTCCTCATCTTTAAAGAGAGATTCTTTTGATCTTCTTGATTGACTTGGTATTGACTTGTATTAAGGTGTTATTGACATTATTACAAAGTTGTATTGACTTGTTATATTGACTTTACTACAAACTTGTTGCTAATATCATTACAAACTTTTATTGACTTGTTATTGACTTTATTACAAATTTGTATTCACTTGTTATTGACTTGTTATTGACATCATTAGAAACTTGTATTGATCTGTTATTGACATTAGCACAAACTTTTATTGACTTGTTATTGAATACACACCAAGGTTTAGTAACCTGCCCTAAACTTTTCTCACAATACATTTTTCAACCATTTGATTCAATCCCAGTACAATCCAAATCTAATTCTAATTCTAATTCTAATTCTAATTCTAATTCTAAATCTAAATCCAAGTCTATGTTGATATCTATATTAGTTTCCAATTCCTGTAAATAATCTCTCAAGTTACCCACCTTTGCTAAACAACTCCATTCAACACTTCCTTGTATACCACATTGGCAGTTCTGTTATTTGGATTGTTTTCATTCAACAGCACCTTGATCCTTTCTCCAGATGTACACCTTGATAGTGCCACATATAGCTGTCCATGTGAGAACACTGGTGTCTGCAAGTCCAAGCCAACATGGGATACTGATTGGCCTTGTGACTTGTTGATAGTCATGGCAAATGCCAAGCGAACTGGAAATTGATGTCGACAGAGTGGTAATGGCAAGGTCTCTGCTGAAGGCTCCAATGTGATCCAAGGAATGAAAACGATATTTCCTGCAAACTGTGCATCTCTACTGATGATCGTGCACTTCAATACATGTGGTCTGGCTTCAAGGAGGATAAGTCGAGTTCCATTGCAAAGACCCATGGTGACATCCAGATTGCATAGAAGCATGAGAGGACAGCCTATCTTAAGTGCCAGCCTGGAAAGAGGAAGGCCACTTGCTTTGATAGAGTTTAGATACTCTGCAGGATATGGCTGGTAGTTGTTTAACTCCTGCTCTCTGAATGAGACTATATCAGCACTGTTGAAGACATGCTCTGGTCCAAGAAATCTGGCAAGGAGAAGAGAGTTGATGACATCGACATTGTCATTTGTGCAGGAGAGAATGGTCCTATCCAAATAGTACTGATCTGGCTTGTTCCCCTGCTCTATGCCTGGATATGTGGAGTTGATAAGGTGATCCATGGTATTTCCATGGCAGAGCATATTGTGTGGAATCTGTATAGTGTCTGCAGCATCGACTGTTGTGCCTGCACCAATGTGCAAGAGCCAGGCAGCATGTGCAGTGTTCTCTGGAGTTCTGTCGAGTCGCATATTCTTGGTCAAGTGATAGACAGTAATGCGCTGCCAGAGAGTGCTCCTTTTGATGGATGAAGCTATGATCTGTTCTCTAGTGCCCCTAGGAATGACAGGTAGGGTCTGTCTAAAGTCACCTCCAAACAAAACAGTGATTCCACCAAATGGAACATTCTTCTTCTTGAGATCACGCAAGGTGCGGTCTACTGCATCTGTGGCATATTTGTGCTGCATAGGAACTTCATCCCAGATGATGATAGAAGTTTGATCAAGGACCTGGTGCAAATCTGAACCTCGAAGTATTCTGCAAGTAGAGGTGTCATCAATTTTGATTGGGATTTTGAACATGGAGTGTGCTGTGCGACCCCCTTCTAGAAGCAATGCAGCAATTCCAGATGATGCCACACAGAGAGCAATTTTTCCTTGAGCACGAACAGCAGCTGCAATGGTGTTGCAGACAAAGGTCTTTCCACAACCTTCAGCACTATGCAAGAACATGAGCTTTCCCTTGTTATTGTTGACAGAATCCATTGCAACATCAAAAACCTGTCTCTGCCTGTGATTAAAAAGCTGGAGATTGTGAGTGACAGTGATGGCCAACTCTTCAACATTGTAATCCCTCTGTTCCTGCAAAAGCCTATTGGCAGGAACATCAATGTGCCAGTTTCCTTCAATGGGAGGCATCTCTGGATAATCAGAAAGTTGTTTGCCTGATCTGATAAGGATCTGATTGATGAGATGCAAGCCATACATGTAGACTTGATCATCTGTAAAGTCTGTATCTGGATAGATGGAAAGAAGCTTGACTCTGAGGTCATCACAAATGTGATGTTTGAACTGGTTCCAGAGGATGTCAGGTGATGTTGGATTGCAATGAAGAAGAATGGTGGCAAAGAGCAATCTGAGAGAGGAACTGAGCTGCATCTGGGATGCCTCTGTAAGACACTGGACCCATTCCTGGTCATCCTGCAAAAGACCCAATGCAACACAGGCCCGCTTGAATGTATTATGGATGACACCATTGACAGTGCACAAGTGCTGGAATGATGTTGCCCCTGTGACAACAGTAAGAAGGAGCCTGAGGTAGAACCTTTCCCCCTGGGCAGGAGAAGCAAAATACATTCTGCCAATGGCAGCCTCGCCACATCTTCTTGGATTCCACTGCTTCTTGGTTGGATTGTAGACCCATGCTTGAGGAAAGTTCTGGTAGGTGACAGTACGTGCTGCTTCATATGTTCTGTTGGCTTCAAACCAAGCAGTGAGATGTGTGGTCTTGGCAGCAGGCCTCTCCAAAACCTCATCAATGTTGTCATCTGCATTGAAGTAGACAGTTTGCTGGTCCTCCAGATGGACAGGCAGACGATAAACATGAGGAGACTCTGCATGCATTCCAAATTCATTCATGTGCCAGCAGCTTTCCACAGATCCAATGTAACATGCATCCAGATACTCCTTGACCTCATCTCTGTCTTGGTCGAGAATCTCAATCATGGTTCTGTCATGGCCTTTGTATATGTACTTGTGAATGTACTTGACAGCCTCTACTGAAGAACAGATCTCGACATTGATGTGACAGTTGTATCTGACAAATGAACCAAGTTGTTAACTGATAAGCATGTTCTGAAATAAGTGCTCCTTACTTTGCAGCCAAATAAGGATTGTGCAAGACAACATGTCTGTTATCATAGACATAATTACGCTTCCTCACCATTCTACCATTGTTGGGTCTGGCATAATCAGGATAATTGTTTGCAGTAAAGGAAGTTTGTTCTCTGAACTCCTTGGGATACCTCTTGCTGCACCTATTGTCAACCATGCATGAAGCCTTGGGTTTGTCATGACCGCAAGGACCATGAAGCATGCAGGTAGTTATAGTGTGATAGAGCATTGGCTGTGTGACAGGGTCAGGAATCTGAGCAGACACAATAGAATCAACATCATGGGCATCACGGAATTTGTGCTGGATCAAGAAATATGAGGAGGTGCATATGTGGAAGGCCTCTCTTTTGAAACTCGATGGTATGGATGTGTGCCACCACTTTGCCCAAAACACCATCCTTGACATCCTTGATCAATGCATTCTTTTTCTGTTCAAAGACACATGCAACAATGTCTGGCCTGTCATAAGCTTCCTGCTTTTTTCCATGGGTGCTAAAACGTGGATTGGGTGATTCCTCCCGCAACAGAGCTTCCTGGATTTCTGGCCACTGTGGATTGGCAGTCATGGTGAGAAAAAGATCTGGCTTGCCAAAAAAGTGACAAATGGCCATGGAATCCTGGAAAAGCTGATTCATTTGCCTTTCACTGCCTATATGGGTTGATGGAAGAATGATGCGACTCCCATAATCCTCTAGATTAATATTTTCATCCCAGTCACCCATGGCAGCATCTCTCAATCCAGCATACACATCGGCCCTAAGCTCCTTCTGGTGATGTCGGACCCAGTTCAACATATTCTGTTCGATAGATGCCCAAGCATCTACAACATACTGCTGCAAAAGATTTCCACCCCAAAACAATGGTGGCTGCTCTCCTGGCCTTGGGTGCAACCGATAAGCATGGTAGCATCTCTGACTGACATTGGGAACTCTTCTGGCTCCATATCCACCTTGGTGTGCAGGTATATCTGGGTGCCATCCATCTTCACCATGAGGAAAGAGCAAAACATAGTGCAGAGTTGAATAGGATGGATGCAACTGGCTGATATGCCTAAGCCCTCCCCCTCTCAGCCTGAGAACAATATCTCTGTGATTAGACCGTTCCTCGGAGCCATCACCTGGAATAATAGCTGCCACTTCATCATTGGCTGTAGGAAGATTATAGCGACATAAATCCTGGGTTCTATCTGATCGCAGCCATATGGAGACATTGTCCTGCTCTTCTGGAGGCTTTTCCCTCATGATCTGGAATGCCTGCTTGAATAAAGGCACATAAGGATGGGTGTTATTCAGCATGGCCTGCAGGTCTGTCATGATAACTGAGTTGAGATTATTGTTTCGCCGCTCATGAATATTGAGCTGTGTGATAGGATCATGAATATAGAGCTGTGCATAGGCTGCAGGCCATCCAGGAGGTGGGAGAAGTGCTCCAGAAAGATGATGAAGATCGCCATGAATACGAAAGCTGTATACACCTGATGTACCTGTGACAGAATGGTCCACTTTGACATCCAAGGAAGTGAATGCAAATGCAGCATTGTATTGTCGGATGTTTGTTTTAAATTCTTTGGAAAGAGGACTTTTGCCACACAACAGATCTCGCAATGTGGCAGGAGCAGGTCAGAAAGATGGCAGACAAATTTGTCCCTGCAAGCAGCAACTTCCAAACTTTGGTACAGCTCTGGTAGACCTGGTCAACTTTTCACAGTCAAAATGCAAGGCATGGCAGTGTGGACACTCCACATTCATGGGTCCAAGTGAATGTCTGGGAATTGGCTCCTGATAAGGTGCACGACCAAGTGGTAATGGCCTTGCAGGTTGATGTGGAGGTAGAGGGACAGGCATAGGTGGAGGCAAAGGTGGCAACATTGGGGGATTCAGAAATGAAGCAGGCAGCAATGGTGAAGGAGATTGGGTGGGAGAAGGTGGCAATGATGGAACATGGAATATTGGGTCAGGCAGCAGTGGTGATGAAGATTGCGGAAGAGAAGATGGAAATTGTAGAGGAGATACCCTTCCAAACTCATCATAATAATCTGATGGCATAGGAGATGGTGGAAATTGTAAAGCAGTCACCCTTCCAAATCCATCATAATAATCTGATGGCAGGGGAGAAGGTGGAAATTGCAAAGAAGACTGGCTCCCATCATCATCATCAGATTCCTCATTTTCCATTTCCCTCCTCAAAGCAATCTCATTATTCCTCTGTTCTTCATACTCAGCAGCCAACAATGCAGCCATTTCCCTATCCATCTGAATTTGTTCTGCCTGTGCATCCACTTGAGCTCGATATTGATCAATCCGATCTCCAGACATATTGTTTGCTAATTGATCCAACCTCATCATTCGTTGATGCAAGTTCCTGTCTGCAATAGATAGATGTTGGAGCTCCTCAGCCTCATCCATCTGTGCCTGCTCATCTGCAAGCTGTTCGTTTCTCCACATCTGATGCATCCTGAGAGCCCATTCCTGATTGCGCCTGTTATGTTCTTGCAATGCAGCCTCTATATTAATATGTCTGGGTGGATCATGATATCATGGCTCAGCAGCTAAAGCAGTTTGCTGGGCAGCTGCCTGCCTCTCCAACTCCTGTTCAGCCAGCTGCTGCAATTGTTGATTGGCTGCTTCATCTTTAGCAATCTGCCTATTCCTTTCCTGTTTAGCCAGCTGCTGCAATTGCCAAGTATGGTGTCTAGCTGCTTCAGCTTCAGCAGCTTGTCTTTGTGCCAGCTCTTCAGCTTCAGCAGCTTGCCTTTGCTGCTCTTGTTCAGCCAACTGCTGCAATTGCCAATTGTGCCACCTAGCTGCTTCCGCTTCAGCAGCTTGCCTCTGTTCATTCACCTGCTGCAATTGCAGATTATGTTGCCTACTCATTTCAGCCACTTGCTGTGATATCCTCTCCCTAGCAGCAATAGTCTCAGCACTTCTCCTTTCCTCAGCCACTTTCTGTAATAGCTCTTGCTGATGCTGATACTGCATAGCTGCCTCAGCTTGTTGCAGCTCCTGAACACATGCATCATAATCTGCAGTTCTTTCCCTCAATGCAATATGTCCCCTATGCAGATTATTGAGTGCAGGATCTGCATGACCACCTAAAATATTATGCAATGGTCCCAGTCCCCTCCCTCTTCCTCTCCCTCTCCCCCTTCTTGTTTGTAACTGAGGTGCAGGTGGAACCACAGGAATAGGATTGGCCAAAGGTGCATTCCACCCTGCTGGCAGTTGAACCTGTGGTATAGTAGAAGCTATATTTGCCCCTACTTCATGGTTTGCTAAAACAGGTCCAGATGGCATCACAGGGGCCCCTCTCCTATGTAATACAGGAGCAGGAGGTACATCTGGCAATTCAAACTGCCTTGGTGCATCCCAATCAGCAGGCATTTGCACCTGTGGTATCTGAGCTGCCAATGCAGCTCCATAGTTCAGTGGAACAATTCCTTCAGCAGGGGCAGTCACTCTGACTCTGCTTCTCCTCTCATCAGGATTGGTCATCTGCAACCTTTCCAGATGGTCTGCATCTCTAATTCTAGCCCTTTCCACTTCTGGTGTAGAAGGTCTACTTTGATTCCTGCAAACACTCTAATCAGCCATTATTATTGCAACATATGCCAACACCACTCACATGTTTAGTAATGGTAAAGCCCAATAATAATTTGGTTCAATAGCCAACAATCCAGCACAGCTGAAGTAAGGTCAGCAACAACTTCCTTTAACAGCCAGTTGTCACAACACTCACTGTAATTCAACTGTTTTCAAGTTTCAATAGCCAATTCCAACTCTTATGTAATGACAATCACAATTTTGCTATTTGATAATAGATAGCAATTGCAATAGTATCACTATTATAGCCCCAAATGTTGTGTGAAGAGAGGTACTCAACTGATTGTCATGCACTCTCTCTCCACATGTAAGGAATTGTCAGCTGTTTGGTCATGTTGTGTGCATTCTGGAAGAGGCGTGAAAGTAGGTGTCCACTATATTGCGACCAAAATTTTATGCACCCAAATCTCCCTTTTTGGTATTTGACTTGTTACTGACCTCATTACACATTTCTATTGACATGTTATTACTTCATTAAATTTGTATTGACCTGTTACTGACTCAAGACTTTTTTCTGACCTCGTTACAAATTTGTATTGACCTGTTACTGACCTGATTACAAATCTGTATTGTCATGTTACTGACTTCGTTACAAATCATAAATTTGTATTGACTTGTTACTGACCTCACTACAAATTTGTATTGACATGTTACTGACCTCATTACAAATTTGTATTGTCATGTTACTCACTTCATTACAAATCACAAATTTGTACTGACTTGTTATTGACCTCACTACAAATTTGTATTGACTTGTTACTGACCAGTACTATTACATATGGGATGACTGCATTTCAAACCCAGTTGTATTTGTCAGAGCTGACAAATTTTAGTCAGCTCTGACTAATACCATCATTTCTGACAAATTTTGCACAGCTCTGACCAAGCCTGACAAAATTTACATAATCCCATCAACCATCACTCCCATCATTCCCACAAAACAAATGTAGCATATGTTATACGCATCGTCCCATCAATCATCACTGATCAATCACCATTCTCAGCTGAAAAACTCCCTTATTTAGCTCGCCATCACTCCCACAAAACGGTCGTAACATATGTAGTAGATGCAAAAAACTCTGTATGCCGAACTTGTAAGATTAGATTAGATCTTTTTAAAAGTAATATCTAAAAAATATTACAGACGAGCTTATGACCCATGCCTTTGTCATGGCATTCGCTTGCCTTGCTCGCTCAGCCTGACACCGGCATGGGCCAGCTCGCGTATATGTAACACAATGCTTAATCCCACTACAGTTACTCAACTCTTCAGTTGCCTTTGGACCTTCAGCCCAAAGTCAATGTTTGGGGGTTCATGGTTACACAACTGGTGGTTAGTTGACTTTTAGATACAGTAGTACACAACTCTTCAGTTGACTTGGGACCCTTGGCCCCAAGTCAACGTGGGGGGATTGTGGTGTTTATCCCCACCCCCATCCCCATCTCTATCTCTCTCTCCATCTCCATCTCTCCCTTTCCCTTTCCCTTTCCCTTCCCCATACCCATCCCCATCCCCATCCCCATCCCCACCCCTATCCCCACCTCTCTCTTCCTCATCTCCCTCTCCCCCTTCCTCATATCCCCCTCCCCCTTCCTCATCTCCCCCATCTCCCCCATCTCTATCCCCATCTCCCCCATCTCCATCTCCCCCTTCCCCATCTCCATCTCCATCTCCCCCTTCTCCACCTCCCCCTTCCCCCTCCCCCTCCTCCTCTCACTCTCCCATGTCCACCTCCCCCCTCTACACCCCCTCATTCCCCCTCCCCACCCATCATACCTATTCTCCATCCTCCTCTTGCCCACCCCCTCACACCCCCTCACACCCCACCCCACCCCTCACACTTCCCTCACACTCCTCTCCATACTCAGCTCACTTGCGAAGTTTCAAACTCCACTTCAAACTCAGCCATGCTCAACGCAGCTCACCTCTACATATGCTACGACCACATTTTGAAACCCAGTTATATGACTAAGTTTTAGTCAGCTCTGACTAATGCCATCATTTCTGACAAATTTTGCACAGCTCTGACAAATTTTAGATAATCCCATCATTTTGTTCCCACAAAACGGTCGTCCCATATGTTATGCGCATCGTCCCATCAATCATCGCCGATCAATCACCGATCTCAGCCGAAAAACTCCCCCATTTAGCTCGCCATCACTCCCACAAAATGGTCATAACATATGTAGTAGATGTATGTCATGTTGTGGATTGGTACCACTGCCAGCATTGGCCTGGTGATCAATATGCTGATCCTCCTGCAGTCCTTGGCCGACAGTTTGGCTGACGTCAATTTAGATCACCTACCCCTTGGATTCCATACATCTCTCTTGGCCACATTGGATGATGGTGTTGTGACAGACAGTCCAAGCTGCCTTGTATCTTCATATGCATGTGATTGGTGGAGACATGTTAGGGAACCAGACCCAGCAAGGATTTTAGGCATCAACACCCTGGATGAGTGCCTTGATCGCTATCGGCAATATATCTCTTCCCCAGTCAGCTCAACTCCTACTGATAGCCAGCCTACACCTGATGCTCCCGATGCCCGAGCTGATGCTGACTGCCAAGCTGATTGCCAATCTTGCATCGACCTGCATGCTCTCATTGATGATATGTATGTTCAATAAAGCATGCAGTACACATAATTTCATACATGGCTGTGAATTGTCAGCAGATGCTGCACTCAATGCCAATATCAGGAAAGTGCCAGGGTTTCATGCACTTCATGAGCTTGCCCTGCTCAAGGAGCTTCAGGCTGAACTGCAGATTTTGTCTTCAGTACTGGCATTAAAAAAAAACCCTTGACACACTGGGGGACCTTTGAAGCAATCGGCTGTAAGAAGACAATTGCAACTCATGGAAGCATGCGCACAGGCTGAACTTGAGTGCCTGAAGGCCCTTCCCCCCACCTCCCACAAGTGGACCTGGGGTGTTGACATCACAGAGAATGATGTCTTGGCAATCAACCAGGTAACCAAGGGCAAGGGAAGGGCACATCATTCCAGGTATGCAGGGTCTCTGCCTGATGGTGGAAACCAAAAGGAGTGGTCAGTCACACCAAGTCTTCCAACAGCTGGCTCGGCTGCCTACAGTCGACCACCCACAGTAACTGGCATCGATGCTGGGCTCTATTTTTCAACTACTGGATCCAACCATTCAGCACATTCCAATTCCATGCCCGATGCCGATGCCGATGCTGATCCCATTCCTGCTCCCAATGCTGATCCTATTCCCGCTCCCGATGCTGATCCTGTTCCCACCGATGCCAATCCTGATGCCAATGCCAATGCTGATGTGCCCATGATATGGCAGGGCAAAGATGATGCAGCAAATAATGCTGATCCCACCGCCTTTCAGGCAGCCATGGCATACAATACTGATTCATCATCTGCCCATAGTGGTTTTCCAACTGGCTTGGATGTCGCTGACTTTTACCTTGCCGATTCTACCCCTTCATCTCCACCCAAAAATCCCCTTCCAATGGCTTTTGCCACTGCAGCTGATGCAGCGGATGTTTTCCTCTCATCATCGCCTACCCCTTCATCTCCATCCAAAAATCCCCTTCCAATGGCTTTTGCCACCACAGCTGATGCAGTGGATGTTTTCCTCTCATCATCGGGGACAGATTCTGCTAGCTCTGGTGGTGAATCCGATCATGATGCATCTTCACTTGGCAATCCCATTTCAACAGCCTTTCCCACTGGATCTGATGTGGCTGATGTTTCCTTTTCATCGTCAGAGACAGATTCCACTGGATCTCATGGTGAATCTGAATCTGGTGCCAATGCCGATGCTGACAGCGATACTTACTTGGAGGATAATTTTAGTGGCGAGTCCCCCAGCACCTCCCAGATAGAGCACCCCACTCCTTCCTGCCCACCTATAGTCATGTGGACTTTGGTTATGTTGATGACACTTGGTTGTCTGGCTCTGATGATATGGACACTACGGATGATGAATGATGCACATTTATTTCATGTATATACTATACATGAACTTATAATAATTATCTTGTTAATAGCCCCTGTTGTCGTGGCCTACTGAACATGTTGTGCCCAATCCCTGATGCCGATGTACATAAGTGATGCTGGTGCCGAGTCTTCAGTATATACTATACATGAACTTATAATAATTATCTGACAGCGCCTGTCGGCAGGGCACACTGAACATTTTGTACCCAATCCCTGATGCTGATGTACCTAAGTGATGCTGGTACCAATTTTTCAGTATATACTATACATGAACTTATAATAATTATCTCATTGTCAATGGTCATTCTATGGCTCCCATCAGCAAGGCACACTGAATGTTTTGTGCCCAATCCTGATCCCGATGCCATTCCTAAGCCAATATCGGTGCCGATTCCTCCATATATACTTACTATAATGCTACATCTACTATATGGTACAGCAAGCAATGTAATAGTTCATTGACTGGTTACTATATAGTAGGTACTATATATACTATGAGAGTGTTCGACAGTGTCCACTGAACCCGTATCACTCGATACATTGTATGCATTCGATAGGTCGTATCATTCGATACATTGTAGCTTACCTATGTGAAGAGAAAGCTGATTCAAAATGCAAACGACCACGGGCAAAGACTGAGGAGCTCCTTTAGAATGCGTGCCTCTTTCATAGTTCTCAGCACAATCTTCTTCCTGACGCTCGCCTCTCCATTTGGCAGACTGCACTCAAATGCGAGGTTTCTTATTATACACTGAAAAACAGGATTAATGGACTACAACCCATCTTTCCCTGCGCATTATTATCCTGGTCCTATCCCTTCACCTCACGGAGCATACTACTCACACTATAATTCCGTGCATTCTTATAATTCAACTCAATATCCTTCCTTTAATAACAGTAATCCTTTCTAATTGTAAATATAACCCTTCCTGTCTTAGTTGTGAAATAGTCAAGCTTTTAAATACTTCATCGCGCACTGAGTCAATCAGCCTTGTCAGATGCCGACGTCGGATCACAGAATTCTGCCATCAAAAGCGTTACTTTGGTGGTGAAAGACTAGGTACTTAGTACTGGTCAAAGTAGGGCGAGTATCCGCGGATTATTATGCCGTTCCAACTGGTGTTGCAAAATTAATTCGCACGAAATTTACTGTTTCCGCGCACTTTCTTTGCCTTCCGCGCACTTTCCTTCATCTCCTGCGCACTTTTGTTTATTTCTGCGCACTTTTCGTTCCGCACACATATTTTTTTCCGCACAATTTTTGTTCCCGCGCAATTACTGTTCCGAGTTTCTCATTATTGAAAACAAGGTTATATTTACTGTGCCAGTGTTTTGTATAGGGTTAACTTAGGGGTTATTCTAGAAAAATTTGGCGCTGTTTGGTTCTCCTCGAGTCTCTCTGTCCACCTTCTCGCTTGCTTCGCCACAAACTTTGAACTCGGTCGGATACGCCGTACGTCCCCCTCTCCCCTTCTCTAACCAACCAAAGCCCAAAACAGACCTGCGCATCCACCTCTTCACAATTCGATCAACGATTTCGAACCTGTCGAGACCGCGGGAACGTGACTGACAATGGTGATCGAACTCAATCGACCGTTGTTACCACTCTCCACTACACTCGAGAGTGCCGCCCTCAAGGATTGCTACGTAGCTTCATTTTCCTTTTCATTTCACTACTAATTCTTCTTTTCTTGGTCATAACCTGTATCCTCACCACCACCAACCCTGTCGAATTGGTAAGTTTTTGTTTTCTCTTCAACTAAACTAACATAATGTTCTGTTCTATAGTTACAGTATTTTCAGCTCGACGCCAGAAATGCAATACAGCACCACCCTCCTCCCTGTCCAAACGGGGTGTGAGGCTGCTGTCACAACGAAAATGACGCGGAGGACGACGACAGAGTGGACCATAGATACAGTGACTGTTGGTAGGTCTTTTGGTTCGATTCTTGTTCTATCTGCTAAGAAAGTGTTTTTCTTCTTGCTTTAGGATCTAAAATATCACTCATGACGGGGGCCGATGCTACGCACGCCGCGCCCATCCACGACCACTCAAACCCCCTCCTCCCCGTCCAAACGGGATGCAAGGCCCTCGGAATGAACAGGAGATAGAGAACGGGCGCAGGCCACAGCAGAGGGGTGCCGGGAGACCCGTGAAGGGGGATGCCCGCTAGGTCAGCACCTGCCGACGCCCCAACTGGCGTCATGTCACTGACAGCCGCCTAAAACCCCTCGACTTAGGAAAGCCTGGCAGGACGACCCGACGACACACCAAACACCAGCGAACAGGCTCCATGCCTACGAGCCACTGCTCGTAGGATGGATCGCGAGTGTGCACAGTCATTGCTTGCAGGGTGCAAACGGGGAGCAACGGGACGGCAAGAGGAGATACCGGCGACAGCAAGAGCACTTGGCACCCCCAACAACGACGATGACAGCAACAGCACCCCAACCACCGCTGCCAGCAACTGCTAGCGGGGTAGACATGGGAAGCGACAACGACAACAAAGACGATGCCTCCATCACCAACCATCCCGACCCATCTCACCGGTCCCTCGCTATATGCAAGGAGCAGGCCACCCACACTTGCAACACCTGTTAGGCAGAAGGCGAGCAATAGCTCACCACTGTGCAGCAGGGGCTTCTCATTGGGTGGTGATGAGGATGCAAGGTGGTGGATCACTAGGGAGAGGGGTGAGACCATGGTCATATACACGCGGTATCACCCATGGTGCTCAGGGTGTACGGTATGTACCTGTGTCGAACCTGGGACGTATGACTTGTCAGACGAGTATTGGTTTAGGTCTAACCTCGGCTACAATATATACTGTTGAAGTAATTTTATTGGGGTTTTCATTTTAAATTTACTGTTGAAGTAATGTGCGTGAAACTACTTGCAATTCGGAGCCAGTATCAAATTAATTGTTTGAATGACTGAAGTTGAGGGTAACCTGACGGCCCACAGCCCATGGGTCATCAATCAGCCATGAGTGAAGCTCGGGGGATCTCGGAGCCTGAGCTGTGCTAGCACTAGTAAGAGATGAGGCCTTGAGGGCCCAGGAGTGGTTGACCGGGTGCTTGGACCTGCGATCTCAATGATATCATTGGTATCTTCGTTGTCCTCCAATGCCCATAGCAATTGGCGAGTCTTCCTTCGTTTGACAGATGAACTTGATGCAGCTGCGCTGCTTCCAGCAGTGGTAGAGATAGAACGTGCTCTCTTCGACGCAGTGTCAGTGTGACTGACTTGGACTGACAGTTGTCATAATTTCGTCGTCGACCGAGTCATTACTTTCGATGAAAAGAGGCATCCCTTGCTTCCCTGGGCCCAGTACATCGGCGATGGTCTCACGCTCATTGCCATTATCAGGCTTAAACGCGCCTTCGTTGGCATCTGCTTCATCGGAATCACTTGAATCTGCACACATCAATCGATGGGACAACTTGAACAGTAGCTGAACTCACCATCTGTGGGGATCATTATCGTTCTCTGATCTGGCTTTTGTTTTAACCTTTCCCTTTGCAGCTTTCTCGGAATGATGGCGGTGGCTGGCGCGACTCTGGCTTCTTGTACAAGGTGAGGTTTCTTCATCAGTCCCACTCAAATCATCACCAGAATAAATATTATTATCAGAATCGGCGGCGGCGCGTCCACTATTTTTCCGAGTGCCTGTGCTAATTGAGACAATTGCAATCACGATCACCATGTATAAGAACTGGATGTAGGTATCGCTTGGAGGTACACCGCTCCGGCCACGATTCTGAAGAACCCTTGGACCTGTCACCTCTCCATTTGGTGTAATCCGGAGTTGTGACTGCTGTTTGCACAGAAGGACATACGGAAATGCCAATGTGAGCTGCTTTACTGGGATGGTGCAGGAATGTCATCATCATCGTCAATCGTCAAAACCCAAGGGTCATCCTCTGCAAGAATATCAAACAGACTGGGAAGTTTCTCTCGAAGAATTTTTTGTCCCCAGTCTTTTTAGATCTGGATCAGCTGTCCGTTGGCACCAAACGTCAGCGCAAGCCTCTTGTGTTCAAGCTTCTGGGTCTCAATGCTATTTGGTGCTTTGGATTGCCGTAACTCGTTTTTCTGTGGGCTGTATTAGGCAACTAGCTCTGATGTCACAACAAGGAACTTACGCTTATCCCTGCTGTCACTGCAACTATGTTGCCGATATAGAGGCTATCCTTAGCGCTGGGCTTCTTCGACTTTTTCTAGGCATCTCATGCATCAGTGTGTAGCTTCAGACTAAATCTCTTTGGCTATGTACCTTGGAGGAGGCTTCTGGTTCTACTTTTCGCAGATTCTTGTTAGTCTCATCTCGTGCTTTCTTGTATGCATCGCTCCCTCTATGGAGAAGCTTTTGAAAAATTTCAGAGGTGACACTGCCTTTTGGTGCTGAAGCTGCAGCTCCGTCGTGATGGCTTTTTCCATGCGCACATTCACGACAAAGAACTGGCTCACCTGGTACAATTGTATCAGGATCTTGATACTTCCGACACTGGCACTGATGTCCATTAGCACTGCGAGCGCTGCAGCTGAAGGAATCAGATGCTTCTGACCTAGCCATGGAATATGACGGAAACCTGAAGCAGGTGGGCAGGATCAATTTTTCTTCCGACAGGCTAATATATAGGACGGCGTGTCACATGCATTCAAGTCCTTTTACACGTCCGATTCGATAATATACATGATCCTCTTCATGCTATCTAGTGCACGTACCCACCTCTCTGCTTCGCCATATATGGTCAGGTAAATTAACTGTCAAATTTTTTCGCTTTTTCCCTGTTTTCAATGTTTCGAGAGATGGGTAGCCCATATCGTCCCACTCCTCAGGTCGAATCCCAAATCCCTCAGGCAAAATGTCTTCTGCTTCTACCTGTGTTAAGCCTTCAAAAAAGATGTCTTCTTGCTCTGGAAAGGGACATGCATGTGTTGGAACATCAACTGGTGCATGGTGGACATTGTGTTGCTGGTCTTCCGAAATGCGATTGCCCAGGTCTCCTGTCTCGTCCGAGTCATCGCTATCAGAGTCTGAACCAGAATCTTCCTCCTCAGGTGGATTACCAGCACCTGTCTGGTGCCTTTGTCGGTGAATACCATGTGACGTAGTGCCATAGTACTGCTGTAGAACATCAGGATGAACATGTTCATGTTCATCCTCTACATATATCCCATTTGCAGTCTGACCAAGGAACCGCATATCCTGAAATGATATATTGGTCTTGACCGTAATGACCCTCATCACCTATGGCTTGTCCATGTATTGTTCTTGGCAATGAAGGTTGTCGAAGCTTTCAAAAGAGTGGAATGCAAAGCCAATTTCAGGACCAGCCGTGAATGACCAATGACCAAATGTAATACTATCAATGCTTTGCTGTCTGCTTGATGCAGCTGCTCAAGTCAAGAGAAAAATGTTTTCCATGCCCATGTCACAGTTCAAGATTGCTACTACCAAGGTCAGGACTTGGTCAGGAAAAACACTGGATTTCCAGTCAAGACCTGGTGGTTGGTGGTTGGTGGTTGGTGGTTGGAGGGTTCAGAGGTTCCAGGCAGAATCCACCAGGCTGTAGCAGGCCAGGTGAAAAGGGGCCAGAGGAGACTTGGCTTCAACTTGTAAGAAGTTGTGCCCTTCTCCTCATCAATCAAGGCAGAGGTGGTTCAGATTTCCAGAGGGTTTCCAGACCGAGGGTAAGGATAGATTAAGCAGAGGTTTAGAGTTGATTTGAAGTCAAGAAGAGTGATGAGATTAAGAGATTAAGTCGGGATTGGGTTGAGGATATTAAGGATGAGTTAAGGATTGATATTAGACTGGAGGTGATTAAACACAGGCAAATTACAATATGTAGATGAATATAATTTGCAAACTAAAGTCCAACACTAAGCTATGGGTGCTTAAATAACAAAGGCTGGAAGAATAACAGAAAAGGAGGAAGTTTACTAATGGGTCTTGGTAAGTGCCCATGACCATAATTGGTAAGAGTGTATTAGAAATAAAGTGAGTGAGCAAATGATTACTAAGGCACATGAAGACTTGTCTGATGACTAAAAAGTGCTGTGGCTAGAATGCTGACAGAGAAGGTCAGAAAGGAGTCAGAAAAGAGTTGGGAGTTATCAGGAATCCAATTGGGTGAAATGGGTTTGACAGCTTCACCAAATTGCTGACCAACCTCTACCCACATCTGCTCAATCCACATATTATTTGTTGAGCTTAAAAGTTCAAACTGAAGTTCAGAAGTTTGGTATTGATCTGCCAAGATAGAGTTACTCACGATCCCCACATGAATGTTACATGATTAGGGCCACATTGAAGGATCATCCACACTGACACATCAACATTTTCACTGCCCCTGTCCCCTCTGACTCATGATGGTACTCCGTATCTGTTGACTGCTTGCAGAAAAACCTCAAGAACAGTGTCAGAACAGTTGTTTGTGCTAGCATGCATCCCAATGACCTAAACAGCAGTGAGTGAGTGGCCTTGCTGATAATCCATTCAGATAAACACATACTGTTCTGCAGTAGCCATCAACAAAACCATGGATGACTATTCCCCACAATATCAGTTTGTGGTGCCCATCACAGTGCCAGAGTGCATTGGGATGAGAAGACATGTACTTTCAGCAGCAGATTGCTGTCTGCTGCCACAGTGCATGGCCCAGGCCATCAACATGGCACTTTTGGACTCTGAAGCCATGAGCCCTCAAAAACCCCACAAGGTATCAAATTCCTGATTTTGGCTTATTTCTCTTGTAAGTGCAAACCAAAGTATCAAGTTCAGCATCAGTAAGGTTGTGGTGAACATTGTATTGCCTCAGATAACAATTGAGGGTGTGATGATCAATGCCAAGCAGGTGGGCCAGCTTTGATTTTGAAATATTATGTTGAGATGTCATTGCCTCCTGGACATACACTAGATCAACCACCTTACATGGTTGGCCAGGTTTACCCATCTTCACTATTGTCACTGGTTCCAGTTTCTCAATTTGTGCTTCTGTCCTGTTGATGATGAGCTGTCTTGGAATGATATGAAGTTTATGACTTCTTACATTCCATCAGCACTGTCTATAGCTGGTTAGCTTTGTGCTTATTTTGAGCAAGCTAGGGAAAATGTGAGGGCATGGGCAGTAGAACTTGAGTGAGAGCAAGGCAGTTGGCAGAATGGATGGACACTTATATGTTGAAATTAAATCCTGATACATGCTGCATACATGAGGCCATGCATGCAGCACACACATGTTACTGCGCTTACTGCGCATACATGTGGTAAACACATTCCTGAGTCATGTGACATCCTTACTATTATGTATATAAGGAGAACCTGTACTATAGTAGATATACAGTGTTCTTACCTCTGCTAAACCCTAGCTCTAAGACTAACTAAACCCCAGGTAGGTTATAAGGAACATGTCGTCTCTTCCTCTGTGCAGCATATGTAGTCTGCTCCAACAGGTTATGGGCCCTGCTGGGCACATCGTGAACGTGCCTTAACTGGCTGCGAACGACGTTGACTTCATTGTCTCCAAATTGTAACCTTGCACTCTTCGTGAGCTGCATTGCGCTCTCTGCGAGCTGCATTTAAAAAACCCAGGTTGACTAGGGTTAACCACTCTGAAGGAGTGTTTTTGCCTGAGATTATGGAATGTGTTTTCTTGAATAAGAGGACTGATTGAGCGCTTACCCCAGCTGCCACTATAACATCATGTCTTCAACTCTTGAAAAACTCGTACAAACTTTTGACAACTCTAACTACATTCAATGGGCCGACTCAATGAAGGCGTGGCTCAGGTCTCAGGGCCTCTGGCAAATAACTAGCGGGATGGAACTAAAACCACCCCTGGTGCCTCCTTTGATGGCGACAAACGCTGCACTAGTAGCGGAAGCTAATGCCAAGCTCCAGACCTGGAACAATAAGAATGACCAGGCGATTGGTAGCCTAGTGCTCCGCCTGGCCCCCTCTATTCGGCAGCGTGCCAACACCAAGGACACTGCTGAGGAGGTATGGGATCTCATCCGCACCGACTATGGTGTCGATGGCCCCTCCCAAGTCTTTGCGGACTTTAGGTCTGCAATCGCAATCAAAATTCCGGCTGCAAATCCTGCGCCAGAGATTGCCAAAATGGCTGATAAATTCGAGCGCCTTACGGCTGCCAATGTCGCCATCCCTGAATTAGTACAGGCAATGATTCTACTTGCTGCGATGCCGCGCGAGTACAATTCTCTATCTGCCATGGTCCTTAACACGACCGCTACTAGAGCCTTGACGTTTAAACATGTCAAGGACTCCATTGTTGCTGAAGCCTCACGGTGCACAGCAGTTGGAAAGCCCATTGGCCCACCTCAGGCCACCAAGCTTTCTGCTGTCAAGCGCAAAAGGGGAAACCCCAAATGGCAATCTCAAGGCAACAATGGAGAATCGTCCCGAAAGCATGGACGACATGGGGACAAAAAGACTAAAGAGGAAAAACCTAAAGAGAAACATTCCCACCTCGCCTCACAAGCCTTTACTACTATAAATGGTAATGGCACCATCATACCGCCGATGCTGCTCATCCAGCGCATCGAGAAGCATGAACATACTCCCACAAGGGATCCTCGCCACTGACCGCCTGCACAGGCATACACGGGCGCGGCCTCTACCTCTCATTTGGTCTATACTGAATATCAGCAGGCTCGAGACACCCTCGAGCAAATGAATCTCCCATGCAGCGCGAAAAATCTGCGACCACTGGAAGAGCACCTAACAGTGCGAGAAGGTAAGAGGAGGAGGATTGAACCAGAACCAAGGATCGTAGAGGTAGAAGACGATAGCGTCTCCCTTGGATCGGAACCTGCCGTTTCTGATGAAGAAGTATGGAAAGCCATCGACGAAATGCTTGTCGATGAACCGCTTGAAACAGGTACATATGATGAAAGGTCAGTCCTTTTCCTTGCCACAAGCACAAGAATTAACATTCCACTGATCACAGCAAACTTTTCATGTGAAATTTTACCGCTACTAAATGTATCATGGAACAATTTACATCTTAATATATGTGTTACGTGTGCAAATGGAAATTGTAAGAAAGGTGCTGACTGGATCATGGATTCAGGCGCATCAAAACACTTCACTGGTGAAATTAAAGATTTTGCTTCTTATGAGCCTTTACCGAGAAAGGACTCTACCCTGGTTCAAACAGCCACAGGTACTACTCATATAGTAGGGAAAGGAGCAGTCTTCATTAGACATCAGGTAGTATGTCATGGGAAGTCAGAGACATGTGAAATGTGATTATACCCCGTCTACTACATATCTAACTGTAATGCTCGATTACTGTCAATGGGCGTCTTCTTACAAGACGGAAGTGATGTGCATGGTTCCTCCACACACATTTCATTTTTCAAGCAAGGAAACCCAATTATGGATTGCGTCCCTCTTATGAAACGTGACACTATTTATTGGGCTCGGACTCATATATTGAGCACCAAGGGAATCAATGTCGCGACAATGTATGTCGCAGACTACTCGACTTGGCATAAGCGACTTGGACACCCATCCAAAGCGGCGCTAGAGAAGATGCCTAATAGCACCATAAAATTCCCAAGGAATTTAATTATTCCTAAAGACAAAATTATATGTCCAGGGTGCACTGAAGGGAAAATGACCTCAAAATCTTTTCCCGAATCAGATTCACGCGCAGAAAGACCCTTTGAATTAATACATTCCGATCTGAAGGAACTCTCAGTACTATCGTACTATAAACATAAATGCTTTATTGTATTTCTGGATGACAAAACGTCACATATCTGGGTCCAATGCCTTAAAAAGAAATCTGATGCTGCTGTGGCCATCAGACAATTTCGGGCAGTGGCTTTGACACAGTATGGCGCTACAATCAAGCGCTGGCGTGTTGATCCAGGGGGGGAGTTCAAAGATCGTGAGCTACAAAATGTGCTCAAGGACTTTGGCATCAAAATAGAGATGTCTGCACCCCACATTCACCAACAGAATGGGCGCGCAGAGCATGCCATAAGGACAATAATGGAAAAGTCGCAAACCCTGCAATTTACCGCATGTCTACCACAATCATGGTGGGAATTTTGCATTGAACATGCAACACACCTATACAACTGAACCCCGATAAGGCGCCTGAAATGGCTGACACCAGTTGAGGACCTGACAAAGGTCCGCCCAGATCTAAACGATCTGAAAGTTTTCGGTTGTGGTGCTTACGTCTACCTACCCAAGGAGAAGTGTCCAAACACATTGGCTCCTCGATCGGAGTTGATGACGTACCTTGGATTAGAAGATGGCATTAAAGCATACCGTTTCATGCGACCTAGTGGTGCAATATTCATTGGTGCTACAGCACTATTTGATGAAACGTTGTTCCCATGCTGTCCCAGAGCTAAAACTCCTGCCAATACAGACCTTGGTGATTTTCCACCTCCAGAACCAGAAGATGATGACCACTCATCTGGAATGGATGGCGATGATTCTATACCGCCACAAGATCCACCCCTTCCTCCATCATCAGAAAATGATGATGATGATGTACCAAGTGAGCAAAAGGCACATGACGATGTGACAGATGCTCCTCCTCCACTGCCTCCAGTAACCACTGAGGACTTTCGTCCAAGATGTGATGATCAACAGGAATGGCAGCAATTGCCCCATCGATCAGGCAGGCAGAGGAACATTCCAAACCATCCTGGCAATACCTATGGAGAGAAGCGACTCCCCTCTGACATAGAGAGAGACATTGCACGTGATCGATATTGGAAGAGATCTGTGGGTCAAGATTCAGATCATAACCGAACACGACCACAAACTCAACAGAAAGAACCGGTTGCTGGACCAAGTTCGGCACCCCACGAGAGTGTGCCTGATTCCAATGATCAAGAACATGATCACCCAATGGGGGAACTGGACAAAGCAGGTTATATTAAAAAAATAACCAAGGAAGGAGGAGATAAGCTTATTCGCTGGCTGTTGTCAAAAGCAGTCAAACCATCGAGCAAAATAAGCCAAGTTCCAAACCAATTTCGTGATATTGCGCGCCTACCACGGCAGCAGCAACATGAGTGGAAACAAGCTTGTCATGAAGAATTAGAGGCTCTTTGTAAGCGACAAGTCTATGACATCGTCGATCTTCCACATGATCGAAAAACAATCAAAAATAAATGGGTTTTCTCCATAAAATCGGATGGAAGAAAATGAGCCAGACTCGTGGCCAAAGGCTTTTCACAAGTCGAAGGCATTGAATTTGATGAGATTTTCTCACCGGTAGTCCGCTACGAGACTGTACGCCTCATGTTTGCACTTGCATCTCTAGAAGGCATGTATATGACTGGCCTAGATGTAAAAACCGCATTTTTATATGGCAAACTAGATGAGGAGATCTATATGGATCAACCCGAGGGTTACAGACTCAAGGGAAAAGAGCACAAAGTATTGCGCTTATGCCGAGCATTGTATGGCCTTAAACAAGCCTCACTTGCATGGTGGAAAGAGCTAGAGGCATTTATGCACACCATTGGGTTCGTGCACGCCAGCTCCGATGCCAGCATTTTTATACACAAGGATCCTAAGACAGGCAGCATTGTTATTGCACTCGTCTATGTTGATGATGGCTTGTTCATGGGGAAGAACAAGAAACTTGTGGATGAAAAGAAAAATGCTTGTCTAAAGCATTGGGAGTGCCGTAGTACTGAAAAAGTCACAGAATTCTTAGGCATGCGCATCACCCAGACTGCAAGCAAAGTCAAACTCGATCAAACTGAATATCTCGCCAAAGTGCTTGAGAGATTCGAGATGACAAATGCCAAAGCGACCCCCACTCCACTCCTGACTGGTTACAAACCATCGGAAAACACAGCAATGCCCAATGCGATGCTTAGATCAAAATATCAGTCTGTGATTGGATCTTTACTGTATCTGATGCTCGGAACATGACCTGACATCGCTTATGCGGTAATCAAAATGTCGCAATTCTCGGCTAATCCTAGCCAAGAGCATCTAGACAAAGTGATGTACATCATGCGCTATCTGGTGGGAACCCAGAAATATAACATTGTCTATGATGGTGAGAAGTCCGAGGGGCTACAAGCCTTCACAGATTCTGATTGGGCAGCTGACACTGTCAAACGCCGATCTACAACGGGTTACTTTGCTACTCTAGCAAGTGGCATTGTGTGCTGGCAGTCCCGTTTACAAAAAACTGTAGCACTGTCATCCACAGAAGCCGAATATATGGCTCTCTCCGACACTTGTCGACAGATAGTGTGGATAGAGTCCTTATTCCAGGAACTTGGATATGTACTGAAGCGCGTACCAATCTGCGCTGATAATCAGGGATCCATCTTCATCGGATCAAATCCAGTTCAGGAAAGAAGGACCAAACATATAGACATTCGCTACCACTATACCCACGAATGCATAGAAAATGACAAAGTCACGGTCGTTTTCATTCCTGGAAATGATAATCCAGCTGACATGTTCACAAAGAACCTTGGCGCAGTCTTATTCAGGAAATTTAGAGACTCTCTCGGAATTACTTTCGAGATTCAAACTTAGCTGCTTAGAGCGCTGTACAGTTTGAGGGGGGGTGTTGAAATTAAATCCTGATACATGCTGCATACATGAGGCCATGCATGCAGCACACACATGTCACTGCACTTACTGCGCATACATGTGGTAAACACATTCCTGAGTCATGTGACATCCTTACTATTATGTATATAAGGAGAACCTGTACTATAGTAGATATACAGTGTTCTTACCTCTGCTAAACCCTAGCTCTAAGACTAACTAAACCCCAGGTAGGTTATAAGGAACATGTCGTCTCTTCCTCTGTGCAGCGTATGTAGTCTGCTCCAACATTATAGACCAACACCAATGTTGAATAGGTTCATTTCTGTTAGGAAACAGCCCCATTACCTAATAAAATTTTCTGTTAGGGTGACACCAACTATCTGCTAGCTAGGACCATGCAGGTTCTCTCTACAAGAAGGGGGTGAGATGCATGTGCATGATGGGGGAATTGATGGTTTTGATGTGAGGGGTTATTAATAGGTGAGTTGGTTGAGAATGTCAGGATACAAGATCGCTACTACCAAAGTTGTTACTTGGTCAGGAAAAACACCAGACTTCCAGTTGGACCCAGTGGTTGGTGGTCAGAGGTTTCAGAGGTTTCAGGCAGAATCCACCAGGCTGTAGCAGGCCAGGTGAAAAGGGACCAGAGAGGACTTGGCTTCAACTTGTAAGAAGTTGCATTCTTCTCCTTATCAGTTGTCCAATTTCATGGAGGTGGTTCAGATTTCTGAAGGGTTTTTGGATGGAGGGCAAGGATAGATTAAGCAGAGGTTTAGAGTTGATTTGAAGTCAAGTGAGATTAAGTGATTAAGTCAAGATTGGGTCAAGGATGATTAAGAATGAGTTAAAGATTAGTACTTGAAGATCTGGTCATGCAGACCAAAAAAAGACCAAGACTGAACTGAACCATAACCGATAGAACTGGACTTGCAGTCTCGGTTCTACCAGTTGCAGCACCAGTTTGGTCTATGGTTCAGTCATCTCCAGGTGAACACCAAAACCATTCAAGACTGGTAACAACCAGTCTCAAACTGAACCTACAGTCCCATTATAGTAATGTAAATAAATATTAGTTTTATATTATCATACAACAGGAAACAAAGTCCAAAGATTGAACCATTTAAATAGCCAAGGATGAGCATAGACCATTTGCATCTGTTTGCTCACCTCACATGGTTCCATTTACATAGTTCCGTTTACATGGTTCCATTTACATGTTTATACTTGTTATTATTGTTGATCAACTACCATCAACCACCACCACACTCACAATGCTGCTGCCCATGGGGGCCAAACAATGCTCAGTCATCATTTGGCCCCAAAGTAAGTTATCATTTAGTTTTCTTGTTTCTAACTTACTTAATAACTTTTTCATTCAGCTTTAATCTTGATAATGAGACCACCACAATGATGACAACACATGGCACTGCACAATGCACCTCCATGCCCATGAGCCACTGCTTGTGGGGTGGATTAGAGTACTACTCTGCACCACCAATGACAAACCACAACAAAGCCAGGTATGTGCCACCTTTCTCTGATGTTGCCATGTCACTAATGACATCCAGTGAATCAGTGCCCACATCCAGCCTCATGAGCAAGTGCTCGTGGGGTGGACAGTAGGTGCTAGCTATTAATGATGGAAAACAGGGCTGGTGGACAACTGAGCACCTGCACCCAGCTTCATGAGCAACTGCTTGTGAGGTGGATGGCGGGTGCTAGCTGTGAACAACAATGGGACAACAAGGGATGACTGCCAATGACAATGACAGTGCCAACACCACCACCAACAACAACAACACTGATATGATGGTGATGAGGAGGAGGATGGTAATGAGGACAACAAGAACAACAACAGATGAGGACAATGGCAAGGGCAAGGGCAACACCAACACCCTCACCACAACTGCCCCCCTCCTTTGCTCAAAATGCAAGATAGGTTTTTTTTTCTTTCATTCTACACTCATGTCCAGCCTTAAGAGCCACTGCTTGCAGGGTGGACTTCTTTTTTCTTTGTTATCCAGACACCATGCCCCCTCCTTGCTCAAAATGCAAGATGGAGAGGGCCATTTTTTTTTATTTTCTACTAATGAGCCCTTCTCCAGCCTCACAAGTCTGCTCATGGAGTATATCCTTTTTCTCCCTCTTTTTTTCTGGTTCTTTGGTATTGTAATGTAGTACTGTACTATCAAGACCTGTTTCACCTGACTGGATTCCTGATAACACCTGACTCTTTTCCAACTCTTTTCTGACCTTTTCTGCCAGCATCCTGGCTGCAGCACTTTTAGTCATCAGACAAGTTGTCATGTACTTTAGTAATCATTTGCTTACTCACTTTATTCCTAATACAGTCTTACCAAGTCTGGTCATGGACACTTATCAAGACCTATTAGTAAACTTCTGCATTTTCTGTTATTCTTTCAGCCTTCATTATTTAAGCATCTGTAGCCTAGCCATAGTCTTCAGTTTGCAAATTATATTGCTTGTTACATGTATATGTGTATCTTCATCTATTCATCTCCAGTCTAATATCAATCCTTAATCATCCTCAACTTAATCTTGACTGAATCTCTTAATCCCTTGACTCTTCTGGACTTCAAATTACTCTACAACCTCTGCTTAATTTATCCTCACCCTCCATCTGAAAACCCTTTAGATATCTGAACTTCTCCACCTGAAATTGGACAACTGATGAGGAGAAGGGTGCAACTTCTTATAAGTTGAAGCCAAGTCCCTAACCCTTTTTCACCTGGCCCACTACAGCCCAGTGTATTCTGCCTGGAAACCTCTGAAATCCTCTGACCATTGATGACTGGGTCCAACTGGAAGTCCAGTGTTTTTCTGATTAAGTTCCGACCTTGGTAGTAGTGATCTTGAACTTTGACAGTATTTGCAAACTCACACTTCTCTCATCAACTATCACACTATTCTGAACCTCATTCTATGTCCCACACAGAATCACAAACTCAGTGGACAACGAGAAACTCATGCCATGCAGGCACACTACTAGGCTTATCAGCTATCCAACAATCAGTACTCCCAGCTCCTAGACCCACTTCTACTTTTAGTGCCTCAGCCTGACCATCAAACATATTTTGACAAGTCAGCTCTGGTGCACCATCCATTAGCATCAACATCATGTCTACACATCTGCCTGCCTTCGGAACCACCTCAGATTCCAACTCCACTTGACTATGTAGAAGATGACAGGCAACCTAATCCTGCTGACAAGGAAGCTACAGGTGAAGAGGATAAACTTCCTAGTGGACCTGATGACCCTAGCAGCCTGACAGCCCCAGGGATGACCCCAATCCTGATGACCCTGGTGTTAGGGTGACACCCACTATCTGCTAGCTTGACTGTGCAGGTTCTCTCTACAAGAAGGGGGTGGGATCCACGTGCATGATGGGGGTTTCGATGGTTTTGATGTGAGGGGTTATTAATAGATGAGTTGGTTGAGAAAGGCTTTTTGCACCACAAGTGTGGATGGAATACCTAAGAGAATACAACTGGGGTCCCCTAGGTATATATTTACAATTTATATACTATGTTACACATATTGTACAATGTTGCTACCAATGTGCTCATACATACATGTACATATTGATGTGTGTGAAATAAAATTCTCATGCTAACAAAGTGTAGCATTCTTCAGCATAGGGTAGCATAATTTGATGTAATAAAATAAAATAAAATATTATTATGTAATGGGGTTGTTTCCTAACACCTGGAGATCAGCCTCTTGTAGGTGAAAACCCAGATCCAGACAACAGATTTGTCGACACTCTGTTTGACCTCTCTGATAGTCTCTGCACTCTCCACCAGAACCAGGCTCCTAAGCCTGAGAAGATCAAAGTTCAGGAACCCGACACCTTCAACAGTTCCAACCCCCAGAAACTTTGGGACTTTCTAGTCACCTGCAACCTCCACTTCTGAGATCTCCCTCATGTCTTTGCTTCTGATGAAAGGAAGATCCTATTCATCATCTCTTACCTCAAGGGATCAGCACTCAGCTGGTTCGAACCTGGCCTCAATGACCCAACAGATTCTGCCCACTGGATGTGAAATTATGAGGTATTCCTTGGGGAGCTAGAGAGCAATTTCAACCCTTATGACCCCTTGGGAATGCTGAGAAAGCCCTTTCTGGGCTCACAATGAAGAAAGCAGGCTATATAATCAAGTATAATGTGGACTTTTGGGAACTAGCCTCCTGGATCAACTGGAACAAAGCCACTTTTCACAACCAGTACTTTTGCAGTCTTCTGCTCCACCTCCATATAGAAGTTTTGTGGGGAGGGAAGCCCAACACCCTGGCAGCCTTGTGGCTTAAGGCCCAAGACATTGAGAACATCTACTGGATGTAGGAAGAAAAGAATCGCCTCAATGCCAAGACCTCCAGAAATTCCAGAAACTCTGGAAAGAAGGACTCCAAGGGTTCCCCAAACTCCTATCCTAATTCCAACTCTAGCTCTAGTAATCAGTCCAAACCCCAGAACCCATCCAACTCTAACCAGACCAATCAATCCTCAACCAGCAGCTCCTCCAGATCCAAGAGTAATAAGCTGAAGGACTCCATCTCTGACAAGTTGGGGAAGAATGGTAAACTAACCAGAGAAGAAAGTGAGTGCTGGATAAAGGAAGGTCTTTGCCTCTATTGTGGTGAAGAGGGACATCTAGCTAGTAATTGCAGCAAGTCCAAAGCCATGAAAGTCCACACAGCACAATCTCTGAATCCACACCAGATTTTGCAGACTCAAAAAAAAGGTCCACAATCCTCAGGAATATGCCAATGGAGCTGAGTGTTGCATTGACCTTTCCCAGCTGGCTGCTAATGTTTATATAAATGCATCTGCTCTTTCTGATTTTGAATTCCTTACCATCCTCCTATCCATTTCTGACAACTCCATACAAACCTGAACCCTCATCGACTCTGGCTCATCTCATTGTTTTCTTGACTGCTCCTTCATGCTGGAAAACCATTTCAGCACAGAAACTATTTTGCTGATCGGACTCCAACTATTTGACAGAACTTGCAACTCCATCATTATGAAAGTCTCAAAACTCCTGGTCACTTTTCCATCTGGTGAAGTGTTCAATCTGACATTTTTTGTAACCCCACTCGACTCTTCCTGTTCTGCAGTCCTTGGTCATAACTGGCTGAAGCAATACAATCCATTGATTGACTGGTCTTCTGGCTGAATAACTTTCTGCTCTGCAGATCATAGAGGTCCAGCACCTCTGATGTCTTCTGACCCTCCAACTTCTGAGTCACCTCTGAACATTGGAGCAGAAACCCACTCACCTCCTTAAATCTTGTTCATCAATGCTACCACTTACATGCATGCTAGCAAACTGCTTGGAGCTATTGCTTTTTAAATGATCTTTTCTCTGGAAGGCCTCACAGCCAAATCCTTGGCTGTCACCAGAAATCTGGTAAATCTTTTGGATATTCCTGAAGAGCACCATGAGTTTGCCAACATCTTCAACAAACAGAAGGTGGACACCCTTCCTCCACATTACCCTTACAACCTAAAGATCGAGATGGAAGATAATGTGCCCCTGCCTCTAGGCTGTATGTACTCCCTCTCCCCATCTGGACTCAAAGCCCTGTGAGTGTTCATTGAAGAGAATGTTCATTCTGGCTTCATCTGACCCTCTAAACCACCTCATGGTGCTCTTATACTCTTTGTCAAGAAGAAGGACAGTATGCTCCAGTTATGTGTCAACTACTGGGGCCTCAACTGCATTTCAAAGAAGGATCACTATCCACTCCTGCTAATCTCTGACCTCCTCAATGCCCCTTGGAAATCCTGCATCTTCACTAAAATTGACCTTTGACATGCTTACCACTTAGTGTGCATCACTGATGGTGATAAATGGAAATGACATTTCAGACCCACTACAGGTCCTTCGAGGGGCTCAGACTCACTAATGCACCTGCAGCTTTCCAGTGCTTCATGAATGACATCTTCAGTGACATGCTCAATGTCTGCATCATTATCTACCTCAATGATATCCTCATTTTCTCTAATGACATGTCAAAACACAAGGCTCACATTAAAGAAGTCCTCCAGAGACTCTTAAAACACAGACTCTATGCCTCCCCACAGAAATGTGATTTTTACAAAGATACAGTTGAATATCTTGGTAATAGGTCCCCAGCACAGTTCAAGCACCGATACATCAGTTTTCACATTTTAAATTGACTTTAAACACTTTGTACAGCTTACAATATACACTTAAAACATCTTCAATGACTTCTGAACCAATTTTGAGCAATATTGCAGCTATATCAGCCTTTGAACCAGTCCAAAGAAACTTCAAAAATCTTTGAAATACATCAAACTTCAAAAAACATCTTCAGACACAGTATTTCCTATTTGAACAATCTTCAGATGCATGCTGGACACATGGAGCACTATTCCGAGTATATAAAACACATTTCGACTGCATGTGCATGCATACAATTGGTGCAAAGCAGTTTCCAATGTTTTATGCAATTTATAACAAGGACAGTCCATTTTGGTGTTTCAATGATATATTGAAACATTAGAACAAGTACTTTTGATATACTGTGACCCTGTACATTTCATTTCTCATCATTTCTTATTGGTTTTATGATTTATTGCTGTGCATATTGCCTCATGTTCTACACATGTTGTATTTCCTTTTTAGTACCATCCCTTCAAAATGTATATAGACTTGTACTAGTTACTAAAACAGACAAGCAATCATATTCCTCCCAGATGGCAGTGATTTGAGAGTTCAGCTTACTCTTATTCAGTCCGAAGTCTTGCATCTACACTAAATTTCTTCAAAAATCCTTAAAAATCCTTGCTTTACACCATTTTCACTTTCTTTTCCCTTGATTCACCTTTGCTTCACTATTATTACTCATCTAGTCCCTTGATCTTGCATCTGAACATATTTTTGCAATCCAAATTCATTGATCTGGCCACAAAATTCTCCAGAATTCCACAAAACACATTCTTTAGCTTCAAATTTCTTTGACAGGCAGTCCTTTTATAACTATTTGACAGTTGGTTTGACAGGTGACATCTAGAGGGCCTCGCATCCTTCCTCTGACTCATGTTAAACCATCCGAAGCCATTTAGTAGGTTTTGTTTGGGTTTCTGGGTTGAGTATCATCATCAGGTTCATCCTGTTACTGGATGGATTCTGGATGTCTGAAGACAAAGTAAAGACTATCCTGGACTGGCCTGTACCCTGGAAAGTCAAGGATATCCAGTCTTTCCTCAGATTCTGCAATTTCTATGCCAGGTTCATTCATGGATACTCTGACATCATCATTCCTCTTACCCGCTTGATGCAAAAGAACTTCCTCTGGGACTTCAACAAGAAGTGCCAAGAAGCTTTTGACAGGCTTAAGGAAGAATTTACTAATGCTCTGGTTCTCTCTCAATGGGTACTAGATTCTTGCATGGTCCTTGAAATGGATGCCTTCAACTATGCCCTAGCAACAATATTTTCTGTCCACACTCCCGATGGTGACATTCACCCTGTTGCATTCCACTCCCACTCCTTCAATTCCATGGAGCTAAACTATGACACCCATGACAAAGAACTTCTGGCTATCTTTGAAGCCCTCAAACACTGGCAGCAATATTTGTGTTAGGGCGACACCCACTTATCTGCTAGCTCAACTGTGTGGGTTCTTTCTACAAGATGGGGGTGGGATCCACATGCATAATGGGGGTTTTGATGGTTTTGATGTGAGGGGTTATTAATAGATGAGTTGGTTGAGAAAGGCTTTTTGCACTACAAGTGTGGATGGAATACCTAAGAGAACATAACTGGGGTCCCCTAGGTGTATATTTATATACTATATTACACATACTGTACAATGTTACTACCGACATGCTCGTACATGCATGTACATATTGAGGTGTGCAAAATAAAATTCTCACACTGACAAAGTATAGCATTCTTTGGCATAGGGTAGCATAATTTGACATAATAAAATAAAATAAAATTTAAATATATAATTGGGCTGTTTTCTAACATTACCCCCCTTTTATGCCTCGACTTCCAGGTGAGAGAATATTGTATCTGTCCCATCTGTGAAATCTTGGTAAGGCCAGAAATTCATCCCCTTATATACCATTCTCACAATGCGATGTGGAGCATTTGGATTAAGTCTAAAGAATTGGGCGATTGCATTATGCACTCACTTACAATTCTCCTCAGGTTCCCATGAGTTATTTTCATCAGTGTAGTTCTTCCACTTTATTGAGAACTCCAATTCATTCTATTGAAGATGTGAGTCTAGAATTTCTTCAACTACATATTCTGGAGCACCTTCTACCATTATTGGAGGTGGCAAAGTAGTTTGTTGACTGGGAATAGTAGGCAGGTGGTAAGGGCGTAGGCAGGAAATGTTATTCTCAGGATCAATTTTGAATGATCAAGGTAATTTGAGCACTACTGCATTGGGTAAAATTACTTTAGAAATCACATATTGGCCAACTTATTTCTCCATCAAGTTCCTTAAAGGTCATGGAATATTTAGATTCTTGGTACTTAGCCATAGCAAGTCACCAACTTTGTACTCTGGAGCAATGGCTTGAGTACGATCCATGTGATGCATCATATCATCATGTGCTTTCATCAATGCTGCCTCTGCTTCTTCCTGTATCTTTCGCATTTTAGATACAAAGTCTTCTACCATTTGTACTTTGATTTTCCTTTGGGGTTCTATTCCTATAATTGGCAAAGAAGGGTGACATGCGAGTAGCCAAATGGAATCTATTATTGTGGGAAAATTGGGCAATTGCCTACCATTCAGGCCAGTCAGTTTGTCAGTAGTTGACAAACATATGTAGGTACTGCTTCAACTCCTGATTCATTCTCTCTGTCTGCCCATCAGTTTACAGGTGACATGCCATAAAGAATTTGGTTTGGATTCCCAATATATTGTTTAATTCTCACATAAATACAGAAGCAAATTGGGTTCCATGATCGGAGATAATGGTATCAGGTAATCCATGTAACCACCATACCTGATTTAGATAGCGGCATGCCAAGCCTAATGATGAGGTTTCTGTAGTAGTAGAAATAATATGGACCTCCTTTGTGAAGCGGTTGCATACTATGAATATTGCATCGTATCCTTGAGCTTTGGGTAATCCTGTGATAAAGTCCACAGATATATCTCACCATGGCACTTTAGGTATAGGGTTTGGCATTAATTTCCCTGCAGGTTTTTATGGAAATTTCTTTCCCCTCATGCATGCATCACAATCATCCACATACCCCAACACATATTTTGAAATTCTGGGCCACCAATAATTTCTCATTACCAACTCCAATGTCTTCCACCTTCCTGGATGTCCAGCAGTTGGTGTATTATGATGTAACCAGACAATCTCCCTTCGCAAATCTTGATCCTTTGGTACATACACTTTTCCTCAGAATAACACCAACCCTTGCTCCTCAATCCATTCATTTCCTTTAATATTACTTTTCTTCTCTTCCTTCAGAGCTTTCACAGCTTCCACTACTTCATTGTCCATCTCTGAACATTGTCTGATTTTAGACAGCATTTCCATTTCTGAGCCATCTATTAATAGATGCTCTTGATACATAGTGCAAATGCCGAAAGTATTCGGGTTTGAGTAGGGTAGTATTTTGATTGTCCTCCTCCACCCCCCTTTTGTGATCTGTATGTCTGGATAATGCATCTGCATTCCTCATTAAGCTTCCTACTTTGTGGACTAAGTGAAAATTAAAATGTGCAAGGAATAATGCCCAACGTGCTTGCCAATGGTTAAGCTTTTTAGCAGACATGAAGTATTGCAGATTTTGATGATCTGTCCAGATTTTAATCTGATGCATACATCCTTCCAAATAATGTCTCCATGCTTCCAATGCTTGTATTATTCCCAACATCTCTTTATCATGCACATCATAATTTCTCTCCACATTATTCAACCCTTGAGACAAATATGCACAAGGATGCCATTTGTCATAGTTGCATAGCATTGATAATATGCTCCAGTAGCAAAGTCAGATGCATCTGATTCCACTTGTAAGGGATGTGTGAAATCTACTGGGGCTAATATTGGTTCCTCCATGAAGTTTCTCTTCAATTCCTTAAATGCTATCTGCTGTTGTTCTCCTCATCTCCACACTACTCCCTTTCATGTTGATAGGTCCACTGTGCACTATAAGGTCTGGAGAAGGATCTAACCATATTGAGACATTATGACACACACTCTGAATTGCTATGAATACCACGAAATCAACTCCAAACACTTTTTAAACTGTTTTTAAACTATTTTGCATGACTTCACATGATTTCAAATAGCTTCAAATGATTTTGCAACACTTTGAACAATTTTGAATGACTTCACACTACTTAGAATGACATTGGCCACCTTAGAAATATTTTAAAACTGTTTTGACACACATAAAACATATGGCATGAGCCACTGCATCGCATATCAAACACTACTGGACACAAGGAGAGATGATAAAAGACTTAGAATGCGATAAGTGCATTTTTATGTTTCAATGATATATTAAAGCAATAGAACAAGAACTCTTACTATACTGGGACAATATACATTTCATTTATTATCATTTCTCATTTGTTTTATGTTTTACAATACCTTTATTGCTGTGCATACTGCCTCATGTTCTACACTTGTTATTATTTCCTTTTTAGTACTATTTCTTCAAATTGTATATAGACTTGTATTAGTTACTTAGAATGACAGAAAAGCAATGGGGAACAGAGTTATATTTAACTAGAGTGGGAGGTAAGGCCATCAACCCTCTCACTTATTGTCTGACTTAAAAGCCATTCTCTTGAGTTTTATCTTTGTGTCATATCTCTAAGTTCTGTGAAATATTGCAAACTTCTTCAAACTTTCATATTAGTCTTTCGACTCATTGCCTATTGCCATTCGAGAAACAATTCACATTCACTATACTCGCTTCTCGATATACCTCGAACCACTTCGAATTACTTTGACATTCCTCAAAACTTCTTCGAACTATTTTGCACACCTTCAAACATCTTTTGAACTATTTTGCATGTCTTCGAACCTATTTTGAACTCTTTTGAACATCTTTGTATGCCTTTAAACAGTATTCGCAACATGCCCCATCATTTCACATCACTCACTACAACTTTTGGGTATCAGCGGTGATATTTAGTACCAACTCACACCCTTCCTCTAGCCTGTGTTATACTTCCTAAGCCTTTTAACAGGTTTTTGTTAGGTTTCCAGATCGAGTATCATCAGCGTAAGGTTGACACATGTAAGGGTGTGGCAATTTCGGAAAAATTATGGACAAAGTGATGATAATAATTTGTGAGTCCTAAGAAGGCTTGAACCTCCTTGATATGGGTGGGTGCAGGCCAATCAATAATTGCCTGTACCTTGATAGGATCCATCAGAACCAATCATTAATCCCAAAAACTTGATCTTTTTGCCCCAAACACACATTTCTCTGGTTTCACAAATAGATCATTCTCTGCCAATTGTCATAGTACCTCCTGTACTATCACTTCATGGTTTTCTTCATCCTCCATAAATATCAGAATATCATCAATAAATATTATTACCACACCTTTGTCTATTATGTCCTTAAAAATATTGTTCATTATATTTTGGAAAGTTGGGGGACTATTGGTCATCCCAAAAAACATGACAAGTGGCTCAAAAAATCCTCGATGCATGGCAAATGCAGCTTTCCACTCATCTCCTTTCTTTATTTGTACATTATTGTACCCCCATTGTAAAGACCTCAACTTTTCCCACCTTGTCAATTATTTCTGAGATCAATGGCAAAGGGTATGCATTCTTCACTGTCCACTCATTCAGATACCTATAATCTGTACACATTCTCTTCCTCTGATCTTTCTTTGGTATGAAGAATATCAGTGATGTCTGCAGAGATTTTGAAGGTTGTATGTATCCCTTGCACAATTGTTCATTTAGGAATGCATCTACTTCTTCTTGCTCCTTTGGAGATAATGGGCAGACTTTTGACTTCTTTGGCACAAATCTTGGCCTCATCTCGATGGTATAATCCCATGGCTTTTGCACTGGCATTCGCTCAGCCTCCTTCCTCTGAAAGACTGACAAATATTTATGATATGCTTTCAGTATCCACTCCTCCACTGGCTTCTCCACCTTCACAGTATTTGTATCCCACAACTGTGCTCCATGAATTTCTCTATATGTTTGCTTCTGCTCTTCCCTTTTGATCATGATCGGAACTTCCCTATTTGGCATGTCTTCATCTTCCACTTCCTCCATCATAACAGAATACTTCCTCGGATGTTCTTTCCCTTTTCTTTTCTTCTTTTCCTTCTTTATCTTTTTTACCTTCCTCCCATACATATTGAATTCTTTAGAACAATGAATCATCTGTACTTTCCCAGTTTTCCAATCATTTTTTAAATTATTTCTATGTGACCATGGACATCCAATTATTAGATTGGTTTTCCCATGGTCACACACTTCAAATATGGCTCATTCCTGATGATCCTGATACTTTAGTATCATAGTCACCATTATAGGTTGTGACAGTTTATGTGTGCTAATACTGTTTCTGATAATTAAGGACTGATTAATGAATAATCCTGTAGCACCACTATCAAGTAATGCCTCTACATCAATAGCTGCATGCATGTCCACTGTCTTCAATTCTACAGTCAAGATGATTTTGGGTTCTATTCATGCAGAGCAAATAAAGAATTTAGGGGTTTTTGGAAATAATGCCTGGGAATTTTCTTTATCACATGATTGACAATGGTTGTACTCCTCCAATGCTTGGTCAGTGATTGACTACAGTTGTACTCCTCAATTTCCTTTTTAGATTTACTCTAAGTTTCTTCAGATACTAATATATTACAGCGATCTGGGTCACCAATGGGGAAACCTTCACTGGGACTCTTCCACAAAATTCTTCTGCTTGCCTTCTTCTGACTTCATTTCCTCAATTGTAGCTTCACTAATCTTCTTCTGCCTACAATTCCTAGCCATATGCCCTAGTTGCCCACAGTTAAAACATTTAAGTGGGGTTCATCTTCCTGCTTGATCAACATCCATTGCATCTGTTGATGCCACTGACTTCATAACTTTAGGTGTCACTGCCATGGCTGGTGGCTGTGCCCTCGGAGTTTGTACCTGAGGTGCCCTTCCTTTCTCAGACTTTCCTCCTGATGACTTTCTAAATTTAGCATTTCCATACATCAACTTCAACTCTGCCTGTTCCTGCCGATATTGCTGATCAAGGTGCATTGCCCAATTGTACCACTCATCCAACCTCTCTGGCATAGAAGGTAGTTGGTAGATAGACTTGAATAGAGAGGGATTTAATTCTGCTTTCAAAAATTTTACCAACACTGCTTCTCTCATATCCATCTGCAAAGCTTCTGCTTTGAACTGCAAAATAAATTCATCCACTGTTAGAGAACCTTGGTGCATGGTTTTAGTGTTAGCTGTCGCCTTGGGATTAGGGTCTCCAAACTGTGCCTCCAGTTGCTCCAAAAATTCCTTGAAAGTTGCAAATGGTTTACAGTGACTCACAAAACTGAGTCAATGTTTTGGACTTTTTGATTCATTGTTGAATAGCTTCCCATAAACAACAAAACCAAACAAGGTATTGGTGTACCGAATAACATACATGATCAGGGCTACCAAACAAACAAAGAATTATGTAATTTTAATCATCCTTCATGGAGATATGATTATTTTAATTCAGGGACTCATTGACTCAGTTTTGTGAGGGGTAGTCAGAAATATTAGAATCTGATGCTCCACCAACTGTATAATGTCAAAAACTTGACAGATGGTTTCTAAGGTGATGTGACCCTTGATGGGACCTTAAATTATAGTATTTAATTAGGACTAGCATTCTTCATACTTCAATATTCTCCAATGCATCTCACCTCCTCTGCTCAGAAGGAAAACATTCTTTCCCTGGCCTCCAATCATTATTCTACCCACCATATTGCCTCTAAACTCAACCTCAGCCAGTCTAGTGTATCCAGAACACTCAGGGCTCTCTATCCAAACCTGGATTCCCCCTCTGGTGGTTGTCCTTCTAAGCTCTCATCTACCTCTCAGAGAGCCATCCTTACCCAAATCACCACTGGCAAGGCTGCAAATGCTGTTCAGGCCACCCATTACATCAACAGCATCATCCCCACTCCAGTCTCCTCAGAAACAGTCAGAAGAGTTCTCAGAAAAAACTCATTCAAGGCTGTGGTGAAGAAGAAAAGGCCCTTGCTTAGTATAAGGCATAGGAAAGCAAGATTGGCTTTTGCTCAGAAGTATAGAGAGTGGACTGTGGAAGACTGGAGGAGGGTTATTTGGTCAGATGAGACTAAAATCAACAGGTTTGGGTCAGATGGGAGAGAGTGGGTCTGGAAACAGAAGGGAGAGGGGCTGATTGAGAGAGAGGTGCAGAGAACTGTCAAATTTGGGGGAGGAAACATTATGGTATGGGGGTGTATGGGATGGAATGGAGTTGGGTATCTTGCAGAGGTTGAGGGAAGGATAAATGCTGATTAGTATGTGTCCATTTTGAAGGACCATATGCTGCCTAGCTTGGAGGAGAGTGGAATTTCTGGAGAAGAGGTGATTTTTCAACAAGACAATGACCCCAAGCATACCTCAAAAAAGGCCAAGAAATGGATGGAGAACAACAATATTACTCTTCTGGATTGTCCTGCCCAATCTCCAGACCTCAGTCCTATTGAACATCATTGGGTTCACCTCAAGAACCAGTTAGACAAGTATCCAACAGCACCAAAAGGAATTTGGGAGTTATGGGAAAGAGTAGTATAAGAGTGGAATAATATTCCATCAGAGGTGTGTCAGAATTTAATTAAAAGCATGCCTAGAAGGTTGGGAGCAGTTATTAAGGCCAAGGGAGGTCATACAAAATACTAGAATTACAATTTATCATAATATTGATACCACCTCACAAAACTGAGTCAATGAGTCCCTGAATTAAAATGATCATATCTCCATGAGGGATGATTAAAATTACATAATTCTTTGTTTGTTTGGTAGCCCTGATCATGTATGTTATTCGGTACACCAATACCTTGTTTGGTTTTGTTGTTTATGGAAAGTTATTCAACAATAAATTAAAAAGTGCAAAACATTGACTCAGTTTTGTGAGTCACTGTATATCCTGCAGAAATTTGATTAATAGCCTCATTTCAACTGTGCTTTTCCTCCCTGAATGAATGAGAGAGCAAACATAATTCTAGACTCAGTTGTCCAAAACTCTGGCTTTCTCCCATGGATATACAATACCATAGAACTGATGAACAATTTTGTATTCTCCATGGTACCATCAAAGATTTGTGCAGGTGCATACTTAGATAAGCACACTTTTCCATTTTCAGATTTTTCTGCCACCTGCACATCTTCCTGGGACATCCACCTCACCATCTCCTCCATCTCATCATCATTATCTTCTATTGCCTCTGGTTTTACTTCTGCTGGTTTGGGCTGAGATGCTGCCAATACTGACACTAATTGTGACATTTGTGCTATAAGCACATCAATTTTGGCTTCTAGCACTGGCATGGGAACAGGATTAGGACCAGGATTGGGAGTTGATGGGTCTGACATAATGTTTTGATCTGTGATAAGTCACTTCTTTGACTGAGTCAACTGTTTGGCTTGTGAGACACTTCAGATCAATATCCCTTCTGATAGTGCCTGCTCTTGGGGATGATACTGAATTTGGCTTGTAAATAGTCATCTGAATAGAGTAAGGTAAATCTCGACTAAACCAGATCTGAGCAGTTGTCTGGTTGCAGCTGTCCTAATGATGAGTGCTGCCTCTCAATCACTGGCAGTCACAATGTAAGGTGAGGCCTGGCATCAGCTTATAAAAGAAAAGGTAGATTATGTATATACAATTACTTCCAGCTTGTGCCAAAAGGATGAGTAATTAGATGTGGTGCAGTGAAACAATGACATATGTGCAAGTAAGAGAGGGTGCACTGATTGGAAAAGTTGTGTTCTTCTGTTAGAGTGACACCCACTTATCTGCTACATAGCTCGACTGTGTGGGTTCTCTCTACAAGAAGGGGGTGGGATCTGTGCACTGATAATACTCAACCCTGAAACCCAAACAAAACCTACTAAATGGCTTTGGATGGTATAACATGAGTCAGAGGAAGGGTGCAAGTTGGTTCTAAGTATCACTGCTGTTACCAAAAAGATTTGAAAAAGGTTTGAAGACCATTTCAAAAGGTTTGAAAAGATGCGCAAAGTAGTTTGAAGAGATTCGAAAAGGTTTGAGTTAGTTTCAAAGGGAGTCAAAGGTGTTGGACTGGTGTTGAGGAGTAAATACAGCAAATAAGAAGTGTTTTTTGAGAGGCTATGGGTGATGTGCAATAAATCAAGGAGCAAATACGATAGTTTGAAGAAGTTCATGATATTTTGCAGAACTTAGATATATAAAGCGAGGCTAAGACTCAAAAGAACGGCTCTTAAATCAAATGATGAGGAGAGGGTAACTTCTTCTCTGTTTTTATAAGTAACTAGTACAAGTCTATATACATTTTTGAAGAGATAGTACTAAAAAGAAAATCTAACATGTGTAGTACACGAGGCAATATGTGCAGCAATGAGGACTTTGTAAATCAAAAAACAAATGAGAAATGATAAATAATTAAAACGTACAGGTCCCCATATATGTAGTAAAAGTACTTATCTTTTTGCTTCAATATATCATTGAAGCCTCTAAGCACTATCATTGCATCCTAAATCCTTTGTCATCTCTTCTCGTGTCTGGTAGTGCTTGATATGTGACAGAATAACTTATTCTGGTTGTGCAGCATGTATCAAAAGGGTTTTAGGATAGGTATATGGCGGCCGATGTCATTCAAAGTAATGTGAAGTTCTTTGAAAGCATTCAAAATGTTGCAAAATGGTTTGAAATCATGCAAAGTCATTCGAAAAGTTTGAAATAGTTTGAAAAAGTATTCAAAATCAATTTTGTGGCATTCGTAGTGGTTTGGAGCATCTGTATAATGTGTCAATACAATTGGAAGCCATTCCAGACCTTAGAGCATGTGGTGGACCTATCATCCTTCCCCTTACTGAAATCCTGACTGCTCCAGTCAGCTGATCGAAGTCACATGCAAAATGCATGATTGTGTTGAAAAAGTTAGCGAGGTTCAAAATACTTCTCATTTTGCCATGTAACTTCCTACATCCTCAAGTGCTAGCTTTCATGATGTCTCTTCTCACTGAGCTGAACTCTGAAATTGTTGAATATACAAAGTCGATGCCTGAGCGTGGTGTTGCAGAGGAATTGGATTTTGAAGTCTGTGGGAGAGGGTTTTGTGGAAAGATGGTACATCTCTTGTTGACCTATTCATAGTAAAAGGTGCTAAAACATTTTGTATAAACAGAATATGATGAACTTGCAGATGACTTAGGCGAGGAGCACGACCTGGCCATACAAGCAGTCATTAATAAGGTTTTTGAGGTTTTTAGCCTGATGGCCTGACATGAATGGCTTTCGTGGGGCAGAGGATTGTTATTTGTGGACTTGGCTGAGCAGGTAGAATGTGAAAGGAGGGAGGAGGAAGAAAAATGGGTTAGAGAGGAGCAGGAGCAGGCGAAGAGGGCAAAAATTGAGGGTCAGAGGAGGGCGCTGGCAGATGCCTAAAATGCAGCTCTTGCTGCATTTTGTGCAAAGACTTTATCAAAAAAAGATTTACAGTGAAAGAATGTGGAGCTCACCACTGAAATGAGCACTATTGAGAGGGCAGAGGGGGGAAATGAAGACAAGGACAAGGAGGAAGTTGAGCTACCCATGGTGCAGGTAGGAAAGCAAAAAATGGTGGAGGTCGAAGAGAAGGACGATGTGGAGGAAGAGGGTGGAGAGGCGGCAAAGCGGGATAAGCTTGTGACAAGTGAAAATTTGAGTTCGAAGGACCAGTAAGTTATTTCGTTTGAGTTCAATCATTTTTTAGAGTGCTAAAAATGTTTTTAGTGCAATCAGTGTGCTGGGTTCAAGTCCCAGCAGTGCTGTGTCATTAAGGAGGGCGCTGCAAAATGTTTTTAGTGCACCCAAGAGGCCCAAGGGTGCTACTGGGGTGGGATATCAAGGAGGGGGCTTCGCAAGGGTGAAGTGAAAAAGTTTGGGAGTGAAAAATGGGATTCGCATCTGAGGCAAGATACAAACTTTATTTAAAATTGTTTAAAGTGGTCACTAACATGTTGTTGAATTTTGTAGTATGTTGAATTTGCATAGTAGGACCAGTATCCAATGTAGAATCCATCACAGGGCCTTCGACACGATTGAAGCTGACGAAACAGTTATTGCAGCAGAAGGGAAAGGTGAAAGCGAGGGAGTCATGGGGGTTCAAAGGAAATGAAAATGACTGGGTGGTGCACTGTGGTTTGAAGCCATGAAATTTGCACAGAAGCAGGTAGAGATGGAGATGTTGGGGAGGGAGATAGAGGTATTGGAGGAGATGTTGGAGGAGTAGGACTTTTTTGTTTCTGTTTCTTTGTTTTGTCTATTTCAATTTCAAATTATTTTTTGTTAAATGTCTTTGGTGTCTTTGGAAAGTAAGGTGAAGAAGAAATGAAGATATAACAAATGAAAAAAATTGAATTTTTTAGGGAAAGGCTCAGTAGTTCATCATATCCAAAAAAACCCTTTGGAGTTTGCATGACCATGCTATGATGCAATATCGTGACTTGTATCATACAGTAAAAGCAATTGAAATCTTTTGTAAGTAATTGCAAAAAAGAAAAGGAAGGATAATTATTTATTTTTGAAGTCCTGGAAATCTTTGAAAGTATCTTTGTCAAAGTTTGAAGTTGTTCAAAGTTGTTTGAGGTGCTCAGAGTCAATATCAAGGAAATTCAGTGGAAGGGAAATTGATTTTTGAGTGAGATATGGTAGCAAGTGAAATGCAGCAATAGGTCGATGTAGTACTGAACCGTTGAGTTCACAGAGAATGTAAGCCCCTCTATAGTTTCATTCGATAATGATGAGAGGGCTGAAATATCATGGTTTCATCTTGCAATTGAGGGATTTCTCGATTTGTGTGTTTTGAAGTAGTACTAAATCTCCTTTTGTGAAGTTGTAATTGTGCATCACATGTTTGTGAAGGAGTTCAAAGCATTTTGCAGCTTTGATTCAAGAGGCGTAGACCTTCAAATATAATACTTTGAGGTCATTAGATCATTTTTGTAATGCTATAGCTCATTGAGCTATGAGATCAGTTGTGGATAAGATTGAATCATGTGGTGGTTGTAAGTATGTTGCCTCAGAGATGTTGAGGGGTATTAGTGGATGTGCTCCTGTAACTGTGAAGTAAGGAGAACAACCCATGCGTTTATAAACTGTGACTCATTCTTCCCAAAATACTGAGTGTGCTCCTGCTGACCATTTTGCTTGTTCTCCATCAACAGCTTTGAATAAGGATTGTTGAACATTAAAGTGGGCTTGTTTGATGAGCTCATTGGCACACAAATTATAACTGCTAATTTGAATATGGTTAATGTGATATCATTTTGCAAGATACTCCATAGCTGCAATAAATGCAGCACAATTGTCAGTTACAATTTCATATAGCAAACCCCATCGACAAATAATATCTTCAAAGATCCAATTGCCCAGAGATGTGGCATTTTTGCATTGAAGTTTCTGCCATTCTGGATAGGTCATTAGTGAGCATCAACCTTGTACAATGTATTTAAATCTGTTCAAAGGTGGCATTTGCATCGTATCAATATAGACCTTGCCAAAAAGGGGTGCTGGAGTGGCAACTGTGGGTGGAATTAGAACATTTTGCATTTGTGGAATTTGACATAGGTGGCAGGTTCAAATATACCATGCAATGTCGGCTTTCATATTCAGCCACCAAAATTGAAGGGCAATGACTGATTTCATAGTGAAAATCATTGTGTGTCCAATATCATCGTGAGCTGTGCAAATAATTTTGAGATGACGTTCTGGAGTCGCAACAATTTTGTGAGCTCCATGGGAGTCTTTTCTCCATAGTTTGCCCAAGTCTAAAAAGAATTCAGTGCAATATTGAATAAAGGTAGTGTATTCTGTGTCTGATAGATCAGGGGGTGGCACCAGATCATGTAACCATTTTCGAATGTGAAGTAATCTTTTGTCGTTCATTTTTGCATTATTCATTCATGGGAGATTGTTGTAGCTAAGGTTCTCCCCCTTACTGATATCTGAAGAGAGGGAGAGGGTCAAAATCTGATGCAAAGTAAAGGGTTGAGTCATAATAGAATTGATTTGATGTACAAAACCATAAAGATGGTTGATCCAGTCTCTGAAATTGTCTTCATTGTTGAGCTGAGCATCTTCATCTTGTGGGGGGCATCTAGAAAGTCTGTCAGGACCATGGTGCATCCCTGCAATATAGAGTAATGTAAAGTGGAAGGTTAGGATGGATACTATCCATCGATTGATGCTAGTGCTAGGTGCAATATCAGGATTCAAAAGCATGCCTTTGATATACATATCATGCATCAACTTCAACAATGAGCCTTTGAACTCCTATTAGGTACAATCGCAGTGCTCCGAGAGCGCAATATAGACCATAAAGTTCAAGTTTTAGCTGCAAAAATTGGGATTCGCAGTTGTTAAGCATAATTGATCTGAATTGACTATAATATCATTTTCGAGGGTTTTCTGGATCACATTGAGTGAGAAAGAAACCAATAGCAATGTTTGAAGTGTTGACAGATAGGATAGCCCAGGATGAAGATGAGTAATCAATAGCTCAAATTGCTGGGGAATTGATTAGAGCTTCTTTCAGATCTTCTTGGGCTGCTATTTGTTCTGCTCCAAATTTGAAAGGAACATCTTTTCGAGTGAATTGGATCAGTGCTGCAGCTCATTGAGCAAAATTTCGAATAAAAATATGACAAACTCCAATGGTTCCTAGGAACACTTTGACTTCGGTGAGGCTTCAACATGGTCTCCACTTGCTAACAGCTGTGATTTGAGTAGGATTGGCCATACCACCTTTGATATTGCATTGATGCCCTAAAACAATTATTTCGGGGATGCAAAGATAGAGTTTTGGACCTGAAAATGTTCCTCTGCAATACTTCATGTGCTGAACTATCCAATTTAAATTTTTGAAGTGTTCCCAGACAAAGCGTCGAATAGCTGGATTGTCAGGAATCATTTCATTGGATCCACCAATTGTTTGATATTCTGATTTTGGGCCCTTAACCAGTGTGTCATTGATGTAAGGGATGGTGATATGAGAAATTTTGGGCTGTAGAATAAATGTCACATCGTCGTGTAAGATAGGGACAGAATTTGTCCAACCCATGGGTAGAGTAACAATGCAAAGTGCTCTGAATGGTGTCTGAAATGTTGTCAGATCGCAAGATAATTCTGCGACTTTCCTTTCATCGAATGCCACATAAAGATCCAGCATTCCTCTGCATGATCATTCCCCAAATTGTTCTGCTAAATGTTCAGGTATCGGTATGATGCCTGAGTGCTGAATCATTACTTGGTTAAGCAGTTTGAGACTGGGTGATTTGAAGTGATTTCGCATCCTTTTCATGACACAAAACCATTGTGATCAGTACAAAGAGTTCGATGGTTCATATACTTCTGCCTCTATCTTCTTTTTCAGCATTTTGCATATCTGTTCATATAAACCTGGAGGTATAGGAATGTTTTGCTCAACCCATGGAGTGTGAGGAATGACAGGAAACTCTATAGGAGGGAAAAAGTCAGAGCAAAAACTTCCTCGCTCTTGTTCTGTCCACACAAAAGCTGTTTCCTGATTTTGAATAAAATCATGCATAAGCTTCCATTCCTCTGGCCATAGAAAATTGCCACGATGATTCTTGTCCATGATAGCTTTACATTCAAGTGGATATTGGAAAGTGGGGATGAATGATGGTGGATGAGAATTTAGTTTTGGCATGTTTTCGAGAGGGTCACCAGTATTGTTCAAATAATGCAAAATTGGTTGGGTAGTTCAGTGATAACTAAGCAAATTTTCTGTGTGACAGGCTTGTATTTCTTTTTTGATGCCATGAAAATTGGATGTAAGGAGTCGATAATAGGCATAGAGGGCATAGATGTCACCATAGAGGTCGATAAATATGTTTCATATTGATGACTGGCTGTTAAATATAAATTTACAAGAATCAAAGAATAAGAAATGGATTTTGAGGAGTTCAAGGACTCCATATCAGGAATGTTTGCAGTGCATTTGATAGTGATAGATAAATTAGAGGGATCGAATGAGATAATGAGAGCGCACTGGTCAATGTGCAAAATTTTATCCTCTAATTGTGAAAATCCTTTCAATGCTGATTAGAATGGGGTATCATGGGGACTGCACATGATTGTGTTGAATTATGATCATATATCGTGATTGTCTGAGCTTCATTTCTGTAGTTTTTAACAGTGCTTTCTGTGAGCACATCGAATGGTCAACCAAGTAAAATATCATAGGCTGGGTTGTGAATTATGTGGATTTGCATGAACAGCATGATACTCCCCAATTTGCAAGGCACATTTTATGCTAAACCCAAACATTTGTAATGCATCCATTAGCCAATTGGAGTGGGATGTGGATTGAAGGATCATAAGCAAGGCCAAGTTCATGGCAAATTTCTTCAGACATTGCAATAATTGAAGAACCAGGGTCTACGATACTTTTGACCAGATTCCTTCCATTGACATTCATGATAATTGACCTAATTGAGTGGGATTCCTTCACAGCGATAAAGGGTTCTGGAATATCACCAGGTTGAAGACTGTTAATATATGTTTCGAAGGAATCATCAATTACAAAAATCTCATCATTAAGCAAATTCGTGGTGTTATTTCCTTTGGACTGTGGAATTTGATGTAAAGTGACCTGTTTCTTCCATTTTGTATGAACTTCGGGTGATAGAGACAACAATTTCTTGGGGGTTAGTGTGATAATCGGCATCTTCATCAAATGAGCAAAAACATCTTCGATTATTTTATCCTTTTGAATTGGGGCTTGGGTATGGTGCAAAGGACCATCTTTGGCTTTATCTTTTGCAGTTGATCTGAAGTTTTGTTCATGTGGTGTTAAGTACAAATTTTTTTTTGCAGCAGTGTAAGGATGAATGACAGGCTGCGAACTTGTTTCCAAAGTCAAAGATGGTGCCGAAGTCGAAGTTGGTAGGTTCGTTGCCATAGACGAGATGGATGACACAGGTACTTGTGGAGTTGATTGTTCTACTGCTGCAGTGTTTGGGGAAATCAAAGGTTGAGAAACAGGAACTGTTGGTATGCTCAAATTAGTTTTAGCAAAGGCTCTATCACTTCACAAAGCATATATCTCTTGTTTGAGCTTTGTAATGCGATCTTCAGGTGTTGCAGATTGTTTGGAAACTTGGTAGATGCCTCTAGGTAGTGTCAAAGTAGCCGTTGAAGATGTGATGTTGTACATTAGTGATGATGCAGCTATAGTGGAAGGATTTTGTTGAGTCCATTCATCAATTCTGTCTTTGATAAAGTGACCAGGAATGTTTCGAGGTGTGAACCATCCATTTGGAAGGATGATTTTTCCTTCATTGTTCTTTTTACACTTTCCTTCATTAATATAGGACTAGCAAACCAAGCAGTTGCTAATAAAATGATGGTGACACAGACTAATTTTTGAGCTGGTCCAAATGAAATCCACTGTTAGTCAAGGAGGATTAGTGGGTTTTGAACCTGCTAGAGCTATGACAAGTGTAGTTGCAAATTTTTTGAGGATCGCTGATAAGTCTTCCAATTTGATTTGTGTCAAAGATGTCAATATTGATGTCAAAGTTCCTGAAGACTGTAACAATGTCAAATTCAAACTAATTGACCCTGCTAAAACAAAATTTGTTGCTGCGTGAATGTCATCGAGTGGATAGGCATCATCTGGATAGTGGTCAGAAAATTTTAGTTCAAGTTGTCATGCAATTTGTGATCCTGAGCTTGGCTGGAAACCTTGAACGAATGCTCTACTTTGTTCTGCATCTGAAATTCAGCCTTTAAAGAGTAGGAACTTCATAATGTTGTAGAATGACCTGTAATATAATTTTAAGTCGCTCGTGTTAAAGATACCCATATGAAGTTGTTTGCCGATAAGCTTGTCCATGTCCAAAATCGACCATTTTTGATTGTTTTCAGAGCCAGGATATAGTCTGAGAATTGCAACACAAAATTCTTAAAATGAAGTGCCAGTTTCATATTCAGGAATTGATTCCCAGAGTTCAGATGTATCGATATCAACATATTGGCAGGCATGCCTCTTCATAAGCTCTGGATCCATAACATTACAGTCAATAAAGAGTATTTCGAGCTTGTTAAAGTATCAACGTAGCTCTCGAGGTTGAGTAGGATCAAATTTTGGTGCTGTGGAATGTCCATGGGCTGGCATTGTCACTTGTGTAGCCATAGATGTAACAATTTAAGGAGTTAGAACCTGAGTGAAAGATGGTAGATATGTTGAAGTGGCTGGAATAATGAATGACGTAGTAGACGATGAGGAAGAAGAGGAAGATGAGGTTGGAGATGAGGAAATAGATGAAGAAAACAAACAATGATGTGTATATTCTGCATCAGAGACAGGAATCAGAAATATCTCCCGATTGTTCGAGAGATTTGAAGGCATGGCAAGTCTCAATTCTAAGGTTTTGAGCTTGGGTTGGCCTAAGCTGGGAGATTCGAGATAAATTAGACAATGAAATAATTTAGAAACCCCTCACGGTGGGCTCCAAAATGATAATACTCAACCCTGAAACCCAAACAAAACCTACTAAATGGCTTTGGATGGTATAACATGAGTCAGAGGAAGGGTGCAAGTTGGGTCTAAATATCACCACTGTTACCAAAAAGGTTTGAAAAAGGTTTGAAGACCATTTCAAAAGGTTTGAAAAGATGCGCAAAGTAGTTTGAAGAGATTTGAAAAGGTTCAAGTTAGTTTCAAAGGGAGTCGAAGGTGTTGGACTGGTGTCGAGGAGTGAATACAGCAAATAAGAAGTGTTTTTTGAGAGGCTATGGGTGATGTGCAATAAATTAAGGAGCAAATACGATAGTTTGAAGAAGTTCACAATATTTTGCAGAACTTAGATATATGAAGCGAGGCTAAGACTCAAAAGAATGGCTCTTAAATCAAATTATGAGGAGAGGGTAACTTCTTCTCTGTTTTTATAAGTAACTAGTACAAGTCTATATCCATTTTTGAAGAGATAGTACTAAAAAGGAAATCTAACATGTGTAGTACACGAGGCAATATGTGCAGCAATGAGGACTTTGTAAATCAGAAAACAAATGAGAAATGATAGATAATTGAAATGTACAGTGTCTCTGTATAGTAAAAGTACTTATCTTTTTGCTTCAATCTATCATTGAAGCCTCTAAGCACTATCATTGCATCCTAAATTCTTTGTCGTCTCTCTTCATGTCCAGTAGTGCTTGATATGCAACAGAATAACTCATTTCAGTTGTGCAGTGTGTATCAAAAGGGTTTTAGGATAGGTATATGGCAGCTGACATCATTCAAAGTAATGCAAAGTTCTTCAAAAGCATTTGAAATGTTGCAAAATAGTTCGAAATGGTTCGAAGTTATTCAAAATCATGTGAAGTCATTCAAAATCATGTGAAGTCATTCAAAAAGTTTGAAATAGTTCAAAAAAGTGTTCAAATTTGATTTTATGGCATTTGTAGTGGTTCAGAGCATCTGTCATAATGTGTCGATATGATTGGAAGCCATTCCAGACCTTAGAGTGCATGGTGGACCCATCAGTATGTGATGGGGTTTTGATGGTTTTGATGTGAGGGGTTATTAATAGATGAGTTGGTCAAGAAAGGTTTTTTGCACCACAAGGGTGGATGGAATACCTAAGAGAACACAACTGAGGTCCCCTAGGTGTATATTTACAGTTTATATACTATGTTACACATATTGTACAATGTTACTACTGATGCACTTGTACTTGCATGTACATAGAGGCATGCAAAATAAAACTCCCATGCTGACAAGGTGTAGTGTTCTTTGGCATAGGGTAGCATAATTGACATAATAAAATAAAATAAAATTTAATTATATAATGGGGCTGTTTCCTAACAATCTGGAAGGCTCCAGAAACCTGATAAATGTGGTCACTGATCACAAGAATCTGGAGTACTTCAGCATGACTAAGCTCCTCACCCACTGCCAAGCCATATGGTCCAAGTACCTCTCACAGTTCAACTTAGTCATCTGCTTCTGCCCCAGGAAATTAGAGATGAAATCCAATGCACTCACTATTGGGACATCTACTGCAAAGAGGGAAATAGTAACTTTGTCTTGGCAAACCTGAGCAACTTCTGACCCATATTCACCCAGGAACAACTCACCTCATTACTCTGAGCCACGTACCTCGCCACCCCAGTCATCCAACAAGCAGTCCTTATGGACATTGAGAAACTCCACAATGGCATCCAATCCTCCCTGACTTTTGACCCCATCTCATTCACACACCTCCTGACCCCTTCTGCTCCCAATTGGACTGTAGATGACAGTGGACTCCTCCACCACTTCAACCAGATTTATGTCCTGGATGTAGCAGATCTCCATCTCAAAGTCCTGCAGTGCAAGCATGACCATATCCTCTCTGGCCACTTTGGTCAGAACAAGACCCTTCAACTTGTCTGATGTGATTATGTTTGGCCCAACCTATGAACCTCCATACAATACTTCTGCAAATCCTGTACTACATGCAAATGCTCCAAGTCACCTTGACAGAAACCCTATGGATTCCTGAAGCAACTCCCAGTTCCAAAACAGTCTTGGGACTCGATCTCGATGGACTTTATCAAACAGCTACCAAATTCCAACAGTCAGACCACCATCCTAGTTATCATAGACTGACTCTCCAAGCAAGGCATCTTTATTCCCACAGTCAATGATATCACAGCCCAAGAGCTTGCCAATCTGTTCATCATACATGTTGATATGTCTTCCTAGGCTGTGGCCATGCCAGGTTTGACCAAGGAGAAGTGGTGGTGGATCTGAACTATGGATGTTACTTGTCACATATGACAACTGTCACTACTATCTACCTAATTACACAGCTAGAGTATGTATAAGTCATATCATTTTCCTCCCAACTTTAAAATGTAACTGTCTTCAGTTACTAACCAATGAAAACAAACACAAAATCTAAACTAATCATTGACCAATACAAGGATAAATGCAAAGAAGTAGAAAGTGGACCCCAGGGTGAATGGCTGATACAATGCAGTATCCCACATGACTGGCTAGCCCCAAAATGCAAGAAAAACTGAAAATAAACACTAGGGATGGAATGAGGAAAGAGTTGCAACAATTGTGGATAAACAGATAGTTAGAATATAACAAATAAAGAATCAAATGAAAGCTGGAAAGAAGTAGATTCGATGATACTGTGAGCATAAAGTGATTGGAGAAATGAGGAGGAATGAGTAGTAGGTCATTATATGAGGGAATTACATAGAGAGCAAAAATGCGAATAACTTGGCAAGTAATGGTTCAATTTTGATAATCCAGACAGTGAAATAGTAATGTGTGGCAGCAACAAGGAAATAAAGAAAGAAAAAGGCTGCTTGCCACTGATGTTGAAATACCTCTTCCACAACTTTCCATCAACTTCTGTGATAGCAAGTGCACATCATTTACTGCACCAAATCAAGCAATTTTAGGCACAATTGAAAGGCCTCAAAAATGCATTCCAATTGAGCATAATGTGACAAAATCCAATAAGAATTGAGCAAGATATGTGATGACAGAAATTTGATTTGGGGAGATAATGGTGCAGATGGATTGGAACTGGATAGATTGTTGCTGTAATGTGGGGAAGTGTGGAATAGGATAGAAGATGGATCATGAATATGTAGGAATAGAGATCTGCTTGCAGAATGATGCAGAACAGGAAAAAATCACAAAAAGAGTTAAGAACATGATAAAATAATGGAAACAACCATGAGAACAGAGTTGCCAACCAATCCAAACATTCCCCTCGTGGTGGGCTCCAAAAATGATATGTCTTTCTAGGCTGTGGCCATGCCAGGTTTGACCTGAGGAGAAGTGGTGGTGGATCCTGAACTATGGATGTTACTTGTCACATATGACTACTATCACTACTATCTATCTAATTAAACAGCTAGAGTATGTATGAGTCATATCAACATTTTTTCCAAGCATGGAGTCCCATCACACATCACTTGCGACCAGAAATCTGAGTTCATCTCCCACTTTTTCTGGTCTCTTGGTCAAGCCTTGGATATGAAGATTCACTTCACTTCAGGTTACCACCCAGAAGGTGATGGACAAACTGAATGCCTTAATCAGACCCTTGAATAATACTTATAGATCTTCTGCAATTACCAACAGGACAACTGGTCCCAGCTGTTGTCTTTAGAAGAATTTGCTTACAACAATGTTCTGTCAGCTTCCACTGGGGTTTCACCCTTCTTTGCCAACAAGGATTACCACCCAAACATCACTATCTTCCCTGAACATGAGCTAGCCTCCCAGTATGCTCATAACTTCATGGTGGACCTTAACAAACTCCACCAGGAACTCCAAAAGCAGCTCTCTAAAGCACAGAAGCATTATCAGGGTCCAGCAGACAAGCGCTGGATTCCTGCTCCTGACTTCAATATTGGAGACTATGCCTACAGCAAAGGAGAACACTTACACACTACTTGGCCCTCCAAAAAACTCTCAGAGTAATCATTGCCTGCCTGGGCACCCACTCGATTACCCTCTGGCTTTTGGGCCATCTCTGGGCAGCTCACCCTGTATTCCACATCTCACAACTGGAAGAAGATACCCTGAACACCATTCCTAATTACTCTCAGCCCCCACCTCCTCCAGTTATTATCGATATGGAATCGTGGAAATCCTGGACTCAAAGATCAATAACTGTTGTTATTAGTTTCTATACTTCATCTGTTGGGAAGGTTACCAGGGGACTGATGAAGAAAACTCTTGGCTCCCAGCCACAGAACTCGATCACACTCAGGGATTAGTTGTGGATTTCCACATACACAACCCAGAAAAACCTGGACTGCTTCAGACTTAACTCACTCAATCAGAGACAGTATGAGGCAGTTCTGGTTTTAAGAAAAAAAAAAAAAAACTGAACAAAATATTTTTTTGGTGGGCCCTGACTGGGCCCCTACACCTCCACATCATCGTCCACCAGTTCCACCTGGACTTCTGCCACCTCCTCAGCTAGCCCAGCTAGCTCCACTTCCACTTCTCTCTTGCTCTAGCTCTCATCCTCCTCTTCCTTCTCTGACTCTGCTGCCCCCATCTCCACTGCCCACTCTGGGTCAAAGATGTTTCAGGAATCCATGATCTCCTCATGGTTCCCTGCCTGCTCCCCTTAGGGCTCCCAAATCTCCTGTTTAGGCCCTTTACAGCCCCCTATTATCTTCTTCCCCATCGTCAGCTTCTCAGGGCCTTCTTCTCCTCCCACACCATCTCCTTGCACTTGTGTTTTGCCCTTGTGCAGGGCTTGCATGCCTGGCCCTGGGCATCCATCCAGAAACATGCCAATTTTTGATTAGAACATCTATGGAGGGGGGCATCAGCATTATGTTTAATGGTAAGGAGACTACTACTCACCTTTTGCAGGGCCATGTGGCCTCCACCTGCATGACCCCCTCAGACTCTGCATCCCTCCAAGCCTTTCCCTTTGCCCTCTTTGTAGGTCACCCACTCCCTGCCACCTCTGTCTCCTCCTTAGCAGCTTTTCTCTTGCCTGCCCACTTGGTGGCAGCCACCTTCTTCCTCTCCTCTTCCTCCTTCCTCTCCGCCTCTGCCCCATCACCTCCTCCTCTCATCATGCTTCCTCCTCTAACTAGAGCTTTTCATGGACAAGCTCTTCTTGTTGGGCCTTGAGGGTGGCCAACCTTTCTGCAGTAGATTGTGGGGGTGGGTTTATGGTGATAGTAGGAGTTAGAAACTTGGAATTTTCCAACCACAGACCCAGCTTTTAAGTCATACCCTCAAACCCTCACATGCCTTGTAGGCTCAGGATTAAGGGGGAAATACTGTTAAGATCTGTTTCACCTGACCAGATTTTTGATAACACCCGACTCTTTTCTAACTCTTTTCCAACCTTCTCTGCTGGCATCCCAGCTGCAGCACTTTTAGTCATCAAACAAGTTGTCATGTGCTTTAGTAATTATTTGCTTACTCACTTTATTCCTAATACAGTCTTACCAATTCTGGTCACAGACACTTACCAAGACCCATTAGTAAACTTCTGCATTTTCTGTTGACACAACATGGCCCATACATAATTGGGTATAATTAGTATGGGAATCTCATGCTCATAGTCAGGTGCAGAGGACAGTAGGGTTGTCTCATGGTGGGGCACCGAAGAGGACAATGGAGATAGAGAGGTCTCTGGGAAATTCCCCAAAGCAGAGGTATCAGTTGTCTGCCCTTCATCAAAGGGGATGGACAAAAAATGCGATTTCTCGATGGGGAGTGTTTTACCATTGGAGTTAGAGTCAGAGTCAGGGGTGTCACCATCATCATTCAGATTTCTAACTTATCATGCCTTGTTAGATGGGACAATGGTAACAGAGCTAATGGGTGGCTTGTGCCCATTAGGGGATATTCTGGCAGCGACACACTGTGCCCTCTTCAAGGCCTTCTTCTGGTTTTGACTTGCCTTCTTGACAAAGGGGGCATCACTAAACTGACTATGGCTAGGGTCATCCATGCGAGAGGTGCTTATGAGCATTGAAGCAGAGAGTCTACTGAAGAATCCAGAGGATGGGGCAGTTGAAATCATTGATTCAGGACAGGATCACTCTGAATGAGGAGGAACTCCACCCCTGGTGGGAATGGTAAACTCTTTTTTTTCCCTTCCCTTGTGGCTCTCGAAGAGCCACATCACTAGGCCCAGCAACCCACCACTGGGATTCAGTCATCAAAAGAGCATCCTCTGAATGAGCATTGGGAAGTTGCTGCAGATATTACACAATGTCTGTAGCAGTGGTAAACTCTTCCAACCATAAGGAGTTTGCAGTGGCCATCGCTGTGAGCTAGCTGATGGCATAGTGAAAATCTTCTTGAACTTTTATGTCTGATACTCCCATAGAAGTGAGATGTCTTATGACACCCTCTCAAGAGGCTTGATGGTTAGTTATCATCATAGATGCACAGGGGACAGAGTAAGGCATTCCCACTCTTGAATCTGTCAGTACAAGCCCAGCATAGTGAGTACCTCCACAATATGAAGGTACAGGAGAGTTTAGACCTGGCTGTCAAAGCCATGGCGGTTGGAGTCGATTTTGATCTTCAGTAGTGGAGAAAAAAGAAATTTGGCCATAGCAGTGGGCAAAAAGCGATTAAAAAAAATGTTGAGTCAAGTGTGATACTTGATTTGGGTCCTAGCAATGGAGTTGCTTCCATTGATAGGTCCACTTTGCACTCTAAGGTCTGGGAAAACTTCCAAATGCATTGACATATCATGACACATGCTCCCAACCTTTACAAACCCTTATGAAACTCATAAATCCACTCCCAAACAACTTTGCAACACTTCAAACAATTTTGAATGACTTTGCAACACTTTAAATGAGTTTGAATGACTTCGCAGCACTTCAAATGATGTTAGCTGCCATATGCCTATCCCACCACCCTTCTGATACATACAGCACACCCAGCATGAGTTAGTGCATCACATATTGAGCACTACCAGACATGAGGAGATACAACAAAGGACTCTTAGGATATGATTGTGGCATTTTGGTGTTTCAGTGATATATTGAAACATTAGGACAAATACTTTTGATATACTGGGACTCTGTACATTTCACTTGTCATCATTTCTTATTTGTTTTATAGTTTGCAAAGTTCTTTATTGCTGTGCATATTGCCTCATGTTCTCCACATGTTGCATTTCCTTTTTAAGTACCATCCCTTCAAAATGTATATAGAATTGTGCTAGTTACTTAGAACAACAGAGAAGAAGTCATTCTTTTCCATTCATTGTCTAATTTAAGAGCTGTTCTCTTGAGTCCAAGCCTTGCATCATAGTTCTAAGTTCTGCAAATCATTGTAAACCTTTTCGAACTCTTGAACTAGCCTCTCAAAATTATTGCCTATCATCTGTTGTCTCTTGAAAACCTCCCCAATGTGCTATATTCATTTCTTGATATCCCATGAAACCATCTATCTTTTTTACAAACCCCTCTAATGCCCTTGAACATCTTTTGGCATTCTTGAACTTCATTGAACCCCCTCGAACCTTGTTTGTGGCCCTTCAAAAACCTTCATATACACCTAAAACCATCTGCAAACTTTCTCACTAATTCATACCTCTCTCTACAATCCTAGGTAACAGCAGTAATCTTTAGTACCACCTCACACCCTTCCTCTAGCCTGTGTAACACTTCTTAGGCCTTTTTAGTTTGATTTCCAGGTCGAGTATTATCATTTTGGAGCCCACCATGAGGGGTTTCTAAACCATTTCATTGCCTAATCCATCTTGAATCTCCTAGCTTAGGCCAACTCAAGCTAGAAATCTTCAAATTGAGACTCACCACACCTTCAAATCTCTCAAACAAATCAGGAGATATTATAATCCCAGTTTTTGAAGCAGAGTGTACTGATTGTCGACTGTTTCCTTCATCCATATCCTCATCTTCAACATCATCATCTTCTTTGTCCTTATCATCTACCTCTTCATTCATTCTTCCAATGACTTCGACACCTCTACCATCCTTCACCCAAGTCTTAACTCCCACCCCGAGAATCATCACATCCATGACTACACAAGTGACTATGCCAGCTTATGGTCATTCCACAGCTCTGAAATTTGATTCCACCCAGCCTTCAGAACTGCATCAATATTTTAACAAGCTCGAAATACTTTTTATAGACTGCAATATCATGGATTCAGAAGTCATGAAGAAGCATACCTGCCGATATGTCAACATTGACACCTCTGAACTTTGGGAATCAATTCCAGAATATGAAACTGGCACTTCATTCCAGGATTTTTGCATCGCAATTCACAGACTATACCCTGGTTCCAAAGACAATTGCAAATGGTCAATTTTGGATATGGACAAACTCATTGGTGAATGCCTTTGCATGGGAATTTTCAATGGAAGTGATTTAGGGTTGTATTATTGATCATTCTACAACATCATGAAGTTTCTCCTCTCTAAAGGCTGAATTTTGGAAGCTGAACAAAGCAGAGCATTTGTTTGTGGTTTCCAGCCAAGCTTATAATCATGAATTGCATGACGACTCAAACTTAAATTTTCTGACCATTATCCAGATGATGCCTCAATGATATTCATGCAGCAGCAAAGTTTGTTTTAGCAGGATCAATCAGTTCAGACTCGACATTGCTACATGGTTCACACTCCTCAGCACCTTCTGCATTACCAACAACCTCGACATCTTCAACACAAATTAAATTGGAAGACTTATTGGCAATCCTCAAAAAAATTGCAACTACATGTGTCACCACTTTAGCAGGTTCTAAACCTACTAATACCCCTCGATCTAACAGTGGATTTTGTTTGGACCAGCTCAAAAATTTAGTTTATGTCTTCTGTGGACTTACTAATTATTTTGTTAGTGACTGCTTGGTTTGCCAGTCATATATCAATGAAGGAAAGTGTAAGAAGAACACCAAAGGGAAAATCATTCTTCCAAATGGATGATTCACTCCTCAAAACATCCCCAGCCATTTTATCAAGGACAGAATTGATGAATGGACTCAACAAAACCCTCTGTCTACCACTAGACCATTGCTAATGTATAACATTGCACCTTTGACAAGTACTTCAACATCATCCAGAGGTGTTTACCAAGTTTCTGATCTATCCACAGCAGATGAAGATCATATCACAAAGCTTGAACAAGAGATATAATATGCTTTGCAAAGTGGTAGACCCTTTGCCAGAACTAATTTGAATATACCAACAGTTCCTGCATTTCAGCCTTCAATCCCTCCAAACTCTGCACCAGCTGAGCCATCCACTCCACAAGTACCAGGACCATCTATATCGTCCACAGCAACCAATCCATCGACTTGGAATTCAGCACCATCTTCGACTTCTTAAACAACTTCGCAACAAAGGTAAAGGCAAAGATGGTTCTTCATATCATACCCAAGCCCCAACTCAAAAGGATAAAATAATGGAAGACATTTTTGCTCACTCAATGAAGACTCCCATTATCACTCTAACCCCTGAAGAATTACTGTCTCTATTGCCTGAAGTTCATATGAAATGGAAGAAACAGGTCACTTCACATTGTATTCAGCAGCCCAAAGAAAATAATGCTACGAACCTCCTTAATGACAATATTTTTGTGATTAACGACCCTTTCAAAACTTACCTTAACAGTCTTTGACCTGGTGATATTCCAGAACCATTTATTGCTGAGAAGGAATTTCACTCCATTAGGTCGATTATTATGAATGTCAATGGAAGAAATCCCATTGAAAGCATTGTCGATCCTGGTTCCTCAATTATTGCAATGTCCAAAGAAGTCTGTCATGAACTCAGCCTCGCCTATGACCCTTCAATTTATATCCCACTTCAATCAGCTAACAGTGGCATTGACAAAAGTTTAGTTTAGCATAAAATGTCCCTTGCAAAGTCGACAGTATCACACTGTACATGCAGATTCATATTATTCACAACCCTGCCTACGATATTCTGCTTGGCCATCCATTCAATGTTCTCACTGAAAGCACCATCAAGAATTACAGAAATGAAGCCCAGACCATCATGATTTTGACCCTAACTTGACATGATCATGTGCCATCCCCACTATTTCCCACTCTAATCAGCATCAAAAGATAGTTAGAGAGGATTTTTGCAACTAGAGGATAAAATTTTGGACACAAACCAGTGCACTCTTATTATCTCTTTTGATCCTTCTAATTCATCTATCACTGTTGAACACACTGTGAATATTCCCGATATGGACTCCTTGAATTCCATTAACACTCTTTCCTATTCATCAGTTCTTGCCAATTTATATTTAATGGCTAGCCACCAGTATGCAACATTCTTATCAGCCTCACTGGCCACCCCTATGCACAACTCTACTATCAATCCACTTCCCCATGTCTTGTCAGCTGACTCTATATCCAATCTTTGCAGCATCAAAGAAAAAATACAAACCAGTCACACAGAAAGTTCAACCAGTTATTACCAAACTACCTGATCGATTTCACATTGTTCAAACAATCACTGGTGACCCCCTCAAGACTATGCCAAAATTCAATCCTCATCCCCCATCGTTTATTCCCTCTCCCTGATATACACTCAAATGCAAAGCTATTATCAACAAAAACCATCCTGGTGATTTCCTATGGCCCAAAAAAATGGAAGCTTATGAACGACTTTATTTAAAATCATGAAACAGCTTTTGCATAGACCAAACAAGACCAAGGAAGTTTTTGCCCTGACTTCTTCCCTCCTATAGAATTCTTTGTCATTCCTCATACTTCTTGGGTCAAACATAATATTCCTATACCTCCTGGTTTGTATGAACAGATATGAGAAATGCTGAAAAAGAAGATAGAAGCAGGAGTATACAAGCCATCAAACTCTTCGTATTGATCGTGATGGTTTTGCATTGCTAAGAAAGACACAAAATTACTTCGAATCATACACAGTCTCAAACCACTCAATCAAGTAACAATACAGCACTCAGGTGTGGTACCAATACCCAAACACTTAGCAGAACAATTCAGTGGATGATCATCTTGTGGAGGGATGTTAGATCTCTATGTATCTCTATGTGACATTCGATGAAAGGAAAGGAGCAGAATCATCTTGCAATCTAACTACATTTCAGACACCATTTGGAGCACTTCATATCATTACCCTACCAATGGGTTGGATGAACTCAGTGCCAATCTTACACAAAAATGTCACATTCATCCTATAGCCTGAAATCAGAATATCAAATGATCAGCAAATCTTACGAAACAATCACTGATAATCCAGCTATTTGATGCTTCATCTGGAGGCATTTCAAAAACTTGAATTGCATAGTTCAATGCATGAAGTATTGTGGAGAAACATTTTCTGGTTCTAAACTCTACCTTTGCATCCCCAAAATAATTGCTTTAGGGCATTGATACAACATCAAAGGTCATATGGCCAATCCCACTCACATCACAGCAGTTAGCAATTGGGGATCTTGTCAAAGCCTTACCAAAGTTAAAGCATTCTTAGGAACTATTGGAGTCTGTCATATCTTCATTCGAAATTTTGCTCAATGTGCTTCAGCATTGATTCAACTCACTCAAAAAGATGTTCATTTTGAATTTGGACCAAAACAAATAGCAGCACAGGAAGATTTGAAGGAAGCTCTAATCAACTCTCCAGTGACTTGAGCTATTGACTACTCATTCCCCACCCCAGTTATCCTATCAGTTGACACTTTGCAGATCGCTATTGGTTTCTTTCTCACTCAATGTGATCCCAACAACTCTCAAAAATGATATTACAGTCGGTTCAGATCTATCACCCTTAATGACTGTGAATCTCAATTTTTGCAACCAAAACTCAAACTCTATATCATGCTCTTGGAGCACTCCAATTGTACCTAATAGGGGTTCAGAAGCTTATTGTTGAAGTTGATGTGAGGTATATTAAAGGCATGCTCTCAAATCCTGATATCGTGCCTAGTGCTAGCATCAATTGATGGATAGTATTGATCCTAACCTTTCACTTTATGTTAGTTCATGTGGCAGGGACAAACCATGGTCCAGATGGACTTTTGAGATGCCTTCCACAAGACAAATATGATCAGCTCGACAATTAAAATGATTTCAGAGACTGGATCAACTGTCTTCATGGTTTTGTACATCAAATCAAATCCATTACAACTCATTCCTTTCCATCACATCAAATCTTGACCCTCTCCCTCTCTTCAGATCTCAGTAAGGGGGAGGATTTTACCTACAATAATGTCCCATGAATGAACAATGTGAAAAAGGATAATGAAAGATTACTTCGCATTTAAAAATGGTTACATAATTTGGTGCCACCCCCTGATTTATCAGATGCTGAATATGCTACCTTTATTCAATATTGTACCAAATTCTTTTTAGACTCAGGCAAACTATGGAGAAAGGACTCCCATGGGGCTTACAAGATCATCACAATTCCTGAACATTGTCTTGAAATTATTCATGCAGCTCACAGTGATATTGGACACAAGATGATTTTTGCTATAAAATCAGTTATTGCCCTTCGATTTTGGGGGCCAAACATGAAAGCTGACATTGGATGGTTTATTCATACTTGCCACCTATGCCAAATTCAACAAACTAGAAATCTTCTAATTCTGCCTACAGTCACCACTCCAGCACCTCTTTTCAGCAAAGTCTATATCAATATGATGCAAATGCACCCATCGCATGGATTAAGTACATTGTACAAGGTCAATGTTCATTAATAATTTATCCCAAATGGCAAAAACTTTGATGCACAAATGCCATGGCCCTTGGCAACTGGATCTTTAAAGACATCATTTGTCAATGGGGCTCACTATACGAAATTGTAACTGACAATGGCTCTGCATTTAAGGCAGCCATGGAATACCTCACAAAATGATATCATATCAACCATGTTCGCATTAGTGGTAATAATTCATGTGCCAATGGACTTATTGAAAAAGCCCACTTCAATGTTCGACAATCCTTATTCAAAGCCATCAATGGAGAGCAAGCAAAATGGTCAGCAGGAGCACACTCAGTATTTTGGGCAGAACATGTCACAGTTCATGAATGTATGGGTTGCTCGCCTTACTTCACAGTTACAGGATCACATCCCTTAATCCCACTTGATATCTCCAAAGCAACATACTTGCAATCACCTCCCATTCTATCTTATTGACAACCAATCTCATAGCTCGACAAGCCATAGCATTACAAAAACAATCAACCAACCTCGAAGTTTTATATTCAAAGGTCTAAGCCTCTTGACTCAAAGCTGCAAAATGCTTCAAACTTGTTCACAAACAAACGATGCACAACTACAACTTCGCAAAAGGAGATTCAATGCTACTTGGAAACATGCAAATTGAGAAATCCCTCAATTGCAAGATGAAACCACAATATCTTGGCCCTCTCATCATTATTGAATGGAACTATGGAGGAGCTTATATCTCCTGTGAGCTCAATGGATCAGTACTATGTACATCGACCTGTTGCTGCCTTTCAACTGCTACCATATCTAGCTTGAAAATCTATTCCCCTTCCACTGAACTTCCTCAATATCACCACTGAATGTCTCGAACAACTTTGAACAACTTCAAACCTCAATAAAGATATTTCTGAAGACTTTCTGAACTTTGAAAATGAATAATTATTCTTTTTTCTTTGTTTGTGATTACTCACAAAGACTTCGATTTCTTTTAGTGTATGATACAAGTTATGGTATTGCATTATAGCATGATCATGCAAACTCCAAAAGGGTTTTTTGGCCATGATGATCTACTGAGCCTTTTCCTAAATTTCACTTTTCATTCTTTATATCTCTATTTTCTCTTCCACTTACTTTCCAAAGACATTTACAAACTTCAAAATTTCAAATAACCATGCAGAAAACAAAAACAAAAATGTCCTACTCCTCTAGCATCTGTTCTACCACCTCAATCTGCCTACCAAGAACCTCCATCTCCACCTTCATCTCTACCAACCTCATTGTCAGGACTCAACAATGAATACTGACCTCATCCAAAGCCTCAGCCTTCTCAAACCCCTGTGACTCCCTTGCCTTTGCCTTTGCCTTTGCCTTCAATGACCTCTTTTTCTCCTTCAATGGTTTTGAAAGTCCTGCGACCAGTTTGGCATTGGCTATGGGGCTCATGGCATGAATTTGATGCACTTCAAAATTCAAAAACAAGTTAGTGACCACTTTGAAACAACCTCAAATAAAGTTTGTACCTGGTTCTGGGCACAAATTCTGTTTTGCACTCCCCAATTTCTTTACTTTGCCCTTGCAAAGTTCCTGCCTCAACAGTCCCTCCCAGTAACACACTTGCACCTTCTGGATGCACTTTGTGCATTTTGGTGCCCCCTCCTGGATGACACAGCATGGCTGGGACTTGAACCCAGTGCATTGCTCGCACTATGAAATTGTTAGCAGCTCAAAAATTCCTCGAAGATAAATAAAAAAACTCACTGGACCCTCAAAATTGAGCAGCCTGCTCGTTCCATCTCTCACATTCTTTGCATCCCCTATGCCCTTGACCTCTGCTTCCCCATCTTCGTCTTCTTCAACCTCTCCTGATTTTTGCTTTGCCACCCTCACCACAGGCAACTCGATCTCCTCCTCCTCTTTGTTGTCCTCCCCAGCCTCCACCCTCTTGATAGTTCTCACCTATGCTGCAAGCTCTGTGTTCCTTCACTGCAATTCCTCCCTTGATAATGTTTTTACACAAAATGCAGCAAGAGCTGCATTTTGAGCATCCACCAAAGCCATCCTTTGACCCTCAATTCTCACCTTCTTCATGACCTCCTTTGCTCATCAAACCTCCTCCTCCTCCTCCTGAACTCATCAAACCTCCTCTTCTTTTCTCTCGCATTCTATCTCCTCAGCTAAGTCCACAAACAACAAATTCTCACCCCACAAAAGCCATTTGTGTTGAGCCATTGGGCTGAAAACTTTGAAAACCTTGTCCACAACCTTTTGGACAGTTGGGTCGCATTCTTCACTGAGGTCATCAGTGAGTTCATCATATTCTGCCTAAACAAAACATTTTCACATCCTTGACTACCAGTAGATCAGCAAGAAACACACCATTTTGGCACAAAATCCTTCCCCCCACAATTTGAAGTCGAGATCCTTGGTGACACCATGATCTGGCCTCAACTTAGCATATTTGAGCACTTCATTGTTGAGTTCAGTGAGGAGAGACATGAAAAAAGCTAGTATGAGAGATTTAGGAGGTGATAGAGAAGAATGAGAGGTATTTCAAAATTTGTTAATATTGTCAACATGATCATGCATTTTGCACATGACTCCAATTGGCTGACTGGGACATTCAGAACTTTAGTAAGGGGGAGGATGATAGGTCCACTTTGTGCTCTAAGGTGTGGGGAAACTTCCAAGTGCATCGACATATCATGACACATGCTTCCAACCCTTACAAATCCTTACAAAAATCACAAAACCACTCCAAAACAATTTTGCAACACTTTGGACAATTTTGAACAATTCACAACACTTTGAACAAGTTCAAATGACTTTGCAGCGCTTTGAATGATCTTGGCTGCCATATGCCTTCCACACCACCCTTCCGATACACACAGCACACCCAGCATGAGTTAGTGAATTGCATATTGAGCACCATCAGACATGAGGAGATATGACAAAGGACTCTTAGGACATGATTGTGGCATTTTGGTGGTTCAATAATATATTGAAACATTTGGACAAGTGCTCTTGATATACTGTGACTCTGTACATTTTACTTATCATCATTTCTTATTTGTTTTATAATTTGCAAAGTTCTTTATTGCTGTGCATATTGCCTCATGTTCTCCACATGTTGTATTTCCTTTTTAATTACCATACCTTCAAAATGTATATAGACTTGTGCTAGTTACTTAGAACAACAGAGAAAAAGTCATCCTCTCCCATTCATTGTCTAATTTAAGAGCCATTCTATTAAGTTCAAGCCTTGCATTGATAGGTCCATTGACACTTCAAATGCCTTCAAATAACTTCGCACTACTTTGAATGATGTCAGCCACCATATAGCTGTCCCAAAACCCTTTTAATACCCACAGTACATCTGGTACAAGCTACTGCACTGCATATCGAGCATTACTGGACATGAGGAGACATGACAAAAGACTTTAGGATACAATAATGGTGGTTTTGTGTTTCAATGATATATTGAAGCAGTAGGATAAGGGCTTGTACTATACTGGGACAATGTACATTTCAATTATTATCGTTTCTCATTTGTTTTATGTTTTACAAGAAGTCCTTTATTGCTGTGCATACTGCCTCATGTACTACACATGTTATATTTCCTTTTTAGTACTATCTCTTCAAAATGTATATAGACTTGTACTGGTTACTTAGGACAAGAGAGAAAAAGTTACCCTCTCCATTATCATCTGATCTCAGAGCCATCCTCTTGAGTCCAAGTCTCGCTTTGTACTTCTAAGTTCTTTGAACTTTCATATTCGCTTCTCGACTTATTGCATATCACTTATTGTCACTTGAAAACACTTTTAATTAGCTATATCCATTCTTTAATATACCTCGACACCAGTCCAACTCCTTCAGAACTCCTCAAACCCCTTTGCATATTCTGCAACCTACTTCAAACATCTTCAAATCTATTTCAAACATTTTTTAAACATCTTTGTATGCTCCCACAGACTATTTGCAACACGTCTTACCATTTTGCATCTCTAACCACAACCTTTGGGTATTAGCAGTGACATTTAGTACCAACTTGCACCCTTCCTCTAGCCTGTGTTACACTTCTTAGGCCTTTTAACAGGTTTTTGTTAGGTTTCCAGGTCAAGTATTATCAGGTTCATAATTCTAAGTTCTGCAAATCATTGAAAACTTCTTCAGACTCTTGAACTAGCCTCTCAGAATTATCACCTATCATCTGTTGTCTCTCAAAAACCTCCCCAATTTGCTATATTCATTTCTTGATATCCTACAAAACCATCTATCTTTTTTACAAACCCCTCTAATGCCCTTGAACATCTTTTAGCATTCTCAAAGTTCTTCAAACACCCTCGAACCTCATTTATAGCCCTTTGAAAACCTTTGTATGCTTCTAAAATTATTTGCAAAACTTTCTCACTACTTTGTACCTCTCTCCACAATTTTAGGATAACAGCGGTGATCTTTAGTACCACCTTGCACCCTTCCTCTAGCCTGTGCAACACTTCTTAGACCTTTTTAGCAGGTTTTAGTTTGGTTTCCAGGTTGAGTATTATCACCATCGCTGATTGCATTGGGAATTTTCACCCTTCATGGGAGAAGTTCAGGGTCTTGTTGATAATGATCGCTGATGGGCTATGTAGAGCAAAACTCTATACAAGCTTTGGTGTTCAAAAAATTGTAGTGAGCTGAGGGGAACTCCTTAAAATTACACACTACACAAATATGAATAACATATATATTTCGTGTAATGGTAGTGATAGTAAAAGGATGCCTATGTAAATAGAAGACTAGTCCATATATAGGGACCAGTCAGGCCAATAGCAAGTTATTATAATATATAGATAAACATGAGGCCTAGCTCCAGGTTACCACACTTTCCATCATATAGCTGCATTTGCACTTTATTTGTGCTTTTCCATCATATAGTTGCATTTGCACATCATTTGTGCATTTTGTTTGGGCATTGCACCTTCAACACACTCTAGTATAGTCCCCACCTCATTGTGCATGCTGCATTTTTTGTCTATCATCTTTGTGCATTTTTGTGCTTCTGTCACATGTTTTACTGCATTGCACTTTCCTGCTCCTTTATATTGCACACTTTTGCACCACTGTGCAAACCTTTATTTCCACATTACTTACATTGTGTGCACATCAATTTCTAGTGACTCTACATTCATAGCTAGCATTGCACCTTGAAGGATGTTCTGTGGCCCATTAAACACACCCCCACACCCCAAACATGCCTGCAGTGGTAGGACTTGTGTTCTCATCCTCTGTTGAACTCTGCACTGGGTACCAACATGACACATCATTTCTGGAGCCCATCACAAGGGGTTTTAGGTTCTTAACACACCTTATTTGAACCTCCATTGGTTTGCCCTTCACTCCAATATTAATCATCTTCACATCTCCATACCAAGCTGTTAGCAACAGTGCTCAAGCTTGAAGTACCAGCATTTAATTCACTCTTCATAAACAATATGTATCACTTGTCCACACTGTCTTTACCACCAACTCCACCTGAATCATCCCTATCTACCCACATAGGTAAGCTACAATGTATCAAATGATATGGGTTCAGTGAAGGTGTCGAATGCTCTAATATATATATATGTACCTACCATAGTAACAAATGAATACATCCTTACAATGGTTGCTAGATTGAAGAGTAATACATTTAATACAGACATCAGTAGCCTATGAAATAGTTTCAGGCAGCAGCAATGGCAACAGGGATGGCAGCAGCAGCAGCCTTACCAGGATCAGGATCAAGATTAGCATTACAGGTATGGCCAATTAGAAATTAATCTCATTTATGTAGTAATTTATGTGTAGTCTGCATGGATTCTGCATGCAAATTGGTGTATGATAAATTCAGTAAAAGCCATGTTTATGCAATAATTTATTTATTGCAGTGAGCAGGCCTGCAAAATTGGGTCAGCATGCCAGTCAGCAATCCAATAGGGCTGCGGTGGCATTGGCATAAAGCATTGGCAGCAGCAGCAGCATTAGGCACCTGTGATTGCACTATTTCATCAATACAACAGGTAAGTTGTTGTACAGACATCTTAACCAATGAATTGATTGGCCAACACAGGCATCGGCATTGGTCAACAGCATCAGCATCAGTGGCATTAGCACAAAAAGTGCATCAGCATTGGGTAGCCAGAATCATAAAATGGGGCACAAGATAGTGCTGCCCATTGTTGCTTCAGATAGGGACATAGCCATCAGGAATATCTGCCCAGCTTTCTTTCTTATTGCTCATTGTAGAGGGATGAATGTAGGAAGAGAGATAATAACACTATCATGTTTAATCAGTGATCAGAGATCTATCAATGAGGGATTATTTAGTTGGCAATATTTGGCCCCTGTTGCTGATCTCACTGTTGCCAATCCCCCCATTGCCGATCCCCCCATTGTCGATTCCCACATTGCTAATTCCACTGTTGCCGATCCCACCACTAATGCTTTTTCCCTTGCCCTTGCAAGATGGTGGATTGTGATCAGTATAATTGTGTTTACATAATACAGAATGTTTTGGTCATATAGAGGAGATATAATCAGCATTTGCTGATCTAAATGCATTGTCAGCCCTCAATGCTAATTCTTGCCAGAAAGCCTGCTGACAATTAGCATAGGCTAGTGGGCCAGGAAGAATATTCTCGGACTGCAAGGCTGACTGCCACCATTGGCTGTGATAGATGAAATATCGCACAGTCCACTGCATTTCATATGTGACCAGTAGAAATTTCTCCCTCCATCTATTTCTCTAAGCCCATGATCGAAGCCAGTGTACTCTCCTGACTAATAAAACTGTTAGTGTAATGAATATGGATGGCCACAAAATACATTTCCATTCCCAGAATCGAGTGGCATTGGCATTGGCATCACTGTGTTGTTCAGTAATGACACCAGTTCAATTGTGGGCATTATGCCAAATCCAGGACAGGCAAAGATTAGTGGAGCCTGGTGCATTTGGCTTCAGAATAGCTGTGCTAGCATTGAGGTCATCCTTTGTTAACTGCTGAAACATACTTGATGTCTCAGCATCACAATTTAGTGCCACCAGTCAGCTTCAGCAATGGTTATACATTTTGGTATGCAAGGCAATTTTGTTAATCACATCCTAGACAATGGCTTGTGCTCAGGTGCAAACTCCCTTTCTCAGTGCCACTCGGATGATGTGTGAATATTGAAATGATTTGTCAGCAACAAGCTCCCACAACTGATGCAGCAGTCAACTTGCCTGGTTCTTCCTGGGGTTAATCTCCACATTACCAAATTCTCCATCATGTGGGAGGTATACTTGTTGCTCCTCAACTGGAATAGCATTTGTGTCAGCCAGAAAAGATAAAGCAGAAGTCTCTTTGTCAAAGGGTTTTATGTGGTGACTTCATTCTCCCATCGTTCAACTGCCTGTTGACCGAAAGCTGCTGTCAGTTCTGCATGGTGCTTGCCAAGCTGTGTGGATATCTCAAGGGCTTCTTGAGATTTTGAGCACAGTGTGACTGTCATGCTGAGCATTTTCTTGTGATTTGAATCTGTAGCATAATCATCAAGCATTTCAGCCCAATGTGGCAACATCACTGTTCTGACTGTTGGAGAAATGGAATTCAGTGATGACCACAAAGACTCGAGTATTTCCCCTGCTACAATGCCAGACCCTGGAATGAAAGATGGAGCATAGCAAAAAAAGCATTCATCTTGTGGGCATGAACATGCAAAAGCCCACTGGCCTGGTAAATGCTCAAGCCAGCTGGCAGATGTGCACCAATATGCTCCTGAATGTGGATGATGTATTGCCAGACAATGTCGTAAATAAGCATCAGTCCCTGTTGATAGTCAACCCTGGTGGTTTTCAGGGCTTGGAGGAAAGTAAAGTTGACATTCTTTTGTTATTCTTCCCAAAACAAGTCTACCAGTGCATTGGGTACATAACAGCCATGCTGTGTGCATGAAATGGCTGCTACTCCAGTCCTATCACATGCCTTCAATGCCAAAAAAGTGTTTGCAATGGCTTGGAATTTATTTTCACATGGAGGCTTCTAAAAACCCATGTATCCCAATCAGAACCAGCATTGGGAGTGGCACCGGCAGCAGTTATGGCATTGGCCACTGCAAAGTGAAGTGTACCTACCATGAATCGTATTATGGCAGCTTGGAGGAACTGTTTGTATTCAGCCTGATTTGGGGCCATCCCAGCTCCATCCCATAGCCATACATCAGCATTGGAGTTTTTCTGCTGGACATGGTCAGCTTTGAAAATTGCTGTCAGCCATGAAAATGGTTTAAAAACAAATCTGAGAGCCATAGTATCATTTTAGATGCAACTTGTACAATCAAGGTATATAGTCATCCACCAGTTCACATCGTCCATCTAATTTTCTGGTATATTTATGCCTGCTTGAGGACAGGCTGGACAGTAATTGGCAAGCGATCCTGGTTCAGGATTCAACAGATCTTTTTGATTGTGTGTCCATACCCTGCCCACTTCATTCTTTTGATCCAATGCCATAAGTGGGACATGCGCTGAAGCTCATGGTAGAGGTTGACAACTTTGGCAGGCTTCATCAGCAATGTTATGTGCCAAATCAGCTGGTAAAAGTGATAGGCCAATGTCTTCAATTTCAGATTACAGACCCAAAAATGGTCTAGAACCTGCATGGTGAAAAAAGTGCATATTTTGGTGAAGCTGGTCAGGAGCAAGTTACTGGTTACTAGGTCCAAGGGAATTTGGTGTTCTCCCTGACACTGGCAGGTAACCATTGCAAAATGATGTATTCCATTTGTATGCACCACATGGATATAGCTGTTGTTCAAGGCATTGGCAGTCAGCAGTGCAGTGGTTGGCTCAGGATCAGCAGTTGCTAGTATGGTTGTTGCCTGGGCATCAGTCCTCATGCATCATTTAGGCAAATATGGTTGAAACCCATGGATGTCTTCATCAGCATATTCAACTTCATGTTCATCATCGCCATCAAAGAAGTCTTGTAAGCTGTTGTTGACATCATTATTGCCCTTTTCTTGAAGCCAAAGGGCATCAAGGTGATCAAAAAAGGGTGCATCAGCCCCAGTCTCATCATCTGCTGTACTCTCTGTCATTCCTGATGCTGATTCATGATGTTGAGCTGTTGCCATTGCCATAGCCAAGTAATAATTGGCTGACTCTGCATTGGTGTTATCCTTCATCTCTTCAAATGTCTCCAGATATTTTATTTGAAAGGTAAGAGCATTGAAAATTGGCTGATCTGTCTGGTGCTATGAGTTACTAGTGTATATAGAAGGGCAAAACCACAAGGTACATGCCAACCTCCCATAGCTCAGTGCAGAGGAAGTGCATGCCAGTCCAGCATTCAATGTGATAGAAGGGATTCTACCTGTGTGTTATATGCATCCATGTCCAGCAAAGTGTGCTTCTTAGTGAACAATCAACACATCTCCAAATTGCCCATTTATTCAGTTGACAGTGGTTGCAAATTGTTTGTCGATGGATCATGCCTGCTGAGCTAGGGATGCTTGCAGCAATACATCCACTTATCCCACAAACTGCAATACTTAGTCCTTTTGTCTCTATCAGTTGTATATGAGCCTCAATAAGTCAATCCATGTCAGAAACTGATCATGCTAATCCATGGCTGAACTACTATTGGCCTCATGTGATCCTCATGTTATCCTTGTGCCAATAATATGTTATGCCTGATGACGACAAGAATCATTCTTTCCTCCACATCAATCCCCCTCCAATGCTGCCTGAGCCATCAGAGAACCTGGGTGTGAGACAGTATCACAAAGGGAGATATATGGTCAAAGAGTGGAGGATCATCGAGCCTTACAGAGATGCATTCCAATCACAGGAATAGCTGGCTGGTTGCAAATACTCAAGTGTGATATTCTCCCTGGCATATTCAATTACTAGGTGTCAATTGAGAGGGCCCCAATAGATGAGGAGGAGAGTTGCCTATGTGCCAAGGTGAACCATCAACTTGAAGCATGTGAAGGTTCTATTTTTGATCACATCACCAGGAACTAACAACCTGGCTTTTGAACAACTGGCAAATGACAAAGGGCTACTAGCGCAAATCAAACAATTTCAAAGTCAAGTGATCAGAAGCCATTTGGGCCTTATACCAGGATTGAGCTTTTAAAGAGATCAGAAACCTGCTAGGTATTGAGAATGCCACCACAAGTACACCTGGGTGGTTCCAGATGTGACTGCCAGCCATCAAGAGTGTTTTTAACAATATGACTGTGGAGGAAAAGGTAATCCTTGAGATCGAGCAGGATAAAATGATGCAGGAAGGTTATCCTGAGCAGACAAAGTGAAGGTAATGTAATGCTGTTGTTGATGCTGATGCTGATAGTGACTGACATTTTACAGACTAGCAGAGAAAAACCTGTGTAAGCATGTAGAGAAGAGTGCCCAACAACACTGGTTAGAAATGGGAGTGCTGTCTGTGACATTTACAGCCTGTACTGCACTTAATGGTTTGATGGTTGTTGATGCATGAGTGTAATCTTTGATTGTGATGCCAATGCCAATGCCAATTGTGATGCTGATGCTGATTACAGTCATGACAATGTTGCCTCTTTAAAGGCTACTCCTGCATGATCATTTCTGGACACCTATCATGATCATATCACAGAGCTCAAGTGGAAACTCATGAGTTATGTCAAGGCTTTATGTGCATCAGACGTTGCCTCAAGGTTGGCAATGCAACCTAACACCACCACATCACAAACCTGACTTCTGATAACTCAGGATGGGTTCCCCATCCTGCCCATACCATGGAAAGGATCACAATACAAGAAAAAAGAGCTGGAGCAATGGTTTATGTTGTATGTTGGGCAGTACTACAGTATAATAACTTCTCATGCTACAAAACATTACTTATCTCCATGCAGAACTAGCCAACAATGGTCATAGTTGCCATATTCCATTCAAAGCAATTGCTGACCAAACCTCTTTATTCATCAATACTGAATATCTCCCAGGAAGGTTCAAATTCAGAGACCCATGGAACATGCACAAGAGCATCATAGAAGACTTCTTTGACCATGTTCTGCAGCATCAAACAGTGCAGGGCCCTGAAAGAGCATTCAGGTTTAAAGGAATCAAAGTGAGCGATGAGAGTGTGTCTCCTGCACACTATCCTAATAATTTAAATAACCCTCCACCTTCCTGATGCATTTCCAAATGCAGTGAACAATGGAATGGTGATGTAATACACAATGCTGAGTCCATCACAGGCACTGGCCTGCATGCCAATGCCAAGCCCCAAGGTCAATCAAGAGGCAGAAAAAGGGCAAAAGTGAAACAAAAGTGAAAACAACCTCGCCAACAATCGAGAGCAGAACAGGCACCCATCTCTGAACCCCCAGATTTCTTGCAAATCATGGATCCAGCTCAGTTGAGCTATGTGCAAGGCAATCAAATGACCATGGACATACTCTGTACAGCTGGTGTGACTTGACCACAACCAATTAATGGTCTGGGTGATGGTAAACCAGAGTATGTCATTTCTCGACACATTTACGAGAAGTCCATCACACCCATATCACCTTTAAATAATGATGTAAATGATGCCCCATGCCCACTTGATCCATCACTGTTGGAAGGCAACACCACATCAACTCAAGAAAGATTGCAACAACCTGAACCTTGCTGACTGTCCAGGTGAACTCAGACAGAGAATTCTATTGCAAGGGCAAGGGTGAAGGCATTAGAAGTGTCAACAGTTGGATTGGCAGACAGACAATCAGCAGTGGTAGGATCAGCAGACAGACAATTGGCAGTGGTAGGATCAGCAGACAGACAATTGGCAGCGGTAGGATCAGCAGACAAACAACCATCAGCAGTAGGATCACCACACATACAATTGGCAGCAGTAGGATCACCACACATACAATCAGCAGTGGTAGGATCAGCAGACAGACAATCAGCAGTGGTAGGATCACCACACATACAATCGGCAACAGTGCAATTGGCAGACAGACAATTGGCAGCAGTAGGATCATTTGGTGATTGCCAGACCCCACCTGTGAAGAATACATTTGAACAGATTACCCCCCCATCATCTCAAATCAAGAATCAGGGACAGACATTAGCCTGACATGCCCACAGAACAGCTGATCACCTTGCTCAGCAAGAAGCTCTCTCTATGCAGGTTGTTGGAAGAAGAAGAGTAAACTTTTCACAGTAAATTTACTATATGTGTCTCAGTAGAAGACAAAGAATGACAATAGTAAGATTTGCAGAAGGAATCAAAGCAAGTGATAGGAGTGTGTCTCCTGTGCACTATCCTAATAATTTGAATAACCCTACACCTGCCCAATGCATTTCCAAATGGACATCCAACCAGTCTGGCCAAAGGAATGCCAATATTGTGCCCAATGCTGTATTCATTACTGGGACTATTTGGAATCCTGGCCCATATTTCTGAATGACCAGTGAGGTGGGGGGCTGGAAGGCAGGTCTGTCTGTCTGCCTGAAAAATGTTTGGGCGAGCATACCTGCTGAGGTCCTGGTCAATATGGTGGGTCCCGCTCCCACTCATAACATGGATCACATGGATGGCACCGATCTGGGCTGTGTAATGCTGATCTTGATCCCAATCCTGGTAAGGCTGCTGCCGCTGCCTGAAACTATTTCATAGGTTACTGATGTCTGTATTAAACATATTACTTTTCAGTCTAGCAACCATTGTAATAGTGTATTCATTTGTTACTATAGTAGGTACACATATATAGATTAGAGTATTTGACAGCATCCACTGAACCTGTTGTTGAGATAGCAAGCTGTGCTCCATTCCGAGCACCGTCCTGTGAAACCCTCATATTTACCCATACTTCCTTACTTTTACCCCTTTTATCTTTGCCATGCATGTAACAACTGTGCCTTATGACATGTAGTTGTAGTTTATAGCTTTGTTACTTTTCATAACCTCACCTCAGCTGTTGTGCTCTTGCTCTCGCGCGCAAACACTGAGGTGAATATTCCTACCTTACTTTACTTATATTCTTGTACTTACATTTACCTGTAGTCTCGTTACACTACGTTTAGGTAAATATACTAGCTGTTGTGCTCTCGCTCTCGCGCACAAACACTGAGTCTCATTACACTACGTTTAGCAATATTTACAGGTTATTGGGCCCTGATCCCCTGCTGAAATGTCGACCACTCTGACTACCGACCTCCTCCCTTCTTCTGTTCCTAAGCTTGAGGCTTCTGGCCTGAACTGGACCATCTTCAAGCTTCATTTCCAAGACGCACTCGATGCCAAAGGCTTCTGGGGCCATTTTGATGGCACTGCTACTCGTCCCACAGTTGGCTCTCCTGCTACTGACACTGAGACCAACACTGAGACTGAAGCACTTACTCTTTGGACCAAGAATGAGTGCACTGCGAAATCTTTGCTCACGTAGAAGATTCCTGACTCAGCATTGATTCTCGTGCACAGCCATGAACTCGTGAAGGACAGATGGGCTGCCATTGTCGCAGAATACTTGGAGAAGGGTACATTTGCCCAGACTGAACTTCGTTCCAAGTTCCTGCAGTTGAAGTGCCCCGAAAAAGGCAATGTTCAGGAGTTCCTTGATCAGCTTCGCATCGAACGTGAGAAGCTCGCCACCATTGGTATCACCATTGAGGAGAAGGACTATTGGTCCATGATTATCAGCTGTCTTCCCCCTTCCCTCACCAACTTCGCCTCTAGCCTTGTTGCTGCTGCCCGTGTCAATGACCTGAAAAAGGAAGTGAAGCCAGACACCCTCATTTCCATTATCTCTGAGGAGTATGAGCGTAACGCTATGCATCGCTCGAATTGCAGCAAAGCAACAAAGGCAGATAGCCAAGACGAAGCTTTAGCTGTCACTCCTGGGAATGGAAAGTCGAAGAAACCTCGGGGTGTATGTTGGAACTGCAGGGAGAAAGGTCACTTCAAGTATAAGTGCAAGAAACCCCCAAAGTCATTGGGTGGCGAAAAGGGCACCTCATCAAAGAAAAGCGGCTCGGCTAATGCTGCAGTCGAGTCAGACTGTGATTCAGAGGCAGAGGCAGCCTTTTTTGTGTTGCCAGGTACTGACTACGATGCAGACTCTATGCCTGACTTACAGGTTGTATCTGACTCTTCCGAGGGATCAGATGTGGGGAAAATGGCTGATGGTGAAGATGATTGGTTTTCAGAGGTGGCTGAGGACGAGATCGTTGATAGCAACTGGTTTTCTGAGGAGTTATCTGAGGCTGATTGGAGTGAGAGCAGCTCGCTTATCAGTGTTGACTCAGACTCAGAATGTGCTGCTGAGGACATCGTAGCACAGGTTGGTGCTGGCGATGACCCTGTCAACTCACCTCATGCTGAGATATATGATTCCGGAACCACCCAACATCTTTCCCCTTATCGAGACGCTATTGAAAACTTTACTACAATTTCCCCAAAACCTTTCAAGGCTGTGAATAAACATGGTTTTTCGGCAGTTGGAAAGGGAGAATTGGTGGTTGACATACCGAATGGTGCTGTCACTTCTGATTTACGACTCACTGAAGTTTTGTATTCCCCTGAGGTGGGGTACACACTCGTTTCTGTCGGCCGTTTGGATGATATGGGCTTCAATGTAACCTTCAGAGGTGGGAAGTGTATCATAACAGGGTCAGATGGAAAGAAAGTGGGTGAAGTCCCGAAGAATAGTCATGGACTGTATCGTGTTGACCATGAGCCGGAATCTGCCTGCACAGCAGAGGAGGTACTCACATTGGATCAGCTGCACCGTCGCCTTGGACACATATCTCCAAATGCGGCGAAGAAGCTTGCCCAGGATGGCTTCATCACAGGTCTTCAGCTTGAGACCACAGCGTCGGGTGAGAATGTCTTTTGCGAGTCTTGTGTATATGCAAAGGCTACTCGGAAGCCTGTTGTGAAGACTCGACAGGGCGAGCATGCAACGGAGTTTGGAGCCGAAGTTCACTCTGATTTGTGGGGACCAGCTCCGGTGGCTACAAAAGGTGGAAGGCATTATTATGTTATGTTTGTTGATGATTCAACTCGCTTTACTCACCTTCACCTTCTTGCCAAGAAATCTGATGCTCCCAATGCCTACAAAAATTATGAAGCCTGGTGCGAGATGCAGATGAAGAAACCTATCAAAGTTTTGCACTCAGATCGTGGTGGTGAATACATGGGGAAGGAATTTGTGCTGTACCTGAAGTCCAAAGGTACTGAGCAGAAACTCACAGTTCACGACACGCCACAGGAAAATGGAGTTGCGGAGCATCGAAATCGCACAATCTTGGAGCACATACGGACACTACTGCATGCAAGTGGTCTCCCGAGGATGTTGTGGGGTGAGGCTGCACATCATGTTGTTTGGTTGATGAACCAGACATCGACGAAGGCTGTAGCTGGTAAAACCCCTTTTGAGGCAGCCTTTGGAAAGAGACCGAACCTGAGGGATGTTCGCGAGTGTGGTGAAAAGTGTTGGGTGCGCATTGAGCCTGGGGACAAACTTGGTGGTTATGTGAGGGAAGGTCGCTGGGTTGGTATTGATGACAGGAGCAATGGGTGCCATGGGTATTGGCCTGACAGTCGAACTGTAACCATGGAACGCAACGTCTATTTTGACAAGACGCGTGTGTCAGCAGAACATCTCGAGGGGGAGAATTTGGACTTTGTCGAGTCATCCTCTAACTCACTCACTCCAGCACCCACAACATCAAAAAATCCCTCTTCTACCACTGCAACCCCTGCACCTGCTCAGCCTGAAACACCTCCCGAAGTCGAACTTCTTGCTAGGCGCATTCGAAAACCCAGCCAGCGTATCCAGGACATCCTGTCTGGGCACGGAGTTAGCTCTAGAAGACCTTCTGAGCCCCAGATTGCATTTGGAATCCAGTTACCGACAGCTGTGTTTGAGGGGGAGGGAACAGTGGATTGGATCATGGCTGCTGACTTTGCTGAGGAGTACGCAATGGCTGCAGAAACTAGCGATGTCGAAGCTTTGGAGCCAAGGTCTTTGGCTGAAGCAAAGCGCCGTCCTGACTGGCTGCTGTGGGAGAAGGCCATCTATGAAGAGTTGGCAACTTTAAAGGAGATGGAGACCTATGAGCTTGTTGAACCACCAGCAAATACAAACATTGTTGGTTCAAAGTGGGTTTTTCGAGCGAAGAAAGATGCAGCCGGAAATGTTGTATGCTACAAAGGTCGTCTCGTCGCCCAAGGTTTCTCTCAAGTCCCAGGTGTTGACTACTTTGACACCTTTGCTCCCGTTGCGAAGCTTGCCTCCATCCACACTGTTCTTGTGATGGCCGCCCATTTGGATTTCGAACTTCATCAGATCGACATTAAAGGTGCCTATCTGAATGGCGAACTCACCTCTCGTGAACAGATCTACATGAAACAGCCTCTCGGTTATCCAGCTCCCAACTCCACTGGTCAAGTCTGGCACCTTCGTAAAACCCTCTACGGCCTCAAACAGTCTGGACGTCGTTGGTACCACAAACTTGTTGGTATCCTTGAAAAGCTTGGATTTTCTCGTTGTGATGTTGATCAAGCAGTCTTCTTCCGTCGTGAGGGATGACATCTCATTGTAATTCTTGTTCATGTTGATGATTGCACAATTGCAGCTTCAACAATCACCCTAGTCTCAAACTTCAAAGATAACATCGCCCAACATGTCGAAATCACTGACCTCAGCGAACTTCACTGGCTCCTGGGCATCGAAATTCACCGCGACCGTGAACATTGCACCATATGCATCTCCCAACGTTCCTACATCAACTCAATCATCTGTCGTTACAACTTCCAGGAGTTAAAACCTGCATCCAACCCCATGGAAATGCAAATTCGTCTTTCAACTGCTCAAGCACCTTCTACTACTGCCGAATTCGCCAAAATGCATGATATTCCATACCATGAAGCCGTTGGTTCACTCATGTATGCCTCACTCAGCACTCGTCCAGACATCTCATTTGCTGGGCAAACCATCTCGTGCTTCTCGACAAAACCCAGCTGGGCACATTGGGAAGCTGTCAAATGCATCTTCCAGTACTTGAAGGGCATGAACGACCTTTGGTTAACGTTTGGTGGATCTGGAGGGGAGTTAACGGGGTTTGCTAACGCTGATGGAAACATGGCTGAGGATTGTCATGCCATTTCTGGGTATGCCTTTCTTCTTCATGGTGGTGCCGTTTCGTGGAGTGCTAAACATCAAGAAATCATCTCTCTATCCACCACCGAGAGTGAGTATGTCGCTGCTACCCACGCCGCCAAAGAAGCCTTGTGGCTGCATTCTTCTATCACACAGCTTTTCGCAGTGGACCTCAACCCCACCACTCTTTTCTCGGATAACCAGTCTGCCACCGTGCTTACCCAAGATCATCAGTATCACACATGAACCAAGCACATCGACATTCGTTTTCATTTCATCTGTTGGATCATCGAAAAAGGCTCTATTCGGCTCGTTTACTGCCCTACCGACGACATGGTAGCCAACACGCTCACGAAAGCCCTTCCTTCAGCAAAAGTCAAGCACTTTGCATCGCAGCTCGGACTGTCGCAAGCTTGAGGGGGAGTGTTGAGATAGCAAGCTGTGCTCCATTCCGAGCACCGTCCCATGAAACCCTCGTATGTACCCGTACTTCCTTACTTTTACCCCTTTTATCTTTGCCATGCATGTAATGACTGTGCCTTACGACGTGTAGTTGTAGTTTATAGCTTTGTTACTTTTCGTAACCTCACCTCAGCTGTTGTGCTCTCGCTCTCGCGCGCAAACACTGAGGTGAATATTCCTACCTTACTTTACTTATATTCTTGTATTTACATTTACCTGTAGTCTCGTTACACTACGTTTAGGTAGATATACTAGCTGTTGTGCTCTCGCTCTCGCATGCAAACACTGAGTCTCGTTACACTACGTTTAGCAATATTTACACCTGTATCATTCGACACATTGTAGCTTACCTATGTGATCTACCTTGACACCTTCCAAATCTCTGCATTCTTTGCCATCTTCAAATTTTGCAGTGCTTCTAACAAACTCTATTACCACACATCCAAACCTACCAATTATGACTACCATGAGTTGATTTGTCTTCCTAGGCTGTGGCCATGCCAGGTTTGACCTGAGGAGAAGTGGTGGTGGATCTGAATCATGGATGTTACTTGTCACATATGACTACTGTCACTACTATCTACCTAATTACACAGCTAGAGTATGTATGAGTCATATCAGTATATGTCATCTGCATCTAACCAGAAAGCACTGCACTTTGATCCTGAAAAACTGTGTAAGCTCCAGAAGTATTTTGATGAGCTTGCACAACTGCTCTGTGATTGTAACATTACCAATGAAACTGATAAAAAGTTCCACACTGTGTGCTGTTTAGACAGTGGCATGCTGATACTTGGAAACAGCTACTGGAGTATAGCGTGACTCATAACTATGGCACATTTAAAGATGCTGTCCTCAAGCTTTACCCTGGTTTCAGAGATGGCAGCAAATGAAGTATTAGTGACTTAGACAAGCTTATTGGCAAAACTGCATGCATTGGCCTCATAACCCCAGAAGACATTGCATGCTATTACCATGCATTCTTTGACATTAGCAAATACTTAGTCACACAGGGCATATTTGCATGATACAACCAAAGCTACATATTTGTCAGGGTGTTTAGAACTGACCAGCTTGAGTAGATTTTTAAACTGCCTTGCAATCGCAGTACTGAACCAACCCACAAATGTGCCATACTCATTGGAAGCGATACAAGATGTGATTGATTCTATTCTTGAGGGCCAAGTACATTATTTCCAGCCACTTACTGGGCTTACTTTCCAAAAACCTGATGTGTATTCACCTTATTCAGATCCAATTGTACCCATTTCCCAGTTGCCACCTAGTGCACCAGCAGTCAAAGCAGAAAACATTACCATTCTATTTGAGCCATCTCTGTGCAATGTGCTCAAGGTGGTAACTATCATCTGCATCATGGGAATGTTTTCCAAGTCCACATTAGCCATAGGCATTGGACCAGTATGACACTTTTGAGTGCACTGTAAGAGTACCTTTCTACCTCGACATTCCTGTCTGCCTTTAGTGAAGCAAGTATGGCAACGAGAGAAACAATGACTCATTATGACTTCACCTGTCACCCAGTCGACCTCAGGATTGTGGTCACAAAGCCACAGGTAGCCCAAAATCACCTCCTGCTTCCCTGGTTGGGTCACAGTGAAGAGAGCCCATTCACTATGGTCCTTGTACTGGAGGACTAGGTCAACAACCTCTTGAATCACTCCAGCTTCATTTGGGGAAACAATCCACATTGTAGACAGGTATGGGTTAAGATAGGGAGTGAGTATTGAGTTGTTTTTGTTGAACCAGGTGCAAATCAATGAAAAGGCCCATGGCACCTGAGTCCAGGAGAGCAGAGGCACTGAGTACTTGCCCCATATCCATAATCTGCAGCTCAATCTTCAATTCTAGTGATCATTGGGAGGGGGTGGATGCCACAATGTACTTGCATGGTAGCTTGCATTCCCAAGATTTTAATCTGGGTAGAGGAGGAGAGGGGGAAGAAGGGGTAGGTACATCTTTAGCCACTTCAGAAGGGTCTGGAGAAGGAATGGTCATAGAATAAGATTTATTCTCTAGTGAATCAACAGACAGAACTTCAAATTGGTTATGGACAGGCAACGAGGGTGTACTGTTCACTCATCATGGGCAGAAGAATTCTGTTTTTTCACCTCTTCTTCCTTAATCACCTCTTTCTCCAACCCTTCCACATCTGCAGGTGCCAACAGATCTTGGGGGGAGTTCATCTCATCCCTCCGGCATAAGTTTATGGATGTTTTGGCAGTGGGGACAGTTTCAAGCCATGTGTCTGGTTTTCCCACAGTAGTAGCAGAGATCTAGCCTGCGAGCTCAACTATGGGCTGCATCGACATCCATTGAAGCTGGGGTATTAGAGTTCAGCACTGAGGGCTGGTGCACAGGGATGGGGTTAGGATGAGGGGGTGCTCAATTGAAGGCGTGGGGAGCATGGGTGGTGGTAGGAGTGTGGAACACCACAGTGAATGCCACATTTGTGAGTTGGTTCTCATCACAGAGGGAAGAAGCCTCATACCATGCATTTATGTTATCGTCTGCTGGACATCCTTCCAGCATCTGTGCAATCTGGTCTTGGATTTCCTGGTTAAGACCTTGATGAAACTTCACCACCATGGGTAACCCACTCCCATACCTTGCCATGTCCACAAGGTCTCGAAATTCGTCGATGTAATCATCCACAGATTGACATGCTTGGGTAGTAGGAGGTGGATTTGAGGCGTCTTATGGCTCATTGGTGTTCTTGTCGAGGACATGTCGGAGATATCTGCAGGGCCCATAGCCTCTAAACCAAGGGCAGTGGAACCAGTGCAGGGGAGTAATAGAGAGAAACCTCAGTGATAGAATAGCACTATATTGAGTAGTATATACCTAATAGAGAGAACTACGAAATAGTAAGTATTAAAAAGAATAGTATAGCTAAAGAACAACTTACACCTCAGTACTGAGGTGTTCAACGAACGTGTAAGTAGAAAGATTACGTAATAGTATTACATATATGGGTATTGGTGTTCAACACAATGTTTTTCAAAGACAATGTTAGCTTAGTCTCCCGTAGCCAGACCAATAATATCACGTGTCATTTCTGAGTGAGAGGTAATGTTAGCTACTGGTGAGCGTTCGAAGCCAAAGTGAAAGCATTACAAATTGTAGATCACTGGTTCAGAGCTTCTTTGAAAAGACGATAATAGCCTGGAAGCGTTAATGCGACCGAGAGCCAGATCTGAGAAAGTGGTCAGCGCTAGCGCGAATCACCAGAAAGCTATGGTGACTAACATTATACAACAAAAATGAAAGACGATCATCTTCAGCTTTTCTCCACCTGATATACCTGTATCCCGTGATAATCGCAAGGCCAACAAGAACTATCTGCACCAGCAGATCAACTTTCCATACCGAGCTCAGACAAAACGACCATGGGACCATAATTGCGAATGGGGTGTAACGAGAGATGTTGGGCAAGACAATAGGGATCGTCTTTCTCCCAATGAGACGATCACCTTCAGCGTCTGAGAAATCCTGCGCATGTGTCGTCGTAGCGAGAATAATGAAAAGCAAAACCAGGGCAATGCTCGCAGTGTGATCTAGTGCTGCGCGATTACGCCCTGAGAATATAATTTATTAAACCAGAGTTAAAGTATTTTTGGAAAAACATACCAGCGATGAAAGTTGAACCCAACGCAATAGTTGTTAGTCCTATTGCATTCATGAGGCTTTTCATGAGCCAATGGCCGTGACCATTTAGCTCATGGTATATTGTAACGCTAACAGAGTACACCAAACTTGCCGCGAGAACATGGGTGCTGTACCATGACGAGAGAAGAAGGGAAACCATGATGCTGAGCCAACGTAAAATCCTGGCATTTTGAAGTGTAATGCGGCCGGCTGGTAGCGGACGCCACGGTTTGTTGAGCTTGTCTTCCTCCAAGTCCCGCGTTTGATTTGCAAGATTGAATTGAAGGAGATGGAGCCAGCTCCAGTATACGACTTGGAGAATATGGGATATCTTACTTTCTGAGTCAAGTGGGGCGGCACCGACTGCAAAAGCACCCTACCATGATATTCAAATGTTAAACGTCGGACTGATGGGTTGCGAAACATACCATAGGCAATATTGTTGTTTTAAAGTCATTGGCAGTGAAAAGAATCAAAGTATGAGCATGATATGAGATTTGAGCTAGTGCCATGACTGCTTGGGGGGAGGAGGTGAAGCTGTCTAAAATGGCGATTTGTGACACCCTGCGTTCCTTATATACCGTAAAGGAGCTAGCTGCTCCCGAGATATTCGGTCACAGCCCAGAGCCCTGCAGCTGTTTCATTGCACATATCATTTTGCCATGTCAAAATTAGAAAGCTTGAAGCGTGATGAAGTCTTGAAGCCTGTACAGCTTTGTGAGTTCCTAACGTCAATGCTATCGGAAAATATAAAGTCCGTGTTGAGGAATAAACCGCATCGAGGGGAGAGTCAATCATTCTTATTCGATCCCATCGGCATGAAATCAAGAAGGAGTAGTTGGCATCTCGAAGCGTCAGATCGGCGGACTGAGAAGTTGAGAATGCGTCCGGTCTATCCGCGGAAATATAATTATGTAATGAACCAACAAAAGTGCTGAAGTTGGTAAGCCCTTCGATTCATGATATAACGGTTGCTTCAATCGCGCCTTTTTTTTTTTTTTTAGGTAACAACAATTGGTATCGAGCCTGAAGTCGTGAACGCGCGTGATCACTCGGAACCAAATGGTTTGGTTTCACGATGGTATTTTCACAGGCCAGTCCTTAGTTTATGAGGGCTCCTTAACATTACCAATGCCTCTCGAAAATGCTGGATATATGTCCGATCCCCCTAGCAACTCAGGAGAACTGTCTATCGAGGCTTACTTTGTAGTATCTCTTAGCTACTTATGTCGCGTAGGCCCGGGTAGATTTCAATAAAGTCGTGCGCTGCTAGCCCAAGTTAAGTAGCCGAGGCTGTAGGTGACCTGGGAGGCTGGCACTCCTGGCGCACCGTAATGATCGCGGATGGTTAGCGGCGTCCGAGTCGATGTAAGCATGTACGCCGGCGCCCCAATGCATTCCGTTTGTGTGGTTGGCAATGACATTGGCAACGTGACTTTTGTCTCGATACCGACTGTTCTGGAGAATACTGACACTGATTCCACTCGGAGTTATTCATCAGTGTCGTCCGACTCGTCGACGGCCAAGGGGGGTCCTGGATCGAAAAAAAAATACCCGGTGTCGATTTCTTTTTAAGGCCTCTGACACATCGGGGTCTATAATATTTAGGTCCACGGTAAATATGAATCCGGAATAGCATAAAATATAAGAAATACTCAATCTGATTCAGCTGCATATTGAGATTTAAAGAAATAAAAATCCAAAAGGACAGCCAGCAGTAGCAAAATGAAGAGATGTGCCAGTTACATGTACACAAGATTGAGAATTTCTTCGCTTGGCACCATTTTTATTATTCATTCATATTAAAACTTGGATTCTGATTTTGTGTCATACCAGGGATTGGATATAGATGCGATGATTATGGTAATGAAAACTAATTATATTTAACATGATTTTGGGCCCGAATATTGATCTACATTTTTAACTAAGCTGGAATGCAATTCCAAATTAGTGATATTGAGGGTTTTTAAATTCATCACCTACTCATCACCCACCTATCACCGACTCACAACCTGATGATTATCCATATGTTCCGAGTTCTCAGTATTGATAACGAGGTTATGCTGGTCGTGGCCTGCAAAAATCTATTTTCGCGGTGATTGCCGAACCGGGTGTCGGTGTTTTAAACGTACGCTTGCAACCACCGCATCCTTGATCCTCGGGGCTGTCATTCTCATTTCTATTGTATTGCCTTGGTTCCTAATCAGTGTCGTCTGGACTCTCATTTTTTATGTCTATGCCTCTGCATTCTACCATGCCAGTGCTCGAGAGTTGAAATGACTTGGTAATTGCACATTGCCCTCAACCAACCATTTAGCTGATTAATCGATTGTAGATTCTGTGTTACAATCGTCCTTGTATTCCCATTTTTCGGAGAGCCTTTCTGGACTACCTATGATCTGGGCATACAGCGAGACTGAGCGCTTCCACCTTGACAATGAGAGGCACATGGATATTGAAAATCGGTAAGACAATTGAATATTTTTACAGTTGTAACTCATTCAAAAATTTCAGTGCATACTGGTTAACTGTAATGAACCAGGTAAGCCATCTTAGTCAACTTATGCATGGATAAGAACTGGGAAATTCTGACTTGTATTGCTTACTATCAGTGGTGGCTTGGGATTCATTTGAATTGCCTTGGCACAGTTCTCTCATTTACTGTCACATTGCTTACAGTAGGAACATGATTTACCATATTTCCTGCTCAGACTGGTCTTGTCTTGTCTTACATTCTCGGTATCCAACCAGCATGTGTTTTTCTTCCTTGACATGCATCCTGTCTAATGGTCCACTGACTTCATCTTGATCAGATTTGGATGGCTCATCCAACAGGCCATGGAACTTGAGAACAACACAAACTCTGTAGAGTGTCTCATTCACTATGCAACGAAGGTCGAACAGGAAGCACCCCATGAATTACGTGGCCTGCAAAAATCTATTCAGCGGGCAATCCACTCCCATGTCACAGGCCTAGTCCTCATGGGAAGAAGATCCATGTGACAGCCCCTATGCCAGTGCTCAGGTGCCAATATGAACACACCACCTTGTAATCAACTTCCTACTATGGATCATGACTATGATTCGATGAACGCCTATAAGCAAGCTTAGAAAGCACATTATTTAATGCTAATCATCTGTCTAGGTATTGCCCTTGATCTCCTGTGTGCAGAACACATTGAAGAGGGGATGGATGATCAGCTGTCGAGCCTCTTGGACATAAGGCTGCTTGCTTTAAGAGGTGTGCTATTAACTTTCATGAGTAGGTGCAGCCCAGCTGGGAACAAAGCCATGAGATTCAGGCGTTTGAGAATCCAAAGAGCTGGTGTCTTGTCAAACAAATGTCAGATAAGGGAGCCATTGAGGAAGCAGTCTTCAAACTGAGAGGCATGCTAGCTTTGAAAGAATTGCCTCTGCTAGAAGAGACTCCCAAGTGTGCTATCTATTTGCCCTTGGCATACAGGCTGACTAGCATATTTGTGACATATAGGACTGTTGTTACACATTACAAGTTCCTCCACCAGGCAGTCAAGCCCACTGGGCTGGGACAAGAGTCCTTCTCCTGAGCTGTAGCTACTGGCCAGGAAATATATGGCATGTTTGACCACCACTTTTTGGATGGCACTCTGGAGTTGTGGTCTCTTTCATGACTGGGTGACACTGAAATCGAATGTCTTGATGCCTCCAATTGTTATTTCATGCCCAGCAAGGACCCCCTAGGTGTGAAAAGAATTCTGTTCCACATTGGCATAAACTTCCAACATATTTTGGCAGACATGATGATTGGGTCTTCTGGGCATTATTTCATCCATGCTGAGGACAATCAGGTGCAATATTACAAGAGCTGAAGACTAGCAGACAGGGAAAGGAGGTATGAAAATTTTTTAAGCAAAAGAAGGAATCACACAGGCTATTAGTGGTGGCTCCTACGGGAAATGCAGCTTCTTTGTTAGGTGGATCAACTTACCACTACATGTTTGGAATTAGCCAGGACCATGCAAGTTCAGCTATCCAGATGGCCCAAGTTAAAACTTGTCTACAAGGAGTAGATTATGTTTTTATGGATGAGGTGTCTATGTTATGCTGTTGTGACATGTATCTGATAAGTGCTCAACTGGCCCAAATCATGAATAATTCTGAAAGTCCATTTGGAGGCATCAATATAATTTTTGCTTGTGATTTTGCTCAGCTTCCACCAGGAATTGGGGGAGAAAATGCTTCATTGTACAGCTGCACCATTGGAATTAATGCTAAAACAACTTACAGTCAGGAGGCAGCAATGGGAAAAGCATTATGACATCAAATAACAACTGTTATCATTCTACAACAGAACATGAGACAAAAGCATGAGTCTGCTGAGGATACTAAATTCCATACTGCATTGTCAAATATGTGATATAAAGCTTGTACACAAGCAGATATTGCTTTTCTAAATACACTAGTGTCTAGCAAATTGAAAGGGTGGTCCCACATGACACAACAGGAGTTTAGAAATGTATCTATCATAACTGCACTGAACTGTCAGAAGGATGAAATCAACCGCGTCTAAGATTTGCTGCTGAATCAAAGCAAGCATTATGCCATTTTGTATCTTTAGACAGCATACTGTCAGATGAGTCAGGCAACATTGGACAGCAAAATTGTACCAACAGAAGATGCAGATGGGTCATAAAACATATGAAAATCCCTGAACAGATCCAAAATGCACTATGGTCACAATCTGCATGTGCTAACACTGAACAAATTCCACCAAGACTATTCATATGCACAGGCATGCCAATCATAATTAGAAATAATTCTGCAACTGAGCTGTGCATAACTAAGGGTAAGAATGCAGAAGTTTATTCATGGCAATCCAATGCTGGTTCTAACAACACTGATATTTTGGATACTTTGTTTGTAAAACTGATTAATCCACCAACCACTGTTCAGTTGGAGGGGCTGCCATTAAATGTTGTGCCCTTGACAAGGACATCTGTTTCAACTAATTGCTGCTCCCCTGACAACTCAAATATAACAATTTCTCAAAACCAGGTTGAAGCCTTGCCAAATTTTGCAATGACAGACTATGCTTCTCAAGGGAAAACAAGACAGTATAATGTGGTGGACTTAGGCTAAACAAGAACCCATAATGGCTACTATACAGCTTTGTCTAGAGGCTCTACAGCAAGTGGAACCTTGATTCTCTCTGGCCTTCACCCTAAACACATCACTGGAGAAACTTCAGATGCCCTTCATCAAGAGTTTTGAGAACTTGAGCTGCTTGATTGCATTACTACCATGAGATTTGAGGGCAAGCTTCCAGCCAAAATGGCATTAGCAAACAGATGAAACACACTAATTGAAATGTTCAGAAAGTATAAAGGATATGACTTTATGCCTGACACTATGCCTGATGCTATAAAATGGAGTAAAAAAGACCCATATCTTGAATGGAAGCATAATGAAATTGAGTGGGCCATAATCAAAGCTACTGAACAGAAAGCTAACAACAATCTCAAAAGAAAAGCACCTTTTGTAAAACATGAGGGCAGCCCTGCCCCAAAGCATGTGCCACCAATTCCTCTTGCACTGTCCAGTGGACTTGCATCAAAGAAATGTAAACCAGGAAAAAAAGACCAATTGATTTCTCCACATGCACCCTTAAATACCCAGGAACCTCTTGGAACTATATGGCAAAACAACAGTTGTGCTTATGATGCTATCATTACGATCCTCTTTGACACATAGTGAGGAAACCCACAAGACAGCACAGCCCAGTGGCAGACAATGGAAAACAATGGACTAAATTCACTTCTAGAAAGGCTTAGCCAACATGTTAGCATGTCTCAAAATCAAGGCCAACAATTTACTTTAGAGGACATCAGGGAATACATGAGAAGACAACTAGCCTGCACCTCTCCCAACTTTGCCTTTGGCCAATATACAAGCATATCCAATATATTGTTGCATTTACTTGTAACATCAACCATTGTGTCAGTTAACACTCGAAGGTGCACAGTACATGAGCACAACACTACTCGAGAATCAACTATTTCAACTGCAATGGTAGCAGTTTTAGGTGAAAGCAATGGGACACTGTGACAAAATTTGAATGACCTCACTACAGTACTGTCCTCATGGTGTGGTGAATGCAACAACTTCCAAGTGAGGAGCACCACTTTCCAATCATTCCCCCCTTTACTAGCATTTGAATGGGGTATTCAACCACCTGTGCTAAACTCCACACTGACAATTACAGGCCAACATGCCCAAATGGCAACCTATTACCTCCGAGGGATAATCTATCATGATACAAACCACTTTACTGCCCATATCATTGATGAGACTGGCCAGATGTGATATCATGATGGTATGCAGACAGGAGTACAGAGAACATTGATTCTGGAACAGAGTGGAACTTATCCATATGCAAATGCAAATGCAGCTGTGTATAGCTGTGGCTGAATGAGAGAACTTGGACATGCCATGCGGAGCAGTGGCCCACTAGCACAAGTCACCCAATACCCAACTGAAAATTAGACCCTTACTCTATGAAAAACTATCACCACTAATGTATGCATCAGCAACTTTTGCCATGGCTCTTGCTAGTCTCAGAGCATCCTTGGTAAGTATAAGACTTTTCACCATGCTCAAGAGCTCTTCAGTACTGCATCACCCTGACATATGGATCTAAGACATGATTGGAACCAAATCTCACAATCAGATGACATTAAGGCCACATAACTCCCAGACACTTTGTTTCGGCCACCATGAGCAATCTGCAGTTTGGGCTCTCGAACCTGTAATGGTACATGTATCAAATAAGAAAGAAAATCATAAATTTGCCACACCTGCACTTTCTGCCAGCTGGTCATCACAAAACTTTGTGCCATTGCAAGTGATCATGCCCAGCATCCCATGAAGGGCATGCTCTGAGGGACCCATGAGCACAGCTTCATTATCTATGAACTCCCTGGCTAAGTGCCAAATGGTCCCACCCCTTTATCAGAGCAGCCCGAGCATGGGGCCGATGCAAAAAGTTTGCCAGTGATGCCTGATAGACAGCATAATCAGCCAGATGGGGTGAGTATTTGATAGGGTGGTACCTGAGACTAATATCATCATGAGGCACATCATGAGAAGTCAGAATAGGATTGACAGTAGTCCTTGATAAGGTCAAGAATGAAATACCTTTTTCAACTAAATGTTCTGCCAGTGATACCATATGAGGACCAAGCTGACATCATACCCATTCCAAAGCTGAGGCTGCATCCAGTAATGCCAGTTCCCATGCCATGTCCATACTTAAATGCAAACCTTGAGGCAGAAAACATACAAGATTTGATTTCTGAAGAGACACTTGTCAATGTCTTTGAATGCATTCTGAAAACCTAGAAAGTGAGAGTTGAAAGCACTCAGATCCCAGAATTTTCCTGGTACGAGTTCACCAGCATGCTCAGATCTAAGTAGGGCAAGGATGAAGTCTTTGATTGGGATAATTACATCAGGTGAGAGGTTCATCACCTCTGGAATACTCAGCTTATGACAGACTTCAAGCCATGTCAATTTCTTAGGCAAGTTCAGAGAAATACTCATATATGGTGATAATACTTGACCCAGAAACCAAACAAAAATTTGCTAAAAAGATCTAAGAAGTGTTACACAGGCTAGAGGAAGGGTGCAAGGTGGTACTAAAAATTACTGCTGTTAGCCAAGAATTGTAAAGAGATTTATGAAGTAGTGAGAAAGATTGTGAATGGGTTTAGGAGCATACAAAGGTTTTTGAAGGGCTACGAACGAGGTTCAAAGAAGTTTGAAAATGTTTGAGGAATTTGTGGAGAATGGGAATGGTTTTGAGGGATATTGAGAAATGATATAGTAAATTGGAAAGGTTTTTGAGAGATGACAGATGATAGGCGATAGGTTCGAGAGACTAGTGCGAGAGTTCAAAGAAGTTTGCAATGATTCACAGAGCTTGAGATTATGATGTGAAGATTGGACTCAAGACAATGGCTCTTAAATCAGATGATGAATGGGAGAGGACAACTTCTTCTCTGTTGTTCTAAGCAACTAGTACAAGTATATATACATTTTAAATGGATGGTACTTAAAAAGGAAATACAACATGTGGAGAACATGAGGCAATATGCACAGCAATAAAGGACTTTGCAAATCATAAAACAAATAAGAAATGATGATAAATAAAACATACAGAGTTGCATACAGAGTTGCAGGATAGCAAAAGTACTTGTCCTAATGTTTCAATATATCATTGAAACACCAAAATGCCACAATCATGTCCTAAGAGTCCTTTGTGGTATCTCCTCATGTCTGGTGGTGCTCGATATGTGATGCACTAACTCATGCCAGGTGTGTTGTATGTATCAGTGATGATACTCAACTCTGAAACCCAAACAAAACCTACTAAATGGCTTTGGATGGTATAACATGAGTCAGAGGAAGGGTGCGAGTTGGTTCTAAGTATCACTGCTGTTACCAAAAATATTCAAAAAAGGTTCGAAGAATGTTCAAAAAGGTTCGAAAAGGTTTGAAAAGATGTGCGAAGTAGTTCAAAGGGATTCAAAAAGGTTCAAGGTAGTTTCGAAGGGATTCGAGGGCATTAGACTGGTGTTGAGGAGCGAATACAGCAAATAAGAAGTGTTTTTCAAGAGGCTATGGGCGATGTGCAATAAATTGAGGAATGAATATGATAGTTCAAAGAAGTTCACAATATTTTGCAGAACTTAGAGATAGAATGTGAAGCTAAGACTCAAGAGAACAGCTCTTGAATCAAATGATGAGGGAGAGGGTAACTTCTTCTCTATTTCCCTTTTGCTTGGCTATCTAAGTAACTAGTACAAGTTTATATACAATTTGAAGAGATAGTACTTAAAAGGAAATAATAACATGTGGAAAACATGAGGCAATATATACAACAATGAGGACTTTGTAGATCATAAAAGAAATGAGAAATAATAAATAATAGAAATGTACAGTGTCCCCATATTGTAAGAGTACTTATCTTTTGCTTTGATATATCATTGAAACATCTAAATGCTATTATCACATCATAAATCTCTCATCGTCTCTCATTGTGTCCAGTAGTGCTTGATACAATGAAATAACTCATTCTGGTTGTGCAGCATGTATTAAAAGGGTTTCAAGACAGTTATATGGTGGCTGATGTTGTTCGAAGTGGTGTGAAGTCATTTGAAAGCATTCAAAGTGTCGCAAAATTGTTCAAAGTAGTGAAAAATCATTTGAAAAGTTTGAAATAGTTCGAAAAGTGTTTGAAATTGATTTCATGGCATTCATAGTGGTTTGGAGCATCTGTCATAATGTGTCAATATGATTGAAAGCCATTCCAGACCTTAGAGTGTGCAATAGACCTATCATCGGAAGGGTGGTGGGATAGGCATATGGCAGCTGGCATCATTCAAAGTGCTGCAAAGTTTTTTGAACTCATTCAAAGTATTGCAAAATCATTTGAAGTGTTGCGAAATCATTCAAAGTTGTTCAAAATTGTTTCTGAGTGGTTTCATAGGGTTTGTAGGGGTTGGAATTGTGAGTCATAATGTGTTGATGCATTTGAAAATCTCCCCAGACCTTAGAGTGCAAAGTGGACCTATCAATGGGTGTTCCTCCATGCAGTATCCATAGTGACAACATAGGATAGTTTTGAGATCTTCAACTGCAGCTTCCATAACTTCTGGTAATTGATTACAATGAGTATCAAGGAGGTCATCAGCCCATGACTGGCTCTCATTAGAAGCTGCAAGAAATAATTCATGACTAGAGGTTGTCGAGGAAGGTTACTGATGATATATTCTGTGCTACTGACAGATACAAGCAGGGCTAAATCTGGATGTGGGAACTGTATGGGAATCGGTGGGGAACATGAGCTTGGAGAATTAGTGAGGAAGCAACATGCACACTTGGCAGGGGGTTAATCAAGACCAGGAGGGTAAGGGTGATGGCTTGTACAATTTATATTAGTACTCTCAGTGCCAACAGGGTCAGGGAATCAATGAAGATATAAAGCTGAGGTTGTAGGAAGAGAGGATGGGACTATGGAGGCATCTCAGCAAACAGGCTGCACATAGGAGTTGGAAGGAATAGGAAGGTGGTCAGAAATTGCAGCAGAATATGGCTGTTTGCACAAAGGACCACTTGGCATCAGAAGGACCATATCCTGTGTACTTGCAATGAAGGAAGGGGATCACTTTGATGGGCATCAATGGTTTCCAGCAGTGGTTTTATAGTACATGCAGCTGCAACAGAGGATAGGCATAGCTCAGGTAGGCTGTGGATTCTCATGGGATTTAAGGGTGTTCCTGTACTGCTAGACTTTGTTGTCCTCTTCATCTGATGATGGAGGGTAGTACCACTTCCAGCCAGGACAGAACTCAGAGTGCAAGTCCCATTCATTATAAAAGCCATCATAGCACCACTGAGCTTTGGAAAATGGATACCAAATGTCCCATCTGTTCATGTACTTTCTAACCCAAAATCCATCAACCTCCTCCCATTTGTAAACAGCAGCACTCTTTTTCCCTGGTGGCTCTTGGTTGGCATAAGCCTTCTCTCAGGCTTCTTGGTGTTCCCAGTTGGCAAGAATCTCCCTGTTCATCTTCTTCAAGTTTACTTCAGCCCATCTTTCAAAGAAAGCTGTCCAAGATTTGCCTTTCTTTTGCCTGCTACCCTTCTTGACTTCCAGCTCAGTCTGATTAATAGCTGGGGCAAATGAATTATCTTGCACAGTTAATGAAGGTGGCAGTGACAGTGGCACTTCCAGATGAAGAGCACTTCACTTTGATCATGGCTGAAATGGTCTTGCCATAGGGAGGACTGGGAATCCAAGTGAACCATTGAAGTGGTTGCAAAGGGTTCTTATCATATGTGCCCCAGTAGTACCAAATCTTGATACCAAAGAGAATCATTATGCAGCCATTGGCACTGGCCAATATAAATGATGACACCCTTCCTGGTGAAATTTTGGAACTTGGCAACAGATGGAGCAGCTTGACCCAGTTGCAGTGCACTCCTTGGTTGATAAGATAATGAGCCCAGGTTGGGTAGTCACTGGTCATTTTGTGTTCCAAGCAGTAGATGGTGATGCCAAAACTACATTGTGCCATCAAACTGATGAAGGCAGCTTTGGAGACAGAAATGGCCTTTCAAGCTTTCTTTTCAGTTTTGTAAGCTGCATTGTACCTGAAGTGGGAGGGTGGAAGGAAGAAAAGAACACTGTAATTATAATTGGGGTTTTGTAGTGAAGCTAGATCCAAGAGTTTCTGCACAATGAACAGCAATTTTTACTCCAGCATAACCACCATTTGGCAATGGATGTTAAGAGTTCAAAACTGTGAGCTGAAGGTTCAAGGGCACCAGTGGCAAAACTTATTTTCAAGGACTTAAGAAGTGGCTCTTCAAAATTTGGCTTGTTGGGGATGAATGGAAAGTAGGGATAGCCATCAAGAGACCACATTATATTTGCAACTAAATGAGGCTGCACATCTTTGGGAAGTGAGTTGATGAATGGTGGAAATGGTGAAGGTAAAGCCATGGCTGTTGATGAGCTGAAAATATTGGAACCATCATGAAGAAAAATTGTGGTGTTTTTGCCTAAGAGTACATCAGAAGGAGTCAACAAATGCAAAAATAAACAATACTCACCAGTCACCATTTTGCATATATGGAGACCACAGATATCAGGGATCAGGGAATGAGAGGCAAATTAAGCCAATGCCAATGAGTAAATGCTCCATTAGACAGGTCTTTACATCCAAGAATAGGGAAGCTTCATTGCATTAACATGAATGAGCAAACCCTCGAGATCAAGACTGTGTTGTGCAACCTGTGAAAAGAGTGTATTGTGCAGAGAAAGATTGAGAAGATACAAATAGTTTGTTGTATTAACCCTAATGAACAAACTTGCTGAAGCAGCAAATGAAGGATCAAACACTGATGGAGGTTCTAGGAAAAGGAGTCTATGCTAAAGCAACAATTCACTGCATTAATGCAAACAAAGAGTACTATTAACAAGTTGACGAAAGTGAAGTCATGACAGTCACTACAAATGTTGAGTGTGACAACTTCTGAGTCAAACTTGAATCTTGACTGTTGGTGACGAGCCTTGGTTACAGTTAACTGAGCCAAGCACATCTAGAGACTTGTCTTGTCTTGTCCCTGGCTTTCTGGCTTTGTGCAAGAATCATTCACTGTTACTTGTTTGATATCTGCCTATGCTAACTAGAGCTAAGGACATGCCTCAATAAACCCATCCTCCTTATTCCTTAAGTCTGAACTTTCAGGGCTTTCTTCAGGAGTGCATACACCAGAATCACCTTATTTCATCACAGTTAACTGGATGAAGTACTTCTGATTTTATACCCAGATGAACCTGCCTTGGTCCCTCTACCATTGCAGTTAATCAAAAAGGGGAACTTCATACATAGTATGATGTGAGAGCCATGTCCCTCATCAATTCTGTGAGTAGCCTGACATACATCTATATATGTGTATTGATTTGCCTCAAATAAAACAGCTAGCTAAACAAGAACCCTTTCATTGTTCTGCTTTGCACAGCAAAGTAATACATCTATTGGACACTTGCCCCCCCTTTTCACTGTGCCCCAATTCTCATCCACTTGAACTTCTCTTTTGATGGGTCCACCATGAATCATTGGTCATTGGGGTCTTGTTCCTTGAACTAATCATTGTCATAGAATTCACGTGGAAGATTGGAGATGTGGTGATGGTTGCTAAGCAGATTGTGGTAGTAGTGTATTCTTGGCCCAGGTTTTGATCCTCATGGCAAAAATAGATCCTTGTCCTTGATCCACTGCTTGTCAAATATACTCAGTTCTTTGTTAATGTTGTGCCTACATGGCATTGTTTTCACATGAAATATTGTCCTGTCTAGTTCTCCTTCAACATCACTTTTATCAGAGCTCATGCCATCTTCTCCAAGATGTTGGAGAAGCTGTTTCATCCATGGCCATGCGGAAATGTCTGTTGCTCCTTCCTCATGTTTCAATTGGACCATTGGCTGAACAGTGGATAAACACTAGTTATATCTCTGAAGGATGATTAGCTTCATTATTAACTAAGGACTTTCAGTACCTATGGCTCTGTGCCGCATCCCCATGCATGAATATTTGCTGGTCTCATTCTTTGACATGATCATTCAATCTTCCACCTCCTGCAATGTTTCTACCTCACTGTCATCTTTGATCTTTGGCTGTGCCTTCCTCTGATATCCTTTTGCATAATCTATCTTCTCCATGATCATATTGAGGAAATATGCTTCAGATCTTTTTGGGAGATCAGCCCAGCCATCCAACTTCATTAGAAGCAGTTTATCTAGCAAAATCTGTGCCACCCTCTTGTCCACCTAAAAGGTTTCTTACCCCTCATGTCAAGTTGTAAATTACTCTCAATAGGGCCTTTTCCATGCCTCTTTGCATAAGCATAAATAACTTCAAGTGGTGGACAGTTGTGTAGTGTAAAATCCTCATCATTCTCCACACTGAATGCATTTTTTATGAGATACCATATGAGAGACTTAGCAGCATCAGTTACTGTATGCTACACTGTACCACACAACTTACCAAAATAACTGAATGTTTGTCCTTTTTGTCTGCCTGCTTCTCAGCTTGCAATTCTTGCTTAAATTTGGATTGTTTATGATGTGGCTGGGCCATTGCATGTATACCTGACTGCTCCCAGTCAAGTTGTACAGCATGGAGGGCACAGTCTTCCATGAGTTTCTTGAGCTGATGCTCGCCTATAGTTACTTCTTGATTCATTGCTTTGTCCTGATCTGTGTCTTCCAACAATGATGGCAAATCTGTTGAATCAGGCTAAAGAAGAGTTGTTCTAGTGAATGGCCTTTAAATGAATAGTAACAGGCTACACACCTCATCTGAAGAGAGCACTAGGACCAACCTTTGCTTTATCCATAAGACCTTCTTTTGTTGGCATATCTGTGCCAAACTTTTATGTTCTGTGCACGTAGTTGATTGTGAGGGTCCATGATTTTGTATGGTGCTCAGATGGGGCTGCAGGGTCTTGCTGCTTCATTCTGGATACTACAAGAGCATTGGTTGTTGGACCATAGAGCCTTTTGATGGTGCACCAGTCCCTTACATTCCAGTCATTCCTATTCCAGTCATTCCTGTTTCAGTCTCTCCCATTCCAGTTTATGTGTCACAGCTGATAACTCATTATCTTTGTCAGCCTGAATTATTGACTTCAGCCCTGATCCTCGTAGTGATTGTGTACTTACCTGTAAAGCTGTGAGTTGTTTGAACATTGCCTGTTCCTGTCCTGTGCCACCTCTTCATGCATTTTCAAAGTCTTCTGGAGCTCAATGCAGTGAAGCACTTCCAAGTGGGCTTGATTGTTTCTCTGCTGATAGATCACCATCTGTTGTTTCTTCAGCTTTTGGCAAAGCCCAAGATCTTGACTCCCTATAAAACAGCAATGTTTAAGCATCTGTTGTGGGTTTACTTTGTTTGTCTGCACCCATGGAATGTGAGGATGTTTTTTGTCAACATATAGACATTTGATTGTCTGAAATAAGGAGTAAATAAAACCATTTAGTTGGGATGATACTTTGGATTGACCTATGTTCCATGCAAATCATGGTTCTCTCCCCCATCCTATTGATGCTCACTTTCAGTTGCTGATATTTCCTGGACTGCACTGTGATAATCATTCCAGGGATTTTCTAGGTCTACTTCCATTTTCTCATTGGGAGAAAGTGTGGAAGAGAGAAACAATGGCACTGTTGGTGGGTTGCTTGATGTGCTATGGGACATGATTAAATGAGATGGGTCTGAGATGTCATACCCTACTTTAAACTGTGTATTCAGCCTGCCTTGTGACCTGACAGACAATAAAGGTCATTTTTGTCTCTTTTTGGATTATCTGAAGATGTGTCCCTATTTGGCATTGACTTTTCTGCTGCCATTTTCCAAGTTTTCTCCATTTATTCTAGGCTGTACAGCAAGAACAATGGTCCTGTTTATGGTGTTCTTGTTTAGACTAGGGCTCATGGATTTGCATGGTCATGCACAGAATATTCAATCTACTTGATAATTGTTATATCAGGGGCTCTCCATTGCAAGTTGCTTTAAAAGTTTTTGGCTCAGACATCTTTAACATTTTCCATATTTACTTTCATTGCCCATGCTGGTCACCCACCCATTCTGCACTTCTTCCAGCCTCATTGCATTCACTAAATTTCCTCCACTCATTCATGGTCAATACTCATAGTTATGTGCCCATATCCTATTGGGTGAGTAATGTTTAATTGCAGGGTATTATATCATGCACATGCTGATCATAGATTTAGGAAACATGGGAGGCAAAGTTGTGTTTGCATCTTTATTTGACTGTAGCATTCATGCCCCATCAGGTTCTCATCACTGCTGATAGGTTCACTGTCCACTCTAGGATCTGGGAAGGTTTCCAAATGTATCGACACATTATGACTTATGATCCCAACCCTTACAAACCCCACAAAATCAATTTTGAACCATTTCAAATGACTTCACAACATTTTGAACACCTTTGAATAACTTTGCACCACTTTGAATAATGTTGGCCACCATATGGCTATCCCAACACCATTTCTATACACACAGCACATCTGGCATGAGCCATTGCATTGCATATCGAGCACTACTGGACATGAGGAGACATGACAAAAAGACTTTTAGGACTTGATTGCAGTGTTTGGCATTTCAATGATATATTGAAACAATAGACAATAGGACAAGTACTCTTACTATATGGCAACACTGTACATTTCATTTATTATTGTTTCTCATTTGTTTTATGACTTACAAAGTCCTCTATTGCTGTGCACATTGCCTCATGTTTTCCACATGTTATATTTCCTTTTTAAGTACTACAAAGATTTTATAAATAAAATAATAAAAATATAAATAACTAATAAAAAATTTGTACCTCTTGGTTTGTATGAACAGATCTGCAAAATGCTAAAAAAGAAGATAGAAGCAGGAGTATACAAACCATTGAACTCTTTGTATCGATTGTGATGGTTTTGTATTGTGAAGAAAGATGCAAAATTACTTTGGATCATCCACAGTCTCGAACCACTAATGAAGTAATGATACAGCACTCAGGTGTTGTACTGATGGCTGAACGTTTAGCACAACAATTCAGTGGATGATTTTGCAGAGGAATGTTAGATCTTTGTGTGGCATTCGATGAAAGGAAGTAGCAGAATCATCTTGCCATCTAACAATGTTTCAGACACCATTTGTAGCACTTCATATCATTACCCTACCCATGGGTTGGATGAACTCAGTCCCAATCTTAGATGACGATGTCACATTCATCCTACAGTCTGAAATCTTTCATATCACTATTCCTTACATTGAGGACACACCAGTTAAGGGCCCAAAATCAGAATATCAAATGATTAGCAGATCTTATAAAATGATCACTAATAATCCAGCTAAATGATCACTGATAATCCAGCTAAATGATGCTTCATTTGGAAGCATTTCATAAACTTGGATTGCATAGTTTAGCACATGAAGTATTGTGGAGGAACATTTCTGGTCCTAAACTTCACCTTTGCATCCCCAAAGTTATTGTTTTAGGGCATCGATGCAACATTGAAGGTTGTATGACCAATCCCACCTGCATCACAGCAGTTAGCAAATGGGGACCTTGTCAAAACCTTACCAAAGTTAAAGTGTTCCTAAGAACTATTCAAGTTTGTCATATCTTCATTCAAAATTTTGCTCAATGTGCTGCAGCACTGATTCAACTCACTCACAAAGATGTTCCTTTCAAATTTGAACTGGAACAAATAGCAGCACAAGAAGATTTGAAAGAAGCTCTAATCAACTCTCTAGTGATTCAAGCTATCGACTACTCATCCCCCACTCCAGTTATCCTATCAGTCGACACTTCGCAGATTGCTATCAGTTTCTTTCTTGCTCAATGTGATCCTGACAACCCTCAAAAATGGTATTACAGTCAATTTGGATCAATTATGCTTAACAACTGTGAATCTCAATTTTTGCAACTAAAACTCGAACTCTATGGTTTATATCATGCTCTGGGAGCACTGCAATTGTACCTAACAGGGGTGTAAAAGCTTATTGTCAAACCAAGGTATATCAAAGGCATGCTCTTGAATCCTGATATCACACCTAGCGCTAGCTAGCATCAATCAATGAATAGCATCAATCCTAACCTTTCACTTTATATCAATCCATGTCACAGGGACACACCATGGTCCAGACAGACTTCTGAGATGCCCCCCACAAGACAAAGATGATCAGCTCGACAATGAAAACAATTTCAGAGACTGGATCAACCATCTTCATGGATTTGTACATCAAATCAATCCTGTTATGACTCATCCCTTTTCTTCCCATCAAATTTTGACCCTATCCCTCATGATTGAACAATCCAAAAAAGGACAATGAAAAATTACTTTGCATTTGAAAATGGTTACATGATCTGGTGTGACCCCCTGATCTATCAGATGCTGAATATGCTACATTTATTTGATATTGTATCAAATTCTTTTTAGACTCAGGCAAACTATGGAGAAAGGACTCCCATGGAGCTCACAAGATCATCGCAACTCCAGAATATCATCTCAAAATTATTTGCACAGCTCACAACAATATCGGACACAAGATGGTTTTAGCTATGAAATTAGTTATTGCCCTTCGATTTTGGTGGCTGAACATGAAAGCTGACATTGCATGGTTTATTCATACTTGCCACCTATGTCAAATTCAACAAATGCAAAATCTTCTAATTCTGCCTACAGTCTCCACTCCAGCACCTCTTTTTGGCAAAGTCTATATTGATACAATGCAAATGCCCCCATTGAACAGATTCAAATATGTTGTACAAGGTCGATGCTCACTAACAACTTATCCAGAATGGCAAAAACTTCGATGTGAAAATGCCACATCTCTTGGCAATTGGATCTTCAAAGACATCATTTGTCGATGGGGCTCACTATATGAAATCATAACTGACAATGGCACTGCATTTATTGCAGCTATGGAATATCTCATGAAACAGTATCATATCAACCACATTCGAATTAACAGTTACAATTCATGTGCCAATGGACTCATTGAACAAGCCCACTTTGATGTTCAACAATCTCTATTCAAAGCTGTTGATGGAGAACAAGCGAAATGGTCAGCAGGAGCACACTTAGTATTTTGGGCAGAATGTGTCACGATTCATAAATGTATGAATTGCTCTTTTTACTTCACAGTTACAGAATTGCATCCTCTAATCCCATTCAATATCTCCGAATGACATACTTGCAACCACCTCCCAATTCTATCTTATCAACAACCAATCTCATAGCTTGATGAGTCATAGCATTACAAAAATGGTTAAACTACCTCGAAGTTTTATATTTGAAGGTCTATGCCTCTCGACTCGAAGCTGTGAACCACTTTGAACTTGTTTACAAACAAATGATGCACGACTACAACTTTGCGAAAGGAGATTTAGTGTTACTTCAAAACATGCAAATCAAGAAATCCCTTAATTGCAAGATGAAACCATGATATATTGGCCCTTTCATCATTATTGAATGGAACTATGGAGCTTATATCCTCTGTAAACTCAATGGATCAGTACTACATTGACCTGTTGCTGCCTTTTGACTGCTACTGTATCTCACTCAAAAGTCTATTCCCCTTCCACCAAACTTCCTCAATACATCTTGAACAACTTTGAACAACTTCGAATCTCAACAAAGATATTTCCAAAGACTTTCTGGACTTCAAAAAACAAATAATAATAATTTTTTCTTTGTTTGCAATTACTTATGAAAGACTTCAATTTTCTTTTAGTGTATGATACAAGTCGCAATATCACACTATAGCATGGTCATGAAAACTCCAAAGGGTTTTCCAGCCATGATGATATTCTGAGCCTTTCCATTACCTTCCCTATTCTTTTTACTTTTCTTATCACTACTTCTTGAGATTCAGAAGATTCCAATTCCAAATTAAAAGATATACAACAAAATACTTTTTTTCTCTACTCCTCCAACATAACCTCTAATAACTTTATCTCCCTACCCAATATCTCCATCTCCACCTTCTTCTGGGACAGCCTTGCTGCAATCAACCTATGACACATGCTCTGATCTTCCTTGACCTCTTTGACTGCCCAAACCTCCTTTGACTTTGCCTTCCCTTTCAATGACTGCCCCTTCTGCTTCAATTCTGGCATTGATGGCTTGGAAGGCCCCACTATTACCATTGATTTTGGCCTGTCTTGCAACCTCCCTCACTCATCGAACCTCCTCCTCCTGAACCCATCTGTCCTCCTCCTCCCTTTGCTCCCACTCTATCTCTTCTGCCAAGTTTGCGAACAACAAATCCCTGCCCTATGGAAGCCATTCGCATTGAGCCATTGGGCTAAAACTCATCCACGACCTTTTGGACAGTTGGGTTGTGCTCTTCACCAAGGTCATTGGTGAGTTCATCATATTCCACCTACACAAAACATTTTAGCATGTTTGATGACCAATAGATCAGCAAGAGACATACCATTTTCACACAAAAACCCTTTCCCCAGACTTCAAAGTTGACATCTTCTGCCACACCGTGGTCTGGCATCAATTTTGTGTATTCGAGAACCTCAGCATTACATTTGGCCAGGAGAGACATTAGAAAAACTAGTATCGAGGATTTAGGAAGTGATGGGGAGGAATGAGAGGTATGTCAAACTTCGTTAACATTTTCAACATGATCACACATTTTGCACGTGACTCCGATCAGCTGACTAGAACAGTCAGGATTTCAGTAAGGGGGAGGATGATAGGTCCACTTTGCACTATAAGGTCTGGGGAGATTTCCAAACATATTGATACATTACAACTCACAATTCTAACCCCCATGAACCTCACAAAATTGAGTTCGAATGATTTTGGACTATTTCGAACTACTTCAAATGACTTCCCAACACTTTGAACAAGTTTGAATAACTTTGCAGCACTTCAAATGATGCCAGCCACCATATGGCTATTCCACTACCCTTCTGACACATACAGCACACCTGGCATGCATTAGTGCATTGCATATTGAGCACTACTGGACACAAGGAGACATGACAAAAGACTCCTAGAACACGATTGTGGAGACTGACCCACCTAAGAGAACTCAACTACTGTTCTCTAGGTGTATATTTAAGGTTTATATACTATATTACATATATTGTACTATCTTGTTACTGATGCATGCATACATATTGATGTGTGCAAATATAAAATTCTCATGCTAACAAGTGGAGCATTCTTGGGCATTTGGTAGTGTAATTTGATATAATAAAATAAAATAAAATAAAATAAAATACTAGTAGGTAATGGGGCTGTTTCCTAACAAAAGCCTCACTTAATAGTGAGCTAACAGAGGGGAATCCAAAGTTAACATTATACTACATGATACAAACACTTCAGGTGCACCTAACGGAGGGGAATCCAAAGAGAAAACTCTAAGGACCCATTGCTCGATGCCCACCCAGTATATGTGATAGAGCCAAAAATCAAATAGTAAGCTAAAAATAGCAAAAGATGGAAACAGGTCCTTTTGCTGTTTCAACGATATATTGAAACATTAGGACAAGTATTTTCACTATACTGTGACTCTGTACATTTCATTTATCATCATTTCTCATTTGTTTTATGGTTTGCAAAGTCCTTTATTGTTGTGTATATTGCCTCATGTTCTCCACATGTTGTATTTCCTTTTTAAGTAATATCCCTTCAAAACATATATAGACTTGTACTAGGTACTTAGAAGAACAGAGAAGAAGTCATCCTCTCCCATTTATTGTCTGATTTAAGAGCTATCCTCTTGAGTCCAAGCCTTGCATCATACTTCTAAGTTCTGTGAATCATCGTAAATTTCTTCAAATTCTTGTACTAGCCTCTCAACCTATTGCCTATTGCCTATCATCTCTTGAAAACCTTTCCAACTTGCTATATTCAATTCTTGATATTCCTCAAAACAGTTCTGATTCTCTCCAAACTCCTCAAACATCCTCGAACTTCCTTGAACTTTCTTTGAGCTTCTTCAAACATCTTTGAACCTCTTTGTAGCCCTTCAAAAACCTTTGTATGCTCTTAAAATTATTTGCAACATTTCTCACCACTTTATACCTCTCACTACAATCCTCGGGTAATAGTGGTGATTTTTAGTACTATCTCGCACCCTTCCTCTAGCCTGTGTAACACTTCTTAGACCTTTTTAGCAGGTTTTTGTTTGGTTTCCAGGTTGAGTATTATCAATGTCATTGTTTCACTGTGCCACATCTAATTACTTATTCTTTTGGCATGAGCCAGAAGTACTTGTATATACATAATCTACCTTTTCTTTCATAAGCTGATGCCAGGCCTCACCTTATATTGCAACCACCAGTGATCGAGAGGCAGCACTCATCATTAGGACAGCTGCAACCAGATAGCCAATCGGATCTGGTTTAGTCAAGATTTACCTTACTCTATTCAGATGACTATTTTAGTTACAAGCCAAATTCAGTATTACCCCCAAGATCAGGCACTGTTGGAAGGGATATTGATTCAATGATAATACTCAATCTGAAAACCTAACAAAAACCTGTTAAAAGGCCTAAGAAGTATAATACAGGCTAGAGGAAGGGTGCGAGTTAGTACTAAATATGACCGCTGAGACCAATACGATGTGTTTAGCAATGCAAAATAATATGTGATGGTTTGAATAATCTGTAAGAGCATACGAAGTTGTTCAAAAGAGTTCAAAAGAGGTTTGAAGATGTGCGAAATAGTTCGAAGTAGGCTCCAAGAAGTTTGAAGAGGTTCAAAGAAGTTTGAAATAGGTTCGAAGTATATCGAAGAACAAGTTTAGCAAATGTGTAGTGTTTGTCAAAAGGCGATAGGCAATATGCGATAAAACAAGGAGCAAATACGATCATTTCAAAGAAGTTTGCAATATTTTGCAGAACTTAGAGATAGGACCTGAAGATATGACTCAAGAGAATGGCTCTTAAATCTGATGATAGTGAGAGGGTAACTTGTGCTCTGTTCCCCATTGATTGCTCTATCTTCTTACTCTAACTAATACAAGTCTATATACAATCTGAAGGAATAGTACTAAAAAGGAAATAATAACAATTGTAGAACATGAGGCAATGTGCACAGCACATAAAGGTATTGTAAAACATGAAACAAAATGAAAGATGATAATAAGTGAAATGTACATTGTCCCAATATAGTAAGAGTTCTTGTTCTATTGCTTTAATATACAGTGACTCACAAAACTGAGTCAATGTTTTGAACTTTTTGATTCATTGTTGAATAGCTTCCCATAGACAACAAAACCAAACAAGGTATTGGTGTACCGAATAACATACATGATCAGGGCTACCAAACAAACAAAGAATTATGTAATTTTAATCATCCCTCATGGAGATATGATTATTTTAATTCAGGGACTCATTGACCCAGTTTTGTGAGGGGTAGTCAGAAATATTAGAATCTGATGCTCCACCAACTGTATAATGTCAAAATCTTGACAGATGGTTTCTAAGGTGATGTGACCCTTGATGGGACCTTAAATTATAGTATTTAATTAGGACTAGCATTCTTCATACTTCAATATTCTCCAATGCATCCCATCTTCTCTGCGCAGAAGGAAAACATTCCTTCCCTGGCCTCCAATCATTATTCTACCCACAATATTGCCTCTAAACTCAACCTCAGCCAGTCTAGTGTATCCAGAACACTCAGGGCTCTCCATCCAAACCTGGATTCCCCCTCTGGTGGTTGTCCTTCTAAGCTCTCATCTACCTCTCAGAGAGCCATCCTTACCCAAATCACCACTGGCAAGGCTGCAAATGCTGTTCAGGCCACCCATTACATCAACAGCATCATCCCCACTCCAGTCTCCTCAGAAACAGTCAGAAGAGTTCTCAGAAAAAACTCATTCAAGGCTGTGGTGAAGAAGAAAAGGCCCTTGCTTAGTATAAGGCATAGGAAAGCAAGATTGGCTTTTGCTCAGAAGTATAGAGAGTGGACTGTGGAAGACTGGAGGAGGGTTATTTGGTCAGATGAGACTAAAATCAACAGGTTTGGGTTAGATGGGAGAGAGTGGGTCTGGAAACAGAAGGGAGAGGGGCTGATTGAGAGAGAGGTACAGGGAACTGTCAAATTTGGGGGAGGAAACATTATGGTATGGGGGTGTATGGGATGGAATGGAGTTGGGTATCTTGCAGAGGTTAAGGGGAGAATAAATGCTGACCAGTATGTGTCCATTTTGAAGGACCATATGCTGCCTAGCTTGGAGGAGAGTGGAATTTCTGGAGAAGAGGTGATTTTTCAACAAGACAATGACCCCAAGCATACCTCAAAAAAGGCCAAGAAATGGATGGAGAACAACAATATTACTCTTCTGGATTGGCCTGCCCAATCTCCAGACCTCAGCCCTATTGAACATCAATGGGTTCACCTCAAGAACCAGTTAGACAAGTATCCAACAGTGCCAAAAGGAATTTGGGAGTTATGGGAAAGAGTAGTGGAAGAGTGGAATAATATTCCATCAGAGGTGTGTCAGAATTTAATTGAAAGCATGCCTAGAAGGTTGGGAGCAGTTATTAGGGCCAAGGGAGGTCATACAAAATACTAGAATTACAATTTATCATAATATTGATACCATCTCACAAAACTGAGTCAATGAGTCCCTGAATTAAAATGATCATATCTCCATGAGGGATGATTAAAATTACATAATTCTTTGTTTGTTTGGTAGCCCTGATCATGTATGTTATTCGGTACACCAATAACTTGTTTGGTTTTGTTGTTTATGGGAAGTTATTTAACAATAAATTAAAAAGTGCAAAACATTGACTCAGTTTTGTGAGTCACTATATCAATAAAACACAAAAATGCACTTATCGCATTCTAACTCTGTTGTAGTCTCTCCTCGTGTCTGGTAGTGCTTGATATGTGACTAAATAGCTCACTCCGGTTGAGCATCGTGTATCGAAAGTGTTTAAAGACAGCTATATGGCGGCCGAAGTCATTCAAAATGCTGCAAAGTCATTTCAAAGTCTCGCAAAATAATTCAAAGTTGTTTGAAGTTGTCCAATGATGATACTCAACCCGGAAACCCAAACAAAACCTACTAAATGGCTTTGGATGGTATAACACGAGTCAGAGGAAGGGTGTGAGATGGTACTAAATATCACTACTGAGACCAAAACGTAATGTTTAGTGATGCAAAAAGACAAATCGTGCTGCAAATAGTTTGTAAGAGCATGCGAAGGCATTTGAAAGAGTCCAAAATAGGTTCAAAATCGTGCAAAATAGTCCAAAGTAGGTTTGAAGAGGTTTGAAGATGTTTGAAGATGTTCGAGGAGGTTCGAGGTTTATTGAAGAGCAAGTATAACGAATGTGAAGCGTTTGTCAAATGGCGATAGGCAATGGGAAATAAAACAAAGAGCGAATACGATAGTTTTGAGAAAGTTCACGATATTTCGCAGAACTTAGAGATACAATGCAAACTAAGACTTAAGAGAATAATTCTTAAGTCAGACTATAAGTGTAAGGGTAACTTGTGCTGTTTCCCATTACTTTGCTTTTCTATTCTAGCTAATACAAGTCTATATACAATCTGAAGGAATAGTACTAAAAAGGAAATAATAACAATTGTAGAACATGAGGCAATGTGCACAGCAAATAAAGGTATTGTAAAACATGAAACAAATGAAAAATGATAATAAGTGAAACATACATTGTCACCATATAGTAAGAGTACTTCTCTTGTTGTTTCAATAGATTGTTGAAACCCCAAAACCACCATTATCATACCCTAATTCTTTTATTGTCTCTCCTCGTGTCCAGTAGTGCTCGATATATGACTAAATAGTTCACTCTGGTTGAGCATCATGTATCAAAAGTGTTTTAAGACAACTATACAGTGTCTGAAGTCGTTCGAAGCGCTGCAAAGTTGTTCGAAGTGCTGCGAAGTTGTTCAAAGTGTTTGCAAAATGTTGCGAAATAGTTCAAAATAGTTTGAAGTGTTTTGAAGTCGTCCTAAATAGTGCGAAATAAATCAAAAAGTGTTCAAAGTCGGTTTTGTGGTGTTCGTAGTGATTCAGAGTGCATGTCATGATGTGTCAATATGAGTGGGAGTCTTCTCCAGACCTTAAAGCACATAGTGGACCTATCACTGAAATAGTGTGAAATAGTGCGAAAATGGTTCAAAGTCAATTTCATGTGGCCTTCATAGTGATTTGGAGTGCATGTTGTAATGTGTCAATACAAGTGGGATCCATCTCCAGACCTTATAATGCATAGTGGACCTATCAACGCGATAAATTGAGGAGCTAGTACAAAGGTTCAAAGAAGTTTGCAATAATTTGCAGAACTTAGAAATATGAAATGAGATTTGGACTCAAGAGGATGGCTCTTAAATCAGACAATAGTGGAGAGGGCAACTTCTTCTCTGTTGTTCTAAGTAACTAACACAAGTCTATATACTTTTTGAAGAGATAGTACTAAAAAGGAAATAGAACATGTGTAGAACATGAGGCAGTATGCACAGCAATAAAGGACTTTGTAAATCATAAAACAAATGAGAAACAATAATAATTGAAATGTACATTGTCCCAGTATAGTAAAAAGTGCTTATCCTATTGCTTCAATATATCATTGAAACCCAAAACTGCCAGTATCACATTCTAAAGTCTTTTGTCATATCTCCTCGTGTCCAGTGGTGCTCGATATGTGATGCAATGGCTCATTCTGGTTGTGCTGTGTGTATCGAAAGGGTTTTGGAATACCCATATGGTGGCAAACTTTATTTGAAGTGCTGTGATGTTGTTTGAAGGCATTTGAAATGTTGTGAAGTTGTTCAAAGTTGTTCGAAATCATTCAAAATTGTTTGAAAGTTCAAAATTGCTTCAAAATTGAGTTTGTTGAGCTCGTAGGGGTTGGGATCATAGGTCATAATGTGTTGGTACATTTGGAACCCTTCCCAGACCCTAGAGCACACCATGGACCTATCATCCTCCCTCTTACTGAAATCCTGACTGTTTCAGTCAGCTGATCAAAGTCATGTGTGAAATGTGTGATCATGTTGAAAAGTTAGAAAAGTTCAAAATCCCTCTCATTCTTCTTCATCACCTCCTACATCGTGCAATACCAGCTTTTATGATGTCTCTTCTTGCTGAACTCAATGTCAAAATCCTCGAATATGCAAAGTTGATGCCAGATTGCAGTGTTGCAGACAATCTTGACTTTGAAGTGTGGGGGAAAGCATTCTGTAAGCGGATGGTGAGTTTCATGATTTGTACTTGTTTTTAGTGTTCTATATTTGTGTTTCATAGGCAGAATATGATGAGCTTGCAGATGACCTGGTAGAGGAATGCAACTTGGCCATTGATAGGTCTATTGCACACTCTAAGGTCTGAAGAAGGTTTTTAATTGTATTGACACATTATGACAGATGCTCTGAACCACTCTGAACCCTATGAACTCAATTTCGAACTAATTTTGAACATTTCAGATGACTTGAATGATTTTGAACAGTTTTGAATGACTTTGCGACACTTCAAATGCTTTTGAACAACTTTGCACTACTTCAAACAACATTGGCCACCATACAGCTGTTCCAAAACCCTTTCTATCCACACTGCACAACTGGAATGAGCCATTTTATCAAAAATTGAGCACTACTGGACATGAGGAGAGATGAAAAAGATCTAGAATGCAATAAATGTGGTTTTATATTTTAATGATATATTGAAGCAATAGAAATAGTACTTTTACTATGCTTGGACAATGTACATTTCATTTATTACCATTTCTCATTTGTTTTATGTTTTACAATACCTTTATTTGCTGTGCATACTGCCTCATGTTTTCCACATGTTATTGTTTCCTTTTTAGTACTATCTCTTCAAATTGTATATAGACTTGTATTAGTTACTTAGAAGGACAGACAAGGGAACAGAGAAGAAGTTACCCTCTCCTTATTGTTTGATTTAAGAGCTGTTCTCTTGAGTCTTAGCCTGGCATTGTATCTCTAAGTTCTGCAAAATGTTGCAAACTTCCTCAAACCTTTGTATTCATCTTCAACTTATCGCATATCACCTATTGTCTCTTGAAAAACACTTCCCATTTGCTATACTCATTCCTCGATATACCTTGAACCACTCCGAACATCTCTGACCTTTTTTAAAACTACTTCAAACCTCTTCAAACTTCCCCTTCAAACCTTTTTTGAATGATTTCACATGTCTTCAAACCTATTTTGAACTCTTTAAAACTTCTTTGTATACCTCTAAAAACTATTCACAACACGCCTCATCATTCACATCTCTAACCACAACTTTTGGGTATCAGCAGTGATATTTAGCACCAACTCGCACCCTTCTTCCAGCCCGCGTTATACTTCTTAGACTTTTTAACAGGTTTTTCTTAGGTTTCCAGGTCGAGCATTATCACTGTCCAAAAGGTCATTGACAAGGTATTCAAAGTTTTCAAACCCATTGCTCAATGTGAGTGGCTTTTGTGGGGTTGGGAATTGTTGTTTGTGGATTTAGCTGAAGAGGTCGAGAGAGAATGAAGGGAGGAGGAAGAAAGGTGTTTGCCTCAGCCTCGAGCTCTGCATTCTTTCATTTCAAATCTTCCTTTGATAATGTCTTTGCATGAAATGCAGCAAGAGCTGCATTTTGGGCATCCACCAATGCCCTCCTCTGATCCTCAATTTTGGCCTTCTTCGCTGCCTCCTCCTCCTCTTGAACCAGTGATTGAGAGGATTGAGGCAGGAGATGAGGGCAAAAAAAATGTTGAGGAACTGCCTGTTGTTAGAGTAGGGAAGTGGAAGTCAAGGGTGATTGAGGCAAGTGATGATGGTGAGGATGAACAGGGCAAAGATGAGGTGGGGGCAAAATGCATGAAGTTTGGTGCTGATGGGCTACTGGATCCCCATAAGCATTTTGTTTCTTTTGAAGTAATCCCAGTTGCTAAATAATTAATAGTGCAATCATTGTACTGGATTCAAATCCCAGCCACATTGTGTCATCAATGAGGGAGTGGCAAAGTGCAAGAAGTGCACCCAGGAGGCCCAAGGGTGCTACTGGGTGTGGTTGTCGAGGAGGGGACTTCGCAAGGGTGAAGTAAAAAAATTTGGGAGTGTAAAAATGGATTCACACTCCAGACCAGGTACAAAATTTGTTTGAAATTGTTTTGAAGTGATCACTAACTTGTTTAAAATTTCAAAATTTCATCGAATTCATCTCATAGGACCAGTAGCCAATGTTGAACTGTCACAGGGCCTTCAAAGCCATCAAAGGAGAAGAGAAAGTCATCGAAGGGGAAGGGAAAGGTGAAGGCAAGGGAGTCATGGGGTTTCAAAGGGTGTGAGGATGAATGGGTAGTGCGCCATGGCTTGATTGCTGCAAAACTGATGCAGAAGAAGGTGGAGATGGAGATATTGGGGAGGGAGATAGGGTTATTAGAGGAGATGCTAGAAGAGTAGGGGATTTTTTCTGTTTTTGTTTCTATTTCAAATTTCAAATTTTTGTTAAATGTCTTTGAAAAGTAAGGTGAAGAGAAACTGAAGATATAATGAATGAAAGATAAACTTTTAGGGAAAGGCTCAGTACTTCATCATAGTTGAAAAACCCTTTGGAGTTTGCATGACCATGCTATGATGTGATATCACAACTTGTATTGTACACTAAAAGCAATCAAAATCTTTTGTAAGTAATCGCAAAAAAGAGAAAGAAGAATAATTATTCATTTTTGAAGTCCTGAGAGTCTTCAGAAGTATCTTTGTTGAAGTTCAAAGTTGTTCAAAGTTGTTTGAGGCATTTGGAGTCAATATTGAGGGAGTTCAGTGGAAGGAGAATGGATTTTCAAGCAAGATATGGTAGCAAACAAAATGCAGCAACAGGTCGATGTAGTACTGATCCATTGAGTTCACAGAGAATATAAGCTCCTCCATAGTTTCATTCAATAATGATGAGAGGGCTGAAATATCGTGGTTTCATCTTGTGATTGAAGGATTTTTCGATTTGCATGTTTTGAAGTAGCACTAAATCTCCTTTCGCAAAGTTTTAGTCATGTATCTTTTGTTTGTAAACAAGTTTGAAGTGGTTCACAGCTTTGAGTCAAGAGGCATAGACCTTCGAATATAAAACTTTGAGTTAGTTTGATTGTTTTTGTAATGCTATAGCTCATCGAGCTATGAGATTGGTTGTTGATAAGATAGAATTGGGAGGTGGTTGCAAGTATGTCACTTTGGAGATATCAAGTGGGATTAGAGGATCCTGTAACTTGAAGTAAAAAGAGCAACCCATACATTTATAAACCATGACACATTCTGTCCAAAATACTGAGTGTGCTCCTGCTGACCATTTTGCTTGTTCTCCATCAACAGCTTTGATAAGAGATTGTTGAACATCAAAGTGGGCTTGTTTGATGAGTCCATTGGCATGTAAATTGTAACTGCTAATTCAAATGTGGTTGATATGATACCATTTCATGAGATATTCCATAGCTGCGATAAATGCAGTGCCATTGTCAGTTATGATTTCATATAGTGAGCCCCATTGACAAATGATGTTTTTGAAGATTCAATTGCCAAGAGATGTGGCATTTTCATGTCGAAGTTTTCGCCATTCTGGATAAGTTGTTAGTGAGCTTCGACCTTGTATGATGTATTTAAATCCATTCGACAGTGGTGTTTGCATCATATCAATATAGACTTTGCCAAAAAGGGGTGCTGTAGTGGTGACTGTGGGCAGAATTAGAACATTTTGCATTTGTTGAATTTGACATAGGTGGCAAGTTTGAATAAACCATGCGATGTCGGCCATCATGTTCAGCCACCAAAATTGAAGGGCAATGACTGATTTCATAGCAAAAACCATTTTGTGTCCAATATCATTGGGAGCTGCACAAATACTTTTGAGGTGACATTCTGGAGTTGCAATAATTTTGTGAGCTCCATGGGAGTCCTTTCTCCATAGTTTGCCTAAGTCTCAAAAGAATTTGGTACAATATCGAATAAAGGTAGCACATTCAGCATCTGATAGATGAGGGGGTCGCATCAGATCATGTAACCAATTTCATACATGAAGTAATTTTTCATCATTCATTTTCACACACTGAACTATCCTATTTAAATTTTCAAAGTCCTCCCAGAGGAAGTGTCGAATAGCTGGATTATTGGGAATCATTTTGTATGATCTGCCAATCATTCAATATTCTGAATTGGGCCCCTTAACTGGTGTGTCGTCAATAGAAGGCATAGTGATATGAGGGATTTCGTGCTGTAGCATGAATGTGACATCATTGTGTAAGATTGGGACTGAGTTCATCCAACCCATAGGTAGGGTAACAATACAAAGTGCTCCAAACGGTGTCTGAAATGTTGTCAGATTGCAAGATGACTTTGCTACTTTCCTTTTATTGAATGCCAAATAAAGATCTAACATTCCTCTGCAAGATCATCCACAGAATTGTTCTGCTAAATGTTTAGGTATTGGTACAATGCCTGAGTGCTGTTTCATTACTTGATTGAGCAGTTCAAGACTGTGGACAATTTGAAGTGATTTCACATCTTTCTTCACAACACAAAACCATCGTGATCGATACAAAAAGTTCAATGGCTCCCATACTCCTGCTTCTATCTTCTTTTTCAGTATTTTGCAGATCTGTTGGTACAAACCTGGAGATATAGGAATGTTTCATTTGACCCAAGAGGTGTGAGGAATGACTGGAAATTCTATAGGAGGAAAAAAGTCAGAGCAAAAACTTCCTCACTCTTGTTCCATCCATGCAAAAACTATTTCGTGATTTCAAATAAAATCATGCATAAGCTTCCATTCCTCTGGCCATGGGAAATCACCAGGATGATTTGTGTCAATAATAGCCTTACGTTTGAGTAAATATCAGGGAGAAGGGATGAATGATGGTGGATGAGAATTCAGTTTTGGCATATTTTTGAGGGGGTCGCCAGTGATCAGTCAAATAATACAAAATTGGTCAGGTAGTTCAGTAATAACTGGGCAAATTTTCTGTGCGATGCGTTTGTATTTCTTTTTCAATGCTGTGAAAGTCAGATGTAGAGAGTCAATAATAGGGGTAGAGGGCATAGATGTCACCATCGAAGTCATTAAATATGTTTCATATTGATGACTGGCTGTTAAATATAAATTGGCAAGAATTGAAGTAAGAAATGGTTTTCGAGGAATTCGAGGACTCCATATCAGGGATATTTGCAGTGTGTTCGATAGTGATAGATGAATTAGAAGGATTGAAAGAGATAACAAGAGCACACTGGTCTATGTCTGAAATTTTGTCCTCTGGTTGCGAAAGTCCTCTTTAACAACATTTCAATGCTGATTAGAATGGGGTATCATGGGGATGGCGCATGACCATTGATAATACTCAACCTGGAAACCTAACAAAAACCAGTTAAAAGGCCTAAGAAGTATAACACAGGCCAGAGGAAGGTGCAGGTTGGTACTAAATATCACCACTGTTACCCAAAGGTCATGGTTAGAGGTGTAGAATGGTGAGAGATGTTGTGAATAGTTGATAGGAGTGTATGAAGATGTTTGAGAGATGTTCAAAAGGGGTTCGAAAAATGTTTGAAGTAGTTCAAAGGAAGTTTAAAAAGGTTCAAGGAGGTTCAAAGGAAGTTCAAAGGAATTGGACTGGTGTCGAGGGATATTGAGAAATGAATATAGCGAATTAGAGGTGTTTTCGAGTGACAATAGGCGATAGGTGATAAATCGAGGAGCTAGCATGAAGATTCGAAGAAGTTTGCAATAATTTGCAGAACTTAGAAATATGAAATGAGATTTGGACTCAAGAGGATGGCTCTTAAATCAGACGATAGTGGAGAGGGTGACTTCTTCTATGTTGTTCTAAGTAACTAACACAAGTCTATATACATTTTGAAGAGATAGTACTAAAAAGGAAATATAACATGTGTAGAACATGAGGCAGTATACACAGCAATAAAGGACTTTGTAAATCATAAAACAAATGAGAAACAATAATAATTGAAATGTGCATTGTCCCAGTATAGTAAAAAGTGCTTATTCTATTGCTTCAATATATCATTGAAACCCAAAACCACCATTATTGCATCCTAAAGTCTTTTGTCATATCTCCTCATGTCTGGTGGTGCTCGATATGCAATGCAATGGCTCATTCTGGTCATGCTGTATATATAGAAAGGGTTTTGGAATACTTATATGGTGGCCAACTTCATTTGAAGTGCTGTGATGTTGTTTGAAGGCATTCAAAATGTTGCAAAGTCATTCTTCAGTCCTTTGAAATTGTTCAAAAAGTTGGAAATTGCTTTGAAATTGAGTTTGTTGGGTTCATAGAGGTTGGGATCATAGGTTGTAATGTGTCGATACATTTGGAACCCTTTCCAGACCCTAGAGTGCACCATGGACCTATCACCAAAGTGCTTGATGAACTGAACAGTTGATGAGTTACCAAATCACCAAGTTTTCAATCTGCCAAAGAAGTGACTCATCACAGCTTGAATCATTATGTCTGACCCTTCAACTTCTAATCCCAGTTCTAATTTTGTTTCCATGCCAATGCTAGAGGCCAAAATTGATGTGTTTATGGTGCAAATGTTGCAATTAGTGTCAGTATTGGCAGCATCACAGACCAGACAAGCAGAAGTAAAACCAGAGATGACAGAAGATAAAGATGATGAGATGGAGAAGATGGTAGAGTGGATGTCCCAGGATGATGTGCAGGCAGCAGAGAAATCTAAAATAAAAAAGCATGCTTACCTACAGTGACTTACAAAACTGAGTCAATGTTTTGGACTTTTTGATTCATTGTTGAATAGCTTCCCATAGACAACAAAACCAAACAAGGTATTGGTGTACCGAATAACATACATGATCAGGGCTACCAAACAAACAAAGAATTATGTAATTTTAATCATCCCTCATGGAGATATGATCATTTTAATTCAGGGACTTATTGACTCAGTTTTGTGAGGTGGTATCAATATTATGATAAATTGTAATTCTAGTATTTTGTATGACCTCCCTTGGCCCTAATAACTGCTCCCAACCTTCTAGGCATGCTTTCAATTAAATTCTGACACACCTCTGATGGAATATTATTCCACTCTTCCACTACTCTTTCCCATAACTCCCAAATTCCTTTTGGCGCTGTTGGATACTTGTCTAACTGGTTCTTGAGGTGAACCCATTGATGTTCAATAGGGCTGAGGTCTGGAGATTGGGCAGGCCAATCCAGAAGAGTAATATTGTTGTTCTCCATCCATTTCTTGGCCTTTTTTGAGGTATGCTTGGGGTCATTGTCTTGTTGAAAAATCACCTCTTCTCCAGAAATTCCACTCTCCTCCAAGCTAGGCAGCATATGGTCCTTCAAAATGGACACATACTGGTCAGCATTTATCCTCCCCTCAACCTCTGCAAGATACCCAACTCCATTCCATCCCATACACCCCCATACCATAATGTTTCCTCCCCCAAATTTGACAGTTCCCTGTACCTCTCTCTCAATCAGCCCCTCTCCCTTCTGTTTCCAGACCCACTCTCTCCCATCTAACCCAAACCTGTTGATTTTAGTCTCATCTGACCAAATAACCCTCCTCCAGTCTTCCACAGTCCACTCTCTATACTTCTGAGCAAAAGCCAATCTTGCTTTCCTATGCCTTATACTAAGCAAGGGCCTTTTCTTCTTCACCACAGCCTTGAATGAGTTTTTTCTGAGAACTCTTCTGACTGTTTCTGAGGAGACTGGAGTGGGGATGATGCTGTTGATGTAATGGGTGGCCTGAACAGCATTTGCAGCCTTGCCAGTGGTGATTTGGGTAAGGATGGCTCTCTGAGAGGTAGATGAGAGCTTAGAAGGACAACCACCAGAGGGGGAATCCAGGTTTGGATGGAGAGCCCTGAGTGTTCTGGATACACTAGACTGGCTGAGGTTGAGCTTAGAGGCAATATTGTGGGTAGAATAATGATTGGAGGCCAGGGAAGGAATGTTTTCCTTTTGAGCAGAGGAGATGGGATGCATTGGAGAATATTGAAGTATGAAGAATGCTAGTACTGATTAAATACTATAATTTAAGGTCCCATCAAGGGTCACATCACCTTAGAAACCATCTGTCAAGATTTTGACATTATACAGTTGGTGGAGCATCAGATTCTAATATTTCTGACTACCCCTCACAAAACTGGATCAATGAGTCCCTGAATTAAAATAATCATATCTCCATGAGGGATGATTAAAATTACATAATTCTTTGTTTGTTTGGTAGCCCTGATCATGTATGTTATTCGGTACACCAATACTTTGTTTGTTTTTGTCATTTATGGGAAGCTATTCAACAATGAATTAAAAAGTGCAAAACATTGACTCAGTTTTGTGAGTCACTGTAAGTATGCACCCCCACAAATCTTTGATGGTACCATGGAGAATACAAAATCATTTATCAGCTCTATTGTAGTAAGCCAAGAAGAACTCTTTAAGATCACACACCACAAAAACATGAATAATGTATATATTTTATGTAATGGTAGTGATAGTAAAAAGATGCTTATGTAAATAAAAGACTGGTCCCTATATAGGGACCAATCAGCCCAATAGCAAGTTATTATAATATATATAAACACAGGGCCTAGCCCTGGGTCACCACATCTATAGTATTGTACATCCATGGAAGGAAGCCAGAGTTTCATACAACCAAGTCTAGGATTATGTTTGCTCTCTCATACATTCAGGGGGGAAGAGCACAGTTCTGGAGAAATGAGGCTATCAATCAAATTGCCATGGGATATAAACCATTTGCAATCTTCAAGAAATTTCTGGAGAGACTGGAGGCATAGTTTAGAGACCCTAATCCAAAGGTGACAACTAACACTAAATTAAAAACCATGTGCCAAGGGCCTTCACATACATAAAGTCTGAGCATGCCTACCTCTACACCAACTGCATTTTGTGCCAAGGCCAGAAACTCAGTTCCCTCCCTTGCTCCTCTTGGGGTGACGTTTGAGAGGAGTTTGTATAACATTTCTTCCTTCTCCATAAATGCCAACAAACTGTGACATGCCTTGAGTCATCCTTGTATTACCAAGCACACTGATCTGTGGATGACTATATCAATAAGTTTAGAGAATTAGTGTTAGGCTAAAGCTCTAATGTTATCGTTGAAGACTGAAGTCACTTGTAAGCAACTTGTGAGGATGACTTAGATTGCAAGTAAGAGTGTTTGAAAAGCTAGGTCAAGCTGATTTGACCAAGCCATTATATTGCCATATTTATACAAACAGAAACAATAGCAGCTACCTTATTTGTAACTACAATAATGTGAGAAGAGGCCAGTTCGAATACAACAGCGTGTGAGATAGATAACCAAAGTGCATATGGTACATACAATAAGATGGGATAAAAAGTAACTAGATTAATAAGGATGTGTCATAGAACAATAAGAAATGGCTAGTGCAGCATGTATGGGCAAGACAATAACATGAGAGAAAAATAAAGTGTCCCTATTTGTAGTGTTTGTAACAATTAATGGACATGGCAGGGTATGGAAGTGGGCTACTAGTGGTGGTTAAATTTTATCATGGTCTCAATCAAGAGGTTTAGAATCAAATTGCACAGATGTTGAAGGGGTGCCCAGCTGATGACAATATTGATGCTTGGTATGAAACTGCTTCTCTCTGCAATGAAAACTGACTCATGAACACAGCTTTTAACACTACACTCCATGCCACTACTACCACACATGCCCCCAATCCCTCCAACTGTCTGCCCTCGCTGCCCACCAGTAACCACTTTAATGCCATACTGGTTGACCCACTATAGGAAGAACTTCACTCCATGACCAGTCCCCCCTCCTGAATCCCTCAGCTCAATGGAAGTCACACCTGCTCCACCTACACCTGCTCCTTCTCTTCCCAGATTAAAATCTTGGGAGCACAAGCTACCATGCAAGTACATTGTGGCATCCACACCCTCCCAGTGATTGTTAGAATTGAAAATTTTTATTTATTCTCACCTGGTCCAACAAAACAGCTCAATACCCATTCACTGTCCTGACCTATACCTGTCTACAATGTGGATGGTTCTCCAAATGAAGTTGGGGTGATTCGGGAGGTTGTGGACTTAGTCCTCCAGTACAGGCTCTTTTTGCTGTGACCCAACTGGGGAAGCAGGAGGTAATTTTGGGCTACCTGTGGCTTCATGACCACAATCCTGAGGTCGACTGGGTAACAGGTGAAGTTATGATGAGTCGTTGTCCCTCTCATTGCTGTACTTGCTTCACTGAAGGCAGACAGGAATGTTGAGGGTAAAAAGTACTCTTGCAATGCACCTGAAAGTGTTGTGCTGGTTCAATGCCCATGCCCAATGTGGACTTGGAAGGTGTTCCAGATATTGCACCTGATTCTGATGATGATGAGAAGGAGGAGGAACAGATTGAGAAAGGTGGCCAAATTTTTTGCACTGCTATTAACCCTTTGCATGAGGTGCATGCCACCTCTGTCAAGACGTTTCACCTGATTGGATTCCCAATAATCCCCAACCTCTTTCCAACTCTTTTCTGACCTTCTCTGCTGGCATTCTGGCCACAACAATTTTTATTCATCAGTCAAGTCCTTACATGCCTTAGTAATCATTTGCTTACTCACTTTATTCCTAATACAGTCTTACCAATTATGGTCACAGACACTTACCAAGACCCATTAGTAAACTTCTGCCTTTTCTGTTATTCTTCTGGCCTTCAATATTTAAGCACCCATAGTCTTAACCTTGTACCTGAGTTTGCAAATTATATTCATCTACACATTGTAATTCCCTTGTGTCTAATCCCCTCTAGTCAATAATCAATCCTTAACTTGTCCTTAATCAACCTCGACCTAATCTCGACTTAATCTCTTTAATCTCATCACTCTTCTTGACCTCAAAGTCATTACCAAACCTCTGCTTAATCTACCCTTGCCCTCAACCCTCTGAAAATCTGAACTTCCTCCACCCTGAAATTGGACAACTGATGAGGAGAAGGGCACAACTTCTTACAAATTGAAGCCAAGTCCTCTCTGGCCCATTTTCACCTGGCCTGCTACAGCCTGGTGGATTCTGCCTGGAACCCTTGAACTCCCCAACCACCGATGACCAGGTCCAACCAGAAGTCTGGTGCTTTTCCTGCCCAAGTTCTAACCTTGGTGGTAGTAATCTGAAATCTAACAACCTCAAATGTCTTCCAATGCCTCGCAGAGGCCTTCCACAAGAACAGTATGCTCAAATCCTTCACTGACTCTGTGCTCCCTCACCTGCATGACTTTGAGAATGTCTTCTCCAAGGAATCCCTTGACCCACTTCCTAACCATAAGCCATGGGATCATGCAATTGAGCTCATGCCAGGTGCCATATCTTCCTCCTGCAAGGTCTACCCTTTCTCCCCAAAAGAACAATGACAACTTGACAAGTTCATTGATGAGTACTTGACTTCTGGTTGTATCCACCCTTCTAAGTTGCCCATAGCCTCACCCTTCTTCTTTGTCAAAAAAAAGGATGGCTCCCTTCAACCAGTCTAAGACTACTAATGACTTGACAACATCACAGTCAAAAATCATTATCCACTGCCCCTCATATCCAACCTTGTCAACCAACTCTGTGGGGCATGTTATTTCACCAAACTCAACATCTGCTGGGGTTATAACAATGTGCAGATAAAGGAAGGGGATGAGTGGAAGGCAGCATTTCACATGAATCATGGTCTTTTTGAGCCACTTGTCATGTTATTTGGTCTCACTAACAGGCCTGCCACCTTTCAGACCATGATGAACAACATCTTCCATGATCTCATCCTGGAAGGTGTGGACAGCATCTATCTTGATGACATCCTCATATTCACCTGAGACCTCGATGAACATTGTTAAATCACATGCCTGGTACTAGAGTGACTTCGATGACACAAACTCTATCTTTGTCATGACATGTGTGAGTTTGAGAAGATGTGGATTGAATACCTGGGCTTGATTATTTTGGATGGACAGGTGGAGATGGACCCAGTCAAGGTTGCTGGCATTACAATGTGGCCCATGCCCATGAACTAGAAAGAGGTGCAGTCTTTTTTAAGCTTCATCAATTTCTATTGGTGCTTTATTAAGGATTTCTCACACCATGCATGCCCACTATTTGATCTCATGGGCAAGGGAGCATGAAGTTGGAGTAATGCACAGCAGGAGGCATTTGAGAAGCTCAAAGAGATGGTCAATTCCACTTCCATTCTCACTTTTGCTGATGACTCCTGCCCCTTCCATGTAGAAGCTGACAGTTCAGACTTTGTGATGGGTGCAGTGTGGTCCCAACTGTTGGAGCAGACTACATACGTTGCACAGAGGAAGAGACAACATGTTCCTTATAACCTACCTGGGATTTAGTTAGTCTTAGAGCTAGGGTTTAGCAGAGGTAAGAACACTGTATATCTACTACAGTACAGGTTCTCCTTATATACATAATAGTAAGGATGTCACATGACTCAGGAATGTGTTTACCACATGTATGCGCAGTAAGCGCAGTAACATGTGTGTGCTGCATGCATGGCCTCATGTATGCAGCATGTATCAGGATTTAATTTCAACACCCCCCCTCAAACTGTACAGCGCTCTAAGCAGCTAAGTTTGAATCTCAAAAGTAATTCCGAGAGAGTCTCTAAATTTCCTGAATAAGACAGCGCCAAGGTTCTTTGTGAACATGTCAGCTGGATTATCATTTCCAGGAATGAAAACGACCGTGACTTTGTCATTTTCTATGCATTCGCGGGTATAGTAGTAGTGAATGTCTATATGTTTGGTCCTTCTTTCCTGAACTGGATTTGATCCGATAAAGATGGATCCCTGATTATCAGCGCAGATTGGTACGTGCTTCAGTACATATCCAAGTTCCTGGAATAAGGACTCTATCCACACTATCTGTCGACAAGTGTCAGAGAGAGCCATATATTCGGCTTCTGTGGATGACAGTGCTACAGTTTTTTGTAAACGGGACTGCCAGCACACAATGCCACTCGCTAGAGTAGCAAAGTAACCCATTGTAGATCGGCGTTTGACAGTGTCAGCTGCCCAATCAGAATCTGTGAAGGCCTGTAGCCCCTCAGACTTCTCACCATCATAGACAATGTTATATTTCTGGGTTCCCACCAGATAGCGCATGATGTACATCGCTTTGTCTAGATGTTCTTGGCTAAGATTAGCCGAGAATTGCGACATCTTGATTACCGCATAAGCGATATCAGGTCGCATTCCGAGCATCAGATACAGTAAAGATCTGATCACAGACTGATATTTTGATCTAAGCATTGCGTTGGGCATTGCTGTGTTTTCTGATGGTCTGTAACCAGTCAGGAGTGGAGTGGGGGTCGCTTTGGCATTTGTCATCTCGAATCTCTCAAGCACTTTGGCAAGATATTCAGTTTGATCGAGTTTGACTTTGCTTGCAGTCTGGGTGACACGCATGCCTAAGAATTCCATGACTTTTTCAGTACTACGGCACTCCCAATGCTTTAGATGAGCATTTTTCTTTTCATCCACAAGTTTCTTGTTCTTCCCCATGAACAAGCCATCATCAACATAGACGAGTGCAATAACAATGCTGCCTGTCTTAGGATCCTTGTGTATGAAAATGCCGGCATCGGAGCTGGCATGCATGAACCCAATGGTGCACATAAATGCCTCTAGCTCTTTCCACCATGCAAGTGAGGCTTGTTTAAGGCCATACAATGCTCGGCGTAAGCGCAATACTTTGCGCTCTTTTCCCTCGAGTCTGAAACCCTCGGGTTGATCCATATAGATCTCCTCATCTAGTTTGCTGTATAAAAATGCAGTTTTTACATCTAGGCCAGTCATATACATGCCCTCTAGAGATGCAAGTGCAAACATGAGGTGTACGGTCTCGTAGCGGACTACCGGTGAGAAAATCTCATCAAAGTCAATGCCTTCGACTTGTGAAAAGCCTTTGGCCACGAGTCTGGCTCATTTTCTTCCATCTGATTTTATGGAGAAAACCCATCTATTTTTGATCATTTTTCAATCATGTGGAAGATTGACGATGTCATAGACTTGTCGTTTATGAAGAGCCTCTAATTCTTCATGACAAGCTTGTTTCCACTCATGTTGCTGCTGCCGTGGTAGGCGCGCAATATCGCGAAATTGGTTTGAAACTTGGCTTATTTCGCTCGATGGTTTGACTGCTTTTGATAACAGCCAGCGAATAAGCTTATCTCCTCCTTCCTTGGTTATCTTTTTAATATAACCTGCTTCGTCTGGTTCCCCCATTGGGTGATCATGTTCTTGATTATTGGAATCGGGCACACTCTCATGGGGTGCCAAACTCAGTCCAGCAACCAGTTCTTTCTGTTGAGTTTGTGGTCGTGTTCGGTTATGATCCGAATCTTGACCCACAGATCTCTTCCAATATCGATCACATGCAATGTCTCTCTCTATGTCAGAGGGGAGTCGCTTCTCTCCATAGGTATTGCCAGGATGTTTTGGAATGTTCCTCTGCCTGCCTGATTGACGGGGCAATTGCTGCCATTCCTGTTGATCATCACATCTTGGACGAAAGTCCTCAGTGGTTACTGGAGGCGGCAGAGGAGGAGCATTTGTCACATCGTCATGTGCCTTTTGCTCACTTGGTACATCATCATCATCATTTTCTGATGATGGAGGAAGGGGCGGATCTTGTGGTGGTATAGAATCATCGCCATCCATTCCAGATGAGTGGTCATCATCTTCTGGTTCTGGAGGTGGAAAATCACCAAGGTCTGTATTGGCAGGAGTTTTAGCTCCATGACAGCATGGGAACAACGTTTCATCAAATAGTACCATAGCACCAATGAATATTGCGCCACTAGGTCGCATGAAATGGTATGCTTTAATGCCATCTTCTAATCCAAGGTACGTCATCAACTCCGATCGAGGAGCCAATGTGTTTGGACGCTTCTCCTTGGGTAGGTAGATGTAAGCACCACAACCAAAAACCTTCAGATTGTTTAGATCTGGGTGGACCTTTGTCAGGTCCTCAACCGGTGTCAGCCATTTCAGGCGCCTTATCGGGGTTCAGTTGTATAGGTGTGTTGCATGTTCAATGCAAAATTCCCACCATGATTGTGGTAGACATGCGGTAAATCGCAGGGTTTGCAACTTTTCCATTATTGTCCTTATGGCATGCTCTGCGCACCCATTCTGTTGGTGAACGTGGGGTGCAGACATCTCTATTTTGATGCCAAAGTCCTTGAGCACATTTTGTAGCTCACGATCTTTGAACTCCCCCCCTGGATCAACATGCCAGTGCTTGATTGTAGCGCCATACTGTGTCAAAGCCACTGCCCGAAATTGTCTGATGGCCGCAGCAGCATCAGATTTCTTTTTAAGGCATTGGACCCAGATATGTGACATTTTGTCATCCAGAAATACAATAAAGTATTTATGTTTATGGTACGATAGTACTGGGAGTTCCTTCAGATCAGAATGTATTAATTCAAAGGGTCTTTCTGCACATGAATCTGATTCAGGAAAAGATTTTGAGGTTATTTTCCCTTCAGCGCACCCTGGACATATAATTTTGTCTTTAGGAATAATTAAATTCCTCAGGAATTTTATGGTGCTATTAGGCATCTTCCCTAGCGCCTCTTTGGATGGGTGTCCAAGTCGCTTATGCCAAGTCGAGTAGTCTGCGACATTGATTCCCTTGGTGCTCAATATATGAGTCTGAGCCCAATAAATAGTGTCACGTTTCATAAGAGGGACACAATCCATAATTGGGTTTCCTTGCTTGAAAAATGAAATGTGTGCGGAGAAACCACACACATCACTTCTGTCTTGTAAGAAGACGCCCATTGACAGTAATCGAGCATTACAGTCAGGTATGTAGTAGATGGGGTATAATCGCATTTCACGCATCTCTGACTTCCCATGACATACTACCTGATGTCTAATGAAGACTGCTCCTTTCCCTACTATATGAGTAGTACCCATGGCTGTTTGAACCAGGGTAGAGTCCTTTCTCGGTAAAGGCTCATAAGAAGCAAAATCTTTAATTTCACCAGTGAAGTGTTTTGATGCGCCTGAATCCATGATCCAGTCGGCACCTTTCTTACAATTTCCATTTGCACACGTAACACATATATTAAGATGTAAATTGTTCCATGATACATTTAGTAGCGGTAAAATTTCACATGAAAAGTTCGCTGTGATCAGTGGAATGTTAATTCTTGTGCTTGTGGCAAGGAAAAGGACTGACCTTTCATCATATGTACCTGTTTCAAGCAGTTCATCGACAAGCATTTCGTTGATGGCTTTCCATACTTTTTCATCAGAAACCGCAGGTTCCAATCCAAGGGAGATGCTATCATCTTCTACCTCTACAATCCTTGGTTCTGGTTCAATCCTCCTCCTCTTACCTTCTCGCACTGTTAGGTGCTCTTCTAGCGGTCGCAAATTTTTTGCACTGCATGGGAGATTCATTTGCTCGAGGGTGTCTCGAGCCTGCTGATATTCAGTATAGACTGAATGAGAGGTAGAGGCCGCGCCCGTGTATGCCTGTGCAGGCGGTTGGCGGCGAGGATCCCTTGTGGGAGTATGTTCACGCTTCTTGATGCGCTGGATGAGCAGCATCGGCAGTATGATGGTGCCATTACCATTTATAGTAGTAAAGGCTTGTGAGGCGAGGTGGGAATGTTTCTCTTTAGGTTTTTCCTCTTTAGTCTTTTTGTCCCCATGTCGTCCATGCTTTTAGGACGAATCTCCATTGTTGCCTTGAGATTGCCATTTGGGGTTTCCCCCTTTGCGCTTGACAGCAGAAAGCTTGGTGGCCTGAGGTGGGCTGATGGGCTTTCCAACTGCTGTGCGCCGTGAGGCCTCAGCAACAATGGAGTCCTTGACATGTTTAAATGTCAAGGCTCTAGTAGTGGTCGTGTTAAGGACCGTGGCAGATAGAGAATCGTACTCACGTGGCATCGCAGCAAGTAGAATCATTGCCTGTACTAATTCGGGGATGGCGACATTGGCAGCCATAAGGCGCTCGAATTTATCAGCCATTTTGACAATCTCTGGCATAGGATTTGCAGCTGGAATTTTGATTGCGATTGCAGACCTAAAGTCTGCAAAGACTTGGGAGGGGCCATCGACACCATAGTCGGTGCAGATGAGATCCCATACCTCCTCAGCAGTGTCCTTGGTGTTGGCACGCTGCCGAATAGAGGGGGCCAGGTGGAGCACTAGGCTACCAATTGCCTGGTCATTCTTATTGTTCCAGGTCTGGAGCTTGGCATTAGCTTCCGCTACTAGTGCAGCATTTGTCGCCGTCAAAGGAGGCGCCAGGGGTGGTTTTAGTTCCATCCCACTAGTTATTTGCCAGAGGCCCTGAGACCTGAGCCATGCCTTCATTGAGTCGGCCCATTGAATGTAGTTAGAGCCATCGAAAGTTTGTATGAGTTTTTCAAGAGTTGAAGACATGATGTTATAGTGGCAGCTGGTAAAAGTGCTCAATCAGTCCTCTTATTCAAGAAAACACATTCCATAATCTCAGGCAAAAACACTCCTTCAGAGTGGTTAACCCTAGTCAACCTGGGTTTTTAAATGCAGCTCGCAGGGAGTGCAATGCAGCTCACGAAGAGCGCAAGGTTACAATTTGGAGACAATGAAGTCAACATCATTCGCAGCCAGTTAAGGCGCATTCACGATGTGCCCAGCAGGGCCCATAACCTGTTGGAGCAGACTACATACGTTGCACAGAGGAAGAGATGACACATTCCTTATAACCTACCTGGGGTTTAGTTAGTCTTAGAGCTAGGGTTTAGCAGAGGTAAGAACACTGTATATCTACTACAGTACAGGTTCTCCTTATATACATAATAGTAAGGATGTCACATGACTCAGGAATGTGTTTACCACATGTATGCGCAGTAAGCGCAGTAACATGTGTGTGCTGCATGCATGGCCTCATGTATGCAGCATGTATCAGGATTTAATTTCAACACCAACAGTCTCCAGAGGATCAGAAGTGGCACCCCCCTCACCTTCTACTTAGAGAGCCTCAGTGCTGTGAAATGCAATTATGAGATCCATGACAAGGAGATGCTGGCAATAATGCAGGCATTGAAGGAGTGGTGACATTTTCTAGAGGGCACTCAACATAAGGTTGAGATCTGGATGGACCACAAGAACCTTGAGTACTTCATGACTGCCAAGAAACTTAATTTCTGCCAAGCCCACTGGTCCCTCTACCTCTCCAAGTTTGACTTCTCCCTGCACCATTGCCCTCTCTCATCATCTGGATCATAGGGATGGAAGCAATGACAATGAAGGTATTGTGTTGTTGCAACCTGATCTGTTTACAGTCCATGCATTAGGGGGTGTTACTTTGGAGGGTGAGGAGCACAGTATCCTATGTGACATTCATCATGCAAACTGTAGTGGTTTACATGAGGATGCTGTGGATCTAGTAGTGAAAGAGCTGAGAAAGGGATCCACTCTTTTACTTCATGCAGCAGAGTGGACAGAAAAGGATGACATCCTATACTTCTGTGACCATATCTATGTCTCTAATGACCTCCAGCTTTGGCAACAACTCATCTCCCAGTACCACAACTTATTCATTGATGGCCACTCTGGACATTGGAAGACATTGGAGCTCATATCATGGAATCATTGGTGGCCCCACATGTCTCGACTCATTGGTCAGTACTGTCACACCTGTGACCTCTGCTTATGCACCAAGACCCCATGATGCAAACCCATGGATGAGTTACACCCCCTCCCTGTTCCAGAGAATCATTTGGATGTCATCAGTGTGAACTTTGTGGTGGAACTACTGGAGTCCAATGGGTTTGATGTGGTAATGTGCACAGTCAACTCTGCTGGGAAGCGAGCTCACTTCATCTCCACTCATATGACTGTCACTGTGCTTGGTGTGGCTCAACTCTATCTGCACCATGTGTGGAAGTTCCATGGACTGCCAGGTGCATTCTTCTGCAATCAAGGGCCACAGTTTGTTGCAGAGTTCACCCGAGAGCTGTATTGCCTGCTGTGGATCAAACTCCTTGCCTCAACTGCCTACCACCTGTGGACAGATGGACAGATGGAGCATGTCAACCAAGAACTGGAGCAGTACATCTGCATCTTTGTCAATGAGCAACAGGATGATTGGGAAGACCTCCTCCCCATGGCTGAGTTTGGGTACAACAATCATGTCCACTCCTCCACCCAACAAACTCTCTTCCTCCTCGACACAGGATAACACCAATGCATAGGTTTCAAACCTCATCAAGCACCATCACACTTGGAGATGGTGAATGAGTTCACACCTTGGAGGAAGTGAAGGCAGCATTGGCTAAGGCGAAGGATGATATGGCACACTTCTACAACCAATGCCATTCACCCACACCCATGTACAAGGTTGGGGATTATGTCTATCTCAACTTCAGTGACATTTCTACTATGTGACCATCCAAGAAACTCGCTCATCACTTCCTTGGACCCTTCCTCATCACCAACCACATTGGGTTGCATGCCTATCGCCTATGGCTACCACTATAAATGTCCAGACTACATCCTGTCTTCCACATCATCAAACTGCTGCCAGCCCCCATGGATCCATTTTCTGGACATATGGCACAACCTCCTCCTCCACCTACAGTCATCAAAGGTGAACCTCAGTTCGAGGTTGAGTCCATCCTAGACAGCTGCCTACACTGAGGCAAACTCGAATACCTGGTACACTGGAAGGGTTACAAATATGAAGAGAACTCTTGGGTTGCAGAGTCCGATGTGAATGCCCTACAGCTGGTCAAAGAGTTCTACTGTCGACATTGCTCAAAAGCATCTGACTTCAACCAAATATAGTTTCAAATGCATCAGGGCAATGCATTATAGAAGGGGGGTCATGTAAGGGAAAAGGAAGGTGTCCCAGGCATCTGGGCAATTTTCTGTGTTCATCCCATATTTTGTTTTAATTTCATTTCACCCCATTCTGCATTTTCTATAATTCTCCATGATTTTATTCCTATTATTTTCAGTTTTTCCCATGTTGGTACATGTTTACAGCTCTATTCTTAGAGGTGGGACCCCTTCTGGATGTTTACCCATCAAGGTGACATCATCCCAAAGCTTAATCTGCCTATTTCTGCCTTTTTGCTATTTTTAGCCTATTATTTAATTTTCAAGTCTATCACATATACTGGGCATCGACAGATGGGTCCATAGAATTTTCTGTTTGGATTCCCCTCTGTTAGGTGTGCCTGAAGTGTCTGTATTATGTAGTATAATATTAACTTTGGATTCCCCTCTGTTAGCTCACTGCTAAGTGAGGCTTTGAGGTTGCTCTTACAGCACCCTTCAATGTTGCATATTAAGCTGAAATTAAGTCAGAGCTTAAAGAATTAAAATATATGCTGTTCAGATTCCTTGTTGCTCCCTTCATTATTGTCATTCCCTTGTGAGCCTACCTCCTATGTGGAGGTAGACAAGCACTATAAGAAGGAAGGAATTATGAGACTTACTTCAAATCACACAAAGCAATGAGATACAGTGTGGTATTTCAGTGACTAGAGCTAGCAATGTACAGATGATAGTTCAAGGTCCAGAGAGAAGGAAGATTGAGAGCAAGAAGTCATGATGTAAGCATGTAAATAAGTCATAGCAAATATGGTAGGCTTATACCTTCTACCCTTAAAAAAGACAGGGGATGTCACAAGTCAGACAGCATAAGCAATGAGCAATACAATAAAAACAAAAAAAAAATTCATCATCAACCTCATGACAGGTGCATAAAAAACCCAGTGGGAAAAGCTACTGCATGCTCCTATGCCATATGAGCAAGCCACTTATCCAGCATTTCACAATCTTCGAGTTCCCATCTTGGCAGCCAGCAGTTGTCTTCAGGTCTGAAACTGCTTTAGTAGACCAGGTACTGGTGACCCCATCCTCTTTTCCATTTGTCAATGATCTTCTCAATGGTATATTCTTTGATACCATTCACAGTGACAATCAGGCCAGGGAGAGCAAATTCTTGGGAAGGGAATAATTCAGGATTATTGGGGTGGTAACATTTAAGCATGGATGAGTGGAAGGTAGGAAACACATCGGGCAAATTTGGAAGATCTAGGGTATAAGCTGAAAAGTCAGAGTATGCTTCTGTTACAGAGTAAGGACCATCAAATTTGGGGAAGAACTTAGCAACCTGATCTTCATCCCCAGCTTTCCATTCCTGCCTTTGGTGCAGTGTCGATAACATTACTTTGTCCTCTACTTTGAATACATCTTCTTTGCCTCACTCTTTGTTTTCATAAAAAGCCTGTAAAATTTTGGCGATCAACAGAGAGTCCTTGGCATCCACTTCATCTGCTAGGATTTGGCTGAAAAGGCTTCATGCATCAATGTCAGCCACAGAAGCTAATGCAGTGGATACAAGGGGTGGGTCTTCAACCTGGTGATATTCTGGAACCATTTATTGCTGCAAAGGAATCTCACTTGATTAGATCGATTATTATGAATGTCAAATGAAGAAACCCCATTGAAAGCATTGTTGATCCTAGTTCCTCGATTATTGCAATGTCTGAAGAGATCTGTCACAAACTCAGCCTCACCTATGACCCTTCAATTCATATCCCACTTCAATCAGCTAACAGTGGCATTGATGAAAGTTTAGGTCTAGCACAAAATGTGCCTTGTGAAGTTGGGAGTATCACACTGTATATGCAGATTCATATCATTTGTGACCCTGCCTACAATATTCTGCTTGAGCATCCATTTGATGTTCTCACTGAAAGCACAGTCAAGAATTACAGAAACAAAGCCCAGACTATCATGATATACGACCCTACTTCAACACAATCATGTGCCATACCCACTATGCCTCGTTCTAATCAGCGTCGAATGATAGTCTGAGAGGATTTTTGCAACTAGAGGATAAAATTTCAGACACAAACCAGTGCACTCTTATTATCTCTTTCAATCCTTCTAATTCATCTATCACTGTCGAATGCACTGTGAATATTCCCAATATGGATTTCTTAAATTCCTCAAAAACTCTTTCTTATTCCTCAATTCTTGCCAACTTATATTTAACAGCCAGTCATCAGTATGAAAAACATTCATTGACCTTGATGGTGATATCTATGCAAAACCTTCCTATGCCCTCTATCCCTACTATTCTGTCAACCGACCCCCTATATCTGACCTTCGCAGCATCAAAAAAGAAATACAAACCAGTGATGATACTTGACCTGGAAACCTAACAAAAACCTGTTAAAGGGCTTAGGAAATATAACACAGGCTAGAGGAAGGGTGCGAGTTGGTACTAAATATCACCACTGATACTCAAAACATTGTGTTTAGTGATGCAAAATGGTAAGGGCTGTGGCGAATAGTCTTTAAAGGCATGCAAAGAGGTTCGAAATAGGTCGAAAGAGGTTTGAAATAGGTCGAAATAGGTTTGAATATGTCTGAAAAAGTAATAGCATGCAATGGACCTATTACTGGTTGCACAGGAAATTTGACCAGTTATTACTGAACTTCCTGATTGATTTTATATTGTTCAAACAATCACTGGTGACCCTCTCAAAAATATGCCAAAACTAAATCCTCATCCACCATTGTTCATTCCCTCTCCCTGATATTCACTCGAATGCAAAGCCATTATCAACAAAAACCATTCTGGTGATTTCTTGTGGCCAGAGGAATGGAAGCTCATGCACAACTTTATTCGAAATCACAAAACAGCTTTCACATGGACAGAACAAGAATGAGGAAGTTTTCACCCTAACTTCTTCCCTCCTATAGAATTCCATGTCATTCCTCATACTCCTTGGATCAAATAAAATATTCCTATACCTCCCGGTTTGTATGAACAGATCTGCAAAATGCTGAAAAAGAAGATAGAAGCAGGAGTATATGAGCTGTCAAACTCTTTATATCGATCGCGATGGTTTTTCATTGCAAAGAAAGATGTGAAATCACTTCAAAATCATCCACAGTCTCAAACCACTCAATCAAGTAACAATACAGCACTCAGGTGTCATACTGATACCTGAACATTTAGCAGAACAATTCAGTGGACAATCTTGCAGAAGAATGTTAGATCTTTATGTGGCATTTGATGAAAGAAAAGTAGCAGAATAATCTCATAATCTAACAACATTCAGACACCATTTGGAGCACTTCATATTGTTACCCTACCCATGGGTTAAATGAACTCAGTCCCAATCTTACACAACAATGTCACATTCATCCTACAGCCTGAAATCCCTCATATCACTATCCCTTACATGAACGACACACCAGTTAGGGCCAAAATTAGAATATTGAATGATTGGCAGATCCTACAAAATGATCACCGATAATCCAGCTATTTGACATTCATCTGGGAGCACTCTGAAAACTTAAATCGCATAGTTCAACACATGAAGTACTGCAGAGGAACATTTTCTGGTCCTAAACTTTACCTTTGTGTCCCTGAAATAATTGGATTAGGGCATCAATGCAACATCGAAGGTCATACGGCCAATCCAACTCACATTGCAGCAATTAGCAAATGGAGACCTTGTCGAAGCCTTATCAAAGTTAAAGCATTCCTAGGAACTATTGGAGTTTGTCATATCTTCATTCAAAATTTTGCTTAATGTGCTGCAGTGCTGATTCAACTCACTTGCAAAAATGTTCCTTTCAAATTCAGACTGGAACAAATAGCAGTGCAAGAAGATTTGAAAGAAGCTCTAATCAACTCTCCAGCAATTTGAGCTATTGACTACTCATCCCCTGCTCCAGTTATCCTATCAGTTGATACTTCACAGATTGCTATCAGTTTCTTTCTTGCTCAATATGATCCCGACAACCCTCGAAAATGGTATTACAGTCAATTCAGATCGATTATGCTTAACAACCACAAATCTCAATTTTTGCAATCAAAACTCGAACTCTATGGTCTATATTGTGCTCTTGAAGCACTTCAATTGTACCTAATAGGGGTTTTTGAAAGCTTATCATTGAATTTGACATGAGGTATATCAAAGGCATGCTCTCAAATCCTGATATCGCACCTAGCACTAGTATCAATCGATGGATAGTATTGATCCTAATATTTATTTCACTTTACATTAGTCCATGTTGCAGAGACACACCATGGTCCAGACAGACTTTTGAGATGCCCCCCACAAGACGAAGATGATCAGCTCAACAATGAAAACAATTTCAGAGACTGGATCGACCATCTTCATGGATTCACACATCAAATCAATCCAATTATGACTCATCCCTTCCTTTTATATCAAATTTCAACCCTCTCCCTCTCTTCAGATCTCAGTAAGGGGGAGGACCTTACCTATAATGATGTCCCACAAACAAATAATGCAACAAAGGACATTGAAAGATTACTTTGCATTCAAAAATGGTTACATGATCTGGTGCAACCCTCTAATCTATCAGATGCCAAATATGCTACCTTTATTTGATATTGTACCAAATTCTTTTTAGACTCAGGCAAACTATGAAGAAAGGACTCCCATGGAGCTCACAAGATTGTTGCAACTCCAGAATGTCATCTCAAAATTATTCACACAGCTCATGATGATATCAGACACAACATGGTTTTTGCTATGAAATCAGTTATTGCCCTTCAATTTTGGTGGCTGAACATGAAAGCTGACATTGCATGGTTTATTTGTACTTGCCATCTATATCAAATTTGACAAATGCAAAATCTTCTAATTCTGCCTACAGTTGCCATTCCAGCACCCCTTTTTGGCAAAGTCTATATCAATATGATGCACATGCCCCCATCAAACAGATTCAAGTACATTGTACAAGGTCAATGTTTATTAATGACTTATCCCAAATAGCAAAAATTTTGACATAAAATGCCATGGCCCTCAGCAACTGAATCTTCAAAGACATTATTTGTTTGTTGATGGGGCTCACTATACGAAATTATAACTGATAATGGCTCTGTGTTTATTGCAGCCATGGAATATCTTGTGAACTGATATCATATCAACCATGTTCAAATTAGTGGTTACAATTTGCATGCCAATGGACTCATCGAATGAGCCCACTTTGATGTTCGACAATCATTATTCAAAGCCATAGATGGAGAACAAGCAAAATGGTCAGCAGGAGCACATTCAGTATTTTGGGCAGAATGTGTCACAGTTCATAAACGTATGGGTTGCTCTCCTTACTTTGCAGTTATAGGATCACATCATCTAATTCCATTCAATATCTCCAAAGCAACATACTTGCAACCACCTCCTGATTTTATCTTATTGACAACCAATCTCATAGCTCGACAAGCCATAGCATTACAAAAACAATCAAATGACCTCAAAGTTTTATATTCAAAGGTCATTGCCTCTTGACTCGAAGCTGCAAAACACTTTGAATTTGTTCACAAACAAATGATGCATGACTCCAACTTTGTGAAAGAAAATTTAGTGTTACTTTAAAACACACAAATCAAGAAAGCCCTTAATCGCAAGATGAAACCACGATATATCAGCCCTCTCACCATTATTGAACAGAACTATGAAGGAGCTTATATCCTCTGTAAACTTGACAGATCAGTACTACATTGACCTGTTGCTGCCTTTTGATTGCTACCATATCTCACTCAAAAATCTATTCCCCTTCCACTGAACTTCCTCAATATCGACTCTGAAAATCTCAAACAATTTTGAACAACTTTGAACCTTGACAAAGATATTTCTGAAGATTTTCTGGACTTTGAACACAAAAAATTATTCTTTTTTCTTTGTTCGCAATTACTTACAAAAAACTTTGATTTATTTTAGTGTACATTACAAGTCGTAATATCGCATTATAGTATGGTCATGCAAACTCCAAAGGGGCCATAATGATATTCTGAGCCTTTTCCTTACTTTCCCTATTCTTTTTACTTTTTTTATCGCTACTTTTCAAGACTCAGAAAATTCCAATTCCAAATTAAAAGATATACAACAAAATATTTTTCTCTACTCCTTCAACATCTCCTCCACCACCTCTATCTGCCTGGACAGTATCTCCAACTTTACCTTCATCCCTGCTAATTTCTTCGTGAGAATCTCACAATGCATCACCCACTCCTCATCCATAGTCTCATCATCCTCAAAACCTTGCGACTCGCATGCCTTCACCTTCACCTTCACCTTCCCTTTCTATGACTGCCTCTTATGCTTTGATTTTGGCATCAATGGCTTGGAAGGCCCTGTGACTGGTTCATTGTCCTTTACAGGGCCCACGAGATGAATTTGATGCACTTTTAGAATTCAAAAACAAGTTAGTGATTACTTTGAAATGACTTCAAATAAATTTCATACCTGGTCTGGGGTGCAAATCCTGTTTCACACCCCCAAATCTTTTTGCTTCACATTTTCAAAGCCCCCTCCTCAACACCCCATCCCAATAACACCCTTGCATCTCCTGTGTGCACTTCATGCATTTCAGAGCACCCTCCTTAATGACACAGCATGGCTGGGATCTGAACCCAGCACATCGATCATACTATGAAGTGGTTAGCAGCATGAAAATTCTTCAAACATAAGAGAAACCCTCCCAGACCCTCGAAATCAAGCAGTCCACCTGTCTCAATCCTCACCCACTTGGCTGCCTCTATGCTCTTAACCTCATCTTCCCCATCTTCCTCTTCTCCAACCTCTACTACTTTTTGCTTCACCACCCACACCATGGGTAGCTGTACCTCCTCCTCCTCATTATCCTCTCCAGCCTCTGCCCTCTCAATAGCACTCACCTCCACTGTGAGCTCCACATTCTGTCAGCCTAGATCATCTGTGAGCTCATCATATTCAGCCTAGACCAAACACTTTAGTAGCCCATACAGAAAAATGAATACAAAACTTACCATTTTCTCACAAAACCCCTTATCCCACACTTCAAAGTCGAGGTCTTCTGCAACAGCATGATCTGGCATCAATTTTGTGTATTCAAGAACCTTGGAGTTGAGTTCAGCCAGGAGAGACATCAGAGAAGCTAGTATGGGAGGTTGGGAAGTGATTAAAGAAGAACGAGAGGTATTTCAAACTTCATTAACAATTTCAACATGATCATGCATTTTGCATGTGACTCCAATCGGCTGACTGGAACAGTCAGGATTTCAGTAAGGGGGAAAATGATAGGTCCACTCTGTGCTCTAGGGTCTGAGGAGATTTCCAAACATATCGACACATTATGACTCATAATCCCAACCTCTACGAACCTCATGAAACTGACTTTAAACAACTTTGCAACACTTTGAATGACTTCAAATAACTTTGCAGCACTTTGAACAATGTTGGCTGCCATATGGCTATTCCACCACCTTTCCAATACACACAGAACACCCAGCATGAGTTAGTGTGTCACATATTGAGCACTACCAGACATGAGGAGATATGATAAAGGACTCTTAGGATGTGATTGTGGTTCTTTGGCATTTCAATAATATATTGAAACAATAGAACAAGTACTTTTGCTATACTGTGACTCTGTATGTTTTATTTATTATTATTTATTATTTGTTTTATGATTTGCAAAGTTCTTTATTGCTGTGCATATTGCCTCATGTCCTCCACATGTTGTATTTCCTTTTTAAGTACCATCTCTTCAAAATGTATATAGACTTGTACTAGTTACTCAGAACAACAGAGGAGAAGTCACCCTCTCCTATTTATTGTCTGATTTAAAAGCCATCCTCTTGAGTCCAAGCCTCACATCATATTTCTAAGTTCTGCAAATCATCACAAACTTCTTGAATTCTCATACTAGCTTCTCGACCTATCACCTATCGCCTATCATCTCTTGAAAACCTTTCCAACTTGCTATATTCAATTCTTGATATTCCTCAAAAAATTCCAATTCTCCCCAAACTTCTCAAACTTCCTCAAACTTCCTCAAACCTTCTTCAAGCTTCTTCAAACATCTTTGAACCTCTTTGTAGTCCTTTGAAAACCTTTGTATGCTCCTAAAACTATTTGAAACATTTCTCTCTACTTTATACCTCTCACTACAATTCTTGGGTAACAGCAGTGATCTTTAGTACCACCTCACACCCTTCCTCTAGCCTGTGTAACACTTCTTAGACCTTTTAGCAGGTTTTTGTTTAGTTTCCAGGTCAAGTATCATCAGCAGCAGAGGAATTAGTATCTGATTGTTGTTGAGAATGGACAGCAGGTGCTCAGTGTGTAGTGTCAGAAAGTCCTGTGCTAGAGCCAGTGCATTTCAGTTTATGAAATGCATCCTCAGCCTCCTTTTGGTGTGAGGCAGACTCCTTGTGAACTTTGTCATCAAGCCTGATAAGCAACTGCATGAAGTTTTGCAAACAATGTTCTCCCTTGCATACAGTAGCTTCTGCAACAGCAGCAGCATTGTTTTTGTCAAGTGCAGCGTTCTCATAATTAGAATCAGAGTCAGAGTCATTTTTCTCGTGGTAATGATCATATGTGCTGAGGAGTTCATGTGACAGGTCTGCTTTGATTTGGGTATGTAATTGTGCAGGCGAGAGGTGGTATTTGGTGTTCTTAAGCAACAGGTTATCACAATGGATGCTGGTAGAGAAGTCACAGAATAGTGCTGAGCCCTGCTTGGTTTGCAAACCTTGCAAGCCAGATCCTTTTCTCAGCCAGCTGTGAGCCAGCAAGCACAAACTTTCATCATGAATTCAGTGAATGAGAGCTTTTCATAATAGGTCTGAGATGTCTGGAACCAGTCACTAAACAATGGGTCTTTAAAAGTGTAAGCTATATGCATGACATATTCAGCAGTAGCCAAATTTTCTTTGTTTGCAAGGTAACCTCAGGCAAAGTGTTCAAACCAATGTAAAAGCTCAGTGGTCATCATGCTGGAAGTAACAGTCAGCCACTTCCCATTATTGGGCATGAGAGTGGCAAGACCATTGTTCAACATGGCGAGATGCTGAGTATATGCATAGTGTAAGGAATCGTTATCCATAGATGATGAGCATGAGCAAGTGTGTCGGTTCAAAGGAGGTGCAGGTGTAGAAGCTGTATATGCTTTGGAGTGAGCAGAGGGAGAAAATGTGTATGTGGAGGAGAGAGACAAGGACACTGGCAAAGGTGTGTTTTCTGGTGGTCAGCAACCCCTACTATGCATCATGAGGAAGGTGGCAACAGATGGCAACTGAGACAGTTTGATAAGAACTGTCAATGGCTTCAATAATGCATTGTTATCATTATCAAAAAAGAAGTGTGAGCCTACCTCCTATGTGGAGGTAGACAAGCACTATAAGAAGGAAGGAATTATAAGACTTACTTTGAATCACACAAAGCAATAAGATACAACGTGGTATTTCAGTAACTAGAGCTAGTGATATACAGATGATAGTTTGAGGTCCAGAGAAAAGGAAGATAACAAGAGCAAGAAATTGAGATGTAAGCATGTAAATAAGTCATAACAAATATGGTAGGCTTACATCCCTGCCCCATCATCCCACTGTCATTCCCTCTTGTGCTTTCCATTTGTTGTTGCCAATAGCTAAAATTAGTACCTAAAAAGTTTGTTAGTAAAATGAAAATGAAATGAGAGAAGAAGAAGAAGAAACATAACACAGTGGCTATAACCTAAAAAAAAACAATAAGACATTAGTTAAAACATTATGAAAAAGAAAAGAAAAGAACCATAAAAAAATATAGGGCCCCAACCAAGGGGGTGTCAAGAAAAAAATTTAGCACCTAGGGTCAGATTTCTTTTTAACAGGAGGTCGGCTCTAACTAACTAACTATGGTGGGACTATATTTCTATAAATGGTAGTCCGGCTGCCGGTCCACTACTGTGTGACTTCCTAATGACATACATCAGCGCTCAGCGCTCAGCCACCAGCGCCGTACAGCCTTTCACTTGCTTCCCCTTCACTTCCGTCGCTCCAGCCTCCTCTGTTTTACATGTCGACTACTTGGCTCACATGCCTCGCATGCCCAGCTCACAACGACAAACTCTAAAAGCATGCAGTCCAAATGGTACTGGATACATTGGGAGGTCAGCATGAAGCCTTTCTTGAAACTCTCATTGTCTCACTCACCCATTTCGTTGTGCAGTCATTCTTTCGACACCGGATAATTCCCTCCTGTTGGACAATCTCCTCTTCCAAAACTGGATACCCGCATGTACATGCCCTCAGTGCAGAGACATCTCATGTACGTTGAGTACGGCTGGATCGTGTTGTGGGTGCATCGATAATTGAGAATAGTGAGTTCTCATTCTCATTCGTGGCAGGGGGTTCCACGCAAGGTTCCACAACGTCCAGATTGGGTGTCTAGCTTCAATGGTAAGAAGTTTATTGTCAATGGATCAACTTTTGCTTACCATTTTTTCGATTGACAGGCCTCTCCTTTCGGTGGCGGTGATACGGCTCCCTATCGCCCTGCACGCATACTACGGCATTTTTTTTGCGATTGTGCGCACCTCCTAGATGGCTTCCACATACTTTGCACAGCACGCTTCTGTGCACTTTCGCGTGCCTTTGACCACTTAGGTGCACTTTTGTGCACCTTTTACATTTCTACTGCGCTTTTGGTTCCCCCATAGCTGCCTGCTGTCGTGTGCCCTAAATGCGCCCTGTTGCGCTTCAAACTGCCTCTATGCGCCCCCCTACACTCCTTATCTGCCATTTTCCATTATTGCGCGCTCAATCCACCTTTATGCACTCTTTTTATGCTTTACTCGCAACTCACGTTCTTTGCTGCACACTCACTGCACTATTCCTACCATCACACAACAATTCACCACTTCAAACACACTGCGCATCACGGCTTCCATCTTACTGGCGCATTTACTTGAGGCGCACCACAATTCCAGCATGAGCGAACTCCGCATTCTTACATAACTGGGCCGCTTTGCACCTATTTGGCATTGGACTGTGCACACTTGGGTGCTTTTATGTAATTCTGGCGCTTTGGCAGTATTTGGCCTCACACAGCATCTCCTTATAGTTCTTCCACATTTCCAATTGGCATCACCTTATCTGGTAACTGGCACAGGTCAATCACGTCATTATTACTAAGGTGCAGCATGCGACACATAACACTGAAGCGGATTAATTGGGAAGAGCGCACGAGAGGTAGAGTGCACCAAAAATAGTGCATCGCACCGGAACAGTTGGGTATTGGGTTATAGCGTGCGCAAATCTTATTGGTTGAGGCAGCGGCATAGTGTGGTCAGGTTTAGATGGGCGAATGGATGCGCTTGTGGGTAGTGCATGGCACTTTCTATTTTTATACTTTATTTCACCATTTTATCACATAAACCATTTGTACATAGTAGCAGACAGGTAGAGAATCCAAAAGGATCTTTCCCCCCCTCATAGTTCATAGCTCAGTCAGCGTCACACATAGTCTGTGCACCAGCATCCAGTCAGTGCACCTTTGTAGTGCACCCCTTGTATAGCCGCATTTGCGTATCGTTTGTGTCCCCTCATTATATTGTTGCGTTTCATCCCTGCTTTGCGTCCTTCATCTTCATTCGTGCACTCTTGCAGTGTGCCCTTCATATAGCTGCATTTGTGCACCATTTGCGCCTTTTCCTGCATAGCCACATTTTGCGCACCATTGCGCCTTTTTCTGCCCTTTGCGCTTTCACCCCGTTTGCACCCCTAACCTGTGCACCTCCCTTCCAGCACATCCCAGTGCTGTCTTCGTCACATTACACCCCCCGCCTTCATCATCCTCGTCGTTGTGCACTTTTGCACTCCCATTGCACATTTTTGCCCCTTTGCATTGCGCACTTTCCCACCACTGCACATATCTCCCCTTTAGCGTACACAATGATTGCGCACATTGAAAACCGCTGTACCAGCCTCTCCATAGTCTTTGCGCCCCAAAGGACGAGCCGAGGCCCTCTAAGTGAACTCCCCCCTCACCTCGAGCATGCCTGCAGTTGTAGGTTAAGTGTTCACCCCTTCTGTTGAGACTCTGAACTGAGTACCAACTGAACACATCAGCGGCAATGGCCCCCATCTTGTCTTCTATGTCACCGTCTTCTTCTGTAGTGCAGCTTTCATCCGCTCCAAAATCAGGGGCCGCGGTGCCTTCATCATCAGATTGTCCAGCCGAGGACGAGAAGGTATGTCCCATGTTCTCTGACTCATCGAATTCATTCTCACTGCTGCTAAGCTCAGGTGTCATCGACCTAGCTCGCCATTCATCTACAGAGGGAGACCCAAGGTCATCATCGCTACCTTCAAGAGCTTCTTGCTCATCGTTTACTATCGAGTCCCTGCATACACATAAATCAGCACCAAAAATGAATAAAGAATGTTTACTGCATACAGGAGTGTGAGGTGTGTGCTGTGAGCCTGCGATATGACGAGCGTTTGCGCAGATGATTTCTTTCCTTGGCGGGTAGCCTTTGTTTCCTTGATCGATGGAGGATTTTAAGTGCTGTGGGGCAAGCAGATGGTGCTTTCGGATCTATGGTATCGGTATCCACTTGATTCTCAGATGCCGCACTCCAAGGTTCAGCCTCTACGATCAAAGGCAGCAGGGTTGAGAGAATGGGTGGTGGTATCGACATTGTCGGTGTGGCCTTTTGTGGGCACGGTTTGAAGAATGTAAGAGCTTGCATCTGTTGCTTCTTCAAAAGCTGCTGCTGAGCATACTTCTTCTTATTTGATTCGCATTTCTTGGTGTTCCGATGCTGCTTGTAGAAGTTCTGGACACCCCCCATCCCAAGTCATATGAAACTGTTGCAATCTGGACATAATACCTCGTTCGCGTCGTTGGGAACCAACCCATATGGGTTTTTCTAATTATTAATATTATCAATATGGAAAACCATGTTCTGTGGCAATCTCACCTCATTATCCATCCAAATTTGCTGTGCTACATCAGCCAGGAGAATTAGGGGACTGAGAGATTTTCAGGTGGTTGGAATTCAGCTCAATGCCTAACTTATCACTGCCACTGACACTGACATCATCACACTGAATTTGACATTTCGTGATCAAGGTGGAGTCATAACCTTGTAATACATGTCGCGGAACCAATGAACCATTGATTATAAGCTCGTTATGTGGTAGAAATCCCAAAAAGACATTGAAAAAAATCCAACCTCCGAAAATTTTTTAAGGGCCTCAGCGGGGGGACTAACTAACTATCCCTATATGGGAATTAGGCCACGTGACACCCCCTTGGCCCCAACAATGATTGCATTGTTGGGCCCACATTATGTGAGTCTTGTACAAATGTGTGTAAACAATGCATCAATGATCAACGACGTGAGTTGGTGCACACAAGGCCAAATGGCATGTGTGTACTCCAGGGGTATATAAAACCTCTCATTTCTACAAGTCGAACTGGTCTTGCCCACTTATATAATATCTAATATGTAGTTAATATAGTAGTTATACATAAATTAGTATTAAAATGCCTACAAATCTCACTTCATTGATGCTTGCACGGACGCTAATTCACGGAGTAGAAGAATGCATTCAGATTTGATAGATAGGTTAACGTAGATGATTTTAGAGAAAAAAGAATTCACCAGTTCGAACCGAGAACTGAACGGAACTGAAATGAGAACCAGTTCTGTTCTGTTCTAAGTTCGGTCCGGGAAAAACAGTAGAAGTTCGGTTCGGTGTTCGGCAAAAAGTGCCAAGAACCGAACTGAACTTCGGCAACCCCCGTCACAGTCTCTCACTGGTCATGTGATCATGCTCGCTCTGAGAGAGACATATCTTATGAGTAGCCGGATTATTCGTTGCTTGAATTTCCGTCCACTGTTAGGAATCCCAACATCTTTCGGAAGACATCTCACTGTCCGGTCATTCCTAACACACTCTACTTCATTTTCAGACCCGAGTCGCCCAGATCTCTTTTACCATTTGGTAGACCCACCAACACCTGTTTCGTCTTCAGCACCAGCTTTCGCGCTCTCGTTCCTTTCGTCGCCACCCCCAACATCAGATTCTCGTACAATAATTGGCTGGCTTCCAGCTGAATCTAATCGCCCATCGCAAGGACAAGAAGCTGGATTGAATGATTTCAAGGAAAACTGTGTGCCCCTCCTTTCGGCTGCCACAACTGTCTTTAAACTCTGTCTCGTAGCCAAATTTCGTGATTTATTGCACCATTCCATAAAGGAAGGGCTGACAGAGGAAGTCGATGATATCCAAATCAATGGCGCGTTGCAACTTCGGGAAGGTTGGATGCATATTCATGGTGATATTAATGTTTATCGGTCGGTCATATGCGCTGCTGATGGGCTCCGTAGATACAAGGAACATACCAGCTTTAGGTCGGATAGGGGATCCAGACGACATCCTGGCGTCAGTCCTTGTGCAAGACAGCAAGGTAATCTGCCTCTTTCTCTAGGTCCATGGCTTATCATAACTACAGATCATCCCCGAGACTTACCAACCCATGCCGTCCTACCGCTTCTGCACTGCAGACGGTGTCATACAATTGACACCAGGCCTGCTGCAGAAACTTCACGCTAGGCTCGCACAAACGGCGAATTCAGAAAAGACACGGTGAGGGGACCGGCCATGACAGGAACCGAGTCAAGGATGATTATTTTTATGTGAGTCAATTTTTTTGTCCGTTTCTTCCAGCTGATGAGCTCCAAGATTTCCAAAATTGATTGTTCATCATGTTGAACATTTGAACACTTGTTGAGATGCGAGCTTGAGCACACCACTTTATATGCAGTATACGGATCTGTCGCTGTATAACTTCTCCAACTTACCCCCATTTTGCAGCTGATTTCTGGGTAACATAGATTTTTCAGATTGCATTGACTTAGAGATTGGGTACTGTTGTTTCCCAGCCAAACACATGTCCAACTAGTTGCATGCTGGATTTTGTCCAGGCTCCTACTTAGAACGAACTATCATATCTCATCAGACCAAATGAGACCTAAACCAAATAAACCCAAACTCGTGGTTGCACAAGTGGGAATATCCGGGGATCTCGGTGATCTCAAATAAACTACAAATCAATCACGAACAATGCCCAGGCAATCAGAAATAAACTTTGTTGTCACACCATCACTTTAGCAAGTACAACGTAGCAATGCTAAAGAAGAAGAAGGACTTCCAAAAGTACTTAAGAAGTGATACTGAGATAGTGACAGAAACACAAGAATGGCGCTCACACAAGAAACACACAATCTAATACTTTCACAGATCGCGCGCTGTGGTACAACAGTAGCAGATGTTGTCATAATGGCTATGACTTGGAGCCAAACTGATGCCAGAGATGGCCGTGTCCATGATGCCTTCCCTTCGTGTCCAAGACTTGCTCGAGAAATTACATGGACACACACTGATGCATGAAAAAGTATCTGGCTGGGTGCATACAACAATGAAGGCAATGTATACAGCGGAAATTCTATAGCTAACTCGACCCGACATTATATTGCCAAAGGGATGACTGAAAACAAATTGTGCGAATTCAATAGAGCGTATTTGCAACCGTTTTTACCGAGATTTTCAATCTCGACTCAGTAAAAACTGAGAGAGCTCCACTAGGCACATCGGTGGAGTTCCCGGCCCCTTACCGGTCTGATGTCATCTAATGGGGTCAATTGGCATGAATGCGTCGAAAGCAAATCCTTCAAAGTTAACAATTTGTACTGTGCACAATGCTCAGAAGCATCCGTGGCCTCGCATTCACACTTCTTGGTCCAATCTTCAGTCATGATGCTCTTTTACATCTCTTGAATGCATATACCAGCCTTTTCTCTCCACCAACCTGCAGGAAGTCGAGTATGACGTAGCGGAGTCTACGGGACCTAGTCTAAAACGGCCCAGGGACCGGCTTACTCGACGTCTCCACCCAGCTCCATAATTAATTTCAGAATAAACTCAGTCGGTAAAACGTTGATTTTGGCCATTGCAAATACGCTCTAATATCGACGACATCATTGAATTCATATATTGTCTGGATTGGATCTAGTGGCCTCAAATTTTGTCCGGACACCCACGAGCTGTCCTTTGGCCTCAAATGTCCAAAACCTGTCCGGATTGGGATCAAGGCTCGGTAGGGATAATCCGAAGGCCTTACTTTGAACCGCGAAGTTGGGGCTGGGCCTCCCCGGTCCATCCACTTCAATTTCCCTCCAGGTGTAGCTTTTGGAGTGAGTTTGTCGCATCAAGAAAAGGGGGTTCTATTGAAAAATTACAGCGAACTCGACAGATGTGGAGAATTTTATAACATAAGCATAAATGAAAAGCATAGCATTAGTTGTCCGTGAATCATGATTCGTAAATTCATGAGAGTCATCGATATCGTTATAGGAGAGTAAATGAAAAACATGATCATACATTAAATCTTTTATCATCGCCCGTCGTACATCGATCCGGAAGGCGTCCTTGGACCAAACAACCCGGGACTGGACTGTTCTGGCACAACGAGATTGGATTCTACGGGTTGAGGGCTGGGTGCAAACTGGGGATCGGCTTTTGTGAGAAACAATCAGTATCACGGACAAGGGAATCGAAAAAGTATTTTTACGTTGCCACGTCGCCCACGATTGGTGTCGAGGATCTTGTACTGGCGGGGCGGCTGGCGGGGGTGGTGCGGCTTCTTTCTTCTTCTTGCGGGTTCTCGGATGAATTGTTCGCCAACCAGGTTTTGCTTGGGGTGGAAGTTCGGGCGGCAAGGGTGGTTCGGGAGGCCCTGGCGGCTCTGGAGGTGGTGGACCACCGGGAGCTCCGGGAGGTGGTTTCCTGAAACAAAGTCAGCATGCCATCAGGTGAAAAGAGTGATCAATTACCATTCCGGGTCGAACTCCCCTCCAGGGCCATATTTCGACTTCAGGCACAGCAGATACCCGAGTTCGCTAGAAAGTTGAAGTTCGAATCGCGTCGGAGAATATTTATATCGATTATCAGACAGGACGTACTGTTGGAGTGCACGTCTCTCTTCCCGTAATTTGCCAACTTCGCCTAGCAACATTCTAACTTCGGTAGCTAAAGCCTTGCTGAATTCATCGAGATACTGCGATCAACGCCGTTGTATTGATCAGAAACGTTGTGGCGAATGAATCAACGCTGTACTTACACCTTGAACGTTGAACGGAACCTGCTCTTGTGCAGTAGACCGCACACTATTGATGGTCTCTTCGTGTTGTCGGGCACAATCGGCGCGCCAGGCTTTGGAATGGGCTATCAGACAAGAATAGGAATTGTGGTTCTGAAGACACACTCTCTGATAGGGTATTCAGAAGTTCACGCTGCTCTGCGTTCTGTCGCCGAAGCTCTTCGATAACACTTTCAATTCCTATCACGAAGTCAGGACAACACAACTCAGAAAACAAGACAAACATAATTACCTGGTTTTGACTCTCGTTCAATCCTTGCTTCCTCAGCTTGATTTTTGACACCTTCAACGTCATCTTGAATCTTCCGAACGATATCCTGTAGCTCCCTCCACTTATCGTCTTTCTCTTGACGGCGACCCTGTTTCTCTTCCCATCGTACATCCATTAACTCCTTCTTTCTATCGCAAGCTTCTCGCTGATCCTGTACTAGGTTGGTGATATCGCCCAGTTGACTCCTAATGGCTTCGTCTCTCTCCAAAAGCGCCTGACTTTCACGTTCTCTAGCTTCAGCTTCCGCCGTGACTCTTTGCTGTTTCTCGTTCTCCAACTCTTCACGGACCGCTGCCAATTCATCTTGCAAAGCTTTGATACGTGCCTCTCTCTCCTCTTCCGTCCGAGCACGCTCTGCGGCAGCTTCTGCCAATAGCCGATCATGCTCTTGGTTCAGTACCTCTCGCTCTCGCGCGAATTCTTCTCTTTCTGCCTTAACCGTATCTAAGATATCGTGGGCGTGTTGAGATGCTGCCTGGAGGGACGCTCTGACGGAAACCTCATCTCCGCCGACATCCTGCTGGTCCACAGGTGGCTCGGTGGGCTCAGCGGCAGGTTCAGCTATTAGCTCGGCAGTTGGTTCGGCGGTTGACAAGGGCGGACGAGGTAGGGCAGCAAGACGTGTATCTAGGTCATGCCAGATACCATCTGCTCGCTCCCGCGCTTCTTGATCTCTCCTGTCCTGACTTGCCTGGAACAGGCGATCACGATCCTCTTCATGTTGTCGGAACTCAGCCTCGCGCAGGTCCTCCGCATCTTGCGCAGCAAGTGCTACATTTTGCAAACGCATTTCAGCCTCCTCAAGGCGTTCCATAAGTTCTCTTTCATGCTCTGCATCTGCCAAATTAACAGGCAATGGAGTAACAGTATGAAGCTGGGAAGGGGCCTCCTGCACAGGATGCGGACGAACTGGAAGAGGTCTCATCTCTTCATGCTCTACAGGATGCTGATCATCTTCCGCGAGTTCTACAGGGCGCCGAAGAGCTTGGAAAGGACGCCGAATATCTTCCATGGGATGTTGACTTTCTTCCACAGGAGGCTGACTATCTTCCCCAATTTCTACAGGAGGCCGGCTGTCTTCCTCAGATTCCCGAGGACGTCGAATAGCTTGGAAAGGACGCCCAATATCTTCTACAGAACGTTGACTGGGTTCCCCAAGGGGCCGACCGTCTTCCCCGGGTTCCACAGGCCACCGACTGTCACCTTCAGGGATAGGAACCGGCGTTATCCTCTCGGTTCGTGGGGTTCCAGGATACTCAGTAGGGGGTCTCTGGATCGGATGTCTGTGAATGGTTGGGACAAAAGGAATCTCATCTTCCGGTGTTCGGCGAATCTCATGCTCTCCTTCATCGGGCTCGAGATATTCCGATGGGCGGCGGTCTATGTTAAAGAAGAGTTAGATGCTGGTGACTGTCGATACAATGACTTACCAGTTTCAGACGTTCGTGGACGACTCAGAAGCCTCTCTGGTTCTTGAGGTTCTTGAGGGTGGAGTGATTCCGGGTGCAAAGGAAGCATGGTTGGTGGGCGGTCCTGTCGAGAAGGGTGTGATGGAACCCGTGGACTTCTCTCAGCATCTTCGTATGTGGGTGAGGTGGGGGGCCGGGAGACAGGTCTGCCTGAAAAATGTTCAGGTGAGTAGACCCGCTGAGGTCCTGGTCGATATGGGGAGTCCCGCTCCTGCTCATCACGCGGAACACGCGGATGGCGCCGATCTGGGCTGCGGTAAGAAGGGCGTTCGTGTTCTGGTGAATAACTACGAGACCACGATCGACGCGGACCACGAAGAGGGCGATCACCCTCAGTCCAACTACGGGAACGCCGAGAACGCCGAGACGGACTATAACCAGAGCGGTGTCGAGAGGGATAATACTCTGGAGATCGAGGACGAGATGTGGAATAGCCATATCTTGGATCACCGTAGCGGCGTCTACGATCATGGCGTTCAGGAGACCGACTTCTGGAAGGAGATGGCGAGTAATAACGCCCCGGTCGGGGAGAGTAGTCATAGGAAGGAGAGCCATATCGACCTCTTGATGGATCTATGATGGGAACTGCAACTGGTCGGGGAGAACGGCTTCGGCTTCGACGCACATCACCCGAAATTATTGGTGGCCTTTGCCCACGAGGCGATAGCGATCGTGAAGGAGTACGAGAACGAGTTCTAGAACGACTGATCAACACAGGCGTGGTTCCTATTGGTGCAGTCGGAGGGTAGAAGGTAGTCGACGTGGGCTGAGGTACCATCTGAGGCACTATCTGAGGCACTAACTGGGGACTGTGCGTGCTGCTACGAGGACTCCTGGAACTGCCAGATCTACGAACAACAACCATGCCAGGTTGTGGCGCACTTGTTGGTTGCATAGAGGGCACAAATTGTGGCTGAGGTGGAGGGACTGTGACGACTGGTGGTGGTGAACGAGACCGAGACCTCCTAGACCGGGGAGAAGAGGTGCGAATGATAACAGGGGGAGGAAGAGGAGGAGCTTGTACGCCAATGACCGGCGAATAAGAGGGCGAACCAGAGTGCGAAGGCCGGGAATCGCGACGACTCCGGGGACGACGACTCGACCGAGGACTGGGGCTACGACTAGATGGTGAAGAAGAGGAGCCTTCTTGCACGATCACGTGTGGCTGGGGCGAAGGTAAATACATAGGTGTTGGTGCCATTTGGGTAGGTATCACTCCTGGCATAGGAGGTTGTTGCATCTGCGGCTGCGATTGTGCTCCAGGCTGTTGGATTATAATTGTTGACGGCTGCGGCTGCTGCTGCTGAGTCATATCTGACCGAGGTTCTGAATGCCTGGAAGGCGGCATAACTGCCACACCAGGAACATGATAAGGATCCTGCGTTACTGGCGGCACGACTTGTCCTGGTATGATTCTCACGGAAGGTGACCGACTGGATCCGGGGGAACTATAAGACGCACGACTGCGGCGACGAGTGCCATATGGACCACGACTGCTGTGAGTTCGGCTGCGACTACTTCGACTCGATCGCCCGCGATGATCACTGCTGCTGACGACGCTGGGGCTCGCTGTGGAAGGGTCCACAACGATTACGGGATGTTCCGAGGGAGGATAGAATGGTATATGGGGGGGAGTCTGCGAATGAGATCTTGAAGGTTCCGGGGGAATGAAAGGAATTCGTTCGCCTGGCGCAGAAGGGGGTCTGGGTATGGGCATAGGACCTGGCATATCATATCCATGTAGGGGAATCACCGGAGCAGAAGGAGGCTGATTAATAACAATATTTGGTGGGATAACAGGAGCAAAGCTGGGTTCGGGTGTCATAGGAGCACCAGGAGGAATAAAGGGAGCTTGTTGATGTCCAGTGGGCACAAAGCCAGGTGGAAAGGGTTGAGGCATTGGCATATGACTTCCTGGCGGTATAAAACCAGGCCGCGATGATGCACTCGATTCACTCTCAGTGGGTGAGCCGGAGTCACTCTCTCTTGAATGTACTAAAGACCAGAATGAGTAGGACGGAGGATGAGGAAGCGAGACAACAAACCGGTTTGCCGTATCCCGCGAATATCGTCTCTGAGCTGGTCAACGCGAGCAACAACGCCGCGAAGCTCGGACTGACGGTCATGAACGTCACGTTCAAGCCATTCATTCAAACCTCTCATATATCTCATTAATTCACGTTGTTGATCAACTGTAGCAAGCTGAGCAAGGCGATTTTCCTATTTGGATTACAATTTGTGAATGAGATAAACATAGTAATAGAAATAGATCATACCCTCAGAATTTCCATGAGATTATCAAACAGAGGCGGAAGCTGTACGACGGTCTATTGCTCTGCATTAGACAACGAATACAGCACATCAATGAAACCTACAGGTCCGGGAGGCATTGGAAGATATGATGGCCTCGGCTGGGGTTGTTGCCCCTGTTGTTGTTGACCAAGTACAGGCGGAGGGACGAAGCCCTGTGATGACATACAGTCAGAAGAATGCAATCGAAGCATGAGATTGAAACCCACAGAAGGCTGATCTCTGGCAGAAGTGTACCAGGTTCCACCGGTCGGAACGGGTGGCCTACCAAGGTCTGGTGGAGCAGTCGGCGGGCGGTCATCCTGATAATGTATGTTAACATCGCATACAGAAGACGGGGAAACACTCGATTCTCACAAAGATTGGGCGAGGAGTAGGTCCTGCATGATATACGCCATCATGTTCGGGGCGTTGCGCCCTAAGTCGGTGGATTTCCTGCAACATATCAATGTCACCTTCATCCGGTGGGCCAGGTATGACCGGTGGTTCCTGTGTTGGACTTACAACCGGCGGCCCTTGTGCTGCTGGACCTTCGTCCGATCCTTGGACCGTTCGATCTAAGGGACGACGACGAATTCGCTGGCGTTCTGTCGGACGCCGGAATGGGAATGGAGGAGGCTCCGTTTCTGGCCTACGAGGGAGCGTGCTGATAGACACGGGACTGGCACTTCTTGGTCTAGTACCTCTCTCGGCTGGCTGATAAACAAAGGACACCAGAGGCGGAGGTTGTTCGACCACCACAGGTGGAAGCGTAGCTGATAGGATTTCATCTAGCTGCTGAACGAGGGACGGCCCACGTGCACGAGCAGGAACTGGGGTTGGCATTTCAGGCTCAGAGCCAAAACTGGTCAGAATGTCACTATCATCCGAGTGAATGACTGATCCAAGTCGCGGTGGTGGTGGTGGTGGTGGCGGCGGCGGCGGCGGCGGAGCCAGTTCAGTGATAATCCGCGTTTCTGGTGGTCCTTGGGAAAGCAATGATTGTAGAAGGTCCTCAATACGATGAAGCCTGTCTATAAGTTCTGAGTTGTCCGGTTGAGGTATTCGTCGATCTCGAAGTTCATCAAGCATATGATTGGTGGATGTTTGCCCATGCCATAACGCAGTGAGCTGCTCTTGAATTGCATTTAATGGCCCAAGAAGGTCAGGGGGAGTAGGCAGTGGGCGGGCCGTCACTGTGGAAGTCGACGACGAAGGGGGGGATGACAAAGGTGTTGGTGACGGAGGTGGCAAAGGAGGAAGACTGGGGGATTCCGACCCATCATGATGAGGACCTGAATCATATGAACTTGTTTCTGTGAAGACCGACGAGTCATCAGATTCAGGAATAGGAGGGGCATGCCAGGGAGGTGGTGAGTCATGATACGAGCCAGACTCTGAAGCCAATAAGTCATCATCGGAATGGTGGGAAGACAAGAATGACCCAATACTGCTCGCGGAACTTGTAGCACGAGTCAATTGACCCGAGGAAACGGTTAACGCGGCATGATCCAAAGACGAAACAACACTGTTTCCACCCACACTCCTGTTAATACGTTCGACTTCTGGACGTACAACTAGCTGAGGTACTGGTTGTGGCACGTGAGGCCGGTCAAGTTGTGGCACATGAGGCCGGTCAGGTTGTGGCACGCGGTCAAGTTGTGGCAAGTGAGGCCGATCAAGTTGTGGCACGTGAGGCCGGTCAGGTTGAGCTTGTGGCACGTGAGGCCAGTCAAGTTGTGGCACGTGAGGTCGGTCAGGTTGTAGTGATGCAGGAGGTGGCGATGCAGGTTGTGGTGATGCAGGCTGTGGTAATGCTGACTGAGGCGGTGCGGATTGCGATGGTACAGGTTGCAGTGATACAGGTTGCGGGTAAAGAGCCGGTGGAGGTGGCGGCGGCGTTCGACGAAGGAACGCTGACAAATCTCGCAGCTCATCTCTGAGAGCCTGTACGTTGTCCGCAATTGCCCTAGTCTCACCTCCTCTAGCTTCATTATATCGATGGAGATCTTCCGCTAGACGACCAATGTCCTGCGATAGATCCGGCTGAGTGACAATACTTTCGGAGGACATTACAGTTCTGATGCTGGGCTGCTCGGAAAGAATTGTGCCTTGGGGCGTTGTCAGGCTGACTATTATAGAACCTTCGGGGGTCAACACTCGCGTACTGGGAGCAGAGACTGGCTGTTACAATTGTTTGATCAGCGCATATTACCATTTCAAGTCAAAAACTTACAGGTCCACGGGGTGACTGCATAGGCGTAGTCAACAACGACGGAACGGTCGAAGGCTCCCTCACAGGTCCTGGGACAGGTTCATCAACCAGGGACCTTGAATCAAGTAGAGAAGATCTAATTGATGGCTGCGAGATGAACGAGGACGATGAAGCACGAGAAGGCGATCGCACAATAGAGACCGAAGACTGCGTAGAGAATGACGACATGCTGCTTGGTGTCAGTATATCCGACGATGAGAACACTGACGACGGCAATACAGGCACTGGCGTAAGTGGAGCAAGTGGAGACGGCGGAAACGAGGTCGATGGTGTTGGTGTCTCAGGAATAGTGCTCAAACGATCAGCAGAGGATATCGCAGATCCACTAGGCCTCAAGAAGGACGTCTCGAACGATGTATCAGGTCCTTCGGGTATAGCGAGGGATCTCACTGAAGGCGAAGGCTCCAATTGAGAGGATTCGTAAGAGTCATCGGTCTCCTGGGCCCATGGCTGTGGGCTTGGAGGAGGGCGGGACGACAATGTTGGTGTGAAGGGTGTGAAATCGCCAATAGTAGAAACAGAAACACTCGTCGGGGTAGGAACCGAAGGTAACCGAGGAGTCGAAGGGTGCTCAGATGGAGCAATTGAACTTGAGAGGGCAAATGTTGAAGGAGTAACGTCCGACGTGGATGACAACGTTGATGACAAGACACTCTCTGTGGCTGTTGGGATGGAGCTCGATTCATACGACGGCGGTAAGGACTGGGAGTATCGGGCCGAGGTTGGAGTCACAGCACCTGGCGATTCTTCGGTGGCGGTCAGCGATGTAGGGGGGGTAGGTGAAGAAGGTGAGGGTAGAGGAAGCGGTGGCAAGGCAACTGACGAAGCTGAAGAGAGAGTGTGTTGAGCGAACAAAACAGAAGGAGATGAGGGAAGTGGTGGAATGGCAACTGTCGAAGGTGAAGAGAGAGGATGTTGGGCGGATAAAACAGGAGATGAGGGAAGTGGTGGGATGGCAACTGTCGAAGGTGAAGAGAGTGTATGTTGGGCGGATAAAACAGGAGATGAAGGAAGTGGTGGAAAGGCGACCGTCGAAGGTGAAGAGAGAGAACGTTGAGCGGATGAAATAGAAGGAGATGAGGGAAGTGGTGGAATGGCAACTGTCGAAGGTGAAGAGAGAGAACGTTGAGCGGATGAAATAGAAGCAGATGAGGGAAATGGTGGAATGGCAACTGTCGAAGGGGAAGAGAGAGAACGTTGAGCGGATAAAATAGGAGATGGAGGAAGTGGTGGTAATGTAACTGTTGAAAGAGTAGAAAGAGAACGTTCAGCAGATAAAGCAGAAGGAGATGCTGGAAGTGGTGGTAATGCAACTGTCGAAGGCAGAGAGAGAGAACGTGCAGCAGACGAAACGGAAGAAGGCGCAGAAGGCGGCAAAGGCGGCAAATCAAGGATATCGGAGGAAATAGAAGGAGACCTTATAGATGGAATAGCAGATGGTAAAATAGCAGATGGCGGAGCAGATGGTAAAATAGGTAGATTAAGAACGCTCTTGTCATCCTCCGAGTCCAACTTGATAGACGAAAGAGTAGGAGTACGTTCAGAGGGAATCTCTTCGAGTTCCGACGGTGCGATGTCAGCAGTGATGTACTCTGATCCAGCCGAGGGCTCAGAGATTGTTCGATAGTGCGAAAAACCACTGTCTGCAGTCTCATACTCCGATTCAGAAGGAATTGTCGGGAAAGACATGTATGACGAGCCGGAGGAAATTACCGATTCCTTCAAGGAAGGGCTCCTAGCGGTGATGTACTCCGAGCTCCCTTGCGAGGCAGTTACAAAGTTCTCGGACTCTGGTGGAGATCCTTCAGATGGCGGTGATGACGACATAGGCGTACTCGAGCAGTACTCGTTCGACGATGTAGGGAAGCTAGTAAGATCTGTAAGATCAGAAGACGGGCATACATCATACCCCGTTTCATCACCAGGAGTGAACGTTCCACTGCCCGCACCTGATCCACTGCACGTATCACTTCCACTCAGGGTTTGACTCCCGCTGGGTCCAGAGCTCCCGCTGTCCGTATCAATTCTGCTGCTAGCCGTGCAACTACCGCTTCCATAAGTCCCTGAATCGATGGTACAACTGCCACTGCTGGGGGTATAGCTTCCCGTAGAGTTTTCCTTCTCTGAGCCTTCTGCTGTTGGGCATCCAGTAGAGTACGACCTCGTACTGCTAGTGTAACCCCTTCTTCTAACCCCTCCGGACCGAGCCAGCGAAGATGGCGATGTTGTCGTATAACTTCCAGAACTATGCGCAGAATCACCGAGGTATGATCCTGATTCTGTCCGCCTGTAAGACAATGTCGAAGAAACGACGTCTGTTCCCCTGCTGGAAAGCCCGAAAGAAGTAGAATCAGTCCTCAATCCAGTCGACGTGCGCGGTTCGGTTGTATAGGTCGTGGAATAATAAGACGAGGTTGCCCCACTTGCCCTAGACGAAGATCCTGCTGAGAAGAAAGCCTCGTCAGATACCTCAGAGCGAGCACCGTCACTGCCTCTCCCAACACTCGGCGGTGGACTCATCCTAACCTCTCGCCCAAGATTGGGTCCACTCGACACGGTGACTGGTGACCCGCCGAGGACTAACAAAGGAAACCCAAGCCCAGGCCTCGCACCTCTCGCACGATCAAGCGCCGATGTGAACTCCTCGTCCAGATCTGTCATAGACCCACTGCGCCGCAGGAGAGAGTTGCCTCGTTGGATGGCACGCGCATCACCAGGATATAGATACTGCTGGTTGGAAATGACGGTGTCGTCGACCGTGCGCGTGTGATGCGACGATACAAGTGAGGGATTGCGTAATACGCCCGACTTGTATGAGGAGGACGCATTGGAGTTGAAGTCTGAGATAGAGGGGAGGGAGCCAAGCGGAGGCACAAAGACCGTTGAGCTTGAACCAATACTCGAGCTGCTACTCCTGCTGTCGTACGACATGATGGTCCGAATGGAGCCTGTGATCGACGGAGATCGGGTGACAGAGGATGAGTCCGGCAAGACAATGGGGCGGTTGACAGCCTCCCTACCGCAGCATACAACTGTCAGATATTGGGAAGACCGTATTAGGTTGAAGCATACACACCAAATCCTGTTAACCCATTTTTGTCTCTCCAGCAGACTCTCAGCAGCCAATCTCTCCACACCATCAGCATACAACATATGAAACGGCACTAGCATATCCATCAATGGTTGTCCCCCTCTTTCTCCACTTTGATGCCTCGCTGCTATAGTCCCCACATCGTCTCTCGCACTTGGATGCGTCGGGGAAGGCGTCGACTGGACGTTAGTGCAATTCAAGAGATCCAGTGCCACAATACCTCTTCCACCTCCAGGCGCAAGCCACGAGAGTAGAAGCATGTGAGGATAAAGAAGTGCTTGACATCTCTGCCATCGGTACGGAGGTGAAGCGTGGACGTTGAGATACCAAAGCAAACCGATGTGTAGAGGCTGTTGCAACACACATTCAAAGTCAGTCACGTCTAAATTGGCAATGTGAAAAAAATAACTCGCCGCTTCATTGCTCTGTGTATACGGAGCCAATTCCTCAACATTGAACCCAGGAGGGAGCTGATTGTCCCCAGTTCGGCCGCCTGTTGGGTCGGGACCCCGCCGATTGGGGGTGACCGGATCGCCACCACCAGTGCCACCTTCTCTTTCTCTGAGCCTAGCCCCAACGCGCTGAGCTCGTCTCCTGATGGCAAAGAGACCCTCGCCCACTGGAGGAGGGGAGACACTGGTCGTTGAGCCTGGCACTGATGATTTTCCCCCAGTACGAGCGACAGACGGCGTCCGCTCTTTCCAGAGCGCAACGATGTTGCGTACAGAGGCAAGTGGTGAACGAGGAGAAGTTTGGGGACGACGAAGAGTGGACGTTGGGGTAGCAAGGGTATTAGTTCCGGCGGAGGTACCTGTGTAAGTCCCAGTCCCAGTCCCAGTCCCAGTCCCCGTACCGGTGCCCGTATTAGTATTGGTATCAGTATTATATGCGTTCGATGAGAAGGTGCTGAGTGTTTGAGTATAGCTGGTAGGCGATAGGTATGATCCCGTTCCTTGATATGTCCCCACCGGAGTTGTCGAGCGGAACGTTGTATTGCCAGATGTTGAGGTCTGGGGCCTCGGAGGCGGAGAGAGCAGCGAAGATGTGGTGGGACGCGTTTCTGCATATGAGGCTGAAGAACCACCAGTTCTGGATTTCGTCGGAGACGAAGGCCTCGATCCGTACCCAGAACTACTTCCGTATCCGTACCCAGTGCTGCTTCCATAACCCGTCGTACTCGGCAGAATGTGACTCGACTGGCTAACAGTATAGGAACTAGATGTCTGCGCACCAGGCGCAGAGGGTGTCTGTGAATGACCTCTAGCTGGGCTGTTGGTCTCGAAACGTGCGATGAGCTCGGTGGTCCGACCAGGAGGAGGCAAATCGCGCTCGGAGCTAGGGTCTGTTGATGAACGAGAATGAGCAGGTGAAGGTGCCGCAAGATGGGTTGATCTGCGGAAAGTATCTGGAGTTGGATTGGCCGGTCGAACAGCACCAGCTCCAGAATATGAACCTGAATTTGGCCTGGACTCCTCCGTCTTTTCGGTAATTTTGCTGAGACGCGCAATAGGATCAATGGCAGAGGGTATGCCCGTCCGTGGCGCAAACGATGGAAGAGAGACAAAAGATGGAGATCCAGTATAACCGGTGTAAGTACCAGTGCCGGTGTAAGTATCAGTGCCGGTGTATGATCCTGATGGTGAGGTAAAACTTGGGCCAGAAGACGAGGGATGTGACCACTGTGTGAGAGCTTGTTCTGTGTCGTCGAGTTCATCGTCGAGATTGTTGAGAGTGGCTTCAACTTCCTCGAGAGAGTTGTCATCAGAATATGAGTCCGAATTACTATTTTGTTGGGAAAGCGATGGAGAGACCGTAATGCGCCTCATCCGACCAGTAGACGTGTTGTCATCGTCATCCGACAAACGGCGCTGAGAATCTATAAACGTTGTCAGAAAATGAGGATTCAGAAGTTAAAAAGCCGAGAACCTGAAGTGTACGAATATCTTGAAGGAGATAGTAGAGTCTGTGTTTCTGATAGAGATGTAAACGTAGCCCCATTCTGTGGAGACCACGGATCTGTAGAAGCGCTCGTCATCGTGAAAGATGACAAGCTGGGTCAAAGTCGAAGGTCCAAGTTGACTTCAACACGACCACGTGATCAACCTTATGACAGGTGACCGTGTTGAAAGGCTATGTTCATTGTCATTGTTTATCTATTGATGTATTTTTATCTATTGTTTCGGTGTTTGCCGTGGATTATTTTAGTTCGTGTACGAAGCGCGAATAGAGATTTAGCCGTGGCCCGTAAGAAACATGGGCTACAATAAGCCTCATTATGCGCGTACCAGATGTGATGTCAACTCTTTTCACAGTCCCCGTATATGACGGCCGTGCAACACATAATCGGGTGGCGTTCTCGTTCTCTGATGCGGACTTCAGATGCTTGTCGTCTTGACCGCAGTACAAGAACGGACAAGAGGAACTGCTTCTCGAATCCGTTGTATCGGTTGGTGTACATACCTCGCGCCCACCGGCCGTGTCCTGTCTTCTAACATTCAGTTTGTAATTATACTCGCGACTCCCTGTCTTGAGTGGAACACCCCTATCCCGACGATCTGCTCTTCCGTACCTTACCGACTTCCCCCGTACCTTGAACGTTTTCGGCAGATTGTCCTAAGATAGAGGTCATCAGGAACCAGCACCCCTTATATAAGCAATATTGACGATGACAACTCCTCTTCAACACAACAACTTGAAACTACTGTGAGCACTGGGAAGGGTGCTCTAGGGGTATAAGAGGCTATGCCTGAAGTCAGAAATTTAATGTCTTGCCTGAATTCCATGTAGTAACAAAAGAAAATTATTACTTCTCAAAAGCATCCTTTTGTCAATTCCAGCTGGTTGGCAGGTTTTGAAAAATTTGAGACCCCAGATTTGGCTGCTTACTAAGCAAGCCAAACAGAGACAACCTTTCAAAAAGGGAAGGACCCCAACACAGGTGTCACATCTCCTATGCTCTGCATATACAAAAACATATCCATTGCATTCATTCACTTTCATACTGGAATTCTTGCATTGGTACCACTTAAGAACCCTGATCTCCCACTCACAAGTGCCCTTCAGGGTCTAATTTTTTTTCATCAACCTTGATTTCACCACAAACCCTAACCCTAACCTGCTTATGTAAGGGTGCTGGTTCCTGATGACCTCTATCTTAACTTTTGTACATTATGTGTCATAGTACTTATATAAGAGCCCATTTGGATGCCGTTCAGATTGGCGACACCACGTGCGACACCATGTTCCAAACATATCGGCATCCCATGTGATGCTTCTCGGACTTCCAAATTTCAGAACCTTCACCCATGGACAGTCCACTGAGTATCTTTGTCTTGTCACTCATTTCATTTCTTGGCTTTTTTTTTACATTTGAAACAATATACCTGCTTTCATGCCTGTTAGGGCGACACCTACTGTTCTGCTAGCTGGACCATGTGGGCTCTCCTACAAGAAGGTGGCGGGGCATGCATGCGTGATGGGGGGTTTGATGGATTTGATGTGATGGGTTAAAAATAGAACAGTTGGCTGAAATAGGCTTTTTGCACCACTATTGTGGATGGAATACCTAAGAGAACTCAACTGAGGTCTCCTAGCATTATTTTATGGTTATATACTATGTCACATATATTGTAGTATGTTGCTACCAATGCGGGTGCACATGCGTGTACATATTGATGCATGTAAATAGAAAATTCCCATGCTGACAAATAATGCATGTATAGGCATTTGGTAGCATATTTTGGTGAAATAAAATAAAGTAAAATAAAATAAAATAAAATAAAAATAGTATTATGTAATAGGCATGTTAGGAGACTGTTTCCTAACATTACCCCCCTTTTATGCCTCGACTTCCAGGTGAGAAATATCATATTTGTCCCCTCTGTGAAATTCTGGTAAGGTCAGAAATTCATCCCCTCATACACTATTCTAGCAATGCGACGTAGAGCATTTGGATTACGTTTAAAGAATTGGGCAATTGCATTATGTGCTCGCTTACAATTCTCTTTGGATTCCCATGAGTTATTTTTGTCGGTGTAGTTCTTCCACTTGATTAAGAACTCCAATTTATTTTGTCGAAGATGTGAGTTCAAAACCTCTTCCACAATATATTCTGGAGCACCTTCTACCATTATTGGAGGCTGTGGAGTAGTTTGTTGACCGTGGGTGGGCAGTAAGGGCATAAACGGGAAATGTTAATTTCAGGATCAATCTGGAATGATTGAGGTAATTTTAACACTACCACATTGGGTGAAATTATTTTAGAAATTGGATATGGGCCAACTTGCTTCTCTGTAAGCTTTCTTGAAGGTCGTGGAATATTTAGATCCTTGGTACTTAGCCATACAAAGTCACCAACTTTGTACTCTGGAGCAACAGCTTGAGTACGATCCATGTGTCGCATCATGTCATTATGTGCTTTCATCAAGGCTGCCTCTGCTTCTTCCTGCACCTTTCACATTTTTGATACAAAGTGCTCCACTGATTGTACCTTGACTTCCCTTCGAGGTTCTACTCCCATTCTGGGATGATACCCATAATTAGCAAAGAAGGGTGACATGTGAGTAGTCGAATGGAATTTATTATTGTGGGAAAATTCTGCAATTGCCAACCATTCAGGCCAGTCAGTTTGTTGGTGATTGACAAACATGCATAGGTACTGCTCCAACTCCTAATTCATTCTCTCTGTCTGCCCATTGGTTTGTGGGTGATATGCCATAGATAACTTAATTTGAATCCCCAATATGTTATTTAACTCTCGCATAAATGCAGAAGCAAATTGTGATCCATGATCAGAGATAACTGTATCAAGTAATCCATGTAACCACCATATTTGATTTAGATAGAGGCACACCAAGCCCAACGATGAGGTTCCTGCTGTAGTAGGAATGATATGGACCTTCTTTGTGAAGTGGTTGCATCTATTACATATGCTATGACGATTTTTGTGGGAGTGATGGTGTGATGGGATCAGGACTAAAAATAGATGATGAGCTGCATAACATAGGCTACAGTCATTTTGTGGGAATGATGGGAGTGATGGTTGATGTGATTATCTAAAATTTGTCAGGCTTGGTCAGAAATGATGGCATTAGTCAGAGCTGACTAAAATTGGTCAGCTCTGACAAATACAACTGGGTTTGAAATGCGGTCATCCCATATGTAATAGTACCGGTCAGTAACAAGTCAATACAACTGTGTAGTGAGGTCAGTAACAAGTCAATACAAATTTGTGATTTGTAACGAGGTCAGTAACATGACAATACAAATTTGTAACGAGGTCAGTAACATGTCAATACAAATTTGTAGTGAGGTCAGTAACAAGTCAATACAAATTTGTGATTTGTAATGAAGTCAGTAACATGACAATACAAATTTGTAATAACATGTCAATACAAATTTGTAACGAGGTCAGTAAAAAGTCTGAAGTCAGTAACAGGTCAATTCAAATTTAATGAAGTAATAACATGTCAATATAAATATGTAATGAGGTCAGTAACAAGTCAAATACCAAAAAGGGAGATTTGGGTGCATAAAATTTCAGTCACGATATAGTGGACACCTACTTTCACGCCTCTTCCGGAACACACACAACATGACCAAATAGCTGACAATTCCTTATATGTGGAGAGAGAGTGCACGACAATCAGTTGAGTACCTCTCTTCACACAACATTTGGGGCTATAATAGTGACACTATTGCAATTGCTATCTATTATCAAATAGCAAAATTGGGATTGTCATTACATAAGTGTTGGAATTGGCTATTGAAACTTGAAAACAGTTGAATTACAGTGAGTGTTGTGACAACTGGCTTTTAAAGGAAGTTGTTGCTGACCTTACTTCAGCTGTGCTACATTGTTGGCTATTGAACCAAATTATTATTGGGCTTTACCATTACTAAATATGTGAGTGGTGTTGGCATATGTTGCAATAATAATGGCTTATGAGACTATTTGCAGGAATCAAAGTAGACCTTCTACACCAGAAGTGGAAAGGGCTAGAATTAGAGATGCAGACCATCTGGAAAGGTTGCAGATGACCAATCCTGATGAGAGGAGAAGCAGAGTCAGAGTGACTGCCCCTGCTGAGGGAATTGTTCCACTGAACTATGGAGCTGCATTGGCAGCTCAGATACCACAGGTGCAGATGCCTGCTAATTGGGATGCTCCAAGGCAGTTTGAATTGCCTGTTGTACCTCCTGCTCCTGTATTACATAGGAGAGGGGCTCCTGTGATGCCATCTGGACCTGTTTTGGCAAACCATGGAATAGGGGCAAATATAGCTTCTACTATACCACAGGTTCAACTGCCAGCAGGGTGGAATGCACCTTTGGCCAATTCTATTCCTGTAGTTCCACCTGCACTTCAGTTACAAACAAGAAAGGGGAGAGGGAGAGGGAGAGGGAGAGGGAGGGGACTGGGACCATTGCATAATATTTCAGGTGGTCAAGCAGATCCTGCACTCAATAATCTGCATAGGGGACATATTGCATTGAGGGAAAGAACTGCAGATTATGATGCACATGTTCAGGAGTTACAACAAGCTGAGGCAGCTAAGCAATATCAGCATCAGCAGGAAGTATTACAGAACATTGCAGAGGAAAGGAGAACTGCTGAGGCTGTTGCTGCCAGAGAGAGGATATTACAGCAGAAGGCTGAAGTGAGTAGGGAGCGTAATCTACAACTGCAGCATGTGAATGCACAAAGACAAGCTGCTGAAGCTGAAACAGCTAGACAGCATAATTGGCAAATGCAGCAGCTGGCTGAACAGGAAAGGAACAGGCAGGCTGCTGAAGATGAAGCAGCCAATCAACAATTGCAGCAGCTGGCTGAACAGGAGTTGGAGAGGCAGGCAGCTGCCCAGCAAGCTGCTTTAGCTGCTGAGCCACGATATCATGACCCACCCAGACATATTAATATAGAGGCTGCATTGCAAGAACATAACAGGTGCGATCAGGAATGGGCTCTCAGGATGCATCAGATGTGGAGAAATGAACAGCGTGCAGATGAGCAGGCACAGATGGATGAGGCTGAGGAGCTCCAACGTCTATCCATTGCAGACAGAAACTTGCATCAACAAATGATGAGGTTGGACCAATTGGCTAACAATATGTCTGGTGATCGGATTGATCAATATCGAGCTCAAGTGGATGCACAGGCAGAACAAATTCAGATGGATAGGGAAATGGCTGCATTGTTGGCTGCTGAGTATGAAGAACAGAGGAATAATGAGATTGCTTTGAGGAGAGAAATGGAGAATGAGGAATCTGATGATGATGATGGGAGCCAGTCTTCTTTGCAATTTCCACCTTCTCCCCTGCCATCAGATTATTATGATGGATTTGGAAGGGTGACTGCTTTGCAATTTCCACCATCTCCTATGCCATCAGATTATTATGATGAGTTTGGCAGAGTGTCTCCTCTACAATTTCCATCTTCTCCTCCACAATCTTCATCACCACTGCTGCCTGACCCAATATTCCAGGTTCCATCATTGCCACCTTCTCCTATGCAATCTCCTTCACCGCTGCTGCCTGCTTCATTCTTGAATCCTCCAATGTTGCCAGCTTTGCCTCCACCTATGCCTGTACCTCTATCTCCACATCAACCTGCAAGGCCATTACCACTTGGTCGTGCACCTTATCAGGAGCCAATTCCCAGACATTCACTTGGACCCATGAATGTGGAGTGTCCACACTGCCATGCCTTGCATTTTGACTGTGAAAAGCTGTCCAGGTCTACCCGAGCTGTACTAAAGTTTGGAAGTTGCTGCTTGCAGGGACAAATTCGTCTGCCATCTTTCCGACCTGCTCCTGCTACATTGCGAGATCTGTTGTGTGGGAAAAGCCTTCTTTCTAAGGAATTTAAAACAAACATCTGACAGTATAATGCTGCATTTGCATTCACTTCTTTGGGTGTCAAGGTGGACTGTTCTGTCACAGGTACATCAGGTGTATACAGCTTTCGTATTCATGGTGATCTTCATCATCTTTCTGGAGCACTTTTGCCACCTCCTGGACAACCTGTAGCCTATGCACAGCTCTATATCCATGATCCTATCGCACAGCTTGATCTTCGTGAGCGACGGAATAATAACCTCAACTCAGTCATCATGACAGAGCTGCAGGCTATGCTAAATAATACCCATCCTTATGTGCCTTTATTCAAGCAGGCATTCCAGATCATGAGGGAAAAGCCTCCAGAAGAGCAGGATAATGTCTCCATACGGCTGCGATCAGATAGAACCCAAGATTTACGTCGGTATAATCTCCCTACAGCTAATGATGAGGTAGCAGCTATTATTCCAGGTGATGGCTCTGAGGAACGGTCTAACCACAGAGATATTGTTCTCAGGCTACGAGGGGGAGGGCTCAAGCGCATCAGCCAGTTGCATCCATCCTATTCAACTCTGCACTATGTCTTGCTTTTCCCTCATGGTGAAGATGGATGGCACCCAGATATACCTGCACACCAAGGTGCAAATGGAGCCAGAAGGGCACCCAATGTCAGTCAGAGATGCTACCATGCTTATCGATTGTACCCAAGGCCAGGAGAGCAGCCACCATTGTTGTGGGGAGGAAATCTTTTGCAGCAGTATGTTGTAGATGCTTGGGCATCGATTGAACAGAATATGTTGAATTGGGTCTGACATCACCAGAAGGAGCTTAGGGCTGATGTGTATGCTGGATTGAGGGATGCTGCCATGGGTGACCAGGATCAAAATATCAATCTAGAGAATCGTGGGAGTCGCATCATTCTTCCTTCAACCCATATAGGCAGTGAAAGGCATATGAATCAGCTTTTCCAGGATTCCATGGCCATTTGTCGCTTTTTTGGCAAGCCAGATCTCTTTCTCACCATGACTGCCAATCCACAGTGGCCAGAGATTCAGGAAGCTCTGTTGCAGGAGGAATCACCCAATCCACATTTTACCACAAATAGAAAAATACAGGAAGCCTATGACAGGCCAGACATTGTTGCACATGTCTTTGAACAGAAAAAGAATGCATTGCTCAAGGATATCAAGGATGGTATTTTGGGTAAAGTAGTGGCACACATCCATACCATCGAGTTTCAAAAGAGAGGCCTTCCACATATGCACCTCCTTATATTTCTTGATCCAGCTGACAAAATCCGTGATGCCCATGATGTTGATTCCATTGTATCAGCACAGATTCCTGATCCTGTCACACAGCCAATGCTCTATCACACTATAACTACCTGCATGCTTCATGGTCCTTGCAGTCATGACAAACCCAAGGCTTCATGCATGGTTGACAACAAGTGCAGCAAGAGATATCCCAAGGAGTTCAGAGAACAAACCTCTTTTACTGTAAACAATTATCCTGATTATGCCAGACCCAACAATGGTAGAACAGTGAGAAAGCGTAATTATGTCTATGATAACAGACATGTGGTCCCACACAATCCTTATTTGGCTGCAAAGTAAGGAACATTTATCTGACATCATGTTTATTGGTTAACAATTTGGTTCATTTGTCAGATACAACTGTCACATCAATGTTGAGATCTGTTCTTCAATCGAGGCTGTCAAGTACATCCACAAGTACATATACAAAGGCCATGACAGAACCATGATTGAGATTCTTGACCAAGACAGAGATGAGGTCAAGGAGTATCTGGATGCACGTTACATTGATTACATTGGATCTGTGGAAAGCTGCTGGCACATAAATGAATTTGGAATGCACTCAGAGTCTCCTCATGTTTATTGTCTGCCCGTCCATCTGGAGGACCAGCAAACAGTCTACTTCAATGCAGATGACAGCATTGATGAGATTTTGGAAAGGCCTGCTACCAAGACCACACGTCTTACTGCTTGGTTTGAAGCCAACAGAACATATAAAGCAGCACGTACTGTCACCTACCAGAACTTTCCTCAAACATGGGTCTACAATGCAACCAAGAAGCAGTGGAATGCAAGAAGGCGTTGATATGGCTCCCTATCGCCCTGCGCGCATACTACGGCATTTTTTGCGATTGTGTGCACCTCCTAGATGGCTTCCGCACACTTTGCGTAGCGCGCTTTTGCGCGCCTTCATGCGCTTTCGTGTGCCTTTGCGCACCTTTGACCGTTTAGGTGCGCCTTTGTGCGCCTTTTGCATTTCTACTGCGCTTTTGTTTCCCCATAGCCGCCAATCATTGTCCGCCCTAAATGCGCCTCGTTGCGCTTCAAGCCGCCTCCGTGCGCCCCCCCCACGCTCCCTATCTGCCTTCTACATTTATTGCGCACTCCTTTTACACTTTACCTGCAACTCACATTCCCTGCTGCGCACTCTTTGTACAATCTCTATCACACACAACAATCCACTGCACCGGTGCACTGCGCATCGCAGCTCCCATCTTACTGGCACATTTACTTGAGGCACACCACGATTCCGGCATGAGTGAACTGCGCATTCTTACATAACTGGGCCGCTTTGCGCCTATTTGGCATTGGACTGTGCGCACTTGGGTGCTTTCACGTAACCCAGGCGCTTTGGCAGTGTTTGGTCTCACACAGCATCCCCTTATAGTTCTTCTGCATTTCCAATCGGCATTGCCTTATCTGGTAACCGGCACAGGTCGATCACGCCATTATTACTAAGGCGCAGCACGCGACATATAACACCAAAGCAGATTAATTGGGAAGAGCGCACGAGACTTAGCGCGCACCAATAATAGCGCATCTCACCGGAACAGTTGGATATTGAGCTATAGGTGCACAAATCTTATTGGCTGAGGCAGCGGCATAGTGCGGTCAGGTTTAGATGGGCGAATGGATGCGCTTGTGGGTAGCACATGGCGCTTCCTATTTTTATACTTTATTTCACCATTTTATCACATAAGCCATTTGTACATAGTAGCGGACAGATAGAGAATCCAGAGGATCTTTCCCCCCCCCTCATAGTTCATAGCTCAGTCAGCGTCACACATAGTCTGTGCACCAGCGTCCAGTCCGTGCGCCTTCGTAGTGCACCCTTCGTATAGCCGTGTTTGCGTTATCGTTTGCGTCCCCTCATCGTATTGTTGCGTTGCGTCCCTTGCATTGCGTCCTTCATCCTTGTCTGTGCACTATCATAGTGCGCCCTTCGTATAGCCGCGTTTGCACACCGTTTGCACACCCTTTTGCATAGCTGCATTTTGCGCACCGTCTGCGCCTTTTTCTGCTCCTTGCGCTTTCACTCTGTTTGCACCCCCAAACTGTGCACCACCTTCACAGTACATCCCAGTGTCATCTTTGTCCTGTTACACCTCCCGCCTTCATCATCCTCATCGTTGCACACTTTTGCGCTCTCGTTGCGCGTTTTTCCGCACTGCGCATTTTTGCCTCTTTGCGTTGCGCACTTTTCTGCCACTGCGCATATCTCCCCTTTCATGTACACTACTAGTGCGCACACTGAAAATCGCTGTACCAGCCTCTCTATAGTCTCCGCGCCCTGAAGGACGATCCGAGGCCATCTAAGCGAACTCCCCCCTCACCCCGAGCACGCCTGCAGTTGTAGGTTAAGTGTTCACCCCTTCTGTTGAGACTCTGCACTGAGTACCAACTGAACTCATCAGCGTGGTGAGCCTGCTATTGGCAGAATGTACTTTGCTTCTCCTGCCCAGGGGAAAAGGTTCTACCTCAGGCTGCTTCTTACTGTTGTCACAGGGGCAACATCATTCCAGCACTTGCGCACTATCAATGGTGTCATCCATAATACATTCAAGCAGGCCTGTGTTGCATTGGGTCTTTTGCAGGATGACCAGGAATGGGTCCAGTGTCTTACAGAGGCAGCCCAGATGCAGCTTGGTTCCTCTCTCAGATTGCTCTTTGCCACCATTCTTCTTCATTGCAATCCAACATCACCTGACATCCTGTGGAACCTGTTCAAACATCACATTTGTGATGACCTCAGAGTCAAGCTTCTTTCCATCTATCCAGATACAGACTTTACAGATGATCAGGTGTACATGTATGGCTTGCATCTCATCAATCAGATTCTTATCAGATCTGGCAAACAACTTTCTGATTATCCAGAGATGCCCGCCATTGAAGGAAACTGGCACATTGATGTTCCTGCCAATAGGCTTGTGCAGGAACAAAGGGATTACAATGTTGAAGAGTTGGCCATCACTGTCGCTCACAATCTTCAGCTTTTCAATCATAGGCAGAGACAGGTTTTTGATGCTGCAATGGATTCTGTCAACAATAACAAGGGAAAGCTCATGTTCTTGCATAGTGCTGGAGGTTGTGGAAAGACCTTTGTCTGCAACACCATCGCAGCTGCTGTTCATGCTCAAGGAAAAATTGCTCTCTGTGTGGCATCATCCAGAATCGCTGCATTGCTTCTAGAAGGTGGTCGCACAGCACATTCCATGTTCAAAATCCCAATTGAAATCAATGAGGCCTCTACTTGCAGAATACTTCGAGGTTCAGATCTGCACCAGGTCCTTGATCAAACTTCCATCATCATTTGGGATGAAGTTCCTATGCAGCACAAATATGCCACAGATGCAGTAGACCGCACTTTGCATGATCTTAAGAAGAAGAATGTTCCATTTGGTGGAATCACTGTTTTGTTTGGAGGTGACTTTAGACAGACCCTACCTGTCATTCCTAGGGGCACTAGAGAACAGATCATAGCTTCATCCATCAAAAGGAGCACTCTCTGGCAACGCATTACTGTCTATCACTTGACCGAGAATATGCGACTTGACAGAACTCCAGAGAACACTGCACATGCTGCCTGGCTCTTGCACATCGGTGCAGGCACAACAGTGGATGCTGCAGACACTATACAGATTCCACAGAACATGCTCTGCCATGCAAATACCATGGATCACCTTATCAACTCTACATATCCAGGCATAGAGCAGGGGAACAAGCCAGATCAGTACTATCTGGATAGGACCATTCTCTCCTGCACAAATGACAATGTCGATGTCATCAACTCTCTTCTCCTTGCCAGATTTCCTGGACCAGAGCATGTCTTTAACAGTGCTGATACAGTTTCATTCAGAGAGCAGGAGCTTAACAACTACCAGCCATATCCTGCAGAGTATCTAAACTCTATCAAAGCAAGTGGCCTTCCTCTCTCCAGGCTGGCACTTAAGATAGGCTGTCCTCTCATGCTTTTATGCAATCTGGATGTCACCATGGGTCTTTGCAATGGAACTCGACTTATCCTTCTTGAAGCCAGACCACGTGTATTGAAGTGCAGGATCATCAGTGGAGATGCACAGTTTGCAGGAAATATCGTTTTCATTCCTCGGATCACATTGGAGCCTTCAGCAGAGACCTTGCCATTACCACTTCGTCGACATCAATTTCCAGTTCGCTTGGCATTTGCCATGACTATCAACAAGTCACAAGGCCAATCAGTATCCCATATTGGCTTGGACTTGCAGATACCAGTGTTCTCACATGGGCAGCTATATGTGGCACTATCAAGGTGTACATCTGGAGAAAGGATCAAGGTGCTGTTGAATGAAAACAATCCAAATAACAGAACTGCCAATGTGGTATACAAGGAAGTGTTGAATGGAGTTGTTTAGCAAAGGTGAGTAACTTGAAAGATTATTTACAGGAATTGAAAACTAATATAGATATCAAGATAGACTTGGATGTAGATTTAGATTCAGATTTAGATTTAGATTTATAATTAGATTTGGATTGTACTTGGATTGAATCAAATGGTTGAAAAATTTATTGTGAGAAGACTTTAGGGCAGGTTACTAAACCTTGGTGTGTATTCAATAACAAGTCAATAAAAGTTTGTAATAATGTCAATAACAGGTCAATACAAGTTTCTAATGATGTCAATAACAAGTCAATACAAGTTTGTAATAATGTCGATAACACCTTAATACAAGTCAGTAACAAGTTAATATGGGTTTGTAATAAAGTCAATAACAAGTCAATAACAAGTCAATACAAATTTGTAATAAAGTCAATAACAAGTCAAGAAAAGTTTGTAATGATGTCAGTAACAAGTTTGTAGTAAATAAAGGTAGACTTGAGTAACTGTAGTGGGATTAAGCATTGTATTACATATACGCGAGCTGGCCCATGCCGGTGTCAGGCTGAGTGAGCAAAGCGAGTGAACGCCATGACAAAGGCATGGGTCATAAGCTCGTACTACAAATATTGCATCGTATCCTTGAGCTTCAGGTAGTCCTGTGATAAAGTCCACAGATATGTCTCGCCATGGCGCTTTAGGTATAGGGTTTGGCATTAATTTCTCTGCAGGCTTTTCTGGAAATTTCTTCCCCCTCATGCACATATCACACCCATCCACATACCCCAACACATACTTTGAAATTCCAGGCCACCAATAATTTCTCATCACTAACTCCAACGTCTTCTACCTTCCTGGATGTCCAGCAGCTGGCATGTTATGATGTAATCATATGATCTCCCTTCATAAATCTTGATCTTTTGGTACATACACCTTACCTCTGAACAACACTAACCCTTGTTCTTCAACCCATTCATCTCCTTTAATATTACCTTTCTTCTCTCCCCTCAAAACTTTCACAGCTTCCACCACTTCATTATCCATCTCTGAATATTGCCTAATTTTAGACAACATTTCCATCTCTGAGCTATCCACCAATAGATGCCCTTGATGCATAGCACAAATATGAAAGTATTCAGGTTTGAGTAGGGTAATATTTTATTGTCCTCCTCCACTCCCATTTTATGATCTGTACGTCAGGATAATGCATCTGCTTTCCTCATCAAGCTTCCCACTTTGTGGACCAAGTGAAAATTAGAGTGCGATAGGAATAATGCCCAATGTGCTTGTCGACAGTTAAGCTTTTTAGCAGACATGAAGTACTGCAGATTTTGATGATCTGTCCAGATTTCGATCTGATGCATACATCCCTCCAAATAATGTCTCCATGCCTCCAATGCTCATATTATTCCCAACATCTCTTTATCATGCACATCATAATTCCTCTCCACATCATTCAATCCTGGAGACAAATACGCACAAGGATGCCATTTGTCATCTTTACATAGCATTGATAATACTGCTCCAGTAGCAAAGTCTGATGCATCTGATTCCACTCATAAGGGACGCATGAAATCTACTGGGACCAATATTGGTTCTTCCACAAACTTCCTCTTCAACTCCTCAAATGCTGTCTGCTGTTGTTCTCCCCATCTCCACACTACTCCCTTTTGTGTTGATGTGGAAGGGGTGAACACTTAACCTACAACTGCAGGTGTGCTCGGGGTGAGGGGAGAGTTTGCTTAGAGGGCCTTGGATCGTCCTTCTGGGTGCGGAGACTATAGAGAGGTTGGTACCACGGTTTTCAATGTGTGCACTAGTTGTGTATGCTAAAGGGAAGATATGCGCAGTGATGGGAAAGTGCACAATGCAAAGGGGCAAAAACATGCAGTGTGGAAAAATGTGCAACGATGAGGATAATGAAGGCAGGTGGTACAGTGGGACAAAGACGGCACTGAGATGTGCTGGGAAGGTGATGCAAAGGTTGGGGGTGCAAGCGGGATGAAAGTGCAAGGGGCAGAAAAAGGCACAAATGGTGCACAAAACGTGGCTATGCAAATAAGTGTGCAAACAGTGCGCAAATGCAGCTATATGAAGGGCACACTACAATAGTGCACAAACAAGGACGAAGGATGCAACAAAGGGACAAAATGCAACAATACAATGAGGGGATGCAAACAGTATGCAAACATGGCTATACGAAGGGTGCACTACAAAGGTGCACAGACTGGACACTGGTGCACAGACTAAGCACAGTAGAAATGTAAAAGGTGCACAAAAGTGTACCTAAGTGGTCAAAGGCATGCAAAAGTGCATGGAAGCATGCAAAGGCACATGAAAGTGCACGGAAGTGCACAAAGGTGCATGAAAGTGCACTGCACAAAGTGTGCGGAAGCCATCTAGGAGGTGCGCACAATCGCAAAAAATGCTGTAGTATGCATGCAGGGCGATAGGAAGCCGTATCATCTCCTCCCAAGTGAAGTACTGACTGTCCTCAGGCAGCATGCGATTGGTCAGCACAAAATTTTCTTCACTCACATAAGCAGCCATCCTCTTCTTATCTATCTCTGACCACCATCTATCCTCTATAACTCTTTCCACAACCCATCTCTACCTGATCCGATGGCCTCAGCATTTACCTTAGCCCTCAGACAAATGATCCTGGCCCTCAATGAGACCCTCCCTGCTGCTGGGAGCAAGCAGACAATGATGCAAGCTTGGGGTGAAGGGTTTTGTAGTAAACTGGTGCGCTTTGTGTTTCTATAACTGGCACAGGTTGCTAAGGGTCGGGGCATGTAGAACATGTATAAAAGCTGCATGGACACTGTTAAAGACGACACAGAACTCGATGCGCTCCTTGTGAAGGCACGCAGTGCATTCAGTGGGATCATGGTGGAGGAGTGGCTTACTTGGGGTTAGGAGCTGATGCCTGATATGCATAAGATGATTGAGGAGAAAGAGCAGTCTGAGGAATTTGAGCATAGGGCGCACGAGCTGGCGGGGCAACTGGAAGCATGCACAGAGTGCACCAAAGCACACAAGGCATGTTGTGCACTCTTGACCACTGAATTGCAGGTGCCTGAGGTTAACTTGGAGCATCTGGAAGGTGAGTTTAGGGCAATTGATGAGGCAAGTGATATAGATACTGCCAAAGCACAGGAGGATGAAAAGGCGTGCATTGTGCTGGTGCGCTCTCTGCGCACACTTTCAGCGACCGATGCTGAGGTTGTAGGCGAAGGAACTGGGGAGTCTTGGGAGAGTGGGGTGATGAGCGAAGGGGAGAGTGAGCAGAGTGATGAGAGTGCTAGTGTGGATGAAGGCGCAAGTGCATGCCTGGTGTGTGCAACGTGGCAATGCACATATGTTGAAGTACCACCACTGAGTGGCATTGGTGCCACCTCCAATGCTAATAGCAGACTGGTAAGTTTCTTTGGATATGCTTCAAACTCACTAAATGGTTTCCCTTTCTACTCTAGTGTGATAACTGCCACCGCATGGGCCAACCGGCTAGGTGCATCCCTGTCAATGGAAAGCAGTGTGCTCTGTGCGCAAAGGGTAAGAGAAAGTGCGAATGGATGAAGCGCACCCTCACACAGCTGTGTGCAACTTCTAGAGGCAGGAAAGCGGCTACTAGGTGCCCTGGTGTGTCTTTTTCTCATCCTCCTTCCATGCTGCACTAACTATTCCAAAGGTGCATTGCAAATTGACAAGGGCAATGAGAGCAATATGGGGCTTGTCAGCCCCTCAAAAGAGCGCACATTGAAGTGCCACAAAGTCGAAAATGCGTCCCCCTCCCCCATTGCAAGTGTGCCCAAGGCCACACCACCTTACCATTCTCCAGGCAAGTGCGCACACGCAATCCTCATGCCAAACCAGATTGGGAAACACCTCAGGGGATGCAGTCTACCAAGGCCAGGACGTCAAGGTGCTTGACTTAGCACAATGCCATTTGGTGGTCGCAGTCTTGGGCACCATGCACGATTGCCTTAAAGAAGATGTCCAAAGGTCGCTCATCGAGTTAGAAGTCACCAAGAGCCAGTTGCACAGCATGGAGCAAGCGGAGGTGGATGCAAAGGTGAAACTGGATGTGGCCACAGAGCGCTTGGAGTTCCTGGAGTCCATTGAGTAGCCACTCGCCTGTATAAGTAATAGATAGTCTGTCAATCCATCTCTCTGTTGCACCTGTGATACACGTGATGCACTCTGAAGCGGTGCAATGTGCACGTGCATGCAAATGTGTGCACTTTGCGCCAACCTGCATGCACACTTCCATGGTGCCATAAAATGAAATTTGTAAGTCCAAATAATATATGTGAGGAAAAAGAGATAAGATAGGCAACATTTGAGCAAGAAATGTCAAGTGCACAAAAAACACGCACTAGCACAAAAATGTGCAAATGCAAAGGAGTGCAGAAAAATCATCCAACCATCACTTTCCTCCTCCCAACTGAGATATTGACCATGTCCAAACAATAAAAGAGTAAGAGATAAAATGAAGCATGCACCATATGACAAAGTTTAAAAAAATGGGAAAGGCTCAGTAGATCATCATGGCCAGTAAAACCCATGGGTTGTGCAATCACGGAACACGTCCAGATGTGACTTCGTGAATAGGAAAAAGGTAACATAAAAAAAATGAAAGAAAGCAAAGTGTACATATAAAAAGGTGAAATATCCATAGCGGTGCATGTGGAGCGCTAGTTGCATGCCTCATCGGCGCTTTCTTCATCCTCAGCGCTATTTCCTTGTGCTTCTTCTTCGTCAACTGCTTCTTCATCTTCTGTGTCCACTACTATGGACTCTTCCATCTCTCTCAACTGCGTTGTGGTGATATCGAGTGCTATGTCAGGAAGCACAATGGACTTGCATGCTTGGTACAGCAGTAGGTGGAACCCAGCTACTGGCCTGTTGAATACTGTCCCATTGAGTTTGCAAATGATATATGCACTGCCTTGATTGTGCGACACTATAACTAGAGGACCGAGATAATGCATGTGCATTTTGCAGTTAAGGCTCTTCTCGATCACTGTGTTGCACATAAGAACTAAATCGCCATGCTGGAAGTCAAAATTGCGGATGGTTTTTGAGTGCGCTTTCTCGAAATGGAGCGCTGCTTTGTGCCTTTCTGCATAGACACGGGAATGGATGCATGCTAAGTCTTCTGGATGCTTTTGTAATGTGCACGATCAAGTCTGTAGTGGAGAGTATATAATCTGGGGGTGGGTTAAGATATGTTGCTTCAATGATATCGAGAGGGATTAGAGGCTGTGCACCTGTCACAATGAAGTATGGCAAAATGCCAAGGCACTTCCAAACTGTGATGCGCTCCACCCAAAAGACTGAGTACAGCGCACTGAACCATTTTGACTCTACTCCATCTGTAGCTTTAATAAGTGCTTGATGCATGTCAAAATGTGTGCACTCAACAATTCCATTAGCACACGAGTTATAGCTAGATATGCGGATGTGATTGATATGGTAGCGCTTACTGAGATAGGCTAGTGCTTTGATGAATGGCTTGCCATTATCAGTGACTATCTCATACAACGTGCCCCATCTGCAGATGAGGATTTGAAACATCCAATCATCAAGTGCACTCACATTTTCTTTAGGAAGCCCATGGAATTCTGGCCAAGTCGCAAGTGAGCAACGCCCTTGGACAATATAGCGCCACCCTGCTGATACTGGTAAGTGCATCATATCAATATAAACTTTACTGAAGAGAGGCGCAGGCATTGCAATGACTGGCAGTATTAGAACCTTCTGCGTTTGCTGGATCTGGCAAATATGACAAGTGTGCATGAACCAAATGATGTCGTCCATAACATGTGGCCACCAAAAGCACTCGAGCAATGCAGAGCGCGTTGCATAAAAGTGCTTGTGTCCAATGTTGTCGTGGATGGTGTGCAATATTGGTAAGCATCTAGACTGCCAAATAACAAGCTGGTGAGTGCCATGTACATTGTGCTTCCATAAGTGCATCTTGTCTTTGAAAAATGCACTCGTGTAGCACACAAGCATGCTGTACTCAGAATCTGTGAAGTTGCTAGGGCGTGTTAGGGTATCCATCCAAATCTACACCAAATCTAACTTCTCATCCTCTGCATCTGCTGTTGTGCTCCTCGGAACTTGGATATAGTCATCGTCATAAATAAGTGCACTATTGTGCACATTTTGCACATTTTGCATGTTTGCACTTGGCTCTGGCTGCATTAGCATGAGTGCTTGCACATCAAAGGACTGTGAAATGGGACATATCACATGCATAAAGCCATGTAGTGCATCAATCCAATCCTCAAACTCTTCATCTTCTTCTCCTTCTAAGTCCTCTGGCTGCTTCAGCCAACATGAAAGCCTATCTGGACCATGCACCGGTCCCCTAACATGTATGAGCATAAAGTGGAATGTAAGAATTGAAACGATCCACTGGTTAATGCTAGCAGATGGTTGGATATTGGGGTTTTGTAGCATGCCCTTGATATAGCGTGCATCAGTCTCAACAATTAAGTTGCGCACACCTATAATATAAAGGTGCAAACTGCGCAGCATGCGGTAAAGCCCATAGATCTCTAGCTTCAGCTGCAAAAAGCACGCTTCTCTGTCATTGAGCATAATCAAGCCGAACCAGTTGTAAATGCATGCTTTTGCATTTGTGCTCTTTTGCTGGCAAAGGTAAAAGCTGACCGCTATCTGGGAAGTGTTGACCGCAAGGATAATGGGGAGTTCTGAGGAATAATCGATCAGTTTTAGTGCAGGACACTCTAGTACTGCTTGCTTGATGTCATTTTGTGCCGCTATCTGCTCTGGGCCCCATTCGAATGGAGCATCCTTGCGCATAAGCCTTGTGAGTGCGTTAATGCAGTGCACATAATTGCAGATATAAATGCGCATTAACCCGACTGTTCCCAAGAATGCACGCACTTCTGACAGTGTGTGGCATGTGCCCCAATTGCAGATAATGTCTACTTTGTCGTGTTCGGGTCTTCTACCTTCTGGCATGCAATAATGGCCAAGAATGATGAAGTTCTCAGTGCACAATGTGGATTTCATCCCAGAGAAAGTGCCGCCGCTATATTTCATGCGCTGCACAATGTGGTTCACATTCTGGAAGTGCTCCCACACAAAGCACCTTATGCCAGGGTTCACAGTGAGCACTTCGCATGAGCCATCTAGTAAAATGTAGCACTTCAAAGGCCCCTTGACTGGGAGGTCATCGATATAGGGAACGGTGTAATCTGGAATCTCTGGCTGCAGAATATAGCACACATCATCGTGGAAGATTGGTACTGAGTTCGTCCAACCCATTGGCAATGTAACAAGGTGCATTGCGCCATACGGCATTTGGAATGTCGTAAGGTTGCACGACAATTCTTTGATTAAGCGCTCATTGTATCCTACATATAGATCAAGGACGGCGCCGCATGCGCGCCCTGCAAACTGCTCTGTGAGGTGCTCAGGTGTAGGGGTGATGCTGGAGTGTTTAATGGTAATGTGATTAAGTGGCTCGAGGCTATGTACAATGCACAGCGCTTTTTCATCTTTCTTGAGCATGCAGAACCAGCGCGATCTATATGCTGAATTTGAGTGCTCATAAATGCCTGAGTCTATCTTCTTCCAGATAATAGTGCAAACTTTGTCATATATGCCTGGTGGAATGGGGATGTTGCGCTCTATCCAAGGGGTGTGTGGAATAACCAGGATTTCTACTGGGGGAAAGAACACGGTTTTGAAGCTGCCGCACTCCTCATCACTCCATGCAAAGGCTTCATTCTGCAAAGACATCAAGTGGTGTAAAACCCTCATCTCCTCTGGTAATAAGAAATCAGTGTGGCGCTTTTGAAGCACTTGCATGCACTCTTCAGTATAGTGCCTCGTCAGGGTAAATGGTGGCAGGTTTGGTAAAAGCGCAGGAAGCGCCACTAGTGGATGGCTTATAATGTTGCACTCAATGTGGAATTCATTTGGGATGGGTGCAATAACTAGTTTGACTTTTCTAGCAACTGGTTTATACTTCTTCTTGGTTACTATGCCCTTTTGCAGTGCATGTGCCGCTAAATCGATAAAAGTTGCACACACATGTGTGCTTTTTGGGAATGCAGCTGGAATAAGCACCACAGAGTGAATCGAATTTAAGAGTGCCTGCTCATGACTGTTGGTACACTGAGATAGGTAGAGTTGAGAGATAATAGAGGTCGAAGGAATGGAAGCAGAAAATGGAATAAGCGCAAACATGGAAATGTCACAAGATTGGGTATCAGAGTCGAATGTTATGATAGTGGCAGCTTCTCCTTGGTCTGCGATCAATTCCTCGATGCCTGGCAAAAATTTCTTTGGGGGTTATGCTGAATAGCAAAATGTGGTGTTGCTGGAGCTGGTAAGAAGTGGCGTGGCTTTCCTCTAGGCTTTGTTGGAATGGTGGAGATGGTGCCTGTGTTTGGATTGCAGATAGTAATCATTTGCACTTCATCCGCAAAGTTGCGCATGACAGAGCACGTTAACACATCAAAGGGGCGCCCTAACAGAATATCGTAAGCAGGTGAATGGATAACGTGAACTTGCACATAGACAATGATATCTCCAATGCATGTGGAAACATTGCATGCAAGCCCAAGTGACTCATCTACCTCTCCATTGGCCAATTGCATGTATAAATGAATGTGTGGGTCATACTGAAGCCCAAGATGATGGCAGACTGCTTCTGACATTGCGATAATTTGTGAACCCGGATCTAAGATAGCCTCAAAGTATTCTTGGTTATCAATCAATAAATCAATGGAACGAAGCACATGCGACTCTTTTGCAACCTTCAAAATGTCGGGGTTTTCAATTTCACCTGGCTGGAGATGGGTGAGGTACTGTTCAAATGGATCCTGCAAAACAATAGGAAGTGGTGCTGCAATTGCCATGCTAACTGGAGGTGTCACATTAAGCACTTTATTTTCTGCAAAAGGTGCATGCGCTTCGCAATGCACAAATGGCATAATGCTCGCAAGGTTGGTAGTCACCACTTCTGCACCGGTAGCTGCAATGCACTTTGGGGTAACTTGTTCTCTATGGCACTGTCTGAGATCGGGCGAAAGGGACAGGAGCTCTTCATGCGAAACTGTAATGGAGGGCGCCTTCATGGTGCATGCATATACATCATCGACAATCTGTGGGTTCTGGATGGGAACGACAGTGCAGTATGATGGCTCTTTGCCTTTGGAAGTGTTAGCTGGTACATCTGGTTTATCTGCTGCTGCAGGCACAAAATGCGCTTCAGGAATGTTGGAATAGGGATGTATGGGCATCTCGTCAGGCGCTTCAGTTGTGCTCGCAGTGGGTTGCAAAGCTGGGGACTCGATACTGTCAGTGGGTGCAATGTCTGTGGTTGTAGAATGCGCACTCTCTTGATTGGATGTATTGCATGGTGCATGCCACAGAATTTCAACACCATCAAAGACTAGCCTCTTCCGAAGTGCCATCAACTCCCGCTCGAGTGCATCGATGCACTCTTCCTTTGTTAGTTGCACATTTGGTGTGCTTTGCATATAATCTGCTGCAGGCACTGAAGTGGCAACATATGTCAACTGTAAAGGTGCTGCTGGAGCTGGACGAGGTGCTATATTGTAGATGAGCTGCGAATTGGTATTAGATAAAAGTCGACCAGTGGCTATCTGCCATGGGTTGCGCTTATGCCATTCCTCAATGTGCTCACCCAAGAAGTTGCCTGGAATAGAATGCGGCATGAATGCACCACCTGGGAGTATGATGCGCCCTTCCACATTTTGCCTACACTTTCCTTTGCGAATAAGGTGCTCAATTAAAGCACACTCAGGGATATAATGCCCTGTCTGACCGCAACCATTGCACTTGTCATTGTTCAAGTGAGGCATGCCATTTCTGCCATCTCTGCATGATGTGCTCAATGTGGTAACTATTGTCTGTGTCATGCATTCGAATAAGACTAAGATGTCTTCTGCTTTGACTGCGGGCATGCTAGGTTGCGGCTAGGAAATGGGTGTGCTGGGTGCTGAGTAGGGTGCATACATATTGGGGTTTTGTACTGTGAGCCCAGTAAGTGGCTGGAAATAGTGCGCTGGGCCTTCAAAGATAAAGTCAATCGCATCATGTATTGCATCTAATGAGTATGGCACATTTGCAGGCTGATTAGGTACTGCAATCGCAAGGCAGCTCAAAATGTGCTCGAGCTGGTCTGGGTGAAACACTCTAATGAACATGCAGCTTTGGTCGTAGTGTGCCAATATGCCTTGCACAACTAAGTATTCGCTAATGTTGAAAAATGCACGATAATAGCACGCAATCTCTTCTGCAGTTACAAGGCCAATGCATGCAGTCTCACCAATAAGCTTGTCCAGGTCACTAATACTCCATTTACTGCCATCCCTAGAGCCGGGATAAAGCTTTAGGACAGCATCTTTGAATGCGCCATAGTTGTGCATCATGCTATACTCTGGTAGCAGTTTCCAAGTGTCTGCAGTGTCGCTGTCCAAATAGTGCACAGTGTGGAACTTTTTATCAGTCTCATTGGTGATGTTACAATCACAGAGGAGTTGTGCAAGCTCCTCAAAGTACTTCTGGAGTTCGTGTGGTTTTGCAGGGTCGAAACGCAGCGTGTTTTGGTTAGATGCAGATGGCATATGCATGGTAGCCATAGTAGGTGGAATAAGGTGTGTAGAGTTAAGATCTGGTAAAAGTGCAGCAAAATGCAAAGGTGGAGAAGAATGCAGTGATGCGGATGGAGTTAAGGTAGGTAGGGATGATTCAGGTGAAGGTGGAGGTAAAGACAGTGTGGACAAGTGATGCATGTTGTTTAGGAAGAGTGATTCAAATACTGGTATTTCCCCAAGCTGGAGCGCAGTTGCTAACAGCTCAGAATGGAGAGTGTGAAGGTGGTTAATGTTGAGATGAAGGGCGAGCTGATGGAGGTCTAAAATATGGTCTGATAAACAGAAACCCCTTGCAGTGGGCTCCAGAAATGATGTGGTCAGTTGGTACTTGGTGCAGAGTCTCAATGGAAGGGGTGAACACTTAACCTACAACTGCAGGCATGCTCAGGGTGAGGGGAGAGTTTGCTTAGAGGGCCTCGGATTATCCTTTGGGGTGCAGAGATTATAGAGAGATTGGTATGACAGTTTTCAATGTGCGCACTAGTTGTGTATGCTAAAGGGAAGATATGAACATTGACAGGAAAGTGCACAATGCAAAGGGGCAAAAACATGCAGTGCAGAAAAATGTGCAATGAAAGCACAAAAATGTGCAATGATGAGGATAATGAAGGTGGGTGGTACAGTGGGACAAAGACGGCACTGAGATGTGCTGGGAAGGTGATGCAAAGGTTGGGGGCACAAGTGGGATGAAAGCGCAAGGGGTGGAAAAAGGCACAAATGGTGCACAAAACGCAGCTATGCAAATAAGTGCGCAAATGCAGCTATATGAAGGGCACACTACAATAGTGCACAAACAAGGATGAAGGACACAGCACAGGGACGAAATGCAACAATACGACGAGGGGATGCAAATGGTATGCAAACATGGCTGTATGAAGGGTGCACTACAAAGGCACACAGACTGGAAACTGGTGCACAGACTATGTGCGATGCTGACTAAGCTATGAACTATGAGGGGGGGAAAGATCCACTGGATTCTCTATCTGTCTGCCTACTATGTACATAATGGCTTATGTGATAAAAATGGTAAAATAAAGTGTAAAAATAGAAAGCACCATGCACTACCCACAAGCACACCCATTCGCCCATCTAAACCTGACCACACTATGCTGCTGCCTCAGCCAATAAGATTTGCGCACCTATAGCCCAATACCCAACTGTCCCAGTGCGATGCACTATTTTTGGTGCACTCTAGGTCTCGTGTGCTCTTCCCAATCAATCTGCTTTGGTGTTATGTGTCGCGTGCTGCACCTTAGTAATAATGATGTGATCGACCTGTGCTGGTTACCAGATAAGGCAATGCCAATTGGAAATGTGGAAGAACTATAAGGAGATGCTGTGAAAGGCCAAATACCACCAAAGCACCAGGATTATGTGAAAGCGCCCAAGTGCACACAGTCCAATGCCAAATAGGTGCAAAGCACTCCAGTTATGTAAGAATGCACAGTTCGCTCGTGTTGGAATTGCAGTGTGCCTCAAGTAAATGCGCCAGTAAGATGGAAGCCGCAATGCACAGTGCAACTGGTGTAGTGGATTGTTGTGTGTGTGATAGGGATTGTGCAATGAGTGCACAGTAGAGAATGTGAGTTGCAGGTAAAGCATAAAAGGAGCATGCAAAGATGCATTGAGCATGCAATAAATGTGAAAGGCAGATATGGAGTGTGGGGGGAGTGCACAGAGGCGGTTTGAAGTGCAATGGGGCGCATTTAGGGCACATGACAGCAGGCAGCTATGGGGAACCAAAAGTGCAGTAGAAATGTAAAAGGCACACAAAAGTGCACCTAAGTGGTCAAAGGCATGTGAAAGTGCACGGAAGCATGCAAAGGTGCACAAAAGCACACAAAGGCATGCAAAGTGTGTGGAAGCCATCTAGGAGGTGCCCCCAATCGCAAAAAAATGCCGTAGTATGCATGCAGGGCGATAGGGAGCCGTATCAGCATAAGGCTGTGTAATGGTGCAGCAATTTTGGAAAAATTATGAACAAAGCGATGATAAAAATTGGCAAGTCCCAAGAAAGCCTGAACTTTCTTGATACGGGTAGGCATGGGCCAATCAACAATTGCCTGTACCTTGATAGGATCCATCTTGATTCCATCAGGACCAATCTTTAACCCAAGAACTCGATCTTGCTTGCTCCAAAGACACACTTCTCCAGTTTAATGAATAAATCATTCTCTGCCAATCTCCTCAACACCTCCTGCACTATTGCCTCATAATTTTCTTTATTCTCCATGAATATCAAAATGTCATCAATAAATATTATCACCACGCCTTTGTCTATCACATCCTTGAAAATGTCATTCATCATATTTTGGAAAGTTGGGGGACTATTGGTCATCCCAAAAAACATGACTAGCAGCTCAAAGGATTCTCGATGCATGGCAAATGCTGCCTTCCACTCATCTCCTTTCTTTATTTGTACATTGTTGTACCCCCAGCATAAATCTAATTTTGTAAAGACCTTGGCCTTTCCCACCTTGTCAATTATCTCTGAGATCAATGGCAAAGGGTACACATTCTTCACTGTCCACTCATTCAAATACCTATAATCTGTACACACATCCTCTTCCTCTGATCTTTTTTCAGTACAAAGAATACTGGTGATGTCTGCAGTGATTTTGAAGGTCATATGTATCCCTTGTGCAACTGTTCATTAAGGAATGCATCCACTTCTTCTTGTTCTTTTGGAGATAATGGATAGACTTTTGACTTCTTCGGCACAAATCCCAGCTTAATCTCAATTGCATAATCCCATGGCTTTTGCACTGGCATCCGCTCCAATTCCTTCTTCTGAAAAACTAACAAATATTTATGGTAGGCTTTCAGCACCCACTCCTCCACTGGCTTCTCCACTTTCACAGCATTTTTATCCCATGACTGTCCTCCATGAATTTCCCTAAAGATCTGCTTCTGTTCTTCTTTACTTGTCATGACTAAAACTTCCCTGTTTGGCATATCCTCATCCTCCACTTCCTCCATCGTAACAGAATACTTCCTCAGACGTTCTTTCTCTTTCTTTTTCTTCTTCTCCTTTTTTACTTTCCTCCCATATACATTACATTCTTTAGGACAATGAGTCATGTGTACCTTCCCAGTTTTCCAATTAATTTCTGGGTTATGCTTTTGTAACCATGGACATCCAATTATCAGATTGGTTTTCCCAAGGTCACACACTTCAAATATGGCTTGTTCCTGATGATCCTGATACTTCAATATCATCATCACCTCCTCCTTAATGGTTTCTCCACGATTGATCATACCATCAATATTGTACACCATTATAGGTTGTGGCAGTTTACGCATGCGAATACCATTTCCAGTAATTAAGGATCAATTAATGAATAACCCGGTAGCACCACTGTCAAGCAATGCCTCCACATTAATTGCTGCATGCATGTCCACTGTCTTCAATCCTACTGTCAAGCTGATTTTGGGTTCTATCTGCGCTGAGCGAATAAAAAATTTAGGGGTCTTCAGAAATAAGGCTGGGCATTTTTCTTTGTTGGATAAATGATGATGGTCATACTCCTCAATTTCTCTTTCAGGTTCACTCTGGGTTTCCTCAGATACTAATACATTATATTGATTCTGGGTCACCAATGGGGAAACCTTCACTGGGACTCTTCTACAAAATTCTTCTGCTTATCTTCCTCCAACTTTACTTCCTTGATTGTCACTTCCCTAATCTTCCTTTTCTGCCTACGATTTTGAGCCATATGCCCTAATTGTCCACAATTAAAACATTTAAGCAGGGCTCGTCTCCCTACTCAATCAACATCCATTGCATCCGTCGATGCTGCTGACTCCTTAACAATAGGTGTCACTGCCATGGCCAGTGGCTGTGCCCTCGGAGTTTGTACCTGAGGTGTCCTTCCTTTCTCGGACTTTTCTCCTGATAACTTTCCAAAGCTGGCATTCCCATACATCAATTTCAATTCTGCCTGTTCCTGTCGATATTGCTGATCAAGATGCATTGCCCAATTATACCACTCGTCCAACCTCTCTGGCATAGAAGGTAGTCGATAGATAGACTTGAATAATGAGGGATTTAATCCTGCCTTTAAATATTCTACCAATGCAGCTTCTCCCATATCAGTTTGTGATGCTTCTGCTTTGAACTGCAAAATAAATTTGTCTGCTGTCAGAGAACCTTGGTGCATGGTTTTTAATTTAGGATTTGCTGTTGCCTTTGGATTAGGGTCTTTAAACTATGCCTCCCATCTCTCCAAAAATTCCCTGAAGCTTGCAAATGGTTTATATCCCACAGCAATTTGATTAATGGCTTCGTTTCTCCAGAAGTGCTTTCCCTCCCTGGATGTATGAGAGAGCAAACATAATCCTAGACTCAGTTGTATGAAATTCGGGCTTTCTCCCATGAATATACAACACTATAGAGCTGATAAAGGATTTTGTATTCTCCATGGTACCATCAAATATTTGCGGGGGCATGTATTTAGGTAAACACATTTTTCCACTCTCAGAGCTCTCCTCTGCATGCTCACCCTCCTGAGACATCCATTCCACCATCTCCTCCATCTCATCATCTTTATCTTCTACTGTCTCTGCTTTTGTTTCTGCTTGTTTGGGTTGGGATGCTGCTAATACTGACACTAGTTGGGACATATGTGCTGTTAGAGCATCAATTTTGGCTTCTAGAATGGGCGTGGGAACAGGATTGTGACCAGGATTCGAAGTTGCTTGTTCTGACATGATGACATAATCTGTGATGAGTCACTTCTTCAGCTGAGTCAAGATTTGACTGCAGAATTTTTTTGCAAAATTTCGAGTCATGTGACCTGGCTATTTCAGGTATCAAACATGGCAAAACACGTGATTTTGGCTATTTGTCAACACTTGGGCACTTCGGATCAATAACCCTTCCAACAGTGCCTGATCTCAGGGTTATTACTGAATTTGGCTAGTAACTACCTAAAATAGTCATACAAATTAAGTAATGTAAATCTTGGCTAAACCAGATCCGATTGGTTGTCTGGTTGCAGCTATCCTAATAATGAGCACTGCCTTTTGATCACTGGTGGTTGCAATGTAAGGCGAGGCCTGGCATCGGCTTACAAAAGCAAGGTAAATATGTATATACAATGAATTCTGGCTCTTGCTGAAATGATGAGTAAGCAGATGTGGTGCGCTGAGACAAATGATGTATGCGCATGTAAGAGAAGGCGCACTGATAGGGTAGTTGAGTTCTTCTGTTAGGGCAACACCCACTGTTCTGCTAGCTGGACTGTGTGGGCTCTCCTACAAGAAGACAGTGGGGCACATGCATGTGATGGGGGGTTTGATGGATTTGATGCAATGGGTTAAAAATAGAATAGTTGGCTGAAATAGGCTTTTCACACCACTATTGTGGATGGAATACCTAAGAGAACTCAACTGAGGTCTCCTAGTATTTATTTTATGGTTATATACTATGTTACATATATTGTAGTATGTTGCTACCGACGTGTGCTGATAGGTCCACTGCACACACTAAGGTCTGGAGAAGGATTCAACTCGTATCGACACATTACGACATGCACTCTGAATCACTATGAACACCACAAAATCAACTTCAAACACTTTTCAATTTATTTTGCACTATTTCGGATGACTTCAAACTATTTCAAATGCCTTCGAACAATTTTGCAACACTTCGAACGACTTCGCAGCATTTTGAACAATATTGGCTGCCGTATAGTTGTCTTAAAACATTTTCGATACATGCTGCTCAACCGGAGTGAGCCATTTAGTCACATATCGAGCACTACTGGATGCAAGGAGAGACAATAAAAGAATTAGGGTATGATAATGGTGGTTTTGGGGTTTCAATGATCTATTGAAACAACAAGAGAAGTACTCTTACTATATGGCGACACCGAACATTTCAATTATCATCATTCCTCATTTGTTTTTATGTTTTACAATACCTTTATTGCTGTGCATACTGCCTCATGTTCTACACCTGTTATATTTCCTTTTTAGTACTTACCTCTTCAAAATGTATATAGACTTGTACTAGTTACTTAGAACAACAGAGAATCAGTTATCCTCTCCACTATAGTTAGATTTAAGAGCAGTTCTCTTAAGTCTTACCTTGCATCATATTTCTGAAGTTCTGCGAAATATCGCGGACTTCCTCAAACTTTCGTATTCATTCTCAACTCGTCATCGCCTATTGCCACTCAAAACCCACTTTTTGATTGCTATATTTGTTTGTCAAACATATCTCAACACCAGTTGAACACCTTCAAACCTCCTTGAACTTACCTGAACAACTTTGAACCCATTCGAATCTATTTCGAACTACTTTGCACATCTTCGAACATATTTTGAACTACTTCAAACATCTTCATATGCTTTTAAAAACTATTCATCACATTCTTTACCATTTTGCATCACTAAAAACAATGTTCTGGTATTAAAGGTAATATTTAGGACTGACTCGCACCCTTCCTCTAGCATGAGTTATACTTTATAAGCCTTTTAACAGGTTTTTGCTAGGTTTCCAGGTCGAGTATTATCATTTTGGAGCCCACTGCGAGGGGTTTCTAAATCATTTCATTGCCTAATCCACCTTGAATCTCCTGGCTTAGGCCAACACAAGCTCAAAACCTTAGAATCGAGACTCGCCATGCCTTCGAATCTCTCAAAGAATTGGGGGATATTCTAATTCCTGTCTCTGATGCTGAATCTACACATCGTCGTCTCTTTCCTTCACCTATATCCTCGTCTCCATCCTCATCTTCTCCTTTTTCCTCATCATCTACTACATCATTCATTATTCCAGCCACTTCAACATATCTACCATCCTTCATTCAGGTTCTAACTCCTCAAATCAGTACATCTATGGCCACCCAAGCAACAATGCCAGCTCATGGACATTCCACAGCACCTAAATTCGACCCTACTCAACCTCGAGAGCTATGTTGATATTTTAACGAGCTCAAAATACTCTTTATCGACTGTAATGTTATGGACCCAGAACTTATGAAGAAGCACGCCTGTCGATATATCGATATTGATATATCCGAACTCTGGAAATCAATTCCTGAATACAAAATTGGTGCTTTGTTTCAGGATTTTTGCCTTGCAATTCAGAGACTATATCCTGGTTCTGAAGACAATTGAAAATGGTCAATTTTGGACATGGACAAACTCGTTGGCAAACAACTTCAGGTGGGTATCTTTAACGCAAGCGATTTAGGATTATATTACAGGTTGTTCTACAACATTACAAAGTTCCTACTATCTAAAGGCTGAATTTTGGAGGCAGAACAAAGTAGGGCATTTGTTTGAGGTTTTCAGCTGGGTTTATGGTCATGAATTGCACGATGACTTGAACTAAAATTTCCTGACCACTATCTGGATGATGTCTACCCACTCGACGACATTCATGCAGCAGCAAAATTTGTTTTAGCAGGGTCAATTAGTTCGAATTTGGCATCGTTACAGTTTCAGAAACCTCAGCATCAACTTTGACATCTGCGACACATATCAAATCGGAAGACTTATCAGCAATCCTTGAAAAATTTGCAACCACACTCATCATGGATCTAGCAGGTTCGAAACCCACTAATCCTTCTTGAACTAACAGTGGATTTTGGTCGGACTAGCTCGAAAATTTAGTTTGTGTCTTTTGTGGACTCACTAGTCATTTCATTAGCAACTGCTTGGTTTGCCAGTCCTATATCAACGAAGGAAAGTGTAAAAAGAACAACGAAAGAAAAATAGTCCTTCCAAATGGACAGTGATGTGTTCAGTTGGTACTCAGTGCAGAGTCTCAATCGAAGGGGTGAACACTAACCTACAACTGCAGGTGTGCTCGGGGTGAGGGGGTTCACTTAGAGGGCCTCAGATTGTCCTTCAGGGTGCAGAGACTATGAAGAGGCTGGTACAGTGGTTTTCAGTGTGGGCACTAGTTGTGTACACTAAAGAGACAATATGCACAATAGCAGAAAAGTGCGCAATGCAAAGGGGCAAAAACGCGCAATGGGAGTTCAAAAGTGCGCAACAATGAGGATGATGAAGGCAGGAGATGCAGTGGGATGAAGAAGGCACTGGGATGTGCTGAAAGGGAGGCACACAGGTTAGGGGCACAAACAAGATGAAAGCGCAAGGCGTGGAAAAAGATGCAAATGGTGTGCAAAATGTGGCTATGCAAATAAGTGTGCAAATGGTGTGCAAACACAGCTATATGAAGGGCGCACTGCAATAGTGCACTAACGAGGACAAAGGACGCAACACAGGGATGAAATGCAACAATATGATGAGGGGATGCAAACGATACGCAAATGCGGCTATATGAAGGGTGCACTACAAAGGTGCATGGACTGAATGCTGGTACACTGACTATGTGCAACACTGACTGAGCTATGAACTATGAGGGGGGGAAAGATCCTCTGGATTCTCTATCTGTCTGCCTACTATGTACAAATGGCTTATGTGATAAAAATGGTAAAATAAAGTGTAAAAATAGAAAGCACCATGCACTACCCACATGCACACCCATTGGCCCATCTAAACCTGACCACACTATGCCGCTGCCTCAGCCAATAAGATTTGTGCACCTATAGCCCAATACCCAACTGTTCCAGTGCAATGCACTATTTTTGGTGTGCTCTAGGTCCCATGCACTCTTCCTAATTAATCTGCTTTGGTGTTATGTGTCGCATGCTGCACCTTAGTAATAATGACATGATCAACCTGTGCTGGTTACCAGATAAGGCAATGCCAATTGGAAATGTGGAAGAACTATAAGGAGATGCTGTGCAAGGCCAAATAGCACCAAAGCGCCAGGATTATGTGAAAGCACCCAAGTGTGCACAGTCCAATGCCAAATAGGCACAAAGTGCCCAGAGTAGGTGAGAATGTGCAGTTTGCTCGTGTTGGAATCACAGTGCATTTCGAATAAATGTGCCAGTAAGCTGGAGGCCACGATGCGCAGCACAATTGGTGTTGTGGATTGTTGTGTGTGTGGTAGGGATTGTGCAATGAGTGCGCAGCAGAGAATGTGAGTTGCAGGTAAAGCATAAAAGGAGTGTGCAAAGGCGCACTGAGCACGCAACAACTGTGAAAGGCAGATAAGGAGTGTGGGAGGGGGCGCAGAGGCAGTTTGAAGTGTAACAGGGCACACTTAGGGCACACGACAGAAGGCAGCTATGGGAGATCCAAAGGTGCAGTAGAAAAGTAAAGGGCGCACAAAAGTGCACCTAAGCAGTCAAAGGCAAGCGAAAGTGCACAAAAGTGGTCAAACGTGCACAAATGCACATGAAAGCACACAGAGGTGCACTGGAGCACATGGGAGCACATGGGAGCACAATGGAGTGCAATGGAGTGCACTGGAGTGCACTTGGGCATGTGAAAGTGCATGAAGGCACACAAAAGTGCACTGTGCAAAGTGAGTAGAAGATGTCCAAGCGGTGTGCACAATTGCAAAAAATGCCATAGTATGAGTGCAGGGTGATAGGGAGCTGTATCAATGGTTCACCCCTTAAAACATTCCTGGTCACTTTATCAAAGACAGAATTGACAAATGGACTCGATGAAATCCTTCAACTACAACTGCATCATTACTCATGTACAACATTGCATCCTCAATGGCTACTTCGATACCACCTAGAGGCATCTACCAGGTTTCTGAACAATCTGCGACACCTGAAGATCACATCGCAAAACTTGAACAAGAGATATACACTTTGCGAAGTGGTAGGGCCTTTGCTAAAACTAATTCAAGCATACCAACAGTCCCCATCTCTTGACCTTTGGTTTTCCCAAATACTGTGGCAGTCGAACAATCAACTCCACAAGTACCAGCATCATCCATCTCGTCTATGACAACAAACCTACCAACCTTGACTTCGGCATCATCTTCAACTTCAGAAACAACTTTGCAGCTGGTTATTCATCCTTATGCCACTGCAAAAGAAAATTTGTACCTACCACCACACAAACAAAACTTCAGATCAACTGTGAAAGGTAAAGCCAAAGATGGTCCTTTGCACCATACCCAAGTGCCAATCCAAAAGGATAAAATCATGGAAGATGTTTTTGCTCATTTGATGGAGACCCAAATTATCACACTAACACCTGAGGAATTGTTGTCTCTATCACCCGAAGTTCATACAAAATGGAAGGAACAAGTCACTCCATGTTGAATTCAGCAGTCCGAAGGAAATAACGCTACAAATCTGCTTAACGATGAGATTTTTGTAATTGATGATCCATTCGAAACTTATATTAACAGTCTTTGACCTGGTGATATTCCAGAACCCTTCATCACTGCGAAGGAATCCCATTTAATTAGGTAAATTATTATAAATGTCAACGGAAGGAATCCAGTCAAAAAGTGTCATAGACCCCAGCTCTTCAATTATTGCAATGTCCGAAGAAATTTGCCACGAACTTGGCCTTGCTTATGATTCTTCAGTCCACATCCCACTCCAATCGGCTAACAGAGGCATTGACAAAAGTTTGGGTTTAGCACAAAATGTTCCTTGCAAAGTGGGGAGTATCATGCTATTCATGCAAATTCACATAATTTGTGACCCAGCCTATGATATCTTACTTGGTCGACCATTTAATGTGCTCACCAAAAGTACCATTAAAAACTACAGAAACAAGGCTCAGACAATTACAATATATGGTCCTAATTTGATACAATCATGTGCAATCCCTATGATTCCCCATTCTAATCACCATTGAAAAAATTTTCGCAACTAGAGGACAAAATTTTAGACATTGACCAGTGCACTTTTGTTATTTTATTCAATTTCTCTAATTTATCTATCACTATTGAATGCACTGCAAACATCCCCGATATGGAGTCCTCAAACTTCTCGAAATCTGTTTCTTATTCTTCGATCCTTGCGAATTTATATTTAACAGCTAGTCATCAATACGAAACATATTTATCGACCTCGATGGCAATGTCTATGCCTTCTATGCCTATTATTGACTCCTCATATCCAATTTTCGTGGCATCAAAAAAGAAATACAAACCTGTTGCACAAAAAATTCACCCAGTTATCACCAAACTACCTGACCGATTTTGCATTATTCGAACAATTACTGGCAACCCTCTCGAAAACATGCCAAAATTAAATCCTCATTTACCATCATTTATCCCCACTTCCCAATATTCACTCGATCGTAGAGCTATCATTGAAAAGAATCATCCTGGCAATTTTCTATGGCCAGAGGAATGAAATCTTATGCACAATTTTATTCAAAATCAGGAAACAGCTTTTGTGTGGACAGAACAAGAGCGAGGAAGTTTTCTCTCTGACTTTTTTCCTCCTATAGAGTTTCCTGTCATTCCTCATACTCCATGGGTTGAGTGAAACATTTCTATACCTCCAGGTTTGTATGAACAGATATGCAAAATGCTGAAAAAGAAGATAGAGGCAGGAGTATATGAACCATCAAACTCTTCATACTGATCACGATGGTTTTGTGTTATGAAAAGGATGCGAAATCACTTCAAATCATCAACAGTCTTGAACCACTTAACCAAGTAATGATCCAGCACTCAGGCATCATACCGATACCTGAACATTTAGCAGAACAATTTGGGGAACGATCATGCAGAGGAATGTTGGATCTTTATGTGGCATTCGATGAAAGGAAAGTCGCAGAATCATCTTGTGATCTGACAACATTTCATACACTGTTTGGAGCACTTCACATCATTACCCTACCCATGGGTTGGACAAATTCTGTCCCTATCTTACATGATGACATGACATTTATTCTACAGCCTTAAATTCCTCATATCACTATTCCTTACATTGATGACACACTGGTTAAGGGTCCAAAATCAGAATATTGAACAATTGGTGGATCTTATGAAATGATTCCCGACAATCCCACTATTCGACGCTTCATCTGAGATCACTTCGAAAATTTAAATCGGATAGTCCAGTGCATGAAGTATTGTGGAGGAACATTTTCAGGTCTGAAACTCTATCTTTGCATCCCCAAAATAATTGTTTTAGGGCATCGATGCAATATTGAAGGTCGTATGGCTGATCCTACTTGAATCACAGCTGTTAGCTAGTGGGGACTATGTCGAAGCCTCACAGAAGTCAAAGCATTCCTAGGAACCATAGGAGTTTGTCATATCTTTATCTGAAATTTTGCTCAATGAGCTGCAGCACTGATCCAACTCACTCAAAAAGATGTTCCTTTTGAATTTGAAGTGGAACAAATAGCAGCCCAAGAAGATTTGAAAGTAGCTCTAATCAATTCCCCAGTAATTCAAGCTATCGATTACTCATCTTCAGCCCCAGTTATCCTATCAGTCAACACTTCAAACATTGCTATTGGTTTCTTTCTTGCCCAATGCAATCCCAAAAACCCTCGAAAATGATATTATAGTTGATTCAGATCGATTACACTTAATGACCATGAATCCTGATTTTTGCAGCCAAAACTCGAACTTTACGGTCTATATCATGCTCTCGGAGCACTACAATTGTACCTAATAGGAGTTCGAAGGCTTATCGTCGAAGTCGATGCACGATATATCAAAGGCATGCTTTAGAATCCTGATATCGCACCTAGCACTAGCATCAATCAATGGATAGTATCCATCCTAACCTTTCACTTTACATTAGTCCATGTCGCAGGGACACACCATGGTCCTGATGGACTTTCAAGATGCCCCCCACAAGACAAAGATGTTCAGCTCAACAACAAAAATAATTTCAGAGATTGGATCGACCATCTTCACAGTTTTATGCATCAAATAAATCCTATTACCACCCGACCATTTATTTCACATCAAATTTCGACCCTCTCCCTCTCTTCGGATTTCAGTAAGGGGGAGGATTTTACCTATAATGATGTTTCACAAATGAATAATGTAAAAACAAAGGATGAAAGGTTACTTCACATTCGAAAATGGTTACATGACCTGGTGTGACCCCCTGATCTATCAGATGCAGAATATGCTACCTTTATTCAATATTGCACCGAATTCTTTTTAGACTCGGGCAAACTATGGAGGAAAGACTCCAATGGAACTCACAAAATTGTTGCTACTCCAGAATGTCATCTTGAAATCATTTGTGCAGCTCATGATGACATCAGACACAAAATGGTTTTCACTATGAAATTAGTTATCGCCCTTTGATTTTGGTGGCCAAACATGAAAGCCAACATTGCATGGTATATTGGAACCTGCCACCTATGCCAAATTTGACAAATGTGAAATGTTCTAATTCCACTGACAGTCGCAACTCCAGCACCCCTTTTCGGCAAGGTCTATATTGATACAATGCAAATGCCACTTTTGAATGGATTTAAATACATTGTACAAGGTCGATGCTCACTAATGACCTATCCAGAATGGCGAAAGCTTTGACATGAAAATGCCACATTGCTTGGCGATTGGATCTTCGAAGATATTATTTGTCAATGGAGTTCACTATATGAAATCATAACTGACAACAGCACTGTGTTTATCGCAGCTATGGAGTATCTTGTGAAATGATATCACATTAACCATATTCGAATTAGTGGTTATAATTCATGTGCCAATGGACTCATTGAACAAGCCCACTTCAATGTTTGACAATTCTTATTCAAAGCTGTTGATGGAGAACAAGCGAAATGGTCAGCAGGGGCACACTCTGTATTTTGGGCAGAATGAGTCACAGTTCATAAATGCATGAGTTGTTCTCCTTACTTCGCAGTCACAGGAGCACATCCTCTAATACCCCTTGACATCTCTGAGGCAACATACTCATAACTGCCACCCGATTTGATTTTATCGACAACTGATCTCATAGCTCGATGAGCCATAGCATTAAAGCTGCAAAATGCTTCGAACTTGCTCACAAACATACAATGCATGACTACAACTTTTTGAAAGGAGATTTAGTGCTACTTCGAAACATGCAAATCGAGAAGTCCCTTAATTGCAAGATGAAACCATGATATGTCAGCCCTCTTATCATTATCGAACAAAACTATGGAGGGGCTTATATTCTCTGCAAACTCGATGGGTCAGTACTACATAGACCTATTGCTGCATTTTGTCTTCTACCATATCTTGCTCAAAAATTGATTTCCCTTCCACCGAACTTTCTTGATATCGACTGCGAGCACCTTGAACAACTTTGGACAACTTCGAGCTTTGACAATTTCTGGGGCCTCGAAAACAAATAATTATTCTTCCTTTTCTTCTTCAAAATTACTTACAAAAGATTTGATTTGCTCTTAGTGTACAATACAAGTTGTGATATTGCATCATAGCATGGTCATACAAACTTCAAAGGGTTTTTCAGCTATGGTGAACTACTGAGCCTTTCCCTAAAAGTCATTTTTCATTTGTTCATTTTCTTTCTTTACTTTACTTTCCAAAGACATTTAACAAAAAAGTTGAAATTAAAGCAGATACACAACAAAAAGAAAAGCCTTTCTACCCCTCTAGCATTCCCTCCAACACTTCTATCTCCCTACCCAGTATCTCCATCTTGACTCTTTTCTGTGCCAATTTTGCAGCAATCAACCCGCAGTGCACAACCTACACATCCTGACCCCCTTCGATGTCCTCGACCCTTCGAACCTCAATCACCTTCACCTTCCCTTTCAACGACCTCTTTTCTTCCTTCGATAGCTTTGAAGGCCCTGTGATGGGTTCGATGTCAGCCACAGGTCCTATGAGACGAATTCGATGCACTAACAAATTTGAAAACAAGTTAGCAATCACTTCGAAACAATTTCGAACAAGAATCGTACCTTTTCTTGGGTGCGAATCGTGTTTTGCACCCCTGAACTTTTTCGCCTCACCGAGGGCTATCGACACTTATCAATCTTCTTCTGGGGCCTCCTTAGACAGAACTCATGATGGTTTTTCCCCAACTGATATGAATCAATTCAAAGATAATTGTAAAAACCTCAAAAAATGGATATGTTGGCATTTCATCTCAGTATATACTGCTTCTTACCTCGTTTCCTCAGAATCAAGGCTTTATCAAGGCCATTGATCACAAATCCTGGCCCTATCTCATGATACTCAATGAACTTTTTATGAATTCAACAGCAACTGGCCGATTTGCTCATGATGGTGGAAATGATGATGGTGAAAGTGACCCAGACAGCAAGAATGATGAGGATGATGATCCACTGGCACCCACAGATCAAGCTTCATCAACTCACAATATTTTTCCAGCACCTATCATTGCACCATTCACTGCAATGTCACACCTGAGCCAAACTGCAACATTGACACCATCACCTTTCCACCATGCTGGCTGGTCCTGCTCCTTTGCCTTCCAGGCAATTATATTCTTTTTATATATAAATGTACTGTAGTGACAGATTGAAGTGTGGTACATGCAGGACTGTAATCACAGGTCTACCTGATATATAATAAATCCACATGATGTCCAGGTTATGGTGTGCAGTTCCTGGCACCTTTGCTTGTTGGGTGCATTCCTGCTTGCCATTGATAATACTTGACCTGGAAACCAAACAAAAACCTGCTAAAGGTCTAAAAAGTGTTACACAGGCTAGAGGAAGGGTGCAAGGTGGTACTAAATATCACCACTGTTTTCCAAGAATTGTAGTGAGAGGTATGAAGTAGTGAGAAATGTTCTGAATAGTTTCAAGAGCATATGAAGGTTTTTGAAGGGCTACAAAGATGTTTAAAAAAGCTCAAAGAAGGTTATATAGCAAATTGGAAAGGTTTTTGAGAGACAATAGGCGATAGGCGATAGGTCGAGAGGCTAGTATGAGAATTCAAAAAAGTTCATGATGATTTGCAGAACTTAGAAATATGACATGAGGCTTGGACTCAAGAGGACGGCTCTTAAATCAGATGATAAATGGGAGAGGACAACTTCTTCTCTGTTTTTCTAAGTAACTAGTACAAGTCTATATACATTTTAAAGGGATGGTACTTAGAAAGGAAATAAGGCAATATACACAACAATAAAAAACTTTGCAAATCATAAAACAAATAAGAAATGATGATAAATGAAATGTACAGAGTCACAGTATAGTGAAAATACTTGTCTTAATGTTTCAATATATTGTTGAAACACCAAAATGCCACAATCACATCCTAGGAGTCTTTTGTTGCATCTCCTTGTGTCCAGTAGTGCTTGATATGCAATGTGCTAACTCATGCTGGGTGTGCTGTGTGTATTGGAAGGGTGGTAGAATAGCCATATGGTAGTTGACATTGTTTGAAATGTTGAAAAGTCTTTCAAAGTAGTTTGAAATAGTTTGAAATCATTTGAAATCGATTTTGTGAGATTTGTGGGGGTTAGAATCATGAGTTGTAATGTGTTGATATGTTTGGAAATCTCCCCAGACCTTAGAGCACCAAGTGGACCTATCATCCTCCCCCTTACTGAAATCCTGACTGTCCCAGTCAACTGATCAGAGTCATGAGCAAAATGCATGATCGTGTTGAAAATGTTAATGAAGTTTAAAATACCTCTCATTCTTCCCCATCACTTCCTAAATTCTCGATACTAGCTTTTCTAATGTCTCTCCTGGCTGAACTTAACACTGTGGTTCTCGAATACACAAAATCGATGCTAGACCACAGTGTCACAAAAAATGTTGACTTCGAAGTCTGGGGGAAGGGTTTTTGTGTGAAAAAAGTATGTCTCTTGCTGATCTATTAGTAGTCAAACATGCTAAAATGTTTCATGTAGGTGGAATATGATGAACTTGCCAATGACCTCAGCAAAGAGCATGATCTGACCATGCAAAAGATTGTGGATGAAGTTTTCAAAGTTTTTAGCCCAATGGCTCGACATGGATGGCTTTTGTAGGGTAGGAATTTGTTGTTCACAGACTTGGTGGAAGAGGTAGAGTGGGAGTGAAGAAAAGAGGAGGACAGATGGGTTTGGGAGGAGGAGGTTCAACGAGCGAGGGAGGTTGTGAGACAGGCCAAAATCAATGGTCAAAGGAGAGTGTTAGCAGATGCTCGAAACATAGCTTTTGCTGTGTTTCATGCAAAAACTTTATCAAAGGAGGAGTTGCAGCAGCAAAATGTGGGGCTGGCAGCAGAGGTGGCTGCTATCAAGAGGGCAGAGGCTGGGGAAGTAGCTGAAGAGGAGGAGGAGATTGAGCTGCCCATCATGAGGGTGGCTAAGTGAAAGGTAGAGGAGATTGGAGAAGAAGAAGATGAGGAAGATAAAGTCAAGGGTGTAGGGGATACAAAGTGGGCCAGGGTCGAAACGAGTGCATTGCTTGATTTTGAAGGTTCAGTGAGTTGTTTTATTTGAGTTTGATGGTTTTTCAAAGTGCTAAAATTTTTGTAGTGTGATCTATGTGCTGGGTTTAAGTCCCAGCCATGATGTCTCATCAGAGGGTGGGCCCTGAAGTGTGTGAGGTGCACTAGCAAGGCACAGGGGTGCTATTGGGATGGGGTGTCGAGAAGAGGGCTTTAAAAAGGTGAAGCAAAAAAGTTTGGGGTCGTGAAACAAAATTCATGCCTGAAACTAGGTAGGTGTTAGGGCGACACCCACTGTTCTGCTAGCTGGACCATGTGGGCTCTCCTACAAGAAGGCAGCGGGGTGCATGCACATGATGGGGGGTTTTGATGGATTTGATGTGACAGGTTAAAAATAGATCAGTTGGCTGAAATAGGTGTTTCACACCACAAATGTGGATGGAATACCTAAGAAAACTCAACTGAGGTCTCCTGGTATATATTTTAAGTTTATATACTATGTTACATATATTGTACTATGTTGCTACCAATGTGCGCATACATGCACATACATATTGATGTGTGTAAATACAAAATTCCCATGCTGACAAATAAAGCATTTATAGGCATTTGGTAGTATATTTTGGTGTAATAAAATAAAATAAAATAAAATAAAATAAAAATATTATTATGTAATAGGCATGTTAGGAGACTATTTCCTAACAGTATGAAAGTTATTCAAAGTGGTTTCAAAGTGGTTCCTAACTCGTTTTCAATTTTCAAAAGTGCATCAAATTTATCTTGTAGGCCCTGTGAAGGACGATAAACCAGTCATGGGGCCTTCCAAGCCATCAATGCCAAAATCAAAGCAGAAGGGGCAGTCATTGAAAGGGAAGGCAAAGGTGAAGAAGGTTTGGGCAGTTGAAGAGGTCGAGGAAGATCAGAGCATGCATCATAGATTGATTGCAGCAAGGCTGTCCCAGAAGAAGGTGGAGATGGAGATATTGGATAGGGAGATAGAGTTGTTAGAGGTTATGTTGGAGGAGTAGAGAAAGAAATTTTTTTTTTTTTGTTGTATATCTTTTAATTTGGAATCAAAAACTTGTGAGTCTCAAAAGGTAGCAATAAGAAAAGTAAAAGAAAAAGAAAAATAAGGGAAAGGCTCAGAATATCATCATGGCTGAAAAACCCTTTGGAGTTTGCATGACCATGCTATAATGTGATATCATGACTTGTATTGTACACTAAAAGAAACTGAAGTTTTTGTGAGTAATTGCAAACAAGGAAAAGAATAATTATTTATTTTGAAGTCCAGAAAGTCTTCGAAAACATCTTTGTCGAGGTTCAACATTGTTCGAAGCTGTTTGAGACATTTGGAGTCGATATCAAGGAGGTTTGGTGGAAGGGGAATAGATTTTGAGTGAGATATAATAGCAGTTAAAAGGCAGCAACAGGTCGATGTAGTACTGATCCATCAAGTTCGCAGAGGATATAACCTTTTCCATGGTTCCATTCGATAATGATGAGAGGGCTGATATATTGTGGTTTCATCTTGTGAAATAGCACTAAATCTCCTTTCGTAAAGTTGTAGTCATGCATTGTTTGTTTGTGAATGGGTTCAAAGTGTTTCACAGCTTCGAGTCAAGAGGCATAGACCTTTGAATATAAAACTTTGAGGTCATTTGATCATTTTTGTAATGCTATAGCTCATCAAGCTATGAGATCAGTTGTCAATAAGATAGAATTGGGCAGTGGTTGCATATGTTGCTTTGGAGATATCAAGTGGGTTAAAGGATGTAATCCTGTAACTGCAAAATAAGGAGAGCAACCCATATGTTTATGAACCATGACACATTCTGCCCAAAATACTAAATGTGCTCCTGCTGACCATTTTGCTTGTTTTTCATTGACAGCTTTGAATAAGGATTGTCAAACATCAAAGTGTGCTCATTCGACAAGTCCATTGGCATGCAAATTGTAACTGCTAATCTGAACATGGTTGATATGATATCATTTTGTGAGATATTCCATGGCTTCAATAAATGCAGAGCCATTGTCAGTTATAATTTTATATAGTGAGCCCCATTGACAAATGATGTCTTCAAAGATCCAGTTGCCGAGGGCCATGGCATTTTTGCATCGAGGTTTTTGCCATTCAGGATAAGTCATTAATAAACATTGATCTTGTACAATGTACTTGAATCTGTTTGACAGGGGCATTTCCATTGAATTGATATAGACTTTGCCAAAAAGAGGTGCTGGAGTGGCAACTGTAGGCAGAATTAAAAGATTTTAAGTTTGTTGAATTTTCCATACGTAGCAAGTACGAATAAACCATGCAATGTCAGCCTTCATGTTGAGCCACCAAAATTGAACGCCAATAACTGATTTCATAGCAAAGATCATTTTGTGTCCGATATTGTTGTGAGCTGCACGAATAATTCCAAGACAATGTTTGGGAATTGCGATGATCTTGTGAGCTCCATTGGAGTCCTTTCTCCATAGTTTGCCTGAGTCTAAAAACAATTCAGTACAATATCAAATAAAGATAGCATATTTGGCATCTGATAGATCAGGGGGTTGCACCAGATTATATAACCATTTTTGAATGCAAAGTAATCTTTTGTTGTCCTTTTTTGCATTATTCATTCATGGGACATCATTATAGGTAAGGTCCTCCCCCTTACTGAGATCTGAAGAGAGGGAGAGGATCAAAATTTGATGTGAAGGGAAGGGACAAGTCATAATGGGATTGATTTGATGTACGAATCTGTGAAGATAGTCGATATAGTCTCCGAAATCATTTTTGTTGTTGAGCTGATCATCTTCATTTTGTGGGGGGCATCTCGAAAGTCTGTTTGGACCATGGTACACCCCTGTGACATGGACTAACATAAAGTGAAAGGTTAGGATCAATACTATCCATTGATTGATGCTAGCACTAGGTGTGGCATTAGGATTCAAGAGCATGCCTTTGATATACCTTGCATCAACTTTAACAATGAGCTTTCAAACCCCTATTAGATACAATCGCAGTGCTCCAAGAGCATGATATAGACCATACAGTTTGAGTTTTGCTTGCAAAAATCGAGATTTGTGGTCGTTAAGTGTAATTGATCCAAATTGACTGTAATATCATCTTTGAGGGTTGTTTGGATCGCATTGAGTGAGAAAGAAACCAATAGCAATCTGCAAAGTGTCGACTGATAGGATAACTGGGGTGGGGGATGAGTAGTCAATAGCTTGAATTGCTGGAGAGTTGATTAGAGCTTCATTCAAATCTTCTTGTGCTGCTATTTGTTCTGTTCTGAATCTGAAAGGAATGTCTTTGCGAGTTGAATTAGTGTTGCAGAACATTGAGCAAAATTTTGAATGAAAATATGACAAACTCCAATAGTTCCTAGGAACACTTTAACTTTTGGTAAGTCTTTGACAAGGTCCCCATTTGCTAACTGCTGTGATGTGAGTGGGATCAGCCATATGGCCTTCAATGTTGCATTGATGCCCTAAAACAATGATTTTAGGGATGCAAAGGTAAAGTTTAAGACCAGAAAATCCACAATACTTCATGTGCTGAACTATGTGATTCAAGTTTTTGAAATGCTCCTAAATGAAGTGTTGAATAGCTGGATTATTGGTAATCATTTTGTAAGTGTTTGAGAATCTCCCCAGACCTTAGAGTGAAAAGTGGACCTATCATCCCCCCCCCTTACTGAACTTTTGACTGTCCCAGTCAGCTGATTGGAGTCATGTGTGAAATGCATGATCATGTTGAAAATATCAACAAAATTCAAAATACCTCTTTCATTCTATAATTTCAAACTCCGATCATCGATTGCAATGTCGCTTCTTACTGCTCTTCAACAGGACATTCTCGACTACATGAAGGCAATGCCTGAGCCTCATATCGCAGAGGAAGTCAGCTTCAAAGTTTTGGGAAAAGGATTTTGTGAGCACATGGTGAGTTTTGTGGTTCATACTTTGCTTTTAGAGTTTTATATGGGTGTTTCCTAGGCAGAATATGATGAGCTTGCTGATGACTTGGCAGAGGAATGCGACTTGATTATACAAAAGGTTGTTGACAAAGTATTTAAGCTATTCAAACTGATGGCTCATCGAGATGGCTTTCGTGGGGTGGGGGATTGTTGTTTGTAGATTTAGCTGAAGAGGTCGAGCAGAAACAAAGGGAGGAGGACACTAGGCAAGTTTTGGTGGAAGAGGAGGCCAAATGAGAAGCAGAGGAGGCTGCAAAAAGAGTGCATCTCAAGGCTCAAAAGACTACTCTGGAGGAAGCTCGAAATGCCACTTTCGCTAAGTTTCATATGAAGACAATTTTTAAGGAGGATTTGCAGAGGTGAAATGCAGAACTTGAGGCTGAGTTGAAGGCTATCAAGAGGGCAGACACTGGAGAGGATGACAAAGAGGAGGGGGACAGCAATGATTTTGAAGGATTGCTGACAATCAGGATAGGAAAGTGGAAGGTGGTGGAGGTCGATACTAATGACAATGAAGAAAACAAGTTCAGACAGGATACAATGGTGGCAAAGCAGATGAAGTTCACAACAAGCAGACCTCTCGAGTTCGAGGGCCCAGTAAGTTGTTTATTTGACTTCAAAGGTTTTTTGCATTGCTAAAATTTTTGTAGTGCAATTATTGTGCTGGGTTCAAATTCCAGCCATGCTGTGTCATTAAGGAGGGGGGCCCAAAATGCATAAAGTGCATCCAGGAGTTGCAAGGGTGCTATTGGAAAGGGGTGTCAAGAAGGGGCCTTCAAAAAGGTGAAGGTAAAAGATTCAGCATCACAAAGCAGGATTCACACCTGAAACCAGGTACAAAAATTATTTGAAGTTGTTTTAAAGTGGTTGCTAACTCGTTTTTAAATTCCAAAGTGCATTGAATTTGTGTTGTGGGCCCTGTCAAGGATGATGAACTAGTCACAGTGCCTTCCAAGTTGTTGACACCAAAATCAAAGCAGAAAAGGCAGTCATTGAAAGGGAAGGCAAAGGCAAAGGAGGTTCAGGCAATTGAAGAGGTCAAGGATAATGGGAGCATGCATTGTGGGTTGATTGCAGCAAGCCTGACACAGAAAAAGGTTGAGATGGAGATATTGGATAGGGAGATTGAGTTGTTAGAGGTTATGTTGGAGAAGTAGAGAAAAATATTTTGTTGTATATCTTTTAATTTGGAATTAAAAACTTGTGAGTGTCGCAAGGTGGCAATAAGAAGACTAAAGAGAATAGAGAAAATAAGGGAAAGGCTCAGAATATCATCATGGCCAAAAAACCCTTTTGGAGTTTGCATGACCACACTATAATGCAATATTGTGACTTGTATCGTACACCAAAAGAAGTTGAAGTTTTTTGTAAGTAATCATTAATAAAGAGAAAAGAATAATTATCAGTTTTTGAAGTCCAGAAAGTCTTTGGAAATATCTTCGTTGAGGTTCAAAGTTGTTCAAAGTTGTTCAAGATGTTTGGAGTCGATATCGAGGAAATTTGGTGGAAGGGCAATAGATTTTTGAGCAAGATATGGTAGCAGTCAAAAGGCAGCAACAGGTCAATGTAGTACTAATCTATTGAGTTTGCAGAGAATATAGGCACATCCATAGTTCCATTTGATAATGATGAGAGAACCAAGATATTGTGGTTTTATCTCGTAATTGAGAAATTTCTTGACTTGCATGTTTTGAAGTAGCACTAAATCTTTTTTTGTGAAGTTGTAGGTGCACATCATTTGTTTGTGAACAAGTTCAAAGCATTTTGCAGCTTTGAGTCGAGAGGCATAGACCTTCAGATATAAAACTTCGAGGTCAGTTGATCATTTCTGTAATGCTATGGCTCGTCAAGCTATGAGATCAGTTGTCGATAAGATAGAATTGGGAGGTGGTTGCAAGTACATTGCTTTGGAGATATTGAGTGGGATTAGGGGATGTGATCCTGTAACTGTGAAGTAAGGAGAGCAACCCATACATTCATGAACTGTAACATGTTCTGCCCAAAATACTGAATGTGCTCCTGCTGACCATTTTGCTTGCTCTCCATCAATGGCTTTGAATAAGGATTGTTGAACATCAAAGTGGGCTTTTTTGATGAGTCCATTGGCACACAAATCATAACTGCTAATTATTTATAGCTGCATGAATAATTTTGAGATGTTTGGGAATTGCAATGATCTTGTAAGCTCCATGGGAGTCCTTTCTCCATAGTTTGCCTGAGTCTAAAAAGAATTTGGTACAATATCGAATAAAGGTAGTGTATTTGGCATCTGATAAATCAGATGGTCACACCAGATCATGTAACCATTTTCAAACATGAAGTAATCTTTCATCATCCTTTTTTGCATTGTTCATTTGTGGGACATCATTGTAGGTAAGATCCTCCCCCTTACTGTGATCTGAAGAGAGGGAGAGGGTCAAGATTTGATGGGAAAGAAAGGGACAATTTTTAATGGAATTGATTTGATGTATGAATCCATGAAGTCAGTCGATCCAGTCTCCAAAATCATTTTTGTTGTCAAGCTGATCATCTTCATTTTGTGGAGGACATCTTGAAAGTCCATCTGGATCATGGTGTGTCCCTGCCACATAGGCTAACATAAAGTGGAAGGTTAGGATCAATACTATCCATTGATTGATGCTAGCACTAGGCACAATATTAGGATTCAAGAGCATGCCTTTGATATACCTCATGTTGACTTCAACGATAAGCTTTCAAACCTTTATTAGGTACAATTAAAGTGCTCCAAGAGCACAACATAGACCATACAGTTCAAGTTTTGGTTGTGAGAATTGAGATTCATGGTTGTTAAGGGTGATCAATCCAAATCAACTGTAATACCATTTTCAAGGGTTGTCGGGATCACATTGGGCAAGAAAGAAACCAATAGTGATATGCAAAGTGTCAACTGATAGGATAACTAGGGCAGGGGATGAGTAGTTGATAGCTTGAATCACTGGAGAGTTGATTAGAGCTTCCTTCAAATCATCTTGTGCTGCTATTTGTTCCAGTCCAAATTCGAAAGGAACATCTTTTTGAGTGAGTTGAATCAGCAATGAAGCATGTTGAGCAAAATTTTGAATGAAGATATGACAGACTCCAATAGTTCCTAAGAATGCTTTAACTTTGGTAAGGCTTCAACAAGGTCCCCATTTGTTAACTGCTGTGATGTGAGTGGGATCAGCCATATGACCTTTAATGTTGCATTGATGCCCTAAAACAATTATTTTGGGAGTGCAAAGGTAAAGTTTTGAAACAGAAAATGTTCCTCCACAATACTTCATGTGCTGAACTATGCAATTCTAGTTTTCAAAATGCTCTCAGATGAAGTGTCGAATAGCTGGATTATTAGTGATTGTTTCTTAAGATCTGCCCATTATTCAATATTCTGATTTTGTACCCTTAACTGGTGTGTTGTCAATGTAGGGGATAGTGATATAAGGGATTTTGGGTTGTAGGATGAATGTAACATCATTGTGTAAGATTGGAACTGAGTTTGTCCAACCCATTGGTAGGATAACAATATTAAGTGCTCCAAACAGTGTCTGAAATGTCATTAGATTGCAAGATGATTCTGCTACTCTTTTTTCATTGAATGCCACATAGAGATCAAACATTCCCCTGCAAGATCATCTACTGAATTGTACTGCTAAATGTTTGGGTATTGGTACTACAGCTGAGTGCTGTATTGTTACTTGATTAAGTGGTTTGAGACTGTGGACAATTTGAAGTAATTTTGCATCTTTCTTCACAATGCAAAACCATTGTGATTGATATGAAGAGTTTGACAACTCATATACTCCTGCTTCTATCTTCTTTTTTAGCATTTTGCAGATCTGTTTGTACAAACCAGGAGGTATAGGGATATTATGTTTTACCCAAGGAGTATGAGGAATGACAGGAAACTCTATAGGAGGGAAGAAGTCAGGGCAAAAAGTCCCTCATTCTTGTTTGGTCCATGCGAAAGCTGTTTCATGATTTTGAAGAAAGTTGTGCATAAGCTTCTGTTCTTCTGGCCATAGGAAATCACCAGGATGGTTTTTGTTGATAATAGCCTTTGCATTCAAGTGTATATTGGGGAGAAGGAATAAGCGATGGTGGATGAGGATTGAGTTTCAGCATATTTTTGAGGGGGTCACCAGTGATTGTTTGAACAATGCAAAATTGATCAGGTAGTTCAGTAATAACTGGTCAAACTTTCTGTGTGACTGGTTTGTATTTCTTCTTCGATGCTGCAAAGATTGGATATAGAGAGTCAGCTGACAAGACATGGGGAAGTGGATTGATAGTCGAGTTGTGCATAGACATGGCCATTAAGGCTGATAAGAATGTTGCATACTGGTGGCTAGCCATTAAATATAAGTTGGCAAGAATTGAGGAATAGGAAAGAGTGTTCAAGGAATTGGAGGAGTCCATATCAGGAATATTCACAGTGCATTCAACAGTAATAGACAAATTAGAAGGATCAAAAGAGATAATAAGAGTGCACTGGTTTGTGTCCAAAATTTCATCCTCTAGTTGCAAAAATCATCTTTAACTATCTTTCTATGCTGATTAGAATGGGGAATAGTGGGGATGGTGCATGATTGTGTCAAGTTAGGATCAAATATTGTGATGGTCTGGGCTTCATTCCTGTAATTATTGATGGTGCTTTTAGCGAGAACATTGAATGGATGGCTGAGCAGAATATTGTGGGCAGAGTCATGAGTGATATGAATTTGCATGTACAGTATGATACTGCTGACTTTGCAAGGGACATTTCATGCTAGACCTCACCTTTCATCAATACCAGCATTGGCTGATTGGAGTGGGATATGAATCGAAGGGTTGTAGGCAAGGCTGAGTTCATGACAGACTTCTTCAGACATGGTGATAATTGAGGATCTGGGATCTATGACACTTTTGATAGGGTTTCTCCCATTGACATTCATAATAATTGATCTAATGAAGTGAGATTTCTTCCCAGCAATATATGGTTCTTGTAAGGAAAAATGAAGGCATCCCAAGCATCAGGGCAATTTTTCTGCATTTGTCCCATATTTTTTTATATTTTATTTCACCCTATTCTGCCTTTTCTATGATTTTCTATGATTTATTGCTATTTTATTATTATATTTCAGTTTTTTCCATGTTGAGGCATTGAGGTTGCCCTTACAGTTCTGGAATATTACCAGGTCGAAGACTGTTAATGTAAGTTTCAAAAGGGTCATCAATCATGAAAATATCATTGTTAAGGAGATTCAAAGCATTATTTCTTTCGGGTTGCTGGATGTGATGTGAAGTGACCTGTTCTGCATATTTTATATAAACTTTGGGGGATAATGACAGTAATTCTTCAGATATTAGAGTGATAATCAGGGTCTTCATGGAGCAAGCATGTCTTCCATGATTTTATCCTTTTGAATCGGGGCTTGGGTATGATATGAGGAACCATCTTTGCTTTTACCTTTCACAGTTGATCCAAAGTTTCATTCATGAGGCAGCAAGTACAAATTTTCTTTTGTAGCAGTGTATGGGTGAATGATGGGTTGTGAAGTCATTTCAGAAGTCAAAGATGGTGCCAAATTTGAAGTCAATGGATTGGTTGCTGTGGATGAGGTAGATGGTGCTGGTACTTGTGGAGTAGATGGTTTGACTGGTGCAGAGTTTTGACGAATCAAAGGCTGCGATGTAGGAACTGTTGGTATATTTGAATTAGTTCTGGCAAAGGGTCTACTACTTTGCAAAGCATATAGCTCTTGTTTGAGCTTTGTGATACAATCTTCAGCTGTTGTAGATAGGTCAGAAATTTGGTAAACACCTCTGGATGGTGTCAAACAACTTGTCAAAGGTGCAATATTATACATTAGCAATGGTGTAGCAGTAGATGGGTGGTTTGTTGAGTCCATTTGTCAATTCTGTCCTTGATGAAATGACCAGGAATGTTTTGAGGAGAAAATCATCCATTTGGAAAAACAATTTTGCCTTTGGTGTTCTTCTTACACTTTCCTTTATTGATGTATGACTGGCAAACCAAGCAGTCGCTAACAGAATGACCAGTAATCCACAGAAGACACAAACTAAATTTTCAAGCTGGTCCAAACAAAATCCACTGTTAGATCGAGGGGTATTAGTAGGTTTAGAACCTGCTAAAGCAGTGACAAGTGTAGGTGCAAATTTTTTGAGTATTTCCAATAAGTCTTCTGATTTAATTTGTGGCAAAGATGTTGAGGTTGTTGGTAATGCCAAAGGTGCTGAGGAGTGTGAACTGTGTAGCGATGTTGAGTCTAAACTGATTGATCCTGCTAAAACAAACTTTGCTGCTGCATGAATATATCAAGTGAATAGGCATCATCTGAATAATAATCGGAAAATTTAAGTTTGATTCATCATGCAATTTGTGACCATAAGCTTGGCTGAAAACCATGAATGAACGTTCTGCTTTGTTCAGCTTCCAAAATTTAACCTTCAAAGAGGAGAAACTTTATGATGTTGTAGAATGATCGATAATACAACCCTAAATCACTTGCATTAAAAATTTTCATGCAAAGTTGTTCGCTGATGAGTTTGTCCATGTCCAAAATTGACCATTTGCAATCCAATTGTCTTTGGAACCAGGGTATAGTCTGTGAATTGTGATGTGAAGATCCTGAAATGAAGTGCTGGTTTTGTATTCTGGAATTAATTCCCAAAGTTTGAAAGTGTCAATGTCAATATATTGGCAGGCATGCTTCTTCATAACTTTTGAATCTGTGATATTGCAGTCTATAAAAAGTATTTCAAGCTCATTAAGATATCGACAAAGCTCTCGAGGCTGGGTGGGATCAAATTTTGGAGCTGTGGAATGACTACAAGCTGGCATAGTCACCTGTGTAGTCATAGATGCGATAATTCTTGAGATGGGAGTTATGACTTGGGTGAAGGTGGTAGAGGTGTCAAAGTGGTTAAAAGAATAAATGAAGAGGTAGACAATGAGGACAAAGAAGATGATAATGATGAAGATAAAGATATAGGTGAAGGAAACAGTCGACGATGAGTAGACTCTGCTTCAGAAACTGGGATTAGAATATCTCCCAATTGTTTGAGAGATTTGAAGGTGTGGCAAGTCTTGATTCAAAGATTTCTAGCTTGAGTTGGCCTAAGCTGGGAGACTCGAGATGGATTAGGCAATGAATTGGTTTAGAAACCCCTCACAATGGGCTCTAAAAATGATAATACTCGACCTGGAAACCAAACTAAAACCTGCTAAAAAGATCTAAGAAGTGTTACACAGGCTAGAGGAAGGGTGTGAGGTGGTACTAAAGATTACTGCTGTTACCCAAGAATTGTAGAGAGAGGTACGAAGTAGTGAGAAAGGTTGTGAATGGTTTTAGGAGTGTATGAAGGTTTTTTAAGGGCTACGAATGAGGTTTGAGGATGTTTGAGAATGTTAGAGGGGTTTGTAAGAAAGGTGGATGGTTTTAAGGGATATCAAGGAATGAATATAGAGAATTGGGGAGGTTTTCAAGAGATGACAGATGATAGGTGATAGTTTTGAGAGGCTAGTATGAGAGTTTGAAGAAGTTCATAATGATTCACAGAACTCAGAATTATGATGCGAAGCTTGAACTCAAGAGAATGGCTCTTAAATCAGATGATGAATAGGAGAGGACAACTTCTTCTCTGTTGTGCTAAGTGACTAGTACAAGTCTATATACATTTTGAAGGGATAGTACTTAAAAGGAAATAAAACATGTGGAGAACATGAGGCAATATGCACAGTAATAAAGAACTTTGCAAATCATAAAACAAGTAAGAAATGATAATAAGTAAAACATATGGAGTTGCAATGTATCAAAAATACTTGTCCTAATGTTCCATTATATCATTGAAATACCAGAGTGCCACAATCATGTCCTCAAAGTCCTTTGTTGTATTTCCTCATGTCCAGTGGTGCTCGATATGCGACACACTAACTCATGCCAGGTGTGCTGTGTGTATCAGAAGGGTGGTGGAATAAACATATGGTGGCCAACATTGTTCAAAGTGTTGGGAAGTCATTCCAACTTGTTTGAAGTGTTGCGAAATTATTTGAAGTCATTCAAAATCATTTTGGAGTGTTTTCATAGGGTTTATAGGGGTTGGGAGCATGTGTCATAATGTGTCAATGCATTTAAAAATCTCCCCAGACCTTGTAGTGCAAAGTGGACCTATCAACATATGGGTCATGATCATGATCCATTGGGTGTCAAGAGTATGCAAGAAAAAGAGTGTGCCTTGCTTTGCCCTGCCTGTCCACAACCTGGCAAAAATCTACCACCAGACTGGAAGACTGTGCCAAAAAATCAGCAGTAAGTAATTGTTTACCTGTTTATTTTTCAATCACTTATAATTATGCAGGTGGCTGTATATGCTCTTCCTCAGAATCGATGCCAACTTCCACCTCAAACATTTGAACATCTCTACTTAGGAACGTGATCCTGGACTCAACCATGGGTTTGCATATGTTATTGAAGAGACAAAATTCAAGCAATATTTGAAAGATTATGGTGACAAGATTCCTGATGATGTTAGTACCTGTCACAATCATGATGCTTTTGTTGAGCAGCGCACTATGTGCAGTGTAGAGAGCTCACAGATCTTACTACTTACCTGTTGAGTTGGTTAGTGTGCTAAGTAACTTAAGTTAGAGGGTGTAGAACTCTCTGTATTGCTAGGTAGAGGTACAGTGTACTTATATACCTAGAGAGCCCACATGGTCACATGAGGCTCAGGTCACATGAGGCTCAGTGGGGTGGAGAAAAGGGCAGTGTACCGCATGGTTCCTGTTCACATGTCATTATGACATATTTGTATACATGTATTTACATATATATGTGTTTACACCGAGGCACAGAATAGGTGCCATGTGCAGATTTAATTCAACACCCCCCCACAAACTGTACCGGCATCGACCTGGAAGGGCTTTATGATCCAAGGTGCCATATATAGGTACTAAGTTTGAACCTCGAATTTAATTCTGAGGGAGCTTCTAAATTTCTTGAAGAGCTGCCTCCTGAGATTTTTAGTAAACATATCTGCCAGGTTTTCAGTTCCCAGGATGAAGACAACTGTGACCTTGCCATCTTTGATACATTCGCATGTATAATGATAGCGAATGTCAATATGTTTAGTCCTTCTTTCCTGAACAGGGTTAGATCTGATGAAGATCGACCCCTGATTATCGGCACAGATAGGCACCTTACTCAAGGGATATCTCAATTCAGAAAGTAAGGATGTGATCCACACTATCTGCCGACAAGTGTCAGAGAGAGCCATGTATTCGGCTTCTGTGGAACTAAGTGCTACAGTTTTTTGCATACAGGATAGCCAGCACATGATGGCTCCTGCTAAGGTAGCAAAGTAACCCATTGTGGACTTGTGTTTCATGACATCGGATGCCCAGTCTGAATCAGTAAAGGCTTGGAGGCCCTGTTTGCTGTGGCCATCATAGATAAGCTCATATGATTGAGTACCGACTAGGTAGCACATTATGTAATGTGCCTTATCGAGATGTTCTTTACTTGGATTAGCTGAGAATTGTGACATCTTTATCACTGCAAAGGCAATATCAGGGCGAGTTCCAAGCATCAGGTACAATAAAGACCTGATCACTGATTGAAATTCAGTTCTAAGAGCCAGATCAGGCTCATCAGGGTTTTCCATAGGGACGTATCCCATGGGAAGTGGAGTGGGGGATGCCTTGGCATTCATCATTCTGAACCGAGCTAGCACAGTGGCTAGGTAGGTTGTTTGGTTCAGAGTAATTCTTGATGCGTCTTGTGTTACACACATACCAAGGAATTCAGTAACATGACCAGTGTCCCAACACTCCCAATGCTTGAGACACACATTTTTCTTTTCTTCTACAAGGCATTTGTTCTTCTCCAAGAACATGCCATCATCGACGTAGATTATTGTGATAACAATGTCTTTATCATTTTTGTAGATGAAAATGCCAGCATCTGAGCTGGCGCATTCAAATCCAATGGATCGCATGAACACCTCTAGCTCTCTCCACCATGCTGGGGTGGCCTGTTTAAGGCCATACAATGCTCAGTGTAAGCACATGACTTTGCACTCTTTACCTGGAATGACAAATCCCTCAGATTGATGCATGTAAATTTTCTCATCTAGTTTGCCATACAGGAATGCAGTTTTTATGTTGAGTCCCGTCATGTACATGCCTTCTAGGGTGCTCAGGGCAAACATGAGGCACACCATCTCATAGCGGACCACTGGAAAGAATATTTCATCGTAATTGATGCCTTCGACTTGTGAGAAGCCTTTGGCCATGAGTCTGGCCCCTTTTCATCCATCAGATTTTATGGAAAAAATCCATCTATTTTTGATGGCCTTTTGGCCAGCAGGGAGATCTACGATGTCATAGACATGCCGTTTATGGAGGGCCTCTAGTTCCTCCAGGCATGCACTTCTCCACTCTGATTGTGCAGGCTTGGGTAAGCATGCAATGTTGCGATACTGGATCGGGACAGGATCTGACACTGTAAATGGTGCAACTGCTTTGCTAAGCAGAAGGCACATCAGATCTGTTCCACCTTCGGCGACATAATTATCCCTTCTAGAGCCCCAATATGATGGGGTACCCAAATTGGGTAACCACCGTCCTCGCTCCTCATTGGGATTCTGGTGCCAAATCCATGGCACCTCAGACTCCTGAGGTTGAGGGGGTGTCGCATACTCTAATCCCAAATTATCTGGGATCTGTGCAGGAGGAGTTCTACTTGCCACTGGTGGTTGAGAGGGCCCAGCTGGCACCTCTTCTTCAACCTGAGGGAGGGCTGGAGTGCGACTCCTGCCTTGTCCCACTGGTTCCCACCATTGGCGCTCCCACACAATGTCTCATTCGATTTGAATGGGATCATGATTTTCACCTTAGACATTGGCCGGATGAATTGGGACTCATCGCTGCCTGTTTGATCGCCTTAGTGGAGGTATGGGGACCTCTACTGCTGGCAGTGCTGGACTAGGCTGGGACGATGGACCCGGTGCACCTGCCAGTGCAAACGGATCAGCACCCTGAGGTGGATCACCAAAAGAGCTGAACAGCAGGTCTCTAGACATTTTAGGGGTTCCAGACCCTGATTGTGAAGGTGGTGGGGACGGAGTTTATGGAGGAGGATTTGGCACTGGTGGAGCATAATGCCCATGGCCCAGATAGAACATGTCATCACTTCCTCCATTGCTATCATCCCCTGATCCCCCAGAGTGGTCATCATCTCTGGAAGGGGGTATATCCTTGAGATCAGTTTTTGCTGGGGTCTTAGCCCCAGGACAATGAGGAAACAGAGTCTCATCGAAGAGTGCCATAGCACTGACAAATATTGACCCTGATGGGTGCATAAAGTGCCAACCCTTGATGCCATCTGCCAGGCTGATATACGTCATCAGCTCTGATCTTGCAGCTAACTTATTAGAACGCTTCTCTTTTGGCAGGTAAACATAGGCACTGCATCCGAATACCTTCTCATCACTCAGATTGGGTTTCTCGCCATCGAGATCTTTGATTGGAGTTCGCCATTTTAGGCGGTTTATTGGTGTTCAGTTGTAGAGATACGTAGCATGCTCTACACAAAATTCCCACCATGATTGTGGTAGGCAGGCAGTAAAGCACAATGTTTGTGCTTTCTCCATTAATGTCCTGATCGCACGTTCAGCGTGACCATTTTGTTGGTGGATGTGGGGCACTGACATCTCAATTTTAATCCCAGCCTCTTTGAGCTGGGTTATGAGTTTCCAATCATGGAATTGCCCCCCAGGATCGAAATGCCAACACTTGATTTTTGCATCATATTGCATTTTGGCCATCGCCTCGAATGGTCTGATTGACTCAGCAGCATTGGACTTTTTTCTCAGGCACTGACTCCATATGTGTGAAGTTCGATCATCAACAAATACGATAAAATATTTGTACTTGTGATAACTGAGTGTTGGTAATTCCTTCAGATCAGAATGAATCAGCTTGAAGGCCTCTTTGGCCTGAGACTCAGATCCAGGGAATGACTTTAATGTCATTTTTCCCTTGGCGCACCCTGGACAAATGTGCCTGTCCCTTGGAATTTTTAGATCCTTGGGAAACTTATGGGTGTGTGTTTTGGCATCTGTCGCACGGCAGCTTAACTCAGGTGGCCAAGCCGCTTGTGCCAAATGTCATAGTCAGCAACATAGATAGTCACGACTTCTAATCTCTTAGTGCTCTGAATGTGCGAATCACACACATAGATGGTTTTGCCACATATTATTGGCGTCGCATCAAGCTGGGGTTTTCCCTTTTTGTCGGCAAAGGAAATTATTTTACTGTTTCCTTTTACAGTATATTCCTCAGCAATGAGGAACACTCCCATTGACATAAGCCAACTTGTCAAATCTGAGAGATAGAAAACGGGGGATAAGCGCGTGATGTGCGACTCTGTCTTCCCATTAACTTTTACCTGATGATGAATCAGGACAGCACCTTTGCCTTTGATTGAAGTCACACTGGTAGCAGTCTTGACCTGCCATTTCTCAGACATAGGCAAATCCTCATAGGAGGTGAAGTCTTTCATCTCACCAGTGAAGTGCAATGATGCACCTGAATCCAAGATCCAAGGGGCACCATGTTTGCATTCCTTTCTGGAACACATCACACATGGCCTGATTAGGGCCTTTGCATCACAAGCAACAATATAATTTATTAAAAATTCTATAGGATGCTCTATATTACAGGAATGGTCCAAATAGTTTGTCCTGTCAAGCTATTGTTAGCAATAATGTGATGGTCAGGGAAAAGGACTGACATTTCATTGTAAGCTCCCATAAAGGGGGCTATTGGCTCGTCTATGAGCATGTTATCCACACTTTCCCAGATCGATTGATCCGGGACTGTCATTTCAGAGCTGAGGGAGACTTCATCATCATCATCCCCAGGCTCAGGTTCCATTTCAGGAACCTCCTTGATCCGAGCCAATAGCTCGGGGATTTCCACCCGGCAGCGCTTACCTTCCCGCTTACTCATCTGATCTTCTTCAATGATTTGAAGATTTTTGGTTATTTTAGGCACTTCGATGTCTGTGAGCAGGTCCCGGGCCACCTGGTAGTCTTTGTACACAGAGGGGCCAGGGGAGAAGGTTCCAGTGACCTTTGACTCGGGCTGATTAGGCCACTTTCTTGCATCAGTGGTGTGGAAATACATGGATTTCCCATGTAGCCATGACATTTGAACACTTTGGTCAAACGTCAGTGGGAGGCGAGAGGGGCTGGCCTGCACCAGTCCATTCAAAACGATGCCTTGACCGTTAATGGTCATGGCAGCATGGACGGAGCATACTGCATCTGCATAAGGTGCGCTAGGCACCATGAAGGGCTCCACCATACTGGTGGAGGTGAGGTGGCTGTAAAATTCCTTTTTCTCATGCTTTTCCTTGGCAGCCTTGCCAGACCTACACTTCTTCTTCAAGTCGGAGCCCAAAGGCTCAGATGACTTCTCACTGGATTTCTCCGATCCCTTCCCTTTCCACTTAGGGTTGCTGCCCTTTCTCTTGACAGCTGACAGCTTCTTCACCGTTTCCCCAGAGCATGCAAAGGCAGCTTGATGGGAGGCTTCTGCTGTCACATGGTCTCTCACTACAGTGTAGGAGAGACCGGTCGTACCAGTTGTGAATAAGATGGTGGAAGATAAAGAATTGTACTCCTTCAGCAATACCAAAAGGAGTAATAAGGCCTGAACTATCTCAGGGATTTCAACACCATTGGCAGTTAGCCGCTGGTATCTCTCAGAGATCTGAGCCATTGTCGGCACAGGGTTTTGCACTGGGACTCTGATCGAGATCGCAGATTTATTTAAAGTCTGCAAATATTTGAGAAGGCCCTTCTTGGCCAAAATCAGCCTGCAGGGCTTGCCACAGGGCACTAGCAAGTCCTGTTGCAGATCCAGATCTGGATTTGATGGAAGGAGATAGGTGGAGCGAGATAGCTCCATATGCCTGATCATTCTCCTGATTCCACACCTTATGTGTGGCAACATCAGCTGCCACTGGCACTGTTTCAGCGCCGGAGGCAACTTGCCAAAGGCCTTGTGACATAAGCCATGCCTTCATACTTTCGGCCCAGGCCTTGTAACCAGAGCCATCAAACAAGGAGATGAGTTTATCAAGCAAGGAGGACATTTTTAAGATTTGAGCTAATAAAAGCATGAAATCAGTCACTTGCTCTTAAATTAGAAATGCCAGATGCAAAACTTTAGCACTCCGTCAGAGTACTTTTGTTTAGCACATGATGAGCACCAAAAGGGCACATCATTGCTCCATGACATCATGTCAGAGGGAGGCTAACCCCATCACAAAAGCAATGAGGTGCTCAGCGCAGTGAAGCACGTCGGTAGTAAGACCTGTGCACAATGTGTGAGTTGGAGCCCCGAGGGGCTACAGTACAACTCCTTCCAACTAGAGCTCTGAGGAGCTCATAGCTGTGCAACGTTGCCCACAGGGCCCATAACCTGTTGAGCAGTGCACTATGCACAGTGTAGAGTGCTCACAGATCTTACTACTTACCTGTTGAGTTGGTTAGTGTGCTAAGTAACTTAGGTTAGAGGGCGTAGAACTCTCTGTATTGCTAGGGAGAGGTACAGCATACTTATATACCTAGAGAGCCCACATGGTCACATGAGGCTCAGTGGTGGAGAAAAGGGCAGTGTACCGCATGGTTCCTGTCCACATGTCATTATGACATATTTGTATACATGTATTTACATATATATGTGTTTACACCGAGGCACAGAATAGGTGCCACATGCAGATTTAATTCAACAGCTTTGAAGTTAGCAAGTATGTGTGGAGGTGAAGGTACAGCAACTAGTGGAGTTGGGGTTATTGACTGTATTCAACATGACATGAAGCATCCTGTGTCTGTTGGGAATTTACAGAAAGGTGAGCAGTACATATTTTTTTCCATTGTAAAGTCCCATTTTTGATGTATCATAATGGGCAGATACGTCAACATAGACTACTTCTTTCTGTCTACCCTACAGCATAATCCTCCAAACCATGTTCTCATCTTGTACAACAAGGTTTTTAAATGTGCCTCCGGCACACGTTGTTCACTGTGTTCATTAATTTTCTATGAGTAGTGGCACACATTGTTCACTGTGTTCATTGATTTTCTATGAGTAGTAGTTACATATGTACAATATATATTTTAATCTAATAACACTTCATCATATACAATATTTTTTGTCTTTGCACTATCCTCTGAGCTTGGCCATATTGCCTTGATATTGTGGACAGACTTGACCCTGGATATTGCCACATAGAACTGCCCATGTGTAAAGACAGGACTCCTGAAATCCAAACCCACATGCTTCACTGACTGCCCTTGTGACTTGTTGATCGACATTGAAAAGCAAAGACGAACAGCAAACTGCAGTCGAGAGAGTGTGAAGGGGAGTTGACCTTCAATAGGCCAAAGTTGCATCCGTGGAATGAAAACAGTCTCTCCGGCATTATCTCCAGTGATCAACCGAATCTCCAAAACCCTATTCCTGATCCGAGTCAATATCCCCCGACTTCCATTGCAGACCCCTCCAGCAATGTTGAGATTGCGAAGTATCATGACAGGGATGCCGACCTTGCTCACAAGTGGAAGCCCAGGCAGAGGGGATTCGCCATTGGAAGGATGTTCTATGCTCCACCCAGTGCCGGTGAACGCATTTACCTCAGGCTGCTTCTCACTGCTGTGAAAGGGGCTACATCATACAAAGACCTTCGCACTTTTCAGGGCATCGTCGCTCCCTCATTCAGAGAGGCCTGCCTCGCCCATGGCCTTTTGGAGGATGACCAAGAGTGGCAGCAGTGTCTGGAGGAAGCAAAGTCCATGGCAACCGGTTGTCAGCTTCGCAATTTTTTTGTCACCATCCTTCGTGACTGTGCTCCCTCTGATCCTGTCCACCTCTGGAATACATATTGGCCTCACATTTGCGATGACTTGAGATATCAGCTCCAGCACACCAACATTCGTATTAACCCCACCGATGACGATGTCCATGATTATGGCCTTTATCTTATCAATCAGCTTCTCATGGTCTCTGGGAAATCTCTCGAGAAGGATTGGCTATACATGCCTCAGATCACTCAGAATTGGGATGCCAACATTCAGAACCAGTTGATCGCAGAGCAGCGCAGATACGATGTTGTGGAGCAGGCCGAGTTGGCTGCACACAATCTGGACACTTTCAATCACAATCAGAGGGCTGTCTTTGATGAGATCATGCATGCAGTCAACAACAAGACTGGCCAGACCTTTTTCCTCCATGGTCCAGGTGGCACTGGCAAAACCTATGTTTACAACACCCTCTGCCATCAGCTTCGCTCTCAAGGCAAGATCGTCCTCTGTGCTGCATCGTCTGGAATAGCTGCTCTTTTGCTCAAAGGCGGTCGTACTTCCCATTCCTGCTTTCAGATCCCAATCATCATAAACGAGTCATCCACCTGCACCATTTCCAGAGGTTCAACACGGGCACAGCTCCTGCAGCAGACCGACTTGATCATTTGGGATGAGGCACTCATGCAGCATCGTCATCTCCATGAAGCTGTCAACCGCACTCTGAAAGACATTCTCCAATGTGACAAACCCTTTGGGGGTGTGCCTGTGGTCTTTGGGGGCGACTTTCATCAGATCCTGCCTGTCATTGAGAAGGGTTCTCGACCTCAAATCGTTGGTGCTTCTTTGCAATGCTCTGTTCTCTGGCAACACATTAAAATCCTTCATCTCAAAATCAACATGTGTTTGAACACAGATGATCTTCAGGAGTGCAACTTTGCAAAGTGGCAGTTGGAGGTTGGAAAGGGTGGTCATACAGATGAAGGTGGCACTATCAATCTTCCTGATCATCTCAAATGTCCTCAGAACACCATCGCTTCTCTCATCGACACCATCTATCCTGGCATCTATGATCAGGCTCAGCATTCAGATCAATACTTTTCAGAGCGGGTCATCCTGGCGAGCAAGAACGATGATGTCGACAATTTGAACCATCACATTCTTCACAATTTTCCTGGGCAGGAGCATGTCTTTCACAGTGCTGACTCGATTGCAAATGATGAGAATGCTGAACTTCTATATCCCCAAGAATATCTTAACTCCATCAACTGCTCAGGTCTACCTTTGGCGCATTTGTGGGATCAAATTTGGAAGGAAAGTCTTGGTAAAGAACAACCTGTGCAAGCTCTGGATACTCCTGATTGGCCTTGAAGAAGGCAGTGAGGGTGGTGTCACACTGTGCAGCATGCTGGACGATTTCCTGGATAGACTGTGGACCGTTCTGATTCCAAGTGACATACTGCTGGCCAGGAAGGTGGACCTGAAGATGGACGACGTTGGGAGAAGCACCACGCATGGTGAAGTGGAAGAGGCACCAGATGCTTTTGCATGCAGATATGTAGCGAGCGTCGAGGTACTGCCTGACTTCATCGTTGCAAGTTCCAAACTCCATGGTGATGTGATCGTGGCCTTTGTAAACATATTTGTAGATGTACTTGATGGCCTTGATGGAGCTGATGGACTCGATATTGATGTGGCAACGGTACTTCCAGATGAGATGGGCAGAGTAAGTGACCACCCAACAATTGTCAACCTGCTTTCCCCGAACGTGATATGTGTGTCCAGTGTCCCGATGCTTGGTAGAGGCATAGGCATCCTCAGAGATGGTGGTCTGATCCCTGAATGGCTTGGGGAAACCTTTGGAGCACTGTCCATCCACCATGCAAGGAGCTGCAGGGTTCTCTGCACCACAGGGTTTATGGACCATGAACTTTTTGATGAGGTCGAGGAGCTCAGGATCATTGTCAGGAAACTCTGAAGACAGAAGGCTGTCTATCTGCTCGGGGGTGCGAAGCTTGGATTGCTCATCGAGAAAGATAATGCAGTGCATGTGAGGAAGGCCACGCTTCTGAAACTCGATGGTGAATAGATAAGCCACAGCCTTTCCAAATATGCCAGCCTCGATATCCTTGATCATCTCCTTCTGCTTTGCATAGAATGCACGAACGACCAAATCCGGGCGATCTGCTGCAGTCTGCCCTGGATGAAGAGCATCCCATATTTCTGGCCAGGCAGGGTTGGCAGTGATGGTGAGAAAGAGATCGCCTCCATTGCAGTGACGATTGATGGCAAATGCATCCTGAAGAAGCTGCTGCATGTGACATGTGCTTCCTGCAAAGGACGAAGGAAGAATGATTCTTTGACCCAGAGACTCTGTGTCCACATCGATGTTTGCAGCCACAGCATCTGCCAGGCCAACATAGACTTCGCCTCGAATGGTGTCCTGATTCATCAAAATCCAGTGCAATCGATCCTGCTCAGCAGTGGCCCATCCATCGCACACAAACTCCTGAAAGACCTTTCCGGTCAGAAAGATATGCTGGGGCTCGACAGCAGGCGGTCGAAGGTGGAGGCGATAGCAGTAGAATTCGGATTTGGAGACATGTTTGTGAACTCTGGCACCACCTCGGTTGTTGGCATCGACAGCTGCATACTCGATTTGAGGGTGCCATTGGAGCTGGCCAGTAGGAAACAGCAAAACATAGTGAAGGGCAGGATAGAGGGGATGGATGTCACTGATGCGCTGAAGGGGAGGCCCATGCCTGCGGTAGAGAACGATGTTGTGTGTGCTCTCTGGCTGATTACCATCACCTGGAAGAATGACAGCAATCTCATTGTTGGTAGCATCGGGCAGATTGTAGCGGCGACAGTCACAGGATTGATCAAAACGCAAAGCTATCTTGCACTGCTGGTGTGAAGGCAAGTTCCTGGTGAGCTCATGAGCCTGCTTGTACATCTGAACTGCTGGATGGTGACGGTGGAGCATGTCCTGAAGAGTGAGCAAAGTGTGGTGATGGAGGTGAGTGTTCCAGGCATTGGCCATGCAAAAGTTGACAGCATCAGCTGGATCGTAAATATATAGCTGAGCATAAACAGGAGGTTCACCCTCTGGTGGAAGCAGAGATCCGATCTTGTGGGACAGCTCGCCATGGAGTTTGTAGACATAGGGACCGACGCCATCATTCACAGCCTCTTCGCCCTCATTGACCGACTCGTCAATCTTGCGACCAATAGAAGTCATGGCGAGTGCATTATTGTAAGTGTGGATGTGATCACAAAATGATTTTCCAATGTCGTCCTGAGCAGTGAGCAATTGTATAAGCTCAGGTGGGACTGGGTGAAGAAGTGGCAAAGCGATCTTTCCACTCAGACAGCACATGCCGAATCTGGGATTTATATTGGAGGATGTGGTAAGACGTTCAGCCATCCAGTGCAAAGCATGGCAATTGGGACACTGAACATCCATTCTTCCGAGATCATAAATAGGCCAAAGTGGGCTAAATGGGCGGCGTGCAGGAGGCAGCAGAACATGTGGAAGAGGGGCGGGATCAATCTTGGATGATCAAGTCAGTCACCACATTCATCAAAACAATAACAGCCTGCTTACATGTGGAGGTACGTTGGCAACAGGAACAGCAGGAGCAGGAACAGCAGGAACAGCAGGAACAGCCAGAGGTGGGAGAGGTAGAGGGGGAGGTAGAGGTGGCTACATCATTATTCAGTCAGACCATTGCACATCATGTAGAATATAATTCAACATACAGCAGCCAGAGGTGGAAGTGCTGCATGCTGCACAGCAAGTGCAGCCCAGGCCATTGCAGGAACCATTGGCGGAGGAGCCATTGGTAGAGGTATATTGGCCACAGGAATGGGAGGTGCAGGCACAGGAGGAACAGGAACAGGAGGGTCAAAAACAGGAGGAGGAGGAAGCTGTAATGATATGTTGTTAGTTCGTACATCTATTCACCTGAAGGAAAACTCCAACGTACAGCAGGAAAAAAAAGTGGAACTTGCTCAGGAACAGGAGGTGCAGGAACAGGAGGAACAGGAGCCGGAGGGTCAAAAACAGGAGGCAGAAAAGGCTGCATCAGTATTATGTTGTTAATTAACCTGTGTCACATAGAAGAATATGTAATCCAACATACAGCTACAGGAACTTGATGTCCAGGCCAGGCCATTGGAGGAGCGACAGGAATAGGAGGTGCAGGAACCAAAGGAACAGGAGCTGGAGGGTCAAAAACAGGAGGAGGACCCAAAGGTGGAACTCGCAGCCCAGCCTAAGCGATTGCATAAGTATTAGAAATAGCAGGTGCAGGTGCAACAGGAATAGCAGGTGCAGGAGCAACAGGAATGGGAGGTGCAAGAATAGGAGGTGCAGAAACAGGAGGATCAAAAACAGGAGGGGCAGGAGGGGCATTAAAATAATATGGAAAAGCTGCATTGTGTAAAGGAGCAACCACAGGCAGAGGTGGAGCTGCATGAATTGAGCCTCTTCCCCTCCCTCTTCCTCTTCCTCTGCCTCTGCCTCTCACCACCTGTGGAAGGGGAGGAAGTGCTGCCAGCCGTTGTGCCAAATGAGGAGGAAGATGGTTGTATTGAGGAGGTGGAGGTGGAGGGGCAAGAAAAGGATCGGAGTCATTCCCATTCAGCAAACCACCATGGGGAGGTGGCACAGGCAGCAAAGGCTGGGCGATGTTCATTGTGTGAGCATGGTGTGGAGTCCGGTGGCGAGTAGGGCTATCCAAGGTCCGTTGGTCCCATTCAGTTTGCTGTGCGGCTGTCCAAACATGTCGAGGAGTATTGGGCGGAGTCAGGTCCATGGGAATCGGAGAGCTCTCTTACAGCAGCAAAGGAGGTGAGATTCTTGTAGGAGGCTGTGAAATTGGTGCAAACAGTAGCAGTTGATAGTGGAGCGACTTCCAAAAATGGAAGGGGAGGCAACTGCAAACCCGCCAGCCCAATCTCCCTGCACACTGTGCCCTGAGAGAGGTCCAAAAAACAACTGGCAGACACTCTTTTTGTTGAAAAAAGAGAAGCCAGGGAGGTAGGACTTCACAGAGCTTCACCTTGGTCTACAGATACCCCAAGAATGCAAAAACAACCCCACTGGAAAAGAGCCCAGAGCCAGAAAGAGAGCAGAAAAGCTAGAAGTGGCCAAAAATCAGCTGAAAATTGGGTTCCTACACCCAGTAAGCCGAAAATTAGCCGAAAAAATTGATCCTACACTCAGTTATTAGATTTGTCATGATAGGAACACCTTATTATATTTGTCAGCAGGTCAAACATTAGCCGAAAATTTGGTTACTACACTCAGTTATTAGGTTTGTCATCATGGTAACCTTATTTGTCATCAGGCCACAAAGTAGCCAAAAATTTGGTGGTTCCTACACTAAGTTATTAGATTTGTCATCATAGGAACACTTAATTATATTTGTCATCAGGAAAATATTTGTTCTGATGGGAACAGTTATATTGAATTTGTGATCGGGCCCAAAACTTATCATGGGAACAGTTAAAAATAGCCGAAATTTTTTTTTCGGCTAATTTTTGAAATGATGGAAACACCCAGGTTAGCCAAAAATTGGATTAGATTCCCACAATGTCAGATTTTGATATTTGTCATACTTTCTCACCATTCTCACATTCCCACACCTCTGCAGAGTCTCACGGTGTGATGCCATTCCCACCCCTTCGGAGTTTGTCATCATTCCCACGACCCCTTCATGTGACCATGCTCGCTTTATTATGGACAAGGTTTTTAAATGTGCCTTCGGCACACGTGGTTCACTGTGTTCATTATGAACACCTCACTGCATTTTATTCATGGATGCACAGCTTTTTATTTGACTTTTAGATGGTACGCAACTCTTCAGTTGACTTGGGACCATTGGCCCCAAGTCAACGTGGGGGGGTTGTGGTGTTTATCCCCTTCCCCATCCCCATCACATGTCCACCTACCCCATCCCCTCCCCCATCCCCTCCCCCATCTTCCCCATCCCCTCCTCCATCTCCCCCATCCCCTCCTCCATCTCCCCCATCCCCTTCCCCATCTCCCTCATCCCCCTCTCCCCCATCCCCTTTCTCTCCTTCCCTTTCCCCCCCTCCCCTCCCTCCTCTCCCCTCTCCCCCATCCCCTTCCTCTCCCCCCCTCTCCCCCCCTCCCCTCCCTCCTCTCCCCTCTCCCCCATCCCCTTCCTCTCCCCCCCTCTCCCCCCCTCCCCTCCCCCCTCCCCTCTCCCCTCACCCCCTTATGCACCCTCCCCCCTCACCCCCTTATGCACCCTCCATTCTTCCCCCCTCCTCTCACCCCCCTCCTCTCACCTTCTCCCACTCTCTTATCCTCACCCACTCTCCACTTTTCCTCTCATTTCCCATTCCCCCCTTCACTCCCTCCCCTCCTCTCTCCCTCTCTCCCTCACCCCCTCACTCCCTCCCCCCCTCACTACTTCACCCCCTCCCCCCTCTCCATCCATCCTCCTCCTCCCCTCTCCCCCCTCCCCTACTCCCTCACCCCCTCAGTACTTCACCCCCTCACCCTCTCACTACTTCACCCCCTCACCCCTGCTCTCCTCCCTCTCCTCTCTTTAAATTTTGTAAAAAATCTCCAACTTCACTTTGTCAGTATTAAAGTAATATTTATTGACTTTACATTATAATGAACTCAAATTATAACTTGTTAGTAAGTCTGCATAATGACTTTGTATTGAACTAATTTTTATTGAATTGACTTCATAATGGTAACTGTAATTTTATTTTATATCAAATGCCTTATTTCAAAGATCATTTTACAGATTTATTTTTTACTGACACATTTTTAAACTTGACTCATTTCTAGACTAATTTTCATAGACTTTACTTCATAATGAGCTCATTTGTAACTGTTATTTTCCTGACTTTACTTTGTAATGAACTCAATTTTTAAACTGACTGTATTCAAGTAATTTTTATTTCCTTTACTTCATAATGAACTCAATTGTAACTCTTATATTTTACTGATTTGACTTTGTCCTGAACTCAATTTTCAATTCAAACTTATCTCAATACTGATCTGACTTTGTAATGCCATCACTTATACAATTGTAATAACACTTTATTGATCCAACTTGTTACTGACTAATACAGAGATGTGTCTAACTCATTTTATTTGGGTCATGTGCCAAGGTCATGATCAGGTTTTTGCATTTTGTTCAGCCCATGAGGTTCGCTTAGTCAGCTTTCACAGCATAGGAAAAGAATGACGGTTGAGCTACTTTGTCAAATTTTATTCAGCAACACTGCAATATAGCTCCTTATATGCCATGCAGACATTATTCTAAGCCAATGAGCCCAGAGCCAAAAAAAAAGCTCGAGGTGGTGAAAAATTAGCTGAGAATTTCATTTCCCACCTATGACTTATATTTGTCATCATTTTCTCACAGTGGAGGGTTAGTCATGGATCTCCCACCCCTTCAGAGTTAGTCAGAATTCCCACGACCCCTTCACGTGACCGATCTCGCTTTATTATGGACAAGGTTGGGAATGTGCCTCCGGCACGCGTTAACATGTTTAATAAGTAATATATACAATATTTTTGGTTTTTGCACTTCCACTGTCATGACTTCATTTCTATGTTAGTCTGATAGTACTTCATTGTTTTGGTTTTTGCACTTTCACTGTCATGTGTTAACATGTTTAATAAGTATGGACTTCATTTCTATGTTACTCTAATAGTACTTCATTATATACAATATTTTTGGTTTTTGCACTTCCACTGTCACTTGGCCATATTGCCTTGATGTTGTGCACAGACCTTACTCATGATATCGCTACATAGAACTGCCCATGAGTGAAGACAGGACTCCTGAAATCTAATCCCACATGCTGCACTGACTGTCCCTGGGATTTGTTGATCGACATTGAAAAGCATAGTCGAACAGGAAATTGGAGTCGAGACAGAGTGAAAGGGAGTTGTCCTTCGATTGGCTGCAGTCGCATCTGTGGAATAAACACCTTCTCTCCAGCATGATCTCCAGTAATCAACTGAACCTCCAACACTCTGTTCCGAATCCGAGTCAAAATCCCTCGAGAACCATTGCAGACCCCTCCAGCAATATTGAGATTGCGAAGTATCATCACAGGGACACCAACCTTGAGTGCCAAGTGTGCCAAAGGTAGACCGGAGCAGTTGATTGAGTTGAGGTATTCAGGTGGATACAGAAGTTCATTGTTTGCAATAGAGTCTGCACTGTGAAACACTTGCTCCTCTCCAGGGAACCTCTGAAGAATGTAATGGTTCAAATCATCCACATCGTCATTTTTGCTTGCCAGGACAATCCGCTCTGAGAAGTATTGATCAGGATGCTGAGCATGATTATAGATGCCAGGATAGATGGTGTCGATGAGGGAAGCCAGAGTGTTTTCAGGACACTTGAAATGGTTGGGAAGTTCGATGTTGCCACCCTCATCTGTATGATCACCCTTTCCAACCTCCAGCTGCCACTTTGCAAACTGTCGCTCTTCAAGATCATCCGTGTTCAATCGCATGTTGATTTTGAGATGAAGAACTTTAATATGTTGCCAAAGAACAGAGCGCTGCAAGGAAGCACCAACAATCTGAGGCCGTGAACCCCTCTCGATAACAGGCAGGATCTGGTGAAAATCGCCCCCAAAAATAATAGGAATGCCACCAAAGGGTTGATCAGATTGGAGAATGTCTTTGAGAGTGCAGTTGACAGCTTCATGGAGATGACGATGCTGCATGAGTGCCTCGTCCCAAATGATCAAGTCAGTCTCCTGCAACAGCTTTGCCCGAATTGAACCTCTGGAGATAGAGCAGGTGGATGACTCATTGATGATGAGAGGGATCTGGAGACATGAATGAGAAGTAGAGCCACCTTTGAGCAGGAGTGCAGCAATGCCGGATGATGCTATACAGAGGACGATTTTGCCCTGAGAACGAAGCTGATGGGCCAGAGTGTTGTATACAAAGGTTTTGCCTGTGCCACCGGGACCATGGAGGAAAAAGGTCTGGCCGGTCTTGTTGTCGACAGCATGCATGATCTCCTCAAAGACAGCTCTCTGGTCTGGATTGAAAGTGTCCAAGTTCTGTGCAGCCAACTCAGCCTGCTCCACAACATCATATCTGCGCTGCTCTGCAATCAACCGGTTTTCGAGGTTGGCTTCCCAATTCTGAGTGATCTGAGGCATGTATGGCCAATCCTTGCTGAGAGATTTGCCAGAGGATAAGAGAAGGTGGTTGATCAAGTAGAGGCCACAATCCTGCACATCGTCATCGGTAGGGTTGAGACGGATATTGTTGTGCTGGAGCTGATACCGCAGGTCATCGCAAATGTGGGGCCAGTATGTGTTCCAAAGCTGGACAGGATCAGAGGGTGCACAATCACGAAGAATAGTGACAAAGAGTTGCCGGAGCTGACGACCTGTTGCCATGGACTTTGCTTCCTCCAAACACTGCACCCACTCTTGGTCATCCTCCAAAAGGCCACGTGCCAGACATGCTTCTCTGAATGAGGGATAGACATTTCCCTGAAAAGTGCACAGATGTTCATATGATGTTGCACCCTTGACAGCGGTCAGAAGAAGCCTGAGGTAGAAGCGTTCACCTGCAGTAGGCTGAGTGTAGTACATCCTCCCAATAGCGAACCCTCTCTGTCTGGGCTTCCACTTGTGGGCTTTCTGATCCCACACAAATTTGGAGGGAAAGTCCTGATAGAGAAGATCCTGTGCCAGCTCTGGATACTGCTGATTGGCTTTGAAATAGCCAGTGAGGGTGGTGTCACGCTGTGCAGCATGCTGGACGATTTCTTGGATAGACCGTGGACCGTTCTGATTCCAAGTGACATACTGCTGGCCAGGGAGGTGGATCTGAAGTCGGACGACATTGGGAGAAGCAGAGTGCATAGGTAAATGAAAGAGGCGCCAAATGCTCTCGCAGGCAGAAATATAGCGAGCGTCCAGATACTGTTTGACTTCATTGTTGCAAGTCCCAAACTGCATGGTGATGCGATCATGACCTTTGTACACATATTTGTAGATGTATTTGACAGCTTTGATGGAGGCAATGGACTCGATGTTGATGTGGCAGCGGTACTTCCAGAGGAGATAGGGTGAATAAGTGATGACCCAGCGATTGTCGACCTGCTTTCCCCGAACCTGATATGTCTTTCCAGTGTTCCGACGCCTGGTGGAGGCATAGGCATCCTCAGAGATGGTTGTCTGATCCCTGAATGGCTTGGGAAAATTTTTGAAGCACTGTCCATTCACCATGCAAGGAGCTGTAGGGTTCTCTGCACCACAGGGTTTATGGACCATGAACTTCTTGACCAACTCGAGCAGCTCAGGATTGTCGTCAGGAAACTCTGAGCACATGAGGCTGTCTATCTGCTCAGGAGTGTGAAGCTTGGACTCCCCATCAAGAAAGATAATGCAGTGCATGTGAGGCAGGCCACGCTTCTGAAACTCGATCACAAACACATAAGAGAGTGCCTTGCCAAAGATCCCAGCCTCGATGTCTTTGATCATCTCCTTCTGCTTTGCATGGAATGCACGAACGACCAAGTCAGGGCGATCGGCAGCAGTCTGCCCAGGCTTGAGCTCATCCTGAATCTCTGGCCAAGCAGGGTTTGCAGTCATGGTCAGAAAGAGATCACCACCCTTGAAGTAGCGATTGATAGCCAAGGCATCCTGAAGAAGCTGCTGCATATGACGTGTGCTTCCTGCGAATGAAGAAGGCAGGATGATTCTTTGACCAAGAGACTCTGTGTCTGCATCCACATTTGCAGCCACAGCATCAGCCAAGCCCATATAGACTTCACCACGAATAGTGTCCTGATTCATCATGATAAAGCGCAACCGATCCTGCTCTGAAGTTGCCCACTGGTCACAAACAAACTCCTGAAAGAGCTTTCCACTCAAGAATATATGCTGAGGCTCGATAGCAGGCGGTCGGGGGTGGAGACGATAGCAGTAGAAATCTGATTTGGACACATGCTTGCGAACCCTTGCACCGCCTTCATTAGCAGCTGCAAACTCGATTTGAGGATGCCATTGGAGCTGGCCAGTAGGAAAAAAGAGGACATAGTGAAGAGCAGGATAGAGGGGATGGACATCGGTGATGCGCTGAAGCGGAGGGCCATGCCTGCGGTAGAGAATGATATCACGTGTGCTCTGTGGCTGATCACCATCACCTGGAAGAATGACCACAATCTCATTGTTGGTGGCATCAGGAAGATTGTAGCGGCGACGGTCACAGGATTGATCAAAGCGCAAAGCTATCTTGCACTGCTGGTGTGGAGGCAAGTTCCTGGTAAGCTCATGGGCCTGCTTGTACATCTGAACTGCAGGATGGAGACGGTGGAGCATGTCCTGGAGGGTGAGCAAAGTGTGGTGATCAAGGTGAGTGTTCCAGGCATTGGCCATGCGAAAGTTGGCTGCATCGGCTGGATCATAAATGTAAAGCTGAGCATACACTGGAGATTCACCCTCTTGTGGAAGAAGAGAGCCAATCCTGTGGGACAGCTTGCCATGCAGTTTGAAGACATAGGGGCCAACACCATCGTTCACAGCCTCTTCACCTTCATTAACAGACTCATCGATTTTGCGCCCAATAGAAGTCATGGCAAGAGCATTGTTGTATGTGCGGATATGATCACGAAACGACCTGCCAATGTGATCCTGAGCAGTGAGCAACTGGAGAAGCTCAGGTGGGACAGGGTGGAGAGGAGGCAAAATGATTTTTCCACTCAAGCAGCACATGCCAAATCTGGGATTTATATTGGAGGACGCAGTGAGACGCTCGGCCATCCAGTGCAATGCATGACAATTGGGACACTGAATATCCATTTTTCCCAGATAATGAACAGGCCAGTCAGGACTAAAAGGACGGCGTGCAGGAGGGAGGGGCCCAAGTGGAACAGGTGCAGGATCAATATGTTGAGCCACCTGGGATAATCGAGTCAGTCACAAAATAAAGACATGAACAAAAAGGACATAAGCATACATGTGGAGGAATATGAACAACAGGGACAACAGGAGCAGGAATGGGAGGAACAGGTGCAGGGGGATCAAAAAAAGGGATAGCAGGTGCAGGAACAGGAGGAACAGGAGCAGGGGGATCAAAAACAGGGATAGCAGGTGCAGGAACAGGAGGAACAGGTGCAGGGAGATCAAAAACAGGAGGAGCAGGAGCAGGATGCTACATCATCATTGTTGTCAGTTAATATACTCAAAAGAACATATATAAGCCTACATGGAGAGGGATATTGGCAAGATGGACAATAGGAGCAGGAACAGCAGGAACAGCAGGAGGAGGATCAAAAACAGGAGGAGGAGGAGGAGGGGGAGGCTAGATCATGATATTGTCAGATAACATACATCATGTGAAAGATAAACCAACATACAGCAGAAAATAGAGGTGGCAGTGCAGCATGCTGAAAACCATGTTCAGTCCAGGCCATTGCAGAAGCTGCCACAGGAATGGGAGGTGCAGGAATTGGAGGTGCAGGAACAGGAGGGTCAAAAACTGGAGGTGCAGGAGGGGCATTAAAATAATATGGGAAAGCTGCATTGTATAAAGGAGCAACAACAGGCTGAGGTGGAGCTGCATGAGTTGAGCCTCTTCCCCTCCCTCTTCCCCTCCCTCTGCCCCTGCCTCTTGCAATCTGTGGAAGGGTAGGAAGTGCTGCCAGCTGCTGTGCCAAATGAGGAGGAAGGTGATTGTATTGAGGAGGTGGTGGAGGAGCAGCAATAAAAGGATCAGCATTCAGCAAGGCAATATTATGGGCTGGCGGCAATGGCAGCAGTGGCTGGGCAATGTGCATAGTGCGAGCATGGTGTGGAGTCCGGTGGCGAGTAGGGCTATCCAAGGTCCGTTGGTCCCGTTCAGTTTGCTGCGCGGCCATTCGAACACGTCGAGGAGTATTGGGCGGAGATGGGTCCATGGGAATCGGAGAGCTCTCTTACTGCAGCAGAGGAGGTGAGATTCTTGTAGGAGGCTGTGAAATCAGTGCAAACAGTGGCAGTTGATAGTGGAGCGACTTCCAAAAATGGAAGGGGAGGCAACTGCAAACCCGCCAGCCCAATCTCCCTGCACACTGTGCCCTGAGAGAGGTCCAAAAAACAACTGGCAGACACTCTTTTTGTTGAAAAAAGAGAAGCCAGGGAGGTAGGACTTCACAGAGCTTCACCTTGGTCTACAGATACCCCAAGAATGCAAAAACAACCCCACTGGAAAAGAGCCCAGAGCCAGAAAGAGAGCAGAAAAGCTAGAAGTGGCCAAAACTCAGCCAAAAATTTGGTTCCTACACCCAGTAAGCCAAAAATTAGCCGAAAAAATTGATCCTACACTCAGTTATTAGATTTGTCATGATAGGAACACCTTATTATATTTTATTTGTCAACAGGCCACCAAGTAGCCGAAAATTTGGTTACTACAGTCAGTTATAAGATTTGTCATCATATAAGCACCATATTATATTTGTCATCAGGCCAACACTGTAGCCGAAAATGTTGTTGCTAATTATATTTGTCATCATAGCAACACCCAGTAATTATATTTGTCATCAGGTACAAAAAAAAAAATTAGCCGAAAATTTTGATCCCACACTGTAGCCGAAAATGTTGTTCCTACATAAAGTTATTATATTTGTCATCATAGCAACACCCAGTAATTATATGTCATCAGGCCCCCAAAAAAACAATTAGCTCGAAAATTCTGATCCCCCAATTATTATATTTGTCATCATAGCACCCAGTAATTATATTTGTCATCATAGCAACACCCAGTAATTATATGTCATCAGGCCCCCAAAAAAACAAATAGCTCGAAAATTCTGATCCCCCAATTATTATATTTGTCATCATAGCACCCAGTAATTATATTTGTCATCAGGTCCCAAAAAAAAAAAAATTAGTTGAAAATTTTGATGTAGCCGAAAATGTTGTTCTTATTGTAGCCGAAATTGATCCCACACTGTAGCCGAAAAAATACTGTTTCCAGTATATTTGTGATCCGGCCCCAAATTAGCTGAAATTTTGTTCCCACCTTTCACTTATATTTGTCATCATGTCTCACGACTCTCAAAGTAGGTCATTACTTTCCCATCCACTCAGAGCAACTCCCACGGCCTCTTCACTTCCCACGGCCTAGTCACCTGACCATCCTCCTTTTATTATTGATACCTCCTGTCAGTGGGCTCATAATATCACCAAGCAATTTCTGGTGTACCCCTGTTAGGAAACAGTCCCATTACCTAATAATATTTTATTTTATTTTATTTTACTACATTAAATTACAGTGGCTCAAAAAACTGTCCCAATGTTTTGCTATTTTAAAGAGGTTGGCTCACAACACAACACCATCATTTTATTTTATTCTGTAAAAAATATATGTAATAGTGTATCATCATAGCTTTCAAAATATGCAAGAATTATGTGATTCTAATCAAAACTAATGAAATAATAAATAGAACAAAATAATCAATTATTGGGACAGTTTTTTGACCCTCAATTTTCTAACTAATTAATACTTGGTATGGCCTCCTTTTGCCTTGATAACTGCTTCTATCCTCCTGGGCATGCTTTATATAAGCCTTTGGCATGCTTCTGGTGGAATTTTGTGTTACTCCTCAACTTCTCTATCCCACAACACATGCACTCCAGTTGGTGGTCTTGGGTATTGCTGCATGGCATGCTTGAGGTTGACCCACAGGTGTTCTGTGGGGTTAATGTCAGGGGATTGTGCAAGCCAGACAAGCACTTGAATAACATTGTCTTTAAACCATTTTATAGCCTTGTAGGAGGTGTGCTTGGGGTCATGGTCCTGCTAGAAGATCCTCTCCCCTTCTGTCATCTCCAGCATTTCAAAGCTTTCTACCACTACATCCTCCAAAATATCACAGTATTTTTGTGAATCCATAATTCTCTGAACCTCTGTGAGCTTCCCTACTTCATTCCACCCCATACAACCCCACACCATAAGGTTATTTCCCCCTCCATGCTTGACAGTAGGTGTGGTAGTTCTATCTGAAAGTGGTTCCCCTCTTTTTTTCCAAGTGTAAACCTTCCCATCTGACCCAATCATGTTAATTTTAGTCCCATCTAACCATAAGACCCTTTCCCAATCCTATAAAGTCTAATTTTTATGGTATCTGGCAAACTTGAGATGAGCCTTTCGATGGGCTTTTTTGAGAAGGGCACATTTCTTCTTAGTGATGGCTAAAATCATTCTTCTTTAGTGCATTTCTGACAGTCTGAGGAGTGACAGGACTGGGAATGATGTTGTTGATAAAATTGGTGGCCTGGATAGCATTGTCAAGCTTTCCAGTAGTGATTTGTTGGATGATGGATTGCTTGTCACAAGAAGAGAGCTTGGAAGAACAACCTCCCATGTTGTTTTCCTTGTTCCAATCCATCTTCTCTTTGATTCTGCCAATTGTTGACTTCCCAACATTGGTTTTTGACTGGATCTGATGCAAGAAATACCCCTCCTGGAGAAGAGAAATGATAGTAAAGTGTTGGGGAGAGGATAAGGGCTTCATGTGGTGGTTGAAAGGAAAGAAGATGGTTGAACCAGTTTCAACATGTCAAACTAATAATAAACAAGCTTACATGACATTGTTTATTGTTATTACAAGTAATCCTACCAAGATTCAGATGACTACAGCATGGTTATGGATAAAAGAATTGAGGCTCAAAAAACTGTCTCAATGATTGATTATTTTGTTCTATTTATCATTTCATCAGTTTTGATTAGAATCACATAATTCTTGCATATTCTGAAAGCTATGATGATACACTATTAGATATATTTTTCACAGAATAAAATAAAATGATGGTGTTGTGTTGTGGGCCAACCTCTTTAAAATAGCAAAACATTGGGACAGTTTTTTGAGCCACTGTATGCTACCAAATGCCCAAGAATGCTACATTTGTTAGCATGAGAATTTTATATTCACATGTATGTGCATGTATGCATGCATTAGTAACAACATAGTACAATACCTGTAACATAGTATATAGACCTTAAATATACACCTAGAGAATGGTAGTTGAGTTCTCTTAGGTATTCCATCTACAATAGTAGTGCGAAAAGCCTTTTTCAGCCAACTCATCTATAAATAACCCCTCACATTAAAACCATCAAAACCCCCATCATGTGCGTGCATCCTGCTCCCTTCTTGTAGAGAGAACCTGCACAGTCTAGCTAGCAGATAGTGGGTGTTGCCCTAACAGAAGAAGTCAACTACCCCATCAGTGCGCCTTCTCTTACATCTGCATACGTCATTGTTTCATCACACCATGACCACTTACTCATCCTTTCAGCATGAGCCAGAAGTACTTGTATATATGTATTTACCTTTGCTTTCATAAGCTGATGCCAGGCCTCACCTTACATTGCGACCGCTAGTGATTGAGAGGCAGCACTCATCATTAGGACAGCTGCAACCAGACAACCAATCAGATGTAGTTTAATTGAGATTTACTATACTCTATTCAGATGACTATTTTAGTTACATAGCTACAAGCTGAATTCAGTATTATCCCTGAGATCAGGCACTGTCAGAAGGGATATTGATCTGAAGTGTCTCATGTGCCCAACCATTGACAAATAGCTGAATCACAAGTTTTGCTGAGTTTGGTACCTGTTAGGAAACAGTCTCCTAATCCCTATTACATAATAATATTTTTATTTTATTTTATTTTATTACGTCAAATTATGCTACCAAATGCCTACAAATGCTACATTTGTCAGCATGGGAGTTTTATATTTACATGCATCAATATGTATGTGCATGTATGCATGCATTGGTAACAATACAGTACAATGTGTGTAACATAGTATATAAACTTAAAATATATACCTGGGGACCTCAGTTGAGTTCTTTTAGGTATTCCATCCACATTTGTAGTGCAAAATGCCTTTTCAGCCAACTCATCTATTTTTAACCCATCACATCAAAACCATCAAAACCTCCCATCATGTGCACGCACCCCACCGCCTTCTTGTAGGAGAGCCCACATGGTCCAGCTAGCAGATTAGTGGGTGTCGCCCTAACAGAAGAACTCAACTTCCCTATCAGTGTGCCTTCTCTTACACACACTGATAATACTCGACCTGGAAACCTAGCAAAAACCTGTTAAAAGGCTTGTGAAGTATAACTCAGGCTAGAGGAAGGGTGTGAGTCAGTACTAAATATCACTGCTAATACCAGAATGTTGTTTTTAGTGATGCGAAATGGTAAAGGATGTGATGAATAGTCTTTAAAAGCATACGAAGATGTTTGAAAAAGTTTGAAATAGGTTCAAAGACATGTGAAGTAGTTTGAAATAGGTTTGAATGGGTTCGAAGTTGTTCAGGTGAGTTCGAGGAGGTTTGAAGGTGTTCGACTGGTGTCGAGATATGTTTGACAAATGAATATAGCAATCAAGAAGTGGGTTTTGAGTAGTGATAGGTGATGACAAGTTGAGAACAAATACAAAAGTTTGAGGAAGTTCACAATATTTCACAGAACTTCAGAGATATGATGCAAGGTAAGACTCAAGAGAACTGCTCTTAAATCTGACTATAGTAGAGAGGGTAACTTATTCTCTGTTGTTCTAAGTAACTAGTACAAGTCTATATACATTTTTGAAAAGATAGTACTAAAAAGGGAAATAAAACATGTGTAAAACATGAGGCAATATATCAAACAATGAGGACTTTGTAGATCATAAAATAAATGAGAAATGATAAATAATTGAAACATACATCTCCCCATATGGTAAAAGTACTTATCTTTTGCTTCAATATATCATTGAGACATAAAAATGCTATTATTGCACCCTAAATCTCTTGTAATCTCTCCTTGTGTCTGGTAGTGCTTGATATGTGATGGAATAACTTGTTCTGGTTGTGCAGCATGTATCAAAAGGGTTTTAGAAACAGCTATGCAGCAGCTGATGTTATTTGAAGTAGTACAAAGTTGTTCAAAGTGTCGCGAAATCGTTCGAAGTAGTGCGAAATAAGTCGAAAAGAATTCAAAGTCGATTTCGTAGTGTTCATAGCAGTTTGGAGGGTCTGTCGTAGTGTGTTGATATGATTGGAAACTTTCTCCAGACCTTAGAGCACACAGTGGACCTATCAATGCATACATCATTGTTTCAGCATGCCACAACTGCTTACTCATCCTTTTGGCATGAGCCAGAAGTAATTGCATATATGTATTTACCTTGCTTTCATAAGCTGATGCCAGGCCTCACCTTACATTGTGATCACTGGTGATCAAGAGGCAGCACTCATCATTAGGACAGCTGCAACCAGACAACTGATTGGATCTGGTTTAGTCGAGATTTACTATACTCTATTTGGATGACTATTTTAGTTATATTAGTTACTAGCTGAATTTAGTATTAACCCCGAGATCAGGCACTGTTGGAAGGGTTATTGATCCAAAGTGCCTAATTGTTGACAAATAGCCGAAATCATGTGTTTTGCCATGTTTGGTACTTGAATTGCCAGATCACATGACCCGAAAATTTGCAAAAAAATTCTAAAGCTGGAATCATGACTCAGCCAAAGAAGTGACTTATCACAGCTTATGTCATTATGTCAGAACAATCAACTTTGAATCCTGGTCACAATCCTGTTCCCATGCCAGTGCTAGAAGCCAAAATTGATGCACTTACAGCACAAATGTCCCAGTTAGTGTCAGTATTAGCAGCATCACAGCCCAAACAAGCAGAAATAAAAGCAGAGACAATAGAAGATAAAAATAATCCTAAATATGCACCCCCGCAAATTTTTGATGGTACCATGGAGAATACGAAATCCTTCATCAGCTCTATAGTATTGTACATCCATGGGAGAAATCCCGAGTTTTATACAACCAAGTCTAGGATTATGTTTGCTCTCTCATAAATCCAGGGAGGGAAAGCACAGTTCTGGAGAAATGAAGCTATTAATTAAATTGCTGCAGGATATAAACTGGTTGCAACCTTCAGGGAATTTTTGGAGAGACTGGAGGCACAGTTTGGAGACTCTAATCCAAAGGCAACAGGTAATACAAAATTAAAAACCATGCACCAAGGTTCTCTAATGGCTGATGAATTTATTTTGCAGTTCAAGGCAGAAGCATCACAGATGGATATGGGAGAAGCTGCATTGGTAGAATTTTTGAAAGCAGGATTAAATCCCTCATTATTCAAGTCTATCTATTGACTACCTTCTATGCCAGAGAGGTTGGACGAGTGGTATAATTGGGCAATGCACCTTGATCAGCAATATTGACAGGAACAGACAGAGTCAAAATTGATGTATGGAAATGCCAGATTTGGAAAGTCATCAGGAGGAAAGTCTGAGAAAGCAAGGATGCCTCAGGTACAAGCTCCGAGGGCACAGCCACTGGCCATGGCAGTGACACCTATTCTTAAGGAGTCAGCAGCATTGGCAGATGCAATGGATGTTGATCAAGTAGGGAGATGAGCCCCACTTAAATGTTTTAATTGTGGGCAATTAGGGCATATTGCTAGGAATTGTAGGCAGAAAAGGAAGATTAGGGAAGTGACCATTGAGGAAGTGAAGTTGGAGGAAGATAAGCAGAAGAATTTTGTGGAAGAGTCCCAGTGAAGGTTTCCCCATTGGTGACTCAGAATCAATATAATGTATTAGTATCTGAGGAAACCCAGAGTGAACCCGAAAGAGAAACTGAGGAGTATGACCATCATCACTTATGCGATAAAGAAAAATGCCCAGCCTTATTTCCAAAAACCCCTAAATTCTTTATTCACTCTGCACGAATAGAACCTGAAATCACCTTGACAGTAGGATTGAAGACAGTGGACATGCATGCAGCAATTGATGTGGAGGCATTGCTCAATGGCAGTGCTACTGGATTATTTATTAATCAATCCTTAATTACTGGAAATGGTATTCGCATGCGTAAACTGCCACAACCTATAATGGTATACAATATTGACGGCATGATTAATTGTAGAGGAACTATTAAGGCAGAGATGACAATGATACTAAAGTTTCAGGATCATCAGGAACGAGCCATATTTGAGGTGTGCAACCTTGGGAAAACCAATCTAATAATTGGATGTCCATGGTTGATTGGAAAACGGGGAAGGTACACATGACTCATTGTCCTAAGGAATGTAATGTATATAGGAGGAAAGTAAAAAAGGAGAAGAAGGAAAGGAAAGAGAAAGAGCATTTAAAAAAGTATTCTGTTATGATGGAGAAAGTGGAAGATGAGGACATGCCAAATGGAGAAGTTTCAATCATGACCAATAAGGAAGAACAGAAACAAACATTTAGGGAAATTTGTGGAGGACATCATGGGATAAAAATGCTGTGAAAGTGGAGAAGCCAGTGGAGGAGTGGATACTGAAAGCACATCATAAATATTTGTCAGTCTTTCAGAAGAAGGAATCTGAGCAAATGCCAGTGTGAAAGCCATGGGATCATGCAATTGAGATGAAGCCAGGATTTGTGCTGAAGAAGTCAAAAGTCTACCCATTATCTCCAATGGAACAAGAAGAAGTGGATGCATTCCTAAATGAACAATTGTGCAAGGGATATATATGACCTTTGAAATCACTGCAGACATCACCAATATTCTTTGTACCAAAGAAAGATCAGAGGAAGAGGATGTGTACAGATTATAGGTATCTGAATGAGTGGACAGTGAAGAATGTGTACCCTTTGCCATTGATCTCAGAAATAATTGACAAGGTGGGAAAGGCCAAAGTTTTACAAAATTGGATTTATGCTGGGGGTACAATAATGTACAAATAAAGAAAGGAGATGAGTGGAAGGCTGCATTTGCCACGTGTTTAGGATCCTTTGAGCCACTTGTCATGTTTTTTGGAATGACCAATAGTTCCCTGACTTTCCAAAATATGATGAATGACATTTCAAGGATGTAATAGACAAAGGCATGGTAATAATATTCATTGATGACATTCTGGTATTTACAGAGGATGATGAAAACCATGAGGTGATAGTGCAGGAGGTACTACGAAGATTGGCAAAGAATGATTTATTCATAAAACTGGAGAAATGTGTGTTTGGGGCAAGTGAGATCGAGTTCTTGGGATTAAAAATTGGTCCTGATGGATCCTATCAAGGTACAGGCAATTGTTGATTGGCTTGTGCCTAACCATATCAAGGAAGTTCAGGCTTTCTTGGGACTCACCAATTATTATTGTCGCTTTGTTCATAATTTTTCCAAAATTGCTGCACCATTACACAATCTGATGTGAAAGGGAGTAGTGTGGAGATGGGGAGAACAGCAGCAGACAGCATTTGAGGAGTTGAAGAGGAAGTTTGTGGAAGAGCCAATATTAGCCCCAGTAGATTTCACATGTCCCTTACGAGTAGAATCAGATGCATCAGACTTTGCTACTGGAGCAGTATTATCAATATTATGTGAAGATGACAAATGGCATCCTTGTGCATATTTGTCTCGAGGGTTGAATGATGTGGAAAAAAATTATGATGTGTATGATAAAGAGATGTTGGAAATAATATGAGCATTGGAAGCATGGCAACATTATTTGGAGGGATGTACACATCAGATCAAAATCTGGACAGACCATCAAAATCTGCAGTACTTCATGTCCGCTAAAAATCTTAACCATCAACAAGCACATTGGGCATTATTCCTATCACATTTTAATTTTTACTTGGTCCACAAAGTGGGAAGCTTTATGAGGAAAGCAGATGCATTATCCAGATGTACAGATCATAAAAGGGGAGTGGAGGAGGACAATAAAAATATTACCCTACTCAAACCTGAATACTTTCGTATTTGCACGATGTGTCAAAGGCATTTATTGGTGGATAGCTCAGAGACAGAAATGTTGTCTAAAGTTAGACAATGTTCAGAGATGGATGATGAAGTAGTGGAAGCTGTGAAAGCCTTGAGGGGAGAGAAGAAAGGTAATATTAAAGGAGATGAATGGGTTGAAGAAGAAAGGTAATATTAAAGGAGATGAATGGGTTGAAGAACAAGGGTTAGTGTTGTTCAGAGGAAAGGTCTATGTACCAAAGGATCAAGATTTACGAAGGGAGATCATATGGTTACATTATAATATGCCAGCTGCTGGACATCCAGGAAGGTGGAAGACATTGGAGTTGGTGATGAGAAATTATTGGTGGCCTGGAATTTCAAAGTATGTATGTGTTGGGGTATGTGGATGGGTGTGATACATGCATGAGGGGGAAGAAATTTCCAGAAAAGCCTGCAGGGAAATTAATGCCAAATCCTATACCTAAAGCACCATGGCAAGATATATCTGTGGACTTTATCACAGAATTACCTGAAGCTCAAGGATATGATGCAATATTTGTAGTATGCAACTGCTTCAAAAAGGAGGTCCATATCATTCCTACTACAGCAGAAACCTCATCGTTGGGCTTGGTGTGCCTCTACAGTGACTCACAAAACTGAGTCAATGTTTTGCACTTTTTGATTCATTGTTAAATAGCTTCCCATAAACAACAAAACCAAACAAGGTATTGGTGTACCGAATAACATACATGATCAGGGCTACCAAACAAACAAAGAATTATGTAATTTTAATCATCCCTCATGGAGATATGATCATTTTAATTCAGGGACTCATTGACTCAGTTTTGTGAGGGGTAGTCAGAAATATTAGAATCTGATGCTCCACCAACTGTATAATGTCAAAAACTTGACAGATGGTTTCTAAGGTGATGTGACCCTTGATGGGACCTTAAATTATAGTATTTAATTAGGACTAGCATTCTTCATACTTCAATATTCTCCAATGCATCCCATCTCCTCTGCTCAGAAGGAAAACATTCTTTCCCTGGCCTCCAATCATTATTCTACCCACAATATTGCCTCTAAACTCAACCTCAGCCAGTCTAGTGTATTCAGAACACTCAGGGCTCTCCATCCAAACCTGGATTCTCCCTCTGGTGGTCGTCCTTCTAAGCTCTCATCTACCTCTCAGAGAGCCATCCTTACCCAAATCACCACTGGCAAGGCTGCAAATGCTGTTCAGGCCACCCATTACATCAACAGCATCATTCCCACTCCAGTCTCCTCAGAAACAGTCAGAAGAGTTCTCAGAAAAAACTCATTCAAGGCTGTGGTGAAGAAGAAAAAGCCTTTGCTTAGTATAAGGCATAGAAAAGCAAGATTGGCTTTTGCTCAGAAGTATGGAGAGTGGACTGTGGAGGACTGGAGAAGGGTTATTTGGTCAGATGAGACTAAAATTAACAGGTTTGGGTCAGATGGGAGAGAGTGGGTTTGGAAACAGAAGGGAGAGGGGCTGATTGAGAGAGAGGTGCAGGAAACTGTCAAATTTAGGGGAGGAAACATTATGGTATGGGGGTGTATGGGATGGAATGGAGTGGGGCATTTTGCAGAGGTTGAGGGGAGGATAAATGCTGACCAGTATGTGTCCATTTTGAAGGACCATATGCTGCCTAGCTTGGAGGAGAGTGGAATTTCTGGAGAAGAGGTGATTTTTCAACAAGACAATGACCCCAAGCATACCTCAAAAAAGGCCAAGAAATGGATGGAGAACAACAATATTACTCTTCTGGATTGGCCTGCCCAATCTCCAGACCTCAGCCCTATTGAACATCAATGGGTTCACCTCAAGAACCAGTTAGACAAGTATCCAACAGCGCCAAAAGGAATTTGGGAGTCATGGGAAAGAGTAGTGGAAGAGTGGAATAATATTCCATCAGAGGTGTGTCAGAATTTGATTGAAAGCATGCCTAGAAGGTTGGGAGCAGTTATTAAGGCCAAGGGAGGTCATACAAAATACTAGAATTACAATTTATCATAATATTGATACCACCTCACAAAACTGAGTCAATGAGTCCCTGAATTAAAATGATCATATCTACATGAGGGATGATTAAAATTACATAATTCTTTGTTTGTTTGGTAGCCCTGATCATGTATGTTATTCGGTACACCAATACCTTGTTTGGTTTTGTTGTTTATGGGAAGTTATTCAACAATAAATTAAAAAGTGCAAAACATTGACTCAGTTTTGTGAGTCACTGTAATAGTGAGCTAACAGAGGAGAATCCAAAGTTAACAATTTACTACATGGGTCAAATAATGTAGGCACACATAACAGAGGGGAATCCAAGGAGAAAACTTTAAGAACTCATCTGTCAATGCCCAGTATATGTAAGGGGAAAGGAAGGCCTGGGCAATTTTCTGCATTCGTCCCATTTTTATATATATTTTATTTCACCCTATTCTGCCTTTTTTATGATTTTCTATGATTTATTCCTATTTTATCATTATATTTCAGCTTTTTCCATGTTGATACATGTTGACAGTTCTATTCTTAGAGGCAGGGTCCCTTCTGGATGTTTACTCATCAAGGTGACATCATCCCATAGCTTGATCTGCCTATCTCTGCCTTTTTGCTATTTTTAGCTTACTATTTGATTTTTGGCTCTATCACACATACTGGGCATCAACAGATGGGTCCTTAGAGTTTTCTCTTTGGATTCCCCTCTGTTAGGTGCACCTGAAGTGTCTGTACTATGTAGTATAATATTAACTTTGAATTCCCCTCTGTTAGCTCACTATTAAGTGAGGCTTTGAGATTGCCCTTACAGTATATGTGAAAGACCTGAAAATCAAATAGTAAGCTAAAAATAGAAAAAGGAAGAGATAAGTTATGCTGATGGCTAAGCATCCAAAAGGGGCTCTGCTTCTAAAAATAAGAATATTAACATGTACAAATGTGGAGAAATGGAAAAATAATCATAAAACAGGAATAAAATCATAGAAATCATAGAAAAGGTGGAATAGAGTGAAATAAAATGTAAAAATATGGGACAGATGCAGAAAATTTCCAAGTACCTTGGAATACCCCCTAGTCCCCTTACAATGGTGACCTTCCTTCTGGACAACCCTTGGTGAAAGCCCAATGAACCTGTTTGTATCAACAATGATATTCCAACTCCCAATAATCCTACAATACAGTAAATCATTGAGTTTCTCACAAAAAAAGACATGCTTCTACCATGGGTTGAAGCCTAAGGGGGAGGGTGTGGTGATCTGGGCTGTGTGCCCTTTGTATATATTTGTTATAATTTTTTGATATAGTCTTATGTAATACATCATCTTTTACTACTATGTTATTAAACACAACACAAATTATTTATGTTCTATGCCATGTGACTAAGTAAGGATCCCCCAGCTCACATTGTCTGATGTCAACACCGTGTCTTCTAACACACCTGGTAGCTGGAGTCAGTCACAGAACAATCAGGTAAGTAGTCCAATCTACAACTACCATATGATGTGATGTGACACAATTTACACATGGTTATTGCAGCTTATGCTTGATAGCCAACATCATCCAATAGCAGGTACCCTTGAAGAAAAATATTTATCTTCCAGGCATCAAGCCTATTGGCTTTAAGCCAAGCATTGATGGGGCCTGGTAATTGAAGAACTTCATAGCAGTAATGTGCAGGATTGAACCTCTGAAGGTCAGATAGTACACCTAGGCAAGTGCACAGGTAACCCATGGGGATTTGCTCTGTACCCATACCCATAGCTGTAGCAACCCATACCTGTGACCTGGCAGGTTTCCCCATCACAACAAACCAAACATCAGCCACAACAGTCAAGAATTGATTGAGTTATGGTTAAAACAATCCCAGTTCATGGTTTTGATCATAACTCATCCACATTTTAAATGATTTTTGGCTCATTTTGAAGCCCACAGGTAGGGGAATCCATACCCATACCCATACCTGCATGTGTTGCAAAATCCCTGCACTTTTCTCAGTACACCATGGATTGAAAACCTGCAGGTACATATGCATAGGCAGCATATTGTAAGCCTGACCATACAGACTGTTGGAGCAGACTATATACACTGCACAGGGGAAGAGACAACATGTTCCTTACAACCTACCTGGGGTTTAGTTAGACTTACAGCTAGGGTTAGCAGAGGTAAGAACACTGTATTCCTACTATGGTACAGGTTCTCCTTATATATATGATAATAAGGATGTCACATGACTCAGGAATGTGTTTACCACATGTATGTGTAGTAAGCATAGTAACATGTGTATGCTGCATGTATTGCCTCATGTATGCAGCATGTATCTCAGGGTTTAATTTCAACACAGACTTACAACACACAATACACTATCATACTGTATTACAGCTGCCTGCACTCTGTGGTCACTTAGTCATCATGTGACTAAATTTCCATCACCCACCTGCAGTTGCTTAGTAATCATGTGACTATACTTATCCAATTTGTAAGGGCCATATTTTTCTCATAGGAGTAGGAGAAAAAGGCTCCTTCAGCAACCCATTGGGTCAATCAAAAGGGCCGCTCATCATTTGAATCTTCAAGGTACACCTGAAGTTCTATATAGGAGAGTGGGTGGTTGATAGGTAAGAAGGTGGTAAGAAGGTGAGGGCATAAAGATGAGTATAAGGATGTGAGGAGCCAGGATACAAATGAAGAGCTGTCCATATGGCAGTCCATGATTAGAGTAGAAAAAGTCTGTAAGTGAAAAGATGAGCTGTTCATGTTATCTGTGTCAGGGGTTGAGAAGTAAATGCATTGTCCCAGTGGGGACTATGTAATGATTGTGGTCATCCCAGTGGAGACTGTGAGTAGCTGCATAAATTGTTCCCTGTGGGGAGTGTGCAATGCTGTATGCCCAGCAGGGCTAAGACAGGAGTTGCAGAAGGTGACATTTATGCATGGAGCATTGCTTGTAAAAGGACAGGATGTTTTTGAATGTAGATTTGCCAGGTGGAAGATGCCCACTGACTGATCCCTTGGATAATGTGTGGTGCTATGCCATGTTTAGCTGGTGACGTGGTGCCTCCTGCATGCATTGATTGTCTGCCAACGTCCTTGTCAAAGAAACAATGAAGACAGTTTATGAAAAAGCTTCTTGTGGATGCAGTGCCATCAGCTCTGAGCCACAGAGGAGAGGACAATGGAAAGAGGTGATTGTGGCACCATAGGTAATTTTGGATCCATGTTGTTGCATTGCAATTGAGGTTGTTCCAATGCAGAATGATCAAATTCCCCTCAAAGAATCTGTTGGCTTTGTGGCCAGGCAAGAAAATGTGGATGGAGTCAGGTTGAAGGATGACAGAGTTATGTGGAGACAGTTTGTGTGGCTTCCAAAGTGCACTACTGTCTGGAAAGGTAAGCTCACCAAGTCGCATCAGTGCAAAGAACCCAATGCAAAGCTGGGTGCAGAAGAGGAGGTCATCATATGTAAAATTAGGCTGATATGTTGTGCACACAGCACAGAGGTCTTTGATTGTTAAAGCACATTTGTGTGTCATTGGACTTTTCTGGAGTCATTTGGACCTTTCGAGAGTCCAATGTACCAAACAGGACTTTCAGATTTCTTGCACAGCAGGAACAAGTTGTTGGCAAATGCCAGAAACATATGTGGTGACTGACACTGGTTTGATGTGATAACACATGTAGACAGTATAGAGGCTGAGAGTGTCTGCTGTCAGTTCCACAGCCATGTTGTAAAGTTGAACAAAAGAAAGATAAGGGTTGAGTGCCGAGCCATAGTTATTTTAAGTACTGATGTCAATCACTTGACCTAGAGCAATTGCATGCTCGCAGACAAGTGGCTCTCATGACCATGGCTCCCTATGCAGTTGCCATGCACAAATGTGTGAAGTGATCATTTTTTTGTTGCCCCCAACATGTATAGATGTGGGGGTTGAAAACTTGTGATGTGTAAGGTTGGTGCTTTGTGATGCACCTTGTCGAATTCTCCACATGAAATTGCATCCATGATGACATTCTGCTCTGAAGCACTTGGATTTGGAAATCTTTTATGACCATGATGTCAACACAATAGCAGAGCAAGAGAATGAACTCTGGTTGACACCTAAAATAGTTGAAGATGTCGACAGTGTTCATGCTATCTGAATAAATGAGGATTTTTGAGTAGTGCTCCATCATTTGGTGCAAGTTGTTGTAGGCACTACGTCATTGTTTCATTGCACCACATCCAATTACTCATCCTTTCAGCACAGGCCAGAAGTAATTGTATATATGTAATCTATCTTTTCTTTCATAAGCTGATGCCAGGTTTCGCCTTACATTGAAATCACCAGTGATCAAGAGGCAGCACTCATCATTAGGACAGCTACAACCAGACAACTGCTCAGATCTGGTTTAGTCAAGATTTATCTTACTCTATTCAGATGACTATTTTAGGTAGTCACAAGCTGAATTCAGTATTATCCCCAAGATCAGGCACTGTCAGAAGGGATATTGATCTGAAGTGTCTCACAAGCCAAACAGTTGACTCAGTTGAAGAAGTGACTCATCAGAGATCAAAACATTATGTCAGAACCATCAACTTCTAATCCTGGTCCTAATTCTGTTCCCACCCCCATGCTAGAAGTGAAAATTGATGTGCTTACAGCACAAATGTTGCAACTAGTGTCAGTATTGGCAGCATCTCAGCCCAGAAAAGCAGAAATAAAACTAGAGACAATAGAAGATAAAGATGATGAGATGGTGGAGATGGTGGAGTGGATGTTCCAGGAAGATGTGCAGGCAGCAAAGAAATCCAAAAACAGAAAAGTGCACTTACCTAAGTATGTACCCCTGCAAATCTTTGATGGTACCATGGAGAATACAAAATTGTTCATCAGCTCTATAGTATTGTACATTTATGGGAGGAAGCCAGAGTTTCATACAACTGAGTCTAGAATTATGTTTGCTCTCTCGTACATTCAGAAAGAAAACCACAGTTTTGGAGAAATGAGGCTATTAATCAAATTGCTGCAGGATATAAATGATTTGCAACATTCAAGAAATTTTTGGAGACTGAAGGCACAGTTTGGAGACCCTGATCTCAAGGTGACAGCTAATGCTAAATTAAAAACCATGCACCAAGGTTCCCTAATGATGGATGAAGTTATTTTGCAGTTCAAAGCAGGAGCTTTGCAGATCGATATGGGAGAAGCAGCATTGGTAAAAATTTTGAAAGCAGGATTAGATCCCTCTTTATTTAAGTCTATCTACTGACTACCTTCTATGCCAGAGAGGTTGGACAAGTGGTATAATTGGGCAATGTGTCTTGATCAGCAATATTGGCAGGAACAAGTAGAGTTGAAATTGATGTATGGAAATGCCAAATTTGGAAAGTCATCAGGAGGAAAGACTGAGAAAGGAAGAGCACCTCAGGTACAAACTCTGAGGGCACAGCCACTGGCCATGGCAGTGACACCTAAAGTTACAGAGTCAGTGGCATCAGCAGATGCAATAGACATTGATCAAGTAGGAAGACAAGCCCCACTTAAATGTTTTAACTGTGGGCAATTAGGGCATATGGCTAGGAATTGTAGGCAGAAGAGGAAGATTAGGGAAGCTACAATTGAGGAAGTGAAGTCAGAGGAAGACAAGCAGAAGAATTTTGTGGAAGAGTCCGAATGAAGGTTTCCCCATTGGTGACCCAGAATCATTATAATGTATTAGTGTCCAAGGAAACCCAGAGTAAACCAAAAAAGGAAATCAAGGAGTACAACTGTTGTAAATCACATGACAAAAAAAGGATGACCAAGCATTGGAGGAGTACAACCATTGTCAATCACATGATAAGAAAAATTCTCAGGCATTATGTCTGAAAACTTCTTTATTCACTCTGTGTGATTAAAACCCAAAATCACCTTGACTGTAGGATTGAAGACAGTGGACACACATGCAGCCATTGATGTGGAGGAATTACTCAATAGTGGTGCAACAGGATTATTCATTAATCAGTCCTTAATTACCAGAAATGGTATTAGCATGTGCAAACTGTCGCAACCTATAATGGTGTACAATGTTGATGGAATGATAAATTGTGGAGGAACTATCAAGGAGGAAGTGACTATGCTACTAAAGTATCAAAATCATCAGGAACGAGCCATATTTGAAGTGTGCAATCTTGGAAAGACCAATCTCATAATTGAATGTCTGTGGTTATATAATCATAACTCAGAAATTGATTGGAAAACTGGGAAAATACAGATGACTCATTGTCCTAAAGAATGTAATGTGTATGAGAGGAAGGTGAAAAAGATAAAGAAGGAAAAAAAGAAAAGAAAAGAGGAAGAACATCTGAGGAAGTATTCTGTTATGATGGAGGAAGTGGAGGATGAAGAAATGCCAAATGGAGAAGTTCCAATCATGATCGACAAGGATTGCTTCAGCCAGTAATGACCAAGAGCTGCAGAACAGGAAGAGTCGAGTGGGGTTACATAAAATGTCAGATTGAACACTTCAACAGATAGAAAAGTGACTGGAAGTTTCATGACTTGGGTAATGGTAGAATTGCAAGTTCCATTGAATATCAGAGTTCAATCAGCAGAATAGTTTCTGTACTGAACTGATTTTTCAATATGAAGGAGGAGTCAAGGAAACAGTGGGATGAGCTGGTGTCAATAAGGGTTCAAGTTTGTATGAAGTTGTCAGAGATGGATAAAAGGATGGTCAGGAATTCAGGATTGGAGAGAGTGGACATGTTGAGATGGACATACACATAAGCAGCCAGCTGGGTAAGGTCAATGCAACCCTCAGCCCCATTGGAATATTTCTGAGGGTTGCAGACTATTTTTTTGAGTCCACAGAAGCCAGCTTGGATTCAGTGACTGTGGCAGCATGGGCTTTTGCAGCTTTGGACTGACTGCAATTCCTGGCTAGGTGTCCCTCTTCACTGCAATAAAGGCAAAGGCCTTTCTTTAGCTGGCATTCACATTCTTTTCTGGTTAGTTTTACTGTTCTTCCCCAACTTGTCAGAGATGGAATTTTTCAACTTGGTGCTCTTGAATCTGGAGGAGCCGCTGGTCGAGGGTTGATTAGTGCGATTAGAGTTAGTTTGGACTGATTATTAGAGTTGGAGTTGGAGTTGGAATTGGAATTGGAATTGGAATCAGGAGTGGAGTTTGGAGAACCTTTAGAGTCCTTCTTTCTGGCATCAAGGCAATTTTCTTTTTCCTGCATCCAGTACATGTCATCAGGGTCTTGGGCTTTAAGGCACAATGCTGCTAGAGTATTGGGTTTTCCTCCCTGCAACACTTCCATCCAGAGGCAGAGTGGAAGACTGCAAAAATACTGGTTGCAAAGAGCAGCTTCATTCCAGTCAACCTGGGAAGCGAGTTCTCAGAAGTCAACATTATACTTGACTATATGGCCCCCTTTTTTTATCATGATTTCAGAAAGGGTTTTTCCTGCATCTTCCAAGAGGTTATAGTAGCTCACAAAACTGTCCCAATGTTTGGTCATTTTTGACAGATGTACTTGGTGTGGAGTGATAACATAATCTAGGGTCTTGGCACTCATGTCCCGGCTTTCTAAAACACCTTGGGTCATGTTATTTGGATAAAAACTCATGGAGTAATGAGCTAAACCAAGTTGGGACTCATTGGGACAGTTTTATGAGCATCTATTATTTTGCTGTCTAGTACTTGGTATGACCCCACCTGCCTTGATAACTGTCTGTATGCACCTGGGCATACTTTCTATAAGGCCTTGACATACCTCTGGTGGAATTTTATTCCACTCATCAACCAATCTGTCCCACAATTCATGTGCTTCTTTGGGTGGAGTTTCATACTTGTGAAGTTGTCATTTGAGATATTCCCAGAGGTGTTCAATGGGATTAAGGTCTGGAGACTGTGCTGACCATGATAGAACTTGGATATCATTGTCTTCAAACCATTGTGTGGCCTTCAGAGATGTGTGTTTGGGGTCATTGTCCTGCTGAAAGTACTGCTTACCCTCCTCCATCTCCAGCTTTTAAAGCTTTCCACCACCCCATCATCCAAAATCTGACAATACTGGACAGCATCCATCTTTCCCTCAACCTCTATAAGCATCCCCAGACCATTCCAACCCATACACCCCCATACCATGAGATTATTCCCCCCTCCATGCTTTACTGTTGGTGAGGTGGTGCGATCTGAGATGGATTCCCCCCTTTGTTTCCATACATACATCTTCCCATCTGACTTTATCTTGGTTTCATCTGTCCACAAGACCCTTTTCCAATCAGCTGCTGTCCAGTTTTCATGCCGTTATGCAAACTCCAGCTGCCTCTGATGATGAGTCTTCTTCAACATGGATACTTTCTTCTTTGTGGCAGAGTAGAAACCACTCTCCTGAAGTGCCCGTCTGACTGTTTGTGGGTGGACCGGGTGTGTAATAGTAGAATTAATGAAATGAGTAGCCTGAACAGTGGTGTCCAGCTTCCCTGATTGAATTTGATGAATAATGGATGTTTTGTCATGCGCAGAAAGCTTGGAAGGACATCCACCAGGGTTGTTTTCTTTGTTTGTATCCATATGTTTCTTTATTCTACCCACAGAAGACTTCCCCAGACCAGTCCTTCTCTCAATATCTCTGACAGAATATCCCTGTTCAAGCAAAGAGATGACAGAAGCACGGTTGGCAGTAGAAGTGGCTTTCATGGTGGTGGTAAGAGGTCAAATTGAATTTCAACATTTCAAACTAATACAAATAGTGTCACATGACATTGCTTATGGTTCCCACAGTCACTTAAAGCATTATTTTAGCTGCAAAAGTGGGAAAACATCTAAAATAATAGATGCTCACAAAACTGTCCCAATGAGTCACAACTTAGTTTTGCTCATTACTCCATGAGTATTTATCCAAATCACATGACCCAAGGTGTTTTAGAAAGCCAAGATAATATAGTGTGTTGGACAGGAGTGCCAAGACCAGGGACTATGTCATCACTCTGCACCAAAACCATCTGTCCATAACAACTAAACATTGGAACAGTTTTGTGAGCCACTGTATTGTTGAAATTAATTCCCTTGATGCATGCTGAATACATGAGGCGATACATGCAGCATACACATGTTACTGCGCTTACTGCGCATACATGTGGTATACACATTCCCGAGTCATGTGACATCCTTATTATTATGTATATAAGGAGAACCTGTACCGTAGTAGGAATACAGTGTTCTTACCTCTACTAAACCCTAGCCCTAAGACTAACTAAACCCCAGGTAGGTTACAAGGAACGTGTCGTCTCTTCCTCTGTGCAGCGTATGTAGTCTGCTCCAACATGTATGAGGACCAAAATTGCTCTCTAGCTCCCCAAGGAATACCACATAATTCCACATTTCATGAACAGAATCTGTTGGGTCATTAAGGCTGGGTTCAAACCAGCTGAGTGCTAATTCCTTGAAGTAGAAAATAATGAATAAGATCTTCCTTTTGTCAGAGGCGAAGCCCTGAGGGTGATCTCAGAGATAGAAGTTACATGAGACTAGGATGTCCTGAAGTTTCTGAAGGTTGGAACCATCAAAAATATTGGGTTCCCATACTTTAATCTTCTTGGGTTTGGAAGCTTAGTTCTAGTGGAGAGTATGGAGACTGTCTGAGAGGTCAAAAAGAGTGTTGAGGAACTTACTTTCTGGGTCTGGGTTCCCATCTACAGGAGAATGATCTCCAGGGTCATCAGGACTGGGGTCATCCCCAGGTATGCCCTTCTCCTCATCAGTTGTCCTATTTCAAGACAGAGCTTAGCAGAAGAAGTTCAGGTTTTTGGGAGGTAACTAGAGGAGGGTGAGGGTAAGGATAAGTGTCAAGATCCAATTCACCCAATCAGAGTTTTGATAATTCCTGACCCTTTCTGACTCTTTTCCAACAATCTCCACTGGCATTCCAGCCACAGCATTTATGCCTTAGTAATCATTTGCTTACTCACTTTATTTCTAATACAGTCTTACCAATTATGGTCATGGACACTTACATAGATCCATTAGTAAACTTCCATATTCTTCCAGCCTTCATTACTTAAGTGCCCATAGTTTAGCCTTGTACTTCAGTTTGCAAAATTGTGTATCAGTTACTTTAATCTTAACCAGTCTTGACCCATCCCTATCCAAGCCTCAATATAATCTTAACATAGTCAATCAACTCTATCAACTTATCCTCCTAATCACTTCACTTTACCTTCCAAAGTCTTATCCTCAAAATGAATCTTAAACCTCTGCATAGGAGAAGGGTGCAACTTCTTACAAGTTAAAGCCAAGTCCTCTCTGTCCCCTTTCATCTGACATGCTACAGCCCAGTGGATTCTGCCCAGAACTCCTGAATCCTCTGACCACTGGTGACTGGGTCCGACTGGAAGTCCAATTTTTTCCTGCCCCAAGTTCCATTCTTGGTAGCAGTTTTGAACCCTGACAGTATTTGCAAACTCAGACTTCTCTCATAAACCATCACACTTTTCTGAACTCTATTCTTATGTCCTGCACAGAATCACAGACTCAGTAGACAAAAAGGAACTCCTGCCATGCAGGCATATTACCAGGCTTATCAGCTATCCGACAATCAGTACTCCCAGCCCCTAGACCCACTACTACTTTTGATGCCTCAACCCAACCATCTAACTGTTGAAATTAAACTCTGATGCATGCTGCATACATGAGGCAATGCATGCAGCACACACATGTTACTGCGCATACATGTGGTAAACACATTCCTGAGTCATGTGACATCCTTACTATTATGTATATAAGGAGAACCTGTACCGTAGTAGATATACAGTGTTCTTACCTCTGCTAAACCCTAGCTCTAAGACTTACTAAACCCCAGGTAGGTTATAAGGAACGTATTGTCTCTTCCTCTGTGCAGCATATGTAGTCTGCTCCAACACTAACATATTTTAACAAGTCAGCACCAGAGCACCATCTGCTAGTACCAACATTATGTCTATGCATCAGCCTTCAGAAACCCCTTGGATTCCTACTCCACTTGAGTACATGAGGGATGACAGGCAACCTAATCCCCCTGACAAGGATGCTGCAGAAGAAGAGAATGGACTTTCTGGTGGACCCAAAGACCTGATGGCACTTCTTACAAGTTGAAGCCAAGTCCTGTCTAATCCCTTTTCCTGGCATTCTGCAGCCTAGTGGATTCTGTCTCAGAACTCCTCCAGAATAAAACCCTCTGACCACTGATGACCAGGTTTGACTGGAAGTCCAGTGTCTTCCTAGTTCAAGTTCTATTCTTGCTTCAGCCTTGAACAGCATTTGACAGTGACATTCATCATGCAAACTGTAGTAATTTACCCAAGGATGCTATTGCCCTAGCTGTGAAGGAACTAAGAAAGAGGTTTACCCTTTCACTTCATGCTGCAGAGTAGGTGGAAAAGGATGACCTCTTGTACTTCTGTGATCATGTCTATGTCCCCAATGACCCTCAACTTTGATGACAAATCATCTCCCAACACCATGATTCACTGATTGCTGGCCACCCTGGATGCTGAAAGACATTGGAACTTATATCGCAAAACTACTGTTGGCCTCAGATGTCACAACTTGTTGGTCAGTATTGCTGCACCTGTGACCTCTGCTTATGCACCAAGGTTACATGACACAATCCCATTGGTGAGTTACAGCCCCTTTCCATTCCAGAGAACTATTGGGACATTGTTAGTGTGGACTTTGTGGTAGAGTTATTTGAGTCCAATAGGTTAGATGCAGTAATGTGCACAGTCGACTCTGCTGAAAAGTGAGCTCACTTCATCCCCACTCACATGACTGTCACTGCACTTGGTGCTGCTCAACTCTACCTATGCCATGTGTGGAAGCTTTATGGACTACCAGGCACATTTCTTTGTGATCAAGAGCCTCAGTTTGTTGTGGAGTTCAACTGCAAGCTGTACTGTCTACTGGGGATCAAACTTCTGGTCTCTACTGCTTACCACCCACAGACTGATGGACAAACAGAACATGTCAACCAAGAATTGGAGCAGTACATTTGCATCTTCATTAATGAGCACTAGGATGATTGGGAGGATTTTCTTCCAATGGTTGAGTTTGGGTACAACAATCACATTCATTTCTCCATCCAACAGACTCACTTTCTCTTAGACACAGGGCAACACCCATGCATGGGCTTCAAACCTCATCAAACTACATCACATTTGGAAACAGTAAATGAGTTCACAGAGTGGATGAAAGACACTTTGGAGGAGGCAAAGGCAGCTCTGACCAAGGTGAAGAACAACATGGCACACTTCTACAACCAATGCCACTCACCCACACCAATATACAAGGTTGGTGACCATGTTTACCTTGACTCCAGTAACATCTCTGCTACTCACCCATCTAAAAAACTTGCCCATCACTTTCTGGAACCCTTTTCCATTGTCAAATGTATTGGATCCTATGCCTATCACCTATACCTCCCACCATCCATGTCCAGACTTCACCCTGTCTTCCACATCATGAAACTGCTCCTAGCCCCTATAAATCCTTTCCCAGGATGTCACTCATGCCCTCCCCCTCTATCTACAGTCATTGAGGGAGAGCCACAGTACAAGGTTGAATCAATCCTAAACAGTCAATTACATTGGGGGAAACTGGAGTACCTGGTGCATTGGAAGAGATATGGGTATGAGAAAAACTTGTGGATTGAGGAGTTGGATGTAAATGCACCCCAGTTGGTAAAGGAGTTCCTGTAAGGGCAACCTTAAAGGCTCACTTAATAGTGAGCTAACAGAGGGGAATCCAAAGTTAACATTATACTACATAATACAGACATTTCAGGTGCATCTAACAGAGGGGGATCCAAAGAGAGAACTTTAAGGACCCATCTGTTGATGCCCAGTATATGCGATAGACCCAGAAATCAAATAATAGGCTAAAAATATAAAAAAGGTGGATCAAGCTATGGAATGATGTCACCTTGATGGGTAAACATCCAGAAGGGGTCCCACCTCTAAGAATGGAACTGTCAACATGTACCAACATGGAAAAAACTGAAAAATAATCATAAAATAGGAATAAAATCATAGAAAATCACAGTAAAGGCAGAATAGGGTAAAATAAAATACATATATAAAAATATGGGACAAATGCAGAAAATTGCCCAGACACCTGGGATGCCTCCTTTTCCTCTTACAGTTCCATCAACACTTCTGCACCTCGGTGCATTCAAACAATGGACTTTGGCAAGCTATGGTTTTGAGTGCATCAGAGCAATGCATCATAGAAGAGGGGTGATGTAAGGGGACTAGGAGGTGTTCCAAGGGTCTTGGCAATTTTCTGTGTTTGTCCCATATTTTTCTACATTTTATTTCACTCTATTCTGCAATTTCTATGATTTTCTATGATTTTATCCCTATTTTATGCATTTCCCCACATTTGTACATGTTGACAGTTTTATTCTTATAGGTGGGGCCCCTTTTGGATACTTACCCATCAAGGTGATGTCATTCCATAGCCTTGATCAGTCTATCTCCACCTTTTTCTATTTTTAGCCTACTATTTGATTTTTAGGTCTTTCACATATACTGGGCATCAACAGATGGGTCCTTAGAGTTTTCTCTTTGGATTCTCCTCTGTTAGGTGTGCCTGAAGTGTCTGTATTATGTGGTATAATATTAACAATTCCTCTCTGTTAGCTCACTATTAAGTGAGGCTTTGAGGTTGCCCTTACAATCAGTTCAATATTGAGACTATTCAAACAAGTACAAATGAGGAGCCAATAATGTATATAATGAAGTACTACTAGATGATGTGGAGATTTATGTAATGTAGAATAGAATGTACATAAAGATAGGTAGATATATGGTGCAGTTCGCTTAGTCACCACTACTTTTGGACAGCGGCGGAATTGGCTGGCAGAAAAAAAAAAATTTATAGATGATGTCGGAGGCTGTGAGACTCAAATTTGAAATAAAACTGAAAAAAAAACATGGCTCGGAAAGACCGTAAAGCAGCAGCAGCATGCACCCGAGCTAGCAAGGCCCTCAGAAAAGTCAATCAGCCCAACTTGGGCAACAGCGACAATGTGGAGTCTTCAGCAGATGATTCTGACATCAAATGTACAAGTTGGAATGGCGGAGTTAATTATATTTCATCAGGTTCAGAGGATGAAGACTGGACCGAGACTGACTCTGATTCAGATGGGAACGGTGACAGTCCCAATGACTTTGATCTCGAAGAGCTCAATGGAGAAGATTTAATCAAGAGTCTTCAAATAAGATGTCAGCATGAACTGGACCTTGAACAACTGGCGACACCAACACCATATGAACATTTACTGCACACAAAAACACCCAAGGATTGGAAAAGGGCAGAATCCACACGATCATTGGGATACAATGGCTTCTCAGACCACAGAAAACAGGAGATTGCACAGCAGATGCGTGAGAAGGAGGCGAAGGATAAAGTTATACGAAGCAGGTGCATCGAAATTGCTTGGCTGTGATGGAAATATCTTGACACAGTGATGATACTCGACCTGGAAACCTAGAAAAAACCTGTTAAAAGCCTTTTGTAGTATAACTCAGGCTAGAGGAAGGGTGCAAGGTGGTACGAAATATCATCACTAATACCAAAACATTGTTTTAGTGATGCAAAATGGTAAAGACATGATGAATAGCCTTTTGAAAGTGTACGAAGATGTTCGAAAATGTTCGAAATTGGTTCGAAGATGTGCAAAGTAGTTCGAAATAAGTTTGAATGTGTTCGAAGTTGTTCGGGTAAGTTCAAGGGGGTTCAAAGGTATTTGACTGGCATCGATATATGTCTTGACAAACAAATATAGCCATTACGAGCTGGGTTTTTAGTGATGATAGGCGTTGACGAGTTGAGAACGAATATGAAAGTTCAAGGAAGTTCACGATATTTTACAGAACTTAGTGATTTGACGCGAGGTAAGACTCAAGAGAATTGCTCTTAAATCCGACTATATTGGAGAGGGTAACTGGTTCTCTGTTGTTCTATGTAAATAGTACAAGTTTATATACATTTTGAAGAGATAGTACCAAAAAGGGGAATATAATAAAGGGCAATATGTGCAACAATAAAGGATTTGTCCTAGTATAGTAAGAGTTCTTGTCCTATTGATTTAATATATCATGAAATATAAAAACTACACTTATCGCATTCTAACTCTCTTGTAATCTCTCCTCGTGTCTGGTAGTGCTCTATATGCGACTAAATAGCTTACTCCGGTTAAGCATCGTGTATCAAAAGTGTTTGAGGACAGCTATATGGCCACCAAAGTTGTTCAAAATATTGCAAAGTCATTCAAAATGTCACGAAATGGTTCGAAAGTGTTCGAAATAGTTTGAAGTCATCTGAAATAGTGTGAAATAAGTCGAAAATAGTTCGAAGTCGATTTTGTAATGTTCATAGTGGTTCAGAAGGTCTGTCGTAGTGTGTCAATATGATTGGAAACTTTGCTCAGACCTTAGAGCGCGCAGTGGACCTATCATCCTCCCCCTTACTGAAATTCTGACTGTCCCAGTCAGCTGATCAAAGTCACGTGTGGAATGCATGATCGTGTTGAAAACTTAGTGAGGTTCGAAATACTTCTCATTCTTCTTCTCTCTATCACCTCTTCATCATCGCATACTAGCTTTCATAATGTCTCTCCTTGCTGAACTAAACGTTGAAGTTATCGAGTACTCGAAATCGATGCCTGAGTGCGGTGTCACAGAAGATATCGATTTCGAAGTCTGGGGGCAGGGTTTCTGTGAGAAAATGGTATGTGTCATCTTCGTTTTGTTCTATGTTCTCTAAATTTGCATTTCGTAGGTGGAGTATGATGAACTCGCAAATGATTTGGGCGAGGAACACGATGCGACCATACAAAATGTTGTAGAAGAGGTATTCAAGCTTTTCAAACCGATGGCTCAACGCGAGTGGCTTTCATGAGGCACAAAACTATTATTCATAGATCTAGAGGAAGAGATCGAATGCGAGACAAAGAAGGAGGAAGAAAAATGGGTTCGAAAGGAGAAAGAGGTGGTGAAGAAGGCAAACATCGATGGTCGACAGAGAGCATTGGCAGATGCTCGAAACGTGGCTCTAGCTGCGTTTCATGCTAAAACGATTTCGAAGGAAGATTTGCAGAAGAGAAACGCAGAGTTTGAGGCTGAGGCGAGCGCTATCGAGAGGGAGGAGGCTGGCGAAGGTGACAAAGATGAGGGCGGGGAGCTGTCTATAGTAAGGGTAGCGAAGCGGAAAATAGTAGAGGTCGACGAGGAGGAAGATGGAGAGGAGGAGGTTGAGGGGGTAGAATCGGCAGAGCGGGCCAGGGTCAAAACAAGTGGACTCCTCGATTTCGAGGGCCCTGTGAGTGTTTTACTGACTTTTGAGGAGTTTTTGAGGTACTAAATGTTTTGTAGTGCAATAGATGCACTGGGTTCAAGTCCCAGCTGCGCTGTATCATCAAGGAGGGCACCCCAAAGTGTTTGAAATGCACCCAGGAGGCGCAGGGGTGCTATTGGGGTGGGGTGTCGAGGTGAGGGCTTCACAAAGGCGAAGCAAAGAAATTCGGGAGCGCGAAATGGGATTCGTGCACGAAATTAGGTATGAAGTCTGTTCATAACTGCTTCGAAGTAATTGCTAAGTAGTTTTCGAATGTTGTAGTTTGTTGAATCCGTCTTGTGGGCCCTGTAGAGAGCGTTGAGCTGATAGCGGGGCCTTCGAAGCTGTCGAAGGAGAAGAAAACATCGTCGAAGGGGAAGGCAAAGGCAAAGGCGAGGGAGTTGCGGGCGGTCAAGGCAAAGTAGTTCGAATAAGTTCAAAGTGGTTCGAGGTATATCAAGGAATGACTTTAGCAAATGTAAAGTGTTGTTCGAATGGCGATAGGTGATGTGCAATAAAATGAGGAATGAATACGATAGTTTCAAAGAAGTTCACAATATTTTGCAGAACTTAGAGATATGACATGAAGATAAGACTCAAGAGAATGGCTCTTAAATCAGACGATGAGTGAGAGGGTAACTTGTGCTCTGTTTCCTGTTGGTATTCTCTTTCTAACTAACTAATACAAATCTATATACAAATTGAAGAGATAGTACTAAAAAGGAAATAAGAACATGTGTAAAACATGAGGCAATATATCAAACAATGAGGACTTGTAGATCATGAAACAAATGAAAAATGATAAATAATGAGATGTATAGTGTTCCCATATAGTAAAAGTACTTATCTTTTGCTTTAATATATCAATAAAACATAAAAATGCACTTATCACATCCTAAGTCTCTCGTAGTCTCTCCTTGTGTCCAGTAGTGCTCAATATGTGGCAAATTGGCTTGTTCCGGATGTGCAGCATGTATTGAAAGTGTTTTAAAACAGCTATATGGCAGCCGATATTGTTTGAAATGCTGTGAAGTTGTTCAAAGTGTCACAAAATTGTTCGAAGTCATTTGAAGTCATCCAAAATAAATGGTTTGAAAATAATTCAAAGTCAATTTTGTGGTGTTCATAGCGATTTGGAGTGTGTGTCATATAGATACGATGAGATTTTTCTCCAGACCTTATAGCGCGCAGTGGACCTATCACCGAGTTTCTGGGCTTGGTGCAAAATGTGGTCAATGTAGAGGTAGGCATGCTTAGACTTCATGTATGTGAAAGCCAAATAAATTTTTTCAGTGTCATCTAGGAACTGATTAGGGCAAAGACTGAAATATATAACTTACAGGAGTTGAGGAAAGAATGTCAATGAGAGCATGCACCATTAAAGTCAGTGGAGAGGGGATGGTTTAATCTGTATGCCAGTGATATTAGGTAGAGCATTGATGCTGGAAGCAGTTGGAGTTGGAATAAATGTAATATTAGGTGAGGGACTAAGCTGTAGGGTATTAACAAAGCTTTTGATACACAATTTAAGTGATTCAATTTGCACGCACAATCTGGTAATGGCACCTTCAAGTGCTTTGATGCATTTTTGGGTGTCCATGATGCATGGCAGCACATCGAACAGAGATAAGGGCATACTTAAGGTGGGGGTGTTGATTGCATCCTGGGCAATGTCTTGTATGTGTAGGAGGCATTATATCTGCAGTGCACTTCAATTCTGGGCTTAGGAAGAAAGTTTTCTACTGTAAGGGCAACCTCAAAGCCTCACTTAATAGTGAGCTAACAGAGGGGAATCCAAAGTTAATATTATACTACATAATACAGACACACCAGGCACACCTAACAGAGGGGAATCCAAAGAAAAAACTCTAAGGACCCATCTGTCAATGCCAAATATATGTGATAGACCTGACAATCAAATAGTAAGCTAAAAATAGCAAAAGGCAGAGATAGGTGGATCAAGCTGTGGGATGACATGACTTTGATGGGTAAACATCCAGAAGGGGTCCTGCCTCTAAGAATAGAACTGTCAACATGTACCAACATGGAAAAGCTGAAACATAATAATAAAATAAGAATAAATCATAGAAAATCATAGAAAAGGCAGAATAGAGTGAAATAAAATACATATAAAATGGGACGAATGCAGAAAATTCCCCAGATGCCTGGGGCACCTTCCTTTCCCCTTACAGTGAGCAAGCAATTGAACAAGACAATCAACCAATGTCTGCAGTACCACATTGAAAGGAACCAAATGGGATGGTGATGGGCCTTGCTACGCATATGTTTCAACATTATGAATTCAATTAACAGTTTGACAGGTTTCTCCCCTTTTCAACTTCAAATTGGTCAGAGCCTGAGGGTAATTCCCCCCCTTTTTGCAATGGAGCATGGAGAGATTGAAGACATTAGAGCATCAAATGTGATTGAGAGGCTGCAGATGAATGCAATGGAGGCTCAAAACAGTCTACTAAGGGCTAAGATCTTGGAGTCTTTGGCTGCTAATTGTGAATGGTCTAATGATTTTCCTTTTGAGGTTGGAAGCCAAGTGATTCTTTCCACATTACACCAATGACAGGACTACAAGAAGAAGGGCAAGAGGTGTGTCACAAAATTCATGCTGCGGTACAATGGTCCCTATGTTGTGATGAACACAGCACCAGAAATCTCAACTGTCTCCCTCAAATTACTGAATACATGAAACACTTTCCCAACCTTCCACACTTCTCAGGTGCTCCCCTTTGTCAAAAATAATAAAGACCTTTCCCTGGGTTGGAAAGCAGAGAGGACAGGAACAGTTATGATTGGATCAGATTAAAAATTTTTCATGTATCAAATCCTGGGTGAGAGAAAGAGAGGTTGTGGGATGCAGTATGGGGTACAATGGTCAGGTTATGGGCTGGAAGAAGACCAATGGCTACCAGGGAGTGAACTGACTGATTGTGAAGTATTGGACATCTGATTGGCAAGGAAATATTCTGCAGCTTGTACATAGTCTTTTACCTTCTTTGCCAGCCAGTAGCTTTTCCCCATCAGGGTTTTTGATGCACCCATGCTTGTGCCATTCTACTTACCTTCTTCAAGCTTATATTCTTTTTTGCTTTTCTTATTTTTATTTTTTTGGGTTTGATTTTTTTGTATGATTGATTTTTTTAAAGGTAGGGTGTAAGCATGGTGCTTACCACACTGTTGACACCTATTTACTTACAGACTTAGATAGCCATGCACACACTCATATAGATCAGCACTTTCCTTTTTCCCTTACCATCATCATCTTTCTCTAGCTAGAGTACACTGTTTTGGGAATATACCTTGAACTCATTCTGTCTTTGCCTGATCTCACCTTTTCTCTCTCCTGCTTAGTGAATCCTGTGGCACAGGATTACAGCCAGCACAAATCTCATTTGGCACCTCAATGAAGAGGCCAATTAGATGGCTCTCAAGAACAGTATAAACCAGTCAAATGAAGCCATGATGGCTCAAAGGCTACAGCATGGAGTGGAAAGGGAAAAGAGAAAGAAAAGGAGGTGAGAAACAGGGGCAAATGTGAGAACTGCAAAATATGAGGTCATACAAAGAATCAATGATACAAAAAGGGTGGTGAACAGGCTCACAATCCTCCTGAGTAGTGGTTGGAGAGATGGAAGGTGAAGAAGTTTGGGAAATCTAAAGGGAAATCAGCAAACATGGCTGAAAAGTTCAGTGATGAAGAATCTGAAAACTTTGCAATGCTTGACTACATCTTTCCCAAAGATTCATTAGCTCTCATCTGTACATCTGACTTCAAACATGAAGCTCACACCACATCCACAATCAATGGCATCATCCTCAATTGTGGTGCAAGCAGCCACTTCACACCTGAATGGTTTAAACTTCTGAACTACAAAGAAATCAAACCCAAGCCAATATGAGCTGCTGATGGCCATACCTTCAGTGTGACAGGAAAAGGTGAACTCAAGATTGAGCTCCCAAATGGTGACCAAAAGCCAATTCCAGTGATACTTCACAATGTCTACTATTCTCTGAACCTGGCATTCACCTTGATATCCATGGGTACCATGGACCAAAATGGCTATGATCTTCATATAGGTGGAGGAAAATATGTTATTCAAAGCCCAAAATCCACTATTATTGGCCAAATCCCACTTGTTCAAGGACTCTATCATATTAATGGACCCCTAAAACTTACCTCCTTGCCCACCACAAATGCTGCATCAAAACTCATGTCAATCAGTGAGCTTCACTGAGAAATGGGACACATAAATCATGACAACCTACATAAAATAGTGAAGGCAGGAATGGTAACCAGGATTGAACTTGACTACAACTCCAAACCCAAATTCTGTGAAGCCTGCATAAAAGCAAAGGCCCCCATAAACCTTTTTCAAAAAATAAATGAAGTACAAGAATTATGGTGACAAAGTTGTAGCTGATACCTGGGGTCCATCACCAGTCGAGTCACTAGGCCAAAATGATACCATCAAATTTTCCAAGACCTCTCAAGTCATGAGGAAAGAGTATTCTTCAATTGCAGTAATTTACCCTCCCCCATATGTTCCGCATGGACTACATGGACTCTGCATGGACTAGCACAGAATCTGTGCTAATCTACACAGACCATGCAGAATTCATGTCAATCCACATGGACTATGCAGAATCAGTGCTAGTCCATGCAGACTATGCAGAATCCATGTTATCAAGTTAATATCTTACAAGTTCCAAGCTTTTCAAACTGTATGAAAGTCATGAAGTGCCTACAAAATAAAATTGTATAGAGCAAGAATTGAACTTGAGACCTCATGCTACCATTGCACAACAAACAAGTATGCTTAACCAGTTGAGCCACAGGAGAGTTATTTGTTATTAATATAAAGTTTATTTATGACACTCAAAACTCAAATATATTCAAAGTCAAATAAATTTCATTGACTACTATAATTATATTTAAAACCTCACATTCAGTGCAAGAGTCAAAAAAAAAAAACATAAAAGTAAAAAAACCCTTACCACGCAAAATGTGGGGGAGGGGAAAAAGAAAAAAAAACATATCTATGGCCCAAACGACAGTTGCCATCATTTGGGCCCACATTCCATCCAGTTGGCTCATTTGAAGGTGGTTGTGATGGTGGGAGTGGGCATGGGAATGGTGGTGGCATGCATGCGCAGTGGTGGTGGTGGTAGAGTGGAGTGGAGGGAGATGGTGGCATTGAGTGTGGGTACTGGCATCACCTGCCAAATTCTGTCCTATTTGCTTTTGTTTGGTCCCCTGCCAAAATTACAATTTTGCTCACAAATCATTGCATCCTGGCTATTAGACCTTCCTCAAGCACCCCACTCACCTAAATCATGCGCAATATGTACATATGTCTTAGTATATTTACACAATATGTCAGTAGTATTAGACAAGTATGTAGCCTAGAAATTATATATACCCTGTCTACATAAGCCAGACAAAGTTTGGCATGCATGTGCTTTGTCATACAAAGCCAAACAGTGGTATATAGTTGCATCAATGGCTACATAGTGTAACGGTAATATATGTCTGTAGTCTCTTAGTTAGCCATGAGGCTATAGGTTCAAATATCACTTGTGACATTATTTTGCTAAGCTCAAATGGTTTGTTCAGATGGATGTGGACTGTCCTTGCTTGTCCAACCTGGTTGATCATGGACATGGATGGATAAAATCCATGGAATCCAAGTAAAATAAGTCTGTGTTAGTCCACACAGATCCATATGGACTATCACACCCTGTTGCACAGCTAAAATGGTTGATTGTATGGATTGCAAATCTGCATGGAGTCTGTGTAATTCCATGCAGAACTGCATGGAATATATGGGGCAGTGTAAAGACCTCTTCAATTGGCAAAAGTCTGAAGGGTTTGATAACTATAAGAAGTATGAGGCCTGGACAAAAGTCCAATGTGGGGCACGCATCAAAAATTTTGGCACTAATTATAGTGGAGAATTCACTAGTAAAGTTTTCAATGAACACCTTGAGAAGGCAGGAACAGTCCATCACCTCACTGTACACAACTGGCCATCCTCTAATGGAACTGCTGAACAAGTCAATCGAACTCATATGAAATGTGAACTAGCCATGCTCACAGCATCTGGCCTACCCTCAAATCTTTGGGCAGAAGGAGTACTACATAGTGCCTGGGTGCAAAACTGAGTGCTGATGCAAGTGTTAAGTGAAGACAAAACACCATACAAAAAAGGCAATGGGAAGAAACCCAACCTCTCCCAATTATGAGAATTTGGTGCAATGGCATGGGTAAAGAAACTTAAGGGGAAGAAACTTGACTTGGCTCCAAGGGGTAGGAGGATGCAGAGCATGGCTGGATGGACCATTGGTGCAAATGTTTCAGTGTAATCAATGCTGTACTGCTGTTTGGAACCCTTGGCAATGAGTCAAGCCTTATAATGCTTGATATTTCCATCTGCATTGCATTTCCAGTGAAATACATAATGAGAAGGAACTACATTGGTCCCAGGTGGTGCCTCAATGAGATCCCAGGTATGCAAGTTCTCGATTTGTGTCAAGACCCATTTCACCCACTTCAGATTAGTCATCAGACAAGTTGTCACATGCTTTAGTAATCATTTGCTTACTCACTTTATTCCTAATACAGTCTTACCAATTCTGGTCATGGACACTTACCAAGACCCATTAGTAAACTTCTGCCTTTTCCATTATTCTTCTAGCCTTCATTATTTAAGCACCCATAGCTTAGCCTTAGTCTTCAGTTTGCAAATTATTGCTTGTGTATAGGTCACTCATATGTTATACATTGCTTGTGTATATTCATCTCCAGTCTAATATCAATCCTTAACTCATCCTCGACTTAATCCTGACTTAATCTCTTAATCCTTCACCATGGTACTAACTGGACAGCACTCTGGTTAACTGCACAGATCAGACAGGATGCATCTGAATTGCCAAGCAGCTCTCTTCATCTCCAGAGTAATGATAATCATTTCAAATCTGTCTGTGTTGGAGGCTTTGTAGGCTTGGTAGTGAAGACAAGAATGTTTGCAGAAGAGGTGAAGGTGGTTGAGGCTTCTGTTCATGGAACCATTGATAGAGGTTCTCCTCAGCACCTGTTCTCTGATGAATGCTGCATTCTCTTGTAATGATGCAATACAGGAATGAGAGGTCAAGCAAAAAGTGAAAGTGATTATCACCCATGAGGCCGGGCCACTTCTGCTCCACCCCGTTTTGAGTTTCCTGTGAGGATCTTCGGGATGTCTTCTGTACCGAGGATTTGGACTGTGTGTTGCATGCATTCTCGCTTGGAATATACAGCCAGAGGTTCGAAAGTTAAAAGAGTTAATCACAAAAAGGGTTGGCTGTTCCATTGTGAGAATCTAATTCTTTGTTGATACATGCTTGGCTCGGCAGCCCAGGTTTTATGCGGTCGTCAGCACGCTCTGGATCGCCTTTTTCTGGACAGCGCCATGCTCACGTTCGGACAATTAGCCAATAGTTTGGTTGCAACATACATCGTTAAGCCCAAGGAAGAATATAAAGTACACCTTCATGATCTCGACAAAGCTTTCCGTGCCTCTTCTCCCGCTTTACGAGCACTAGTGACTGATGGCCGGGTATTAGGAACACCGGGCGTTCCAGAGTCATTCGTCACTTCCTCGGTTGTCAGTGAGCTAGTTGCAGCACTTCGTTTTCCGGCAGCATTAGCAGCAGCCACCGCCCTCAGCGAATGTCCACTGCTTGGTCGCTTTTTGCCACCGCGCACGGAGGTGGATCCTTTTACGCTTCCACGATCAGCAGTCCGCTTCAGGAAGGGACTGGGAAGGTTCTCCTCGTCCGCAAAATCATAATCGGGCGACGGATGTGATCTGGGTATCGGGAGTGTGACGGCACGGCCTGCTGTCGCTATTGTCGATTGAAGATGGGGATGGGGGAGGGGTTTCGGTCGGACGTGAGTTGTTGAAGATGACGATGTACTTGTCACCGACAAGCCAGTCGGATCAGAAATGGAAGAGGGAAGGGAGGCAGCTTTGTTATGTGCTGGTCGGTTAGAGGACATTCGGATTGAGGGTCTACGTAGTCGTGTCGGAGGTGCCGTCGTAGACGCTGTGGACGTCAAGGTTGAGCACCCAGGATCCGACATAAACGTCCCACTATCACTTGATCGTCTCTCTTTTTCCTTTCTTGATGTTGGACTGGGCGGACTGTGATATCCGTTTAAAGTCGGCGTGCCTTTAGGTTGATCAAGGTGAGTGCCACCATCCTCGTCGTCACCGTCACCGAAATCAAAGATCTTTGCAAAGTTCAATCCAACTTTGGGCGAATTGTTGAATAAGTTGGCCAATTCTGCGGGTGTCGGAGTCGCAAGAGTCTCGCCGGTCGCTGTGAGGATGACACCTTTCATAGCAGAAGGCATGCAATCACTTTTCGCAGGTCGAGTGACAGGAGTGGCAAGAGATGGAAACACATGCGAGTTTGACAGCGGTTTTGGTGTAGGCATTGCGAATTGCCGGCGTTGGGAGGGTGTATTGTGAGAGGGACGTGCAAGAGGTTCGAGAAGATTTTTAACCTCTTCAAGAGGCGTTTTTTCTTTTCGACCTGAGGCCACAGATGAGATGAGTAGAAGATTCGTAAAGTGAATCTCGTCTGACCTTGAGCAGCACTCTCCTCCCATTTCGCGATTCTCGCCTCCAAGTCTAGCCGTACAGTCTTTAAGCGAGCATCTTCTGCATTCAACTCGTCCTCTTTCGCTTGGATCCAATCAACGCGTTCTTCTACCTCTTTGATCTTCTTCTCCATTTCTTGTTGCATGCTCGTCTCTCGCGCCTTCCACTCCTCGAATATTTCGGCCTCTCGCTTCCTCACCGCTTCCATAATTTCTTCCTCTCGCCTTGCCATTGCTTGGGCAACCTCCGTCTCTCTCTTCATAACCAGAATTCGTAGCTCCTCTTCTCGACGAGTCACTGCTTCCTTAATGGCTAACTCCACATCCTGTTGCGAAAATTGTCGATGCTGCTGCTGTTCAGCTATCATCTCCTGGAGGGCTACAATTTCGTTATCTTTCGATAACAGTGTGGACGCAAGCTGTTGCTCTCTTTCATGTAGAGCTGTTTCACGAGCAAGAACCTCACGTTCTCGATTGGTAACAGTTGATTTATGTACTTTAACAATAGACAGCCTTGGTGCGAGCAGTTAGCAGGATTAAGTAGAACAACAACTTTCAACACACATTTTCTCTGTTTCAGCGACCTTGAACACAAGTTCAAGGCGTTCATGTTGAAGCAATTGAGCTGCCGAGGGACGCATTGCGGGCTATTGGTATAGTGAGACCCGGTTTCGAATTCCACCGCAAAACGTACATTGAGATTCAACATGGCTTTGATGACTCCAGATAGTGATGTAGAATATCCCCTAGGCAGAGGTGGGATACGACCATTGCTAGAAAGTCCGACATTAGCACACGTTGAGGACGTCCCAAAAGACTTACCGAATACACATACTTAACTCCGATTGGGTTTTTGCCTCATGGAATGGAGGTTTAAGTGCACACAACGCGTAGATGAGACATCCGAGAGACCAGATATCGGATTTGGAGTCGTATGCTCTTTCTTGCATAAGTTCCGGAGACATATAGTACGGAGTCTATGTTGGAATATATGTGGGAAGCGCTGCGATATAGAACAACAGAGCGTACCCCTACGTAGGTATTCGCAAAGCTAGCTTGCGCTAGTGCCTTCGATAGCCCAAAGTCTCCGAGTTTAATAGAGTTGTGGTCATTAAGAAACACTGTACGCCCATTGCTAATTATGCAATCATTTGACAAATTGATAGAAACGCACCATTGTCTGGCTTCAAATCGCGGTGCAGAACCTGTGTCCGTCTCTCACCCGAATCGGTCTCCGTGGCCCCTCCTCCACTGGTGCCACTTCCGCTTCTCGCGTATCCGTTCGGGTGATGACAGTAGTGAAGGGCCAATAATATCTGCATGAAATAGTTCCAAATCGTCTCTTCTGGTATAGGCCGGTTATGTTTGATGGCTTGCTTGATGACGGATGAAAGGTCGCCACCTCCGCAGTATTCCATCAAGATATAGAGAATTCCAGCATCTCTATCGACGTGTCGGTCATGATATCGCACTATATGATCGTGGTGCAAATCTTTCAAAATATTTCTATACCACCAGACGTTCGGTCAAGCAGAGGGAGTAGAAAGCTATTACCACATACACTTCTGCCACGATTTGTTTCCTATCTCGGTCATTCATGCGCTCAAAATTGAGCTCTTTGCGCGCGAATATCTGACCAGGTAAAGTTGAAAACACGAGTCGATGCTGGTGGCACCGAAACACTCACCAAACCATCTGATTTCCGCCTGACTTTACGAATGATACCAAAAGAACCGTTGCCTATGATGTCTAGAGGGTCATACAAGTCAAGGAAGGCGGATGACATTGTGAACGTCGGAGGAAAAGTAGTAAATGAGCGAACAAGTTCAACTTACATATCAGACACGTGACCGCGACTCTTAACGCCCGCCAACAAGATTAACCGTGTGCTACGACTCTCACTCCAATCGTCGTTGACGACTCCGTGATGTACTTCGTTCAGCGCTCCTTTGTGCCCAGACGCCTCATTGCACCGAAACTTCTGATCATATGTGCAGAGTCCTCGGAGTCTATCCACAGCTGGAACCCCTGTTATGAAAGATTGCTGCTGGTGTGCTCTTTTACGGCACTCAACTGATGTCACGGCTGAATTGGATCAGGTAGTACGGGTGTTACTGTCCGCAGCAATTACTGTAGAGTTATTCTACGCGCTATCTGACTTATTATTTTCTATGGATGGCGAAGCCCATGACCTGCTGACAATGATGGAACCAACAATCTCGCGAGATCTTACCGTCTTACATGTATTATTATACTTAGAAATAAAATATAGGTGCGCCCTAGACGGGCTCCGGAGATGGTGGCCTGCCTGTGCTAACCTGATTAAGGATTTCTTTGAAATGGATGGCCTTTTTAGCTTGCATGAAAGGACACGGGTGAAAATTTCCTTTTGTTTGAAAACACCTGCAGGTTGAGATAACCAGCACGCCATTAAAATCAAAAGTCGAAGTCGGCAAAAAAATCGTCCAGCATGCTCGACGGGGATTGAGAACTCAGAGAAGCCATAAAATGCCCAGACACTTGTGATCACCGAGTGCAACGCAGGGTAAGTACACTGACAACATACATATTTCTTCTTCGACTGTACATCTATAAACAATGGTGTTTTCCCGTCTCACTCATTTGCGGTAGACGGTTCACTGCTCTTGTTCATCTCGATTTTAGGGGAGCATAAACATCCCAGATGGGACCAAGGACAGGGCTGGGGAATATCAACATGGTTGCATATCTCAGCGTACAAGATGTGGTATCGGAGGGTTGATTCAGAAGGGTCCGGCGAATCCGCTGAACAGCGATGAGAAACTAAGTTTCAGGGACGCGAAGACGAAACGGTCAGGTCCCAGAGGCCAACTAAGGGTGTATGAAGATATTGAGAGCGGGTGGTAAGGTATTGATTACCAGGAGCTTGTGATAGCAGACTCTAGTTCACCGGACACAGGTATTCCTCAATCTATATCCAGATACCACTTGGTGGCCGTGCGTATTGTAACATTTTTCAAATTCACCGACTGCCTTGCATGGATTTGTCACGAAATGCGCAAACTGGCAGAGGGGAACGAACGAGCTAAGGAACATAAGAGTAGGGATTAACATGGCAACGTGGGCAAGGGCCAGGAGGCACATTTCCCTCCAGAATCCATCAGGGCTCCCGCAACGACCCATCACGGAGCAGAAAACGAGTTCTCAACCCATACCACCGAGGATCAGGCCCACGCGCAGTGTAGTGGACAGGATTTTAACACGAGATTCCACTAGCTGTCACAATAGATTGCGGTGCCGCGAGACTGAAGAGGTCTTCCATCGGACGCGACAAATGAGTTCTCAACTTCTCTTTAGCAGCAATATTCAACTGAAGTCTCTGAGCAGCTGCACCAACATCAGCGTTCAGACATCCGAGAGGTACCGCCATACACACCTAACATTTCACCAGAAGGCTGATCCATAGATGAGCTATAGAGTGCTTCCATGCGTGTCTTGACATTATTTATTATCCTAAGCATCCGGGTTCGTCACATTTACGAACAGAAAAAACGCATAGCATGAAAACACACTTCTGATTAGCAATGCTAGGATCACCACATGAACTCAACATGTCCAAAACAGCTCGCCAGCCAATGGGTTCGATGCGGTTCTGCTGACTCTGTGGTCGGTTAGGCGTATGCGCGACTAGTAGCGCCAGGATGGTAGAAAGGTAGTTTGATGCAGCATTCGTCAGAGCGGGGAGGTAAGACGGAGGGTCGCCATCGCCTTCACCCTCATTATGATGACTATCTGAACCATTGCTAGAGCTGATAATCGGTAGAGGAGGATGAGGGCGGGACTTGAATGCATTGGCGGCAAGAATGCCGATCTCGTCTCGGAAACTCCATTCGGGAATATACACGTCATTGGCTAACAGAGGCCAGCGGGTCCACGTATCACGTCGCCGTGGTCGGGAAGGCGATGGTGTCGAAGTACGTTTCCGTTTTCGGCTGGAGACATCTGAAGGAGGTGAGACAGCAGGTGAGGCGTCCCGAGAACCGAATGTGTTTCCCGTCGACTCTACAATAGAATGTCTGCTGCTGTCGTTAGCATCGTTTGGGTCGGGTACGGCATCACCATCTTTGTCTGATTCATCTGAAGGATCGTCGGCCGATTCCAGTGCGCCCGGGAAAGAGGCGTCTACGCTATATGGTCTTGGTTTTGTGATATGGGAGGTGACATCGAGATTATGGGTAGTCCGGAGGAATCGTATGAGTGATGCATACTGTGTGAGTTCATAATGTAGCGCAGCAGGAACTGCCTTTCGTTTCGTCATGAGTTGTTCAAGTTCAAACAAATGAGAACCGTGGTAACCGCTGACGTAAGAACTGTACAGCACCACCTGAGAGATATCCAGCCACCGAATACTTGACTTACTTCTCCAGTTCTACTATCACTGTCAAAGGTACGCTACACACTTCTACAGCTGATTTTTTTTTCTCTCATCACCGGCGTGGTCATCAGGATGAGAGCAAAGTGGAAGAAAAAGAGGTCTCGGAGACTCAGACGCAAACGCAGAAAGATGCGGGCTCGTTCCAGTATGTTGTCATCTCACAAGCGCCATTCCAGCTAGAAACTGAATGCTAATGGCAGAGTAATCAACTGCGGCGTGTGGCCTGCGGCAATGTCACATTTAAGGAAGACCAAGGGCACGCTCTTCCGCTTGTCATTTGGGTATTGTCGCTTCTTCGTATGCAATGTATCTATGGTTCCGCGAGATGCTTGCAGCTTCAGCTTGATCAAAGTTCAGCTCGAGTCGTCGTTGGGTCGTTCTAACGCTGTTTTGATGTTCCAAAAAAAAAATATGTGTCGACCATATATTTTGAGCTTGAGTCTGAGTTCGTGTGCATGCAAATTGAACTTAATCGGATGTTTTGATCGCGCCGCGTGAGCAAGGAAAGTAACACTGTTCCCCAAAACTGTACTCCTTACCAGCGTGCTGTGCCGATTCATGTTCTTGCGATGTCGTTAGTGCCCAAAATAGTTATAAAACCACGATTAGCCACAGCCGGACCAGCCCCGGGAACCGGGACCTCATCTCGTTTGATAAAGCTAGCCACTCCAACGCCAGAAGCTGAAGACGACGGTATCGAAGGAGATGTAGAAGACGCAGCCAGTGTCGCCGACGAAAATGCACAGACTGGAGATGAAAGTGGAAGTACCCTAGGACTTAGGGGTCGTGGTCGTGGGCGTGGGCGTGGAAGGGGTGCCACGACAGGGACTAGTACACCCAGAGCGAGGGGTAGGGGAAGAGGTAGGGGAAGAGGGCGTGGAAGGGGTGCACTGACTATTAGGCTGCCAAGCAAAAAGGAAGAAGACGGTGAAGTTGGCACTGAGGGAGAGGGGGAAGGGGAAGGTGTGACTCCGGTAGAAGGAGAATCTGCAGAGGGTGGTGGAGGAGAGGCTGACGTTGACGTTGTCGATGCAACCAAGGAAGCGCCAATGGGCGGAGGCAAACCGTTCAGGAAAATTCATGGAAAAGTCTATGTTATCGACGGCGACGAGTTTGTTACCGACGACGATCCTAAAGGCGACGAGAAAATAGATCCCTCAGGAAACTTGCTAGGAGGTATGTCTTCTATTATCACCTCTCCTCGTTGCTCCTAACTCTCGATACTTTGTCAGGCCGTCGTTTCAAAGCTTCCACATTTGTTCTTCCGAATCGTCACCCGACGAGACAGTATATGCTCGCCATTGATGCTGCCCGTACTTCAGGGTTCCGAGATTCGCTCTACTATTTCCGTCGCAACCTTCTTGCTTTCAAACTGAATGCAACTCAACCCGAGAAAGACTATCTCATCGCAGAAGGAAAGCTTGGTTCTCATCTTCGGACGCGAAGCGTCACCCTCATTACCGCACGCAGTGCGTTCAAGCTCCATGGCAGCAAGATGGTGCTTGGTCCGTATTCCCGACGCCTTTCTCGATGGAGTTTTACTAACAACAGATCCTACTCAAACAGATGGCCGATGGGTCACAGACGACTACTACGAAGACAAAGTCATTGAAGAAATCACACCTCTGGGTATAAAACCCGGCGATGCAGTCGGTGAACTCCCCGATCCAAACGCCGCAAGTCACTCCAATGAACTCTCCGCCCTTGCGGCCACTTCTGCCGCCAATGCAAACAAAGAACGTGCAGGTGGCGGTAGTGGTGGCGTCTACCGTGCAGGCGGCCCTACAACCCTTTTCGGCGCTGCAGGGTGGGGTCCGTACAGTGACGGTCCACTGAACGCCGTCAGGAAGAGTCTGTTATCCAGAGACGGGGTCAGTGAAGAGAATTGGATGTACATGATGGCTGCCAGAGTTGTAGCAGCTGGAGAAGAGTGGACCAAATGGAGGAAGGAAGGGATGAAGGCTGGTGGAGGCCCGGGTGCTGAGGAGATCATGTCGAGCATGATGGGAGGGCCGCTTTCTCAGGGGGTCGGGGTTGCCAGTAAACGCATGGCGGTGGACGAGGAGGACGTTGAAGACGAAGAGGAACTACGTGGCAGCGCTGAGGCTGTAGAGCCTGCTGCGAAGAGACGAAAGGTGAACTTTGAGGATGATGAACTCCCAGTGGGAGTGTATGAGCCTCATTCAGGCTTGGTGTTGTGTTAGTATCCTGTTCTCCTTGTGTTGTCTTCTCATCCAATCGCTTCGCCCCCTAGGTCGAGCAGATTCCCAACCGACACGAAGTCAATGGGAAATGTTACCTGACTCACGTTCTAAAAGACGTGTACTCGGGGGTACAAAGGCTGGAAACGGGGCTTGGGCTTTGGCATGGGTCGATACGGTCATGGTATTCCCTGGGCCGAATGAACCACCAAGCCCAGGGACCCAAGAGAGGGAAAGACTGTGGAAAGAGGTTTTTGATAATCAAAGTAGCGGTGATTTGACAATCGTTTCATAGCGTCATTTGTTATTTAGGCTCATCAGTTTCGTAACTTACTGTGATACAGAAGGGTAACGGCATCGTGACAGTACACGTATAGGAGAATATATAGACTGAACGTTTACTATAGAGAGACGAAATCAAAAACGTGATCCGTCATCTTGTCATGGACGAGGCGTCTGGTGCTCTGATGAACGGTTGAACGTTGAGGTTTTGGATAACTGAACTAGGGGCCAGATCGACGGACATCCGATTGAAATCTTCTGGCTCGAATTTCTGTCTGCCGATCGAGTAAATCTTGTTCCAACCAATTACTCAGTGCTCGGATATGGCGTACGTATTCGTGCTGCTGTTCGATTGTTGCAAGCTGTGTGGAGCGAATATCCTACAAGCACGCTTTAAGTGTGAAACACCACCAACATGACAGAATTCATACTTGTAACATTTGCATCAGGGGTTCCAACGTCTCAGCAGCAAATCGAGGATACTGAGCAGGACGTCCAGAAGGGAAACGATGCGAAGGAGATTGCTGCAATGTATCATGGACAGTAGGACTAAAATCGTGGTCACTTGGAAAACCGGTTGGTAACGCAGAGCTGGAATATCTAACGGGCGTGCTCGTTTCTCTGACTCGAATTCGTGGAGCCGGACTGTTAAGTATCGAATGAGGGGATAGTGGAGTATTTACTCCCTCCTCTTGAAGGGTAGCTTCTGCTGGAGTGGAACTCGTAATCGAGGCAGGAGAAAACGCAGGATTTGCGCTATCAATTTTGACGTTTCTATTCTCGAATGCAGCAGCATGACTTTCATGTTTAGAGCCCTGGGCCTGGACTTCCTCGGAAATGCTGGGCTCCACAGGCAGAACACCTAAGGGCCGCCTGTCATGTGATTGGTGCAGCGTACGAAAGGCACGAGTAGGACGTTGGTTGTGAGAAGGACTTGTGAAATGAGAGCCGAAGTCTGACGGGATCGGTGTGGAACTTGGCCTAGTCGGACGCTCGATCGGAGGCTGGAAATTGTCACTTCGTTCTCGAGCCATTCTCTCTGCTGCATAAACGGCATTCACGAAAGGAATATGGGGCTGCAAAAGGGAAGCACGAGTACCGGGATGGGATTGACCAGAGGCACTAGCAGAAACCCGGGGATAGGGCTCATCACCTAGTATATTCCAGAGACGATCCAGACTATTAATGACTGGCTCGGATGATATTGGATGCTCTTCGCCAATGGCCTGATGTATTGCATCTTTCTCTCGATTTTGATGTATCAATACTTTCAGGCAATCTTCAATCCGGTCCAGACTGCTCATCAGATTTGCAAAAAAAACCGTAGTTTGTTCAACTGGCTGTCGTTCCATTTCACTGTTTATGTGACTACTGGAGCGTTTCTCGGTCTTCTGTGCGCCCAGTTGCTCATTATTCGAGTATAATGCATCCAGATCTTCAGGAGTAGTAGAGAGCCGGGCACAATTTGACTGGTTCTGGAGAGGCGCGGCCGATACATTGAGAGTTTCTGACGCATCCAAATATGTGCTAATCATTGGGTCTAAGTTTTCCATAGTATCCTATTCCATATCAAGGAATTATTATCGAAACGCCATATTCGGAATGAACGCACATACCGTACGGCTTCTTCCTTTGCCACTTGCAACGGCAAAAGAGGAGACTGGCGCAGAACTTCGGGGTGCACTCGCACCTGCTCTACCTGTTTCTTGATGTGTTCGATTCGACACTGAGTTATCAGAATTGTGCTATTCGTTGTCGGCGCCAGCATCATCATACATGTGAAGCGTCAGATTCAAAATTAGACCTGCGACTCACCAATTTTTTCTGACGCAGCCCCCCGTTGAGCATTATGGTTTCCCAAGGCCACTGTATATAATTCATTTCTAGACAGCGGAAAAGGTCAGCATACGGAGAAGCTTCCTTTGCTGTGCAGTGGCGCACCACACGCAGTGGCGTACCACTGTTAAACGCGTTGAATAAGAAAACAGTTGTATAGATCTCTCCTTCTTGATGAAAGGATTCCGACTCGACACACCAGAATAAGTTGAGTGACATTTAGGGTTGCTCAACAGCTATAAAACGTCGTCAGATATCACGTGCTCGATCTTCAAGTTCCGCGGCCTACATTCCTCTAGATGAATTTTGGCACTTCTTTCTTAGATGTCAATGTGTATTTAGTCGACCAGAGCAGCCACCATTGGTGGACAGCACTACCACATTGTCAGATGGCCATTGTTTTGTAAATCGCCAGGCGGGTAGTATTTGGCTCGCGATTATGGCACTTAGTTCAGAGGATAGCAGCAGTGCACGCACCACGTCATTACTTGCATTCTATCAGACAGGGTCATCCATGCTGAATGTCGGTGAAAGTCGCCAAATGATGGCTGAACGTCGAACGCAGACGGAAGGTGGCGACATCAGCATTTAACGAACATAGAGGAATAGCCTAATACTGAGGTCTTGCAGGTATAAGATAGCGACAACAGAAACCATTTAGGATTCGAGAAAAAGGAGATACACCTCTTTAGAAGAAGTCGTACAAGATGAACAAGGAACCTATGGAAAATAAACAGATTCCAGACATGTTGATGTCGAGGGCGAACTCCGCGGGAAAAAATAGCGAAGTGCGTGGTTTATCGGAGAAAGATACCAGTAAACGTCCTAGTCAAGCAACAAGACCCCAAGCGTGACCATAAGCATTCCGTTCCTCAACCTACATGCTAGCAAACATGTAACAATCCTCTGTCACCAGATCAGGTTATATTGTCCTCTCTGAAGAAGAATAGTGTTGTCTGGTGCATTGGAAATGCAGCTCTGGTCAATGTTAGCAGAGTCATCACAATCTTGAGGTTCCAACCGTCACGTATTGCGAGCTGAGGGAGGAAGGGTAGAACAATGTTGCCAGAAGTTCGTGGAAGGACGCTCATCATCAAGAAGGCAGCACGGTGCATATACAGGTGGAGAGCATTTGGTTGAGTAAGGCGTCGGTTCTAAGTTTGGGGGTTGCCAAGAGGTCGCTGACACTGACAAGCAAAAAAATTCGGAGCGACAATAAAAATAAACACCTAACGTTCCCACAGTCTGCCACATATTAGTGGGCATGATCCCATCACGTCATGCCCACTGATCTGTATACAGTTGCGGACAAACAAACACGACAATTTTAGTGACCGAATTATGGGCATTGCCACAAACACACCAGACATCCAAAAACCGTTAGATTGTGTTCCTTACAACCTAATGAGTTGATTTGTACGAGCCAATTCCACTAAATCAAGATTTTTGGGTCAGGTACCCCCCAAAATTGGCCACCCCCTGAAAAAAAATCGGGAAAAACATGAAAAAATGCACAATCGAGAGCTCTCGATGAGCTAAGTATGATTACGTTCATAGGTTTGGTACCGAAGGCACAATAAATGACAAAAAATGGGGTCAGTTGAACACGGCACCGCCACATCCCATACCAACATGGCCCGTGGATGACCTCCCAAACGCCGCCGAAACACCACTGGACTTCGAAATCATGCTGGCAAATCTTCTGGGACTGACCTGCCTAACGTGGACCCACTCACAACTCACCCATCTGATGCGCCGTCCCCATTTGACCAACTGAATGAGGATGAAGGGTTACGACTGCATCCTGACAGCACAAGGTTCCTTATTGACAATGATGATACAGGCGTTGAATCGGGCTCAGAAGTGGAAGAAATGTCTGATATGGGTGATTGGGATGATGAGGAGCTACAGGAAAAAATGTATATGCTAGCAGTCAATACGGGAGATGATCTTGCAGATGAAGACTGGCTCCCACCTGAATTGTGGCCCAAGAAGAAGATCAGAATCGGTCAGTCAATATCTGTAAAATCCAATTCCTGAACTCATTAATAGAAACAGAGCGACCCAAGCAATACACGAAAGGTCCTGATGTGATGAGCAAGTCGAAGCGCACCCAGCGCTGGTATCAAAAAGCGAATCGTGGACAGCAGTGACTTGACACATTTGCTTTCGCACCCAAGCCCAAACCTTGCTATGCATCGAGAACATTGGTCGAAGGGGAAAGTACATCAGCTGGATCGGAATCCATCACCATCCGACAGGAGAGCGTTGAGATCGAGATTCCACCTGCAATCCGAGAAGAAAGTGTGGAAGCCATGATTCCACCCAATCCTAATGGGAACGAGGAGTTGGGGGATGGGTGGGAAGATGACCTTGATGAGTGTGTTCATGGAGGTGGTGAAATCCATGGCTGGGATGTGTTGCGAGAACAAATCGTTAAGGATCTCGAAAAGGGGGCAAAAACATTATCACTCACGAAAATCAACCAACTTCTCATCCTTCGCAACTTTGCAACTCTCCAGCGGAAAGGATACAAGAAGATGGAAGCAAGCCTCGAAATCGCTCAGCAGTGGCACCCAGGTGAAGGAGTCCACTATGCTCGCAAGATACGTGCACTTGTACGCCATTATCAAGTCTTCGAACAGCTTCCAATTGAAAAACGAGGTGGAGCAAAGCAGGCCTGTACCTTGTTGCTTGATGAGCGAGTCAAGAAAGCAGCACGAGGTTGGCTCACCTCAGTGAAGGTGGGCGAAGTGACGCCAGCTTCATTTCAACGTGCCCTCAATACCGAAATCCTTCCCACACTGTCAATCTCACTCAAACAGCCACTTTGTCAGCACACAGCACGGAGATGGCTTCTTAAACTCAGATGGCGGTTGAAGACACTAAAGAAGGGTGTGTACATGGATAGCCACGAGAGGGAGGATGTTGTGAAGTATCGCAATGAGGTGTTTCTTCCTGCAATTGCAAAGCTTGAAGAACGAATGACCAAGTTCGAAGAACCCGAGTTGAGGCGCGTTGCTCCGATTTTGATGGATGGCGAGAAGGAGATTATACCACAATTTCATGACGAAAGCTGCCTCACAGTGAATGATTACAAGGCAAAGGCATGGCTTGGTCCTGGACAGACAATCTTACAGAAGAAGGGGCGTGGTCGCCTCATTCATGTTTCGGAATTTATCAATCCACTCACCAGTCGACTTGTGCTTCACGATTCACATGGCAATATCGTTGATGAAGCTCGAAAAATCATCTTTCCAGGGTCCAATGGTAATGCTTGGTGGGACACGGAACAACTTCTTGCTCAGGTGGAACATGCAATCCAAGTCTTCGAGAAGGCTCATCCAAATTGCATTGCACTTTTCATTTTTGATCAGTCTTCAGCTCATGCTTCCCTTGGTCCTGACACACTCAAAGCTTTTGAGATGAATAAGTCAGATGGCAGGAAACAGCGGATCCAACGGAACACTGTCATTCCAGACTCCAATCCATTCCCAGAACATCGAGGCAAGGTCCAGAAGATGACACTCCCAGATGGCCGGCCCAAAGGATTGGAGCACGTTCTTACCGAGCATGGATTTAATGTCAGCAAAATGCGGACAAAATGTTCACCAGTTTGCCCAATCGAAAACTCTGCTTGCTGCATGGCACGAGTGCTCAGTAAGCAGGATGACTTTGCAAATCAAGAGTCCATGCTCGAGAAACTCATCAAGAAGGCTGGCCACGAGTGCATTTTTTTGCCCAAGTTCCATTGTGAGCTCAATCCGATAGAAATGGTATGTGTTCCTGCCACCTCCTGAAATTATATTGACATGAATCATAGTACTGGGGTTGGGTGAAATATCGCTACCGTGAGGTGCCAAAGGCAACTTTCGCAGAAGCGAAGGCAGTTGCATTGCAGTACCTCGACGCCTGCCCCACTGATGTGATCCGGCGATTCATTAACCATTCCTGGCAGTTCATGAGTGCATACCGGAAGGGGTTGACAGGCGAAGCAGCCGCATGGGCGGTTCGAAAGCAGTGACAACATCGCCAAGTGTCCAATCAGGCGATGATGTCGATTGATGCAGTTTTGAACCAGAATTAGGTGATATAAAGTTCCATGTTTTCGACCAAAAATATTGGCCACCTTGTAGGGTCGTGGGAAAATTTAAATCGATATGTTTTTTGACGTATTTTGACCCGCTGAGTTCATTTCTGAAGTCGGTTTGGTGGCACAAAAACTCCGATCACGAGATATCAAAATTGTCGTGTTTGTTTGTCCGCAACTGTAGTAAATATTTCCCTCACCTGTGATATATCCGTTGACTCCCAACCGTGTAATAGCCTGCCTAACCCGCCCAACTTATGCCATGCGCCACGTCGCGCTCGTCATCCACGATGACGAGCACAGGATTCCACTCATTTTCCTTTGCTTTTTTTGGTATATAACATTGATGTATGTATATATATAGTGTTATTAAACAGTTATTTCCGCTTTCACAGCTATATCTAGCCCATTAGTAAGCACTCTCCTTGAGTTTGAGAAGAAAGAAGGGGTCTCTTCTCTTCATGGGGGGGCTCTATTAGATGTACATTGCTATTTATTTATATTATATGACTATATAAATGACTGGTAATGGATCTACATGAGCAGGGAACAGGGAAAATGAGGAGAAGTGAGGGGAGTGTGAGACATTGGGTACCATCTACTGGGCTTGTAAACTCCATACATCCAAAAGAATGTATATAGATGGTTAGAGGGGTGTATATATAGGTGGGGATTGATGTTGGGAAAGCTGGGAACAAGGTGCTCTCTGTCAATGCACATGTATGGGGGAGGTTGTCACCTACCTGCATACCTAGTCCTTCCCCTTATGAAATGCAAATGGAAAAGGGGTAAAATAGTCCTAATAAACAATGTGATGTACTTCTGAAGTCTCTGAAGTTGTTAGTATAGACAGAAAAGAGAATATGTACTCAGGAGGAGATATGCATACCCTGTGAGATCTGTGGCACCAAAACATCCGCTTTCTTCAATTCCTGGGCCTAATAATGGACTAGAATAAGGGTAAATAAAGGGTATAGCATGGGGAGAAGGTCCCATAGCACAAGAGCATGGGCTCCTTGTTAACAGAGGTGAACTTTGCTCACCATAAAGTGCACACATTAGCTATCATTCAAAGCTCATTCTATACATTGAGTAGTCCCTTACCCTTCATCAACAGCCTACAAGGTATCTGTGTAGTCAATACTCAATCCTACATGATAGGATCTTCACATACTCACCTATTCCTCAATGCCAGTTCATATAGCCCACTGATGGCTACATATATGTACAAATGTTCCAAGTAGTTTTAAGTAGAATTACCACATTGTAATGATCCACAAGTCTATATAAGAGAGGTAGAGAATCAATATATTGAGTTGGAATGCAGTCACTCACCCAAGGCCTACAGAAATTCTATATCTCTATGTAGTGTACATAAAATGGTATATTCATGTAGACCATCCAGGTAGTAGAAGAGGCCAGAGGATGCACCAGAGAGCAGGTTGAACCAAGTGTTCCCAAAAAGGCAATAATCCAAAGATATCTCCAGTGGTGTGGCACATGGGTAATCGGAGAGCAGGAGTGGATAGAAGCAAGGTTATTCCTGTTGGAGCAGACTACATATGCTGCACAGAGGAAGAGACGACATGTTCCTTATAACCTACCTGGGGTTTAGTTAGTCTTAGAGCTAGGGTTTAGCAGAGGTAAGAATACTGTATATCTTCTATAGTACAGGTTCTCCTTATATACATAATAGTAAGGATGTCACATGACTCGGGAATGTGTTTACCACATGTATGCGCAGTAAGCGCAGTAACATGTGTGTGCTGCATGCATGGCCTCATGTATGCAGCATGTATCAGGGTTTAATTTCAACACCCCCCCTCAAACTGTACAGCGCTCTAAGCAGCTAAGTTTGAATCTTGAAAGTAATTCCAAGAGAGTCTCTAAATTTCCTGAATAAGACAGTGCCAAGGTTCTTTGTGAACATGTCAGCTGGATTATCATTTCCAGGAATGAAAACGACCATGACTTTGTCATTTTCTATGCATTTGCAGGTATAGTGGTAGTGAATGTCTATATGTTTGGTCCTTCTTTCCTGAACTGGATTTGATCCGATAAAGATGGATCCCTGATTATCAGCGCAGATTGGTATGCGCTTCAGTACATATCCAAGTTCCTGGAATAAGGACTCTATCCACACTATCTGTCGACAAGTGTCGGAGAGAGCCATATATTCGGCTTCTGTGGATGACAGTGCTACAGTTTTTTGTAAATGGGACTGCCAGCACACAATGCCACTCGCTAGAGTAGCAAAGTAACCCATTGTAGATCAGCGTTTGACAGTGTCAGCTGCCCAATCAGAATCTGTGAAGGCCTGTAGCCCCTCAGACTTCTCACCATCATAGACAATGTTATATTTCTGGGTCCCCACCAGATAGCGCATGATGTACATCACTTTGTCTAGATGTTCTTGGCTAGGATTAGCCGAGAATTGCAACATCTTGATTACTGCATAAGTGATATCAGGTCACATTCTGAGCATCAGATACAATAAAGATCCGATCACAGACTAATATTTTGATCTAAGCATCGTGTTGGGCATTGCTGTATTTTCTGATGGTCTGTAACCAGTCGGGAGTGGAGTGGGGGTTGCTTTGGCATTTGTCATCTCGAATCTCTCAAGCACTTTGGCGAGATATTCAGTTTGATCGAGTTTGACTTTGCTTGCAGTCTGGGTGACACGCATGCCTAAGAATTCCATGACTTTTTCAGTACTATGGCACTCCCAATGCTTTAGACAAGCATTTTTCTTTTCATCCACAAGTTTCTTGTTCTTCCCCATGAACAAGCCATCATCAATGTAGACGAGTGCAATAACAATGCTGCCTGTTTTAGGATTTTTGTATATGAAAATGCTGGCATCGGAGCTGGTGCGCACGAACCCAATGGTGCGCATAAATGCCTCTAGCTCTTTCCACCATGCAAGTGAGGCTTGTTTAAGGCCATACAATGCTCGGCATAAGTGCAATACTTTGTGCTCTTTTCTCTCGAGTCTGAAACCCTCAGGTTGATCCATATAGATCTCCTCATCTAGTTTGCCATATAAAAATGCGGTTTTTACATCTAGGCCAGTCATATACATGTCCTCTAGAGATGCAAGTGCAAACATGAGGCATATGGTCTCGTAGCAGACTACCGGTGAGAAAATCTCATCAAAGTCAATGCCTTCAACTTGTGAAAAGCCTTTGGCCATGAGTCTGGCTCGTTTTCTTCCATCCGATTTTATGGAGAAAACCCATCTATTTTTGATCATTTTTCAATCATGTGGAAGATCAATGATGTCATAGACTTGTCGCTTATGATGAGCCTCTAATTCTTCATGACAAGCTTGTTTCCACTCACATTGCTGCTGCCGTGGTAGGCGCGCAATATCGCGAAATTGGTTTGGAACTTGGCTTATTTTGCTCAATGGTTTGACTGCTTTTGACAACAGCCAGCGAATAAGCTTATCTCCTCCTTCCTTGGTTATCTTTTTAATATAACCTGCTTCGTCCAGTTCCCCCATTGGGTGATCATGTTCTTGATCATTGGAATCGGGCACACTCTTGTGGGGTGCCAAACTCGGTCCAGCAACTGGTTCTTTCTGTTGAGATTGTGGTCATGTTCGGTTATGATCTGAATCTTGACCTACAGATCTCTTCCAATATCGATCACGTGCAATGTCTCTCTCTATGTCAGAGGGGAGTCCACTTCTTTCCATAGGTATTGCCAGGATGGTTTGGGATGTTCCTCTGCCTGCCTGATCGATGGGGCAATTGCTGCCATTCCTGTTGATCATCACGTCTTGGATGAAAGTCCTCAGTGGTTACTGGAGGCAGCGGAGGAGGAGCATCTGTCACATCGTCATGTGCCTTTTGCTCACTTGGTACATCATCATCATCATTTTCTGATGATGGAGGAAGGGACGGATCTTGTGGCAGTATAGAATCATCGCCATCCATTCCAGATGAGTGGTCATCATCTTCTGGTTCTGAAGGTGGAAAATCACCAAGGTCCATATTGGCAGGAGTTTTAGCTCCAGGACAGCATGGGAACAATGTTTCATCAAATAGTGTCGTAGCACCAATGAATATTGCACCACTAGGTCACATGAAACGGTATGCTTTAATGCCATCTTCTAATCCAAGGTATGTCATCAACTCCGATCGAGGAGCCAATGTGTTTGGACGCTTCTCCTTGGGTAGGTAGACGTAAGCACCACAACCAAAAACCTTCAGATTGTTTAGATCTGGGCGGACCTTTGTCAGGTCCTCAACCGGTGTCAGCCATTTCAGGTGCCTTATCGGGGTTTGGTTGTATAGGTGTGTTGCATGTTCAATGCAAAATTCCCACCATGATTGTGGTAGACATGCGGTAAATTGCAGGGTTTGCGACTTTTCCATTATTGTCCTTATGGCATGCTCTGCGTGCCCATTCTGTTGGTGAACGTGGGGTGCAGACATCTCTATTTTGATGCCAAAGTCCTTGAGCACATTTTGTAGCTCACGATCTTTGAACTCCCCCCCTGGATCAACATGCCAGTGCTTGATTGTAGCGCCATACTGTGTCAAAGCCACTGCCCGAAATTGTCTGATGGCCGCAGCAGCATCAGATTTCTTTTTAAGGCATTGGACCCAGATATGTGACATTTTGTCATCCAGAAATACAATAAAGTATTTATGTTTATGGTACAATAGTACTGGGAGTTCCTTCAGATCGGAATGTATTAATTCAAAGGGTCTTTCTGTGCATGAATCTGATTCGGGAAAAGATTTTGAGGTCATTTTCCCTTCAGTGCACCCTGGACATATAATTTTGTCTTTAGGAATAATTAAATTCCTCAGGAATTTTATGGTGCTATTAGGCATCTTTCCTAGCGCCTCTTTGGATGGGTGTCCAAGTTGCTTATGCCAAGTTGAGTAGTCTGTGATGTACATTGTCGCGACATTGATTCCCTTGGTGCTCAATATATGAGTCCGAGCCCAATAAATAGCGTCACGTTTTATAAGAGGGACACAATCCATAATTGGGTTTCCTTGCTTGAAAAATGAAATGTGTGCGGAAGAACCATGCACATCACTTCCATCTTGCAAAAAGATGCCCATTGACAGTAATCGAGCATTACAGTTGGGTATGTGGTAGACGGGGTATAATCGCATTTCACGCATCTCTGACTTCCCGTGACATACTACCTGATGTCTAATGAAGACTGCTCCTTTCCCTACTATATGAGTAGTACCCATGGCTGTTTGAACCAGGGTAGAGTCCTTTCTCGGTAAAGGTTCATAAGAAGCAAAATCTTTCATTTCACCAGTGAAGTGTTTTGATGCACCTGAATCCATGATCCAGTCGGCACCTTTCTTACAATTTCCATTTGCACACATAACACATATATTAAGATGTAAATTGTTCCATGATACATTTAGTAGCGGTAAAATTTCACATGAAAAGTTCGCTGTGATCAGTGGAATGTTAATTCTTGTGCTTGTGGCAGGGAAAAGGACTGACCTTTCATCATATGTACCTGTTTCAAGTGGTTCATCGACGAGCATTTCGTCGATGGCTTTCCATACTTCTTCATCAGAAACCGTGGGTTCCGATCCAAGGGAGATGCTATCATCTTCTACCTCTACAATCCTTGGTTCTGGTTCAATCCTCCTCCTCTTACCTTCTCGCACTGTTAGGTGCTCTTCCAGTGGTCGCAGATTTTTCGTGCTGCATGGGAGATTCATTTGCTCAAGGGTGTCTTGAGCCTGCTGATATTCGGTATAGACCGAATGAGAGGTAGAGGCCACACCTGTGTATGCCTGTGCAGGTGGTTGGCGGTGAGGATCCCTTGTGGGAGTATGTTCACGCTTCTCGATGCGCTGGATGAGCGGCATCAGCGGTATGATGGTGCCATTACCATTTATAGTAGTAAAGGCTTGTGAGGTGAGGTGGGAATGTTTCTCTTTAGGTTTTTCCTCTTTAGTCTTTTTGTCCCCACATTGTCCACGCTTTCGGGACGAATCTCCATTGTTGCCTTGAGATTGCCATTTGGGGTTTCCCCCTTTGCGCTTGACAGCAGAAAGCTTGGTGGCCTGAGGTGGGCTGATGGGCTTTCCAACTGCTGTGTGCCGTGAGGCCTCAGCAACAATGGAGTCCTTGACATGTTTAAACGTCAAGGCTCTAGTAGCAGTCATGTTAAGGACCGTGGCAGATAGAGAATCGTACTCACACAGCATCACAGCAAGTAGAATCATTGCCTGTACTAATTCGGGGATGGCGACATTGGCAGCCATAAGGCGCTCGAATTTATCAGCCATTTTGGCAATCTCTGGCATGGGATTCGCAGCCAGAATTTTGATTGCGATTGCAGACCTAAAGTCTGCAAAGACTTGGGAGGGGCCATCGACACCATAGTCGGTGCAGATGAGATCCCACACCTCCTCAGCAGTGTCCTTGGTGTTGGCACGCTGCCGAATAGAGGGGGCCAGGCAGAGCACTAGGCTACCAATCACCTGGTCATTCTTATTGTTCCAGGTCTGGAGCTTGGTATTAGCTTCCGCTACTAGTGCAGCATTTGTCGCCATCAAAGGAGGCGCCAGGGGTGGTTTTAGTTCCATTCCACTAGTTATTTGCCAGAGGCCCTGAGACCTGAGCCACGCCTTCATTGAGTCGGCCCATTGAATGTAGTTAGAGCCGTCGAAAGTTTGTACGAGTTTTTCAAGAGTTGAAGACATGATGTTATAGTGGCAGCTGGTAAAAGCGCTCAATCAGTCCTCTATTCAAGAAAACATGTTCCATAATCTCAGGCAAAAACACTCCTTCAGAGTGGTTAACCCTAGTCAACCTGGGTTTTTAAATGCAGCTCGCAGAGAGCGCAATGCAGCTCACGAAGAGCACAAGGTTACAATTTGGAGACAATGAAGTCAACGTCGTTTGCAGCCAGTTAAGGCGCGTTCGCGACGTGCCCAGCAGGGCCCATAACCTGTTGGAGCAGACTACATATGCTGCACAGAGGAAGAGATGACACGTTCCTTATAACCTACCTGGGGTTTAGTTAGTCTTAGAGCTAGGGTTTAGCAGAGGTAAGAACACTGTATATCTTCTATAGTACAGGTTCTCCTTATATACATAATAGTAAGGATGTCACATGACTCAGGAATGTGTTTACCACATGTATGCGCAGTAAGCACAGTAACATGTGTGTGCTGCATGCATGGCCTCATGTATGCAGCATGTATCAGGGTTTAATTTCAACAATTCCATTGAATGCAAAACCTCCAGAGAGAATCTGTGGAGGAAGGGGTAAGATATGTGCAAATTCAATGCTAGTTGATGTCAAGACCCAATTCTTCTGATTGGATTCCTGATAATTCCTGACCTTTTCTGACTCTTTTCTGATAATCTCTGCTGGCATTCATTGCAGTGCTTTTTAGTCATCAGACAAGTCCTCATGTGTTTTAGTAATTATTTTCTTACTCATTTTATTCCTAATACAGTCTTACTGATTATAGTCATGGACACTTACAAAAATCCATTAGTAAACTTCTGCATTTTCCATTATTTAAGCATGCATAGTTTAGCCTTGTACCTCAGTTTGTAAATTATCAATTCAGGACAAGTCATATCAAGTCATAACAAGGCACTGACAAAGTCTTATCTTAGCCTCAACATAATCTTGACATAGTTATCTAGTTCTATTAACTTAATCCCCTGACTCCTTCAACACTTCCTTCCAAGTCTTACTCCTCAAGTCTATCATGAACCTCTGCTTCTTCCTACCTTTGCCCTCCTCTGGATACCCTCCAGAAATCCAAACTTCCTCCACCTTGAAATAGGACAACTGACAAGGAGAAGGGTGCAACTTTTTACAAGTTGAAGCCAAGTCCTCTCTGGCCCTTTCACCTGGCATTCTGCAGCCTGGTGAATTATGTCTTGGAACCCTCTCAGATTACCTGAACCCTCTGACCACTGGCAACCAGGTCTGACCAGAAGTCTAGTGTTTTCCTGCCTCAAGTTCTGTTCTTGCAGCAGCCCCTTTGAACTGAATTTGACAGTTCTGACAGTTGATCAGACAGCATTGAGACACATTCAATCATGGATGTCATATCTGCCCAATCACTCCTACTCTTTTGAGCACTGTGCCTCCATTTCTCAACGTATTTGCTCTGTAGTTTTTGCATTCAATGGAATAAGCTTACCTCTATCCACTCCTACTCTCTGATTACAAGCATGTTATGCCATTCTTGAAATATCACCTTTTTGGGAACACCTGGTTTAACCTTTTCTCTGCTATGTTTCATAGGCTCAGCTGCTCTCTGGATGCTTTCCAGAACAAAGAACCTCATATACTGTTGAATTCATCCTAATCCATGCACTACACCAGGGAAATTACAGCACTGTAGGCTTGGGTGAGTTACTGTACTTCATCACATTGACTCTTCACCTCTTTTTGACAGACTCATGGACTATCCTGAGGTGTCAATAATGCTTAGGATGTTTTGATATACATGTATACACTGCTCCTATGAGCACTGTGAGCTGGCATGGAGTGACAAGAAGGATAGGTGAATATGTGAAGACCTCACCATGTAGGATGATAGCAATGCTGCAGTTCAGTTCTGAACCAAAGTTCCAATCTGGAATTTTCAAAAATGGACTGAAGTTTTGGTTTAAGGTTCAGGTGAATTGGAACCAGACTTGTCTCACATTGCCCCAGCTTTATTCAAAGAGCCATCCACATTGTAGATGGGTATTGGTTGAGACAGTGAGCAGGTATTAAGTCATTTTTGTTGAACAAGGTGAGAATCAATGAAAAGGCCAGTTGCACCTGAGTCCAGTAGAGCAGAGATGCTGAGTACTTGCCCCATACCCATGGTCTACAGCTCAATTTTCAATTCTAGTAATTGTTGGGAGGGTGTGAATGCCATGATGTACTTGTGTGGTAGCTTTCACTCCCAAGATTTTAATTTGGGAAGAGGAAGGGAGGGTGTAGTTGTAGTAGGTTCATCTTTAGCCACTTTAAGAGAGTTCAGTGAAGGGACAGTCACAGGATCAGGTTCATCCTCTAGTGAATCAACAGACAAGACTTCAAAGTGGTTATGGATAGGCCATGAGGGCATACTGTTCACTTGTTGTGAATAGAAAAACCCTGCTCTCCCATCTCTTCTGCTTTAATCTCTTCAATTTGACCTCCTTGACATCTATGAGCACCAACAGGTCCTGGAGAAGTTCATCTCACCCCTCCAACATAAGCTTGTGAATGTCCTGATAGTGGGGGCAGTTTCAAGCCATGTGTCCAGTTTCCCCATAGTGGTAGGAGAGGTCCAACCTGTGGGCTATGGGCAGCATCAATGTCCATTGGTACTGGAGCATTGGGGACTGGTGCTAAGGTCTGGCACATGGGGATGGGGATGGGATAAGGGGTGGTTGATTGAAGGTGTAGGGGGAGTGAGTGGCAGTGGGGTTACAAAAGACAGCAGTGAATGCCACATTTGTGAGTCAGTTCTCATCACAGAGGGAAGCAGCTTCATACCAAGCATTGATATCATCATCTGCTGCATGTCCTTCCAACATCTGTGCAATCTGATCCTAAATTTCCCAGTTGAGACCTCGACAGAACTTAACCACCACTGGTATTCCACTCCCATACCTCACCATCTCTGGCAAATTTTGGAACTCATTGATGTAATTATTCATGGATCAATGCACTAGGGATAATAGAAAGTGGATTCAAGATGTGTTATGGCTCATTGGCATTCATTGAGGGGGCAGAGTGGCATACAAATTCTTCAGAAGTCCCTCCAAGGAGAAAAAGGAAAAGAACTACATTCTTTAGTTTGGTGCAGTATGTGGTCAAAGTAGAGATATGTAGGCACACTCAGATTTCATGTATGTGAGAGCACAATACATTTTAGCAGCATCATCTATGAATTGATTTGGGTAAAGACTAATGTATAATTTGCAGCAATTAGGGAAGGCATGTCCATGGGAATAATGGAGGGAATACATAGGTGGTGTGGGGTTTGACTGAAGGGTTCTAACAAGGGTTTCAATGGTAGAGGTGAGTGCATCAATTTGCATGCAAATTCCAGTAATGTCACCTTCAAGTGCATCAATGTGCTTTGGGGCCTCTATGGTGCTAGGCAGTGGGTCAGGTGAAAAGTGGTGCATGTAAGGGCAACCTCAGGCCTCACTTAGTAATGAGCTAACAGAGGGAAATCCAAAGAGAAAACTCTAAGGACCCATCTGTCGATGCCCAGTATATGTGATAAACCCAAAAATCAAATAATAGGCTAAAAATAGAAAAAAGGCAGAAATAGGCAGATTAACCTATGGAATGATGTCACCTCAATAGGTAAATGTTTAGAAGGGTACCTGCCTCTAAGAATAGAACTGTCAACATGTATCAACAGGGAAATAACTGAAAAATAATTATAAAATAATCATAAAATCATAGAAAATCACAGTAAAGGCAGAATAGGGTGAAATAAAATATAAAAAAATGTGGGATAAATGCAGAAAATTGACTAGACACCTGGGATACCTCCCTTTTCCCTTATAGTGCACACTAAAGGTGGGACTATCTGGGACAGTGTGTAGGGAGTCTGTGGAGCTCTGGGAGTCATCTTCTACTCTGTATCTAGTGTTTGAAAGTCCAGTCCATTGAACCAGAAAAAAACTGTAACTGGGTTGGACTTAACTGTGGTTCAGTCTATTTGTGGTTGCAGTTGTGCTCATTCCATGACTCTATCAGTTGTGGTTTCATTTAAATTAAACATTATTTAAAACTGATCAAAACCAGTTCTAACCAACTGTCAGAATTCAGGTTGCTACTACCAAGGTCAGGACTTGGTCAGGAAAAACACTGGACTTCCAGTCAGACCCAGTCATCAATGGTCAGAGGGTTCAGAGGTTTTCAGGCAGAATTCACTGGGCTGTAGCAGGCCAGGTGAAAAAGGGCCAGAGAGGCCTTGGCTTCAACTTGTAAGAAGTTGCACCCTTCTTGTCAGTTGTCCAATTTCAGATGGAGGTAGTTCAAATTTTTAGACAGAGGGCGAGGATAGATTAAGCAGAGGTTTTAGAGTTGATTTGAGGTCAAAAAAAGTCAAGGGATTGACAGATTAAGTCAAGATTAAGTTGAGGATGATTAAGGATTGATATTAGACTGGAGGTGACTAAACACAAGTGAATTACAACATGTAGATGAATATACACAATTTGCAAACCGAAGTCCAAGGCTAAGTGATGGGCACTTAAATAACGAAGGCCAGAAGAATAACAGAAAAGGCAGAAGTTTACTAATGGGTCTTAGTAAGTGTCCATGACCAAAATTGGTAAGACTGTATTAGAAATAAAGTGAGTAAGCAAATGATTACTAAGGCATGTGACAACTTGTCTGATGACTAAAAAGTGCTGCAGCCAGAATGCCGATGGAGAAGGTCAAAAAAGAGTCAGAAAAGAGTCTGGAGTTATCGGGAATTTAATCAGGTGAAATGGGTTTTGACACCAACCTCAAACTACATACTAAAGTAGATATAATGTAGTTGTAATCAAATGTAATAATAACTAAAATAAATTACATTGGGGCATGCCCAAGAGAAAGAAACATGAAATGCAAGGCATTATATACCCTGAGGCTATGCACAGACCATTTAGTCATGTTTGTGCACCCAAATAAAAAAGTGGTGCCATTTGGTTCACCATTCCCATGGCTAACCAACAATGCCATGCTGCATCAGCAAATGCCCACTGCCAATACCAATGATAACAACAATGACAACAACAACAACAACGTGGCACCACTACTGCATCATGAACACCTACCACCACCCATGACAATGTAGCAGAATTTTGTTATCTACATGCCCATGAGGGGCTCTTATCCTTCTTTATAGTAGTATTATTATGTATGTATATTATGTTGGTTTAGACTGACTTGAGTCAGTTAACAAGAAACTGGCTATAACCAGTGGTTGAACTGGACTGGACCACTACAAACCAGTTTTGTGTGGTTCAGCCCAGTTTTATTTGCTTCTTAAATGTCATTGAGCTGGTTGCAGTTGCAGTTCCATCCCAAAATGGAAAAAAATTGGACTGAACCAGACCTTCAAACTCTATCTGTACCTGCCTATTTTGGCAGTGTCTACAAGATTTTGAGCCTTAGCAGAAAGTTTTTTACTGTGAGGGCAACCTAAAAGCCTCACTTAATAGTGAGCTAACAGAGGAGAATCCAAAGTTAACAATTTACTACATGGGTCAAACAATGTAGGCACACATAACAGAGGGGAATCCAAGGAGAAAACTTTAAGAACTCATCTGTCAATGCCCAGTATATGTAAGGGGAAAGGAAGGCCTGGGCAATTTTCTGCATTTGTCCCATTTTTATATATATTTTATTTCACCCTATTCTGCCTTTTTTATGATTTTCTATGATTTATTCCTATTTTATCATTATATTTCATCTTTTCCATGTTGATACATGTTGACAGTTCTATTCTTAGAGGCAGGGTCCCTTCTGGATGTTTACTCATCAAGGTGACATCATCCCATAGCTTGATCTGCCTATCTCTACCTTTTTGCTATTTTTAGCTTACTATTTGATTTTTGGCTCTATCACATATACTGGGCATCAACAGATGGGTCCTTAGAGTTTTCTCTTTGGATTCCCCTCTGTTAGGTGCACCTGAAGTGTCTGTACTATGTAGTATAATATTAACTTTGAATTCCCCTCTGTTAGCTCACTATTAAGTGAGGCTTTGAGATTGCCCTTACAGTATATGTGAAAGACCTGAAAATCAAATAGTAAGCTAAAAATAGAAAAAGGAAGAGATAAGTTATGCTGATGGCTAAGCATCCAAAAGGGGCTCTGCTTCTAAAAATAAGAATATCAACATGTACAAATGTGGAGAAATGGAAAAATAATCATAAAACAGGAATAAAATCATAGAAATCATAGAAAAGGTGGAATAGAGTGAAATAAAATGTAAAAATATGGGACAGATGCAGAAAATTTCTAAGTACCTTGGAATACCCCCTAGTCCCCTTACAAGGGTGACCTTCCTTCTGGACAACCCTTGGTGAAAGCCCAATGAACCTGTTTGTATCAACAATGATATTTCACCTCCCAATAATCCTACAATACAGTAAATCATTGAGTTTCTCACAAAAAAAGATATGCTTCTACCATGGGTTGAAGCCTAAGGGGGAGGGTGTGGTGATCTGGGCTGTGTGCCCTTTGTATATATTTGTTATAATTTTTTGATATAGTCTTATGTAATACATCATCTTTTACTACTATGTTATTAAACACAACACAAATTATTTATGTTCTATGCCATGTGACTAAGTAAGGATCCCCCAGCTCACATTGTCTGATGTCAACACCGTGTCTTCTAACACACCTGGTAGCTGGAGTCAGTCACAGAACAATCAGGTAAGTAGTCCAATCTACAACTACCATATGATGTGATGTGACACAATTTACACATGGTTATTGCAGCTTATGCTTGATAGCCAACATCATCCAATAGCAGGTACCCTTGAAGAAAAACATCCATCTTCCAGGCATCAAGCCTATTAGCTTTAAGCCAAGCATTGATGGGGCCTGGTAATTGAAGAACTTCATAGCAGTAATGTGCAGGATTGAACCTCTGAAGGTCAGATAGTACACCTAGGCAAGTGCACAGGTAACCCATGGGGATTTGCTCTGTACCCATACCCATAGCTGTAGCAACCCATACCTGTGACCTGGCAGGTTTCCCCATCACAACAAACCAAACATCAGCCACAACAGTCAAGAATTGATTGAGTTATGGTTAAAACAATCCCAGTTCATGGTTTTGATCATAACTCATCCACATTTTAAATGATTTTTGGCTCATTTTGAAGCCCACAGGTAGGGGAATCCATACCCATACCCATACCTGCATGTGTTGCAAAATCCCTGCACTTTTCTCAGTACACCATGGATTGAAAACCTGCAGGTACATATGCATAGGCAGCATATTGTAAGCCTGACCATACAGACTGTTGGAGCAGACTATATACACTGCACAGGGGAAGAGACAACATGTTCCTTACAACCTACCTGGGGTTTAGTTAGACTTACAGCTAGGGTTAGCAGAGGTAAGAACACTGTATTCCTACTATGGTACAGGTTCTCCTTATATACATGATAATAAGGATGTCACATGACTCAGGAATGTGTTTACCACATGTATGTGTAGTAAGCATAGTAACATGTGTATGCTGCATGTATTGCCTCATGTATGCAGCATGTATCTCAGGGTTTAATTTCAACACAGACTTACAACACACAACACACTATCATACTGTATTACAGCTGCCTGCACTCTGTGGTCACTTAGTCATCATGTGACTAAATTTCCATCACCCACCTGCAGTTGCTTAGTAATCATGTGACTATACTTATCCAATTTGTAAGGGCCATATTTTTCTCATAGGAGTAGGAGAAAAAGGCTCCTTCAGCAACCCATTGGGTCAATCAAAAGGGCCGCTCATCATTTGAATCTTCAAGGTACACCTAAAGTTCTATATAGGAGAGTGGGTGGCTGATAGGTAAGAAGGTGGTAAGAAGGTGAGGGCATAAAGATGAGTATAAGGATGTGAGGAGCCAGGATACAAATGAAGAGCTGTCCATATGGCAGTCCATGATTAGAGTAGAAAAAGTCTGTAAGTGAAAAGATGAGCTGTTCATGTTATCTGTGTCAGGGGTTGAGAAGTAAATGCATTGTCCCAGTGGGGACTATGTAATGATTGTGGTCATCCCAGTGGAGACTGTGAGTAGCTGCATAAATTGTTCCCTGTGGGGAGTGTGCAATGCTGTGTGCCCAGCAGGGCTAAGACAGGAGTTGCAGAAGGTGACATTTATGCATGGAGCATTGCTTGTGAAAGGACAGGATGTTTTTGAATGTAGATTTGCCAGGTGGAAGATGCCCACTGACTGATCCCTTGGATAATGTGTGGTGCTATGCCATGTTTAGCTGGTGACGTGGTGCCTCTTGCATGCATTGATTGTCTGCCAACGTCCTTGTCAAAGAAACAATGAAGACAGTTTATGAAAAAGCTTCTTGTGGATGCAGTGCCATCAGCTCTGAGCCACAGAGGAGAGGACAATGGAAAGAGGTGATTGTGGCACCATAGGTAATTTTGGATCCATGTTGTTGCATTGCAATTGAGGTTGTTCCAATGCAGAATGATCAAATTCCCCTCGAAAAATTTGTTGGCTTTGTGGCCAGGCAAGAAAATGTGGATGGAGTCAGGTTGAAGGATGACAGAGTTATGTGGAGACAGTTTGTGTGGCTTCCAAAGTGCACTACTGTCTGGAAAGGTAAGCTCACCAAGTCGCATCAGTGCAAAGAACCCAATGCAAAGCTGGGTGCAGAAGAGGAGGTCATCATATGTAAAATTAGGCTGATATGTTGTGCACACAGCACAGAGGTCTTTGATTGTTAAAGCACATTTGTGTGTCATTGGACTTTTCTGGAGTCATTTGGACCTTTCGAGAGTCCAATGTACCAAACAGGACTTTCAGATTTCTTGCACAGCAGGAACAAGTTGTTGGCAAATGCCAGAAACATATGTGGTGACTGACACTGGTTTGATGTGATAACACATGTAGACAGTATAGAGGCTGAGAGTGTCTGCTGTCAGTTCCACAGCCATGTTGTAAAGTTGAACAAAAGAAAGATAAGGGTTGAGTGCCAAGCCATAGTTATTTTAAGTACTGATGTCAATCACTTGACCTAGAGCAATTGCATGCTCGCAGACAAGTGGCTCTCATGACCATGGCTCCCTATGCAGTTGCCATGCACAAATGTGTGAAGTGATCATTTTTTTCTTGCCCCCAACATGTATAGATGTGGGGGTTGAAAACTTGTGATGTGTAAGGTTGGTGCTTTGTGATGCACCTTGTCGAATTCTCCACATGAAATTGCATCCATGATAACATTCTGCTCACCTGAAACATGAAGCACTTGGATTTGGAAATCTTTTATGACCATGATGTCAACACAATAGCAGAGCAAGAGAATGAACTCTGGTTGACACCTAAAATAGTTGAAGATGTTGACAGTGTTCATGCTATCTGAATAAATGAGGATTTTTGAGTAGTGCTCCATCATTTGGTGCAAGTTGTTGTAGGCACTTGCAACAGCCAATGCTTCAAAGTAGAAGATGATGTCATGAGCAGTGTATGCAGGTACTAAAGAGTGAAATCCCATTGAGCACTTGAAATACCAGAAACCCATGCCCTGTAGAGATGCATCATAATATACCATTGCATCTGTGTCCTCACAACCCTACTGAATGGATGAGAGGACCTTGATGCTGAGTGCCTGTTACATATGTCTTGCAGCCCATGTGAGGTCCTCTCACACAGCATTGTTAACCCATATCTTCATCAGTAGTTGGTTTTTGCCTGTGATCTTGGGTTACACTCAATTGAGTGCAGGTCGGAGTAAGAAAAACATGTTGAAACTCCAGTTCATCCACCCTGCCAATTGCTGCCAATGTCACAAAGTCCATGATGCTCTATGCTTGACTTCTGACCATGATGTAAATTCTGACAGCTCATGCAGCAAATCAGCCAGTGGCTTCATTTGGTGGCCTAAATGTGAAACTGTTGGAATCTACTTTAATGCCAATAATAGTGAGTTTCTTTTCCCATACTTGTGTGTAATGCTCATGGGGTATCCCAAGTTCATCCCAGAGGAATAGAAGCTTGACTTGATTCTCTGGCATCCATTGATCATATTTGTGATACTATACCATATTTCCTTCTTCATCCACTCCAAAAGAGTCATCCATGTATGCCCATGGGTCTTCTATTAGCTTGATGTATCATGCAATCCATGTCATGAGACCATGAAACAAGATGTAGATTCTAGGTGATCCCCTTCCTCCAAAACAAATGTCTTTGTCAATGTCCCACTCACCATCTATGGTTACTACCTTTTTAATCTGACACAGTAGATGCTAAAGAACCCATGACCATTCTGGTTTGGTGTGATGCAAGTTTAGCAACCCCTGCCCAAGATGTGACATGTTGTCAAGTGGAAAACCTTTGATATCTTCTTTTTTGATTATTGATTTTGGTGTGAATGCTCTTGTGCTTTGATTGATGACCATTCTCAATTTCTCCAAATGAGGTTTGGGCACAGTGTAAACAGGAGATGCATGCATTGCTGGTAAAAGATCTTGGCCGAAGGAGCCAGAGAATCTTTCCTTGGAGTGTTTATGATCTCGTTGCATGCATAAAAAATCTGCTTCTTGTTGTTTTAGTGGCATGCTCAAAGACTCATCAACAATGGAAGGATACTCCTGATGATGTGTGTCAGCCCAAGGCCAAAAGCCCTCGCATAATCCTTGACAGACAGACTCCATGAAAGGACAGTTCAGATGTGTCTCCAACTGATCCTTGAAATGGTCTACATTGATCAGTGTGACTATCTTGAACAAATTTGGTCGATCTGTGATTGTCCTCATGGCTTCAGTGTTCTCCAGTTCAGCATCAGGTACACCAAGTAATGGTCTTGCATGCTCTGTCCAATCCATCAGACAGTTCATTGGAGTTGACTCATCATCATCACTAGCTCCCTTAGCTGACCATGTATGTATTATAATGGAGATACTTGGGCCTCATTCCATACAGCATGTCAAGCTTGCTGGTTGTAGCTTTCCTTGCTATGCTCTGGTTGTCGGCACTGCATACAGTTGTGACAGTATTGACAGGTACCTGTTAGGCTCTTGCATTCTCTGGGACTGTTGTATCGATAACAGATTTCCTCAGAATGGTCTCATTGTTTGGAGATACCTGCTCTGAAGTGACTACTTGAACCTCCTTGGATACTGTCAGATAAGAGGAGTGCAGAGTAGAGATAGGAGAATTGATCATGGTCAGTGAGTAAGGTTCTTGTGCTCCTCTGACTCTTGTTCTGATGGCTTTGTCAAAGGCAATAAGTCTGTGGTGTGATCCAGACTGTCTGGCAGAGAATTCTGAACCTATGTAGTCCCCCCATTGTTGAAGTTCTTTGTCTCTGTGAGGGAAAGCAAACACAATCACTTTGGTGGTCACATGCCAAGCTGTAGTCCAGTTGCCACTCATTTGGACCTTTCTAGCAGGATCTGTTTTTCCAAGAGAGATTTCTGTTCTTCTGATGCAACCCACATTCTTCTTAGGAGGGGCAATGTGGTGGAGGTTGCTGAAAATGATGTCAAGGTTGACTGCTTCTCTTCTAAAGATATGTCTCCATTGAGATTCAGGAAAACCTTGTGGCGCTGAAGCTGATTGATGGATTTCTTGTTCATGCAAAGGTGATATCGACACCAAGGATTGCTCTCATCTTCTTTCAGTTCTCATCAACTTCTTTTTCTTGTGCCTCAACCTCTGCTGTGTACCATGGAAGCTGGGACTGATATACTTTTTTCTTCTTGTTTGTCTCCCCCTCTCCACATTTTTTGTTTGATCCATTACTAGAATCTGAGGAGTTTGGTGAGTTTTTTCGTCTCCTCTTTCTGACAAGTATCTTTTGAAGTGTCTGAAAGAAATGCTCTGCATCCTGTTGTTCAGCTTCTGTATTTCTGTGATGTGCATTCCCTCGAGTACTGGTCCTCTGCTCTTCTCCATCTCCTCTACCTGCTAACACATGATCTCCTCTCTGTTCTGCAAGTTGGTGTTGTTGATTGATAAGATCAATGTGTGTCATGTATTGTCCAAGTGCCATCCTTTTGATGGATTCACTGACCTTAGCTTGTCTGATGACTTAAAGAATTCAATAGAGTGTCATAAAAGTCAAGGAATTCGATAGAGTGTCTTGACTTTCATGGTCTTTTTCTCTCTGAAATCATTGATGAGTCCATCCATTCTTGTGACAAAGTCAGTCTTGAATTCTCTGTGCATATCTTGTCATCTTGAATTCTCAGATGGTGGAGAAGTAAGTCCTGGTTCTGTTGTGATTAAGGTCTATCTCCCCTATTGGATCTGTCAACTGGAGCAGTACAGGAAGCTTGTCGCTGTCCATTCATATGGATGTTTCCTAACTGTTCTGTATTTGTGGGGAGCATGTTGCTGTGTTGCTCACCACCAATGACCTCACCCATGACTGGTCCCACACTTTGTCATTGTCCACCTTCCTCTGGGAGAGTGTGAGGTAATGACTGTCTGAAGTAGAGAGCATGGGCATTTTCTGATATATGAGGAAAAGAATTACAGAGTTCTGTAAGGCTGGGAGAGAATGTGAGAAACAGAGAGAACCAGACAGCTCACATCTCTCCCAAAAAATAGGAGAAGTTGTCATCACAAATGATGGGTGCACACAGTGCAAAGAAACTCATATGTCCAGACAGTGCACACAGTGCAATAAGCATTATTGTCATTGTGTCCCAAGCCCTTTTCATTGGACTTGTGTAAACAGACTTTAAACCCAATTAATCAACACATGACTAATATTCTCATTACCTCCCTGTGGTCATTTGGGGTTGCTTAGTCATCATGTGACTAAATTCCCATCACCCACCTGTGGTCACTTAGTCAGCACATGACTTACATTCATACACCACTGGCACTCCACACACACTGACAACATGTACATTAGTGACATCACCAGTGTTGATTACTGATACAGCATCTTCCTATTATGTGACTATGCTTGATGTGGCCTTCCTAAATTACACACTACACTTAATGTAGCCTTGGTCAATCTTTCACACACATATTTAATTGATCTTCTTTTTGATTCTGCCTTCATTCCCACTTCTGTGCATTGAAGGTATAGTAACATATTTTATTTTTTTATCTGTAGTACAGTCTGTACAATGAAAACAACTTGATCCTGTCTTTCTGTCCACCTGTCCACCTTAGTGTAGGCTGCCAAACACAGCAGCCTTCCACATACATGTACATGTATGTATGTTGCATATCTCTCATCCACCTCAGTAAGATATTCAATTTATCCTCATGTATCAGTGATGACAACTCACCAATGTTACCAATAACTAGATAGGTAGGCTACTGTTGCTGCTATGTACAATATCTACATAACTTATACCCCATAGCTGACCTGTGTGATATTTTTGAGAAAATGCAGTGATTGTCATTGTATATAAAAAATGTAATTGTAAGGGGAAAGGGAGGGACCCCAGACATCTTGGCAATTTTCTGCATTCATCCCATTTATATATATTATTTCACCCTATTCTGCCTTTTCTATGATTTTCTATGATTTTATTCCTATTTTATTATTATATTTCAGTTTTTTCCATGTTGGTACATATTGACAGTTCTATTTGTAGAAGCAGGACCCCTTCTGGATGTTTATCCATCAAGATGACATCATCCTGCTTGATCCACCTATTTCCACCTTTTTGCTATTTTTAGCTTACTATTTAATTTTTGGCTCTATCACATATACTGGCATCGACAGATGGGTCCTTAGAGTTTTCTCTTTGGATTCCCCTCTGTTAGGTGCACCTGAAGTGTTTGTATAATGTTAACTTTGGATTCCCCTCTGTTAGCTCACTATTAAGTGAGGCTTGAGGTTGCCCTTACAGTAATCTGAAAGAAGACAGCAACTTGTCAGTAAGAAAAAAATGCTTACTTGATTTGTTTTGAGGAACCCTGAGGCTGGGCCCCAAGAGACTGAGTCAACACTGAGATTCACAGGTGAGGGTGGTGTGGCACTTTTGTAGTTACTGTTTAGTGGGGTGGGGAGACTACAGTGTCAAGGTTGCCATTTATGGAGGGGGTGCCAGTGAGTGTTATGAGAGGGAAGGAGCAGCAATGTTGTACATAGAGAATGGTGGTTGAACATTGAGCATTGAACATTGAACATCAAGATCATTTGTTTGGAATTGTCAACTGAGAAAGTGTTGCCTCATATGGAAATATCAGTGTGGGGAAGAATTGGGTCGAGGAACCGCGGATTGTCACAAACTAACCAGCAAGCATATGTCGTTTACAACATATCTCGAAATTGAACACTCACTGAACTACTGGGAAATCGGTGCGAAGGCAGAAATACAACAGAATAGCGCAGCTCGCTAGAATTTAAATCTCACCAACTTGGTGATCCCAAACAAGTCATCATATTAAAGTCCCGTAATGCTGTGTACATCGCAATCCAGAACGTTCAAATCCAGAAAACACTTAAATCCCAAGTTTTTCGTTAGGAACCCATTTATATACCTTTGACCACAACAATTGAGAGCCCAGCGGTTCACATGACGAAGAGAGGACATACCACTGATTTGACGGTATCGTCATACCCAAGATACTCTCTGAATGAAGAAAGATCTCCGGTATAATATAATCGCTCCTCTCGAAGGGCTATTTGTACTGGGGGGCGACCACCGTCGGGGTTGACCCACTCAATCTCAATTTCACCTGTCTTCTGGTCTATCGAGAACTGGGTGAATATCATTAGAATGCGTGAGTTGAGAAAAAGAGACTAGACTGACGATTGCAGTTTCGAGGTATGATGCGGTTCCAGTATCATGGAAGGGCGTACCACCTTCTGCGGCTAGAAGAATAATCAGGATAACGAAAAGGGTTCCTCTGAAAATCAACGTACTTGACACGGTGGTGTGACGGGCAACATGAAAACTGAATACAATGAAGCACATAAAAACTGGAAGATAGAAGAGTAAGAAGTGCAAACGTTTTCAATCCCAATCCAAGATCTCGTCCATACAACCCAGTCGAGACGCACATGCGTATATTTGTCGAATTCTTAGCCCAGATAACTTGAACGAGAGCATAAGTCGTAGGAACGTGAATGAACTAACCGCGACCATTATTTCCGTTGTAAATCCAGTCATCGTATACGTATACTCTACCGCCTCTTTGATATCTTGAACAATTTTGTGGTTACTGAGATACCCTAGCAGGAGTCCTTCAACACTGTCATCGTGGATCGCGATGTAGCCAGTGGATGTCCTGTGTACGATGAAATGGTGACCACGGGAACAGCGTATCGTTTGCTTGCGTTACTTACTGGAATGAAGAAAGTGATGCTATCCAGAATCAGAAATCATTTCAAACTAGTCCGCAAAGTATTCACCCATTCCGCTCCCTTTATTCTTTGTCTTAAGGGCCTTCTTCCTCATCGTCTTCGGGGGTAGGGGGGGCATCCCGAACAATTTGCGCTGCGCGTTTCGTTGGAGTTCGGCAGCCGTGTAGAGGCTTTCGTCATACTCATTTTGTTCCCCAGCAACGAGAAGAATGAAGAGCAGGCCGGCAAGCAAAATAATTTTTTTCATGTCGGTGTCCAAGCGATCATTTGTAATTTAGAATTCAAGCTTTTCCCTGCTTTGGCATTAATATTCCCGTTCTCAAGAATAGACAGCCTTTAACTTGGTGCCCGCGGGTAACCGTTTGACCATTCGATCTCTTCCGAATCCGACACGCCCATACTCCCATATATGAATACCTCTCTTAAGGCCCTGGTACGGCTGCACCAAGATCAAATTGAGCAAAGTCATGTGGGAATCGAGGAAATTCACGTTGATTAGCCCTAACTTAGGTCTACCAGTTTTGTTTATTTGCTATTTATTTATTCCCACCCCTTACACCTCACTGGTATGAGTTGAGAGTTTCAAAACTTTTACCAAATCGTGAGTATAAAAATAGGCACCACCTTTAGTCCAATCAGACTTTTGGAATTGATGTGGTAATATCCCCCTGAACTGTCACTTTGGTATACGGTGAATGGGTGGTAAAAATTGGGAGTGTCAAAACTTTCATTACAGATTGTCACGCTGACTCATGACTCATACAGCCGATTGTATCTCCGCCTCTGCTTGCTTACAGTGAGTGACGTGAGATATGTAAGAGCTGCTCAATTGCAGCACACGCACAGGATCACCACACAAGCACACATCACAGGAACCCTTGATGCCGAGGTGCCGAACTGCTGTTGAACGGTGCTCGAAGTGTGCAACTCTCGATGATCCTACAGCAGTTCGGCACCTCGGCATCAAGGGTTCCTGTGATGACCCATCAGTGTGCTTGTGTGGTGATCCTGTGCGTGTGCTGCAATTGAGCAGCTCTGTAGCAACAAACAAAATGCAACGCGGCGCGTTAGATTGGCGGACTTTGAAATCTGATCGGCATCAAGTGCACATTGTCACGCAAATTCAATCTTTCTTCCGTATCTTCCCTCCCATTGCTCTGGACACCCTAGAATTTTGGACAAAGCTTTAATTACATACTTAGATGATATATTTAAAGTTGTACAGTGTTCCGTTTGGTGATGCTTAAAGCTGGGACTGTTTTAATCAATTTTTGAGTACTCCCTTGTAATGTCAGCAACATAGCAAAGCAAGCATAACGGAACTTCTTGATTTTTTTTTTGTGATCTATAATGGAGTAGTATATAGGTGATATATTCCAGCAAAGATCAGTTGTTTTGCTGTGGCAATCCCTTAAAAAAACTTTATTTTGAAACTCTGGTATTTTGCAACCCATAATTCATGATAGTAAGTACATATTTTTGGACTACACAGGATGACATCAGGTATTTCCAAGTAGTTACATTTATGGTAGTTCATTTATTTCTAACTCTTTATATGTTTGTTAGGAGCTTGATACAAACATGAATATTGTTGTCCATCTGACTATTGAAGATGTGGTGGCTTTACATGATACAAGTACAATAGTGCATGAGTGCAAATATAATGACTTAGAGGCTTAGGTGTGGGATTCACATAGTAGAATGTGGGTGCAGCAGGTGAGACCCTTTTATTGCATCATTATCATATCTAGGAAAGTGCAGGGGTTTTGCAACCTGCACAGGTCAGAGGTAGGGGTACACCTGGGTACAGGTATGGATTCCCTTACCCATGGGCTTCAAAATGAGTATTGGATGAGTTATCATCAAAACCATGAACTGGGGTTGTTTTGACCATAACTCAATCAGTTCTTGACTGTTGATGTGTTGTGTTGGTACTCAGTGCAGAGTCTTAACAGAAGACATGAACACAAGTCCTACAGCTGCAGGAGTGTTCATGGTATGGGGGTTCATTTAGGGGGCCTCAGATTGTCCTTCAAGGTGTGATGATAGCTATGCACATAAAGTCACTGGATATGAGGTGCACACAATGTAAGTAACATGGAAATAACAGTTTGTGCAGTGGTGCAAACATGTGCAATGTAAAGAAGTGGAAAAGTGCAATGTGGAAAAATACACAACAAGAGCACAAAAATGTGCAACAATGATAGGTGGTAAATGCAGTAAGTGCAGCAATATGGGGACAATATTAGAGTGTGTCAAAGGTGCGATGCACAAACAAAATGTGCAAATGGTGCACAAATGCAGCTATGCAAAGGGCACAATGCAAAGGCACATGAACTAGGATGATAATGCACAAATGGTGTGCAACACTAACTGAGACAGCTGAACTGGGGGGGGAAGGATCCTCTGGTTTCTCTATGTACCTTGGAACTATGTACAAATGACTTATTTGTTGAAAATGGTAAAATAAAGTATAAAAATAGAAAGCACCATGTGCTACACACAAGTCCATCCATTACCCTGTATGAATCTGACCACATGATGCTACTACCCTAGCCAATAAGATTTGCACATGCTATAGCCAAATTATTCCAGTGTGATGTTCTATTTTTGATGCACCCTAGGTCTTGTGCAGTCCACATAATTGATCCACTTCAGTGTTATATGCTGCACATTAGTAATGATTGTGTGATTGACCTGTGCTAGTTACCAGAGAAGGCAATGCCGATTGGAAATGTGGAAGGACTATGAGGAGATGCTCAGATTATGTGAAAGCACTCGAGTGTGTGCAGTGTGGTGCCAAATAGATGCAAAACCCACAGATTACATGAAAGTGTGTTGCAGTTCCATGATGCAGTTGTGGTGTGCCTCGACTAACCTGTCAGGTAAGCTGACAGCCATGGTACATAATGCAACAGATGAGGTCAAGAGATTGGTGTGTAGGATAGATGAATAGTGTGGGGAGTGTGCAACAAGAATGTGGATTGTTGACAACATGCAAAAGAGCATATAAAGGCACATTGAGTCCACAATAAACTGTAGAAGGCAGATGAATGAGCACAGGAGCACACAAAGGTGGTTGGATGCACAACAATGTGCATTGAAGTGCACAATAGAAAGTGGCTAAGAGTTGTCCAAAAGTGCAGTGAAATCAGGAAAAGTGCTCAAAAGTGCATATAGGCAGCCAAAAACACATGGAAGCACACAGAAGCACAAAGTGAATAAGAGGTGTCCAAGGGTGTGCACAATCATGAAAAATGCCATAGTATGAGCACAGGGCAATAGGAAGCCACATCACCATTTTGGCTGATTTTTGGTTTGTTACGATGGAAAAACCTGCTGGGTCATGGGTATGGGTACAGAGTGAGATACCCATGGGTTACCCATGCACTTGCCTAATCATATCGATATATATATGTATTTACCTATGTTTCAGTCTGATCCAATCCCAGACTCTCCATTTGCTGAGTATGACACAGCTTATATCTCAACCCTCCCCTCAAGCAGAAAATAGTCTCAGGGACTTTATGTGAAGTTGATGAGCCTGTCTGGGCAGGGCTTTAGTAAATATGTCAGCAGTTGTCTGTGTCATTGGAAGATGTTCAGTAACTATAGTCTTGTTGCTAATTTGTTCTTAAATATAATGATACTTGACATTAAAATACTTAGTCCTCTTGTGATAACACAGATTCTTGTAACCTCATGCTGTTGGCACAAGTAATCACTAGTCCCTAGTCATGAGAGGGCAAGCTAATGAGACTAAGATATAATGAGCCCAAGTAGTGGATTCCAAAGCATAATGGAAAATGTAGTACTACTAGGAGATGATGGTGGTCTATCGATAAGATGCTGCTTCCCCTCTTCCATTGGTTAGTGCATGTGTGGTAAATATGTGTAACTATGAGCCATCATTACACCTTCCCCCCTCATAAAAAATTCCAAACCCAACCTCAGCAATTCAGCCAGAAGAATACGTGAAAAGGCCTCAAGTATAGGTGCATTAAAAACCCCAGTGGAAAAAGCTACCAGCTGGCAAAAGAAATTGAAAAGCTATGTACTAGCAATCAATTCATGATTTGCCAACCAGATGTCCAAGGCTTCACAATTGGATAGTTTGTGGCTAGGCAACCAGTAGTCTTCTTCAGGCCCATAGCCAACCCAGCATACCAAGTATAATATTGAATGCCCCATCCTCTCTTGTGTTCATCCAGTATCCTGTTGATGAAATATTTTTCCTCATCATCCACGAACACAGGCAGCAGCTCAGCCAGTTCATGGCTTGGGAAAAGATCCTTGTCATTTTCAATGAACGGATGTACTTGCAAGGTGTGGAAGGTCAGGAAGGTGTTCAGATGGTTAGGCATTTTGACAGTGATGGTAGAGATCTCAGGTGCCATGTCTATAATTTGGTAAGGTCCATCAAAGTGCAGCATGAATTTAGCCACACATTTTTTGTCCTTAGCCTTGTAGTCCTCCCTCCTGTGTAAGGTCAACAGTAACACCCAGCTTCATTTTTCAAAAGGAAAGAGATTAGAATGATATTCATTTGCAGCAAGAGATTGTGAGACTTTAGCCCATAATATGTTATCCTTTGTGTAAGGGCAACCTCAAAGGCTCACTTAATAGTGAGCTAACAGAGGGGAATCCAAAGTTAATATTATACTACATAATACAGACACTTTAGGTGCACCTAACATAGGGGAATTCAAAGAGAAAACTTTAAGGACCCATTTGTCGATGCCCAGTATATGTGATAGAGCCGAACATCAAATAGTAAGCTAAAAATAGCAAAAAGGCAGAGATAGGCAGATCAGGCTGTGGGATGATGTCACCTTGATGGGTAAACATCCAGAAGGGGTCCCACCTCTAAGAATAGAACTATCAACATGTACCAACATGGAAAAAAGGCAAAATACAATAATAAAATAGGAATAAATCATGGAAAATCATGGAAAATGCAGAATGGGGTGAAATAAAATATAAAAAATATGGGATGAATGCAGAAAATTGCTCAGACACCTGGGGCGCCTTCCTTTCCCCTTACACTTTGCCTCTAACATGTCCAGCTCCAGTTGTTTGATAACAGATGTTGCTCGTATGTCTGTTACACCACAAGACAAGGGGGGGGATAACCCGTTGGGAGTGACCTATACAAAGTTAAAATGCAGAAAACCCTGTAAACAAATTAATGGTATTCATAATATCGAAATGCACCCATGGCAAGGTACGATGCCATCTGGTCTGGTTTCGGTCAACATGGTACTGCAGACATTGATTTATAGTTTTGTTGGACCTTTCACTTGCTCCATCCAATTCCAGGTGATAAGCAGTGCAAAGCTTGAGTTTCACACCCATCAAGCTGTGTAAGGCCTGCTAAAATTTTGAGATGAAAAGTTTATCACAGTCAGAAATGATGTTGGAGGGTAGACCATTTTTGCAATACCATTCATCGAAGAAGAGCACAGCTAAGTCTTCAGCTGAGATATCAGTATGAGTCAGGATTACTTGTATGGCTCTGTTCAGACAATCTGTGAATGTCACAATGCAGTTGAAACCCCCATTGTCTGGGAGAGGACCAATGAAATCCATATCTACAGAGTCACCATGGTTGTCAGGTATAGGGAGAGGGTGGAGTGGACCCATCAGTTTTTGTGTATTCCCCTTGTTCCATTGGCAGTCCCCACAGCTGGGGATATATGCCTGTTCCAAGTTACAGTGCATGTTGGGCCAATAGAATGAATTGTGGAGTGAACCATACATCTTTGCAAAGCTGAAGTGGCCTAGAATATCATGAGCAAGGTGGAACAGCAACTCATGCACATTGGATACTTGGGGAACAATCAGTCTGTTCCCCACATATAGCAACCCCCCCATATAACAAATGCCATGTGGAAGAAACTCAGCATTTAACAGTCTCTTACACTGACCAGGTAGTTGCAATAATGGTTATTTCTGGGGGAATGATGCATGAGGCTAGGACATGTGCACACATCTGTGGGTCACTGTCCTGACCTGGTAGAATGCATGTTTCCTCTGAATTGGGTAAGCTGGGGACAGTCATGGCTGTGTCTGCATTAAAAGATGTTTGAGACAATGCATCGGCCACAGTGTTCTGCTCTCCTTTTATGTATATAATTTTATAATCATATTGGGACATGAATTCCATCCATCTGGCTTGACGATGGCTGAGGTCTCTCTGGCTATCAAAGTTTTCAAGTGTTTTGTGGTTGGTGTAAATTAGCACAGGTACCCCAATGAGATCAGAGTGCCATTTGTTTAGAGCGTGGATAATCACAAGCATTTCCTTCTCATGCACGGTGTAGTTCAGTTCAGTACCCTTGAACGTCATTGAGTCAAATGCAACTGGCTGGGTAGTCTCCCAAGTTTCTCCAAAAGAAAGCACCACACTGGATTGGAAATTGCTGGCATCGGTGGTGACAAAAATCTTCATTTCAGGCATCATGCTATGGTCTATGGTCATCAGGCAGTCTCAACCAACCACAGCCCTTTTGATTGACTCAAAGGCACTCTGATGTGCATTGGTCCAAGATGGGAAATCTGTGTTACACTCTTTTATTATCAACTCAGTTAATATATGGGTATGCTCAGTGATTTGTAGCAGGAAATTCACGATGTAATGGACCAGGCCACAGAATTGCTGTACTTCCTTGTCACTCTTTGGTTGAGGCCAGTTAGTGATGTGGTCCATCTTTTTGTGTCAGCTTCAACCCTCTGGGCAGAGATGTGGTGCCCCAAGAAATTCACTTTGGTCTGGAATAAATTGGTCTTCTGAGGGTTGCGATATAATTGAGAGCCATGTAGTGCAGCCAGGATCAAATGTAAGTTTTCACAATGCTCCTCAACAGCATTTGACCAAACAATGATATCATCAAGATAGATGTGATAGATTTTCCCAATGTATGGGCATAGGGCAGAAGTCACTCAATGTTGGTGAATAGCCAGAGCATTTCATAACCCCATAGGCATCACTGTCCACTCAAACAGGCCAAATGGTGTAGATACTGTGGTGAGAGCAATGTTATTGGAGTGCATGCACATCTGAAAGATACTGTTTGTCATGACAATCATGCCCCAGAGTTTTCCCTTTGCACAGTCATTCAAAATATCATTTATACAGGGCAGGGGATGAGAGTCCATGACTGTGTTCTTGTTTAGTTGCCTGTAGTCATTCACCAAATGGGGCAGGACCGAGATATCAGCTTTTGGGATAATAAATGCTGGTGAGGCACGAGGTAAGGATGAAGGGCAAATATGTCCAGAATCCAAATGTTGCTGAATTAATGTCTGCCAGGCCTCACAGAATCTTTGAGGGCAAGCATATGTATACATTTTGATTGTCTGTTCCATGTCTTTCAATTTGATTTGAGTGGTGACATTGCATGTCAATTTATTGATGTGTGGGAGAGGTTCAAACACATCCTTAAACTCAAATAAGAATTCCTTTTCCAAGTGGCCAAACTTCTCCCTCAAGGCCAACACTTCAATATGTTCCTTGATCATTGCAGCCACATTCAATGGTTTCACAATTTCAGGCACACATTTACCCTCCTTTAAGCATTCTTTGCATATGAGTACAAGCTCCTGTAACATCTTCTTCTTATTACTCTTCACTTTGAACAGAGTCACTGACAGTTCAATAATTTTTTTGTTCTTGACAATGATTGGTGGGTTTATTAAGTCATAATTACAATCTGCATCAATGGTGGTACATGTAGCGAAGTTGGCAATGATGTTATTTATGGTGAGGAAAGGCAAGCCTAGAAAAGAAGAAGGGGAACACACAAGCCCAGAGTTACAATAGCTTTGACAGTCTGCAAGACATACAATGAATCAGAAGAGAAAGGAGTAAGCTTGACATATTCATGCAAGTGGCTATCAGATGTAGATGTATTATTCAGCACCACTGAAATAGGGAGGGGCTTGTGGAGATGGAAGCGATAGAGATCAAGCAGTGTAACAAGAGCACATTTAATAAGCACCAAATGGGCACTGCAATCAAGCATGCCATTCACTGTAACAGGTTCATTAGTGGAGGGACCCAATATTAAACACAGCCACCATAAATGTGAGACAGTAAGAGGGGCACTCACATCCTCCTCTGATTCAGATCCAGCCCCCAAGACAACACTAGGCATAATGGTGCCAAGAGAAGACTCAGATTCATCAACCTCGTCAATACAAGAACTTGAAGTTATGGCACCAATCATCTTGTTGGAACTGGTTCCACCATGTTTGTATGCAAGGAGAATCTCTTCAGTCAACTCTTTGTAGTTATGTGGGTCTGGGAAGTCGAAAGGACAATCAGATGCACAGTGGGTTTGATAACTGCAGTGGCATTTTATGCATCCCTGATGTTTGTGCCAGAGGGAACATTCATTGTTAGTGAGATGTGGGGGCTTAGTGCAAGGGTTGGCCATATTGGCAACAGATACCTGGGATTTTATAGTAGACAAAGTATTCACAGCATGACTATTGTTACCTAGTGCTTGGCGCTTTGGTGCCCATTGAAAATCTTTGCTCACCTCAAGGTAACATTTTGTATCATGTGTGCATTCCTCAGTGAGTTTGCACACCTTGGCAATCCAAGTGGCCAGACATGCCTCTGGTGTCTTCACATCAAATGCATTGACAGCACCTTTGACAATGTCTTTAATTTTGCAATTTTTGCATTGGGTATGGAGGTCGACATTAAGGAGGCTGTCAAGTTGGAAACAGAGGGAGTCATCAGAGAAGTGGTATCAGTACCCCACAGGATAATGTTCATATGGCAGATATCGTTTACCCATTTGGCAAAAGCATCTGAGGCATGGAGGCATGCATTGCAAATGAAGGCATGGAGTTCATCATCCCAGCCCTCAGCCAAAAACTTCCTTCTTAACGATGATAGGTCCACTATGCGCTATAAGGTCTGGAGAAGGATCTAATCGTATCTACACACTACGACATGCACTCCGAATCACTATGAATGCCACAAAATTGACTTCAAATCCTTTTTGAACTATTTCACACTATTTTGGACAACTTTGAATGACTTCAAATAATTTCGCGACACTTCAAACACTTTTGAATGACTTTGTACTACTTCAAATGATATCAGCCACTGTATAGCTGTTTTGAAACCATTTCGACTTGCACTGCTCATCCAGAATAAACCATTTCATCGCATATCAAGTGCCACCAGACATGAAGAGAAGACAAGAGATTTAGAATACGATAAGTGCAGTTTTATGTTTCAATGATATATTGAAGCAATAGAACAAGAACTTTTACTATACTGGGACAATGTATGTTTCAATATTTATCATTTCTCATTTGTTTTATGTTTTACAATATCTTTATTGCTGTGCATATTGCCTCATGTTTTCCACATGTTCTTGTTTCCTTTTTAGTAATATTTCTTCAAATTGTATATAGACTTGTATTAGTTACTTAGAATGATAGCAAAGCAATGGGGAACAAAGAATAAGTTACCCTCTCACTTATCGTCTGACTTAAGAGCCATTCTCTTGAGTCTTATCTTTGCATCATATCTCTAAGTTCTGCAAAATATTGTGAACTTCTTCAAACTTTTGTAATAGTCTCTCAACTCATTGCCTATCGCCATTAAAAACACACTTCACATTCACTATACTCGCTTCTCGATATACCTCGAACCACTTTGAACTATTTCACACACCTTCAAACTTCTTTGAACTATTTTGCATATCGTCAAACCTATTTCAAACTATTTTGCACACTTTCAAATTATTTTGCACTTCTTTGTATGCCTCTAAAGAGTATTCACAACACGATTCATCATTTTATGTTACTCACTATGACTTTTGAGTATCAGTGGTAATATTTAGTACCAACTCGCACCCTTCCTCTAGCCTGTGTTATACTTCCTAAGCCTTTTAACAGGTTTTTGTTAGGTTTCCAGGTCGAGTATCATCAACGATTTCATGAATTTGGCAAATGTCAGCGCAGTGAGATCAGCATGGTGGGTAGCTACCATGCATGTCCTTAAGACCTGGTAAGATGGCAGCCATGATCAGACACTTCCAACTTATGTATTATTTGCAGAGAAAAAGTCTTTGCAGGCCATTTCCTATTGATGCATCAACATAGGTGATATTTCACCTGGGGTGAGCAATGGGATGCATTTGGATTCAGCATGGGGGCACTCAGCCAGGATGTGGGCAGACATTAAGTGAAGTGCAAGGGGTAGGCAATTGTTATCAAAAGAGGAGTTGGAGTCAGTGTCACTACATGAATCGGTTGATATATGCACATGAAAATCAGGTGGCACAAGCGGGGGTATGTGCATGTCACTCAGTAAGGGCAGGGATTCAATTGTGGACATGTTTGGTGTTGGCAAAGTCAAGGGAGAGGACAGTATATGCATGTCATTATCAGCGTTCAGCAGAGGCTGATGTTCAACAATGGCTGCACCAGATGTCAGTGATGTTAACAGTAAGGCAGCAGTAGACAGTGATGGGGAAATGGGAGGTACATTGGTTTTGGGTGTAGCAGCAGTTGTGTCAATGACACCTAATGCCTGACATCATGTCAACAGCAGGATTGGCAGCACCTTTGAGTTGACGCTAGGCATGGTGGCTATATGAGTTGGTCCTTCTTAAAGGTGGTCTTAAAAAAAAAGCCTAAACTCATGCTGTCAGCACAAGTAATCACTAGTTCCTAGTCATGAGAGGGCAAGCTAACGAGACCGAGATGTAACAAGCCCAAGTTGTGGATTCCAAAGTGTGACAGAAAATGTAGTACTACTAGGAGATGATGGTGGTCTATCGATAAGATGCTGCTTTCCCCCTTCCATCAGTTAGTATGTGTGTGGTAAATATGGGTAAATATGTGTAACTACAAGCCATCATTACAATTCTTAACAAGAGCCAGTGTGCCCAAATTATCACTGTATACAAGAGTTGGTTCTCCTTGTAAAAACCCAATCTCTGCATACAAATTGTGTAGCCATGTAGCCTCATGTGGCTTCATGTGCCACATCAGAGAGACATGCATATTCAGCTTTGGTAGTGGAGAGAGAAACAACATTTTGCTTCTTGGATCCACATAAGATTGTGCCTCCAGCTTCTATAAATTTATAGCCAAATACTAATATGTGATCATAATTACTCATGAACCTATGTAGCATCAGAATATCCAATAAACTGATTCTGGTTAGTCATATCCTCAGATTCAGGTTTGGAATATGTAATTCCAATATTTTTGATTCCCTTAAAATATCTGAGAACATGCTTAGCAGCTGTCCAATGACACATAAGTAAGATTAGCTGTAAAAGATGCATGTCTATTCACAGCAAATGCTATATCTGGCCTTGTGGCCACTGCTGCATATATTAATGATCCAATCAGTGATGCATAATTATTGCTTCTATCTCTGGGTTCAGATTCACTGGGTTTCAGCTTAATATGTGGGGATCCAGTGGGATACTGTTAGGAAACAGCCCCATTACATAATAATATTTTATTTTATTTTATTATGTCAAATTATGCTACCCTACACTGAAGAATGCTACACTTTGTTAGCATGAGAATTTTATTTGGCACACATCAATATGTATGTGCATGTACGAGTGTATCGGTAGCAATATTGTACAATACATGTAACATAGTATATAAACTGTAAATATACACCTAGGGGACCCCAGTTGTATTCTCTTAGGTATTCTATCCACACTTGTGGTGTGAAAAGCCTTTCTCAACCAGCTCACCTATTAATAACCCCTCCCATCAAAACCATTAAAACCCCCATCATGTGTGTGGATCCCATGCCCTTCTTGTAGAGGGAACCTGCACAGTTGAGCTAGCAGATAAGTGGGAATTTGCCCTAACAGAAGAACACAGCTTTTTCAATCAGTGCACCTTCTCTTACTTGCGCATACGTCATTGTTTCATTGCACCACATCCAATTACTCATCCTTTCAGCACAGGCCAGAAGTAATTGTATATATGTAATCTATCTTTTCTTTCATAAGCTGATGCCAGGCCTCACCTTACATTGAAATCACCAGTGATCAAGAGGCAGCACTCATCATTAGGACAGCTACAACCAGACAACTGCTCAGATCTGGTTTAGTCAAGATTTATCTTACTCTATTCAGATGACTATTTTAGGTAGTCACAAGCTGAATTCAGTATTATCCCCAAGATCAGGCACTGTCAGAAGGGATATTGATCTGAAGTGTCTCACAAGCCAAACAGTTGACTTAGTTGAAGAAGTGACTCATCAGAGATCAAAACATTATGTCAGAACCATCAACTTCTAATCCTGGTCCTAATTCTGTTCCCACCCCCATGCTAGAAGTGAAAATTGATGTGCTTACAGCACAAATGTTGCAACTAGTGTCAGTATTGGCAGCATCTCAGCCCAGAAAAGCAGAAATAAAACTAGAGACAATAGAAGATAAAGATGATGAGATGGTGGAGATGGTGGAGTGGATGTTCCAGGAAGATGTGCAGGCAGCAAAGAAATCCAAAAACAGAAAAGTGCACTTACCTAAGTATGTACCCCTGCAAATCTTTGATGGTACCATGGAGAATACAAAATTGTTCATCAGCTCTATAGTATTGTACATTTATGGGAGGAAGCCAGAGTTTCATACAACTGAGTCTAGAATTATGTTTGCTCTCTCATACATTCAGGGAGAAAAACTACAGTTTTGGAGAAATGAGGCTATTAATCAAATTGCTGCAGGATATAAATGATCTGCAACATTCAAGAAATTTTTGGAGACTGAAGGCACAGTTTGGAGACCCTGATCTCAAGGTGACAGCTAACGCTAAATTAAAAACCATGCACCAAGGTTCCCTAATGATGGATGAAGTTATTTTGCAGTTCAAAGCAGGAGCTTTGCAGATCAATATGGGAGAAGCAGCATTGGTAAAAATTTTGAAAGCAGGATTAGATCCCTCTTTATTCAAGTCTATCTACTGACTACCTTCTATGCCAGAGAGGTTGGACAAGTGGTATAATTGGGCAATGTGTCTTGATCAGCAATATTGGCAGGAACAAGTAGAGTTGAAATTGATGTATGGAAATGCCAAATTTGGAAAGTCATCAGGAGGAAAGACTGAGAAAGGAAGGGAACCTCAGGTACAAACTCTGAGGGCACAGCCACTGGCCATGGCAGTGACACCTAAAGTTACAGAGTCAGTGGCATCAGCAGATGCAATAGACATTGATCAAGCAGGAAGACAAGCCCCACTTAAATGTTTTAACTGTGGGCAATTAGGGCATATAGCTAGGAATTGTAGGCAGAAGAGGAAGATTAGGGAAGCTACAATTGAGGAAGTGAAGTCAGAGGAAGACAAGCAGAAGAATTTTGTGGAAGAGTCTGAATGAAGGTTTCCCCATTGGTGACCCAGAATCATTATAATGTATTAGTGTCCAAGGAAACCCAGAGTAAACCAAAAAAGGAAATCAAGGAGTACAACTGTTGTAAATCACATGACAAAAAAAAGATGACCAAGCATTGGAGGAGTACAACCATTGTCAATCACATGATAAGGAAAATTCTCAGGCATTATGTCTGAAAACTTCTTTATTTACTCTGTGTGATTAAAACCCAAAATCACCTTGACTGTAGGATTGAAGACAGTGGACACACATGCAGCCATTGATGTGGAGAAATTACTCAATAGTGGTGCAACAGAATTATTCATTAATCAGTCCTTAATTACCAGAAATGGTATTAGCATGTGCAAACTGTCGCAACCTATAATGGTGTACAATATTGATGGAATGATAAATTGTGGAGGAACTATCAAGGAGGAAGTGACTATGCTACTAAAGTATCAAAATCATCAGGAACGAGCCATATTTGAAGTGTGCAATCTTGGAAAGACCAATCTCATAATTGAATGTCTGTGGTTATATAATCATAATCCAGAAATTGATTGGAAAGCTGGGAAAATACAGATGACTCATTGTCCTAAAGAATGTAATGTGTATGAGAGGAAGGTGAAAAAGATAAAGAAGGAAAAAAAGAAAAGAAAAGAGAAAGAACATCTGAGGAAGTATTCTGTTATGATGGAGGAAGTGGAGAATGAAGAAATGCCCAATGGAGAAGTTCCAATCATGATCAACAAGGATTGCTTCAGCCAGTAATGACCAAGAGCTGCAGAACAGGAAGAGTCAAGTGGGGTTACATAAAATGTCAGATTGAACACTTCAACAGATAGAAAAGTGACTGGAAGTTTCATGACTTGGGTAATGGTAGAATTGCAAGTTCCATTGAATATCAGAGTTCAATCAGCAGAATAGTTTCTGTACTGAACTGATTTTCCAATATGAAGGAGGAGTCAAGGAAACAGTGGAATGAGCTGGTGTCAATAAGGGTTCAAGTTTGTATGAAGTTGTCAGAGATGGATAAAAGGATGGTCAGGAATTCAGGATTGGAGAGAGTGGACATGTTGAGATGGACATACACATAAGCAGCCAGCTGGGTAAGGTCAATGCAACCCTCAGCCCCATTGGAATATTTCTGAGGGTTGCAGACTATTTTTTTGAGTCCACAGAAGCCAGCTTGGATTCAGTGACTGTGGCAGCATGGGCTTTTGCAGCTTTGGACTGACTGCAATTCCTGGCTAGGTGTCCCTCTTCACTGCAATAAAGGCAAAGGCCTTTCTTTAGCTGGCATTCACATTCTTTTCTGGTTAGTTTTACTGTTCTTCCCCAGCTTGTCAGAGATGGAATTTTTCAACTTGGTGCTCTTGAATCTGGAGGAGCCGCTGGTCAAGGGTTGATTAGTGCGATTAGAGTTAGTTTGGACTGATTATTAGAGTTGGAGTTGGAGTTGGAATTGGAATTGGAATTGGAATTAGGAGTGGAGTTTGGAGAACCTTTAGAGTCCTTCTTTCTGGCATCAAGGCAATTTTCTTTTTCCTGCATCCAGTACATGTCATCAGGGTCTTGGGCTTTAAGGCACAATGCTGCTAGAGTATTGGGTTTTCCTCCCTGCAACATTTCCATCCAGAGGCAGAGTGGAAGACTGCAAAAATACTGGTTGCAAAGAGCAGCTTCATTCCAGTCAACCTGGGAAGCGAGTTCTCAGAAGTTAAGATTATACTTGACTATATGGCCCCCTTTTTTTTATCATGATTTCAGAAAGGGTTTTTCCTGCATCTCCCAAGGGGTTACAGTAGCTCACAAAACTGTCCCAATGTTTGGTCATTTTTGACAGATGTACTTGGTGTGGAGTGATAACATAATCTAGGGTCTTGACACTCATGTCCCGGCTTTCTAAAACACCTTGGGTCATGTTATTTGGATAAAAACTCATGGAGTAATGAGCTAAACCAAGTTGGGACTCATTGGGACAGTTTTGTGAGCATCTATTATTTTGCTGTCTAGTACTTGGTATGACCCCACTTGCCTTGATAACTGCCTGTATGCACCTGGGTATACTTTCTATAAGGCCTTGACATACCTCTGGTGGAATTTTATTCCACTCATCAACCAATCTGTCCCACAATTCATGTGCTTCTTTGGGTGGAGTTTCATACTTGTGAAGTTGTCATTTGAGATATTCCCAGAGGTGTTCAATGGGATTAAGGTCTGGAGACTGTGCTGACCATGATAGAACTTGGATATCATTGTCTTCAAACCATTGTGTGGCCTTCAGAGATGTGTGTTTGGGGTCATTGTCCTGCTGAAAGTACTGCTTACCCTCCTCCATCTCCAGCTTTTAAAGCTTTCCACCACCCCATCATCCAAAATCTGACAATACTGGACAGCATCCATCTTTCCCTCAACCTCTATAAGCATCCCCAGACCATTCCAACCCATACACCCCCATACCATGAGATTATTCCCCCCTCCATGCTTTACTGTTGGTGAGGTGGTGCGATCTGAGATGGATTCCCCCCTTTGTTTCCATACATACATCTTCCCATCTGACTTTATCTTGGTTTCATCTGTCCACAAGACCCTTTTCCAATCAGCTGCTGTCCAGTTTTCATGCCATTGTGCAAACTCCAGCTGCCTCTGATGATGAGTCTTCTTCAACATGGATACTTTCTTCTTTGTGGCAGAGTGGAAACCACTCTCCTGAAGTGCCCGTCTGACTGTTTGTGGGTGGACAGGGTGTGTAATAGTAGAATTAATGAAATGAGTAGCCTGAACAGTGGTGTCCAGCTTCCCTGATTGAATTTGATGAATAATGGATGTTTTGTCATGAGCAGAAAGCTTGGAAGGACATCCACCAGGGTTGTTTTCTTTGTTTGTATCCATATGTTCTTTGATTCTACCCACAGAAGACTTCCCCAGACCAGTCCTTCTCTCAATATCTCTGACAGAATATCCCTGTTCAAGCAAAGAGATGACAAAAGCATGGTTGGCAGTAGAAGTGGCTTTCATGGTGGTGGTAAGAGGTCAAATTGAATTTCAACATTTCAAACTAATACAAATAGTGTCACATGACATTGCTTATGGTTCCCACAGTCACTTAAAGCATTATTTTAGCTGCAAAAGTGGGAAAACATCTAAAATAATAGATGCTCACAAAACTGTCCCAATGAGTCACAACTTAGTTTTGCTCATTACTCCATGAGTATTTATCCAAATCACATGACCCAAGGTGTTTTAGAAAGCCAAGATGATATAGTGTGTTGGACAGGAGTGCCAAGACCGGGGATTATGTCATCACTCTGCACCAAAACCATCTGTCCATAACAACTAAACATTGGAACAGTTTTGTGAGCCACTGTATGAGGACCAAAATTGCTCTCTAGCTCCCCAAGGAATACCACATAATTCCACATTTCATGAACAGAATCTGTTGGGTCATTAAGGCTGGGTTTAAACCAGCTGAGTGCTAATTCCTTGAAGTAGGAAATAATGAATAAGATCTTCCTTTTGTCAGAGGCGAAGCCCTGAGGGCGATCTCAGAGATGGAAGTTACATGAGACTAGGATGTCCTGAAGTTTCTGAAGGTTGGAACCATTAAAAATATTGGGTTCCCATACTTTAATCTTCTTGGGTTTGGAAGCTTAGTTCTAGTAGAGAGTATGGAGACTGTCTGAGAGGTCAAAAAGAGTATTGAGGAACTTACTTTCTGGGTCTGGGTTCCCATCTACAGGAGAATGATCTCCAGGGTCATCAGGACTGGGGTCATCCCCAGGTATGCCCTTCTCCTCATCAGTTGTCCTATTTCAAGACAGAGCTTAGCAGAAGAAGTTCAGGTTTCTGGGAGGTAACTAGAGAAGGGTGAGGGTAAGGATAAGTGTCAAGATCCAATTCACCCAATCAGAGTTTTGATAATTCCTGACCCTTTCTGACTCTTTTCCAACAATCTCCACTGGCATTCCAGCCACAGCATTTTTTAGTCATCAGACAAGTCCTCACATGCCTTAGTAATCATTTGCTTACTCACTTTATTTCTAATACAGTCTTACCAATTATGGTCATGGACACTTACATAGATCCATTAGTAAACTTCCATATTTTTCATTATTCTTCCAGCCTTCATTACTTAAATGCCCATAGTTTAGCCTTGTACTTCAGTTTGCAAAATTGTGTATCAGTTACTTTAATCTTAACTAGTCTTGACCCATCCCTATCCAAGCCTCAATATAATCTTAACATAGTCAATCAACTCTATCAACTTATCCTCCTAATCACTTCACTTTACCTTCCAAAGTCTTATCCTCAAAATGAATCTTAAACCTCTGCATAGGAGAAGGGTGGAACTTCTTACAAGTTAAAGCCAAGTCCTCTCTGTCCCCTTTCATCTGACATGCTACAGCCCAGTGGATTCTGCCCAGAACTCCTGAATCCTGACCACTGGTGACTGGGTCCGACTGGAAGTCCAATGTTTTTCCTGCCCCAAGTTCCATTCTTGGTAGCAGTTTTGAACCCTGACAGTATTTGCAAACTCAGACTTCTCTCATCAACCATCACACTTTTCTAAACTCTATTCTTATGTCCTGCACAGAATCACAGACTCAGTAGACAACAAGGAACTCCTGCCATGCAGGCATATTACCAGGCTTATCAGCTATCCAACAATCAGTACTCCCAGCCCCTAGACCCACTACTACTTTTGGTGCCTCAACCCAACCATCTAACTGTTGAAATTAAACTCTGATGCATGCTGCATACATGAGGCAATGCATGCAGCACACACATGTTACTCCGCATACATGTGGTAAACACATTCCTGAGTCATGTGACATCCTTACTATTATGTATATAAGGAGAACCTGTACCATAGTAGATATACAGTGTTCTTACCTCTGCTAAACCCTAGCTCTAAGACTTACTAAACCCCAGGTAGGTTATAAGGAACGTATTGTCTCTTCCTCTGTGCAGCATATGTAGTCTGCTCCAACACTAACATATTTTAACAAGTCAGCACCAGAGCACCATCTGCTAGTACCAACATTATGTCTATGCATCAGCCTTCAGAAACCCCTTGGATTCCTACTCCACTTGAGTACATAGGGGATGACAGGCAACCTAAACCCCCTGACAAGGATGCTGCAGAAGAAGAGAATGGACTTTCTGGACCCAAAGACCTGATGGCACTTCTTACAAGTTGAAGCCAAGTCCTGTCTAATCCCTTTTCCTGGCATTCTGCAGCCTAGTGGATTCTGTCTCAGAACTCCTCCAGAATAAAACCCTCTGACCACTGATGACCAGGTTTGACTGGAAGTCCAGTGTCTTCCTAGTTCAAGTTCTATTCTTGCTTCAGCCTTGAACAGCATTTGACAGTGACATTCATCATGCAAACTGTAGTAATTTACCCAAGGATGCTATTGCCCTAGCTGTGAAGGAACTGAGAAAGAGGTTTACCCTTTCACTTCATGCTGCAGAGTAGGTGGAAAAGGATGACCTCTTGTACTTCTGTGATCATGTCTATGTCCCCAATGACCCTCAACTTTGATGACAAATCATCTCCCAACACCATGATTCACTGATTGCTGGCCACCCCGGATGCTGAAAGACATTGGAACTTATATCGCAAAACTACTGTTGGCCTCAGATGTCACAACTTGTTGGTCAGTATTGCTGCACCTGTGACCTCTGCTTATGCACCAAGGTTACATGACACAATCCCATTGGTGAGTTACAGCCCCTTTCCATTCCAGAGAACTATTGGGACATTGTTAGTGTGGACTTTGTGGTAGAGTTACCTGAGTCCAATAGGTTAGATGCAGTAATGTGCACGGTCGACTCTGCTGAAAAGTGAGCTCACTTCATCCCCACTCACATGACTGTCACTGCACTTGGTGCTGCTCAACTCTACCTATGCCATGTGTGGAAGCTTTATGGACTACCAGGCACATTTCTTTGTGATCAAGAGCCTCAGTTTGTTGTGGAGTTCAACTGCAAGCTGTACTGTCTACTGGGGATCAAACTTCTGGTCTCTACTGCTTACCACCCACAGACTGATGGACAAACAGAACATGTCAACCAAGAATTGGAGCAGTACATTTGCATCTTCATTAATGAGCACTAGGATGATTGGGAGAATTTTCTTCCAATGGTTGAGTTTGGGTACAACAATCACATTCATTTCTCCATCCAACAGACTCACTTTCTCTTAGACACAGGGCAACACCCATGCATGGGCTTCAAACCTCATCAAACTACATCACATTTGGAAACAGTAAATGAGTTCACAGAGTGAATGAAAGACACTTTGGAGGAGGCAAAGGCAGCTCTGACCAAGGTGAAGGACAACATGGCACACTTCTACAACCAATGCCACTCACCCACACCAATATACAAGGTTGGTGACCATGTTTACCTTGACTCCAGTAACATCTCTGCTACTCACCCATCTAAAAAACTTGCCCATCACTTTCTGGAACCCTTTTCCATCGTCAAATGTATTGGATCCTATGCCTATCACCTATACCTCCCACCATCCATGTCCAGACTTCACCCTGTCTTCCACATCATGAAACTGCTCCCAGCCCCTATAAATCCTTTCCCAGGATGTCACTCATGCCCTCCCCCTCTATCTACAGTCATTGAGGGAGAGCCACAGTACAAGGTTGAATCAATCCTAAACAGTCAATTACATTGGGGGAAACTGGAGTACCTGGTGCATTGGAAGGGATATGGGTATGAGAAAAACTTGTGGATTGAGGAGTTGGATGTAAATGCACCCTAGTTGGTAAAGGAGTTCCTGTAAGGGCAACCTTAAAGGCTCACTTAATAGTGAGCTAACAGAGGGGAATCCAAAGTTAACATTATACTACATAATACAGACATTTCAGGTGCATCTAACAGAGGGGGATCCAAAGAGAGAACTTTAAGGACCCATCTGTTGATGCCCAGTATATGTGATAGACCCAGAAATCAAATAATAGGCTAAAAATAGAAAAAAGGTGGATCAAGCTATGGAATGATGTCACCTTGATGAGTAAACATCCAGAAGGGGTCCCACCTCTAAGAATGGAACTGTCAACATGTATCAACATGGAAAAAACTGAAAAATAATCATAAAATAGGAATAAAATCATAGAAAATCACAGTAAAGGCAGAATAGGGTAAAATAAAATACATATATAAAAATATGGGACAAATGCAGAAAATTGCCCAGACACCTGGGATGCCTCCTTTTCCTCTTACAGTTCCATCAACACTTCTGCACCTCAGTGCATTCAAACAATGGACTTTGGCAAGCTATGGTTTTGAGTGCATCAGAGCAATGCATCATAGAAGAGGGGTGATGTAAGGGGACTAGGAGGTGTTCCAAGGGTCTTGGCAATTTTCTGTGTTTGTCCCATATTTTTCTACATTTTATTTCACTCTATTCTGCAATTTCTATGATTTTCTATGATTTTATCCCTATTTTATGCATTTCCCCACATTTGTACATGTTGACAGTTTTATTCTTATAGGTGGGGCCCCTTTTGGATACTTACCCATCAAGGTGATGTCATTCCATAGCCTTGATCAGTCTATCTCCACCTTTTTCTATTTTTAGCCTACTATTTGATTTTTAGGTCTTTCACATATACTGGGCATCAACAGATGGGTCCTTAGAGTTTTCTCTTTGGATTCTCCTCTGTTAGGTGTGCCTGAAGTGTCTGTATTATGTGGTATAATATTAACAATTCCTCTCTGTTAGCTCACTATTAAGTGAGGCTTTGAGGTTGCCCTTACAATCAGTTCAATATTGAGACTATTCAAACAAGTACAAATGAGGAGCCAATAATGTATATAATGAAGTACTACTAGATGATGTGGAGATTTATGTAATGTAGAATAGAATTTACATAAAGATGGGTAGATATATGGTGCAGTTCGCTTAGTCACCACTACTTTTGGACAGCGGCAGAATCGGCCGGCACAAAAAAAAAATTTTATAGATGATGTTGGGGGCTGTGAGACTCAAATTTGAAATAAAACTGAAAAAAAAACATGGCTCGGAAAGACCGTAAAGCAGCAGCAGCATGCGCCCGAGCTAGCAAGGCCCTCAGAAAAGTCAATCACCCCAACTTGGGCGACAGCGACAATGTGGAGTCTTCAGCAGATGATTCTGACATTGAATGTACAAGTTGGAATGGCAGAGTTAATTATATTTCATCAGGTTCAGAGGATGAAGACTGGACCAAGACTGACTCTGATTCAGATGAGAACGGTGACAGTCCCAATGACTTTGATCTCGAAGAGCTCAATGGAGAAGATTTAATCAAGAGTCTTCAAATAAGATGTCAGCATGAACTGGACCTTGAACAACTGGTGATACCGACTGTTACGAGAGAACTGCGCAGATGGGGGAATTCAATTTTCTATTGTCTTTATTGTCTTGTATCACGTACGTCCCACGTTATTGTCCTTACTCTTTTGTCTCGGCAACGCATGTCTTTACTCTGCGCCTTTTACCTTCTCATGCTATTGTAGTGTACTGCGGACGCCTATTGTTTCTATTGTCTTTATGGTCCTTACTATCCTTACTGTTCTCGATCTTGCTTGTACTATTTAATGCAACGAATATACGACTGGTCAGCTAGCTTGACCTAGTCCTTTCTACAACTCCTATCGAGTCGTGATCTAAGCCTTAGCTCAACCGACGCTTACGAGCCTCGGTGAATCTTGAAACTCTCTGAACATCGTTGCTCACGAGCTTCGATTATATTTTGATCTAGGAGTTATTGACCATAACAAAAGGTCAAGCTGGTTCTTCACTCTGCCGACTAAACTACAGTCTAGGCAGCACACATCATTCGACGACATTCTTACAAGAACTATCCGACCTCTTCCTACCAGACGAATCATGGCAGCACCATCGACACCCACTGCTCCAACCGCACCCATCGCTCCCATCGCTCGCCCCGCCGAGATCAAAATGAGGGCTCCGACTGACTACTCCGGGGACAGAGCGAAGATGATGCTCTTCCTCCTTGAGTGCGGAGCTTATGTGGATGCGAACGCAGTGGCATTCCCAGACGACAGGCACAAAATCCTGTTTATGCTGTCGTACATGAACGGGGGGACAGCGGGACCCTGGAAACAGGCATATTTAGAAGAAAGATATATCGAGTCTAAACCCTGGGACACGTTCCAGGAGTTTATCGCCAAAGTACGTGGAGCATTCTCTCCCATTGACGACGCAGGGAACGCGTGCACCCAACTGCGGGCGCTCTCTCAGGGAGGAAGGGGTGTCGATGAATATATCGCACAATTCAAGACACTCGCGTACAGAACGAAAATTAAAGAAGACGCCGCTCTCATTGAGTATTTCGTTGACGGACTAAACAACAAAGTGCTAGATAAGGTCTTTGGAATGGAGAACCCACCCGACACAATCGAGGGGTGGTACACTCACGCAGCAAGGGCCGAGGGACACCTGAGGAGAGCAAAGGCGATAAAAGAACGAACGTATAGTAAGGTAGGGGGAGGAGGAGCAGGCGGCTCTTCAAGGGACCCCAACACCATGGACATCAACGCTACGCACCTCTCTTACACAGAGAGGGTAAAGCATATGAAGGAAGGGAAGTGTTTCATCTGTCATAAAACAGGGCACTGGGCCAGCGACCACAAAGGCGGGAAAGAGCCACCCACAAAAGAAGAGAAGAAGATCGAGACAAAGAAAACGTCTCGAGAACATTACACAAAGATCAGAGCGCTTATCAACGAATTGGAGGAGAAGCAGAAGGAGGAAGTATTAGACTTAATGGTCGAGGAGGGTTTTTGAAGCGGTGGCCTGCATCGGCAGCAGAGCCCGCCAGAATAATTGTCTCAAGTGTACTCGTAGCTGATGTAAGCAATCAGTCTATGCATATTCCCGTTCACTGCTTGTTAGACAATGGAAAAGCCGAAATCCCCACCCTGATCAACTTAGGAACAGGCGAAACCTTCATAAATCACCGAGTCGTCCAAAAACTCGGGCTAAAGAAACTCCCACTCGCCCGGAGAATCCTCGCCAAAAACGTCGATGGAACCTTTAACAAAAATGGGACGATCTCACACTACATCCGAATTAACACCGAGATCGGGGGAAAGGAAGAAGAGATCATGATGCTGATCACAGGGCTGGGAAAAGAGATGATGATCTTGGGATACACGTGGCTCCAGAAGCGCAACCCTATCATCAATTGGGAGAAAGGGACCCTCACGGACAGGCAGACCGAAAGGTCCCTCATGAAGAAAATCCGGACTATGATCGAGTGGACACGGACCACAATCGGTAAGCAAAGCCTTACTATAGATGACAAGGGGCCGTTAGAACTGAGAGTAACGTTGAGTCCGACTCTCGGGAGGCTACCTATAAGGAGTGCTGGGGAGACCTTCGGGGAAACCCACCTCGCCGCCGCCGAGTACGTGAAGAGTAGACTCGGGACGGTTCATCTCGCAAGAGGGCTTTGCACCATGGACAAACCGGACGGAAACGGATCACACACAGAAAATGACACGGCTACAGACACCTGCTCCGAGATCGATCCACCGATCTCCACACCGGACGAATCTAACATCGGCTTATTGCTTAACGGAAACAATGATGGAACGGATGCCTTATTCGCTTACATCCAGGGGGAACCGATGATTGGGGTATTCAGGGCCGAAGAATCCCCCCTTACCATCGAATACGACTACATTCCCCCAAATTATCAGAAACTCAGGCACATTGCGCGCATCACTCGATCTCGATCGACAGGCAGATTCGTCTTCTCTCACACCACCCATATCCGAGCCAAGACCTCCGTCTCACAGAAGCTCGCTCACGAAAAGGAAGAAGACAAGGAGAAACTATCACTTGATGATCTGCTCCCCGACAAGTATAAAGAGTATCGAGGTGTGTTCGAAAAGGCAGCATCAAAGAGGTTTCCCGAATCAAGGCCATGGGATCACGTGATAGAACTCAAGCCGGACTTCATCCCCAAAGACTGCAAGGTCTACCCGATCACCCCGGCGGAACAAAAGAAGCTAGACGAATTCATCGACGATAACTTGAGAAAGGGGTACATCACCCCATCCAAATCTCCGATGGCATCGCCATTTTTCTTCGTGGCAAAAAAAGACTCCGACGCCCTCAGGCCGTGCCAAGACTATCGGTATCTGAACGAGGGGACCATCAAGAACTCTTACCCACTGCCATTAATCGGCGATCTGCTGGATAAACTGAAAGGGGCAAAGTGGTTCACCAAGTTGGACATCAGATGGGGTTATCACAACGTCAGGATCAAAAAGGGAGATGAATGGAAAGCAGCGTTCAAGACTAACAAGGGGCTGTTCGAGCCCAAGGTTATGTTTTTCGGTCTCTGCAACTCCCCGGCGACTTTCCAGGCCATGATGAATGACATCTTCAGGGACATGCTGAACGAAGGCTGGCTGGTGATATACATGGACGACATTCTCATCTTCTCCAAAGACAAGAAAGAACACGAGGAGAGAACGAAAAGAGTCTTGGCAAGGCTTAGGGAAAACGATCTATACCTGAAACCGGAAAAGTCTAGGTTCGACGTACAGGAGGTCGAATTCCTTGGCCTAATCCTGCGACCGGACCAATTAGCTATGGACCCGACCAAGCTGAGCGGAATAAGGGACTGGCCAGCCCCGACCAACGTAAAGGGAGTTAGATCGTTCCTGGGCTTCGGGAACTTCTATAGAAGATTCATCGGCAATTTCGCCGCGATCACCAAACCGTTAAATGACTTAACAAGAAAAGACCAGCCATTCGACTGGACTAACGAATGCCAAAGGGCGTTCAACTTATTAAAAAAGAAGTTCTCTGAGGCACCAGTATTGCTGATGCCCGACGCAGAGAAACCATTCGTAGTCGAAAGCGACACTTCGAAGTACGCAACGGGCGCTGTACTAAAGCAAACCGACTCTAACGGAGATTGGCACCCTTGTGGGTATATCTCCCACTCCCTTACAGCAACCGAACGAAACTACGAAATCTACGATCGGGAATTATTGGGAATTATACGGGCACTCGAGACCTGGAGACACTATCTCCAGGGATCAAAACACGCGACTACGATCTTGTTGGATCATAAAAACTTAATGTATTTCAGGACAGCACGAAAATTGAATCGGCGACAGGCCAGGTGGAGCCTCTTCCTGTCGCAATTCAACCTAAAATTAGTACACGTCCCCGGGAAAATGATGGTCCAGTCTGACGCCCTATCATGGAGGGGAGATCACATCCCCGATATCGACAACGATAACGACGATATCACCCTGCTCAAGGACGAGATCTTCGCATGGACGATCGACACCGAACTAAAGGAAGTGCTAACTGGAAGCATGATGAAAGATGACTTACTAAAAGAAATAGTAAGAGCAATCAAAGAAGGAGGAACACCACCGATCAAGTCGGCGGTAGAAGACTGGAGGATGGAAGATGATGGGACAGTCTTCTTCAAAGACCGATGCTACGTCCCTGATGACAAAGAATTGAGAAGGAAGATTGTGGAAAAGTACCACGACAATTTACTTACAGGACACCCCAGCCGATTCCAAACTCTTGAACTGGTGCGAAGGGATTACTGGTGGCCAGGGATGACCATCTTCATCCGAAACTACGTGGATGGCTGCGCGACCTGCCAACAGATGAAGGTGAACACTCACCCAACAACACCTGGACTATCTCCGATCAAATCTAACGCCACACGACCATTCGCTCTAGTAACGATGGATTTCATTACTGATCTCCCAATAAGCAACGGATCTGATACAATCATGGTCGTGGTAGACCATGGTCTTACTAAGGGGGTGATTTTCATCCCCTGCAACAAGAGCATCGATGTGCTAGGGGCAGCCGACCTTTATTTACATAACGTATTTAAGAGATTCGGCCTCCCGGACAAGATCATATCCGACCGAGATCCTCGCTTTGCCTCTAAGGCTTTTCAAGAACTAGGAAGACTCTTGGGAATAAGGCTAGCAATGAGTACAGCCTATCACCCACAAACTGATGGGGAGACCGAGAGGGTTAATCAGGAACTCGAAATCTACCTCCGAATCTTCTGTGCCAACAAACCTTCGCAATGGAAGAACCACCTCACCACCGCCGAGTTCACACACAATCAGAAACACCACTCGGCCATCAAAAACACCCCATTTTACGTGATGATGGGAGCTCATCCTAGAGCCATTCCCACAACTTATCTAAAAACTAACGTACCGGCTACTGAACAGTGGATAGCCGAACTAGGAAATGTACGGCGGGAGGCCCTAGTGGCCCATGAACTCTCCCGACAGGTGATGATCGGGCGAAATGGACAAGGATTCCGCCCATTCACCATAGGAGAAAAGGTCTGGCTTGACTCAAGGAACTTGAAGCTAGGGTACCCAACCAGGAAGCTCACCCCTAGACGAGAGGGACCCTTCCCCATCACATGGGTGATTTCATCTCACGTCTACGAACTAAAGCTCCCCCCTCAGTGGAGGATCCACCCTGTATTTCACACTTCTTTACTCTCACGCTTCAAAGAGAATGACACCCACGGACCGAACCCGCTTCCTCCAACACCCGATCTGATCAAAGGAGAGCTTGAACATGAGGTGGAGGCTATCTTGGCGCATAAGGGAAGGGGTAAGAGAATGCGGTTCTTAGTGAAATGGAAAGGGTACGGCTCAGCAGAAAATACCTGGGAACCACCGATTCACTTAAAGAACGCGGCTGAATTATTGGGAGAATACAAATCCACCCACAACCTCCTCTAAACATGAGCCACCCTCTACACTTCTTTATGAACGTCACACCCGACCCTGACCCTGTCAGGACTTTTGAGCTTATTCTCAGCTTCGTCCGAGACACGGACGGTATCAGAAACGAAGAGAGATTATTAGCCGTAACCCAAGACCGTGCCCTCCTCCATAGCACTACCCAGAACCTCTTCGAAACTTACAGGGCTATCTCCCGACTCCAACGGGTATTTCGACGATTGACCGAGGAAGCATATTACCTCGACTTGCTGCCACTAATGAGAAGTCTAGACGAACAAGCGCTCCGATACAGACCCGGAGAATGGGTCCCCACGCCTCAACAGATCTTTATTATTGAACCACTCGACGACGAAGAACAAGAAGAAATGCCGATATCTACGTCCCCACATCCTCCTCTTCCACCCTACGACCCACAGTCTCCACTGAGATGAACACCCATGCCATACCCCGCCCAAACCGCCGCCCCCAAGCCTGCGCCTGCACCACCGTGGATGAGAAACTCGGTCTGCTTCACCTGCACTCAGGTGGGGCACTTTTCATCGCACTGCCCCCAATACCAGTGCCCTCACTGCCGACGGTGGCGACCAGAACACTCGGCGCTTTTCTGCCCGAATAACCCCTCACATGACATTCCGCCACGTCATCGCACGACTTAGAGCTAGCCACCATGCTCTACAACTCACATGTCATCATCGCTCTCGGCGCCATATTCGGCGCGTCAATTCTTATTATATTCTTTTGCTATATGCTCATTTTATTCAAAATCGTCACCGCTCCGCGCCTCCCTCAACTCACCTCGATCCTCACTGGAACCTCAGTTCGTTTCGCCGGAGGGGGAGACATTGAGCTGCCGACTTGGGTTTATGGCCACGATACCCCGACTCCCACTTCCTTCTCTACATTCACCGCGACAACCAACGACGGGGCGTCTTTCGACCCAATGCAGACGATGAGGCCTTAATTTCGAGTGGGACTCGAAACGTTGAGGGGAAGCTAATGTTACGAGAGACCTGCGCAGATGGGGGAATTCAATTTTCTATTGTCTTTATTGTCTTGTATCACGTACGTCCCATGTTATTGTCCTTACTCTTTTGTCTCGGCAACGCATGTCTTTACTCTGTGCCTTTTACCTTCTCATGCTATTGTAGTGTACTGCAGATGCCTATTGTTTTTATTGTCTTTATGGTCCTTACCATCCTTACTGTTCTCGATCTCGCTTGTACTATTTAATGCAACGAATATACGACTGGTCAGCTAGCTTGACCTAGTCCTTTCTACAACTCCTATCGAGTCGTGATCTAAGCCTTAGCTCAACCGACGCTTACGAGCCTCGGTGAATCTTGAAACTCTCTGAATATCGTTGCTCACAAGCTTCGATTATATTTTGATCTAGGAGTTATTGACCATAACACCGACACCATATGAACATTTACTGCACACAAAAACACCCAAGGATTGGAAAAGGGCAGAATCCACACGATCATTGGGATACAATGGCTTCTCAGACCGCAGAAAACAGGAGATTGCACAGCAGATGCGTGAGAAGGAGGCGAAGGATAAAGTTATATGAAGCAGGTGCATCAAAATTGCTTGGCTGTGATGGAAATGTCTTGACACGGTGATGATACCCGACCTGGAAATCTAGAAAAAACCTGTTAAAAGCCTTTTGTAGTATAATGCAGGCTAGAGGAAGGGTGCGAGGTGGTACTAAATATCACCGCTAATACCAAAATGTTGTTTTAGTGATGCGAAATGGTAAAGACGTGATGAATAGCCTTTTGAAAGCGTACAAAGATGTTCAAAAATGTTTGAAATTGGTTCAAAGACGTGCGAAGTAGTTCAAAATAAGTTCTAATGTGTTTGAAGTTGTTCAGGTGAGTTCGAGGGGGTTCAAAGGTATTTGACTGGCATCGATATATGTCTTGACAAATGAATATAGCCATTACGAGCTGGGTTTTTAGTGACAATAGGCATTGATGAGTTGAGAACGAATACAAAAGTTTGAGGAAGTTCACGATATTTCGCAGAACTTAGTAATTCAATGCGAGGTAAGACTCAAGAGAATTGCTCTTAAATCTGACTATATTGGAGAGGGTAACTGGTTCTCTGTTGTTCTATGTAAATAGTACAAGTTTATATACATTTTGAAGAGATACTACCAAAAAGGGGAATATAATAAAGGGCAATATGTGCAATAATAAAGGATTTGTCCCAGTATAGTAAGAGTTCTTGTCCTATTGATTTAATATATCATGAAACATAAAAACCACACTTATCGCATTCTAACTCTCTTGTAATCTCTCCTCGTGTCCGGTAGTGCTCTATATGTGACTAAATAGCTTACTCCGGTTAAGCATCGTGTATCGAAAGTGTTTGAGGACAGCTATATGGCTGCCGAAGTTGTTCGAAATATTGCAAAGCCATTCGAAATGTTGCGAAATGGTTCGAAAGCATTCGAAATAGTTCGAAGTCATCCAAAATAGTGCGAAATAAGTCGAAAATAGTTTGAAGTCGATTTCGTAATGTTTGTAGTGGTTCGGAAGGTCTGTCATAGTGTGTCAATACGATTGGAAACTTTGCTCAGACCTTAGAGCACGCAGTAGACCTATCATCCTCCCCCTTACTGAAATTCTGACTGTCCCAGTCAGCCGATTGAAGTCATGTGCAGAATGTGTGATCGTGTTGAAAACTTAGCGAGGTTCGAAATACTTCTCATTCTTCTTCTCTCTGTCACCTCTTCATCATCGCATACTAGCTTTCATAATGTCTCTCCTTGCCGAACTAAACGTTGAAGTTATCGAGTACTTAAAGTTGATGCCCGAGCATGGTGTCACAGAAGATATCGATTTCGAAGTCTGGGGGTGGGGTTTCTGCGAGAAAATGGTATGTGTTGTCTTCATTTTGTTCTATGTTCTCTAAATTTGCATTTTGTAGGTGGAGTATGATGAACTCGCAAACAATTTGGGTGAGGAACATGATGCGACCATACAAAATGTTGTAGAAGAGGTATTCGAGCTTTTCAAACTGATGGCTCGACGCGAGTGGCTTTCGTGGGGCACAAAACTATTATTCATAGATCTAGAGGAAGAGATCGAATGCAAGACAAAGAAGGAGGAAGCAAAACAGGTTTGAAAGGAGAAGAAGGCAGTGAAGAAGGCAAACATCGATGGTCGATGGAGAGCATTGGCAGATGCTCGAAATGTGGCTCTAGCTGCATTTCGTGCTAAAATGATTCGGAAGGAAGATTTGCAGAAGAGAAACGTGGAGTTTGAGGCTGAGGCGAGTGCTATCGAGAGGGAGGAGGCTGGCGAAGGTGACAAAAATGAGGGCGAGGAGCTGTCTATAGTAAGGGTAGCGAAGCGGAAAATAGTAAAGGTCAATGAGGAGGAAGATGGAGAGGAGGAGGTTGAGGGGATAGGATCGGCAGAGCAGGCAAGGGTCGAAACAAGCAGACTCCTCGATTTCAAGGGCCTTGTGAGTGTTTTACTGACTTTTGAGGAGTTTTTGAGGTACTAAATGTTTCATAGTGCGATAGATGTGCTGGGTTCAAGTGCCAGCTGCGCTGTATCATCAAGGAGGGTGCCCCAAAGTGTTTCAAATGCACCCAGGAGGCGCAGGGGTGCTATTGGGGTGGGGTGTTGAGGCGAGGGCTTCGCAAAGGCGAAGTGAAGAAATTCGGGAGCGCGAAATGGGATTCGCGCACGAAATTAGGTACGAAGTCTGTTCATAACTGCTTCGAAGTAATTGCTAACTAGTTTTCGAATGTTGCAGTTCGTTGAATCCGTCTTGTGGGCCCTGTAGAGAGCGTCAAGCTGATAGCGGGGCCTTCGAAGCCATCGAAGGGGAAGGCAAAGGCAAAGGTGAGGGAGTCGCGGGCGGTCGAGGATGTCAAGGAAGAATGGGCAGTGCGGCGTCAAATTATCACTGGAAATCTGGCACAGAAGAAGGTGGAGATGGAGGTGCTTGGGATGGAGATTGAAATGTTGAAGGAAATGCTAGAGGATTAGAGTGAAAGCTTTTATTGTATTTCTTTTTGAATTTAAATTTGGATCTTCTGAGTATAGTTATTCATTTCCAAAGTTTCGAAAGCCTTCAAAAGTATGTTTGTTGAGGTTTGAGGGTATTTGAGGCTTTTGGAGACGTTCGAAGTTGATATCGAGAAGATTCGGCAAAAGCGAAATAGTCATACGGTATCTTCAAAAAATAGCGAGGTCGCGATCGAGGTGAGTGAAGGTATACATGGGCGCATAAAGGCAAAATTTGTCGAGGCTGTTGTGAAGAATGTCGAGGATAATAAAATGTTTTAGATAAATAGAACTAGATTGAGATGCGAAAATGAGAAACAAAATATGCAAAGTTGATCTATGTCGATGGTTTTAACCATGATCATAATAATCGAGTCGAGCAACTGGTCGAATCAAAATAGGATGCGAAATCGAGGGGGCGAAAACGAAGTCGAGGAGATTTTTGTTAGCGATGGATGTAAGCAAATTTTTGAGGATAAGGGGTAGACGAATCTTGAGGCGATGGCTGTAGGTATGCAATGGGGATGGAGCTTCAAGTGCTATATTGTACTTCGAAGGTGAATGCGAACATGAAACTAGTGTCAAGGGTGAAGGTGATATCAAAATAGATGATGAGATGGCAGATGGCGCAGGCGACGAGATCAAAGATGAAAATATTGGTAGTGGTGAGCGGCAGGTCAAGGTTGAAATAGGCAACGATGGGGGCGAATGTGACAAAGATATCGGGGGCGAGATCGAGTTCGAAGCTGACAAAGGTGCGATTATCGAAGTGGACTGGGGTGGAACTACCGAAGGCAAAGACAATTGGATTGGAATGGATGTGGGCGAGGAAGCTGGGATGCTGCGATGAAGACCAGGAGGCACAACATGATGATTTTGAGCTGCGACATTTTCTCGTTCGAGGGCAAGCTGTTTTTTGAGGGCCAATTCCTGTTCGAGGGCTGCAATATGAACTTCGAAGTCATTGGAAGTGTTTGAGCTGTGAGGTATACTGTCAGACGCTGAATTAGATGTAGTTGAAGGTGTGATATCGGCAATGAACGAGGTTGAGATGGGTACTTCGGGTGTTGATGGGGTCGAATTCGAAGCTGCGATAACCGATGCTAAGTTTGACATGAAATGTTCAATGATGTGTGAAACGTCTTCGGAATCAGTTGATGTACTAGTACTCGACATCGAAATCGATGGCTGGGGGATGGAGTACAAATTCGAGGATGCTATCGAAAATTTCACAGTGTCGTAAATATCGTTCAGCATATATGGGTCATCAGGATAATGATCAGGAAACTTTACTTCCAGGCGATCCGCAATTCTAGTCCGTAAGTCTGTTTGAAGGCCTTGAAGAAAAACTCAACTCTGTTCGGCTTCTGAAAGTCTACATTTCGATCGAAGGAAGCTGGTGATCTTGTAGAATGACCTGTAATAAGCTCCTAAATCATTTTTATCCAAAATACCAGTGCGAATCTGTTTGTTAACGAGTTTATCCATGTCCAAAATGCTGTATCTTTGTTCGTCTTCTATTTTGGGGTAGAATTTGAATACTGCAGTGCAAAATTCATCGAATGAAGTGCTGGGTTTGTACTCTGGAAGCGATTCCCAGAGGTCGTAAGAATCGAAATCAATGTATCTGCAAGCATGTTGCTTCTTCAAGTTGTGATCTGTAATACCACAAGTTATAAACAAAACTTCGAGATCTTCGAAGTAATTTCGAAGTTCTTTAGGTTGTCTCAAATCGAATTTCGGAGCTGTCATATGACCGGGAGCTGGCATAAAAATTGTTGACATGTTCGAGGTAGATTATGAAAATCGCAAGGTTGAAATTCATGCAGTGTCGTGTTTCGTATGTTTTCGAGGTCGAAGATGGTAGCAAGGTTGTATGTATGAAAGGTGATATAATGCGAAATAATTTTATCGAGGTCGAAAAAGTGTATCGAGATCTCCTGGTTGTTCAGGAGGGTTGGAGGCAAAGCGAGTTCAGTGCTAAGTCGAGATCATTGAGCCCCCTTTAGGTAAAACCAGTGGTGAAAAGAGTGGAGGTTCAACGATGAAATGATCTAGAAACCCCTCATGGTGGGCTCTAAAATGATGATACTCGACCTGGAAATCTAGAAAAAACCTGTTAAAAGCCTTTTGTAGTATAACTCAGGCTAGAGGAAGGGTGCGAGGTGGTACTAAATATCACTGCTAATACCAAAACGTTGTTTTAGTGATGCGAAATGGTAAAGACGTGACGAATAGCCTTTTGAAAGCATACAAAGATGTTCAAAAATGTTCAAAATTGGTTCGAAGACATGCAAAGTAGTTCGAAATAAGTTCGAATGTGTTCAAAGTTGTTTGGGTGAGTTCAAGGGGGTTCAAAGGTATTTGACTGGCATTGATATATGTCTTGACAAACAAATATAGCCGTTACGAGCTGGGTTTTTAGTGATGATAGGCGTTGACGAGTTGAGAATGAATATGAAAGTTCGAGGAAGTTCGCGATATTTCGCAGAACTTAGTGATTCAACGCAAGGTAAGACTCAAGAGAATTGCTCTTAAATCTGACTATATTGGAGAGGGTAACTGGTTCTCTGTTGTTCTATGTAAATAGTACAAGTTTATATACATTTTGAAGAGATAGTACCAAAAAGGGGAATACAATAAAGGGCAATATGTGCAACAATAAAGGATTTGTCCCAGTATAGTAAGAGTTCTTATCCTATTGATTTAATATATCATGAAACATAAAAACCACACTTATCGCATTCTAACTCTCTTGTAATCTCTCCTCGTGTCTGGTAGTGCTCTATATGCAACTAAATAGCTTACTCCGGTTAAGCATCATGTATCGAAAGTGTTTGAGGACAGCTATATGGCTGCCGAAGTTGTTCAAAATATTGTAAAGTTGTTCGAAATGTCACTAAATGGTTCGAAAGTGTTTGAAATAGTTCAAAGTCATCCGAAATAGTGCAAAATAAGTCAAAAATAGTTCAAAGTCGATTTCATAATGTTCGTAGTGGTTTGGAAGGTCTGTCGTAGTGTGTCAATACGATTGGAAACTTTGCTCAGACCTTAGAGCGCGCAGTGGACCTATCAATGGGCAAAACAGTGAAGGGGCTGCGAAGTTTCAGTCCTTCTTCACCATTGCCCCCCCTCGACAAAATACTCCATCCCACCCTCCCTCCATTCCTGAAACAAGCTGACCTGCCAATAACAAAGCCCCAGATGGCAATGTCTCAGATGGCATTCTTCAAGGCTACCTGTCAGATCAGAGCAACGTCAGGGCTGATGATGATGATGACGATGAGGGATGGAGTGATGATGGGGATAGATCTGCAGCAAGCATGACCCTGCAAGCACTGGGCATATCATTTGGTGTTAGGGTCCCACCCTAGCCCAAGCAGTGAAAGCTTGATGTTCCTGCTCGAGAAGTATGCAAGTGGGCATATGATGAGCAGAGGCAGCAGGTGGAAAGGGGTTTTCAAGATATTGAGAAGATGGTAGCATCAAAATGGGTGGCATTCGATGTGGGCCAAAATGGGTTGCAGGCATATCGTGCTCGGGCGATTCAGAGCTGTTTGCATATGGTGGTCAAAAATGGCCAAGGGCTGATCGAAGCATCAGAGCATGCTGCCGAAGGCCAAGGATTTGCTCCGAGTTGGGGTGGACATACAGTGCGGCAATGGGTTGCCAGGTGGTTGAAATCTCATGAGCTTCCCACTTCACAAAGAGGCCATCACCAGAAGGTTTTTTCATTGCTGGATGACCCCGATGTCTGTACCAAATTGTACTCTTATCTCCAGATGAACAAATGGTCCATGAATCCACAAAAACTCGCTGACTTCACAAAAAATAAACTCCTTCCTGATGAGTCAAAGAAGTATCTCCGCCATGTCATCTCGAAGGAGATGCCAGCTGGCCTCAAAAAATATATGGAACTTGAGTTGTTTCCCCGTATTCAGCTGAAGGTTGTGAGAGGGATATCACTCAAAACTGCGCGCCGATGGCTTCATAAGAAAGGCTTCAAATATACAGCTCACAAGAAGGCTTTGTATTATGATGGCCATGAGCATGAGGATGTGGTCGATTACCAACAGAATGTTTTCCTGCCCACCATGAAGAAATTCGAGTCACGCCTTGTGGGATACATGGTGGGGAATGTCGAGAAGGAGGTAGAACTTCAATTGGCACCTGGTGAAAGGAAAATCATCCTTGTGGCCCACGATGAGATGACAGCACAAGCGAATGATGGAGCAACGATGTCTTGGGTCTGGCAGGGGGAACAGCCATTGAAGAAGAAAGGTGTTGGTCATGGGTTGCATCAATCAGATGTGATCTGCTCAACGAAAGGCTGGTTGAGCGAAGCCAGTCAAACTCTGGAGTATGGGAAAAATTATGATGGTTACTGGAATGGTGAACTCTTTGTAAAACAGGTATGGCTGGATGCAATGAACATGTGCAGAATTTTACTGATTGACTTCAAAGCTTCATGAGAGAATTATTCCTGCCTTCGAGCAGGTGCACGGGCCTGAGTAACAAGCACTCATTATGGTCGACAACTCACAAGGTCATTCAGCATATGCCGAAGATGCGCTTCTCACATCACGTATGAACATGAAGCCCAGTGGCAAGCAGGCATCACTCCAACATGGATGGTACATGATCAATGATGAGAAAACTTCTCAAGCAATGAGCTTCCCTGCAGATCACCATGACTTTCTGGGTCAGCCAAAGGGAATGAAACAGATCCTTCTCGAGTGGGGCTTGTGGAAAAACGGGCTGGTAATGCAGTGCAAGAAGGTGAAGGATGGATCCGGGGTAAATGTGCATTGGGGCCACTCGCTGTTGTGCCAAGTGCATTCTTGATCTGCAGCCAGATTTTCAGAAACAGCAGTCTCTCGTCTAGGAGGTCATTGAAGCAGCCGGACACTTGTGCATTTTTCTTCCCAAGTTTCATTGCGAACTGAACTTCATAGAATTTTTTTGGGGTGCTGTCAAGAGATATCTGTGGATGCACTGTGATTACACCTTTACGACCCTGCAGGAGAATATGCCGAATGCACTCGCATCAGTTCCAATCGAGACCATCCGGAAATGGGAGCACAGGATGAAACAGTGGATAGAGGCATATCGGAGTGGACTTGGGGCAAAAGAGGTTCAAATTCAGGTCAAGAACTTCAGCTCCAGACGCTACGCTGATAGGTCCACTGTGTACTGTAAGGTCTGAGCAAAGTTTCCAATCGTATTGACACACTACGACAGACCTTCCAAACCACTACGAACATTATGAAATTGACTTCGAACTATTTTTGACTTATTTCGCACTATTTCGGACGACTTCGAACTATTTCGAACACTTTCAAACCATTTTGTGACATTTCGAACAACTTCGCAATACTTCGAACAACTTTGGCAGCCATATAAGCCGTCCTCAAACACTTTTGATACACGATGCTTAACAGGAGTAAGCTATTTAGTCGCATATAGAGTACTACCGGACACGAGGAGAGATTACAAGAGAGTTAGAATGCGATAAGTGCAGTTTTTATGTTTCATGATATATTAAATCAATAGGACAAGAACTCTTACTATACTGGGACAAAGTATGTTTCAATTATTGTCATTTCTCATTTGTTTTTACAATTTACAAAGTCCTTTATTGTTGCACATATTGCCCTTTATTGTATTCCCCTTTTTGGTACTATCTCTTCAAAATGTATATAAACTTGTACTATTTACATAGAACAACAGAATAATGGGGAAGAGAACCAGTTACCCTCTCACTATCATCAAATTTAAAAATTGTTCTCTTTAGTCTTATCTTCACATCATATCTCTAAAGTTCTGCGAAATATCATGAACTTCCTCGAAACTATCGTATTCGCTCTCCATTTTATCGCCCATCGCCTACCGTCATTCGACAAACACTTCACATTCGTTAAACTTGCTCTTCGATATACCTCGAACCTTTTCGAACTTATTCGAACTTCTTCGGACTACTTCGCACGACTTCGAACCTCTTCGAACCTTTTTTGAACCTATTTCGCACATCTTTGAACCTCTTTGAACCTTTTTTGAACACCTTCGTATGCCTATACAGACTATTATCCACAGCCCTTACCATTTCACATCACTAAACATTACGCTTTGGTCTCAGCGGTAATATCTAGTACCACCTCGCACCCTTCCTCTGGCCTGTGTTATACCATCTGAAGCCATTAGTAGGTTTTGTTTGGGTTTCCAGGTTGAGTATCATCATTTTGGAGCCCACTGTGAGGGGTTTCTAGATCATTTCATCGTTGAACCTCCACTCTTTTCACCACCGGTTTTACCTAAAGGGGGCTCAATGATCTCGACTTAGCACTGAACTCGCTTTGCTTCCAACCCTTCTGAACAACCAGGAGATCTTGATACACTTTTTCGACCTCGATAAAATTATTTTGCATTATATCGCCTTTCGTACATACAACCTCGCTACCATCTTCGACCTCGAAAACATATGAAACACGACACTGCATGAATTTCGACCTCGCGATTTTCATAATCTACCTCGAACATGTCGACAATTTTTATGCCAGCTCCCGGTCATATGACAACTTTGAAATTCGATTTGAGACAACCTAAAGAACTTCGAAATTACTTCGAAGATCTCGAAGTTTTGTTTATAACTTGCAGTATTACAGATCACAACTTGAAGAAGCGACATGCTTGCAGATACATTGATTTCGATTCTTATAACCTCTGGGAATCACTTCCAGAGTACGAACCCGGCACTTTGTTCGATGAATTTTGCACCACAGTATTCAAATTCTACCCCGAAATAAAAGATGAACAAAGATACAGCATTTTGGACATGGATAAACTCATTAACAAACAGATTCGCACTGGTATTTTGGACAAAAACAATTTAGGAGCTTATTACAGGTCATTCTACAAGATCACCAGCTTCCTTCGATTGAAACGTAGACTTTCAGAAGCTGAACAGAGTCGAGTTTTTCTTCGAGGCCTTCAAACGGACTTACGGACTAGAATTGCGGATCGCCTGGAAGTAAAGTTTCCTGATCATTATCCTGATGACCCATATACACTGAACGACATTTATAACACCACGAAATTTTCGATAGCATCCTCGAATTTGTACTCCATCCCCCAGCCATCGATTTCGATGTCGAGTACTAGCACATTGACTGATTCTGAAGACATTTTGCACACCATTGAACATTTCGCGTCAAACTTCGCATCAGTTATTGCAGCTTCGAATTCGACCCCATTAGCATGCGAAGTACCTGTTTCAACCTCATTCATCGCCGATATCGCACCTTCGACTACATCTAATTCGGCATCTGACAGTATACCTCACAGCTCGAACACTTCCAACAACTTTGAAGTTCGTATTGCAGCCCTCGAACAGGAATTGGCCCTCGAAAAACAGCTTGCCCTCGAACGAGAAAATGTCGCAGCTCAAAATCGTCATGTTGCACCTCCTGGTCTTCATTGCAGCATCCCAGCTTCGTCACCCACGTCCATTCCAATCCAATCATCTTCACCTTCAGTAGTTCCACCCCAGTCCACTTCGATAATCGCACCTTCGTCAGCTTCGAACTCGATCTCGCCCCCAATATCTTTGTCGCATTTGCCCCCACCATTTCCTATTTCAACCTTGACCTGCCGCTCACCACTACCAATATTTTCATCTTCGATCTCGTCGCCTGCGCCATCTGCCATCTCATCATCTATTTTGATATCACCTTTGCCCTTGACACTAGTTTCATGTTCGCATTCACCTTTGAAGTACAATATAGCACTTGAAGCTCCATCCCCATTGCATATCTACAGCCATCGCCTCAAGATTCGTCTACCCCTTATCCTCAAAAATTTGCTTACATCCATCGCTAACAAAAATCTTCTCGACTTCGTTTTCGCCCCCTCGATTTCGCATCCTATTTCGATTCGACCAGTTGCTCGACTCGATTATTACGATCATGGTTAAAACCATCGACATAGATCAACTTTGCATATTTTGTTTCTCATTTTCGCATCTCAATCTAGTTCTATTTATCTAAAACATTTTATTATCCTCGACATTCTTCACAACAGCCTCGACAGATTTTGCCTTTATGCGCCCATGTATACCTTCACTCACCTCGATCGCGACCTCGCTATTTTTTGAAGATACCGTATGACTATTTCGCTTTTGCCGAATCTTCTCGATATCAACTTCAAACGTCTCCAAAAGCCTCAAATACCCTCAAACTTCAACAAACATACTTTTGAAGGCTTTCAAAACTTCAGAAATGAATAACTATACTCAGAAGATCCAAATTTAAATTCAAAAAGAAATACAATAAAAGCTTTCACTCTATTCCTCTAGCATTTCCTCCAACATTTCTATCTCCCTCCCAAGCACCTCCTCCTCCACCTTCATCTCAGCCAATCTAGTTGCCAGCACTCGATGATGAATGCCAGCCTCATCCAAATCCTCAGCCTCCTCGAAACCACGTGACTCCCTCGCCTTCGCCTTTCCCTTCCCCTTCGATGACTTTTTCATTTCCTTTGACGATTTCGAAGGACCCGCTATCAGCTCGAGATCTTCGAATGGGCCCACGACCCGAATTCGACATACTACAAGATTCGAAAACAAGTCAGTAAATGCTTCGAAACAATTATGAATGAATTTTGTACCTTTTCTTGGGTGCAAATCTCATTTCGTGCCCTTGAACTTCTTCACCTTGCCTTTGCGAAGCCCTTGCCTCGACACACCCTTCCAATAGCAGCCCTGCACCTCCTGGGTGCATTTTGCACACTTTGGGGTGCCCTTCTTGACTATACATCACGGCTGGGACTTGAACCCAGTGCATCTATTGCACTACGAAACATTTAGTACCTCAAAAACTCCTCGAAGATCAGTAAAACACTCACAGGGCCCTCAAAATCGAGGAGCCCACTAGTTTTGACCCTGGCTCACTTTGCCAACTCTACCCCCTCAACTCCCTCCTCTGCATCTTCTTCCTCGTCGACCGATACTGCTTTTCACTTCGCCACCAGCACCACAGGCAGCTTGTCCTCATCTACATCTTCGTCTTTCTCCCCAGCCTCTGCCCTCTCGATTGCCTCTGCCTCAGCTGCAAGCTGCGCATCTCTTTGCTGCAGCTCTTCCTTCGATAATGATTTGGCATGAAACACAGCAAGAGCCACATTTCGAGCCTTGGCCAACGCGGTCCTTCGCCTCTCAATTTTCATCTTCTTCGCTGCCTTCTTCTCCTCTCGAGCTCGTTTCGCATTTTCCTCCCTCTTCTCCTGTTCGACCTGATCCACTAGATCTACAAATAGCAGCCCCCTGCCCCACGAAATCCACTTGCATTGGGCCATTGGGTTAAAAATTTCGAAGACCTCGTCAACGACCTTTTGGACGGCCAAGTCGCGTTCTTCTGCCAAGTCGTCCGCAAGCTCATCATATTCTTTCTACAAAACACAAATATAGCACACTAAACACAAGTACAAACAGGAAGCCCACCATTTTCTCATAAAAACCCCGCCCCCAGACTTTGAAGTCAGCATCCTCGGTGATGCCTTGTTCAGGCATCGATTTCGCATATTCGAGTACTTCGACATTGAGATCGGCAAGGAGAGACATTACAAAAGCTAGTATGCGATGATATAGAGGTGATGGATGAAAGAAGAAGAACGAGAAGTATTTCGAACATCGCTAAGTTTTCAACACGATCATGCATTTCGCACGTGACTTCGATCGGCTGACTGGGACAGTCAGGATTTCAGTAAGGGGGAGGATGATAGGTCCACTGTGCACTCTAAGGTCTGAGCAAAGTTTCCAATCGTATTGACACACTACGACAGACCTTCCAAACCACTATGAACATTACGAAATTGACTTCAAACTATTTTTGACTTATTTCGCACTATTTCGGATGACTTCGAACTATTTCGAACACTTTTGAACCATTTCGCGACATTTCGAATGACTTCGCAATACTTCGAACAACTTCAGCGGCTGTATAAGCTGTCCTCAAACACTTTCGATACATGATGCTTAACTGGAGTAAGCTATTTAGTCGCATATAGAGCACTACCAGACACGAGGAGAGATTACAAGAGAGTTAGAATGCGATAAGTGCAGTTTTTATGTTTCATGATATATTAAATCAATAGGACAAGAACTCTTACTATACTGGGACAAAGTATGTTTCAATTATTGTCATTTCTCATTTGTTTTTACAATTTACAAAGTCCTTTATTGTTGCACATATTGCCCTTTATTGTATTCCCCTTTTTGGTACTATCTCTTCAACATGTATATAAACTTGTACTATTTACATAGAACAACAGAATAATGGGGAAGAGAACCAGTTACCCTCTCGCTATCATCAGATTTAAAAATCGTTCTCTTTAGTCTTATCTTCACATCATATCTCTAAAGTTCTGCAAAATATCGCAAACTTCCTCGAAACTATCGTATTTGCTCTCCGTTTTATCGCCCATCACCTACTGCCATTCGACAAACACTTCACATTCGTTAAACTCACTCTTCGATATACCTCGAACCTTTTCGAACTTATTCGAACTTCTTCGGACTACTTTGCATGACTTCGAACCTCTTCGAACCTTTTTTGAACCTATTTTGCACATCTTTGAACCTCTTTGAACCTTTTTCGAACACCTTCGTATGCCTATACAGACTATTATCCACAGCCCTTACCATTTCACATCACTAAACATTACGCTTTGGTCTCAGCGGTGATATCTAGTACCACCTCGCACCCTTCCTCTGGCCTGTGTTATACCATCCGAAGCCATTAGTAGGTTTTGTTTGGGTTTCCGGGTTGAGTATCATCAACACATCTCACAGAAGGATTCCCGAGTCAGTAGCAAGACGGTTTGATACTTAAATTACCATTTTGGGACATGGCGGCGGAATTCGTCGGCCCCCAAAAAAAAACTCCCCCAGTTTTGAGTATTTTGACAATCGGTCTAGTAGTTTTGTTCCTATGATAGAAAGGAGCATTTCTACTAAAGGAATAAGGATTTTGGTGCTTTGTCAGACTGGGATTTTGCTTGTACAAAAGTAGCGGTGACTAAGCGAACTGCACCATACATAATCTATCAATGTATCATAGCATGTGTGTAAAGATGTTTATATATCTTAGCATGTACATAAATACCACCAATATAAACACCACATGTGTGCCAAAGGCATTCAAAAAGCTTGTTACCATATGATTTGATGGACTAAACATTACATAATTACAAGTTGTGCCGGCACGGTAATAGTGTGTTGAAGTTGCGGTTGAATCTCGGAAAAAGTACTGTGGAAATTAATTTCTTTTACCGTGCCCCCGTGACTGGTTCGTAGTCTGCTAACAGCATAATCTATAATCTAGAATTCTTTTTGATTTTTAGTTCTCTATTTGCATCTGTTAACCCCGACTAGAGCTTCCCAATAAGGCAACGAGGTCACTCACACCGCGGCAACACTAGTGAAAAAGCCGTAACAGCGGGGGAATACTTGGGGAAAACAACTTTTTGGTACTTTGATCAGAGGCACTGGAGAACATACAAGTTAAACAATGTTCAAATGATTTAAAGTTTACGGGCTTTGTTTACCATGTTACTAGGTGCACCCTGCAGATGAAATACGGACAGGTATGGACCCGCATCTTCCTCGCGATGTTGTAATTATGTAACCTGCGTTACTCCCACAGTCGATCAAATATTGCCATACGAGCCTTCGTGTACAACCACCGGTCGCGCTAATCACTGGTGGTGATACGACGGAGTACCTCGGCCTGAGGTACCCCATTGAATTTACAAATACGTGAGGTATTTCAATAATGCAAACATCACTGGTAAACCTGCCTCGGGCTGCTTCTCTGTGTAATGAGCTCCACCACACTGCTTCGCCAACACCTCCGGGCGACAGGTTACTCACAAAGTTCGGATGCTTATGCACCGTAGTTTTGTCCCATATCTAATCTCAACTTACACACTGGCAGTAGCAGCGACAACGCTGATCGCATGGGATTACTTGTTGACTGTTGGTGATGAAGTTGGTCGTTTGGTCAGCTGTGAGAATGCATTACTGACAAGAATCATTAGGTAAAATACTTTTGGGTTCGTTTAAAGCCGTGTGACATGAAAGACCAATCCACTTAGGCTGCGTACCACGCCAGTCGGGTAGTTGGACGTGGACTAGGGTTCTTTTCCTGGCGGTACGTTCAGTTTATGTGGTGCAATTATGTGATACTTTTCATTAGTTAAAACTAGAACCGCTATTGGGCAATCCTTACGATGGTATTAAATACCTCTGGTACGCGCCAGCATTATCTTGGCTCAAGCGCTCACCGTCTCGTCAATTTAGCCACATTCAATCCTCGAGTGACAGACAACGTGAGTCTTTCAGTGTTAACAAAACTCTCTTATTCACATTTATCTATTTCGCTAGTTGTGTGTACTTTGGAGCATCACAAGCAAAATATCACTGACAGTTCCCTATTAGTTGTTTGTTTTTTGTAGCCAACCCCTGGATACTTCTAACGGAATTTCAGGCCACTTCTGGCTCAGATTTCTGTTCCCAAGTACTGGTGGGTCACCCAGTTGGGGTAATGATAAATTCTAATGCACCACAGGGGCTGTGGAATTCATTATTATTCAAGCAATACTGTTCACACGACTATACGCGATGTATGTGGGCAACAGATGGATCCTTCCCATTCTCCTGGCTTTGTTCATTAGTACAAATGGGATATGTGCTATCGTCACCTGCTTAGCTTTACGATCCATCAAAAGTAAGTAAGCAACAAACCTGAACATCTCGTGTAACAGCAATGATTAGGTACTGCCCATCCGGTCTCCGGATTAAGCATGTGTACGCCATTGACGGATTCTGCATACAACTGGGCGGCCTGGTGAATTCGCTACCCAACATGGACACACTTGACGAGCTGACTGAATTCACAGGGTTGCGCTCCTTCTCTTTGAACTCGTGGCCTTTGTACTTGCAGCTAATAAAACATGGTTTTATGTGTATAGAACTCAACTCCGTGGGAGAACATCTGCAATGCGATTGCTAGAAGTCATGTTCCGTGATTCAAGTGTCTATTTCCTGCTGTAAGTTGAATTCCTCCTGTTCAGAACCAAAATTAATATCGAGAAGGACCCTTCTTGCATATACGGCAAATGTAGTGCTTTCCAGCTGCTCTATACCCGTGAGGATTGGCTGCCCTGTGCATTTCACGCAAGACTGATTGCAAGTCTTCCTTGTTAGGTTTCACTTAAACGTATATTGGATGGCCCAGTACTCTCGTTGATCGCGATTCTAGCAACAAGGATGATTCTCAACGCAAGAGATGCAGGAATGCAACACAGGACTTCGCTGAATATCACCACCGTGGTTATATCTACAGAGTATCATTAAATCCCAAATGTAGTTTCTAGGGTCCCACGAATTTTCCCCAAAGCGCGGTTATCAACCTGTTTGAAAGAAAGGTATACTTATACCAGCTTCTAAATGCCCGGAATGGCGATTCAAATGAAGTCGGCCTGCGCCAAATGAAGCTTCTATTGACTTGAGGGCAGTGTAGCATGCTTGTTGCTACAAATCGCCCAAACAACAAATGTGGAGATATGCACTGATTCTGGATATCAAAGAAAAATACTGGGACATGACATACAAGTGAAACGTTGCGAATGCTAAATTGCGAGGTGAGTATGAACGAATGAGAGACAAATGCTATGAAAACGCGAGCAGCAGTGAGATCAAAAACAGAATGCAGAATGCAGAACAAAAGACCAGAGCTATATTTCCGAAACTCAACTTGCTTCAACTTTCACTTCTTCGCTGACCAAAGTCTGGTTCGGGCTGAGTGAATTAGAGTCTTCATGCCCTACCTCAACCGCAAGTCCCCGAGGGGCTTCCTGATCGGACATATATGTACTCGCAGATAGGTTCTTGTCAAACCAATCATCAGGCCTCTCTGTTCCGTCACGCTCGCGGCTCGAGGAACTGATTGGTGGAGCGTTGAAAGCATACAGGTTATCTTCAACCCATATCCAGACACCTTCGCGGCCGTGTTTTCGGACAAGCGCTACGAAACGCACAAACGAATATCCAACGACCAGGGAGCCAGTGAGTAGAATCGATGAAAGGAGCGTCGCAATGAGAGCAAAAATGAGCATGGACACTATTTCACGGGTGTGAGCAATCCGATATAGACAGAAGTGAAGGGAAATTCGAACGCACAAAAAGCGAGGACAACTGAAACGGATGCGAGAAATGCGCAAGTTAAGGCAACGACTGTGAACGAGGCGACAGCAAAAATAGAAAACCCGCTAAATAATGTTCGATATGTGAGTCCCAAGGAAAAAGGCATGAGGAAAGCAGAGCACATACATAAACGTAACAACAGGCAAAAAACTCAGCAAGGAAAAAATCGCAATGAAAGTCTGTCCACACAGCAAAAAAGGTGGGTAAGAGTTGAAGTGAGAGAGGGCACAATAACGTACTGCAGCTATAGGCCGCTCATCAAAGAACGCTTGAGAGATTCTAAGTGCAGGTCGGGCATAGTCTTGTTCAAATCTACGATGCCCCACCAATCAACAAAAATTGTGTGTCAAAGACGCTAATGCGATGATTACCGATCAGCATGAGCTTGCACTGCAGACACACTTCTGTTGAAGTAAGAATGGAGGTCGTCGTCGTCGTCGTCAAGCGCAGTCTGGTGTTGAGTCATGTTGTCCTTATCACAAGCGAAGGTTAAAGGGTTTGAACTTTACACAGCCACGATATGCTTTCACTAAACTGCAGGACTACATTGTATTATATCATTATATCACACTACGGAAAAGTCAGAGCTCTGTTCGAAGTTTCCCCGCCGGGGGAGATTGTGGTTGTCCAAGGCGTGTCGTGTGACTTTGAGTTTGAGTCTCGTCCATTCCGTTACATAGGCACCCACAGCCCGTAGGGCAGATTGGAACATCCAGCGCTTTCCAACATGATACATGGGTCACATGGAAACATCGGAGACAGCTTCGCGAAAGACCTGCGAATGAGACCATTAGAACTCACAGATAAGTAATGTGGACGAAGGATACCTTTGGCGGGTAGTCTGCAGATCGTACAACTTGGCATGGAGAATGGATTGCCGCACGACGGACATGCGGTGACTTTTTCAGGCAGGATCATGGAACACCTGGGACAGGTAAGAGCCAAGCCTAAAATGAAATCGTCAGATATAGAGGAGCGCACAACAGCGGAGGTTTACCTATGCTGTGCCATTGGGTACTAGACCGACGCGCAATGTGTTGACTGATGAGCTTGGACTGCTCTAGCCGCTTGTGATCCAAGCCCCATCTATATAACAAATCTCCATAGACGCGCACATGTGTGACAAATTGCTCGATGAGATCACTGAATTCTTGAGCAGGCCTGACCAAAGCCATCCAATCATAAATTACATAAACGGGCTCGAAAGACAGAACATACCTCTCAGGAGGAGCAGGAAATTCAAAGACAACTATCTTCGCCTTCCTCCTCCCAGTCCCATCCACATTCCCTAGATCTGCAACCTGAGACAGTGGCAGTCGCTTCTGTCCAGGGGACGTCGACTTCACAGGCCACCCTGAAGGAAGACTCTCATTCGACGACCGAGACGCACTCGTTGACGGCGTCGGTGAATTCATGGCAGAATCATGCGTCCTTGGCCGTCTCTTTCGCTGTATCCCTGGTGAGTCCATCATTCGACTGGCCTTGTCCCTGTCCCTGTCCCTGTCCCTGTCCCTGTCCCTGTCCTTCTCCCTGTCCCTGTCCTTCTCTTTGGGCGAAATGACGGGAACGTCAGAGCTTACAAATGAAGAAATCTCAACCGGTGTGGTCAGCCCTTCCTTGAGCGTATCCTGGACACCAGACATGAACTGGCGCACACTCCCCGTATTGAAGAGGCTTGACCACGAGGCACGGCCCCCAGAAGACCCGGAAGACGAGAGAGAGGCAGCGAGTGGTGGAGGCACGGGGGAAGGATGGTGATGTCGCGGCCACGCAGAAGGTGGAGAGGGCCGGGCGGTTTGCTCCTTGGTGATTGCGAAGTAATCTACGCCAACTAGCTTTTTGGTAACTTGACGGACCTCGGATTGTTTTGTCATGGGTGTCTCCCCAGGGTATTTGAGTCCAGTCTGGAGGAGAAGATTGGAGAGTATAGCAAGCATTTGGATGTCCTTTGCATGGGAAAAGTCCGAATACCTGAAATAGACATCAATTACCAGGCACTTAAAGGATGAAAAGAACAGACAGTCGTTTGATGACCTTAACAGGCAACAAATCAAACGCCCACTGTGGGTCCTCGATCTGCTCCTTGGTCGGCAGCAGCGGTCGCAACGTCTCAAACACTCTCTCATGATCATGCCGTCCATACTTCCTAGCAATCGCCGCATTCACCTCGCATACTTTCTCCAACCCACCATCCCGCACCGAAAACACATACTCCTCAGCAACCTTCCGATCTGCACCCGCCAGATTCGTTGTTTGGGTCAGAAACACTGTACTTCTCCTCGGTCCTGCTAGCAGCGCATAGCTCTTCAGAAAATTGCCTACTGGCAACGGCTTAGCGTCCGAGTCCCGGTGAATCCATCGCTGTTGGGAGAACGTCAGGAGGTTCGTCATGATGCGCAGGATGTTGTTCTCATCCCGTGCTTCACGCTGGCGTGGGTTATATGACTTAGGGAGTTGGTCCGTGGCACAGAGAGCAAGGCGCCGTACGGCGTCGGAGATCAATGAAGGGGATTGGAACATACGTGGTATTGCTTCGGTGCTCCCGTTGATGCCAGTGACTGTAGTGTTGGATATTGGGTTGGGAGGATCTTCAAACGGCGTGGCGGGTGAATCTGTCAGCCCACGTATGACATTACGCACAATTCGCGGAGGGTCGCGAAAGAAGCAGACGAGTTCGCCTGTCCATTTCATCAGCAAAAGCACTGAAAAGACCCTGCGAGGCATAACGCACCACTAGGTCCAAACGTTCCTTGTGACGTGCGTGGCTCGACCAGGTTTTTATTATTCCTTAGCAATGCCACAGTAACGTCCCTGTCTTTTTTCGCACCATCTTCCGATGAATCAGAATCATCCGTATCTAATTCTCCAACGCCGGTAGCACCTTCTCCATCACCACCAGAAAGCAAGAATCGCAAGCACGCTTCGAGGCAAGGCCGCTTTTGCTCTCGGATGATGCGAAGACGCCGCAGCATGAACGCACGATCTTTCATAGAGATTAGAGGGTTACGCTCAAGCTCGACCATGGGTATACCATGGGGATAGTCTCTAGGGAAGGTAAATGTGACCCGGATGAAAACGGAGGACGAGCCCCCCCATGGCCCGTGCAAACCGAGCGTACATGTTCGTTTCTTGGTTAAATCATGCTGAAGGGAAACTCAGTTTTACAGCATTTTCTCGCTGCAAGTATTGTTCGCGTACCTTCTCCAGTTTGATTTTGGAAGAGGCAAGTCGCGTTAACACAGAAGTAATCCTGTCAAATTGATAATCAGCATCATCCTGCCAAGCTAAACTTTAGCAGTAGATACATACTCATCCTGCAACGACTGCCCCGCATCACTCTCTCTCCTGACAGTGGCTCCCCCACCTTCCTCCCCTACCCCTACTCTCGACCGGCTCTCACTCCTCTCATCCTCCCCACTCCTGTCCACCCTCGGCGGATCAGACCGGGTCCTCGACCCCGACCCAACCCTCGACGGGCCCGCACTCCCAGTCGCGCTCCCAGGGCCTGAGCTGCTCTCCTTCCTTCCTCCCACCTTCACATTCGATAGCCACATGAATGCATCCATCTGCCCGACATTCTTACCCCCATTGCTTCCACGGCTCATCGTCACACCTTGCGCATGGCTGCGAGCATTTGCATTCAGGGAGATAGCGGGCTTGGCCACAGTCACATTACTTAGACTCGTACTTGATGCCACAGAAGGAGTGTTGTCATCCAAAGCCTGAAGGGCAAGGTGATGCATAGGTGGAAGGGACGCGCGGACTTCAGCGAGGATGGCACGGTGGCCTACGGGAGCAGAAAGTACGGGGGGGTATCCAGATCCTTCGGGAGGGTTACGAAAGGACATACTGGGTTCATTGTGTCTTGTCCGCGCGCGCCCGCGGGATGAGTAGCCAACTTTCTGTTTAACGATGCTGGGTAAATTTGTAAAAAAGAAATGATGGCCATATGATTTACCTGCATGGTTTCTAAGTCAACGGGCCAAAAACGGAGGGTTCGGTCCTTCGACCATGTAATTAACTGGAAATCATCTGCCCAACTAGAATAAGTCGATCATTATGAAGAATATACCAGAACAACACACCACTTCCACCCTTCCGCCACACAAACTCCTTCACGACGTCTGTATGCCCCTCAAATATCTCAGCAGGCTCCTGTGGGTTACTCTGCGCATACATCTCCAGCGTCGTCATGCCCCTTTGAGCGAGGCTCAACACGCCGCGTCCGAACGGCAGATTCCTCGCTCGCCAGACAGGGTACGTCGTCCGAATAATCGTCTTCGGCTCACACATCACTTCCGTATCTACCTCAGAAGCAGTATCCAGGTCCCACACCTTGATAGTCTTGTCAAGCGAACATGTGACGATCTCATTCCGCACATCGTGAGACCAGTCGATGCCATAGATTTTTGAGCTATGCGCCTTGATTCTGCAAACAGGAAGTGACCCTTTCTGAATATTACATAGCGCGATAAGATGGTGTTGAAGACAGATAGGCAGAGCTGTGACTGACCCGACGGTCCCAAATGAACACTTCCTCAGAGTGTGACGATGCAAAAATATTGCCGTCTTTCCGGTTCCACTTGACCTGCGTACCGCCAACTAAGTAGCGCGACATCAATATTGTCCTCTTCAAACAAGATCTAAAACCCACCTTTGAACGGAGATATGCCTGCAACAGTACCTCAGAGGGGTGTTACGGGGCAAAGAAAGTATTTACGTACCAAATATCGGTTTGCGAGGCTCTCGAAGATCCCACGCCCATACCCAGGAATCGATACCAGTACTGGCCACAGTATCACATTCAGTCGTGTGCCAATTAATGTCAGTGATGGCGCGATAATGTGCTTGCAGTATGTACTCTATAGAAGTTTTTCCAACCATCAGTATATTCCATATTAGTCTGCAACATTCATAAGTTTAGCATAATGTCTTGGAGAAGATACCGGACTGACAACTTCTCGCTGGATGTTGAGACGATATACTCGGCACGCGAAGAATGTGGATTCCACTGCACGTCTGCTACATCCCAAGTACCGCCCTGAGGAAGGAATCGGGGCACCTTCCAAGGTGCTTCGAGGTCAATGATGAACAAACCTCTGCGACTGAGGGGTAACGGTCAACAGTGACCTTGTCCACTACAGCGAGTATGAAAACGAACATACGCAGCGAGTACTACGTCGCGAGATGCAGGGCTTATACTCATCTGTGCATGAGAAATTGGCCGTGAACCTACGACATGCGTTTGCAACCAACTATGCTCACATTTCCAACTGCATCACCCACAAGATCTTTCATATCGATCTGCAAGCTTCGCCTGAAATTGCCTCTGTCTTCAGGCGACGATGGTGAGAACTCTACCGGCTGTACTTCAGCCATGTCGGTGCGACTAGGATGCGGTACGGAGGACCAGTCGACCACAAGTTCTGGCGATGAGGGCGTAAAGGATGGTCTCCTAGAGTTAAATAGACTCGCAGGAGGGGCGAAAACCGAGGGATGCCAGTCCTGTCCGTTTGCGGCTGCATCTGACATGGAACCTTTGCTAGAGATCTGAGAACTAGAAGCCGATGGATTTGGATGCTGAAAGGAGTCTAGAAAAGCCCAAGGATGTGCAGAGGTTGACCGACGTTCAAGTTGAACATCGTTGTCCTACTTGCGGTTGTTGGTTCAAGCGAGTTTCTCATGCTACCTCATTATTACTATATACAACTTCCGTTCTCCTCAAGGTTCACAACCATGTGCATGTCTGGCCATACATTTACGGATGGTTGCGCTGGTGCAGTACTCCGTAAATGAGTCCAGCTCCTTCCAATTTCTGCAGCGTTGAAATCTTGATGTAAGCACGTCTGCAAGTGGATGCTACGAAGCATGGTCGCCTCCAGTGAAAAATAGAACTGATTCAACTGAAGCAAAGATTCTGTAAAATTAGGAACATCACGCGGGAACGTTCTAATGCTTGTAGTGCCAGCCCATCTCGAATAAAGCACTAGCAGATACATGGGTGGATTGTTTTGCTAAAAAAGATGCAGACTGAGCCTGAAGTAAGCACTCAACGTGAAGACTTCGATTTGATTAACCCAGCCATCATGTCAAAGCTGTTTCCGTCGGGCTGAAGATCAATGAAATCGTCATCTCCTGAAGACCATCCGGTTTTCTCCGGCATCGTACGCAATAGACCATAGTCAGGAGTGATACCCGTGATGCGAACGAGCTTAGAAGGGACAACCGTTGTAAGAGTAATCAACTGATCGCTGTATAAAGAAAATCAACCTGATATTGTCGTAATTTCGTTCAGAGTTCGACGTACGAATGCAACCATCTCTGGAGATACAACTTCATAAATGGATCAAACGATCCACGCTCCTTCACGAAGGTTGTCCACATCTTCTCAAACTTTGCGATTATAGTTATCACGGTGCGTTCCAAACTAATGGTATTTTGTTTCTCGGGAGGTAGAAGTTGAGCGAGTGAAATTGCTGGTGCCTCATTGAGTACGTTCAGACCGCATCCTATATTCCTCGATCGGATCTGTCCACATAATCTGTGCAGAACAACACAGCTTACCAATGACTATATTGACAGTGCCACCTGAGAAACTCGTGTTCACCAGGATACCACCAATTTTTTTCCGATCTCTTGCGTCAGGTCCAAGGGCAGCATACAAATCGTTCGGCCACTTGAGTCGCGTGCAGCTGCCTCGATCTCCCAGAACATTCTCATCACGACATGCTTCAACGACCGCCAAGGCGAATAGATACTGTATGAAGACGAGCTTGCTTGCAGGAAGTGAAGATAGTGATATGCGCAACAGTGTTGAAAATGAGAGGCTGCCAGAAGGCGAAAGCCAGACGTTGCTTCCTCGTCCTCTGCCTGCAAGTTGGTGCGATGCGAGGGATACGAGAGGCGTCGGAAGGCGAGACAGCAGACGGGCGTTCCTTTTAAAAAAAACTGTAAGCGAAGGCAAAAAAGATGTGCGATAATCACTTCTCCAGTAGGGTTTGTGTGCTTGTCACGGCCTCTCCGTACAGGAGAGCCTCCCCCATGCCCCATGGAACCGCGATCTCAGAGCCTCCTTCCTTCTTCCGAGCAGCAGACAAGGATTTGTAATATAGTTCAATGTCGAATAATGGAGTTTTTCGTTTGTCGGGTAGAGCGTTCTGGCACAAGATGATGTGCTTAGGCTGCCATTTAGACGGATCGCTAGATTGAACGTTCTCGCGGGTTTCCTTCACAAGGTTCTCGCTTTCTTCAAGACGATGGAAGTGGAAAGTGTCACCGTTGTCCTCGAAAATGCTCAACTGTGAACCATCCGAAGGCGCTGCAATTGAATCTATAATTTTGGATACTATCGTGGGTTTCGAGGGATGCGACGTTAGATATTGAGGTAGAGGATGAGAGACTACATCGCCTGAACTTGGAGGAAGCTGTAAATTTAGGGCGAGAAAGGTGTTTTTGAGAAGAGCAAGACGTCGCTGTTCCGAGAGGGCTTCTTTGAGAGGGATTTCGAGGCTTGGCGCCCAAAGTGCAACAATTCCCAGACCACAGGGACATGCCAAGCCTGCAATCGATGCGCCATCATTATCTCCACGATATTTGGCCAATATCTCTACACTCTTTGTCTCTTCGAATCCAACAAAGTCGGTAGAGCGATTGTCAGTAACATCTTTGATTAGTTCTCCATCGGGTGCAACGATCACCACAGACTGTGTTTCTTGATTTGAAGTCGGAGAAACCACGATGTTGGTTGAGTCGTCGCCGACCTGAAACAAAAGACCTTTGGATGCATCTGCAATGCTTCGTTCATATAGACCGCGAGATGTATATTTCGCTCCAAACCCAAATCCAAGGAATGCCCCGCCTGACTCTACGTAGTCCCTAATGGTAGTGTTTGCTGACGATTGTGATACATGACGAGATTGAGGAAAGACCAACAGAGCACACGATGGCGACCAAGGTTGAGATTTCAAGGCTTGCGGGGTAATTGTTTGAACTGAATATCTGGGTAAAAGAAGAGAACGGAGAGTGGAAAGAACATCATTCATCGATTGTGAGTAAACCTCGGGCCCTGCGTATACCAGCACATCCATCCCTGTGGTTGACAGAAAAGTGAAATGCACTTACAGTAATGCTCCACCTCATTAGTTCATAGCATGCAACATGTCCAACTTTGGCTGTCATTTCCCAAGCCTGCAGCTGGCTGTTCCTTGCCAGACATCATCATGGCTTTCGATGAGATCCTCAAGTCTCGATCAGCAGTAAATCTGCAACTGATATCTTGGCATTCTGCAACTGCAGCATGGCTTGCCTTTGTTCTCTTTGCGCTTATTAGGTGGGCATATCTTCGCAAGACGATGCCGCCAGGACCGTTGGGTGTTCCTTTTATTGGCAGCAAACATGATTTACCTGCTGAAAAGCCGTGGAGGAAATTTGCTGAATGGAACAGATCGTATGGTGTGTTCAGTCAGAAATTTGTAGCTGCGGATTAAATGCTAGCTATCAGGTCCAGTTGTCTCCATCTTCCTTGGATCTACACCAGTTATTGGTAGGTGTTCTGTAAACAATGCGAATGAGTCCCAATTACATTATGTACAGTCCTGGGTACGGCTCAGGCTGCTTGGGACTTGTTGGAAAAACGATCAGAGATCTACTCTAGTCGGCCACGGTTCATTGTTGCGTACGTTTCTAATTTTATGACCTACTTGAATGTAACGGCTGAGGTTGCAAGAAGTGGAGAGATTCTCTCGGATAACAAACGTGGGCTTATGCTCCCAAATAACGAACACTGGCGTAAATGGCGTAAAGTGGGTTTTTTTTTTCCGAGTTCTCGTGATCGATTGACGTTGGGGATATACCAGATTCTTCATTCAGGTTTCCATTACAGGAGAGCGGAAACATACAAAGAAATTCAGTCCCTAGAATCAGTAGTCTTGATGTACCAGATTCTGGACGATCCCAAGCATTATGAGCGTCATATACAGAGGTCCTTCATCCGGGTCATTGATGATTGTTTCTCAAAACTTGACTACTGTGCTCCACAGATTCGCCGCAAGTGTTGTCACTTCCGTGACTTACGGCAGGCGAGTTACCAGCATGGATGAGTGGGTAGTAAAAGAAAATACAGCAGCTATGAATTGTTTGTTCCATCGATTTGTACACAGTAACCCAATTTGGTTGATTCGCGTTGCTACGCAGATCTTACTAGGTATGTGGTTGACCTTTTAGCCTTCCATCTGCTATGATTTTCACTTAGTGTCAAGTATGGCCTTTGTGCTCTTCCCTTCATAAACATAGTTAAATTCAGTCAGCATTCCTGGAAAATATCTCGTTGAGTCATGGCCATGGCTACTCAAACTTCCAGTACTTGTATCAATTCCTCGCACAACTATCGCTGCTTATATTTCATATTCCCTCTTCGCATGCCCTCCAATGGTTTCGTCGGGAGCCTGAAGCACGTCGGCAGCGGGACGTCGAATTCCTGATGTACCTTTACAACGACGTGAAAACAAGGATGCAGAATGGAACGGTCCCGGACTGTCTTACTGCACAAACCATCAATGACATGGACCAGTTCGGTATGTCAGATTTGGAGATTGCCTATTCTGTATCAAGTCCATTTGGAGCTGGAATAGAGACCGTGATGTCCTTCAACAATGATATACATCCAGATGAATTGACAATTTAGCAGACTGCGGGAACCTTGACAACATTTATACGTGAGCGTACAGGATACGGTTTTATTCAACTCATATTTACGTTCTTGGTTCAGTTGCAATGCTTCATTTCCCGGAAGTCATGAAGAAAGCACAGAATGAACTTGACGCTGTTGTTGGTTTTGACCGACTGCCGGAATTTAACGACAAGGATCAACTGCCATATATCAATGCACTCGTGAACGAGACACTAAGGCAAGTCATCTAGCTGATTTTGGGTACTCCAAGCAAACAAGCAGTTTCAGATGGCGTCCGGTGGCGATCCTAGGTGGTACCCCACACGCAGTGACGAGAGATGATGAATATAACGGAAGGTTTGCAGTTTGATCAAAACTAGTCGCTGAAAAATTGACGGACTTTTAGGTTCATCCCAAAAGGATCTACGATTTTTGCCAATTTCTTGTAAGAGTGGCTTCCATCTCTCGACATACCAATTATATTAAGCTTTTTCTTAGTGGAATCATGCAGGACCCTGGTATTTTTTTTATGTATTGTCGATATCCCCTGTGTTCTGATCAGCCGTTATTTACAGTATTATTTCCGTCACCTGATACATTCCGACCAGAGCGATTTTTGGAAACTGCCGACCATCGCTTGCAAGCGTTTGAACTTCCTTTTGGCTTTGGTCGCAGGATATGTCCAGGGATGCATCTCGCGCTGAATTCGCTCTTCATAAATGTTGCTCGCATACTCGGGGCTTTTGATGTTCTCCCTACTTTAAACGAAGCAGGGCAGGAAATTCTCCCAAGTAGTAGAAACTTTGACCGCATTTTAAACATAATCTACAGTTGACATATTCTACAGATTCATGGAATTTTACGAACGGCTTCAACTCGCGACCCGTGAGCTTTGACTGCAGACTCGTGCCTCGCAGCGAGAAGATCGTCGACTGTATTCAGGAGGAATTTACAGGGGCCAAGAGCAAATTGGAAAATTGGCAGTAGGAAATATCATCCCATACATGTATGTGCGTTGAGCCATGTGTCTTTTTATACATGTACAACAAGTGGTCTTCAGGCATCCCAGTCAAATTGCTAATTCGCAGGTTTTGTTAACCGCATACATTTCGGTGGTAGCAAGAGTCCCTCATTCGAAAGTGCTAGCTGGCTAACGCTGCTGTTGCTATATGTAAAAGTCGATTGTCTTCATGTGGATTTGAACTTTGATCCCAACATAACTGGAAGTCCTTTGCGTAAGCGCGTAAGTACATGATTGTGTGACGAGTTGTGGGCAATCATCGAAGCATAAAAATCTTTCCAACATACTACAAGCCAGGAGATCATCAATTACACCGAACATGGTTAATATTCATCTGAACGCCAGTGTTGGCCCTAGATCGGCCAGCACAGTCTTCCTATATGTTTGGGGCGCACAACGTTCATAGCACGCATCAATGGTACTTATGTATAGGAATCCATGTCGTCGGCAGTATCTTACTCGAAGCGCTTCCAAGCATGTTTTTCGTACTCAATTTCCTTCCTTTTGTGCTTCTTTGGTCTGTGATAGAAAACGGACGTGAGAAGCTAATCGGCCATGAGATCGGATAAAGAGAAACTAACAGAACAGGAACGCGAGGCTCTATCAGCGCTCGCTGCTGCAAGCTAAGGAAGCGATCGCGGAACAAGTTACCCTCAGGCTACGAGGCAACAGGTTAGGCTTTAATTGAAGATTGATTGGACAGACTTACCTTCAGGGACCGTAAACTTTCACTCAGCTCCTCACCAAGCTGAACATCAACGTTCCCCTCGGGAACTTTATGTTTACCCAGTCTTTGACCCGCTAGGCCGCGCTGCTTCAACCTCTGCTGCATCTTCAAACGCCGTTTCGTAATTTCCTTCTCGTGTGTGCTCATTATAAGTGCATTCGTGCGTCGAAGGTTCTTAGCCGAAGGTATGACAGCCATCATGCGTTTTTTATGAGCTCGATCATCTAGCGCACGTTTCTATAACGCAAGTAAAGATTGTGACGATGAAATCCATGAAAAGATATACCTCAGCTAGCAACCGTGCAGCCTTCTTCCTCTGTGCCTGTGTCTTCCTCTGTGGTATTTTCTTTGTCGGCGCCTCTTTCAGATCCACCTCGGCTTCATCATGATGTTCGGCTGGAGCTCCTTCGTCAATAACCATACCAGGCGCCCAATGCTCTTCCATCGCCTCTCGTCGTGCACTCTCCATCTTCTGTTTCAGAGCCGCATGCTTCTCTGCTTCTCTCACGCGTTGCTCCTCAAGGTCGTGCGCTCGTAGAAGAAGCTCGCGATGTGCATCAGCAGCAGGATTATACGACGTCCCTTGATGTGGCGCTAGAACCGCAGGTATTTCAATGGCGTCTCGTGGATGCGGATGCGCTGGGGCCTGAGCGTCGCAATGGTAAATTCTTCAAACATGATAGGCAAACAACAAACCTTAACCTTCGTCCTCTTCAACTTCTCCATGCCCTCCAGCTCCTCTTCTGCTTGGATATCTTGCTCTCCCCACGGGTCGTATTTTCCACTTTCTTTCACAGCCTCACTCAGCTCTATCAAGGCACTCCCTGCACCGAACTCCGCGGGATCTATAACACTGTTGAACGGTCCCTTGCGCGGACGCTTGCCAATCCGTAACAGACGAGATTTTTCTTCATGGCTCAGAAGAGTTTTTCGTTTTTTGGAAGACGTGGAACGCGAAAAGACGGCAGGAACAGCAGAGCGTTGAGACAGAATTTTAGTTGATGTTAGTTGAGATTTTGAATAACGCGGTAGGTGTGCGCGAACTAGGATGACACTAAAACACTCCTGTACATTTCGAGGTTAGCATTACGCACTCTTATCGTCTCCTTTAAGATCTATCTGGAACAGTTCGTCGTCCTTCGTTTTCTGCAAAGTCGTCCTTTAAGATTCCAAGTAAGCATACATTATAAAAAGGTTAGATAAGAGACTGACCCAATGACCCTCTCTTCCATTCGCATCCACTCCAACCCACCCTCCACATCTTCAATATCCACGTTCTTCCTCCATGCACGCTTACCCTTTCTGCTAGACTGGTTATGTTGTGCTGGAGCTCCTACAGCCGATCGGGGAGTTTTCTGAAATGCTGGCTTTAGTTTCTGCATACTAATACAGAAACTAAAGCCAGCATGGAAAAAGAAACAAGTGGTATTATGTAATTAATATGATTAAACCTTAATGCACGGACCATGGACAGATGACAAATCGCACTATTCTTGGCTCAGTTCTTTTTTCTTCAACACCGGCTCTTGCTTTTGTCAAAGACTCCATCGTTGAATTCGTTGGACAGACGAGAGCGTCCGATTCAGTATGCAGATTTTCGTCAAGACGTGCGTCCTCTCTCGCATTCACTGGGCACTTGCTGATTTCAATTGATCATCCTAGCCTCACGGGCAAAACTATCACTCTTGAAGTCGAGTCCTCGGACACAATCGATAACGTCAAGGCCAAGATACAAGACAAAGAGGGGTGAGGCGTTCATGACGTTTTGTCAATATTAGTTGCTAATAAGATGATCAGCATCCCTCCTGACCAACAGCGCCTGATCTTCGCTGGAAAGCAGCTGGAGGATGGCCGTACTCTTAGCGACTACAACATACAAAAGGAGTCTACACTCCACTTAGTTCTCCGTCTCCGTGGTGGTGCCAAAAAGCGAAAGAAGAAGACTTACAACGTTAGTGCCAGCTGATTCGTGTAACGTTTCGCACTTCACTTATGACATACTTGTTTTAGACCCCCAAGAAGGTCAAGCACAAGCGCAAGAAGGTCAAGATGTCCATCTTGAAATACTACAAGGTTGATTCCGATGGAAAGATCAAACGTCTCCGTCGCGAATGCCCCACAGCGGAGTGCGGCGCTGGGATCTTCGTAAGCTACATATCCGCTTCTTGTTTAGCGCGTTGTTCATACGCCGAGACAGATGGCATTCCACAAGGACCGTCAATACTGTGGCAAGTGTGGCTTGACGTACAGTTTCCAGCCTGGGACCAAGCCTCCCGTTGTCTAATGAGCAGGTTCTTATGCGATCTGACAAGCCATGTTCTTATGTCCACAGTTGCAATAAATTAAATTTATATCTGGTCTTTATGATGTTGGAATTAGTGTACTAATCGGAAACAGGGCGTTTGTGTTGAAAACTTCCGTGATGACTTATATTGCTAGTATACTTATTCAGAAAAGCAGCGCTGTGGGAGTTTTCTAGCCCACTTTGCCCCGACTGAATCATAGTTTATGCTTTCTCAGCCGCGCCGCTCGAGTCTTCCGCTCTCGTGACCTACCCTGACTCTTGGGACAACTAGTCCTCCCTATTACCTTCTCCTCTTGGGATGACTTTTGAGAAGAGTTAGTATGACACTTCTATCCTAAGCCTTCCAACCCTCTCTGATGACACATAGCTATGGCATGCTTGGAACAACACAAAGGAGACCTAGAACACCAATGACCTGCTTGAGTTCATTGGTGATCAAGTGGTGAACCTTGCCTGTGCACTCATGGTCAAGAAGGTGAAGTATAGCTCTGGTCATCAGATGGTATGCTGCCATTCTTGTATTTGACATATTTTTGTGATGTGTCTCTCATTTATTAAAGATTCAACAATGATTCAGATCAGCAAATTGTTACTGAATCATCTGTGAACTCTGACCATCTATGTATGAGTCACTGCCAATTCATATATATGTTTATTCTGCATGTATAGGGTACATCATGGGTTTTTGATGAATTTTGTTTCCCTGGTCAATGGAACATAGAGTTTATGATGAAATCTTTAATTGAGGATCAAAACTGATGCAAACTTGATTGAGCTATATTTCCACCAGATCTCAAACCAATTTGGATAATTTTTGGCTCGTTTTAAAGCTGCTCTTTATCCATACACCCATGGGTACATGGGTATGGAAGTCTAACTAAACCCCAGGTAGGTTGTAAGGAATGTGTTGTCTCTTCCCCTGTGCAGCGTATATAGTCTGCTCCAACAGGTTATGGGCCCTGCTGGGCACATCGTGAACACCTTAACTGGCTGTGAATGATGTTGACTTCATAGTCTCCAAATTATAACCTTGCACTCTTCGTGAGCTGCACTTAAAAACCTAGGTTGACTAGGGTTAACCACTCCAAAGGAGTGTTTTTTCCTGAGATTGTGAAACATGTTTTCTTGGATAAAAGACTGATTGAGCACTTATAACAGCTGTCACCACAAAATCATGTCTTCAACCCTTGAAAAACTCGTACAAACTTTCGATGGCTCAAATTACATTCAATGGGCTGACTCCATGAAGGTGTGGCTCAGGTCTCAGGGCCTCTGGCAGATAACTAGCGGGGCAGAAATCAAACCACCTCTGGTGCCTCCTTTGACAGTGATGAACACTGCTCTCATAGCGGATGCTACTGCCAAGCTCCAGACCTGGAGCAACAAAAATGACCAGGCTATTGGTAGCCTAGTGCTCTGCCTGGCCCCCTCCATTTGGCAGCGTGCCAACACCAAGGACACTGCTGAGGAGGTGTGGGATCTCATTCGCACTGATTATGGTGTCGATGGCCCCTCCCAAGTCTTTGCAGACTTTAGGTCTGCAATAGCAATCAAAATTCGGGCTGTGAATCCCATGCCAGAGATTGTCAAGATGGCTGACAAATTTGAGCACCTTATGGCTGCCAACATCGCCATCCCCGAACTAGTTAAGGTGATGATCCTACTTGCTGTGATGCCACGCGAGTACAATTCTTTGTCTGCCATGGTCCTTAACATGACTGCTACTAGTGCCTTGACATTTAAACATGTCAAGGACTCCACTGTCACTGAACCCTCAAGGTGCATGGCAGTTGGGAAGCCTACTAGCCCACCTCAGGCCACCAAGCTTTCTGCTGTCAAATGCAAAGGGAGAAACCCCAAATGGCAGCCCAAAGAAGGGCAAAACAACAATGGAGATTCGTCCCAAAAACATGGACGATGCGGGGACAAAAAGACTAAGGAGGAAAAGCTTAAAGAGAAACATACCCACCTCGCCTCCAGTGCCTTTACCACCATAAATGGTAATGACACCATCATACTGCCAATGCCACTCATTCAGCACACTGAAAAGCGTGACCACACTCCCACAAGAGATCCTCGCTGCTGACCGCCTGCACAGGCATATACAGGTGTGGCCTCTACCTCTCATTCGGTTTATGCTGAATATCAGCAAGCTTGAGACACCCTTGAGCAAATGCATCTTCCATGCAGCACAAAAAGTCTGTGACTGCTGGAAGAGCACCTAACAGTGCAAGAAGATAAGAGGAGGAGGATCGAACCAGAACTGAGGATCGTGGAGGTAGAAGACGACATCATCTCCCTCAGATCGGAACCTCCAGTTTCTGATGAGGAAGTATGGAAAGCCATTGACGAGATGCTCATCGATGAACCACTTGAAATAGGAGGATATGATGATAGGTCAGTCCTTTTCCCTGCTGCAAGCACTAAGATTAATATTCCAATGATTACAGCAAACTTTTCATGTAAAATTTTACTGCTATTAAATGTATCATGGAACAATTTAGATCTTAATATATGTGTTATGTGTGCAAATGGAAATTGTAAGAAAGGTGCTGACTGGATCATGGATTCAGGCACATCAAAACACTTCACTGGTGAAATGAAAAATTTTGCTTCTTACAAGCCTTTACCAAGAAAGGACTCTACCCTGGTTCAAACAGCCATGGGTACTACTCATATAGTAGGAAAAGGAGCAGTCTTCATTAGACATCAGGTAGTATGTCATGGGAAGTCAGAGACATGTGAAACATGGTTATACCCTGTCTACTACATACCTGACTGTAATACTCGATTACTGTCAATGGGCATCTTCTTACAAGATGGAAGTGATGTGCATGGTTCCTCCACACACATTTCATTTTTTGAGAAAGGAAACCCAATTATGATTTGTGTCCCTCTTAGGAGACGTGACATGATTTATTGAACTCGGACTCATATATTGAGCACCAAGAGGATCAATGTCATGACCATATATGTCACAGACTACTTGACTTGGCATAGGTGACTTGGACACCTATCCAAAGAGGTGCTAGGGAAAATGCCTAATAGCACCATAAAATTCCCAAGGAATTTAATTATTCTTAAAGACAAAATTATATGTCCAGGGTGTGCTAAAGGGAAAATGACCTCAAAATCTTTTCCCGAATCAAATTCATGCACAGAGAAACCCTTTGAATTAATACATTCCAATCTAAAGGAACTTCCAGTACCATTGTACCACAAACATAAATACTTTATTGTATTTCTGGATGACAAGATGTCACATATCTGGGTCCAGTGCCTTAGAAAGAAGTCTGATGCTGCTGCAGCGATTAGACAATTTCAGGCAATGGCTTTGACCCAGTATGGCACTACAATCAAGTGCTGGCATGTTGATCCAGGGGGGGAGTTCAAAGATTGTGAGCTACAAAATACACTCAAGGATTTTGGCATCAAAATAGAGATGTCCACACCCCACGTTCACCAACAGAATGGGCACAGAGAGCGTGCCATAAGGACAATAATGGAAAAGTTGCAAACCCTGCAATTTACTGCTTGGCTACCACAATCATGGTGGGAATTTTGCATTGAACATGCAACACACCTATACAACTGAACCCCAATAAGGCGCCTGAAATGGCTGACACCTTTTGAGGACCTGATGAAGGTCTGCCCAGATCTAAACAATTTGAAGGTCTTTGGTTGCGGTGCTTATGTCTATCTACCCAAGGAGAAATGTCCGACCACATTAGCTCCTTGATCAGAGTTAATGATGTACCTCAAATTAGAAGATAGCATTAAAGCATACTGTTTCATGTGACTTAGTGGCACAATATTCATTGGTGCTACAGCACTATTTGATGAAACATTGTTCCCATGCTGTCCTGGAGCTAAAACTCCTGCCAAGACAGACCTTGGTGATTTTCCACCTCCAGAACCGAAAGATGATGACCACTCATCTGGAATGGATGGTGATGATTCTATACCGCCACAAAATCCACCCCTTCCTCCATCATCAGAAAATGATGATGATGATGATGTACCAAGCAAGCAAAAGATGCATGATGATGTGACTGATGCTCCTCCTCCACTGCCTCCAGTAACCACTGAGGACTTTCATCCAAGATGTGATAATCAACAGGATTGGCAGCAATTGCTCCGTCAATCAGGCAGGCAGAGGAACATCCCAAACCATCCTGGCAATACCTATGGAGAGAAGTGACTCTCCTCTAATATAGAGACAGACATTGCACATGATTGATATTGGAAGAGATCTGTGAGTCAAGATTCGGATCATAACTGAACATGACCACAATCTCAACAGCAAGAACCAGTTGCTGGACTGAGTTTGGCACCCTGCGAGAGTGTGCCCAATTCCAATAATCAAGAACATGATCACCCAATGGGGGAACTGGACGAAGCAGGTTATATTCAAAAGATAACCAAGGAAGGTGGAGATAAGCTTATTCATTGGCTGTTGTCAAAAGCAGTCACACCATCAAGCGAAATAAGCCAAGTTCCAAACCAATTTTGCAATATTGTGTGCTTACCAGGGCAGCAGCAACTTGAGTGGAAACAGGCTTGTCATGAAGAATTAGAGGCTCTTCACAAGCAACAAGTCTATGACATTGTCGATCTTCCACATGATCAAAAAATGATCAAAAATAGATGGGTTTTCTCCATGAAATCAGACAGAAGAAAACGAGCCAGACTCATGGGAAAAGGCTTTTCACAAGTCGAAGGTGTTGACTTTTATGAGATTTTCTCACCAGTAGTCTGCTACAAGACTGTATGTCTTATGTTTGCACTTGCATCTCTAGAAGGCATGTATATGACCAGTCTAGATGTAAAAACCACATTTTTATATGGCAAACTAGAAGAGGAGATCTATATGGATCAACCCAAGGGTTTCAGACTTGAGGGAAAAGAGCGCAAAGTAATGCACTTATGCCAAGCATTGTATGGCCTTAAACAGACTTCACTAGCATAGTGGAAAGAGCTAGAGGCATTTATGCACACCATTGGGTTTGTGCATGCCAGCTCTGATGCCAGCATTTTCATACACAAGGATCCTAAGACAGGCAGCATTGTTATTGCACTGGTCTATGTTGATGATGGCTTGTTCATGGGGAAGAACAAGAAACTTGTGGATGAAAAGAAGAATGCTTGTCTGAAGCATTGGGAGTGCCATAGTACTGAAAAAGTCATGGAATTCTTAGGCATGCATGTCACCCAGACTGCAAGCAAAGTCAAACTCAATCAAACTGAATATCTCACCAAAGTGCTTGAGAGGTTCAAGATGACAAATGCCAAAGCTGCCTCCACTCTGCTCCTGACTGGTTACAAACTGTCAGAAAACACAGTGACACCAAACACAGTGCTTAGATCAAAATATCAGTCTGTGATTGGATCTTTATTATATCTGATGCTCAGAATGTGACCTCATATCGCTTACATGGTAATCAGGATGTTGCAATTCTTGGCTAATCCTAGCGAAGAACATCTAGACAAAGTGATGTACATTGTGCACTATCTGGTGGGAACCCAGAAATATAACATAGTCTATGATGGAGAGAAATCTGAAGGGCTACAGGCCTTCACAGATTCTGATTGGGCAGCTGACACTGTCAAATGCTGATCTACAATAAGTTAATTTGCTATTCTAGTGAGTGGCATTGTGTGCTGGCAGTCCCATTTACAAAAAACTGTAGCACTGTCATCCACAGAAGGTGAATATATGGCTCTCTCTGATACTTGTTGGCAGATAGTGTGGATAGAGTCCTTATTCCAGGAACTTGAATATATACTGAAGCACATACCAATCTGCACTGATAATCAGGGATCCATCTTTATCGGATCAAATCCAGTTCAGGAAAAAAGGACCAAATATATAGATATTCACTACCACTATACCTGCGAATGCATAGAAAATGACAAAGTCATAGTCATTTTCATTCCTGGAAGTGATAATCTGGCTGACATGTTCACAAAAAACCTTGGTGCTGTCCTATTCAGGAAATTTAGAGACTCTCTCAGAATTACTTTTGAGATTCAAACTTAGCTGCTTAGAGCACTGTACAGTTTGAGGGGGGGTGTTGAAATTAAATCCTGAGATACATGCTACATACATGAGGCAATACATGCAGCATACACATGTTACTGCACTTACTGCACATACATGTGGTAAACACATTCCCAAGTCATGTGACATCCTTATTACTATGTATATAAGAAGAACCAGTACTGTAGTAGGAATACAGTGTTCTTACCTCTGCTAACCCTAGCTGTAAGTCTAACTAAACCCCAGGTAGGTTGTAAGGAATGTGTTGTTTCTTCCCCTGTACAGCATATATAGTCTGCTCCAACATATCCAATAAGAATGCATTCAATTGTCCTTTCAAAAATCTTGGGATTGTGTTTATTCTGAATAAGGATGAATGCACGATAGCCAATTTTGCACATGTAAGAATAATCAGATTTGCACTCATGCCATAATTCCCAAGAAGTGGAACCCTCCAGAGAGCACATTGTGGTTTTGGCATGTAGGTGGACCACTGTGAGATAGAATTTGTCCCAGAGGTAAGTTGGTAATTGTGCATAATGTGCATGATTCGCGCTTTTGCCATCAGCATTCTGTGCATATGCTGTGATGCATCCAATGTGCATGGATGTGTGAGGTGTAGTGAAATGTTGATCAATTCCATGGGACTTAAGCCATGCTTCCATCCTTTGTAATTTCAACTCGCCATTATCCATGATGTACGTCCTGACCTTCAATCCTGTTTCAGCTTTATGAACAAGCTCCTAGGCCTTGAGCTTAGAGAAGACATCATCTTTATGCTAAAGTGGGATGGACCATGGGAAGGAGGTATGATCATCAACAATATCTTCATTTCTGGTACAGAATTTAACAGTGTGCAGATCTGACAAGTCTACCTGCACTTTCTCCAGTTTTTTTGTTGCCCTATGTCCTTCACTCTGGTCCTCATCTGTTTGCCAAGGATGCACACATCACACTTGGATAGTCTCGAAATTGAGGAGACTGGCACACCTGTGAGTGTTCCTCTCTTAGCTATATCCTACAGGGATTGGTAATTGGCATGACCAAGATGGTGCCAGGTCTCAAGGGTAGATGGGCGTGTAGAGTGAGAGCATGTTCAGCAGTTGCTGAGTGGAGAGTAAGACTGTAGAGTCATTTTGTGGGGAGGCACAGTCTGCAGGCAATGAGAGTCCCAGTAAATTTATTGGTTATTTAGCAGAAAGAAGTGTCAAAGTAGGCAGTGGCATTGGAGTCATCGGTGAGGCAGCCAACTGATACTAGGTGCATGGTCACATTCAGGATATAAAGTGCATTACATAATATGATTGATGCACCCTGAGCTATCCATAATTTGATATCCCCAATGCCAATGGTAGTGATTGATGAGCCTCCAACACCCTTCACAGAGCGAGGTCTGGTGGGGTGAAGTGATATAAAATTGGTATGGTCAGGGGAGATATGAATGGTGGCACCCAAGTTTACAATGAAGAGGAATTCATTTGCATTCATGTGTTTTAGTTCAGGAATTCTGCAGTGAGTGCTTCTCCAGTGATCTTAGTGGAGTGTTGTGTCCAATCTGTAAGGGGAAAGGAAGGTGCCCCAGGCATCTGGGCAATTTTCTGTCTTTGTCATATATTTTTTATATTTTATTGCACCTTATTCTGCCTTTTCTATGATTTTCTATGATTTATTCCTATTTTATTATTATATTTTAGCTTTTTCCATGTTGGTACATGTTGACAGTTCTATTTTTAGAGGTGGGACCCCTTCTGGATGTTTACCCATCAAGGTGAGGTCATCCTGCAGCTTGATCTGCCTATCTCTGCCTATTGCTATTTTTTGCTTACTATGTAATTTTCAGTTCTATCACATATACTGGGCATTGACAGATGTGTCCTTGAAGTTTTCTTTTTGGATTCCCCTTTGGTAGGTGCACCTGTAGTGTCTGTATTATGTAGTATAATATTAACTTTGGATTCCCCTCTGTTAGCTCACTATTAAGTGAGGCTTTGAGGTTCCCCTTACAGTAGAAAACTCTCTCCCTAGGTCCAGAATTGAAGCAAACTGTGGATATAATGCCTTCTACACATACAGGATGTCACCCAGGATGCAATTGACACCCCCACTTTAAGTGCGCCCTTATTTCCACTTGACATGCTGCCATGTGCCATGGATGCCCAAAAATGCATCAAAACACTCAAAGGTGCTGTTACCAGATTGTGCATGCAAATTGAATGGCTTAAATTGTGTATTGAAAGCTTTGTTAATACCCTACATCTTAGTACCTCACCTAATATTCCATTTATTCTAACCCCAACTGCTTCCAGCATCGATGCTCTACCTAATATCACTGGCATACAGATTAAACTGTCTCCCCCCACTGACTTTAATGGTGCATGCTCCCACAAACATTCTTTTCTCAACTCCTGTGAGTTATACATCAGTCTTCATCCTAATCAGTTCCTAAATGATACTGCAAAAACTTATTGGGCCTTCACATACATGAAGTCTGAGCGTGTCTACCCCTATGTCGACTGCATTCTGTGCCAAGCCCAGAAACTCAGTTCCCTCCCTTTCTCCTCTTGGGATGACTTTAGGGAGGGGTTTGTATGACATTTCTGCCCTCTCCACAAATGCCAACAAGCTACAATGCACCTCGAGTCATCCTTGTATTACCGAGCACACCAATCTGTGGATGACTATATCAATGAGTTTAGGGATTTAGTGGACATGGCAGGATATGGGAGTGGGCTACCAGTGGTGGTTAAATTTTGTTGTGGTCTCAATCAAGAGATTCAGGATCAGATTGCACAGATGTTGAAGGGAGACCCAGCTGATGATAATATTGATGCTTGGTACAAAGCTGCTTCTCTCTGTGATGAGAACCAACTCATGAATGTGACTTTTAACACTACACTCCATGCCACGATGACCACACATGCCCCAATCCCTCCAACTGTCCACCCCCACTGCCCACCAGTAACCACTTCAATGCCCTGCTGGTCGACCTGCTTGAGGAAGAACTTCACTCCACAACCAATTTCCTCCCCAGAATCTCTCAGCTTAATGAAAGTCACACCTGCTCCACTCACACCTGTTCCTCCTCTTCCCAGATTGAAATCTTGGGAGTGCAAGCTACCATGCAAGTACATTGTGGCATCCAGCCCCTTCCAGCAATCACTAGAATTGAAGATCGAGCTGCAGACTATGGATATAGGGCAAGTACTTGGTGTCTCTGCTCTTCTGGACTCAGGTGCCATGGGCCTTTCATCGATTTACACCTGGTTCAACAAAAACAACTCAATACCTGCTCACTATCTTGACCCATACCTGTCTACAATGTGGATGGTTCCCCAAATGAAGCTGGGTTGATTCAGGAGGTTGTTGATCTAGTCCTCTGGTACAAGGACCACAGTGAACAGGCTCTCTTTGCTGTGACCCAACTGGGGAAGCAGGAGGCAATTTTGGGCTATCCATGGCTTCATAACCATAATCCTGAGGTCGACTGGGTGAAAGGTGAAGTCATGATGAGTTGTTGTCCCTCTCATTTCTGTACTTGCTTCACTGAAGGCAGACAGGAATGTTGAGGGCAAAAAGGTACTCTTACAATACACTCGAGAGTGTTGTGCTGGTCCAATGCCTATAGCTGATGTGGACTTGGAAGATGTTCCAGATCTCACACCTAATTCTGATAATGATGTGGAGGAGGTGGAGGAGATTGAGAAAGGTGACCAAATTTTCTACACTGCTATTAACCCTTTGCATGAGGTGCATGCCACCTCAAATGTCTCCCAGCACCTCGCGAAGGCCTTCCACAAGAACAGTGCACCCAAATCCTTCACTGACTTGGTACTTCCTCACTTGCATGACTTTGAGGATGTCTTCTCCAAGGAATCTTTTAACTCACTTTCTAACCATAAGCCATGGGATCATGCAATTGAGCTCATGCTGGGTGCCACCCCCTCCTCCTGCAAGGTCTATCCTCTCTCCCCTGAAGAACAATAACAACTCAACAAGTTCATTGATGAACACTTGGCTTCTGGTTGTAACCACTCTTTAAAGTCGCCCATGGCCTGGCCTTTCTTCTTTGTTAAAAAGAAGGATGGGTCTCTTCAACCAGTTCAAGACTATCAATGCCTCAATGACATCACAGTCAAGAATGGTTATCCACTACCCCTCAGAATTCATCAACCAACTCCATGGGGAGCATTACTTCACCAAGCTTGATGTCCATTGGGGTTACAACAATGTGTGGATAAAGGAAGGGGATGAGTGGAAGGCAGCTTTTTGCATGAACTGTGGTCTTTTTGAACCACTTGTCATGTTCTTTGGTCTTACTAAAAGTCCTGCCATTTTTCAGACCATGATGAATAACATCTTCCATGATCTCATATTAGAAGGTGTTGTCTGTGTCTACCTTGATGACATTCTCATCTTTACTTGAGACCTTGATGAACATCATCAAATCACACAGCTGGTGCTAGAGCAACTTCAGTGGCACAAACTCTACCTTCATCATGACAAGTGCGAGTTTGAGAAGACATGGATTGAGTACTTGAACTTGATTATCTTGGATGGAAAGGTGGAGATGGACCCAGTTAAGGTTGCTGGCATTACAACCTGGCCCACACCCACGAACAAGAAAGAGGTACAGTCTTTTCTGGGCTTTATCAATTTCTATCAGCACTTTATTAAAGATTTCTCCCACCATGCATGCCCATTATTTGACCTCACTGGCAGAAAGGCATGGAGGTGGGAAAATACACAGCAGGAGGCATTCAAAAAGCTCAAAGAGATGGTCACTTCCACTCCAATCCTTACCTTTGCTGATGACTCGCATTCCTTTCATATAGAAGCTGACAGTTCAGACTTTGTGATGGGTGCAGTGCAGTCCCAACAGTCTCCTGAGGACCAGAAGTGGCACCCCATTGCCTTCTACTTGAAGAGTCTCAATGCTGTGGGATGCAATTATGAGATCCACAACAAGGAAATGCTGGTGATAATGCAGGCATTGGAGGAGTGGTGACATTTTCTGGAGAATGCTCAACATAGGGTTGAAATCTGGAGGGACCACAAGAACCTCGAGTACTTCATGACTACCAAGAAACTTAATCATTGCCAAGCCTGCTGGTCCCTCTACCTCTCCAGGTTTGATTTCTCCCTGCATCATCACCTGGGCTGCAGCATCGAGAAGACCAATGCCCTCTCTCATTATCTGGACCACAGGATGGAAGCAATGACAATCAAGGTATTGTGTTGTTGCAACCTGATTTGTTTACAGTCTGTGCACTAGAGGGTGTTACCTTTGAGGATGAGGAGCACAGTATTCTATATGACATTCATCATGTGAACCATAGTGGTTTACATGAGGATGCTGTGGCTCTGGCAGTAAAGGAGCTGAGATAGGGATCCACACTTTCGCTTTGTGCAGCAGAGTGGACAGAAAAGGATGACATCCTATACCTCCATGACTGTATCTATGTCCCTAATGATCCCCAGCTTCGATGATGACTCATCTCTCAGCACCACAACTCACTCATTGCTGGCCACCCCAGGCATTGGAAGACATTGGAACTCATATCATGGAATTATTGGTGGCCCCAAATGTCTTGACTCATTGGTCAGTACTGTTGTACCTGTGATCTCTGCTTGCACACTAAGACTCTATGGTGCAAGCCCATGGGCAAGTTACACCCCTTCCCAGTCCCAGAAAATTGTTGAAACATTGTCAGTGTGGACTTTGTGGTGGAACTACCAGAGTCCAATAGGTTTGATGCAGTAATGTGCACAGTCAACTCTGCTGGGAAGTGAGCTCATTTTATCCCCACTTATATGACTGTCACTGCACTTGGAGCGGCTTGACTCTATCTGTGCCATGTGTGGAAGCTTCATGAATTGCCAGGTGTGTTCCTCTGTGATCAAGGCCCACAGTTTGTTGCAGAGTCCACTTGAGAGCTGTACCACCTACTGGGGATCAAATTCCTCACCTTGACTGCCTACCACCCACAGACAGATGGACAGACAGAGCAACTGCCTACTGTCATTAAAGGTAAACCTCAGTATGAGGTTGAGTCCATCCTAGACAGCTGCTTATGTTGAGGTAAACTTCAATATCTAGTGCACAGGAAGGGTTATGGGTATGAGAAGAACTCTTGGATTGCAGAGTCCAATGTGAATGCCCCATGACTGGTCAGAAAGTTCTATTGGCGACATTCCTCTGTGCCTCAGCACATCCAAGTGTCTGACTTTGGACACATACAGTTTTGAATGCATTGGGGCAATGCATCATAGAAGGGGGGTGATGTAAGGGGAAAGAAAGGCACCCCAGGCATCTGGGCAATTTTCTGTGTTCATCCCATATTTCTTTATATTGTATTTCACCCTATTCTGCCTTTTCTATAATTTTCTATGATTTATTCCTATTTTATTATTATATTTCAGCTTTTTCCATATTGGTACATGTTGACAGTTCTATTCTTAGAGGCAGGACCCCTTCTGGACATTTACCCATCAAGGTGATGTCATCCCACAGCTTGATCCACCTATCTCCACCTTTTGTTTTTTTTTAGCTTACTATTTGATTTTCAGCTCTATTGCACATACTGGGCATCGACAGATGGGTCCTTAGAGTTTTCTCTTTGGATTCCCCTGTGTTAGGTGCACCTGGAGTATCTGTATTATGTAGTTTAATATTAACTTTGGATTCCCCTCTGTTAGCTCACTATTAAGTGAGGCTTTGAGGTTGCCCTTACACAATCAATGGATATTGTAGGCTCCTCGTCAACTGCCATCCAGCCCTTGTATTCAATGTCATCAATGGATGCTGCAGGAATAGGGTCAGAAGTGATGCCAGAAAATTCTGGTTGGGCAGAGAAATCTGTAAAATCGATCATGACCATGAAAGCATGGCTGTTGGCACCTTGGACATGTCACTCCCATTCCTCTTCTTCTTGAGCATGATGTGATGGGCTGCTTTGGACTCATCAATGGTCTTCCCCACCATTCTCCCATCCTGTTTGATGCAAAATTCAATTGCATGTTCCATTTTCTTGCACACTAGATTCACACAGAGAAGAAGGCTTGATGATTTCAATGGTTTGGTGTGGTGGTGAGGGCAATGTTAGGCTTGGAGTCAGTGAGTTGATCATTCTTGACTAATGACTGTTTGTCACCCAGGAATCAATGGATGTCCTTCGATGTATATGGGGAGGATTTTGTAGATGCCACAATGTCCCAGGAAATGATAGAACATGCATGGGGAAAGTGGTCACTGAGGGAATTCAGGAGTGTGATGGAGCGAAGAAGGTCAGCCTTAATATCACCCATGGCAAATGCTCTCTTCATCAGGGTACAGATGTGATCTGCAGTTTCAGGGAGTGGAACATCCTTTGTGCATTGAATGGAAAGTGCCTGCTGGAGAAGTTGGACTTGACATACCGGACCCTCCTTCTGGGATGATCCTGGAGTGTTTTCCAATTCACCTCAGGCCCCTTTGTTATGTCAAGAAAAGGGCATTTTGTACTCACAATGCTGGATGCCAGGAAGGTGTATGCAAGGCATGCATTAGCAGACCAGTTTGCAAAGGCCCATGTTTCTGTAGTGGGTGGGGATGTGACATCCCCAGACACATATTCATATAGCCCATTGAGGGAGAGAGCAATAGTAACATCTTCACACCATTCTTTGTGGTTAGACTTGATCTTATCCAATGTTACACCAGAATATTGGACCACAAGCTTAATGAGAGGAACAGAGATGGTGGTAGGAGTAAAATCCACACCCATGACGACAATTGAATATTTAGTGGTGTTCAGATAGTGGATAGAGGAATGCCAGTTTGAACAAAGGGAGAGGGAATGCATTGAGGCATCAATCACAAGTAATGAGTCTGTGATGCAGGGCAGAACTGGGGATAGTGATCAGTGAATTGAAAGAATAATGTGTTGGAGCAGACTACATATGCTGCACAGAGGAAGAGACGACATGTTCCTTATAACCTACCTGGGGTTTAGTTAGTCTTAGAGCTATGGTTTAGCAGAGGTAAGAACACTGGATATCTACTACAGTACAGGTTCTCCTTATATACATAATAGTAAGGATGTCACATGACTCAGAAATGTGTTTACCACATGTATGCACAGTAAGCGCAGTAACATGTGTGTGCTGCATGCATTGCCTCATGTATGCAGCATGCATCAGGATTTAATTTCAACACCCCCCCCAAAACTGTACAGCGCTCTAAGCAGCTAAGTTTGAATCTCAAAAGTAATTCCGAGAGAGTCTCTAAATCTCCTGAATAAGACAGCGCCAAGGTTCTTTGTGAACATGCCAACTAAATTATCACTTCCAGGAATGAAAACAACCGTGACTTTGTCATTTTCTATGTATTCGCGGGTATAGTGGTAGCAAATGTCTATATGTTTGGTCCTTCTTTCCTGAACTGGATTTGATCCGATAAAGATGGATCCCTGATTATCAGCGCAGATAGGTACACGCTTCAGTACATATCCAAGTTCCTGGAATAAGGACTCTATCCACACTATCTGTCGACAAGTGTCGGAGAGAGCCATATATTCGGCTTCTGTGGATGACAGTGCTAAGTTTTTTGTAAACGGGACTGCCAGCACACAATGCCACTCGCTAGAGTAGCAAAGTAACCCATTGTAGATCAGCGTTTGACAGTATCCGCTGCCCAATCAGAATCTGTGAAGGCCTGTAGCCCCTCGGACTTCTCGCCATCATAGACAATGTTATATTTCTGGGTTCCCACCAGATAGCACATGATGTACATTGCTAGGATTAGCCGAGAATTGCAACATCTTGATTACCACATAAGCAATATCAGGTCGCGTTCTGAGCATCAGATACAATAAAGATCTGATCACAGACTGATATTTTGATCTAAGTGTCGTGTTGGGCATTGCTGTGTTTTCCGACGGTCTGTAACCAGTCGGGAGTGGAGTGGGGGTCACTTTGGCATTTGTCATCTCGAATCTCTCAAGCACTTTGGCGAGATATTCAGTTTGATCGAGTTTGACTTTGCTTGCAGTCTGGGTGATGCGCATGCCTAAGAATTCTGTGACTTTCTCAGTACTACAGCACTCCCAATGCTTTAGACAAGTATTATGCTGCCTGTCTTAGGATCCTTGTGTATGAAAATGCTGGCATCGGAGCTGGCGCGCACAAACCCAATGGTGCACATGAATGCCTCTAGCTCTTTCCACCATGCAAGTGAGGCTTGCTTAAGGCCATACAATGCTCAGCGTAAGTGCATTACTTTGCACTCTTTTCCCTCGAGTCTGAAACCCTCAGGTTGATCTATATAGATCTCCTCATCTAGTTTGCCATATAAAAATGCAGTTTTTACATCTAGGCCAGTCATATACATGCCCTCTAGAGATGCAAGTGCAAACATGAGGCATACGGTCTCGTAGCGGACTATTGGTGAGAAAATCTCATGAAAGTCAACACCTTCGACTTGTGAAAAGCCTTTGGCCATGAGTCTGGCTCGTTTTCTTCCATCCGATTTTATGGAGAAAACCCATTTATTTTTGATCGTTTTTCCATCATGTGGAAGATGGACAATGTCATAGACTTGTCGCTTATGAAGAGCCTCTAATTCTTCATGACAAGCTTGTTTCCACTCATGTTGCTGCTGCCATGGTAGGCATGCAATATCGCAAAATTGGTTTGGAACTTGGCTTATTTCGCTCGATGGTTTGACTGCTTTTGACAACAGCCAGCAAATAAGCTTATCTCCTCCTTCCTTGGTTATCTTTTTAATATAACCTGCTTCGTCCAGTTCCCCCATTGGGTGATCATGTTCTTGATCATTGGAATCAGGCACACTCTTGTGGGGTGCCGAACTCGGTCCAGCAACCGGTTCTTTCTGTTGAGATTGTGGTCATGTTTGGTTATGATCCGAATCTTGACCTACAGATCTCTTCCAATATTGATCACATGCAATGTCTCTCTCTATGTCAGAGGGGAATTGCTTCTCTCCATAGGTATTGCCAGGATGGTTTGGGATGTTCCTCTGCCTGCCTGATCGACGGGGCAATTGCTGCCATTCCTGTTGATCATCATGTCTTGGACAAAAGTCCTTAGTGGTTACTGGAGGCGGCAGAGGAGGAGCATCTGTCACATCGTCATGCACCTTTTGCTCACTTGGTACATCATCATTATCATTTTCTGATGATGGAGGAAGGGGCAGATCTTGTGGCAGTATAGAATCATCGCCATCCGTTCCAGATGAGTGGTCATCATCTTCTGGTTCTGGAGGTGGAAAATCACCAAAATCCGTATTGGCAGGAGTTTTAGCTTCGGGACAGCATGGGAACAACATTTCATCAAATAGTGCCATAGCACCAATGAATATTGCACCACTAGGTCGCATGAAACAGTATGCTTTAATGCCATCTTCTAATCCAAGGTACGTCATCAACTCCAATCGAGGAGCCAATGTGTTTGGACGCTTCTCCTTGGGTAGGTAGACGTAAGCACCACAACCGAAAACCTTCAGATTGTTTAGATCTGGGCGGACCTTTGTCAGGTCCTCAACCGGTGTCAGCCATTTCAGGTGCCTTATCGGGGTTTGGTTGTATAGGTGTGTTGCATGTTCAATGCAAAATTCCCACCATGATTGTGGTAGATATGCGGTAAATCGCAGGGTTTGTGACTTTTCCATTATTGTCCATATGGCATGCTCTGCATGCCCATTCTGTTGGTGAATGTGGGGTGCAGACATCTCTATTTTGATGCCAAAGTCCTTGAGCACATTTTGTAGCTCACAATCTTTGAACTCCCCCCCTGGATCAACATGCCAGTGCTTGATTGTAGCGCCATACTGTGTCAAAGCCACTGTCCAAAATTGTCTGATGGCCGCAGCAACGTCAGATTTCTTTTTAAGGCATTGGACCCAGATATGTGACATCTTGTCATCCAGAAATACAATAAAGTATTTATGTTTATGGTATGATAGTACTGGGAGTTCCTTCAGATCAGAATGTATTAATTCAAAGGGTCTTTCTGCACGTGAATCTGATTCGGGAAAAGATTTTGAGGTCAGTTTCCCTTCAGTGCACCCTGGACATATAATTTTGTCTTTAGGGATAATTAAATTCCTCGGGAATTTCATGGTGCTATTAGGCATCTTCCCTAGCACCTCTTTGGATGGGTGTCCAAGTCGCTTATGCCAAGTTGAGTAGTCTGCGATGTACATCATCGCGATATTGATTCCCTTGGTGCTCAATATATGAGTCCGAGCCCAATAAATAGTGTCACATTTCATAAGAGGGATGCAATCCATAATTGGGTTTCCTTGCTTGAAAAATGAAATGTGTGCGGAGGAACCACACACATCACTTCCGTCTTGCAAGAAGATGCCCATTGACAGTAATTGAGAATTACAGTCGGGTATGTAGTAGATGGGGTATAATCACGTTTCACGTGTCTCTGACTTCCCATGACATACTACCTGATGTCTAATGAAGACTGCTCCTTTTCCTACTATATGAGTAGTACCCATGGCTGTTTGAACCAGGGTAGAGTCCTTTCTCGGTAAAGGCTCATAAGAAGCAAAATCTTTAATTTCACCAGTGAAGTGTTTTGATGCACCTGAATCCATGATCCAGTCGGCACCTTTCTTACAATTTCCATTTGCACACATAACACATATATTAAGATGTAAATTGTTCCATGATACATTTAGTAGCAGTAAAATTTCACATGAAAAGTTTGCTGTGATCAGTAAAATGTTAATCCTTGTGCTTGTGGCAGGGAAAAGGACTGACCTTTCATTATATGTATCTGTTTCAAGCAGTTCATCGATGAGCATTTCGTCGATGGCTTTCCATACTTCTTCATCAGAAACCGCAGGTTCCGATCCAAGGGAGACGCTATCGTCTTCTACCTCTACAATCCTTGGTTCTGGTTCAATCCTCCTCCTCTTACCTTCTCACACTGTTAGGTGCTCTTCCAGCAGTTGCAGATTTTTCATGCTGCATGGGAGATTCATTTGCTCGAGGGTGTCTCGAGCCTGCTGATATTCAGTATAGACCGAATGAGAGGTAGAGGCCGTGCCCATGTATGCCTGTGCAGGCGGTCGGCGGCGAGGATCCCTTGTGGGAGTATGTTCACGCTTCTCGATGCACTGGATGAGCAGCATCGGCGGTATGATGGTGCCATTACCATTTATAGTAGTAAAGGCTTTTGAGGTGAGGTGGGTATGTTTCTCTTTAGGCTTTTCCTCTTTAGTCTTTTTGTCCCCACGTCATCCATGCTTTCGGGATGAATCTCCATTGTTGCCCTGAGATTGCCATTTGGGGTTTCCCCCTTTGCGCTTGACAGCGGAAAGCTTGGTGGCCTGAGGTGGGCCAATGGGCTTTCCAACTGTTGTGTGCTGTGAGGCCTCAGCGACAATGGAGTCCTTGACATGTTTAAATGTCAAGGCTCTAGTAGCGGTCGTGTTAAGGACCGTGGCGGATAGAGAATCATACTCGCATGGCATCGCAGTGAGTAGAATCATTGCCTGTACTAATTCGGGGATGGCAACATTGGCAGCCGTAAGGTGCTCGAATTTATCAGCCATTTTGGCAATCTCTGGTGCAGGATTCGCAGCCGGAATTTTGATTGCGATTGCAGACCTAAAGTCCGCACAGACTTGGGAGGGGCCATCAACACCATAGTCGGTGCAGATGAGATCCCACACCTCCTCAGCAGTGTCCTTGGTGTTGGCACGCTGCCAAATAGAGGGGGCCAGGCAGAGCACTAGGCTACCAATAGCCTGGTCATTCTTATTGTTCCAGGTCTGGAGCTTGGCATTAGCTTCCACTACTAGTGCAGCGTTTGTTGCCATCAAAGGAGGCGCCAGGGGTGGTTTTAGTTCCATCCCACTAGTTATTTGCCAGAGACCCTGAGACCTGAGCCACGCCTTCATTGAGTTGGCCCATTGAATGTAGTTAGAGCCATCGAAAGTTTGTACGAGTTTTTCAAGAGTTGCAGACATGATGTTATAGTGGCAGCTGGTAAAAGCGCTCAATCAGTCCTCTATTCAAGAAAACATGTTCCATAATCTCAGGCAAAAACACTCCTTCAGAGTGGTTAACCCTAGTCAACCTGGGTTTTTAAATGCAGCTCGCAGGGAGTGCAATGCAGCTCACGAAGAGCACAAGGTTACAATTTGGAGACAATGAAGTCAACATCGTTTGCAGCCAGTTAAGGCGCGTTCGCGACGTGCCCAGCAGGGCCCATAACCTGTTGGAGCAGACTACATACGCTGCACAGAGGAAGAGACAACATGTTCCTTATAACCTACCTGGGGTTTAGTTAGTCTTAGAGCTAGGGTTTAGCAGAGGTAAGAACACTGTATATCTTCTACAGTACAGGTTCTCCTTATATACATAATAGTAAGGATGTCACATGACTCAGAAATGTGTTTACCACATGTATGCGCAGTAAGCACAGTAACATGTGTGTGCTGCATGCATTGCCTCATGTATGCAGCATGCATCAGGATTTAATTTCAACAATTATCGCAGCTGGGGGTCGTTAGGGACATAGATGTGGTCATGGAAGTACAGGATGTCATTCTTTTCTGCCCACTCTGCTGCATGAAGTGAAGCTGCAGATCCCTTTCTCAGCTCCTTCACTGCCAGAGCCACAGCATCCTCGTGTAAACTGCTATGGTTCACATAATGAATGTCACATAGGATACTGTGCTCCTCACCCTCCAAGGCAATGCCTTCTAGTGCACAGACTGTGAACAGATCAGGTTGCAACAACACAATACCTTGATTGTTATTGCTCCTATCCCCGTGATCTGGACAGTGGGAGAGGGCATCAGTCTTCCCCATGCTGTGACCTGGGTGATGATGTAGGGAAAAGTCAAACCTGGAGAGGTAAAGGGACCAGCAGGCTTGGCAACAATTAAGTTTCTTGGCAGTCATGAAGTACTCGAGGTTCTTGTGGTCCATCCAGATCTCGACCTTGTGTTGAGCACCCTCCAGGAAATGCCACCACTCCTCCAACACCTGCATTATTGCTAGCATCTCCTTATTGTGGATCTCATAATTGCATTCCACAGCACTGAGACTCTTTGAGTAGAAGGTGATGGGGTGCCACTTCTGGTCCTCAGGAGATTGTTGGGACAGTACTGCACCCATTGCAAAGTCCAAACTGTCAGCTTCTACATGGAAGGGATGTGAGTCATTAGAAAAGGTGAGGATTGGAGTGGAAGTGACCATCTCTTTGAGCTTCTCAAATGCCTCCTGCTGTGCATTCCCCCACTTCCATCCCTCCTTTCCAGTGAGGTGGGCATGGTGGAAAAAATCTTTAATAAACTGCTGATAGAAATTGATGAAGCCCAGGAAAGACTGCACCTCTTTCTTGTTTGTGGGCAGCCAGGTTGTAATACCATCAACCTTGACTGGGTCTATCTCCACCTGTCCATCCAAGATAATCAGGCCCAAGTACTCAATTTGTGTCTTCTCAAACTCACACTTGTCATGACAAAGGTAGAGTTTGTGCTATCAAAGTCACTCCAGTACCAGGCACATGATTTAACAATGTTCATCAAGGTCCTGAGTGAAGATGAGGATCTCATTGAGGTAGACACAGACAACGCCTTTCAGTATGAGATGGTGGAAGATGTCGTTCATCATGGTCTGAAAGGTGGCAGGACTATTAGTGAGACCAAAGAACATGACAAGCAGTTCAAAAAGACTACAGTTTGTGTGGAAAGCCACCTTCCACTCATCCCCTTTCTTTATCTGCACATTGTTGTAACCACAACAGACATAGAGCTTGGTGAAGTAATGTGCCCTGCAGAGTTGGTTGATGAGTTAAGATATGAGGGGTAGCAGATAATGATTTTTGACTGTAATGTCATTGAGGTGTCAATAACCTTGAACTGGCTGAAGAAACCCATCCTTCTTCTTGACAAAGAAGAAGGGCAAGGCCATGGGCAATTTTGAAGGTGGATACAACCTGAAGCCAAGTGTTCATTGATGAACTTGTTGAGTTGTCATTGTTCTTCAGGGGAGAGGGGATAGACCTTGCAGGAAGAGGGTGTGGCACCTGGCGTGAGCTCAATTGTATGATCCCATAGCTTACAGTCAGGAAGTGAGTCAAAGGATTTCTTGGAGAAGACATCCTCAAAGTCATGCAGGTGAGGGAGCATGGAGTCAGTGAAGGATTTGGGTGCACTGTTCTTATAAAAGGCCTGCACAAGGTAGGAGATGTTTGAGGTGGCATGCACCTCATGCAAAGGGTTAATAGCAGTGTAGAAAATTTGGTCACCTTCCTTGATCTCCTCCACCTCCTCTCCATCATCGTCAGAGTTAAATGCAAGATCTGGGATGTCTTTCAAGTCCACATTGGCTACAGGCATTGGACCAGCACAATATTTTTGAGTGCGCTATAAGAGGACCTTTCACCCTCGATGTTCCTGTCTGCCTTCAGTGAAGCAAGTATGACAATGCGAGGGACAACAACTCATCACGACTTCACCTGTCACCAATCAACCTCAGGATTATGGTCATGAAGCCATGGGTAGCCCAAAATTGCCTCCTGCTTCCCCAGTTGGGTCACTGTGAAGAGAGCCCATTTGCTATGATCCTTGTACTGGAGGACTAGGTCAACGACCTCTCAAATTGCCCTGGCATCATTTGGAGAGCCATCCACATTGTAGATAGGTATGGGTTGAGATAGTGAGCAGGTATTAAGTTGTTTTTGTTGAACCAGATGTGAATCAATGAAAAGGCCTGTGGCACCCAAGTCCAAAAGAGCAGAGACACCAAGTACCTGCCCCATTGATAGGTCCACTGTGCACTCTAAGGTCTGGAGAAAGTTTCCAATCGTATTGACACACTACGACAGACCCTCCGAACTGCTACAAACACTACAAAATTGACTTCGAATTCTTTTCAACTTATTTCACACTACTTCAAATGACTTCAAATGACTTCAAACGACTTCAAATGATTTTGAATGATTTCATGACACTTTGAACAACTTCATACTACTTCGAATAAGATCGGCCACTGCATAGCTGTTTCTAAAACCCTTTCGATACATGCTGCACAACTGGAACAAGTTATTCCATTGCATATCAAGCACCACCGGACACGAGGAGAGATTACAAGAGATTTAGGATGTGATAAGTGCGGTTTTATGTTTCATTGATATATTGAAGCAAAAGATAAGTACTTTTACCATATGGGGGCATGTATGTTTCAATTATTTCTCATTTCTCATTTATTTTATGATCTACAAAGTCCTCATTGTTTGATATATCGCCTCATGTTTTACACAGGTTTTAGTTCCCTTTTTAGTACTATCTCTTCAAAAATGTATATAAACTTGTACTAGTTACTTAGAAAAACAGAGAATAAGTTACCCTCTCCACTACAGTTGGATTTAAGAGCAGTTCTCTTAAGTCTTACCTCACATTGTATCTCTGAAGTTCTGCAAAATATCGTGAACTTCCTCAAACTTTCATAGCTGCTCTCAACTCATCATTGCCAATTGCTACTCAAAACCCACTTCTTAATTGCTATATTCATTTGTCAAACATATCTCAGCACCAGTTGAGCACCTTCAAACCTCCTCAAACTCACCCAAACAACTTTGAACCCATTTGAACCTAATTCGAACTACTTCGCACATCTTCAAACCAATTTCGAACTTTTTTGAACATCTTCATATGCTTTTAAAAACTATTCATCACATCCTTTACCATTTTGCATCACTAAAAACAACATTCTGGTATTAGCAGTGATGGGTTCAGTTGGTACTCAGTGCAGAGTCTCAACAGAAGGGGTGAGCACTAAACCTACAACTGCAGGCGTGCTCGGGGTGAGGGGGTTCAATTAAAGGGCCTCGGATCGTCCTTTGAGTGCAGAGACTATGAAGAGGCTGGTATGGTGGTTCTCGAGGTGTGCACTAGTTGTGTATGCTAAAGGGAAGATATGTGCAATGGTGGAAAAGTGCGCAATGCAAAGGGGCAAAAACATGCAACGGGAGCACAAAAATGCACAATGATGAGGGAGATGAAAGTGAGATGTGTAGTAGGATGAGGATGGCACTGGGAAGTGCTCAAAGTGTGACGCACAGGTTAGGGGTGCAAATAGGATGAGAGTGCAATGGGTGGAAAAATGTGCAAATGGTGCGCAAAATGTGGCTATACAAATAAATGCGCAAATGGTGCACAAAATTGGCTATACAAATAAATGCACAAACAGTGTGCAAATGCGGCTATATGAAGGGTGCACTGCAAGAGTGCACAAACGAGGATGAAGGACGCAATGCAGGGACGAAATGCAGCAATATGACAAAGGGACACAAATGATATGCAAATGCAGCTATACGAAGGGTGCACTACAAAGGTGCATGGACTGGACGCTGGTGCACAGACTATGTGCAATGCTGAATGAGCTATGAACTATGAGGGGGGGAAAAATCCTCTGGATTCTCTATCTGTCTGCCTACTATGTACAAATGGCTTATGTGATAAAAACAGTAAAATAAAGTGTAAAAATAGAAAGCGCCATGCGCTACCCACAAGCACATCCATTTGCCCATCTAAATCTGACCACACTATGCTGCTGCCTCAGCCAATAAGATTTGTGCATGCTATAGCCCAATACCCAACTGTTCCAGTGTGATGCACTATTTTTGGTGCACTCTAGGTCCCATGCGCTCTTCCCAATTAATCCGCTTCAGTGTTATGCATCGCGTGCTGCACCTTAGTAATAATGATGTGATCAACCTGTGCCAGTTACCAGATAAGGCAATGCTGATTGGAAATGTGGAAGAGCTATAAGGAGATGCTGTGTGAGGCCAAATAGTGCCAAAGTGCCAGGATTATGTGAAAGTGCCCAAGTGCACATGGTCCAATGCCAAATAGGCACAAAGCACCCAAATTATGTGAGAATGTGCAGTTTGCTCATGTTGGAATCATGGTGCACCTCAAATAAATGCACAAGTAAGCTGGAAGCCACAATGCGCAGTGCAATTGGTGTGGTGGATTGTCATGTGTGTGACAGGGATTGTGCAATGAGTGCACAGCAGAGAATGTGAGTTGCAGGTAAAGCATAAAAGGAGTGCACAAAGGTGCATCAAGTGCGCAATAACTGTAAAAGGCAGATAAGGAGTGTGGGGGGGGCACATGGAGGCAGTTTGAAGTGTAACAGGGCGCATTTAGGGTGCACGACAGGGGGCAGCTATGGGGGATCCAAAGGCACAGTAGAAAAGTAAAAGGCACACAAAAGCACACCTAAGTGGTCAAAGGCATGCAAAAGTGCATGGAAGCACATGAAGGTGTGCAAAAGCATACTGCGCAAAGTGTGCAGAAGCCATCTAGGCAGTGCACACAATCGCAAAAAATGCTGTAGTATGCGCACAGGGTGATAGGGAGCCATATCATCTCCTCCCAACTGAAGTACTGACTGTCCTCAGGCAGCATGCGATTGGTCAGTGCAAAATTTTCATTGCTCACATAAGCAGCCATCCTTTCCTTATCTATCTCTGACCACCATCTATCCTCAACAACTCTTTCCACAACCCATATCTACATGATCTGATGTCTTCAGCATTCACCTTAGCTCTCAGGCAAATGATCCTGGCCCTCAATGAGACCCTCCCTGCTGCTAGGAGCGAGCAGATGGCTATGCAGGCTTTGGGTGAAGGGTTTTGCAGCAAACTGGTGCACTTTTCATGTTTCTATAACCAGTGTAGGTTGCTAAGGATGGGGGCATGTAGAACATGTATAAAAGCTGAGCAGACACTGTTAAGGATGTTGTGGAACTCGATGCGCTCCTTGCAAAGGTGCGCAGTGCATTTAGTGGGATCCTGGTCAAAGAGAGGCTTACTTGGGGTGAGGAGCTGATGCCCGATATGCATAAGATGATCGAGGAGAAGGAGCGGTCCACAGAATTTGAGCATAAGGTGCATGAACTGGTGGGTCAGCTGGAAGCATGCGTGGAGCACACCAAAGCATGCAAGGCATGCCGTGCACTCTTGACAGCTGAATTGCAGGTGCCCGAGGTCAACTTGAAGCAGTTGGAAGGTGAGTTCAGGGCAATTGACAAAGTGAGCGATATAGATACTGCCAAAGTGCAGGAAGACAAAAAGGTGCATGTCACACTAGTGCACTCTTTGCGTGTGTTTTCTGGTGATAGGTCCACTGTGCACTCTAAGGTCTGGAGAAAGTTTCCAATCATATTGACACACTATGACAGACCCTCCAAACCACTATGAACACTACGAAATCTACTTTGAATGCTTTTCAATTTATTTTGCACTACTTTGAATGACTTTGAATGATCTCAAACTTACTTTGAACAACTTTGAACAACTTTGAACAATTTCATGACACTCCGAATGACTTCATACTACTTTGAATAACATCGGCCGCCACATAGCTGTTCCTAACACCATTTTGATATATGCTGTACAATTGGAACTGGAATAAGCCATTTTGTCACATATTGAGCGCCACCGGACACAAGGAGAGATGACAAGAGACCCAGAATGTGATAAGTGTGGTTTTTATGTTTCATGATATATTAAATCAATAGGACAAGAACTCTTATTATACTGGGACAATGTAAATTTCAATTATTGTCATTTCTCATTTGTTTTACAATTTACAAAGTCCTTTATTGTTGTGTATATTGCCCCTTGTTCTCCATATGGTATATTTCCTTTTCTGGCACTATCTCTTCAAAATGTATATTAGACTTGTACTAGCTACTTGGAACAACAGGGAACACAGCACAAGTTACCCTCTCACTATCATCAGATTTAAGAGTCATTCTCTTGAGTCTTATCTTTGCATCATATCTCTAAGCTCTAAGCTCTGTGAAATATCGTGAACTTCTTTGAAACTATCATATTCACTCCTCATTTTATCGCCCATCACCTATCACCATTTGACAAACACTTCACATTCATTAAACTCACTCTTTGATATACCTCAAACCTCTTCAAACTTATTTGAACTTATTCAGACTACTTCGCACAACTTCAAACCTCTTTGAACCTTTTTCAAATTTCTTTGCACATATTTGAACCTCTTTCAAACTCTTTCGAACACCTTAGTATGCCTATAAAGACTATTCACCAGAGCCCTTACCATTTTGCATTACTAAAAACAACATTTTGGTCTCAGCAGTGATATTTAGTACCAACTCGCACCCTTCCTCTGACTTGTGTTATACCATCCAAAGCCATTTAGTAGGTTTTGTTTGGGTTTCTGGGTTGAGTATCATCACCAGAGTGACCGATGTTGAGGTAGCAGGTGAAGGGACAGGGGAATCTTGGGAGAGTGGGGTGACAAACGAAGGGGAGAGTGAGCCAAGTGACAAGAGTGCTAGCGCAGATGAAGGTGCAAATGCATTGATATGACTCGCTATCACCCTGTGTGCATACTATGGCATTTTTTGCGATTGTGTGCACCTCCTAGATGGCTTCCGCACACTTTGCACAGCACACCTTCATGCACTTTTATGTGCCTTTGTGTGCTTCCATGCACTTTCATGTGCCTTTTACATTTCTACTGTGCTTTTGGTTCCCCCATAGCTGCCTGCTGTCGTGCACCCTAAATGTGCCCTGTTATGCTTCAAACTGCCTCCATGTGCCCCCCCCACACTCCTTATCTGCCTTTCACAGTTATTGTGCACTTGATGCACCTTTGCGCACTCCTTTTATGCTTTACCTGCAACTCACATTCTCTCCTGCACACTCATTGCACAATCCCTATCACACACACAACAATCCACCACACCAGTTTCACTGCACATGGCAGCTTCCAGCTTACTTGCACATTTATTCAAGGTGCACTATGATTCCAACATGAGTGGACTGTGCATTCTCACATAATCTGGGCACTTTGTGCCTATTTGGCATTGGACTGTGTGCACTTGGGCGCTTTCATGTAATCCTGGTGCTTTGGCACTATTTGGCCTCACACAGCATCTCCTTGTAGTTCTTCCACATTTCCAATCAACATTGCCTTATCTGGTAACTGGCACAGGTTAATCATGTCATTATTACTAAGGTGCAGCACACAACACATAACACTGAAGTGGATTAATTGGGAAGAGTGCATGGGACCTAGAGCACACCAAAAATAGTGCATCGCACCAGAACAGTTGGGTATTGGGCTATAGGTGCACAAATCTTATTGGCTGAGGCAGCGGCATAGTGTGGTTGGGTTTAGATGGGCGAATGGATGCGCTTGTGGGTAGCACATGGCGCTTTCTATTTTTACACTTTATTTTACTGTTTTTATCACATAAGCCATTTGTACATAGTAAGTAGACAGATAGAGAATCCAGAGGATCTTTCCCCCCCTCATAGTTCATAGCTCAGTCAGCATCGCACATGGTCTGTGCACCAGCATTCAGTCCATGCGCCTTTGTAGTGTGCCTTTCATATAGCCACATTTGCATATCGTTTGCATCCCCTCGTTGAATTGCTGCATTTCGTCCCTGCATTGTGTCCTTTGTCCTCATTTGTGCACTATTGCAGTGTGCCCTTCATATAGCTGTGTTTGTGCACCATTTGCATATTTATTTGTATAGCCACTGATAGGTCCACTATGTGCTTTAAGGTCTGGAGAAGACTCCCACTCGTATCAACACATCATGACATGCACTCCAAATCACTACAAATGCCACAAAACTGACTTCAAACACTTTTTGATTTATTTCACATTATTTCGGATGACTTCAAAACACTTCGAACACTTTCAAACCATTTCGTGACACTTCAAACGACTTCAGCCACCATATAGTTGTCTTAAAACACTTTCGATACATGATGCTCAACTGGAGTGAACTATTTAGTCACATATTGAGCACTACCAGATGCAAGGAGAGATGATAAAAGAATTAAAGTACAATAATGGCGGTTTTGGGGTTTCAACGATCTATTGAAACAACAAGAGAAGTACTCTTACTATATGGTGACACCAAACATTTCAATTATCATCGCTCCTCATTTTGGTTTTATGTTTTACAATACCTTTATTGCTGTGCATACTGCCTCGTGTTCTACACCTGTTATATTTCCTTTTTGGTACTTACCTCTTCGAAATGTATATAGACTTGTACTAGTTACTTAGAACAACAGAGAACCAGTTACCCTCTCCACTATAGTCAGATTTAAGAGCAGTTCTCTTGAGTCTTACCTCGCATCATATCTCTGAAGTCCTGTGAAATATTGTGAACTTCCTCGAACTTTCATATTCATTCTCAATTTGTCATTGCCTACCGCCACAAAAAGCCCAGCTTACACCTTCGAACCTCCTCAAACTTACCCGAACTACTTTGAACCCATTCAAATCTATTTCGAACTACTTTGGACGTCTTCAAACATATTTCGAACTACTTCGAACACCTTCATACGCTTTTAAACACTATTCGTCACATTGTTACCATTTTTCATCACTAAAAATGATGTTCTGGTATTAGAGGTGATATTTAGGACCAACTCGCACCCTTCCTCTAGCCTGAGTCATACTACATAAGCCTTTTAACAGGTTTTTGTTAGGTTTCCAGGTCGAGCATCATCATTTTGGAGCCCACCACGAGGGGTTTCTAAATCATTTCATCGCCTAATCCACCTCAAGTCTCTCGGCTTGGGCCAACACAAGCTCGAAACCTTAGAATCGAGACTTGCCAGGCCTTCGAATCTCTCAAACAATCGGGGGATATCCTAATATCTGTCTCTGATGCTGAATCCGCACATCATCGTCTGTTCCCTTCACCTATTTCCTCGTCTACAACTTTGTCTTCCTCTTCTTCCTCATCCTCTACTACATCATTCATTATTCCAGCTACTTCAACACATCTACCATCCTTTGCTCAGGTTATAACTCCTCGAATCAGTACATCTATGGCCACCCAAGCAACAATGCCAGCTCGTGGACATTCCACAGCACCTAAATTTGACCCCACTCAACCTCGAGAGCTATGTTGATACTTTAATGAGCTCGAAATACTTTTCATTGACTGTAATGTTATGGATCCCAAACTTATGAAGAAGCATGCCTGTCAATATGTCGATATCGATACATCCGAACTCTGGGAATCAATTCCTGAATATGAAACTGGCACTTTGTTTCACAATTTTCACGTCGCAATCCACAGACTATATCCTGGTTCTGGAGATGATCGAAAATGGTCAATTTCGGACATGGACAAACTCATTGGGGAACAACTTCGGATGGGCATCTTTAACGCAAGCAATTTAGGATTATATTACAGGTTGTTCTACAACATTACAAAGTTCCTACTCTCTAAAGGCCAAATTTCAGAGGCAGAACAAAGTAGAGCATTCGTTTGAGGTTTTCAACCGGGTTTATGGTCACAAATTGCACAATGACTTGAAGTTAAATTTCCCGACCACTATATGGATGACACCTACCCACTCGACAACATTCACGCGGCAGCGAAATTCATTTTAGCAGGGTCAGTTAGTTCGAATTCGGCATCATTACAGTCTTTAGAAACCTCGGCATCAACTTCAACATCGTCGACACAGATCAAATCGGAAGACTTATCGGCGATCCTCAAAAAATTTGCAACCACACTCATCACGGCTCTAGCAGGTTCGAAACCCACTAATCCTCCTTGAACTAACAGTGGATTTCGCTTGGACCAGCTCGAAAACTTAGCTTGTGTCTTTTGTGGACTCACCAATCATTTCTAGGCAGTGGCATGGGTTTGGTAACCTGTAGGGGTTACGGGTACGGGTAGTGACGGGTACGGGTACCGGTCACCATTCTGGGACCCGTGACCTGCACAAACCTGTGCACCAGGAGATCAAAGTTAAGGTACACTACATTGCCCAACTCCGCAACTGTACAGTGGCGGAGTTTCGAGCATAACTACACGAACATGACAAAAAAAGAAATAGGGACCCAGCATCATGCCTGCTTCATGCAAATCTGATGGATTCATAAAACGCTCAACAAAAGTCGTCAAAACCCTAAAGCAGAAAGCATCAAAAGTCGTCAAGGCTCTATTGCCAAAAAAGAAGAGAAAAGGACTTACTGGGGATACTATATCGTTATCCGACACCGGCAGTAACAAGAGTGATGAACCATCCATCATCGATAGCAGTACTGGTCAAACAGACGCAGAGGTGGAAGAGGCAGAAGAGGCCGCAGATGTTGAGCTCGGTATGTCGCCATTCAGTCCCTGTGACAAAAAAAAGAGATGCTCATTACGATGCTCAGAACGTTTGAAAAAGGACTGGAATGCACCAATTTACTCCTTCTTCCACCCAGTACCAACTATTGATTATGATAAAGGACGTCACTTCCATGTCTTTGCCTGTGCCGCCAAAGGTTGCCAGAAGAGGATACGTCGTTATTTGGACAAGGCCGATGCAAAATCGACCAGCAATTTACAAAAGCATGCCAAGCAATGTTGGGGGGCAGAAACAATCGAAGCCGCCGACAAAATGAAGGATGCTTCCGAGGCTCGTCACTCTGGAATAACATCAGGACACCCAAATGGATCAATCACCGCATTGAAAGGGCTGGAAAAGGCAAGGTCACCTTCTTGCACTGGCAACACACAAAGACAGAGACAAAGTTTGTTCATCCATCACAGCGTCGAGAAAGATCCCTCCCTGACTTGCTGTCTTAGAGCTGAAATTGTCCACTGGGTTTCTGAAAGTGCTCGACCCTTCAAGATTGTAAAGGATCGTGGTTTTCAATCCTTGATGAAGACAGGACGGCCAGAATATTATGTACCTTTGCCTTCGACAGTATCCCGTGATGTTCGAATGGTTTTTGCGCACACACGGCAGAGGATTGCGAACATGTTGTGGGTAAGTGGACATTTCTTTGGGCCCCACTTTGAATGACACTGAGGGGATACAGACATATGATGGCGAACTGAACTTTGCAACTGATGCGTGGACATCCCCAAACCACAAGGCATTTGTAGCGCTTACAGTTCACCTTGAGCAAAATGGTACGCTGCTATGCCTCATATTAGATATTGTTGAAGTTGCACAAGTATGGACCTACCATGGTTAGAAGTTGCTGTTCACTGATGAGCCCCATTCCGTAGTCTCACTCTGGACTTAACTTGGCAACAGCATTCGCAAAGATCCTACAGGAATTTGGAATAGCAGACAAGGTGAGGATCAAACCAAAACTGAGGAAGAAATGCCTCACCTCCAACAGATTCTGAGTATTACATGCGATAATGCATCGTGTAATAATGTCATGATAGCCGAGCTTGCGAAAATTCTTCCCTCCTTCTCCGAGGTTGGCCACACACGGTGCTTCCTGCACATTGTCAATCTCGTGGCAAAATCTATAATAAAACAGTTCGACGTACAGAAAATGCGAGAAGATCAACACCTGGACGATGCAGAACAAGAACTTCGGGGCAACGTGGCTGAGTGAGAATTGCAGGACCTGGCCGGGGATGTGGACCTCGAAGAACGACAATCTATAGATGCTATGGCACAACGTCAGATCGACGGCGAGACAGGTGACACGGACATGGAAATGGAGACAGACGATGATGTAGAAGGATGGATTGATGAGATGATGTTGCTTTCCCCCGCCGAGCGTGAGCAAGTCGAGGGAGATATTTGCCCAGTCAAACTTGTTCTGGTAAAGGTGAGATACCAATTGTGCAGGGAGGATGTTACTTACAGGAATTGGAAGCTTCGGAAAATTGCTTTCAAAGTCATCAACTCATCAACAATTGTCTTGCCTGCTTGGCGAAAACTGCTCCAGGAACTCAAAGCATCAGATAGGATCATGCCTCACGATGTGACAATGCGCTGGAACTCAACCTATGATATGTTGAAGTTCGCGCTCGAGTACCGCAAGGCAATCGACATCCTGACGGCAGACAGGCAGAACGAGCTCCGAAACTATGAGTTGAGTGAACGGGAATGGATGATTGCGGCGCAGTTGAGTGATGTCCTCAAGGTAAGTGATGTAAGCGATCCACGGATTGCTGACTCATCATCAACGTGACGCCGTCTGCACAGGTCTTGAAAGACGCGACATTGTTCTTCTCTCGCTCAACGCCCAACCTCGCTACCGTTATTCCGGCCATGGATTTCATCAACGACAAGCTTACTGCACACGCACACGATCGGAGCCTCTCCCCAGCCATCAAGGCCTCTCTGGAACTTGGAAAGAAGACTCTGAACTGATACTACTCGCTCACAGATTCGTCCGAGGTGTATCATGTCGCTATGGGTCTGTAACTCAAGTTTCCTCTAACAAACCTTTCCTAATTCCATCCGAAATCAGTTCTGCACCCTTGTCATAAACTCTCATACTTTAGAACAGCTGGCTGGGAAGAAGAATGGATTGAAACAGCAAAAGAAATGGTACGTGATGTGTTTGAGTGATCTTACAAACAGGAAGAGGCTTGTGTGGAAGAAAGACCAACTCTGGCGACGTCAAATGCGGCATCGAAGGTGCATGCTTTTTGTTCTCCCAAGAACTAAGCTAACGTCTGCGGGCAGGCATCGTCAAAGCTGAAAAACATGTTTGACGACCTTCCATCACTCAGCGCCCCCACGCAGAAGGAATTGTGGGACGAGCTTGACTGGTACCTCAGCACTGACCCAGAAATGGTAGAGGGAGTCCTTATGTGGTGGCACGAGCACCGGGGAATGTACCCATGCCTCTCGCGTATGGCGTTGGATTACTTGACGATCCCCAGTGGGCCGTCATTTTCTTTTGATACATGATCGTCAACTCAACTATCTATTTCAGCTACATCTGTCGATGTCGAGCGTATCTTCAGCCGCGGCCGCCTCATTTTATCCCACGTCCGTAGCCAGCTCTCATCGCAGTCCACCCGGGCACTTCTGTGCTTAGGCTTGTGGAGTCTGCTGGGTCTGGTCAAGGACAGTGATGTTTTGGCAGTTACAGTCCTCCAGGAGGTTGAAGGGGATGATGAGCCTGAGCTCGAGGATGGCTGGGACAGTATATTAGTTTAATATATTCTTAATGCATACTTTTCGACTCGACCCGTCTATGTGGACCCATACCCGCATGACTCGTAGCTCATGACCCGTGGGTTATGGGTACGGGTACGGGTAACCCAAAAACTACCCACGGGTTACCCGTGCCACTGCCTAGTCATTTCATTAGTGACTGCTTGGTTTGCCAAGCCTATATCAATGAAGGAAAGTGTAAAAAGAACAATGAAGGAAAAATCATGCTTCCAAATGGACAGTTCACCCCTTGAAACATTATCAAAGACAGAATCGATGAATGGACTCGATGAAATCCTTCGAATATGACTGCATTGTCGCTCATGTACAACATCACATCCTCAATGGCTACTTCGACACCACCTAGGAGCATCTACCAGGTTTCTGAACAGTCCTCGACACTTGAAGATCGCATTGCAAAACTCGAACAAGAGATATACACTTTGTGAAGTGGTAGGACCTTTGCTAAAGCTAATTTGAGCATACCAACAGTCCCCATCTCTCGACCTTCAGTTTCCCCAAACACTGTGACAGTCGAACAATTGACTCCACATGTACCAGCATCATCCATCTCATCCATGGCAACAAACCTACCAACCTCGATTTCGGCATCATCTTCGATTTCGGAAACAATTTTGCAGCCTGTTATTCATCCTTATGCTGCTACAAAAAAAAATTCGTACCTACCACCACACAAACGAAACTTCAGATCAACTGCGAAAGGTAAAGGCAAAGATGGTCCTTCACACCATACCCAAGCGCCAATTCAAAAGGATAAAATCATAGAAGATGTTTTTGCTCATTCGATGAAGATGCCGATTATCACACTAATGCCCGAGGAATTGTTGTCTCTATCACCCGAAGTTCATACAAAATGGAAGGAACAGGTCACTCCACATCGAATTCAGCAGTCCGAAGAAAATAATGTAATCCACGAACCTGCTCAATGATGAAATTTTCGTAATTGATGATCCATTTGAAACTTATATTAACAGTCTTTGACCTGGTGATATTCCCGAACCCTTCATCGCTGTGAAGGAATCCCATTCGATTAGGTCGATTATCATGAATGTCAATGGAAGGAATCCAGTCGAAAGTGTCATAGACCCCAGTTCTTCGATTATTGCAATGTCCGAAGAAATTTGCCACAAACTTGGCCTCACTTACGATTCTTTAATCCACATTCCACTCCAATTGGCTAATGGAGGCATTGACGAAAGTTTGGGTTTAGCACGAAATGTGCCTTGCGAAGTGGGGAGTATCACGCTGATCATGCAGATTCACATAATTCGTGACCCAGCCTATGATATCTTACTTGGTTGACCATTCGATGGGCTGACTGAAAGCACCATTAAAAACTACAGGAATGAGGCTCAGACAATCACGATATACATATGATCCTAATTTGACACGATCATGCGCTATCCCCACGATTCCCTGCTCTAATCACCGTCGAAAGGATTTTTGCAACTAGAGGACAAAATTTTGGACATTGACCAGTGCACTTTCGTTATCTCATTCGATCCCTCTAATTTATCTATCAATATCAAACGCACTGCAAATATTCCTGATATGGAGTCCTTGAACTCCTCGAAATCTGTTTCTTATTCTTCGATCCTTGTGAATTTATATTTAACAGCCAGTCACCAATACGAAACACATTTATTGACCTCGATGGCAATGTCTACACCTTCTAAGCCTATCATCGATTCCTCATATCCGATTTTCGCGGCTTCGAAAAAGAAATACAAACCTGTTGCACAAAAAATTTGCCCAGTTATTACCGAGCTACCTGACTGATTTTGCATTATTCGAACAATTACTGGTGACCCTCTTGAAAACATGCCAAAATTAAATCCTCATCCACCATCGTTTATCCCCACTTTGCGATATACACTTGAACGTAAAGCTATTATCAACAAGAATCATCCTGGTGATTTTCTATGGCCAGAGGAACGGAATCTTATGCATGATTTTATTCAAAATCAGGAAACAGCTTTTGCATGGACAGAACAAGAGTGGGGAAGCTTTTGCTCTGACTTTTTTCCTCCTATAGAGTTCCCTGTCATTCCTCACACTCCATGGGTTGAGCAAAACATTCCCATACCTCCAGGTTTGTACAAACAAATATGCAAAATGCTGAAAAAGAAGATAGAAGTGGGAGTATATGAACCATCGAACTCTTCATACTGATCACAATGGTTTTGCATCATGAAAAAGGACGCGAAATCGCTTTGAATTGTTCACAGTCTCAAACCACTTAACCAAGTACCGATCCAGCACTCAGGCATCATACCTATACCCAAACATTTAGCAGAACAATTTGGGGAATGATCATGTGGAGGAATGTTGGATCTCTATATGGCATTCAATGAAAGGAAAGTTGCAGAATCATCTTGTGATCTGACAACATTTCAGACACCGTTCGGAGCACTTTGCATCATTACCCTACCCATGGGTTGGACAAATTCTGTCCCTATCTTACACGACGATGTGACATTTATTCTACAGCCTGAAATTCCTCATATCACCATCCCTTACATTGATGACACACCAGTTAAGGGTCCGAAATCAGAATATAGAATGATCGGTGGATCCTACGAAATGATTTCTGAAAATCCAGCTATTCGACACTTTGTCTGGGAGCATTTCGAAAATTTAAATTGGATAGTCCAGCGCATGAAGTATTGTGGAGGAACATTTTCAGGTCCAAAGCTCTATCTTTGCATCCCCGAAATAATTGTTTTAGGGCATTGATGCAATATCGAAGGTCATATGGCTGACCCTACTCGAATTGCAGCTGTTAGCAAGTGCGGACCATGTTGAAGCCTCACCGAAGTCAAAGCATTCCTAGGAACCATTGGAGTTTGTCATATCTTTATCCGAAATTTTGCTCAACGAGCTGCAGCACTGATCCAACTCACTTGAAAAGATGTTCCTTTCGAATTTGGAGTGGAACAAATAGCAGCCCAAGAAGATTTGAAAATAGCTCTAATCAATTCCCCAGCAATTCGAGCTATCGATTACTTATCTTCAGCCCTAGTTATCCTATCAGTTGACACTTCGAACATCGCTATTGGTTTCTTTCTCACCCAATGCAATCCCGAAAACCTTTGAAAACGATATTATAGTTGATTCGGATTGATTACACTTAATGACTGCAAATCTCGATTTTCGCAACCAAAATTCGAGCTTTACGGTGTATATCGCACTCTCAGAGCACTATGATTGTATCTAATAGGAGTTCAAAGACTTATCATTGAAGTCGATGCACGATATATTAAAGGCATGCTCTCGAATCCTGATATCGCACCTAGCACTAGCATCAATCGATGGATCGTATCCATCCTAACCTTTCATTTTACATTAGTCCATGTTGCAGGGACACATCATGGTCCTGACGGACTTTCGAGATGCCCCCCACAAGACAAAGATGTTCAACTCAACAATGAAGATAATTTCGGAGACTGGATCGACCGCCTTCACAGTTTTGTACATCAAATAAATCCTATTACAACCCGACCATTTATTTCGCATTGAATTTCAACCTTCTCCCTCTCTTTGAATCTCAGAAAGAGGGAGGATCTCACCTATAATGATGTCCCATGATCAAATAATGCAAAAATGAATGACGAGAGGTTACTTTGCATTTGAAAATGGTTACATGACTTGGTGCGACCCCCTGAACTATCAGATGCAGAATATGCTACCTTTATTCGATATTGCACTGAATTCTTTTTAGACTCGGGCAAACTGTGGAGAAAAGACTCCCAAGGAACTCACAAAATCGTCGCTCCTTCACCAGAATGTCATCTCGAAATCATTCGCGCATCTCATGACAACATTGGACACAAAATGGTTTTCGCTACTAAATCAGTTATTGCCCTTCGATTTTGGTGGCCAAACATGAAAGCCAACATCACATGGTATATTTGAACCTGCCACCTATGCCAAATTCGACAGATGCAAAATGTTCTAATTCTGCCCACAGTTGCCACTCCAGTACCCCTTTTCGGCAAAATCTATATTGATACGATGCAAATGCCACCTTCAAATGGATTTAAATACATCGTACAAGGTCAATGCTCACTAATGACCTATCCAGAATGGCGAAAACTTCGATGCAAAAATGCCACGTCGCTTGGCGATTGGATCTTCGAAGATATTATTTGTCGATGGGGTTCGCTATACGAAATTGTAACTGACAACAGCACTGCATTTATCGCAGCTATGGAGTATCTTGTGAAACGATATCACATTAACCATATTTGAATTAGTGGTTATAATTCGCATGCTAATGGACTCGTCGAATGAGCCCACTTTGATGTTCGACAATCCTTATTCAAAGCTGTCAATGGAGAACAAGCAAAATGGTCAGCAGGGGCGCATTCAGTATTTTGGGCAGAACGAGTCATGGTTCGTAAACACATGGGTTGTTCTCCTTACTTTTCAGTCACAGGAGCACATCCTCTAATACCCCTTAATATCTCCGAGGCAACATACTTACAACTGCCACCCGATTCAATCTTATCGACAACTGATCTTATAGCTTGATGAGCCATAGCACTACAAAAATGATCTAACAACCTCAAACTGCTATATTCGAAGGTCTACGCATCCTGAATCGAAGCTGCGAAACACTTCGAACATGCTCACAAACATACAATGTGCGACTACAACTTTTCAAAAGGAGATTTAGTACTACTTCAAAACATGCAAATCAAGAAGTCCCTCAATTGCAAAATGAAACCATGATATGTCAGCCCTATCATTATCGAACAAAACTATGGAGGGGCTTATATTCTCTGCGAACTCGATGGGTCAGTACTACATAGACCTATTGCCACATTTTGTCTGCTACCATACCTCGCTCGAAAATCAATTACCCTTCCACTGAATTTCCTCGATATTGACTCTGAGTGCCTTGAAGCACTTCGAACAACCTCGAATTTCGACGAAGATACCTTCGAAGATTTTTAGGACGACGATAACGAATAACTATTCTTCCTTTTCTTTTTCACAATTACTTACAAAGATTTCGATTGCCTCTAGTGTATGATACAAGTTGTGATATTGCATCATAGCATGGTCGTGCAAACTTCAAAGGGTTTTACGGCAATGATGAACTACTGAGCCTTTCCCTAAAAAGTCATTTTTTATTCATTACTTATATTCATTTTTTTTTCTTTACTTTACTTTCCAAAGACATTTAACAAAAAAGTTGAAATTAAAACAGAAATACAAAAGAAAAAAAACCTTTCTACTCCTCTAGCATTTCCTCTAACATTTCTATCTCCCTCCCCAATATCTCCATCTCGACTTTTTTCTGATCCAGCCTTCCAGCGATAATTCATTGCTGCATTGCCCATTCTTCCTCAAAATCCTCGACTCCCCATGACTTCCTTGCCTTCACCTTCTTCGCCTTCCCTTTCGACGACCTCGTTCTCTCCTTCAACGTCTTTGAAGGCCCTGCTATCGGCTCGACATCCTCGACTGGGCCCACAAGATGAATTCAACGTACTACAAAATTCAAAAACAAGTTAGAAATTACCTCGAAACAATTTCGAACAAAGATCATACCTTTTTTTGGGTGTGAATCTCGTTTCGTGCCCCCAAAGGTTTTTGCTTCACCTTTATGAAGCCCCCTCCTCGACAAACCATTCCAGTAGCACCCCTGCGCCTCCTGGGTGCACTTTGTACATTTCAGGGCACCATCCTTAATGATACAGCATGGCTGGGACTTAAACCCAGTGCATCGATCACACTACGAAAGTATTAGAACCTCGAACCATCTTTGAAAATAGGTAAAAAACTTACCAGGCCCTCGAAATTGAGGAGCCCACTCGTTTCAACCCTTGCCCACTTCGCATCCCCCGCACCCTCGATGTAATCCTCCTCGAAATCGTCGTCTTCATCTTCGACCTCCACAACTTTCCGTTTCACCACCCTTACTATGGGTAGCTCATCCTCGCCCTCATCCTCATCTTCGTCTCTAGCCTCTGCCCTTTCTATAGCCTTCGACTCAGCCTCAAACTCGGCATTCCGTCATTGCAATACTTCCTTCGAGATTGTCTTCATGTGAAATTTGGCCAGAATGACATTGCGACCTTCCTGTAATGCGACTTTTCAGGCCTCGAGCCATGCCATTTTTGCCGCCTCCTTCTCCTCTCGAATGCATTTTGCCTCTTCCTCCCTAGTCTTGCATTGGATCTCTTCCGTTAAATCCATGAATAATAATTCTCCGTCCCATGAAATCCACTCGCATCAAGCCATCAGTTTGTAAAGTTCAAAAACCTCGTCAATGACCTTTTGAATGGCCGCGTCGCATTCTTCGCCGAGATCTTCGGCAAGTTCATTATACTCTGCCTATACAAAATGCTTTAGCACCTTTTTACCATGAATAAACGAGCAGCAGATGCACCATTTTTGCCCAAAAAGCCCACCCCCAGACTTCGAAATCAAGATCTTCTGCGATGCCATGCTTGGGCATTGATTTTGTATACTCAATAACTTCAGCATTCAGATCGGCCAAGAGAGACATAATAGAAGCTAGAATTGGATGATGTAGGAGGTGATGGAAAAATGAGAAGTGTTTCGAACATCGCTAAGTTTTCAACATGATCATGCATTTCGCACATGACTTTGATCAGCTGACTGGGACAGTCAGGATTTCAATAAGGGGAAGGATGATAGGTCCACTATGTGCTTTAAGGTCTGGAGAAGACTCCCACTCATATCAACACATCACGACATGCACTCCAAATCACTACAAATGCCACGAAACTGACTTTGAACACTTTTTGATTTATTTCGCATTATTTTGGATGACTTCAAAACACTTCGAACACTTTTGAACCATTTCGTGACACTTCGAACAACTTCGCAGCACTTCAAACGACTTTGGCCACTATATAGTTGTCTTAAAACACTTTCGATACATGATGCTCAACCGGAGTGAACTATTTAGTTGCATATTGAGCACTACCAGATGCAAGGAGAGATGATAAAAGAATTAGGGTACAATAATGGCAGTTTTGGGGTTTCAATGATCTATTGAAACAACAAGAGAAGTACTCTTACTATATGGTGACACTGAACATTTCAATTATCATTGCTCCTCATTTTGTTTTTATGTTTTACAATACCTTTATTGCTGTGCATACTGCCTTGTGTTCTACACCTGTTATATTTCCTTTTTGGTACTTACCTCTTCAAAATGTATATAGACTTGTACTAGTTACTTAGAACAACAGAGAACCAGTTACCCTCTCCACTATAGTTGGATTTAAGAGCAGTTCTCTTGAGTCTTACCTTGTGTCGTATCTCTGAAGTCCTGCAAAATATTGCAAACTTCCTCGAACTTTCATATTCATTCTCAATTTGTCATCGCCTACTGCCACAAAAAGCCAGCTTACACCTTTGAACCTCCTCGAACTTACCCGAACTACTTCGAACCCATTCAAATCTATTTCAAACTACTTTGAATCCATTCAAATCTATTTCGAACTACTTCGGACATCTTCAAACATCTTCGTACACTTTTAAACACTATTCATCAAATTGTTACCATTTTTCATCACTAAAAATGATGTTCTGGTATTAGAGGTGATATTTAGGACCAACTCGCACCCTTCCTCTAGCCTGAGTTATACTACATAAGCCTTTTAACAGGTTTTTGTTAGGTTTCCAGATTGAGCATCATCACCGCATTTTGCACACCATTTGTGCCTTTTTCTGCTCATTGCGCTCTCATCCCATTTGCACCTTTAACCTGTGTGCATCCCTCACAGCACATCCCAGTGCCATCTTCATCCCACTGCACCTCCTGCTTTCATCACCCTCATCATTGCACACTTTTGTGCTCCCGTTGCGCATTTTTGCCCCTTTGCATTGCGCACTTTTCCGCTATTGTGCATATCTTCCCTTTAACATACACAACTAGTGTGCACATTGAAAACCACCATACCAGCCTCTTCGTAGTCTCTGCACCCTGAAGGACGATCCAAGGCCCTCTGAGCAAACCACCTCACTCCGAGCATGCCTGCAGTTGTAGGTTTAGTGTTCACCCCTTCCATTGGGACTCTGCACTGAGTACCAACTGGACACATCAGCATGCCCAGTGTGCACAACGTGGCAATGCACATATGTCGAAGTACCACCACTGAGTGGCATTGGTGCTACATCCGATGCTAATAGTGGACCAGTAAGTTTCTTTTAATATACTTCAGACTCACTAAGCAGCTTCCTTCCTACTCTAGTGCAATAACTGCCACTGCATTGGCCAGCCTGCTAGGTGCATCTCTGTTAATGGAAAGTGGTGTGCTCCATGCACAAAGGGGAAGCGAAAGTGTGAGTGGACGAAGTGCAGGTGCCCTGGTATGTCTTTTCCTCATCCTCCTCCCACACTTCGCTAACTGTGCCAAAGGTGCATTGCAAACCAACAAGGGTGATGAGAGCAATGCAGGGCTCATCAGCCCCTCAAAAGAGCACATGTCAAAGTGCTGCAAAGTCGAGAATGTGCCCCCTGCACCATCACAAGTGTGCCCAAGGCCGCGCCACCTTACCATTTGACAAGTGAGTGTGCACACCCAATCCTCATGCCAGACCAGGTCAGGAAACACCTCAGGGGACACAGTCTATCAAGGCCAAGATGTCAAAGCACTCAACTTAGCGCAATGCCACTCGGTGGTTGCTGTCTTGGGCGTCATGCATGATCACCTTAAAGAGGATATCCAAAGGTTGCTTGTCAAGTTGGAAGTTGCCAAGAGCCAGTTGCACAGCACCGAACGAGTGGAGGTGGACGTGAAGGCAAAACTAGATGTGGCCGCGGAGCGTTTGGAGTTCCTGGAGTCGATCAAATAACCGCTCGCCTGTGTAAACCAATAGATAGTCCATAAATCAATTTCTTTGTTGCACCTGTGATAAACACATGATGCACCCTGAAGCAGTGCAATGCGCATGTGCATGCAAATGTGTGCACTTTGTGCCATCCTGCATGCGTGCTTCCATGGTGTCATAAAATGCAAATTGTAAGCCCAAATAATATGTGTGAAGGAGAAGAGATAAGATAGGCAATATTTGAGCAAGAAATGTCAAGCACACAAAAAACATGCACCAGCACGAAAATGTGCAAACACAAAGAAGTGCAGAAAAATTGTCCAACCATCACTTTCCTCCTCCCAACTGAGATATTGACCATGTCCAAACAATAAAAGAGCAAAAGATAAAAGGAAGCGCACGCCATATGACAAAGTCTAAAAAAATGGGAAAGGCTCAGTAGATCATCATGGCTGGTAAAACCCATGGGATGTGCAATCACGGAAGGTGCCCAGATGCGACTTTGTGAATAGAAAAAAAGGTATACGTAAAAAAATGAAAGCAAGCAAAGTGTACATATAAAAAGGTGAAATATCCATAGCAGTGCGCACGGTGCACTAATTGCACACCTCATCGGCACTTTCTTCATCCTCTGTGCTATCTCCTTGCACTTCTTCTTCGTCAACTGCTTCTTCATCTTTGGTGTCCACTACTATGGACTCTTCCATCTCTCTCAACCGCATTGTGGTAATATCAAGCGCTATGTCGGGAAGCACAATGGACTTGTGCGCATGGTACAGCAGTAGGTGAAACACGGCTACTGGCTTGTCAAATACTGTTCCATTGAGTTTGCAAACGATATACGCGCTGCCTTAATTGCGCAACACTATAACTAGAGGACCAAGATAACGTGCACACATTTTGTGATTAAGGCTCTTCTCAATCACTGTGTTGTGCATAAGGACTAAATTGCTGTGCTGGAAGTCAAAGTTGCAGATGGTTTTTGAGTGCACTTTCTCAAAATGGAGTGCCGCTTTGCACCTTTCTGCATAGATGTGGGAATGAATGCATGCTAAGTCTTCTGGCCACTTTTGTAATGTGCATGCTCGCCACACAATCAAGTCTGTAGTGGAGAGTATAGAATTTGGGGGTGGGTTAAGGTATGTTGCTTCAATGATATCAAGAGGAATCAGAGGCTGCGCACCTGTAACAATGAAGTATGGCGAAATGCTGAGGTGCTTCTGAACCATGATGCTCTCTGCCCAAAAGACTGAGTACAGCAAACTGAACCATTTTGACTCTACTCCATCTGTGGCTTTAATAAGTGCTTGGTGCACATTGAAATGTGCATGCTCAACAATCCTGTTAGCATGTGAATTATAGCCAGATATGTGGATGTGATTGATATGGTAGTGCTTACTGAGATAGGCTAGCGCTTTGATGAATGGCTTGCCGTTATCAGTGACTATCTTATACAATGTGCCCCATCTGCAGATGAGGTCTTGGAACATCCAATCACTGAGTGTGCTCACATTTTCTTTAGGAAATCCATGGAATTCTGGCCAAGTTGCAAGCGAGCAACACCCTTGGATGATATAGCACTGCCCTGCTGATACTGGTAAGTGCATCATATCAATATAAACTTTACTGAAGAGAGGCACAGGAGTTGCAACAACTGGTGGTATTAGGACCTTCTGCATTTTCTGGATCTGGCAAATATGACAAGTGCACATGAACCACATGATGTCATCCATAACATGCAGCCACCAAAAGTGCTCGAGTAATGCAGAGTGCATCATGTAAAAGTGCTTGTGTCCAATGTTGTCATGGATGGCATGCAATATCAGTAAGCGTCTAGACTGCCAAATAACAAGCTGGTGAGTGCCATGCGCATTGCACTTCCATAAGCACATCTTGTCTTTGAAAAAGGTGCTCGCATAGCACATGAGCATGCTGTACTCAGAATCCATGAAGTCGCTAGGGCACGTTAGATTATCCATTTAAATCCACATCAAATCTAACTTCTCATCCTCTGCATCTGCTGTTGCACTTCTCAGAACTTGGCTATAGTCATCATCATAAATAAGCACAGTATTGCATGTGTTTTGCACATTTTGTGCATTTGCGCTTGGCTCCGGCTGCATTAGCGCAAGTGCTTGTGCATTAAAGAACTGTGAAACGGGATGTATCGCATGCATAAAGCCATGTAGCGCATCAATCCAATCCTCAAACTCTTCATCTTCTTCCCCTTCTAAGTCTTGCTGCTTCGGCCAATGCAAAAGCCCATCTCGACCATGCACTGCTCCTCTAACATGTACGAGTGTAAAGTGGAATGTAAGGATTGAGACGATCCACTGGTTAATGCTGGTGGATGGTTGGATATCGGGAATTTGTAGCATGCCCTTGATATAGTGTGCATCAGTCTCAACAATTAAGTTGCACACACCTATAATATAAAGGCACAAGCTGCACAGCACGTGATAAAGCCCATAGATCTGTAGCTTCAGTTGCAAAAAGTGTGCTTCTCTGTCGTTTAGCATAATTGAGCCAAACTGATTGTAAATGTGCATTTTCATATTTGCGCATTTTTGCTGACAAAGGTAGAAGCTGACCACTATCTGGGAAGTGTCGACCGCAAGGATAATGGGGAATTCTGAGGAATAATCGATCGGTTGTAGTGCAGGGCAATCTAGTACTGCTTGCTTGATGTCATTTTGCACTGCTATCTGCTCTGGGCCCCATTCAAATGGAGCATCCTTGCACATAAGCTTTGTGAGCATGTTAATTCAGTGTGCATAATTGCGGATATAAATGTGCATTAAACTGACTGTCCCCAAGAATGCATGCACTTCTGACAGCGTGTGGCATGCACCCCAATTGCAGATAACATCTACCTTGTCACATTTAGGTTTTCTATCTTCTGGCATGCAATAATGGCACAGAATGATGAAGTTCTCAGTGCACAATGTGGATTTTGTCCCAGAGAAAGTGCCACTGTTATATTTTATGCACTGCACAATGCGGTTCATGTTCTGGAAGTGCTGCTACACAAAGTGCCTTACACCAGGGTTCACAGTGAGCACTTCACATGAGCCATCCAGTAAAATGTAGCGCTTTGAAGGCCCCTTGACTGGAACATTATCGATATAGGGAATGGTGTAATCTGGTATTTCTGGCTGCAGAATATAGCACACATCATCATGGAAGATCGGTACTGAGTTTGTCCAACCCATTGGCAATGTAATGAGGTGCATTGCACCATAAGGCATCTGGAATGTTGTAAGGTCGCATGATGATTCTTTGATTAAGCGCTCATCATATCTCACATATAGATCAAGGACGGTGCTGCATGCATGCCCCGCAAACTGCTCTGCAAGGTGCTCAGGTGTAGGGGTGACGCTGGAGTGTTTAATGGTAACACGATTAAGCAGTTTGAGGCTATATATGATGCACAGCGCCTTTCCATCTTTCTTGAGCATGCAGAACCACCATGACCTATATGCTGAGTTTGAGCACTCGTAAACGCCTGAGTCTATCTTCTTCTGGATAATAGTGCAAACTTCTTCATATATGCTGGGCAGAATGGGGATGTTGTGCTCTATCCAAGGAGTGTGCAGAATAACTGGGATTTTGACTGGGGAAAAGAATGCAGTCTTGAAGCTGCTGCGCTCCTCATCGCTCCATGTGAAGGCTTCATTCTGCAAAGACATCAAGTGGTGTAAAACCTTCATCTCCTCTGGTAATAAGAAATCAGTGTGGCACTTTTGGAGTGCTTGCATGCACTCTTCAGTATAGTGCCTAGTCAGGGTAAATGGTGGCAGGTTTGGTAAAAGTGCAGGAAGCGCCACTAGTGGATTGCCTATAATGTTGCACTCGATGCAGAATTTATTTGGGATGGGTGCAATAACTGGTTTGACTTTTCTAGCAACCGGTTTATACTTCTTCTTGGTTACCATGCCCTTTTGCAGCATGCATGCCACTAAATCAATAAAAGTTGCATGCACATGTGTGCTTTCTGTAAATGCGGCTGGTATAAGTGCCACAGGGTCAATCGAATTCAAGAGCGCCTGCACATGACTGTTGGTACACTGGGATAGGTAGAGTTGAGAGATAATAGAGGTTGATGGAACAGAAACAGAAAATGGAATAAGCACAAATGCAGAAATATCACAAGATTGGGTATCAGAGTCGAATGTTATGATAGTGGTGGCTTCTCCTTGGTCTGCAATCAATTCCTCAAAGCATGGCAAAAATTTCTTTGTAGGTTATTCTGAATAGTGAAGTGTGGTGTTGCTGCAGCTGGTAAAAAGTGGTGTGGCTTTCCCCTAGGCTTTGTTGGAATGGTGGAGATGGTGCCTGTGTTTGGATCACAAATAGTAATCATTTGCACTTTGTCCACAAAGTTGCACACGATGGAGCATGTTAACACGTCGAAGGGGCACCCTAACAGAATATCATAAGTGGGCGAATGGATAATGTGAACTTGCACATAGACAATAATATTCCCAATGTGCATGGAAACATTGCACGCAAGCCCAAGCAATTCATCCACCTCCCCATTGGCCAATTGCATGTATAAACAAATGCATGGGTCATACTGAAGTCCAAGGCAATGGCAGACCACTTCTGACATTGCGATAATTTGTGAACCTGGATCTAAGATAGCTTCAAAGTATTCTTGGTTGTCGATCAATAAATCAATGGAGCAAAGTGCATGTGACTCTTTTGCAACCTTCAAAATGTCAAAATTCTTGATTTTGCCTGGCTGAAGATGGGTGAGATATTGTTCAAATGGATCCTGCAAAACAATAGGAAGAGGCGCTGCAATTGCCATGCTAACTGGAGGTGTTGCATTAAGCACTTTATTTTCTGCAAAAGGTGTGTGTGCCTCGCAGTGCGCAAATGGCATAATGCTCGCAAGGTTGGTAGCTACCACTTCTGTGCCAGTAGCTGCAATGTGCTTTGGGGTGACTTGTTCTCTATGGTGCTGCCTGAGATCAGGCAAAAGTGAAAGGAGCTCTTTATGTGAAACTGTAATGGAGGGCACCTTCATGGTGTGAGCATATATGTCATCGACAATCTGTGGATTCTGGATAGGAACAACAGTGCAATACAATGGCTCTTTGCCTTTGGAAGTGGTAACTTGAGCATCTGGTTTATCTGCTGCTGTGGGGACAAAATGCACTTCAGGAATGGTGGAATAGGGGTGTATGGGCATCTTGTCAGGCACTTCAGTTGTGCTCGCAGTGGGTTGCAAAGCTGGTGATTCAATACTGTTGGTGGGTGCAATGTCTGTGGTTGTAGAATGTGTGCTCTCTTGATTGGATGTATTGCACAGTGCACGCTGATACAGCTCCCTATTACCCTGCGCTCATACTACACCATATTTCATGATTGTGCACACTGCTTGGACATCTTCTACTCACTTTACACAGCGCACTTTTGTGTGCCTTCATGCGCTTTTGTGTGCCCAAGTGTGCTCCAGTGCGCTCCATTGTGCTCCTATGTGCTCCTATGTGCTCCATTGCACTCCTATGTGCTCCATTGCACTCCTATGCGCTCCATTGCACTCCTATGTGCTCCATTGTGCTCCTATGTGCTCCATTGCACTCCTATGTGCTCCATTGTGCTCCCATGCGCTCCTATGCGCTCCAGTGCGCCTCTGTGCGCTTCCGTGTGCACTTGTGCGCATTTGTGCATTTTCGTGCGCATTTGTGCACTTCTGTGCGCTTTCACGTACCTTTGACCATTTAGGTGCGCCTTTGTGCACCTTTTGCATTTCTACTGCGTTGTTGGTTCCCCCATAGCTGCCAATCGTCATGTGCCCTAAATGCGCCTTATTGCACTTCAAACCGCCTCCATGCGCCCCCCCCACACTCCTTATCTGCCTTCTACATTTATTGTGCGCTCGATGCGCCTTTGTGCACTCCTTTTATGCTTTACCTGCACTCACATTCCCTGCTGCGCACTCATTGCACAATCCCTATCACACACACAACAATCCACCACACTGGTGTGCTGCGCATCACAGCTCCCAGCTTACTGGCGCATTTACTTGAGGCACACCATGATTCCAACATGAGCGAACTGCACATTCTCACATAATTGGGGTGCTTTGCACCTATTTGGCATTGGACTGTGCACCTTGGGTGCCTTCACATAATCCTGGTGCTTTGGCAGTATTTGGCCTTTCACAGCATCTCCTTATAGTTCTTCCACATTTCCAATCGGCATCGCCTTATCTGGTAACCAGCACAGGTCGATCACACCATTATTACTAAGGTGCAGCACGCGACACATAACACCAAAGCAGATTAATTGGGAAGAGCGCACTAGACCTAGAGCGCACCAACAATAGCACATTGCACTGGAACAGTTGGGTAGTAAGCTATAGGTGTGCAAATCTTATTGGCTGAGGCAGTGGCATAGCATGGTCGGGTTTAGATGGGCAGATGGATGCACTTGTGGGTAGTGCATGGCGCTTTCTATTTTTACACTTTATTTTACCATTTTATCACATAAGCCATTTGTACATAGTAGGTGGACAGAGGGAGAATCCAGAGGATCTTTCCCCCCCTCATAGTTCATAGTTCAGTCAGCGTCGCACATAGTCTGTGCACCAGCGTCCAGTCCGTGCGCCCTTGTAGTGCGCCCTTCATATAGCCGTGTTTGCATATCGTTTGCATTCCCTCATCATATTGTTGCGTTTCATCCCTGCATTGTGTCCTTCATTCTTGTTTGTGCACTCTTGCAGTGTGCCCTTCATATAGCTGCATTTGCACACCATTTGTGCACCTATTTGCATAGCCGCATTTTGCGCACTGTTTGTGCCTTTTTCCACCCCTTGCACTTTCATCCCGTTAGCGCCCCCAACCTTTGCGTCACCTCCCCAGCACATCTCAGTGCTGTCTTCATCCCCCTACACCTCCCATCTTCATCACCCTCATCGTCACGCACTTTTGTGCTCCCATTGCGCATTTTCTGCACTGTGCGTTTTTGCCTCTTTGCATTGCGCACTTTCCTGCCACTGCGCATACCTCCCCTTTAGCGTACACAACTAGTGCGCACATTGAAAACTGCTGTACCAGCCTCTCCATAGTCTTTGCGCTCTGAAGGATGATCTGAGGCCCTCTAAGCAAACTCTTCCCCTCACCCCGAGCACACCTGCAGTTGTAGGTTAAGTGTTCACCCCTTCTGTTGAGACTCTGAACCGAGTACCAACCGAACACATCAGTGTCACACATAGTCTGTGCACCAGCGTCCAGTCTGTGCGCCCTTGTAGTGCGCCCTTCATATAGCCACATTTGCATATCATTTGCATTCCCTTATCGTATTGTTGCATTTTATCCCTGCGTTGCATCCTTCATTCTCGTTTGTGCACTCTTGCAGTGTGCCCTTCATATAGCTGCATTTGTGCACCATTTGTGCACCTATTTGCATAGCCGCATTTTGCGCACTGTTTGCACCTTTTTCTCCCTTGCACTTTCATCCTGTTAGCGCCCCCAACCTTTGCATCACCTCCCCAGCACATCTCAGTGCTGTCTTCATCCCCCTACACCTCCCATCTTCATCACCCTCGTCGTTGCGCACTTTTGTGCTCCCATTGCACATTTTTCTGCACTGCACATTTTTGCCTCTTTGCATTGCACACTTTCCCACCACTGTGCATACCTCCCCTTTAGCGTACACAACTAGTGCACACATTGAAAACCACCATACTAGCCTCCCCATAGTCTTTGCACCCTGAAGGACGATGCGAGGCCCTCTAAGTGAACTCCCCCCTCACCCCGAGCACACCTGCAGATGTAGGTTAAGTGTTCACCCCTTCCGTTGAGACTCTGCACCGAGTACCAACTGAACACATCAGCACCACAGAATTTCAATGCCATCGAAGACTTGCCTCTTCCAAAGCACCATGAACTCCTGCTCAAGCGCATCAATGTGCTCTTCCTTCATTAGTTGCGCATTCAGTGTGCTTTGCCTATACTCTGCCATAGGAGCTGAAGCAGCAATGTACATCGACTGTAAAGGTGCTGCTGGAGCTGGACGAGGTGCTATATTGTAGATGAGCTGCGAATTGGTATTCGATGAAAATTGACCAGTGGCAATCTGCCCTGGGTTGTGCTTATGCCATTCCTCGATGCACTCCCCTAAGAAGTTGCCTAGAATAGAAGGTGGCACAAATGCGCCACCTGGGAGTACGATGTGCCCTTCTGCATTTCGCCTACACTTTCCTTCGCTAATAAGGCACTCAATTGAAGCACACTCAGGAATATAATGCCCTGTTTGACTGCAACCATTGCAAGTGTCATTGTTTGAATGAGGCGTGCCATTTCTGCCATCTCTGCATGATGCGCTCAATGCGGTAACTATCATCTGTGTCATGCACTCGAATAGGACTGAGATGTCTTCTGCTTTGACTGTGGGCATGTTAGGTTGTGGCTGGGAAGTGGGTGCACTGGGTGCTGAGTAGGGCACATACATATCAGGGTTTTGTGCTGTGAGCACAGTAAGTGGCTGGAAATAGCATGCTGGGCCTTCGAAGATAAAGTCGATTGCATCACATATTGCATCTAATGAGTATGGCACATTTGCAGGCTGATTCGGGACCGCAATTGCAAGGTGGCTCAAAATGTGCTCAAGCTGGTCTGGTCGAAACACCCTAATGAACATGCGACTTTGGTCGTAGTGTGCCAATATGCCTTGCGCAACTAAGTATTCGCTAATGTTGAAAAATGCACAATAATAGCATGTGATTTCTTCTGCAGTTACGAGGCCGATGCATGCAGTTTTGCCAATAAGCTTGTCTAGATTGCTAATACTCCATTTGCTGCCATCTCTGGAACCGGGATAAAGCTTTAGGACAGTGTCTTTGAATGCGCCATAGTTATGCATTGTGCTATACTCCAGTAGCAGTTTCCAAGTGTCCGCAGTGTTGCTGTCCAAATAGCGCACAGTGTGGAATTTCTTATCAGTCTTATTAGTGACATTACAATCACGGAGGAGTTGCACAAGCTCCTCAAAGTATTTCTGGAGTTCGTGCAGTTTTGTGGGGTCAAAACGCGGTGTGTTTTGGTTAGATGTGGATGGCAGGTGCATGGTAGCCATTGTAGGTGGAATAAGGTGTGTAGAGTTAAGATCTGGTAAAAGCGCAGCAAAATTCGAAGGTGGGGAAAAATGCGGTGATGCAGATGGAGTTAGGGTAGGTAGAGATGATTCAGGTGAAGGTGGAGGTAAAGACAGCATGGATGAGTGATGCGTGTTGTTTAGGAAGAGTGATTTGAATACTGGTATTTCCCCAAGCTGGGGCGCAGTTGCTAACAGCTCAGAATGGAGAGTGTGAAGGTGGTTAATGTTGAAGCAAAGGGCGAGCTGATGAAGGTCTAAATAAGGTCTGGTAAACAGAAACCCCTCACGATGGGCTCCAGAAATGATGGGTTCAGTTGGTACTTGGTGCAGAGTTTTAACAGAAGGGGTGAACACTTAACCTACAACTGCAGGTGTGCTCGGGGTGAGGGGGGAGTTCGCTTAGAGGGCCTCGGATTGTCCTTCAGGGTGCAAAGACTATGGGGAGGCTAGTATGGTGGTTTTCAATGTGCGCACTAGTTGTGTATGCTAAAGGGGAGGTATGCGCAGTGGCGGGAAAGTGCACAATGCAAAGAGGCAAAAATGTGCAGTGTGGAAAAATGTGCAACAGGAACACAAAAGTGTGCAATGATGAGGGTAATGAAGATGGGAGGTGTAGGGGGATGAAGACAGCACTGAGATGTGCTGGGGAGGTGATGCAAAGGTTGGGGGTGCTAACGGGATGAAAGTGCAAGGGGTGGAAAAAGGCGCAAACGGTGCACAAAATGCAGCTATGCAAATAGGTGTGCAAATGGTGCGCAAACACAGCTATATGAAGGGCGCACCGCAAGAGTGCACAAACGAGAATGAAGGACGCAATGCAGGGATGAAATGCAACAATACGACGAGGGAACGCAAACGATATGCAAATGTGGCTATATGAAGGGCGCACTACAAGGGCACATGGACTGGATGCTGGTGCACAGACTATGTGTGACGCTGACTGAACTATGAACTATGAGGGGGGGAAAGATCCTCTGGATTCTCCCTCTGTCTGCCTACTATGTACAAATGGCTTATGTGATAAAATGGTAAAATAAAGTGTAAAAATAGAAAGCGTCATGCACTACCCACAGGTGCATCCATTTGCCCATCTAAACCTGACTGCACTATGCTGCTGCCTCAGCCAATAAGATTTGTGCATGCTATAGTTCAATACCCAACTGTTCTGGTGCAATGCACTATTTTTGGTGCACTCTAGGCCCCATGTGCTCTTCCCAATTAATCTGCTTCAGTGTTATGCATTGCATGCTGCACCTTAGTAATAATGATGTGATCGACCTGTGCCAGTTACCAGATGAGGCAATGCTGATTGGAAATGTGGAAGAGCTATAAGGAGATGCTGTGCAAGGCCAAATAGCACCAAAGCACCAGGATTATGTGAAAGCATCCAAGTGCACATGGTCCAATGCCAAATAGATGCAAAGCGCCCTGATTATGTGAGAATGCACAGTTCACTCATGTTGGAATCATGGTGCACCTCGAATAAATGTGCAAGTAAGCTGGAAGCCACGATGCGCAGTGCAATTGGTGTGGTGGATTGTCGTGTGTGTGATAGGGATTGTTCAATGAGTGCACAGCAGAGAATGTGAGTTGCAGGTAAAGCATAAAAGGAGTGTGCAAAGGTGCATCGAGCACACAATAACTGTGAAAGGCAGATAAGGAGTGTGGGGGGGCACATGGAGGCAGTTTGAAGCATAACAGGGCACATTTAGGGTGCATGACAGCAGGCAGCTATGGGGGATTCAGAGGCACAGTAGAAAGTAAATGGTACACAAAAGCACATCTAAGTGGTCAAAGGCACACAGAAGCAGTCAAAGGTGCATGGAAGCACATGAAGGCATGCAAAGTGCGCTGCACAAAGTGTGCAGAAGCCATCTACGCAGTGCACACAATCGCAAAAAATGCTGTAGTATGCATGCAGGGCGATAGGGAGCCATATCAGCAGTGATATTTAGTACTGACTCACATCCTTCCTCTAACCTGAGCTATCCTTCATAAGCCTTTTAACAGGTTTTTGCTAGGTTTCCAGGTTGAGTATCATCATTTTGGAGCCCACCGTGAGGGGTTTTTAAATCATTTCATCACCTAATCCACCTCGAATCTCCCGGCTTGGGCCAACCCAAGCTTGAAACCTTAAAATCGAAACTCACCATGCTTTCAAATCTCTCGAACAATTGGGGAATATTCTAATTCCTGTCTCTGATGCCAAATCTACACATCGTCATCTGTTTCCTTCATCTATTTCCTCATCTCCAACCTCATCTTCCTCTTCTTCCTTATCATCTACTGCATCATTCATTATTCCAGCCACTTCAACATATCTACTGTCCTTCGCTCAGGTTCTAACTCCTTGAATCGGTACATTTATGGCCACCCAAGCAACAATGCCAGCTCGTGGACATTCCACAGCACATAAATTTGACCCTACTCAACCTCGAGAGCTACGTCGATACTTTAATGAGCTCGAAATACTCTTCATCGACTATAATGTTATGGATCCAGAACTTATGAAGAAGCACACATGTCGATATGTTGATATCAATATGTCCTGTACAACATCGCATCCTCAACGGCTACTTTGACATCACCTAGAGGCATCTACCAGGTTTCCAAACAATCTGCGACACCCAAAGATCGCATCGCAAAGCTCGAACAAGAGATATATGCTTTGTGAAGTGGTAGGGACTTTGCTAAAACTAATTCGAGCATACCAACAGTCCCTGTCTCTCGACCTTCAGTCTCTCCAAACACTGCGGCAGTCAAACAATCGACTCCACAAGTACCTGCATCATCCATCTCGTCTATGGCAACAAACCTACCAACCTCGACTTCAGCATCATCTTCGACTTTGGCATCATCTTTGACTTCGGAAACAACTTCACAGCTGGTCATTCATCCTTATGCCGCTACAAAAAAGAATTTGTACCTACCACCACACAAATGAAACTTTGGATCAACTGCGAAAGTTAAAGCCAAAGATGGTCCTTCACACCATACCCAAGCCCCAATTCAAAAGGATAAAATCACGGAAGATGTTTTTGCTCATTCGATGAAGATGCCGATTATCACACTAATGCCCAAGGAATTGTTGTCTCTATCACCCGAAGTTCATACAAAATGGAAGAAACAGGTCACTCCACATCGAATTCAGCAGTCCAAAGGAAATAACGCCACAAATCTGCTTAATGATGAGATTTTCATAATTGATGATCCATTTGAAACTTATATTAACAGTCTTTGACCTGGCAATATTCCAGAACCCTTCATCGCTGTGAAGGAATCCCATTCGATTAGGTCAATTATTATGAATGTTAACAGAAGGAATCCAGTTGAAAGTGTCATAGACCCCAGCTCTTTGATTATTGCAATGTCTGAAGAAATTTGCCATGAACTTGGCTTTGCTTATGATCCTTCAATCCACATCCCACTCCAATTGGCTAATGGAGGCATCGACAAAAGTTTGGGTTTAGCATGGAATGTGCCTTGCGAAGTGGGGAGTATCATGCTATTTATGCAAATTCACATAATTTGTGACCCAGCCTATGATATCTTACTTGGTCGACCATTCGATGTGCTCACTGAAAGCACCATTAAAAACTACAGAAACAAAGCTCAGACAATCACGATATACAATCCTAATTTGACATGATCATGTGCAATCCCCACGATTCCTTGTTCTAATCACCATTGAAAGGATTTTCACAACTAGAGGACAAAATTTCAGACATTGACCAGTGCACTTTCATTATCTTATTTGATCCCTCTAATTTATCTATCACTATTGAATGCACTGTGAATATTCCCGATATGGAGTCCTCAAACTCCTCAAAATCTGTTTCTTATTCTTCAATCCTTGTGAATTTATATTTAACAGTCAGTCATCAATACAAAACATATTTATCGACCTCAATGGCAACATCTACACCTTCTATGCCTATTATCGACTCCTCATATCCGATTTTTGCAGCGTCGAAAAAGAAATACAAACCTGTTGCATAAAAAATTTGCCCAGTTATTACCAAGCTACCTGACTAATTCCATATTATTCGAACAATTACTGGCAACCCTCCTAGAAAACATGCCAAAATTAAATCCTTATCCACCATCGTTCATCCCCACTTCGCGATATTCACTCAAACGTAAAGCTATCATCAACAAGAATCATCCCGGCAATTTTCTATGGCCAGAGGAATGAAATCTTATGCACAATTTTATTTGAAATCAGGAAACAGCTTTTGCGTGGACAGAACAAGAGCGAGGAAGTTTTTGCTCTGACTTTTTTCCTCCTATAGAGTTTCCTGTCATTCCTCACACTCCATGGGTTGAGCAAAACATTCCTATACCTCCAGGTTTGTATGAACAGATATGTGAAATGCTGAAAATGAAGATAGAAGCAGGAGTATATGAACCATAGAACTCTTCGTACTGATCACAATGGTTTTGCATTGCGAAAAAGGACATGAAATCGCTTCAAATTGTCCACAGTCTCAAACTGCTTAACCAAGTAACGATCCAGCACTCAGGTGTCATACCAATACCCAAACATTTAGCAGAACAATTTGGGGGATGATCATGTAAAGGAATGTTGGATCTTTATGTGGCATTCGACGAAAGGAAAGTCACAGAATCATCTCATGATCTGACAATGTTTCAGACACCGTTCAGAGCACTTCACATCATTACCCTACCCATGGCCCGAAATTCCTCATATCACCATCCCTTACATTGATGACACACCAGTTAAGGATCTGAAATCGGAATATAGAACAATTGGTGGATCCTACAAAATGATTCCTGACAATCCAGCTATTTGATGCTTTGTCTGGGAACACTTCGAAAATTTAAATCGGATAGTTCAGTGCATGAAGTATTGCGGAGGAACATTTCAGGTCTGAAACTCTATCTTTGCATCCCCGAAATAATTGTTTTAGGACATTGATGCAATATCAAAGGTCGTATGGCTTACCCTACTCAAATCGCAGCTGTTAGCAAGTGGGGACCATGTCAAAGCCTCACCAAAGTCAAAGCATTCCTAGGAACCATTGGAGTTTGTTGTATCTTTATCCAAAATTTTGCTCAATGAGCTGCAGCACTGATCCAACTCACTCGAAAAGACGTTCCTTTCAAATTCAGAGTGGAACAAATAGCAGCCCAAGAAGATTTGAAAGAAGCTCTAATCAATTTCCCAGTGATTCAAGCTATTGATTACTCATCTTCAGCCCCAGTTATCCTATCGGTCGACACTTCGAACATCGCTATTGGTTTCTTTCTCGCCCAATGCAATCCCGAAAACCCTTGAAAATGATATTATAGTCGATTCAGATCGATTATGCTTAACGACTGCGAATCCCAATTTTCACAGCCAAAACTCGAACTTTACAGTCTATATCGCACTCTCAGAGCACTATGATTGTACCTAATAGGAGTTTGAAGGCTTATCGTTGAATTTGACACACAATATATCAAAGGCATGCTTTCAAATCCTGATATCGCACCTAGTGCTAGCATCAATCGATGGATTGTATCCATCCTAACCTTTCACTTTACATTAGTCCATGTCGCAGGGACATACCATGGTCCTGACGGACTTTCGAGACACCCCCCACAAGACAAAGATGTTCAGCTTGACAACGAAGATAATTTTGGAGACTGGATCGACCACCTTCACAGTTTCGTACATCAAATAAATCCTATTACAATCCGACCATTTACTTCACATTAAATTTCGACCCTCTCCCTCTCTTTGAATTTCAGTAAAGGGGAGGACCTCACCTATAATGATGTCCCACAAATGAATAACATGAAAGTAAACAACGAAAGATTACTTTGCATTCAAAAATGGTTACATGACTTGGTGTGACCCCCTGATCTATCAGACACAGAATATGCTACCTTTATTCAATATTGCACCGAATTCTTTTTAGACTCAGGCAAACTATGGAGAAAAGATTCCCATGGAGCTCACAAAATCATTGCTACTCCAGAACATTATCTCGAAATCATTCACGCAGCTCACAACAACATTGGACACAAAATGGTTTTTGCTACTAAATCAGTTATCGCCCTTCGATTTTGGTGGCTGAACATAAAAGCTGACATTGCATGGTATATTCAAACCTGCCACCTATGCCAAATTTGACAGATGCGAAATGTTTTAATTCCGCCCACAGTCACCACTCCAGCACCCCTTTTTGGCAAAGTCTATATTGATACAATGCAAATGCTACCTTCAAATGGATTTGAATACATTGTACAGGGTCAATGCTCACTAACGACCTATCCAGAATGGCAAAAACTTCAACATGAAAATGCCACGTCTCTGGGTGATTGGATCTTTGAAGACATTATTTGTCGATGGGGCTCGCTATATGAAATCGTAACTGACAATGGCACTGCATTTATTGCAGCTATAAAGTATCTTGCAAAATGATATCACATTAACCATATTTGAATTAGCGGTTATAATTCATGTGCCTAAATGCATGGGTTGTTCTCCTTACTTCGCAGTTACAGGAGCACATCCTCTAATACCCCTTGACATCTCCAAGGCAACATACTTACAACTGCCACCTGATTCAATCTTATCCACAACCAATCTCATAGCTCGACGAGCCATAGCGTTACAAAAATGATCGAATGACCTTGAAGTGTTATATTCGAAGGTCTATGCATCTCAAATCGAAGCTGCAAAATGCTTAGAACTTGCTCACAAACATATGATGCATGACTACAACTTTGCAAAAGGAGATTTAGTGCTACTTCAAAACATGCAAATCGAGAAGTCCCTCAATCACAAGATGAAACCACGATATGTCAGCCCTCTTATCATCATCGAATAAAACTATGGAGGGGCTTATATTCTCTGCGAACTCGATGGGTCAGTACTACATAGACCTATTGCCGCATTTCGTCTGCTACCATACCTCGCTCGAAAATCAATTTCCCTTCCACCGAATTTCCTTGATATTGACTCTGAGCGCCTCAAACAACTTCGAACAACTTCGAACTTTGACGAAGATACCTTCAAAGATTTTCAGGATGTCGAAAACAAATAACTATCCTTCCTTTTCTTTTTCGCAATTACTTACAAAGATTTCGATTGCTTCTAGTGTATGATACAAGTCATGATATCGCATCATAGTGTGGTCATGCAAACTCCAAAGGGTTTTTCGGCTATGATGAACTACTGAGCCTTTCCCTTAAAGTTATTTTTTTTTTCTCATTTGTTATATCTTTATTTCTTCTTCACCTTACTTTCCAAAGACATTTAAAGATAATTTGAAATAGAGCAACAAAAACAAAAAGTTTCACTCTTCCAACATCTCCTCCAATGCCTCTACCTCCCTCCCCAATACCTCCATCTCAACTTTTTTCTGTGCCAATTTTGCAGCAATCAAGCTACGGTGAACAACCCATGCATTATCAACCCCTTCGACCCCTTTGACAACTTATACCTCCCTCGCCTTGCCCTTCGACAATCACTTTTTCTGTTTCGATTTTGGCATTGATGGCTTGGATGGCCCCATGACTTGCTCACCATCCACGAAAGGGGAGATATGTGCAGTGGCGGAAAAGTGCGCAACGCAAAGAGGCAAAAATGCGCAACGAGAGCGCAAAAGTGCGCAACGATGAGGATGATGAAGGCGGGAGGTGTAACAGGACAAAGATGACACTGGAATGTACTGTGAAGGTGGTGCACAGTTTGGGGGTGCAAACAGAGTGAAAGCGCAAGGAGCGGAAAAAGGTGCAGGCAGTGCACAAAATGCGGCTATGCAAAAGGGTGTGCAAACAGTGCGCAAACGCGGCTATACGAAGGGCGCACTACGATAGTGCACAGACAAGGACGAAGGACGCAACGCAAGGGACGAAATGCAACAATACGATGAGGGGATGCAAACGATAACACAAACACAGCTATACGAAGGGCGCACTACGAAGGCGCACGGACTGGATGCTGGTGCACAGACTATGTGCGACGCTGACTGAGCTATGAACTATGAGGGGGGGGGGGGAAAGATCCTCTGGATTCTCTATCTGTCCGCTACTATGTACAAATGGCTTATGTGATAAAATGGTGAAATAAAGTATAAAAATAGGAAGCGCCATGCGCTACCCACAAGCGTGCCCATTCGCCCATCTAAACCTGACCGCACTATGCCGCTGCCTCAGCCAATAAGATTTGCACACCTATAGCTCAATATCCAACTGTTCTGGTGCGATGTGCTATTATTGGTGCACGCTAAGTCTCGTGCGCTCTTCCCAATTAATCTGCTTTGGTGTTATATGTCGCATGCTGTGCCTTAGTAATAATGGCATGATCGACCTGTGCCGGTTACCAGATAAGGCGATGCCGATTGGAAATGTGGAAGAACTAAAAGGGGATGCTGTGTGAGGCCAAATACTGCCAAAGCGCCTGGATTATGTGAAAGCGCCCAAGTGCGCACAGTCCAATGCCAAATAGGCACAAAGCGGCCCAGTTATGTAAGAATGCACAGTTTGCTCGTGCCGGAATCATGGTGTGCCTCAAGTAAATGTGCCAGTAAGATGGGAGCTGCAATGCGCAGTGCACCGGTGCAGTGGATTGTTGTGTGTGATAGAGATTGTGCAAAGAGTGCGCAGCAGGGAATGTGAGTTGCAGGTAAAGTGTAAAAGGAGTGCGCAAAGGCGCATCGAGCGCGCAATAAATGTAGAAGGCAGATAAAGAGCATGGGGAGGGGGGGCGCATGGAGGCGGCTTGAAGCGCAATGAGGCACATTTAGGGCGCACAATGATTGGCGGCTATGGGAAAACAAAAGCGCAGTAGAAATGCAAAAGGTGCACAAAGGCACACCTAAATGGTCAAAGGCACGCAAAAGCGCATGGAAGCGCGCAAAGGCGCATGAAAGCACACTAAGGCACACGAAAGCCATCTAGGAGGTGCACACAATCGCAAAAAATGCTGTAGTATGCGCGCAGGGCGATAGGGAGCCGCATCAGTGGCACCCTTCCTAACAACACACCGTGGCTGGGACTTGAACCCAGCACACCGATTGCACTACAAAAGTAATTAGCAGTGCAAAAAATCTTCGAACATAAGAGAAAATACTTCCTGGACCTTCAAAATTGAGCAACTCACTCATTTTGACTGGTTCCCACTTTGCAGCCTCTACTCCCATGACCTCCTCTTCCTCATCATCTTCGCTCTCGACCTCGACCATCTTTTGCTTTGCCACCCTCACCATGGGCAGCTTGTCTTCATCCTCGTTTTTGTCATCCTTGCCTCCCTCCACCCTTTTGATTGCCTTTAATTCAGCCTTGAACTTTGCACTCTGCCTTTTCAAGTCCTCCTTCGAAATCGTCTTCGCACAAAATGCAGCAAGAGCCACATTTCAAGCGTCTGCCAACACCCTCCTCTGACCCTCAATTTCCACCCTCTTTGCCTCCTCCTGCTCCTCTCTAGCCCATTTTTCTTCCTCCTCCCTTCTTCTGTGTTCTATCTCCTCAGCCAAATCTATGAAGAATAGCTCTCCACCCCACAAAATCCATTTGCATTGCACCATCAGTTTATACAGCTCAAATACTTTGTCCATGACCTTTTGAATGGCCACATCGCATTCTTCACCAAGATCTTTAGTGAGTTCATCGTATTCTGCCTACACAAAACATTTTAACATCTTTAACTATGAATCAATCAGCGACAGACATACCATTTTCACACAAAAACCCTTCCCCCCCAGTTTTAAATCTGAGTCTTCAGCGATGCCATGCTTGGGCATCAATTTTGCATATTTGAGGATTTTGGCATTGAGTTCGATGAGGAGAGACATTATAGAAGTAAGAGTTGATGAATGTAGGAGGTGATGTGGAAGAATGAGCAATATATTGAACCTCGCTAATTTCCTCACCCCGATCATGCATTTCACATGTGACTTCAATCAGCTAACTGGGACAGTTAGGATTTCAGTAAGGGGGAGAATGATAGGTCCACTGCGTGCTCTAAGGTCTGGAGAAAGTTTCCAATTATATTGACACACTATGACAGACCCTCCAAACTGCTATGAACACTATGAAATCGACTTCAAATTCTTTTCAACTTATTTCGCACTACTTCAAACAACTTTGAATGACTTCAAACAACTTCAAATAACTTCGAACGATTTTGTGACACTTTGAACAACTTCGTACTACTTCAAATAACATCGGTCGCTGCATAGCTGTTTCTAAAACCCTTTCAATACATGCTGCACAACTGGAACAAGTTATTTCATCGCATATCAAGCACTACTGGACACGGGGAGAGATTACAAGGGATTTAGGATGTGATAAGTGCAGTTTTATATTTCATTGATATATTGAAGCAAAAGATAAGTACTTTTACCATATTGGGGCATGTATGTTTCAATTATTTATCATTTCTCATTTATTTTATGATCTACAAAGTCTTCATTGTTTGATATATTGCCTCATGTTTTACACAGGTTTTAGTTCCCTTTTTAGTACTATCACTTCAAAAATGTATATAAACTTGTACTAGTTACTTAGAAAAACAGAGAATAAGTTACCCTCTCCATTACAGTTGGATTTAAGAGCAGTTCTCTTGAGTCTTACCTCGCATTGTATCTCTGAAGTTCTGCGAAATATCATGAACTTCCTCAAACTTTTGTATCCACTCTCAACTCATCATCGCCGATCACCACTCAAAACCCACTTCTTAATTGCTATATTCATTTGTCGAACATATCTTGGCACCAGTTGAACACCTTCAAACCTTCTCGAACTCACCCAAACAACTTCAAACCCATTTGAATCTAATTTGAACTACTTTGCACATCTTCGAACCAATTTCGAACTTTTTTGTATGCTTTTAAAGACTATTCATCACATCCTTTACCATTTTGCATCACTAAAAACAATGTTCTGGTATTAGCGGTAATATTTAGTACTGACTTGCATCCTTCCTCTAGCCTGAGTTATACTTCATAAGCCTTTCAACAGGTTTTTGCTAGGTTTCCAGGTCAAGTATCATCACCGTATCTATAGTCTGCAGCTCAATCTTCAATTCTAGAAATCATTGGGAGGGGGTGGACACCATAATGTACTTGCGTGGTAGCTTATGCTCCCAAGATTATAGTCTGGGTAGAGGGAGAGAAGGGGAGGAGGGGGTAGGTACATCTTTAGCCCACTTCAGAAGGGTCTGGAGAAGGAACAGTCATAGAATAAGATTCATCCTCTAGTGAATCAACAGACAGAACTTCAAAGTGGTTATGGACAGGTAATGAGGGCATACTGTTCACTCATTGCAGGCAGAAAAAGCCTGTTTCTCTGCCTCTTCCTCTTTAACTTCCTCTTTCTTCAGGCCTTCAACATCTGCCAATACCAACAGGTCTTGGAGGAGCTCATCTCATCCTTCACGTGTAAGTTTACGGATGTCTTGGCAGTAGGGACAATTTTGAGCCATGTGTCTGGTTTACCCACAGCAGTAGCAGAGGTCTAGCCTGCGAGCTCAACTATGGGCTGCATTGACATCTATTAGAGTAGAGGTGTTGGAGCTCAATGCCGTGGGTTGGCGCATCAGAATGGGATTGGGATCAGGGAGTGCTTGATTAAAGGTGTGGGGTGCATGGGTGGTGGTAGGAGTGTGGAAGGCCACAGTAAATGCTGCATTTGTGAGTCAGTTCTCATCACAGAGTGAGGCAGCCTCATACCAAGCATTTATATCATCGTCTGCTGGGTGTCCCTCCAACATCTGTGCAATCTGGTTCTAAATTTCCTGATGAAGACCTCAATAAAACTTCACCACCATGGGCAACCCACTCCCATACCTTGCCATGTCCACCAAGTCTCAAAATTCATTAATGTAGTCATCCACAAATTGACATGCTTGGTAGTAGGAAGTGGATTCAAGGTGCATTGATAATGCTCAACCTGGAAATCTAACAAAAACCTGCTAAAAGGTCTAAGAAGTATAACACAGGCTAGAGGAAGGGTGCAAGTTGGTACTAAATGTCACTGCTGTCACCCAAAGGTTGTGGTTAGAAGCATAAAATGGTGAGACACATTGCAAATGAACTTTAGGAGCATACAAAAAGGTTCAAAGAAGGTTTGAAAGATGTTCAAAGGGGTTCGAAGATATTCAAAGTAGTTTCGAGGAAGTTCGAAGATGTCAAACTGGTGTCGAGATATATCGAGGAGCAAATATAGCAAATGAGAAGTGTTTTTTGAGAGACAATAGGCAATGTGTAATAAGTTGAGGAATGAATATGAAAGTTTGAAGAAGTTTGCAATATTTTGCAGAACTTAGAGATACGACATGAGACTAAGACTCAAGAGAACAGCTCTTAAATCAAATGATAAGGGAGAGGGTAACTTTTCTCTGTTCCCTTGTCTGTCCTTCTAAGTAACTAGTACAAGTCTATATACATTTTGAAGGGATAGTACTAAAAAGGAAATATAACATGTGGAAAACATGAGGCAATATACACAACAATAAAGGAGTTCTTGTAAAACATAAAACAAATGAAATGATAATAATTGAAACATACATTGTCCCAGTATAGTAAGAGTACTTGTCCTATTGCTTCAATATATCATTAAAACCCAAAACTACATTTATCGCATTCTAAATCTTTTGTCATCTCTCCTTGTTCCTGGTGGTGCTCGATATGTGATGAAATAGCTCATTCCAGATGTGCTGTGTGTGTCAAAAGGGTTTCAGGACAGCTATATGGCAGCCGACTTCATTCAAAGTGCTGTGAAGTTGTTCAAAGGCATTCAAAAGGTCATGAAGTTGTTCAAAGTTACTCAAAATTGTGCGAAGTTGTTCCAAAAGTTTGAAATTAGTTTGAAATTGAGTTTGTAGGATTTGTAGCAGTTTGGAGCATCTGTTATAATGTGTCGATACAATTGAAACCCATTCCAGACCCTAGAGCATGCAATGGACCTATCAGCATTATGGCTCATTAGCACTCATTGAGGGGGCAGAAGTGAGGTGGAAAATGGAAGGGAGCCATGCTCCTTGGTTTGGTGCAATATATGGTCGATGTAGAGATAGGTGCACTCAGATTTTATATACATGAGGGCCCAATCAATTTTAGCGGCATTATCCACAAATTGTTTTGGGCATAGACTGATGTACAACTCGCAGGAATTGAGGAAGGCATGCCCCTGGGAACACACACCATTGAATTTGGTGGGGGGCATGGGTTTAATGTGCATATCTTCACTTGGGTATGCACTGGGTGGCATGTGTGTGCTTGGTGCACTAGGGGTCAAAATGGGCAGTGTGGGATTTGACTGGAGAGTTCTAAAGAAGGTTTCAATGGTAGATGTGAGTGTATCAATTTGCGCACAAATTTCAGCAATGTCACCTTCAAGCGCATCAATGTGCTCCAGAGCATCCATTGCGCTAGGTGGCAGGTCGGGTGAAAAATGGTGTGCACTAAAGGCAGGAGTGTCTGGGATGGTATGTAGGGAGTCTGTGGAGCTCTGGGAGTCATCTTCTACTCCATACCTCCCTATCTTGGCAGAGTGTCTGAGATTTTGAGCCTTAAGAGAGAGTTTTCTACTGTAAGGGCAATCTCAAAGCCTCACTTAATAGTGAGCTAACAGAGGGGAATCCAAAGTTAACATTATACTACATAATACAAACACTTCAGGTGCACCTAAAAGAGGGGAATCCAAAGAGAAAACTTTAAGGACCCATCTGTTGATGCTCAGTATGTGATAGAACTGAAAATCAAATAGTAAGCTAAAAATAGCAAAAAGGTGGAAATAGGCAGATCAAGCTGCAGTATGATGTCACCTTGATGGGTAAACATCCAGAAGGGGTCCTGCTTCTAAGAATAGAACTGTCAACATGTACCAATATGAAAAAACTGAAATATAATAATAAAATAGGAATAAAATCATAGAAAATCATAGAAAAGGCAGAATAGGGTGAAATACAATATAAAAAAATATGGGACGAACACAGAAAATTGTCAAGATGCCTGGGGCACCTTCCTTTCCCTTTACAGGTGGCCAGCAATCAGTGAATTGTGGTGTTGGGAGATGATTCATCATTGAAGCTAAGGGACATTTGGGACATAGATGTGATCACAGAAGTACAAGAGGTTGTCCTTTTTCACCCACTCTGCAGCACAAAGTGAAAGAGTGGAGCCTTTCCTTAATTCCTTCACAGATATGGCAACAGCATCCTCATGTAAACTGCTATGGTTCACATGATGAATGTCATATAGGATACTGTGCTTTTCACCCTCCAAGGTAACACCTTCCAATGCCTGAACCATGAACAAGTCTGGTTGAAACAACACAATACCTTGATTTTCATCACTTCCATCACTTCCATCCCCATGATCCAGATGATGAGAGAGGGCATTAGTCTTCCCCATGCTACAATCTGGATGGTGATGCAAGGATAAATCAAACCTGGAAAGATCCAAAGACCAACAAGCTTGGCAGTGGTTCAACCTCTTGGCTGTCATGAAGTACTGGAGATTTTTGTGGTCCATCCAAACCTTGACCTTGGATTGTGCACCCTCTAGGAAATGCTGCCACTCCTCAAGCACATGTATTATTGCCAACATCTCCTTGTCATAAATCTCATAGTTTTGCTCCACAGCATTAGGCTCTTTGAGTAGAACACAACTGGATGCCACTTCTGATCCTCTGGAGACTGCTGAGACAACACAGCACCTGTTGCAAAGTCAGAACTATCAGCTTCTACATGAAAGGGGCATGAGTTGAAAAGTAAGAATGGGAGTGGGAGTGCCCATCTCTTTGAGCTTCTCAAATGCCTCCTGTTGTGCATCACCCCATCTTCATGCATCCTTGCCAGTGAGATCAAACAGTGGTCATGCATGATGTGAGAAGTCTTTGATGAAGCATCAATAGAAGTTGATAAAGCCCAAAAAGGACTGCACCTCCTTCTTGTTTGTGTGCATGGGCCAAGCCATAACACCAGTGACCTTGATAGGGTCCATCTCCACCTGCCCATCCAAAATGATCAAGCCCAAGTACTTGATCCAAGTCTTCTCAAATTTGCACTTGTTGTGATGGAGGTAGATCTTGTATTGTTGAAGCCTCTTTAGTACCAGGCACATGATTCAGCAATGCTCCTTGAGGTCTTGAGTGCAGATGAGGATGTCATTAAGGTAGACACAAACAATGCCTTCCAGTATGAGGTCATGGAAGATATCATTCATCATAGTCTGAAAGGTTGCAGGACTGTGGGACCAAAGGGTTTCAAAAGACCATGATTGGGGCAAAATTCTGCCTTCCACTCATCTCCCTCCTTTATCTGCACATTGTTATAACCCCAATGGACATCAAGCTTGGTGAAGTAGCATGCCCCATGAAGCTGGTTGATGAGTTCTGATATAAGCAGCAGCAGATAATGGCTCTTGACTGTAATGTCATTGAGCCTTTGATAGTCTTGAACTGGTTGGAGGGAGCCATCCTGCTTTTTGATGAAGAAGAATGGGGAGGCCATAGGCAACTTTGAAGGGCAGATGCAACCAGAAGCCAAGTGTTCATTAATGAACTTGTCAAGTTGTCATTGTTCTTCAGGGAAGAGAGGATAGACCTTGCAGAAGGAGGGTGTGGCACCTAGTGTGAGTTCAATTGCATAATCCCATTGCTTATGGTTAGGAAGTGAGTCAAAGAATTCCTTGGAAAAGATGTCCTTGAAATCATGCAGGTGAGGAAGCACAGAATCAGTGAAGGACTTTGGCATACTGTTCTTGTGGAAGGCCTCTGCTAGGCACTGAGAAACATTTGAGGTGGTAGGTACCTCATGTGGAGGGTTAATAGCAGTATAGAAGATTTGATCACCTTCCTCAATCTGTTCTATCTCCTCCTCCTCACTATCAGAATCTGGTGCAAGATCTGGGACATCCCCCAAGTCCACATCAGACACAGGCATTGGTCCAGCATGACATTTCTGAGTGCACTGCATCAACCCCTTTTGCCCTTGACATTCCTGTCTGCCTTCAGCAAAGCAAGTATGACAATAAGAGGAATATTGATTTATACTGACTTCACCTGTCACCCACTTAACTTCTGGATTATAATCTCAAAGCCATGGGTAGCCCAAAATTACCTCCTGTTGCCCTAATGGGTCACAGCAAAATTAGCATGCTCACTATGATCCTTGTAATGGAGAACCAGATCTACAACCTCTCAAATTGCTCCAGCTTCATTGAGAGAGCTATTTACATTATAAACAGGTATTGGTCATGACAGTGATCAAGTGTTGAGGTGCTTTTGTGGGACAAGATGGGTGTCAATAGAGAGAGCAGTTACAACTGAATCCAGAAGAGCTGAGATACCAAGCACCTGCCCTGTATCTGTAGTTTGCAGGTTGACCTTCAACTGTAAAGAGCATTGTGAAGGAGTGGATGCCACAATATACTTGCATGGCAGTTTGCACTCCCATGATTTGATTTTGACAAAGAGAGGAGAGGAGCAGGAGGAGCAGGTGTAGCTTCCATTGAGCTGAGGAATTCAGAGGAAGGAGTGGTCATGGAGTGAAGTTCTTCCTAGGCAATGACATGGGTTTCAGGAACCCATGTGGGTTATGGGTATGGGTAGGCATGAGTATGAGTACAAGTCATGATATTCATGACCCATGATCCATTAATAGGTCCCCAGTGCAGTTCGAGCACTGATATATCAGTCTTCACACTTTCAATTGACTTTGAACGCTTTGTACAGCTCAGAATATACACTTGGAACATTGTCGATAAGTTCTGAACCAGTTTTGAGCAATATTGCAGCAATATCAGCCTTTGAACAAGTCCAATATTTCATTGACTGACTTCAAAAATCCTCAAACCTCAAAAAACATCTTCAGACACAGTATTTCCTATTTAAACAGTCTTTGGATGCATGCTGGACACATGGGACACTATCTTGAGTATATTGAACACATTTCGACTGCATATGCATGCATACAATCCATTCAAAGCAGTTGCCAATGTTTTATGCAATTTATAACAAGAACAGTCTACTTTTAGCTATTCTTTCTTATTATTTCTTCACCATGTGTTATATTCACCCTTTCTAGTCTCGCTTTATTGTTCTGATTAAGGTTCATCATGAGTATGGGTAAAACTGTGGTAATTCATGCACGGGGTATACAGGTTCATGTATGGTATTGTTTGGCAACAGCCCATGGAAATCCGCACCTGTGATGGCAGGGACCATGGGGTGTGATGGGTGTCAGTTGATTAGGATCTAAGAAGATTTAACCTTTATTCATTGCTAAATTTCAATCACTTGCTCATGACACTGCCTCCATCTTGACAGTTAATTTATTTAATTAGGAGTTGCCCATCTGTGCCCAGCTTGTGAAGTTGTAATTTTCCTGCTTTCCCCATCCCTGCCCAGTTCATGACTTACATTGTTACACGCTCCCCATTTCTTACTATGTTTAGCATCAGTGAAGCTGTAAAATGTTTACCTGGCAAAAAATTTGCATTTTGATCATCTTTTGTATTTCAACTTGCAATGGTTGATTGCACGAACTCGAAGAGACATCTACAATGGTAGTGCAATATAAAATACCTTGTAAACCTGCTATGGACCTTCCAAGCATTGTCTCAGTGCTCCTGATGGGTCGTAAAGTTTTCATTGCCAGTCGTTCTTCACCCTCTATTCGCTGTTCACCCTCTATTCACTCATTTGCTTCTAGTACTGCCAAGAAGACAGCCAAATCTGTCAAAGCAATGGTCAAAAAGACAGCCTCCATTGTTTTACATCCTTTCAAGAAGGCTCGATGTGGCATACAGCCCTCTGATTCATCATCTAGTCCCAGGGTTGACCATGTCCATGACAATGAACTTGGTACTAAACCCTCTTACGATTTACTATTACCATATCTTATTCTTACATTTTTATTTCAGAAACTGATGATGCATCTGATCATCAGTCATCTGTAATTGATGTGGATGAAGCTGGCCCTGAAGAGGGTGTTGACACTGAAGAAACAGACAAGCAAGAACTTGGTATGTTTTTGCAGTAGTAACTGTCAAAGTTAATCTTGCCCTAACTGACAATCTCATGAATAGCACATTTGTGAGCAAACTGGTGCTCTGCAGTCTATGGATTTTTCAAGCCAAACATTCTGATTGACTATGATAATGGCAGCAAATACCATTTCTTTCAATGTGTGGCAAAACAGTGATGATACTCAACCTGGAAACCCAAACAAAACCTACTAAATGGCTTCGGATGGTACAACACAAGTCAGAGGAAGGGTGCAAGTTGGTACTAAATATCACTGCTGAGACCAAACATTGTTGTTAGTGAGGTGAATTGATGAGGGATGGTGCGAATAGTCTGTATAGGCATACGTAGGTTTTCAAAAGAGTTCAAAGTAGGTTCAAGAATGTGTGAAATAGTTTAAAAGATGTTCGAAAGTGTGCAAAATAGTTCAAAGTAGTTTTGAGGAATGATGAAGTGATTCAAAGTGGTTCGAGGTATATCGAGGAGTGAGTATAACGAATGTGAAGTGTTTGTCGAAAGGCAATAGGTGATGTGCAATAAAAGGAGAAGCAAATATGATAGTTTCAAGGAAGTTCATGATATTTCGCAGAACTTAGAGATACGATGCAAAGATAAGACTCAAGAGAATGGCTCTTAAATCTGACAATAGTGAGAGGGTAACTTGTGCTCTGTTCCCCATTGCTCTTCTTTGTTCTAACTAACTAATGCAAGTCTATATACAAAATGAAGGAATAGTACTAAAAAGGAAATAATAACAATTGTAGAATACGAGGCAATGTGCACAGCAATAAAGGTATTGTAAAACATAAAACAAATGAAAAATGATAATAAGTAAAATGTACATTGTCCCAGTATGGTAAGAGTTCTTGTTCTATTGCTTTAATATATCAATGAAACATAAAAATGCACTTATCACATTCTAACTCTCTTGTAGTCTCTCCTCGTGTCCAGTAGTGCTTGATATGCGATGAAATAGTTTGTTCCAGATGTGCAGCATGTATCAAAAGTGTTTCAAGACAGCTATATGGCAGCCGATATCATTTGAAATGCTGCAAAGTCATTCGAAGTGTCGCAAAATGTCGCAAAATGGTTTGAAATAGTTCAAAGTCATCTGAAATAGTGCGAAATAGTTCGAAAAGTGTTCGAAGTCAATTTTGTGGCATTCATAGCAATTTAAAGTGCATGTTGTAATGTGTCGATACAAGTGGGATCCTTCTCCAAACCTTATAATGCATAGTGGACCTATCAATGGTGCAAGGGCAAGGTCAAGGGGGTCCATCACTATTAAGACTCGCAGGATCAAGCTGCCACATCAAACCTCAAGCCCAGTCAAAATAGGCTCTGATCTGAGCGAGCCCGATCAAGAAAGAGTCACTGCAGTGCTCGATATCTGTTAAAACCAGTCAGATGATAAATATGACACACTACCTCGATTTCTGATTGAGATATATTCACTATGAAAGACAAATGAAATTAACAAAAGACTTAGAATAAGTCACGCATACTATTTTATCAATCATATTATCAATATATCAATGGGTGGATTTCTGTTATACATTTATTCCTCTCGATCCCACTCGATTGCTTCAGATGTCAATATTGTCAATTTCTGGGACAATCTATTCTATTCATAACTAGTTGACAACAGTCGATAACCATAATTTCAAAGCTAAATATTGAAAATTCTAAATATAATCATATAATCCCTTGCCAATGCAGGTGGCCAACTAGACTTGCTGCTTCTCTGCAAGCCATTTTGTAGCCAAGAAGTCTTTATATATCTGAAAAAAAAGGCTCAGATTGACATGACACTGCTCTTGCCAGCTTTACTCACCTTCAAAATATCAGGATACAGGTTATTGAAGTATTCTTTAAACTCGGCCATGGTTCCTTGTGAGTTTTGTTGGCACCATTCTTGAACACATAGATTCCTGGGAATGGGAGTTAGGGAAAGAAATCCACTGATTGATGGTCACATATTGTACCTTGCTGTACATGAATTTCCAGGCCGCATTTTTGAATACTTTTTGGCAGTAGCCATGATCTTTCCCCTGATTGGTTCAGATGTGTCAGTTGTGGCTGGTTCTGAGGCCATGTGCAACACCACGGTAAGGGGAAAAGGCACAGGAGTGGTGCTCATGACATTGACCAAAGGTTCGTTTTGTGATGCCATAGGGAGATTGTCCATCATTGACATAGATAAGGATGTGACCAATTTTGTTGAGAGCACAGAGACTCAGAGGGGAACATTAACATGTGCAGGAGAAGCAGTGGCAGTGGTGCTTGTGACATTGGTCAGGGGTCCATTTTGTGATGCCGCAGGGGGGTTGTCGATGACATTGGTGGAAAGTACCTGTGTGGCTCTCGAAAGATCTGAGCCATTGAATGATGTCGATGTAGGTGAGGCCATGACTGGAAGTCTGTTGGGTAACACTGATGTCTGTGGAAGAAGTGGCACTGAAGTGAGAGGATTGGTGGTATTGGATTTTAGCCGAGCAGCCAAGTCATCTGAGATAGCTAGTTGATTATTTATCTATTACAATTAAATGTTCTGCATTCAGCATTCAGCACTCTGCACTTAGCATGAAGGATGGCATATCTGAAATGTATCATCTGGACCTTCTGTACTGGGGGTTACCTCAATCATCAGTCCATCAATAGCAGGCAGTATCCCTTCTTGTACAACCTCCACTTGAGAATATAAACCGTTGTTGATAAGCAACTCGGCCCCTTGTACAATGTTGACTTCATCCATTGATGTATCAGACCTCGTTGTTTCTGGCAGTAAACTGTCATCGATAAGCCACTCAGCCCCTTGTACAACATTGACTTCATTGATTGATGCATCAGTCCTCATTGTTGCTGGTGGCAGTGCAGGTGTGGTGTCAGCACTATGGTCGGTATCACCCACTGTTCTGCTGCCCTGTTGCTCTAGTTTCACCCATTTTGTGACAGATATTACTGACTCCTTTCAGTAGCGCTTGGTTTGCTGAGGGTAAGATGATGCCTCAGTGTCTTCCTGTTTTATCTCTCCTGCACTCCTGGAGTAATTTGTACACCAGGAAGGATAGTTATCAGTTGCAATTTGCTCCACCTTCCAGTCAAGGTCACACAACCTCAGTTCCAGAAATCGGGCACTAATCGAACCGAGGTATTGCTGTCTTGCCTAGAGATCCACTTGTCCCCACTTCAATGGTAAGGCTCCTGTTTTAGCGAGTGAAACCCAAACTGCACATGCAAACTTTCTGATTTCAGCTGCCCTATTGCCATCAATGACAGTACCATCTTCCAATTCGATGAACTGCATCATAACATTTATTCCCTGAGATGCACAACTCTTTCTGCGAGGCTGGGATCCCACTATAGCATTTGTTGGTCAATCATTTGAAAACGCAGTCCACTGATGCTTGAACCAAAATCTGACGTTTGGATAATCTTCTTGACATTGTGGTGTAGGCATAGAAGATAAATTTTGGTCTGTTGGGACATTCTGGCCATCTTTCGCACCAGGAATAGCCTGCAATAAGGTGGTGTATGCATCACTAGGCTTGTATTAGTAGTTGGATCTGATTTGTATGATCAACTTTACCTGAGGGTATTATTCCACTCTTGAAGCAGTAGATTCTTCCTCTCTAGCTTGATAACATAAGCTTGAAGGCCCTGGACATTGAGTTGCAATGAAGCTGTCTGTGCTGTCACCTGTGGTAAACTAATGGAAGAATGGCTGGTCATCAAATCTATTGATATTGGCCCCCAACTTGAAGAATGTAGATATGATGAACTTGAAGAGTTACCAGTGTCAGAAAGAGGATATACACTAGAATCGTCACCAGTGCTAGCTCCATGACTTTGCATTGAGACATTTGGGCCTCCATTGTGACCCACAGAACCCAGTCCTGCACCCAACCCATGACCCAAGTGGGGACCCAGAAACATCCTAGAGGTCAGAGATTCTGGAGCTTAGAGCTTAGAATTTACCTTGGCAGCCATGGATGGAAATTGTTGAGAGTACAAAAAGGACATTGGAGCTCAGAGCTTACTTCATGTTTATTTGGCGATAAAAAGTGACAAAAAATTGATGATGGATATGCAAACTACAACAAATCAAAGTACAGAATGAGAGAATGTTTGCATTAGATGTCCCCGCATCCACATCAGACAGCAATGAAAAAACATTCGCATTAGATGTTCCCATGTCCCCCTGTTCCCCTCATCAGACAGCAATGAAGAAATATTGATGATCAATGTCGATCGACATTCATCATGGCTATTCTGAAAGTTCCTTTACCTTGCCGATTTTGCGCCTCTTTCTCTCAACAACATGCGATTTGGAAGAAGCAGCTCGACTCCTCTTCTTTGTATTAGAGTTCAAGTTGCTGGCTGGGGTCCTGTCTACTGGCAACTCCTGCACAGTGTTGTATGCTCTGTTGAGGACCTCCAACATTCCTTAGTGTGTCAGACAATTGGTGTATGTAGGGTTCCCAGGGAAGCAACACCAAATTAACTCTTTGGCAAATGGGATGAAGTCTGCCCAATATGATGTGAACCATGGCATTATAGTGGACTCTGGTCAACACATGTGGCCAGCCTTGCGATAGCCTATGGCATCGATTACATCATTTGTGAACCAAGTGCTCATATAGCGCATATTGGGAATTTCTTCATCCATACGGTGTAGGTTAGGCCCTTTGGTGAAGGTACAAATATACAGAATGACATAGAGAATTGACTCGAGATCGTGAGCTGGAGTGTGAGCAAAACCAAATTCATGGGTGGCAATGAGAGCCTCAATGGCCATAAATGGTGGTGTGCCCTAAATGAAATACCACACAATTATAAGTTATTGCCAACAGTATATAATACAAAACATACCGTGAGGACCAGATCAATAACATCTTCCTCTTCCTCAGTGTTCTGGAATGTTGATGCCATGTCCCCAGTAACCATGACAGCACTGCTCTCCATTATGACATCTTCATTGAGGATCTCCAGCTCTTCACTGTTATCAAAATCGATTAGAAGTCCCCTGGCTTCAGCATTCACATCCAGTCTAAACAATAAAAGATTATTATAACTGATGTCTCAATGTAAGATTCCATGTTTGTTGAAAAGAGTGTGGTATGCTAGAAACTCAAAATGAGCTTTTTGAGTTGCAAGGGGCACATACTACATATGATTGATCACATAACATTGATAAATTCTTTCTTGGACTGAAATGATGTGAGTGGTTCACCTATGGGCCAGCAGACTAAGCATCAGTGGGTGCATCATGTCAGCAACTGCTGACCAGTCATCACCTCACAATACCGTGAAGTACAGTCAATTGTGTTATCAATTTGAACATCCTCTTTGCAAAGCAGATGAGGAACACAATTTTTAAGGTCCTTGTCATTAGCCATCTTCTGGAGCATTGAAATTTCAGAGTCGACTCATCGATCTTGGATCCATGAGTCCTTCAAGGTGTATTTGACTGCCTCATACAATACAGCCCAGATTCGTGTGCCATGACCCACAACAGAGTCCAGTGAATAGATGAGGTCCACCACTGTAAACCGCTTCTGACAGACAGTGATTGCCATGCATTTCCCATTTGCATCGATTTCAACATTTGGATCACGTCCAATATCGGAAGGTTTGCCAAACATCAAAAAAGAGATGATACAAAGAAACTCGCCAGCATGCTTCATTTGCTGGCTTTTTTGACCAGTCTCCAGACTTCTGGTCCATTCAATTTGACCTTCATGATCTGTAAGCTTCAGGGTTATCTTCCCACTCCCTGTAGATGATAGGGCAATGATGAAGTGTCTGTCATGTTGACAGAGGAACATCAAATAAGATTTTGAGTTGATGGTATCGACCATGCAAGGTGAAGCTTGTTGTGATGCAGTGACCTCTGCAAAGAACTGGATGAAGCACCAATCCATAACTTTGTGAGGATTGTTCGCCAGTTCTACATCATACGCACTATCGAGAAGCATTATGTCTGGCTTCCACTTCACATTGGTGCCAATAGGTGGAGTATTGCAGTTGCAATATGACCAAGCATGAAAAGCTTTTTGACCACTAAGTTGCTCCAGATAGCAACCAATATCATTCAGCCACTCAGCAATTTCCTTCTCTCCATATGCATTCAGTAGTTTATGTAGAGTGTCCTTCTCATCACTCCATAGTGACAAAATCTCCGAGCCACCCAAGGAAAGTGTTCCCAACAATAACTGCATATCAGGAAGGTTGAGTGGGGAGGACTTCTCAGGGAACAGATCATCAATGAAATCCTCATCTGCTTTAAGTGGTGGCATTAACTCCTTTCAGAGGGCAACACCAAGACATTCAGGAGCAATGGAGTGGTGTGGCAGTTGTGCGGAGTAAGCACAGGAGACAAATGATGCAGGTGAGGACGTTGCAAGCGGAGATGCATGTGTAGGAGGAGCAGAGATTGAGGCAGGTACGCCAACAGCAGCTAGGAGGAATTCCATTTGACCACTAGGGCCAGGTCAAATGGGATGCCTTCCCTCACTAACTCACCGTTGTGTAGTTTGTCTGAACTGCAGTCTGGGATAAGGTAACAAAGTACTGGGACCCTTTGGATGTGGTGCGGCCATGCTGTCACTGTCGATGGGGTCAGTGTTATGATACAGAGGATACAGTGCACTGAAACAGGATGCATCAAGAAATGCAGATGGCAAATAGAAGCCAGCCATCTTTATAAGCAGAGGGGTGGAAAGGGCGTGAATGAAAAAAATGTGGGCAAAAAATGTGGGCAAAACTGATAATAGATAATTGATTGATAGCTGAGCACTAAGCGCTATGCTGAAGCTTGAAGAGCACTGAAAAGTGCCTTTATGCACTTGAAGTGAGCAGATAATAATAGAGGACAAGAAATGAATCCAATAAGGAAAAATTGTAATAGCCATATAATTAGCAACACAGTATGATGTAATACTACTGAAAATCTATTAATTATTCCTTGTCCACCACAGCCTCTTCAACACCTCCGAGGACAGCAACATCTAAACCTGGCTTTTCAATAGCAAAATAATGTTCCAGAGTCTCCCCAGGAAAGGGACAGTGGGGGAATTCCAACAACACTCATGATTGATTTTACATCAATCACATGAAGTGCCACATCTCCTCCATATGAACACGACAGTAAAGTGTGATATGAAAATTGCAGAAGATCTTTGTGAGGATGTGAATAGAGTGAAACAACAGTGAGAGTCACTTCAGTTTCTCTAATAAGTGACTGGAAGTAGTAATACACTTCAGCAAAGTGAATCTCCTTTCCCAGGCCATATTGAACCTAATTAATAAATTTCCAGAATCAACTTGTATATGATTAAGGAGTGAACAGAATACACTCACCTTCACATTACGTGCCATTCTTACTTTCTCCAAGGGTTTTAACTTTTCCTTCCAAGCTGATCTTGCCACTTGCCCATTTGGCAGATGGAGCCTTGCCCACCTGGCAACTGCTGGACACCAGCCATCGGGAACCTGCATGGTGTGGGTATTCTTCAAATACTCTGCAAAAGATTGTCTTTCACAGTCATGCATAGCCTGCAAAACTCTATCTTTTGCTCGCAGAAGAATAAATCCAGTACCTATATCCTTTCCATCTCGAGGCACTGTTGGTGGTGTAGGATCTAATTCTGGTATCATAGCATATAGTGCATTGATATGAGATCGCAAAAGACCATGTTGAGAGAGGTTTGCATATGGATTGGATGGCTGGTGCACTTCCTGACCCAGGTTTCCAATTGTTCATTCCATTGTCCATTGTGATGAACAGGCAGGTGGTCCAATCCAAATCACCTCAGGTGCAAGGTGGGTTACAGCATGGATACTTTGCCACACAAAATGAAGGCAATCTGTTCAGCGCTGATAATAAAGTGTTTCGAATTCAGATGCAAAATCCAGCAAGGCCTCATGAGCTTTTTGTAGGTTATCCTGGCCAATTCGATACTGATGAATTATATGTATTCCAAATACCAGCTTGCAGTAATTTTGGTAGTACTTGGTGGGGAGGACATTGAAGAATAGTCCTGGACCTAGTTCAAAAAGATATAGAAGAAACTCCAATGCCTTGTAACCACTGGAGATTTTTTCAGCAGGATTGTGTGGTGGTCTATCAAAGGAACCAGGCAGATATGGGGTTGCCACAGCAACCTGTTGACCATGCTCTTTCCATGTTGCACCTTGAAGCTTGGCCCATTCCCAGCTAGATATATTGTCTGAATTTTTGTTACAATCAAGAGTACCATGCCATAAGTTAATGAGAAGATCAGGTAGATTTAGTGAGGCAAGGTGCATGATGTCTGATCCAAAACAGTTTGGAACACTGAGTATTTCATTGTGTTGCAGTCCAAGGAAGATACTTGGCCTTGAGATTCCTGTTTCTAGCCATTGTTTCTTGTATTGAGTCTCATTTGGAGATGATACGAGAAAATGAAGGTTCGAAAGGTAGTCCTTCTGGGAGCTGGATGGAAGGTTTGAATATGATATGTCATTATGATTGCACCCTTCGACTATATAGTTATTTGGCTTGAGGAGAGCTGGATAGTAGTATTGTCCCCCAGGTTTGTGCTGCCCAATAATGGGACAGTATAAATGACATCCATGTTTACCCTGATGTCCAACAAGGCCATTTAAGTATGCCATAGCAGGGCCATCAGCAGTACCCAAGGCTAGAAAAGGTTTTGACATGAACACAGTGTCTTGTGATGCATCCAGATTTTAAGGCCCTCATGCTGCAAGGCAGTGAGGTGATGTAAGCCCAGGAAAAGGAGTGATTCAACATTCTTGGGCTTCCCTGGAAAGAAGCCACCTGGAAGGACATACTTTTTCTTATAACATAGGTCAGGAGCAAGGTCGAAGATAATCCAAATGTATATCCAAACATCAGAGGATTTGTGCTCATACAGTTGGGCACCATCAATAGACAACATGAGGAGCATATCAATGTCCTTGATATGACCCACTTGAACTGCATTAAGATAATCACTCCCATGTAGAAAGTCCATGAAATAAGAGAGTTGTCCACTATTTTCCTTCAGCTCAGTAATGATCTTGTGTGTTTTCATTTATTGATAATGCATCTGTTTCGCACTCTCACTGTGGGCCCATTGTACTTGCAATTGAGGTCCAGGTGGGATTGTATAAAGATAGTGATCGGCTTGTTTTGTAAGTGGATTAAGGTGAGGTGCACCACATTTAGTGCATGTGTCAAGCTCGGATAATGGCCCTGTAAAAGCTATGCAACTATTTTTGCACATATCATTCACAATAGGCACAACACCAGTTATTTTCATGATGTGTTGTTTTATCTGATCATAAGAGGACACATCATCCTGTGGGTGATGGCATAGAACAGCGTCTCGAGACATATTGTAGGTGTCCTGGGAAGATTTGATGCTGGCAAGGAATAGGTCCAATCCCAGGTGGAAATCAGGATCACTAATGTTAGGCTGCAAGATTGTAGAGTTCCACAACCATTCAATCGTAGCCAAGTCTAACAGCTGGCCATACTCATCATCCATGGAGGCAGAGTGTAGAGCTTGGATGAATTTCATACTCAATTTGAGATCCTTCAAACAAGCAAGATCAGAGAGTGTCTCAAGCTGTAGAGATGACAATTCTGAGTCTTGCTGCTCTGGTGTTTCTGTGAGAGATCCAGGATCTGGTGTGATTGGTGGATCTGATGTATCATTGTCATGGTGATCTGTAGGTGCTAGTCCTACTCCACTTCTACTGCAATTTACATCAGTAAGCTGGTCTATATCTAGATCTTGTGGCATCTGGTTCACAGTGTCTGCATTCGATTTGTTAGCATGGTGATCGATCGGCTGGTAATCTGTAGTAGTAATTAATTAATTCCCCATGTGTTCAAGTCATTAATGAGTTATGGAAGACCACATTACAATGTATGTCAGTATTGGTCTGGTCTGAACCAAATTCCATTCCATTCTGTGCCATGGTTGGGTCCACGCTGATGGAACTTGCATTGGTAGTCGGTGTCTGTGGCACCTGAGCACGAGCTCCAATGGATTGGCCAGCCCCATGAGAAGCTCCTGTTGAAGATGTCAATGAAGCTAAAGGGCTGCTAGGTCTATAGTGTGCTATTCTTCTGTCCATGTCAGCTTGGCGGAAAGATGCATGTCTTTGGTATGTTGAGTGACTCACTTCCATCTGACAGCCCTTGCAAAACTGAGAACAGTCACATAAGTATAGTTTTTAAGGCCTGATCATAGCAGCAGTAGGTCTTGAAGGAACATTGGGCATGTTCTGAAGTATAGATTGGCCACTTCATCTGTTCATGGAATTTAGATGGAGACCTTATTCCTTCAATTACCATAGATTTCGGCTATATCATCATATATTCATAAGATATACTCATCATCATAATATTCATAAGTGCCATATACTGCCAGGAAAATAACACATGTATGTAAATATAAATGCAGCAATCCAATAAAGGAGATCTATGCATCATGCCACTGCCTATTGCCACTACTCCAGGGGTTTCCACATCACCATACTGCAGTCCTCACCAGGATGATCTACAAGACCCTGACTATCTTCCTTCATAGTTATAATTTGGAGGAACTGTGCCCTCATATTTGCAGCGGCAGCAGGCTTCATCAGTGTCTCGAGATTCTGCTGCCATTCCTTGATCACTTTCTTCAAGTACGATGTCAAGACTTTGTGGTAGTAATTTTGTTTGGACTTCGAGGGTGGGAACAGTGGACAATTGCAAAGGAAAAACCGATGTGGGCCAAGAGGAGAAGATCTATGGTGAGGGGAAATATTTGCAAACGCTCAGGGTTTCATGGTTAGATTCTTGACAATAGGAAGAGAGATGGTGGGCAGGGATAGGTCTACCAACTGTGGGGAAGTAGAGTTGGATGGAATGGTAGATGTGGTCAAATTGTTAAACTCATGGACATCATCGAGATCAATATCCAGGTCAAGGAAGGTAGAAGTTTGCTGAAGAGGCATGCTTTTACGGTAACAATATGATTAAACTTCAACTAAGCTTTAAGTAAATTTAAGTTCTATAGCAGCAGGAATGGGTGCTTGCCTTTGCAGAAACACACAGATTAGTAAGAAGGTGGACATCAACTGGAGTACAGACACACAAGGAGAGCTGACATGACTTAGGAAGCATTTTGTATACAGCCAGTCGACAGGACTCAATGAACATCGATGAGTACTAGGAGTAGTTGCATTGAATTTTGGGAACAGATGAGAGAATGATGAGAGAAAATGAAAGAATCAATAGAACTCAACCATGAGTAAAGAGATCTTCAGATCTCATTGTTTATCAGCACAGCCAGGTCCGATTTTCACTGGGCCTCAAGGCTCATGCTATGAAGTGCTTTGGTGCTGATGCTGTTGATGCTGCCTTCAACCAGAGTCCCTCCACTGCTCCGAGTAAATCAATCTTTGCAACATTTACTTGTCTTGGTCAAAAAGTTGTATCATTCTCACACTGTTCACACACCTCCGATGAATCGAGGTAAGTATTTCTTGATTGCTGTTCATTATGCTGGAACTGAGCCACATATTAGAGCTCATATTGCACAGTGGTATGCAGAGAGTAACTGACCTCTCATCATTGTAAAAGATCAACAATTCGAGATTCTTATGAAAATGGGCTGTCCAGGAACTTTGATTCCAAGTCCATCGACTGTTGTGTGGGATGTCAAGCTGGGGTTTGAAAGAACCAGAGAATGACTTGATACAATCTTGAAGGTATGTTGTCTCCATCCTGCTGCTTATTGCTGCTGAGAGTGTGATTTTCTAAAGGAGCATGATGGACAAGTTCACATCGCGACTGATGCATGGACTTCAACTAATCATTGTGCTTTTGTTGCATGGACCGTTCATCTCCACCATCAAGGGCACATCCTTTCTTTTGTTTTGGACATCATCGAGGTTCCCCAGGTCTGCTATATCTTCCACCCAAACATCCATTGAAATTTGACTCTTGTTTTTTGACCAACAGTCTTATACAGGGGAGGCCCTGGCTAAAGCACTTCAGAAGATGTTGATTGAACATGGACTAGAGAATAAGTTATGGACACAATCATGTAGTTACAAGCCTTTGCTAATCATGCCATTGAAGATCCTCATGATTAATGCTGACAATGTGACATCAAATGATAAGCAAACAGCTTATCTCAACAAACTTCCCAACTCATTTGAGCAGATGAACTGTGTCAGGTGCTTCAACCACACACTACAACTCTCTGCTAAAGCTCTACTCAAGACATTCAATAACCCCAAGGCTGGGTCCATCGATGACAATGATGCTGACAATGATACACAGCCACCAGACCTAATCTCTGTCTTCGATGATGACAACAATGAATTTGATCTCTTCAACCAAAGTGATACAGATGGCAATGGCTGGGGAGAAGATGAGGAGGATCAAGATGATGATGGAAAGAAGAATGGGGATGAGGAGGAGGATGAGGAGGATCCCATGGCAATGTTACCAGCTGCGGATCATGAGGCATTGATGAGGATATGGCTGCTGTGTGGACAATGCTGGATAAGGTACATGATAATCCATTCAGTCATTGTAATGGCTTACATTGTGTTTTAGATTTGAAAACTTTCCTTTGCAATCATTCGATCCATGACAATCGCCCTGCCTGCCTGGCATAATTCCTGCACCACACACAGTCTCCCCATATGACTCATTCCCTGTGATGTCAAAACCTGCTGGAATTCCACGTACGATATGCTGAAGATGGCAAACCAATACCACCATGCAATTGACACTATCACAGCTGACAAGTTGCTGAAGCTCCGACAGTATGAACTTGATGATGATGACTGGGTTATATTGGAAGATCTGTTGCATGTGCTGAAGGTATTCATCATGTTCTGAATGAAAGCTCACTCTAATAAGACTATTATAGATATACAAAGAAGCAACACACTTTTTTTCTGGGGACACTCAAACAATGATCATACATGTCATTCCAACAATGGACCACATCAATACATTACTCAAACCTTCAAACCCTCAGCCTCTCTCATCATCTGTCAAATGGGCCCTCAAGTTTGCTCATATGATTATCAACAAATACTATTTGAAAACTGACTTGTCGAACATGTATCGTATCACTATGGGTGAGTGTCACCCACTACATGTATTATGACTCGGATGCTCACACTGGACTGACAGTTCTTCATCCCAATCTCAAGCTCCGGTACTTTCAAACACATGGATGGGAGAAGGACTGGGTGGACACAGCTGAGGCTCTTGTGAGAGAGGAATTTGAGAAGTATGAGACACTGCATGCTCCCAATCCTGCTTTGGTATGCCTTGCTGTTTGTCTCCCTGATGCAATGCTTATTATACTCTTGATTTAGGCAAAGGCTTCTGCTGATCTCGACGACTTCACTGACTTTCTCGATATCCCCATGGATGACACAGAGGTGCACAGCGAGCTTGATGACTACCTTTCTCTTCCTATAGAGAAGGTTCATGACCCTATTGGGTGGTGGTGGGATCACAAGGCCATGTATCCAAAGCTTTCACATATGGCTTTCGACTATCTTAGTGTTCCAGGTATGTGCATTCGAAGCATTATAATAGCTATGCTGACAAATCAACCAGCAACGTCAACAGCTGTTGAGCATCTGCTCTCACAAGGCTGCCAGCTCCTCCACTTCACTCGTAATCGCCTTTCACCAGCTATGATTCATAGCTTTCTTTGCTTTGGGGATTGGAGTCGTAAGGATCTCGTTGACATGCCAGATCTTGCTCTGGCAATCCGCAGCTTGCGTGAGCAGAAACGGCCCCATAGCAACATTGAGGAGGTTGAAGAGTAGATTTTTATGAGTCATGACTGGATATTGCTGAGATTTCCATACAGTTTTTGGTTATGCATGTTGGAGCAGACTACATACGCTGCACAGAGGAAGAGATGACACATTCCTTATAACCTACCTGGGGTTTAGTTAGTCTTAGAGCTAGGGTTTAGCAGAGGTAAGAACACTGTATATCTACTACAGTACAGGTTCTCCTTATATACATAATAGTAAGGATGTCACATGACTCAGGAATGTGTTTACCACATGTATGCGCAGTAGGCGCAGTAACATGTGTGTGCTGCATGCATGGCCTCATGTATGCAGCATGTATCAAAATATTAATTTCAACACCCCCCCTCAAACTGTACAGCGCTCTAAGCAGCTAAGTTTGAATCTTGAAAGTAATTCCAAGAGAGTCTCTAAATTTCCTGAATAAGACAGCGCCAAGGTTCTTTGTGAACATGTCAGCTGGATTATCATTTCCAGGAATGAAAATGACCGTGACTTTGTCATTTTCTATGCATTCGCGGGTATAGTGGTAGCGAATGTCTATATGTTTGGTCCTTCTTTCCTGAACTGGATTTGATCCGATAAAGATGGATCCCTGATTATCAGCGCAGATTGGTACGCGCTTTAGTACATATCCAAGTTCCTGGAATAAGGACTCTATCCACACTATCTGTCGACAAGTGTCGGAGAGAGCCATATATTTGGCTTCTGTGGATGACAGTGCTACAGTTTTTTGTAAATGGGACTGCTAGCACACAATGCCACTCACTAGAGTAGCAAAGTAACCCGTTGTAGATCAGCGTTTGACAGTGTCAGCTGCCCAATCAGAATCTGTGAAGGCCTGTAGCCCCTCAGATTTCTCACCATCATAGACAATGTTATATTTCTGGGTTCCCACCAGATAGTGCATGATGTACATTGCTTTGTCTAGATGTTCTTGGCTAGGATTAGCTGAGAATTGCGACATCTTGATTACTGCATAAGCGATATCAGGTCGCGTTCCAAGCATCAGATACAATAAAGATCTGATCACAGACTGATATTTTGATCTAAGCATCGCATTGGGCATTGCTGTGTTTTCCGATGGTCTGTAACCAGTCGGGAGTGGAGTGGGGGTCGCTTTGGCATTTGCCATCTCGAATCTCTCAAGCACTTTGGCGAGATATTCAGTTTGATCGAGTTTGACTTTGCTTGCAGTCTGGGTGACGTGCATGCCTAAGAATTCCATGACTTTTTCAGTACTACGGCACTCCCAATGCTTTAGACAAGCATTTTTCTTTTCATCCACAAGTTTCTTGTTCTTCCCCATGAACAAGCCATCATCAACATAGACGAGTGCAATAACAATGCTGCCTGTCTTAGGGTCCTTGTGTATGAAAATGCCGGCATCGGAGCTGGCGCGCACGAACCCAATGGTGCGCATAAATGCCTCTAGCTCTTTCCACCATGCAAGTGAGGCTTGTTTAAGGCCATACAATGCTTGGCATAAGCGCAATACTTTGCGCTCTTTTCCCTCGAGTTTGAAACCCTCGGGTTGATCCATATAGATCTCCTCATCTAGTTTGCCATATAAAAATGTGGTTTTTACATCTAGGCCGGTCATATACATGCCCTCTAGAGATGCAAGTGCAAACATGAGGCGTACGGTCTCGTAGTGGACTACCGGTGAGAAAATCTCATCAAAGTCAACGCCTTCGACTTGTGAAAAGCCTTTGGCCATGAGTCTGGCTTGTTTTCTTCCATCCGATTTTACAGAGAAAACCCATCTATTTTTGATCATTTTTTGATCATGTGGAAGATCGACGATGTCATAGACTTGTCATTTACGAAGAGCCTCTAATTCTTCATGACAAGCTTGTTTCCACTCACATTGCTGCTGCCGTGGTAGGTGCGCAATATCACGAAATTGGTTTGGAACTTGGCTTATTTCGCTCGATGGTTTGACTGCTTTTGATAACAGCCAGCGAATAAGCTTATCTCCTCCTTCCTTGGTTATCTTTTTAATATAACCTGCTTCGTCTGGTTCCCCCATTGGGTGATCATGTTCTTGATCATTGGAATCAGGCACACTCTCATGGGGTGCCAAACTCGGTCCAGCAACCGGTTCTTTCTGTTGAGTTTGTGGTCGTGTTCAGTTATGATCCGAATCTTGACCCACAGATCTCTTCCAATATCGATCACGTGCAATGTCTCTCTCTATGTCAGAGGGGAGTCACTTCTCTCCATAGGTATTGCCAGGTCGGTTTGGAATGTTCCTCTGCCTGCCTGATCGACGGGGCAATTGCTGCCATTCCTGTTGATCATCACGTCTTGGACAAAAGTCCTCAGTGGTTACTGGAGGCAGTGGAGGAGGAGCATTTGTCACATCGTCATGTGCCTTTTGCTCACTTGGTACATTATCATCATCATTTTCTGATGATGGAGGAAGGGGCAGATCTTGTGGCGGTATAGAATCATCGCCATCCGTTCCAGATGAGTGGTCATCATCTTCTGGTTCTGGAGGTGGAAAATCACCAAGGTCTGTATTGGCAGGAGTTTTAGCTCCAGGACAGCATGGGAACAACGTTTCATCAAATAGTGCCGTAGCACCAATGAATATTGCGCCACTAGGTCACATGAAACGGTATGCTTTAATGCCATCTTCTAATCCAAGGTACATCATCAACTCCGATCGAGGAGCCAATGTGTTTGGACACTTCTCCTTGGGTAGGTAGACGTAAGCACCACAACCAAAAACCTTCAGATTGTTTAGATCTGGGTGGACCTTTGTCAGGTCCTCAACCGGTGTCAGCCATTTCAGGTGCCTTATCGGGGTTCGGTTGTATAGGTGTGTTGCATGTTCAATGCAAAATTCCCACCATGATTGTGGTAGACATGCGGTAAATCGCAGGGTTTGCGACTTTTCCATTATTGTCCTTATGGCATGCTCTGCGCACCCATTCTGTTGGTGAACGTGGGGTGCAGACATCTCTATTTTGATGCCAAAGTCCTTGAGCACATTTTGTAGCTCACGATCTTTGAACTCCCCCCCTGGATCAACATGCCAGCGCTTGATTGTAGCGCCATACTGTGTCAAAGCCGCTGCCCGAAATTGTCTGATGGCCGCAGCAGCATCAGATTTCTTTTTAAGGCATTGGACCCAGATATGTGACATTTTGTCATCAAGAAATACAATAAAGTATTTATGTTTATGGTACGATAGTACTGGGAGTTCCTTCAGATCGGAATGTATTAATTCAAAGGGTCTTTCTGCGCATGAATCTGATTCGGGAAAAGATTTTGAGGTCATTTTCCCTTCAGTGCACCCTGGACATATAATTTTGTCTTTAGGAATAATTAAATTCCTTGGGAATTTTATGGTGCTATTAGGCATCTTCCCTAGCGCCTCTTTGGATGGGTGTCCAAGTTGCTTATGCCAAGTCGAGTAGTCTGCGACATACATTGTCACGACATTGATTCCCTTGGTGCTCAATATATGAGTCCGAGCCCAATAAATAGTGTCACATTTCATAAGAGGGACGCAATCCATAATTGCGTTTCCTTGCTTGAAAAATGAAATGTGTGCGGAGGAACCATGCACATCACTTCCGTCTTGTAAGAAGACGCCCATTGACAGTAATCGAGCATTACAGTCGGGTATGTAGTAGACGGGGTATAATCGCGTTTCACGTGTCTCTGACTTCCCATGACATACTACCTGATGTCTAATGAAGACTGCTCCTTTCCCTACTATATGAGTAGTACCCATGGCTGTTTGAACCAGGGTAGAGTCCTTTCTCGGTAAAGGCTTGTAAGAAGCAAAATCTTTAATTTCACCAGTGAAGTGTTTTGATGTGCCTGAATCTATGATCCAGTCAGCACCTTTCTTACAATTTCCATTTGCACACGTAACACATATATTAAGATGTAAATTGTTCCATGATACATTTAGTAGCGGTAAAATTTCACATGAAAAGTTCGCTGTGATCAGTGGAATGTTAATTCTTGTGCTTGTGGCAAGGAAAAGGACTGACCTTTTATCATATGTACCTGTTTCAAGCAGTTCATCGACAAGCATTTCGTCGACGGCTTTCCATACTTCTTCATCAGAAACGGCAGGTTCCAATCCAAGGGAGATGCTATCGTCTTCTACCTCTACGATCCTTGGTTCTGGTTCAATCCTCCTCCTCTTACCTTCTTGCACTGTTAGGTGCTCTTCCAGCAGTCGCAGATTTTTCGCGCTGCATGGGAGATTCATTTGCTCGAGGGTGTCTCGAGCCTGCTGATATTCGGTATAGACCGAATGAGAAGTAGAGGCTGCGCCCGTTGATACGGCTCCCTATTGCCCTGCGCGCATACTACGGCATTTTTTGCAATTGTGTGCACCTCCTAGATGGCTTCTGCACACTTTGCGTAGTGCACTTTTGCACGCCTTCGTGCGCTTTCATGCGCCTTTGCACGCCTTTGACCGTTTAGGTGTGCCTTTGTGTGCCTTTTGCATTTCTACTGCGCTTTTGTTTCCCCATAGCCGCCAATCATTGTGCGCCCTAAATGCACCTCATTGCGCTTCAAGCTGCCTCCATGCGCCCCCCCCCACGCTCCTTATCTGCCTTCTACATTTATTGCGCACTCAATGCGCCTTTGCGCACTCCTTTTACACTTTACCTGCAACTCACATTCCCTGCTGTGCACTCTTTGCACAATCTTTATCACACACAACAATCCACTGCACCAGTGCACTGCGCATCGCAGCTCCCATCTTACTGGCACATTTACTTGAGGCACACCACGATTCCGGCACGAGCGAACTGCGCATTCTTACATAACTGGGCCGCTTTGCGCCTATTTGGCATTGGACTGTGCGCACTTGGGCGCTTTCACATAACCCAGGTGCTTTGGCAGTATTTGGTCTCACACAGCATCCCCTTATAGTTCTTCCACATTTCCAATCGGCATCGCCTTATCTGGTAACCGGCACAGGTCGATCATGCCATTATTACTAAGGCACAGCACGCGACATATAACACCAAAGCGGATTAATTGGGAAGAGCGCACGAGACTTAGCGTGCACTAATAATAGCACATCGCACTGGAACAGTTGGATATTGAGCTATAGGTGCACAAATCTTATTGGCTGAGGCAGTGGCATAGTGCGGTCAGGTTTAGATGGGCGAATGGACGTGCTTGTGGGTAGCGCATAGCGCTTCCTATCTTTATACTTTATTTCACCATTTTATCACATAAGCCATTTGTACATAGTAGCGGACAGATAGAGAATCCAGAGGATCTTTCCCCCCCCCTCATAGTTCATAGCTCAGTCAGCGTCGCACATAGTCTGTGCACCAGCGTCCAGTCCGTGCGCCTTCGTAGTGCGCCCTTCATATAGCCGTGTTTGCATTATCATTTGCATCCCCTCATCATATTGTTGCGTTTTGTCCCTTGCGTTGCATCCTTCGTCCTTGTCTGTGCACTATCGTAGTGCGCCCTTCGTATAGCCGTGTTTGCGCACTGTTTGCACACCCTTTTGCATAGCCGCATTTTGCGCACCGCCTGCACCTTTTTCCGCTCCTTGCACTTTCACTCTGTTTGCACCCCCAAACTGTGCACCACCTTCACAGTACATCCCAGTGTCGTCTTTGTCCTGTTACACCTCCCGCCTTCATCATCCTCATCGTTGCGCACTTTTGCGCTCTTGTTGCGCGTTTTTCCGCACTGCGCGTTTTTGCCTCTTTGCGTTGCACACTTTTCCGCCACTGCGCATATCTCCCCTTTCGTGTACACTACTAGTGCACACACTGAAAATCGCTGTACCAGCCTCTCTATAGTCTCCGTGCCCTGAAGGACGATCCGAGGCCATCTAAGCGAACTCCCCCCTCACCCCGAGCACACCTGCAGTTGTAGGTTAAGTGTTCACCCCTTCTGTTGAGACTCTGCACTGAGTACCAACTGAACTCATCACCGTGTATGCCTGTGCAGGCAGTCGGCGGCGAGGATCCCTTGTGGGAGTATGTTCACGCTTCTCGATGCGCTGGATGAGTGGCATCGGCGGTATGATGGTGCCATTACCATTTATAGTAGTAAAGGCTTGTGAGGCGAGGTGGGAATGTTTCTCTTTAGGTTTTTCCTCTTTCGTCTTTTTGTCCCCACGTTGTCCATGCTTTCAGGACAATTCTCCATTGTTGCCTTGAGATTGCCATTTGGGGTTTCCCCCTTTGCGCTTGACAGCAGAAAGCTTGGTGGCCTGAGGTGGGCCAATGGGCTTTCCAACTGCTGTGCACTGTGAGGCTTCAGCAACAATGGAGTCCTTGACATGTTTAAACATCAAGGCTCTAGTAGCAGTTGTGTTAAGGACCGTGGCAGATAGAGAATCATACTCGTGCAGCATTGCAGCAAGTAGAATCATTGCCTGTACTAATTCGGGGATGGCGACATTGGCAGCCATAAGGCGCTCGAATTTATCAGCCATTTTGGCAATCTCTGGCATGGGATTTGCAGCTGGAATTTTGATTGCGATTGCAGACCTAAAGTCCGCAAAGACTTGGGAGGGGCCATCGATACGATAATCGGTGCGGATGAGATCCCATACCTCCTCAGCAGTGTCCTTGGTGTTGGCACGCTGCTGAATAGAGGGGGCCAGGCGGAGCACTAGGCTACCAATCGCCTGGTCATTCTTATTGTTCCAGGTCTGGAGCTTGGCATTAGCTTCCGCTACTAGTGCAGCATTTGTCGCCATCAAAGGAGGCACCATGGGTGGTTTTAGTTCCATCCCACTAGTTATTTGCCAGAGGCCCTGAGACCTGAGCCACGCCTTCATTGAGTCGGCCCATTGAATGTAGTTAGAGCCGTCGAAAGTTTGTACGAGTTTTTCAAGAGTTGAAGACATGATGTTATAGTGGCAGCTGGGGAAAGCGCTCAATCAGTCCTCTATTCAAGAAAACACGTTCCATAATCTCAGGCAAAAACACTCCTTCAGAGTGGTTAACCCTAGTCAACCTGGGTTTTTAAATGCAGCTCGCAGGGAGCGCAATGCAGCTCACGAAGAGCGCAAGGTTACAATTTGGAGACAATGAAGTCAACGTCGTTCACAGCCAGTTAAGGCATGTTCGCGACGTGCCCAGCAGGGCCCATAACCTGTTGGAGCAGACTACATACGCTGCACAGAGGAAGAGACAACACATTCCTTATAACCTACCTGGGGTTTAGTTAGTCTTAGAGCTAGGGTTTAGCAGAGGTAAGAACACTGTATATTTACTACAGTACAGGTTCTCCTTATATACATAATAGTAAGGATGTCACATGACTCAGGAATGTGTTTACCACATGTATGCGCAGTAAGCGCAGTAACATGTGTGTGCTGCATGCATGGCCTCATGTATGCAGCATGTATCAGGATATTAATTTCAACAATGCATACATGGTGTTAGGGTCAATACTCCTAGATCAAAGATAGATCGACTCTTGTAAGTGACGATGTTCGCTAGTGAGTTGGATCGCCAAAGCTCATAAGCAATGGTTGAGCAGAGACTTTAAGTCGCACCGGTTTAGGAGTGTAGAAATGACTAGGTCAAGCTGGATTGACCAGTCGTGCATTCATCATATAAATACTACAAGCATAGATCGAAGATACGAGTCGTGCTATCAGAACAATAGAGGTATCAAGAATAGAAAGACAATAAAAAAGGGGGCGTTCGCAGTTCATTACAATAGAGTGGGAAAGTAGGTGGACGCTGTTGTACAAGACAAAAGGAAAAGAGACAATAGCGTGGGACGTACGGTAGTAGAACAATAGAAACAAAAGAAAATTGAGTTCCCGTGCCTTCTCGTAACACCAGCTCCTCCCCAAGGTTTCGAGTTCCATCCGAAACTAGGCCCTCATCATTCTTATCGGGTCAAAGGATGGCGCGTCACTGGTCGTCGCGGAGAACATGGAGAAAGATGTGGGGGTTGGGGTGTCGTAGGCATAAACCCGAGTAGGCAATTCAATGTTCTCTTCCCTGGCGAAGCGCACAGATGTGCCGGTGACGAAAGTGACGAGTTGTGGGAGGTGAGGTGTGGAGATGATTTTGAACAAAATGAGTACATAACAGAGTAGCTCATGGTGGTCAGCTTCAGGTGGTGTGGTGTCGTGGTGGCACATTACGTGTCAGATTGTTTGGACAGAAGAGTGCCGAGTGCTCGGGTCGCCACCGTCGACAGTGCGGACACTGGTATTCGGGGCAATGTGAAGAAAAGTGTCCCACCTGTGCGCAGGTGAAGCAGACTGAATTCCACATCCACGACGGTGCAGGCGCGTGCTTGGTGGTGGTCTGGGTGGGGAAAGGTGTGGGCGCTCGTCTTGGTGGGGATTGCGAAACGTATGGTGGGAGTGTCGGATGTGGAGAAGTCATCAGCGGTGCCTCCTCGTCTTCTTCGTCGCTAAGTGGTTCTATGATGAAAATTTGTTGAGGAGTAGGGACCCGCTCTCTGGGTCCGTATCGGAGTGCCTGCTCATCTAGGCTCCTCATGAGTGGGAGCAGGTCGAGATAGTAAGCTTCTTCAGTTAGTCGTCGGAATACGCGCTGTAGGCGTGAGATGGCTCTATACGTTTCGAAGAGATTTTGCGCGGTGCTGTGCAGCAGCGCGCGGTCTTGGGTTACTGATAGCAGTCTTTCTTCATTTCTGATGTCGTCCATGTCTCGGACGAAGCTGAGGATGAGTTCGAAGGTCCTGACAGGGTCAGGGTCAGGTGTGACATTCATAAAAAAGTGGAGGGGGCAGCTCATATTCAAAGGAGGTTGTGTGTAGATCTGTATTCGCCTAATACTTCAGCAGCATTTTTTAAATGAGTTGCTGGTTCCCAGGTGTTTTCCGCCGTGCCATATTTTGCCTGTCCCCCTGTGTGCCAGAATAGCTTCTACCTCGTGTTCGAGTTCCCCTTCGATCAGATTGGGTGGAGGAGGAAGGAAATTTGGTCCGTGGGTCTCGTTTTCTTTGAAGCGGGAGAGAAGTGAGGCGTGGAATACTGGGTGGATCTTCCACTGGGAGGGGAGCCTCAGTTCATAGGCATGGGTCGATATTACCCACGTGATAAGGAAGGGTCCCTCGCGTTTAGGGGCAAGCTTTTTGGTTGGGTACCCTAACTTCAAGTTTTTGGAGTCGAGCCAGACCTTTTCTCCTACTGTGAATGGACGGAATCCTCGTCCGTTTCGCCTGATCATCACCTGTCGGGAGAGTTCGTGAGCCGCTAGGGCTTCCCGCCATATATTTCCCAGTTCGGCTATCCACTGTTCGGTAGCCGGCACGTTCGTTTTCAGGTAGGTCGTGGGGATAGCTCTGGGGTGCGCTCCCATCATTATGTAAAACGGGGTGTTTTTAATGGCCGAGTGATGCTTCTGATTGTGTGTGAATTCGGCGGTGGTGAGGTGGCTTTTCCACTGCGAGGGTTTGTTTGCGCAGAAGATCCGGAGGTAGATCTCGAGTTCTTGATTTACTCTCTGTTTCCCCATTGGTCTGTGGGTGGTAAGCCATGCTCATCGCTAGCCTTATTCCCAGGAGTCTCCCTAGTTCTTGAAAGGCGTTTGAGGCGAAGCGCGAATCTCGGTCAGATATGATCTTATCCGGGGGGCCAAATCTCCTGAATACGTTATGTAGGTAGAGGTTGGCCGCCCCTAGCGCATTGACGCTCTTGTTGCAGGGGATGAAAATTACCCCCTTAGTAAGACCATGGTCTACCACGACCATGATGGTGTTGGATCCATCGCTTATCAGGAGATCAGTGATAAAGTCCATGGTCACTAGTGCGAATGGTCGAGTGGTGTTAGATTTGATCGGTGATAATCCCAGTGTTGTCGGGTGAGTGTTCACCTTCATCTGCTGGCAGGTGGCACAGCCATCGACGTAATTCCGAATGAAAATGGTCATCCCTGGCCACCAGTAGTCCCTCCGTACTAGTTCTAGCGTTTGAAATCGGCCGGGGTGTCCAGTAAGTATGTTGTCGTGGTATTTTTCCACGATTTTTCTCCTTAATTCTTTGTCATCTGGGACGTAGCATCGGTCTTTGAAGAAGACCATCCCATCACCTTCCATCTTCCAATCTTCTACCACCGACTTGATTGGTGGTGTTCCTCCTTCTTTGATCGCTCTTACTATCTCTTTTAGTAAGTCGTCTCTTATCATGCTTTCTGCTAGTACTTCCTTCAGGTCAGTATCAATCGTCTGTGTGAAGATCTCATCCTTCAGTAACGTGATATCATCATTGTCATTGTCGATATCAGGTATGTGATCTCCTCTCCATGATAGGGCATCTGATTGGATCATCATCTTTCCGGGAACGTGTACCAATTGAAGGTTGAATTGTGACAGGAAGAGGCTCCACCTCACTTGTTGCCGATTCAATTTCCATGCTGTCCTGAAGTACATCAGATTTTTTTGATCCGATAGGATCGTCGTTGCATGTTCGGATCCCTGGAGACAATGTCTCCAGGTTTCCAGTGCTCGTATTATTCCTAACAGTTCCCGATCGTAGATCTCGTAGTTCCGTTTGGTTGCTGTCAGGGAGTGGGAGATATACCCGCAAGGGTGCCAGTCTCCATTGGTATCGGTTTGTTTTAAGACGGCGCCTGTTGCGTATTTCGAGGCGTCACTTTTGATTACAAATGGTTTCTCTGCATCGGGCATGAGCAATACTGGTGCCTCAGAAAACTTCTTTTTTAGTGAGTCGAATGCCCCTTGGCACTCATTCATCCAGTTGAAGGGCTGGTCCTTTCTTGTCAGGTCATTGAGTGGCTTAGTAATTGTGGCAAAGTTGCCGATGAATCTCCTGTAGAAATTCCTGAAGCCCAGGAACGATCTGACCCTCTTTACGTTGGTTGGGGCTGGCCAATCCCTTATTCCGCTTAGCTTAGTGGGGTCCATAGCTAGCTGGTTTGGTCGCAGGATCAAACCGAGGAATTCGACTTCTTGTACGTCAAATCTAGATTTCTCTGGCTTTAGGTACAGATCGTTCTCCCTAAGCCTTGCTAAGACTCTCTTCGTTCTCTCCTCGTGTTCCTTTTTATCTTTGGAGAAGATGAGAATGTCGTCCATGTATATTACTAACCATCCCTCGTTCAGCATGTCCTGGAAGATGTTGTTCATCATGGCCTGGAAGGTTGCCGGAGAGTTGCAGAGGCCGAAGAACATGACTTTGGGCTCGAACAGCCCCTTGTTGGTCTTAAATGCCGCCTTCCATTCGTCTCCCTCTTTAATCCTGACATTGTGGTACCCCCATCTGATGTCTAACTTGGTGAACCATTTCACCCCTTTCAGCTTATTGAGCAGATCGCCGATCAGTGGAAGTGGGTACGAGTTTTTGATGGTTCCTTCGTTTAGATACCGGTAGTCTTGGCATGGTCTGAGCACGTCAGAGTCCTTCTTCGCTACGAAGAAGAATGGCGATGCCATAGGGGACTTGGATGGGGTAATGTATCCCTTCCTTAGGTTATCATCGATGAATTCGTCCAACTTCTTTTGTTCCGCCGGGGTGATTGGGTAGACCTTACAGTTCTTCGGGATGAAGTCCGGTTTAAGCTCGATCACGTGGTCCCACGGTCTCGATTCGGGAAACCTTTCTGATGCCGCCTTTTCGAACATGCTTCGATATTCCTTGTACTTGTCGGGGAGCAGGTCATCAAGCGATTGTTTTTCTTTGATGTTTTCCTTCTTGTGAGCAAGCCTCTGCGAGACGGAGGTTTTGGCTCAGATGTGGGTAGTATGAGAGAAGGCGAATCTACCAGTCGATCGAGATCGAGTGGTGCATGCAATGTGCCTAAGCTTCTGGTAATTCGGGGGGATGTAGTCGTGTTCGATCGTGAGGGGGGATTCCCTGGTTCTGAATACCCCGATCATCAGTTCCCCTCAGATGTAGGCGAATAGCGCGTCAGTTCCATCGTTATTTCCCTTGGTGCCAAGCGATAAGCCGTTATTGGAGTCGTCAGGTGTAGAGATCTGTGGTTCGATCTCGGGATGGGTTTCCATTGCCGTGTCTGTTGCCCGGTGTGATCCGTTTCCGTTAAGTTTGTCCGCGGTGCAAAGCCCTCTTGCGAGATGAACCGCCCCGAGTCTACTCTTCACGTACTCGGCGGCGGCGAGGTGGGTTTCCCCGAAGGTCTCCCCAGCACTCCTTATAGGTAGCCTCCCGAGAGTCGGACTCAACGTTACTCTCAGTTCGAACGGCCCCTTGTCATCTATAGTAAGGCTTTGCTTATCGATCATGGTCCATGTCCATTCGATCATGGTCCGGATCTTCCTCATAAGAGACCTTTCGGTCTGCTTATCTGTGAGAGTTTTCCTTTCCCAATCGATAGCAGGGTTGCGCTTCTGTAGCCACATGTACCCCAAGATCATCATCTCTTTCCCTAGCCCAGTTATCAGCATCGTGATCTCCTCTTCTTTTCCCCCGATCTCGGTGTTAATACAGACGTAGTGTGAGATCGTCCCATTCTTGTTTAGGGTTCCGTCGACGTTTTTGTGAGGATTTTCCGGGTGAGTGGGAGTTTTTTCAGTCCGAGTTTTTGGACAACTCGGTGGTCGATAAAGGTTTCGCCTGCCCCTGAGTCGATCAGGGCGGGGATTTCGGCTTTTCCGTTGTCTAACAAGCAGTGAACGGGGACGTGCATAGATTGATTGCTCACGTCAGCTATAAGTACACTTGAGACAATGATTCTGGTGGGCTCTGCTGCCGATGCAGGCCACCGCTTCAAAAACCCTCTTCTACCATGAGATCCAGTACCTCCTCCTTCTGTTTCTCCTCCAGCTCGTTGATGAGGGTTCAGATTTTCATATAATGTTCATGAGATGTTTTCTTCATCTCGTTCTTCTTTTCTTCTTTGGGGGGTGGTTCCTTCCCTCCCCTGTGGTCGCTAGCTCTGTGCCCTGTTTTATGACAAACAAAGCACTTTCCTTTTTTCATGTGTTCGAGCCTCTCTGCATAAGAGAGGCGGGTTGTGTCAATATCCATGGCGTTGGGGTCTTTAGAGCTGCTCGCTCCACCCCCTCCTACCTTACTATAAGTTCTTTCTTTTATCGCCCTCGCCCTTCTGAGATGCCCCTCGGCCCTTGCTGCATGGGTGTACCACCCCTCGATCATGTTGGGTGGGTTCTCCATGCCAAAGACCTTGTTGAGGACTCGGTTGTTGAGTCTGTCAACGAAATATTTGATGAGCGCTGCGTCTTCTTTAATCTTCGTTCGATAGGCCAGTGTTTTAAACTGGGCGATGTATTTGTCTACTCCTTTCGCTCCTTGTGAGAGCGCTCTGAGTTGGGTTCGCGCATTTCCTGCGTCGTCAATGGGCGAAAATGCCACACGTACTTTAGCGATGAACTCCTGGAACATGTCCCAGGGTTTCGATTCGATGTACCTCTCCTCTAGGTATGCCTGCTTCCACGGCCCTGCTGTCCCCCCGTTCATATAAGATAGCATGAATAAAATCTTGTGGCGGTCGTCGGGGAAAGCGGCCATGTTGGCGTCTACGTATGCTCCGCACTCGAGTAAGAAGAGCATGGTTTTTGCTCTGTCTCCCGAGAAATCGGTTGGCGACCTCATTTTGATCTCGGCGGGTCTGGCAGCGAGAGCAGCGGGTGCGGTAGGAGCGGTGGGAGTAGATGGGGCTGCCATTATTCTTTTGGTGGGGAGCGGTCAGATGATTCTCGTAAGAATGGTGTCGCAGTATGTGTGAGCTGCCTAGACTGTGGTTAGTCAGCAGAGGTTTTAATTCAGCTTGACCTTTTGTTAGGGTCAATACTCCTAGATCAAAGATAGATCGACTCTCGTAAGTGACGATGTTCGCTAGTGAGTTGGATCGCCAAAGCTCGTAAGCAACGGTTGAGCAGAGACTTTAAGTCGCACCAGTTTAGGAGTGTAGAAATGACTAGGTCAAGCTGGATTGACCAGTCGTGCATTCATCGTATAAATACTACAAGCGTAGATCGAAGATACGAGTCGTGCTATCAGAACAATAGAGGTATCAAGAATAGAAAGACAATAAGAAAGGGGGCGTTCGCAGTTCGTTACAATAGAGTGGGAAAGTAGGTGGATGCTGTTGTACAAGACAAAAGGAAAAGAGACAATAGCATGGGACATACGGTAGTAGAACAATAGAAACAAAAGAAAATTGAGTTCCCACGCCTTCTCATAACACATGGTCTGTGCTAGCATATACATAGTTTTGATTGTTTTATTTTGTATTCACCATGGGTATTACCTGTGGTTTATGCTATGGTTTGCTGGGTTTACTGTGGTGTCTATACACCATGGTATACAATATATACCTTGGGTTGAAACCACAACTGCAGATGTGGTGTATAGTAAGGGTGTGGTGTAACGGGTGGTGGATATGGTGTGCAATTTTTTACCCATGGTATGGCCCATGCTGATCCTTAGTTCTGATATACTTCTATTGTCTTTTGCCTTGAGTTTTCCACATGTTTGCCTCATGTTCTTTAGCCTTTTTAGGTATTTTCTTTATTTTATATAAAAAGATGTACTAAATACAAAGAAAAACAAGAAAGTTGTCATCTTTCTCCCAGATCACAGTGATTTGAGAGTTAAGTTTAGTCTTATTCAGTCCAAAGTCTCATGTTTTACACTAAATTTCTTTGAAAATCCTTGCATTATGCTATTTTTGGTCTCATTTCCCTCAATTCACCTTTTCTTTGCTTTTATTACCCATTTAGTCCCTCGATCTTGCATCTGAACATATTTGCACACTTCAAATTCATCGATCTAGGCACAAAATTCTCCAACATTCCACAAAACACATTTTTTTAGCTTCGGATTGCTTCAACAGGCAGTCCTTTTATGACTATTTGATAGTCGGTCTGACAGGTGACATCTAGAGGGCTTCACATTCTTCCTCTGACTCATGTTATACCATCTGAAGCCATTTAGTAGGTTTTGTTTGGGTTTCCAGGTTGAGCATCATCACTGTGCCCTACCCCTCACCAAGAGAGTTCACATCTAACTCATACCTAGTAAATTAAATGATGTAATTAGATATCTACTTATTAAATAATACAATCTGGGGCAAGCCCATCTCAAAACAAGAAAATGGGGGGCTTATATACCCCCAGGTGCACTGACCATTTGGTCTTGTGTGCACAGCATGTCATTGTTGATTGTTGATGCATTATTTACCTATATTTGTACTTACTTTGTATCATTCAACAGCTCCCTCATCCACCTTCTCACCTACTCCTTCAACCCCAATGCCCCACTCCCATGCCCCTCAACAGCCATGGCCAACAGACAGAAAATGGGCCCAAACACTGATGTATAGCATTTGGGCCCCAGGTAGGTTTTTCTTTTTCTTTTTCTTCTTTTTACTAACTACTTCAATTTCACTTTTAGGTTGGGGGTGAAGGGGAGAATGGGAGGTGGGAGTGGGTGAGGGGGTGATGGGGGAGGGGGGGAAGTGAGTAGGGGAGGGGGGAGAGGGGAGGAGGAGGATGGATGGAGAGGGAGGGGAGTAGGGGTGAGGGGTGAGGGGGTGAAGGGAGGAGAGGGTGAGGGGGTGAGGGGGTGAAGGGAGGAGAGGGTGAAGGGGTGAGGGGGTGAAGGGGGGAGGGGGAAGGAGGGGGGAGGGGAAAGGAGGGGGGAGGAGATGAGGAGGGGGAGAGTGAATGAGAGGGGGAGGGAGTGAGTGAGGGGGTGATGGGGGTGAAGTAGTGAGGGGGTGAGGATATAAGAGTGGGAGTAAAATTAATGAATACAGTGAACAACATGTGCCATACTTCACTCATGGGCAGTTCTATGTGGCAATATCATGAGTAAGGTCTGTGCACAACATCAAGGCTGTATGGCCAAGTGACAGTGGAAGTGCAAAAACCAAAAATATTGTACATAATGAAGTACTATTAGACTAACATAGAAATGAAGTACTACGTATATAGAAATGAAGTACATACTATTAAACATGTTAACGTGTGCCGGAGGCACATTCCCAACCTTGTTAAATCTAATGACTGTGGCTATACACCATGGTTGTTTGGTGTTGGCATCGGTGTCGCCCAATGCGCGTACCACCGCCCGATTTCAACAGAAATGCCTTCCTTATGAGCAAGCTTCACATTCCGTTCATCCCTGCAAACTTTGAAACCCTGTGTTATTTTAGAAAGGCCTTTCGTGAGCACATTGAGAGGTTTTGGAGTCATAGGAATAATGTTTTTATGGTGAAGACCCTTGAATGTTCAATTTTTTGACTTGTTTCACTGCCTCCGGTGGCGCATCACTGTGATGGACTCAACGCCAGACTAATTACATGACCAGGACTATGTCTAATATTGTAGGTACCTATGCCTTTTTCCCGCCAAAGGGTATGCCTTATCCCTTATTGCGGACTTATGCCTTATGCTATGCAATTTCCCGCCTACCGAATTGGTGGACGGGTGGAGCTATGCCTTACAAGGGGTTATGCCCTTTCTGAGGTATGCCTTAAGAGGGGTTCGACTGTAAAACATTTGGACACACTTAAATCATATCGAGGTCGCATCAATAAATTTCCAAATGCTGAATTCAATGTTGCAGACACATGCTTCAATTATTTTGACATCTATAGGAGGCAAGGAAGCAAAAACAGAGGGCTGAGGAACTGTTGAATTAAAATAATTAATTTCAACATACAATGGTCAAAATTATATTCTTCATTTGGAGAATGTTCTGCATGGGCCGGGAATGCGAAATAATTCAATTTCCCTAGGGCGATGGGACGCCGCTGGAGGACAGAAAAGGACAAATAATTCTTATTACAAAACAGGAGAAGCCAATCGCGCACGTCAAGATCGATGGTAGTTGAAGTTGGGTTGAATATAGAGGATAAACTCGCGTCAACAACGCGGTCGTCTGAACTGCCACAATCTCTCTGTTCATCCTGATTTGGTTCTCTTTAACTAAATGTCCACAGACTCCCCTCGCTACCTTCGTTCAAATACGCTGAACCATCTTGTCGAATCTCACGTCGGGACCAGCCGCGCTGCGATCAAGGCCGATCTGGTTGATAAAATCGTCTATGATGACCCCGCCGTGTTCATGCGTCTGCGCGTTGATCAAGTTGATAGGAACTTCCTCGCGACATGCGCAGCATCTTTCTACGCCACGAACCAAGAGGATATCAGTCTTTTGATTGAACTGGTAGAACGAGCTTCAAAAAAGACGCCAGAAGAATTGGAGATCGAGGAGATTAATGACACGGTAAACGACCTGAACAAGGAGGAGAGGAGCGGCAATCATGGATCTGCCGAAGAAAAGAAGATGTATGATCCTTTGGTAAGTATGTTCTTAGCGACTACGTCCTCCTTTGTTCCGACTCTTATTTATTACAGGTGCGCCTATTCAACTTCATAGCCAACTTCGGCCATGGTCATACACCTCGTAGATTCCAGAAGACAAACGGTATGCTCAAAGCAGACGAGCCTCACACGTTTGGCTTCCCAAGCTGCAGTCCCGATATTACGATTTGCCAGCACGGGATAAACGTGTCTAGGTCAAAATTATGGCGCGATCGGGATGCTTTTGGTGAAGTAAAGCCTTTAAAGAGGCAAGGACCCAAGCCTGCGACCACGGGCTCTATACCCGCAATCGTGACTCAATCTGCTGACTACGCGCGCCTGTTCATGTCCGCCCGGCCTTTCATGCTCTTCTGCGTCGGAATCCTCATTTTTGGAACAGAATTCTGCGTCGGAATTTTTGATCGTGATGGAATCACATTTTCCCCCGCCTACGACATGTTCCAAGACACTGAGACTTTTATTCGCGTTGTGCGCAGCCTAGCATGCAACTTATCGATGGAAGACATAGGTTTTGACCCTACAGTTCGAGTTTTGACTTATGCAGAGACCCAAAAGTTCACTGGGAGCACAGAAGGGCACCCATGCGCCGTGGTATTATCCGGTGGTAGTGACCCCCGCCAATGGTGCACAATAGGGCCTCCGATTTGGACATCTCTTTCGTTTTTGGGCCGTGGCACCAACGTCTGGCGTGTTCGCGAGTACGTCGTCGGCGATAACAAGGAACCGTTGTTGCAAGGGAACGACATGATCATGAAAACGGCGTGGCGTAGCAGCGCCAGGACATCGGAGTCCGATATCTACATGTCGATCGAACGATTTCCTGAAGGACTAGCCAAGTTTGAATGTGGTGGTGACGTTAAGTATGCTGGGTACCCCGTTACCGTGCAGAATCTGCGCAGCCACCCAGTCCATAATTTCCTACCTGAGGACAACATCAATCCACCTACGCCTGTTCTCCACCGTCTCATTCTAGGTACTGTCGGGCGCCCGTTATGGGAGTATACATCAGACTTTGATCTGCTAGCTGGTTTCCGCGATGCCCTTCAAGGTGAGTGTTTGTTAATAATCAATTGCAATCATATCTTACCACTTTTCAGCACACAAGGCCTTGTGTGATCAAGGCATCCTCCACCGCGATATCAGCGCGGGTAACGTCTTGCTAACCGGGACTGAGAATGCCCCATTGCGGGGTTTCATTACCGACCTGGAGTTTGCTCGCATTGCAAGCTCTTCCCTCTCAAAACCTCGAGTGGCCGTCGCATACGCCATCGGCTCACAGAATAGATATAATGACCAAGGGCGCGTGCTTTCCAGAACACAGCCGATGACTCGCACACACATCACTTTCGAATCAACAGTGACTGTTAAACGGGGCGCGGGGATGACTGTAAAGTACCTTGATACACACTCTTTTCTTCCACACTGAAAGCTTTTAATAGGGAACGGCTCAATTCATGGCCCAGCATATTTTACTGCAGGAAGTTGAGCTGACGATGGAACGAGTTGTGCACGAAGCAACTCACGACGTCGAATCCTTTGTCTGGGTACTCTCGTACTGCGTTATGCGCAATCTCTACCATCGGGCTTCTCAACGATCCGCATCAAAAGAGGTCCGTGACCAGTGCCACGCCTTTCGATCCCTATTTCGCCAAGCCTTTGGCCAAACCACTCCCGAGGGTATTGCTAATCAGAGGTACAGTGGGTGTTGTGGCCTAACTTTTCCTAGGCGACAAAATGTCATCAAGATAATCACAAACTTCATGAGTGACGCTCTCGTCGCTCTTTTCCAAGATGTCCGGGGCCTTATACACCGTGCTGCAGACCCTTTTGATCCAATTCCTTTGACACACGATGCTCTTCTTGCAGCGGTTAACCAGAGACTTGCGTCGCTACAGTAGTTTGTGATCCTCATAACAGGGGTTTACAGACCTGTTTTCCGAGCGTGTTCAGCCTGATTTCAGTCTGAGTTCAAGCCTGAGTTTGTGTGCTATTCAGTCGAACTCTATGCTTGCTTTGACAATCACAGGTATCATCTTCCTCAACTGAAAAAGGATCGTGAGGGATTTTGTAGTCGATACGATTTTCATGCGTTTTCTGTGGTTCTTCAACATCTATGTCTTCCTCTATTACTCTCCGTTTACGCTTTCTACTAGGCTCAAGAATGGGAGTTGTAACATCCGAATCTGTAGGTCGATAACCATTTATACAAAATGAAGCTGACAATTCGAGAACTAAATCATACCTTTCCAAATGTCAATGGATCATGTGAGTAAATGCAATTGTGTGCTGCCTGCAACATGTGATGGGAACATTTCTCCATCTTCAAGTTCAACAACCCAACTCTGCTACAACATCAGAAAACAATACCTGAGACTTCCAATGAGCCTTTGCACCTTAAACTGGGCACAAATGACAATATACATTGTTTGTGCCCTAAATAATCTTAAGTTTCTTGTTTCTTTCAACCAACTATAACTGTTTTCATTAATTTTAGGTCATAAATGATGGCCTCAACCCATTCCCAACCATGACAATGGATAACCAGCCTACAACAACAAAAAACACCAGGGCACCTCATTGATAAGGAACAGCCCAGCACCCACAATGATGACAGACAACCCATCACCCACTCCCAGCCTAGCCACTGCTTGCAGGTGGATGGTGGGTGCTAGCAGCCAATGACAACAACAATGAGCACCAGTGACCAAGAGGAACCACCTCAATGGAGAGCATGACTATGACTATGACTATAATGATGGGAACAAGATGGACCTTCACCACTGGCATAACCACCCTATGATGGTGGGAGGGGCATGATAGGGAGCAGGATGACAGGGACCACAACTGTTAGGCTAAAGCTCTTATAATGTCGTTCATAGAATATCCTGTTCTGATGAAGATCGAAGTCGCTCGTAAGCAACTTATGAGAGTGACTTAGATCACTCGTAAGAGCATTGGAAAGCTAGGTCAAGCTGATTGACCTAGCCATTGTATTGTCATATTTATACAAATGAAAACAATAGCAATTACTATACTTGTGAATACAATAGTGTGAGAAGGAACCAGTTTGAATACAATAGTGTGTGAATAGGTAAACAAAATGCATATGTGCATGTACAATAGAATGGGAGAGAAGATACAGTGACTCACAAAACTGAGTCAATGTTTTGGACTTTTTGATTCATTGTTGAATAGCTTCCCATAAACAACAAAACCAAACAAGGTATTGGTGTACCAAATAACATACATATCAGGGCTACCAAACAAACAAAGAATTATGTAATTTTAATCATCCCTCATGGAGATATGATTATTTTAATTCAGGGACTCATTGACCCAGTTTTGTGAGGGGAGGAAACATTATGGTATGGGGGTGTATGGGATGGAATGGAGTGGGGCATCTTGCAGAGGTTGAGGGGAGGATGAATACTGACCAGTATGTGTCCATTTTGAAGGACCATATGCTGCCTAGCTTGGAGGAGAGTGGAATTTCTGGAGAAGAGGTGATGTTTCAACAAGACAATGACCCCAAGCATACCTCAAAAAAGGCCAAGAAATGGATGGAGAACAACAATATTACTCTTCTAGATTGGCCTGCCCAATCTCCAGACCTCAGCCCTATTGAAAATCAATGGGTTCACCTCAAGAACCAGTTAGACAAGTATCTAACAGCACCAAAAGGAATTTGGGAGTTATGGGAAAGAGTAGTGGAAGAGTGGAATAATATTCCATCAGAGGTGTGTCAGAATTTGATTGAAAGGATGCCTAGAAGGTTGGGAGCAGTTACCAAGGCCAAGGGAGGTCATACAAAATACTAGAATTACAATTTATCATAATATTGATACCACCTCACAAAACTGAGTCAATGAGTCCCTGATTTAAAATTATCATATCTTCATGCACTGTAATTAAAATTACATAATTCATTGTTTGTTTGATAGCCCTGATAATGTACTTTATTTGGTACAACAATACTTTGTCTGTATTTGTTGTTAATGAGAAGTTATTCAACAATAAATTAAAAAGTGCAAAACATTGACTTAGTTTTGTGAGTCACTGTAGCTAGATTAGTAAGGGTGCACTGTAGAACAATAAGAAGTCACCACAGCACCCCCAACTGCTGCTGTGAGCAACTGCTCATGGGGTGGAAACAGGGAGCAATGGGGATAGAAACAACAGGAGTGGGAGTGGGCATGACACTGGCAACAACAATGAAGATGAAGAGGCAGAGGATGACCACAATGACAAAGAGGATGACAATAAAAATAACAGCCAATGACAACAGCTCAGAAAGGAGGATGACAATGATGAGGGGGACAATGACTAGGCAATGCAAGATAATGAGAATGGCCCAGTACCCCTCACCACCACTACATGGTGATGTAATAGCACCCCCAACCACTGCCACAAGCAACTGCTTGCAGGGTGGAAATGGGAAGCAATTAGGCAGGAACAATGGGAGGCCCAAGAGACATTGTCAAACATCTCTTGGACCATAAGTTTATTATTTTTCTTGTATTAGTTTAGATACAATTAATATATATAATATATATATATGGTACAAGACCTGCATGGGAATCGACACCCATGGGACCCACTGAATGTCAGCTCTTGGATAGATGGGTTAATCCCCATGTGGGTACAGGTGGGGATAGAGGTCTGGGTACCCACAGAAGTACCCATGCCATTCTCTAGTTCTTCCTCTGGTAAGTCGACCACCAGGGCATCAAAGTGGTTACTGGTGAGTAGTGAGGGCAGACAGTTGGAGGAATTGGGGACATGTGTGGTAGCAGTGGCACAGAGTGTAGTGTTAAAAGCTGCATTCATGAGTTGGTTCTCATTGCAGAGAGAAGCAGCTTCATACACAGCATCAATATTGTCATCAGCTAAATACTCTTTCAACATCTGTGCAATCTGATCCTAAAACTCTTGATTGAGACTACAATAAAATTTAACCACCATTGGTAGCCCATAGCCCACTCCCATATCCTGCCATATCCACTAAGTTCCTAAACTCATCGATATAGTCTTCCACAGACCAGTGTGCTTAGTAGTACAAGGATGACTTGAGGTGCATTGCAGCTTGTTGGCATTCATAAAGAGAGCAGAAGTATCATACAAACTCCTCTCAAAAGTCACCCCAAGAGGAAAAAGGGAGGGAATTGAGTTTCTGGGCTTGGCACAAAATGTGGTCAACATAGAGTTAGAAGCCCTCAGACTTCATGTATGAAGGCCCAATAAACTTTTGTGGTGTCATCTATAAACTGATTAGAATGAAGACTAATGTATAACTCACAGGAGTTGAGAAATGAACATTAAAGTCAGCAGAGGGGGACAGTTTGATCTGTGTGCCAGTGGTATTAGGTAGTGCATCAATGCTGGAAGTGGTTGAGTTTGAAATAAATGGAATATTAGGTGGGGACTGAGCTGTAGGGTATTAACGAAGCTTTGAATACATGATTTAAGCAATTTGATTTGTGTACACAATCCAATAATGGCACCTTTGAGTGCTTCAACACATTTTTGGGTGTCTATGGTGCATAGTGGTGCATCACACAGAAATAAGCATGCATTTAAGGCAGAGGTGTCCATTGCATCCTAGGTGATGTCCTGTATGCATAGGAAACATTATATCTACAATGCACTTCAATTCTGGGCCTAAAAAGGAATTTTCTAGTGTAAGGGCAACCTCAAAGCTTCACTTGGTAATGAGCTAACAGAGGGGCATCTAAAGTTAACATTATACTACATAGTACAGACACTTCAGGTGCACCTAACAGAAGGAAGTCCAAAAAGAAAACTCTAAGGACCCATCTGTCAATGCCCAGTATATGTATGTGATAGACCCAAAAATCAAATAATAGGCTAAAAATAGAATAAAGGTAGAGGTAGACAGATCAAGCTGCAGAATGATGTGACTCTGATGGGTAAGCATCTACAAGGGGTCCCACCTCTAAGGATAGAACTGTCAACATGTACCAACATGGAGAAAACCAAAAAATAATTATAAAATAGAAATAAAATTATAGAAAATCATAGTAAAGGCAGAATTGAGTAAAATAAAATATAAAAAAATATGGTACGAATGCAGAAAATTGCCCAGACACTTGGGATGCCTCCCTTTTCCCTTACAGTAAGATCCTCACTCACAAGGGCATAGGTTCTTCTTCCACATTTCCAACCATGCTTACCATGAGTCACATGCTCTAGCCCATCATCCAAAACTCCTTCTGAGTATCTGAAGTAGTCCTTTACTCCTTAGATACAACCTACAATCAATCAATATAGTCAATACTTTATCCTACAAGGTAGGGTCTTCACCTACTCAACTATTCTCCTTTTGTTTCATGCCTATTCTGTAAGGGGAAAGAAAGGCATCCCAGGCATTTGGGCACTTTTCTGCATTCATCCCATATTTTTTTATATTTTATTTCACCCTATTCTGCCTTTACTATGGTTTTCTATGATTTTATTCCTATTTTATGATTATTTTTTAATTTTTCCCATGTTGGTACATGTTGACAGTTCTATTCTTAGAGGCAGGACCCCTTCTGGATGTTTATCCATCAAGGTGACATCATTCCATAGCTTGATCTGCCTATTTCTGCCTTTTTGCTATTTTTAGCCTATTATTTGATTTTTGGGTCTATCACATATACTGGGCATCAACAGATGGGTCCTTACAGTTTTCTCTTTGGATTCTCCTCTGTTAGGTGTGCCTGAAGTGTTTGTATTATGTAGTATAATGTTAACTTTGGATTCCCCTCTGTTAGCTCACTACTAAGTGAGGCTTGAGGTTGCCCTTACATATTCCATGCCAGCTCATGGGACTCATTAGCAAAATTATATACATACAAATCAAGGCATTATAAGTATAATTGGAACCTTGGAATGGTCCATGAGTCTATACAAGAGAGGTAGGGAGTAAATATATTGAGTTGGGATGCAATCACTCACTCAAGGCCTACAGTGCTTCAACTGCTTAATGTAGTATGGATAACAGCTCACACTATCACATTATATGAGGTTCCTTAGAGCTGTAACCCATTCAGATAGTGTGAGAGGCCATTCAATGCACCAGAGAGTAAATTGAACCAAGTGTGCCAAAAAAGGCAATAAGTCAAACATAGCTCAACAACACAACATGGCAATGTAGGGGTGGATAGAGTGGGATACATTCCATAGAATACAAAGAACATTTTTGTTTTTACTACTATTTATTTTTTGTGGCTCTTCCCTTGCTTTGTGCCCCATTATGGTATCATAATTCAAATAAAAGCATAAGTGGGTTGTAGTTAAGTGATACAAAGGTTACAAATGCATATAGTTAACAATCTAGAATATTAAATACAAGGCAAGTGTTGAAATTAATATCATGATACATGCTGCATACATGAGGCCATGCATGCAGCACACACATGTTACTGCGCTTACTGCGCATACATGTGGTAAACACATTCCTGAGTCATGTGACATCCTTACTATTATGTATATAAGGAGAACCTGTACTGTAGTAGATATACAGTGTTCTTACCTCTGCTAAACCCTAGCTCTAAGACTAACTAAACCCCAGGTAGGTTATAAGGAATGTGTTGTCTCTTCCTCTGTGCAGCGTATGTAGTCTGCTCCAACAGGTTATGGGCCCTGCTGGGCACATCACGAACATGCCTTAACTGGCTGCGAACGATGTTGACTTCATTGTCTCCAAATTGTAACCTTGCGCTCTTTGTAAGCTGCATTGCACTCCCTGCGAGCTGCATTTAAAAACCCAGGTTGACTAGGGTTAACCACTCTGAAGGAGTGTTTTTGCCTGAGATTATGGAACGTGTTTTCTTGAATAGAGGACTGATTGAGCGCTTTCCCCAGCTGCCACTATAACATCATGTCTTCAACTCTTGAAAAACTCGTACAAACTTTCGACGGCTCTAACTACATTCAATGGGCTGACTCAATGAAGGCGTGGCTCAGATCTCAGGGCCTCTGGCAAATAACTAGTGGGATGGAACTAAAACCACCCATGGCGCCTCCTTTGATGGCGACAAATGCTGCACTAGTAGCAGAAGCTAATGCCAAGCTCCAGACCTGGAACAATAAGAATGACCAGGCGATTGGTAGCCTAGTGCTCCGCCTGGCCCCCTCTATTAGGCAGCGTGCCAACACCAAGGACACTGCTGAGGAGGTATGAAATCTCATCCGCACCGATTATGGTATCGATGGCCCCTCCCAAGTCTTTGCGGACTTTAGGTCTGCAATCGCAATCAAAATTCCGGCTGCAAATCCCGTGCCAGAGATTGCCAAAATGGCTGATAAATTCGAGCGCCTTATGGCTGCCAATGTCACCATCCCCGAATTAGTACAGGCAATGATTCTACTTGCTGCGATGCCACGCGAGTACGATTCTCTATCTGCCACGGTCCTTAACAAAACCGCTACTAGAGCCTTGATGTTTAAACATGTCAAGGACTCCATTGTTGCTGAAGCCTCACGGCGCACAGCAGTTGGAAAGCCCATTGGCCCACCTCAGGCCACCAAGCTTTCTGCTGTCAAGCGCAAAGGGGGAAACCCCAAATGGCAATCTCAAGGCAACAATGGAAAATCGTCCCAAAAGCATGGACAACGTGGGGACAAAAAGACTAAAGAGGAAAAACCTAAAGAGAAACATTCCCACCTCGCCTCACAAGCCTTTACTACTATAAATGGTAATGGCACCATCATACCGCCGATGCCGCTCATCCAGCGCATCAAGAAGCATGAACATACTCCCACAAGGGATCCTCGCCGCTGACTGCCTGCACAGGCATACACGGGCGCGGCCTCTACCTCTCATTTGGTCTATACCGAATATCAGCAGGCTCGAGACACCCTCGAGCAAATGAATCTCCCATGCAGCGCAAAAAATCTGCGACTGCTGGAAGAGCACCTAACAGTGCGAGAAGGTAAGAGGAGGAGGATTGAACCAGAACCAAGGATCGTAGAGGTAGAAGACGATAGCGTCTCCCTTGGATCGGAACCTGCCATTTCTGATGAAGAAGTATGGAAAGCTGTCGACGAAATGCTTGTCGATGAACCGCTTGAAACAGGTACATATGATGAAAGGTCAGTCCTTTTCCTTGCCACAAGCACAAGAATTAACATTCCACTGATCACAGCGAACTTTTCATGTGAAATTTTACCGTTACTAAATGTATCATGGAACAATTTACATCTTAATATATGTGTTATGTGTGCAAATGGAAATTGTAAGAAAGGTGCTGACTGGATCATGGATTCAGGCACATCAAAACACTTCACTGGTGAAATTAAAGATTTTGCTTCTTACAAGCCTTTACCGAGAAAGGACTCTACCCTGGTTCAAACAGCCATGGGTACTACTCATATAGTAGGGAAAGGAGCAGTCTTCATTAGACATCAGATAGTATGTCATGGGAAGTCAGAGACGCGTGAAACGCGATTATACCCCGTCTACTACATACCCGACTGTAATGCTCGATTACTGTCAATGGGCATCTTCTTACAAGATGGAAGTGATGTGCGTGGTTCCTCCACACACATTTCATTTTTCAAGCAAGGAAACGCAATTATGGATTGCGTCCCTCTTATGAAATGTGACACTATTTATTGGGCTCGGACTCATATATTGAGCACCAAGGGAATCAATGTCGTGACAATGTACGTCGCAGACTACTCGACTTGGCATAAGCGACTTGGACACCCATCCAAAGAGGCGCTAGAGAAGATGCCTAATAGCACCATAAAATTCCCAAGGAATTTAATTATTCCTAAAGACAAAATTATATGTCCAGGGTGTGCTGAAGGGAAAATGACCTCAAAATCTTTTCCTGAATCAGATTCACGTGCAGAAAGACCCTTTGAATTAATACATTCCGATCTGAAGAAACTCCCAGTACTATCGTACCATAAACATAAATACTTTATTGTATTTCTGGATGACAAAACGTCACATATCTGGGTCCAATGCCTTAAAAAGAAATCTGATGCTGCTGCGGCCATCAGACAATTTTGGGCAGTGGCTTTGACACAGTATGGTGCTACAATCAAGCGCTGGCGTGTTGATCCAGGGGGGGAGTTCAAAGATCATGAGCTACAAAATGTGCTCAAGGACTTTGGCATCAAAATAGAGATGTCTGCACCCCACATTCACCAACAGAATGGGCGCGCAGAGCATGCCATAAGGACAATAATGGAAAAGTCGCAAACCCTGCGATTTACCGCATGTCTACCACAATCATGGTGGGAATTTTGCATTGAACATGCAACACACCTATACAACCGAACCCCGATAAGGCGCCTGAAATGGCTGACACTGGTTGAGGACCTGGCAAAGGTCCGCCCAGATCTAAATGATCTGAAGGTTTTTGGTTGTGGTGCTTACGTCTACCTACCCAAGGAGAAGCATCCAAACACATTGGCTCCTCGATCGGAGTTGATGATGTACCTTGGATTAGAAGATGGCATTAAAGCATACCGTTTCATGCGACTTAGTGGCGCAATATTCATTGGTGCTACAGCACTATTTGATGAAACATTGTTCCCATGCTGTCCCAGAGCTAAAACTCCTGCCAATACAGACCTTGGTGATTTTCCACCTCCAGAACCAGAAGATGATGACCACTCATCTGGAACGGATGGCGATGATTCTATACCGCCACAAGATCCGCCCCTTCCTCCATCATCAGAAAATGATGATAATAATGTACCAAGTGAGCAAAAGGCACATGACGATGTGTAGGGAATGGCACGAGTTTTACCTGCGGGTTTCCCACGCTTTTATTTTCTAATTTATTCAATGAGTTTTGCATGGAAAATCATGAAGAAATGATTTTCTGGTAGCTATTCAATGGGTGCTTGTGATACATTGGACAAAATAATATATTTTTAACCTTGTCACATAAAAGATGTGACCCAAATATTGTTGTATGCATTGGATCACATAAAGCCAAGAAAAAGCTTCCAGAAAATCATTTTTTCATGATTTTTCATGCAAAACTCATTAAATAAATTAAAAAATAAAAGCGTGGGAAACCCGTGCCATTCCCTAACGATGTGACAAATGCTCCTCCTCCGCCGCCTCCAGTAACCACTGAGGACTTTCGTCCAAGACATGATGATCAACAGGAATGGCAGCAATTGCCCCATCGATCAGGCAGGCAGAGGAACATTCCAAACCGTCCTGGCAATACCTATGGAGAGAAGCGACTCCCCTCTGACATAGAGAGAGACATTGCATGTGATTGATATTGGAAGAGATCTGTGAGTCAAGATTTGGATCATAACTGAACATGACCACAAACTCAACAGAAAGAACCAGTTGCTGGACCGAGTTCGGCACCCCACGAGAGTGTGCCTGATTCCAATGATCAAGAACATGATCACCCAATGGGGGAACCAGACGAAGCAGGTTATATTAAAAAGATAACCAAGGAAGGAGGAGATAAGCTTATTCGCTGGCTGTTATCAAAAGCAGTCAAACCATCGAGCAAAATAAGCCAAGTTCCAAACCAATTTCGCGATATTGCGTGCCTACCACGGCAGCAGCAACGTGAGTGGAAACAAGCTTGTCATGAAGAATTAGAGGCTCTTCATAAACGACAAGTCTATGACATCGTCGATCTTCCACATGATCGAAAAACGATCAAAAATAGATGGGTTTTCTCCATAAAATCGGATGGAAGAAAACGAGCCAGACTCGTGGCCAAAGGCTTTTCACAAGTCGAAGGCGTTGACTTTGATGAGATTTTCTCACTGGTAGTCTGCTACGAGACCGTACGCCTCATGTTTGCACTTGCATCTCTAGAGGGCATGTATATGACCGGCCTAGATGTAAAAACTGCATTTTTATATGGCAAACTAGATGAGGAGATCTATATGGATCAACCCAAGGGTTTCAGACTCGAGGGAAAAGAGCGCAAAGTATTGCGCTTACGCCGAGCATTGTATGGCCTTAAACAAGCCTCACTTGCATGGTGGAAAGAGCTAGAGGCATTTATGCGCACCATTGGGTTCGTGTGCACCAGCTCCGATGCCGGCATTTTCATACACAAGGATCCTAAGACAGGCAGCATTGTTATTGCACTCGTCTATGTTGATGATGGCTTGTTCATGGGGAAGAACAAGAAACTTGTGGATGAAAAGAAAAATGCTTGTCTAAAGCATTGGGAGTGCTGAAGTACTGAAAAAGTCATGGAATTCGGCATGCGCATCACCCAGACTGCAAGCAAAGTCAAACTCGATCAAACTGAATATCTCGCCAAAGTGCTTGAGAGATTCGAGATGACAAATGCCAAAGTGACCCCCACTCCACTCCCGACTGGTTACAGACCATCGGAAAACACAGCAATGCCCAATGCGATGCTTAGATCAAAATATCAGTCTGTGATCGGATCTTTATTGTATCTGATGCTCGGAACACGACCTGATATCGCTTATGCGGTAATCAAGATGTTGCAATTCTCAGCTAATCCTAGCCAAGAACATCTAGACAAAGCGATGTACATCATGCGCTATCTGGTGGGAACCCAGAAATATAACATTGTCTATGATGGTGAGAAATCTGAGGGGCTACAGGCCTTCACAGATTCTGATTGGGCAGCTGACACTGTCAAACGCTGATCTACAATGGGTTACTTTGCTACTCTAGCGAGTGGCATTGTGTGCTGGCAGTCCCGTTTACAAAAAACTGTAGCACTGTCATCCACAGAAGCCGAATATATGGCTCTCTCCGACACTTGTTGACAGATAGTGTGGATAGAGTCCTTATTCCAGGAACTTGGATATGTACTGAAGCGCGTACCAATCTGCACTGATAATCAGGGATCCATCTTTATCAGATCAAATCCAGTTCAGGAAAGAAGGACCAAACATATAGACATTCGCTACCACTATACCCGCGAATGCATAGAAAATGACAAAGTCACGGTCGTTTTCATTCCTGGAAATGATAATCCAGCTGACATGTTCACAAAGAACCTTGGCGCTGTCTTATTCAGGAAATTTAGAGACTCTCTTGGAATTACTTTCAAGATTCAAACTTAGCTGCTTAGAGTGCTGTACAGTTTGAGGGGGGGTGTTGAAATTAATATCATGATACATGCTGCATACATGAGGCCATGCATGCAGCACACACATGTTACTGCGCCTACTGCGCATACATGTGGTAAACACATTCCTGAGTCATGTGACATCCTTACTATTATGTATATAAGGAGAACCTGTACTGTAGTAGATATACAGTGTTCTTACCTCTGCTAAACCCTAGCTCTAAGACTAACTAAACCCCAGGTAGGTTATAAGGAATGTGTCGTCTCTTCCTCTGTGCAGCATATGTAGTCTGCTCCAACCGCAAGAATATGGTTAAAACCACAGTACATATATGTGATGCTGCACCTGTGGTGTTCTATGGCACACTGTGGTAAAATCTGTCACCATGGTTGTGGCATTAGAATGGGTGCAGTGTTGACAGGTGCAGGTGTGGTGTGTGGAACTTTTGTGACCTGTGTTACACTATACCCAGTATATGTGACAAACCTGAAAATCAAATAGTAGCCTAAAAATAGAAAAAGGCAGAGATACGTTGATCAAAGCTACAGAATGATGTTACCTTGATGGGTAAGGGCCCCACCTCTAAAAATAAAACTGTCAACCTGTACAAATGTGGGAAAACAGGAAAATAATCATAAAACAGAGATAAAATAGGGTGAAATAAAATGTAAAAAAAAATATTGGATAAAGGCAGAAAATTGGCAAGACCAACACCTCCTAGTCCCCTTACAGGGTGCCTCCTTTCTCCCAGCTCTCATTGATGGCCCCACTACCTTTTCTGGATCTCCATGTTGTGGGTAGATGGTCCCCTTGCACATTCATCAAGGAAGGTGATGACAGGTCAAAGCCATAGTAGTCCTCTATAAGGGAGCCCCCTTAACAATGGACTGACAGAGGAAAATTATTAGTATTATATGTACATGTCAAAAAGGGGCTCTGCTTCTAAAAATATATAAAACTGCAAATGTGGGGGGAAGGGAAAATAATAATAATGAAACAAAGAGAAAATGAAGAATAGGATGAAATAAGATATGTAGGAAAAATGGTGAGACGAATGTAGAAAATTGAAGAAACTCCTGGGGCACCACCTGGTCCCCTTAGATCCTCGACCTTGCCACTTTTCATCAACACCTATTTCCCAGCCTCTCTGTTGGCCCCATACTTGATTTCGGCTCCTTTCGCGTGATTGAGGCAGAGTACGGTGATGTCGCGAGGCATATCCACCATGCAGCACCACACATGAGAGTTGTGCTCGTTCGTCGTTGTTTGAAGAGGTTGCAGAGGCGAGGCCCCGGGAAGCTCCCCTATAGGTCTGTCAGAAAATAGCATATTTTAGACCCCGAAAATGACCATTTCCTTGTCCGGAAGTAGCATATTCTAGGCCCTGCCGCGGAGATTTTTTCGATATCCCTATCGCAACATAGCATATTTCAGGCCCCGATTGGGGAAAAATTTTAGAGAATTTTAGGTTGGACATTGCGCTCCCACGTACATTGCGGACCCTAGCTTCTCGCCATTCATTCGCACCTGTTCGCGGCTGTCCCTAATGGGTTTCAATCTGAATGAAGAAGACATCACAGCATTGCAAGACGGGCTGCACAAGATTAGAAACATCGAATTCGACTTCCAGGATTGTTCTTCACTCACCATTCAAGGACAGAAGATTCCTGGGACCGTGATCAATGCCTTTGGGGCCGTACTTCAACAACGCACCGAAGACAACTCCCTGGATTCTTCAAGTTCAGATTGGTGCATCTTCTCGACCTGGCTAGGACATTTAATCAGTGGGAAAGCTAAAGCCCGAGTTGTCGGATCGTTTGAGGACCACGTACGTGCCGGTAAGGCCTCCGTTTTGCAAGCCCTCTCATTACGAGTCTGGCTTCCACTGAGACTGGTAAGCAATTTTTACAGGTTTTTCCCCATAAAGTTCATGTCTGACTTCAAATACTTAGAGTGAGAACGAAGGCGAGGATGAAGGTGCTCCAATTTTTTCATGCACACAGGCAAAATACCACCTTCATTCCTATATGCCTATCGATAATTTGGTGTACCACCTGGGACCATACGCACTCAGTTCCATCGGCAATGGTCCAAGGTTTAAGTTTCGGCGCGTGTTGACTGACGAAGCACAGGCTCATTGGGTTTCTGTGACAAATAAAAAGGTAGCAAAAGAATTACCAAAGTTAATCATACGGTTACCTGCTAAGACGGCAGCTAAGTAGTGCATACATGTATGTAGGTAGACATAGGTATAACAGCGCAAAGAATCACGTGTTTCGTGATACACGTGACAACCCCCGTCCGGAATAGCATATTCTAGGCCTCAAAAATAGCATATTTGAGGCCGGTTTGGGGGGGATTTTCCGGATAAACCCTTAGGGGAGCTTCCCGGGGCCTCAGAGGCGATGGCGGGGTTTGATCGGGCTGTCGCAGGGCCTTCAGCTTCAGGCAGGTTTTGAGGCAGTCAGACGGGAAGGAGGGGGAGGGGAGGGAAACAGACATTCTTGCAGATACATTCATTCTGGAACATGTACATGGCAGCTACAACAGTCTACAGGCATTTACACACCTATCAGACTGCCAGGGGAAGCCGATCACGCCACCCGCCAGTCGCCAGAGCCCCGCGTTTTGTTGTCGTCGCGCGGGATCTTCGAGCACGAGAGCTATGACGGGCACCACCACCGTGTCCCAGGACACACTAACTCATGCTTGACCTAGGTGTTTTCCCACCAACAAAGCGTGTTCAAAGACTTTAAAAAACTTATATTGACTCCAATATCTTCAGCAACCCTGTGGCTGAGTAGCCGATCATCAATAGTACCAATGGTGATGTCAGCAGACTCGTCGACTGGCAACAAGTAAAATAACCCAGGAAGTGCAATGCACGTTGTCGCCTATGTATCAAAATAGGGAGTCCCGAGGCTCTGGAATCTTCGAACAGACATGTTTTTCTTGATTTTCTTGATGTGAATGAATTGCTTGAGGATTTGCGAGTCGAGAGTGAGAGATAGGTACAGTCTTAGGACAAGTCACAGAAAATGAGTCGATATTCCGAAAATAACTTCAACCTCTTTCCTTTTTTGAAATTATTTTCCAATTAATTATGTCAGCCCGTTAGCTTTCGAACCCGGCGAAGAGGTTGTCGAGCTCCGAGAAATTCCTCAGGACGCTGAAGATATCGATGAACATCAGCACGTTCAGTCAAATTCCCACGACCCACATCCCTTCCAGCCGACATAAGAACACTAATGCCACCCATAGCGGCAAAACGCATGACATGGTGGTTGGAAATGTACATCCAAATGCGGATCCGCATTGGCCGTTACCTTTATCCTCAACCACGATCACATCTTGGATCTTACGATGATAAAGTTGTCCGGATTTCATCTCGATCCATCTTAAAGCGGTCGTCTGTGTTTGAGGTGAAGACAATGCAGTTTCTTTCCCAGTCTACATCGTTGCCTATCCCTCAGGTGCGAAAGGTTTGGACATGGAAGAAACCTAAGGGGCGTTTGGTTCATCATGGAATACATCCCTGGCGAAACTTGGGCTAGTGCATGGAAGAATATGACTGTGCTACTGGTCAGATGAAGGAATACATGAATGAGCTCAGTCAACTGCATCACGGTGCGCTCTCTGTTCGGCTACTTGCTTGGATCTAGGCTGATAAGGTGGCAGCATTCAATCCTGACCAATATGTCGGTGCCTTAGATTATGAGCAATGTTGGGACCTGCGAATCTCATCTTCGAGGACATTCGGGCCATTTCCCGACGTTGAATTCTTTTATCATCACTTTCTTGGCAAAGTCAAGATGGTTGCCGGTGAATCGAAAGCAATGGCACTCTTCCAGGTGCTCACTTCACTCAAGCCTCCTTATTCACCAGTTGTCTTCAGTCACTCTGACTTAACTGCTCGAAACATCCTCATCAATAATGGGAAAATTTGCGGGATCATCGATTGGGAGCAATCAGGTTGGTGGCCATATTGGTGGGAGTATATGAAGGCCCTTTATTGTACTCAGCTGACAAAGGATGATGAGAATGAGGAGTGGCGTCAGTTCGTGGAATTGTCCATGGTGGTCAGAAAGGAGGAACAAAGGATCGATGTACAGATCAGAGATATTGAGGGGTTTGCATACTGACATGAACATCCTAATTCCAGGCTAGTAGTGGAGGGATGCCGTCTTCCTTGATGTTGGGCGGTGAGATACTGTCAAATTATAATTGGCAGAGTTGCGAATGTGTTTGTTCTGTGATTCGGGCTGGAATTAATACAGCGGACTGATCAGATAATCATATGCACAGGACTCTTCTCAATTGGTCAACCTTTGATGACAATATCTGCAATGGCCAGAGTCAGGCTGCCGCCAAAATATCATGAACATTGTCTGCTGTTCCCTCTGCAACATAACCCATTGCTTCCAGCACCTGGATGGCATCTCGAGTCCAGCTCTGACAATTTCAGTTCGGATTGTTGTTGACAACAGGGATTTTCTCAAATTGCAATGTTACTACCTTTCACTTTTCCGATGACAGGCGACTTCTTCCTAGACTTCGACCCTTCCAGCATGACAGAGTCACAATAGCTATATGTGAAGATCGAGAGGCTGTGGACTATCTGGAACACATGTCCATCTACTCGCTGGGTGATTTAGTGATGAAGACTGCCCAGTGATCAGGTTTCTTGACACTGCTCTGGTCTGACCCAGATGTGTTGAAAACCCAGAAATCAGGAGGTCCAGCAGCTGGGCAAGAAGTTGAACCCAAAGCCCAAGACTTTGAAGGGTTATGGTGTTGAAAAATGACCTGTTCCAAGATTACAGTATAATTAAATGAAATCAACAGCATATGGGAAGAACAAATACTCACCCTGCAGATGATCATGATGAGCCTCTACCAAGCAACCATCGCAATGCAAGAGACTCCTGCTCATGCAATCCCTGCATTTGTAGATGCCATCGATGGTCTTGGAGGAAACACAGAGATCATGGCTGAGGGCAATCATGATGGAATAACTCATCAAGCAGCAGATAAGCCATTTGAGTAGTTTTGTGTGTATGCTCAGTTATAAACTCATACAAATTAATGAAAGGTTGTATTCACAGATGTTGTGTTTTTTCTTACTCTCTTTGGCTTTGGTGGTTGCACTGGAACAGAAACATCTGGACTAGTGCTGCCACAGTTTGATTCTGAACTGAAGTTCAGTTCAAAGTTGAAAGGTTTTGCTGAACCGAACTTTCAGTTCCAAGGGGGTGGCGGAGTGGGAAAATCACATATCCACTCAGTTTTTTTTTCTCAGCCCCTCGGTTGACCCCCCTCCTACCGTATATGGTAAATGACATCCTTATATAGCATAGCATGTACATGAATATAAATGCCACCCATGTGCCTTCGGCACATCTGAAAAGCTTGTTGAGATTAAATTTCAACGGATTACATCATATCACTGTTATAGCGAAGTTCACAACAGATATACATGTCGAAACCATGGTCGTGTTAGTTTAGGGCAGTTGTTTACTTAACCTTTAACCAACTTCCAAGACCAAGACCAGCGTATATTTTGTCAAGGCCCTACACGACATTAAATAAATGAGTTGCGTCCTCGATAGAGTACGTAGCACTTACAGTTGCTGAGACGATCCCTTTCAGAAGGCTATCGAGGCCTAAGCCACTCAGTAGTTTGCCAACAAGGTTAAGAACACCGGCGAGAAGAAGGCCGACACCACCAACAATTTGTGTCAAGGGTTCTAAGACGAAGAGCTAACTGTCAAGATTGATCGACGAACAAAGAGAGAGCTTACGGTTTAAAGCATCGAGGAGAGGACCGAGGTCTCTCTTGGCTTTCGGGAAGCTGTCGAGCTTATTTTTCGCCCACTCGACCGTTCCGCCCACTTCTTCCAAAAGCTAAATGATGATGGGTTGTAAGGCCGTCCCATGTTTGCCACAACACAAATGACTTACCACTTTCAAGGCCTCCGCAAGCCGCTGTTCCTCCGGAGTGGCCTTGTGATCCTGCGTGTTACGTTTGGCCTTGTTGGACAAGCGATTGTCCGGGTCCGCGCCTTTAACGGCACCTTGCGTCTCGTTCAAGATCGTCTCTGCCTGCTCTAATAACGGCTTAACCTGCTTGACTAGTTCATTCTCGTCACGATCTTCCTCTTTCTGGGCTTCCATATTCTCAATATGCTATATACCACCTATTAACCTTGGAAAGGCCTATTTTCGAACTCTACACACCTTGCGAATCATCTTACAGAGAGGACCTACGCGAGAATTGGCGTCCTCAATGAGGGTGGACAAACGCTCAGCAAGCTTTTCGTCAGCGTTCTTCTCATCCTCTGTACGCTCATCACGCCCAACCTGTGGCTGTTCGCGAGGCTCGACTTCGATGTGTTCTTCAGGAAATTCTGGAACGGCTTGAGACATGTAAAATAGAAGGAAAAGTACCTGGGCTGATTGTTTTCTTGTGAGGATTTTATAGCTCTTGGTGACGTCACTGTGAGTTCATGTCTGAGCTTTATGAAGAGACACCAAAAATGCGATGAGCGATCATAGACCGATCATAAATCAAGACTTTGTTTTCCCACACCTATTTTTCCCACACCTAACGTAGAAACCAAATTGTATGCCCACTGCTTTCGAACTTTCAACACCTCACTTCAACACCCTTCTCTGCAAACTGCATTCCACTATGCGCCGCGTCTCTCGAAGGCTCTTCAAATGGTCATCGTTCCGATCGTAACACAAAATCCAGCTTCCTTCACTCTCCTCTAGGGCCACAAACCCCTCACAGTCTTTGAGCGTCACTGCTTGCATGTCCTCTGTCCAATCCCATGGTCCATAGATATGGGGAAGACTCTGAGTCTTATTTCCGTATGTAAGCTGAAGAGTGTTTTTATCGACGTATATCCAGTTAAGCTCTGGTGGATCCGGCTTGATGGTGCTCACGAGCGCTAGTGGTTTACCTTCAACCGGATATTCGAGATAAAACCCCGAAAATGGATGCCCTTCTGGAAAGTGTCGATTGGCAGGGTGTGGGTCGTCCAAGTACAGCTACATGTGGCGCACACCATCAGAATTGATTCGATGATTTTAGTGACGGGAATCATAGTTTACTGCCTACCTTCTTGTTATGCAAGACAACCTGCATGCCATGCACTTCGTCGTCGGCTGGAGAGGTTGCATCGCAATCCGTCGTGAGAGTAAATTTAGCAAGTCTTGGATCGTCTGCAAGGTCAGGACCACTGCCGGCTCCAGAATCCCCTTGTTGTTGGCCGGCAGTTCCTTGCGAAACACCAACCACGGAGGTGGCTGTCGAGACGGCAGCGTGGGGCGCCGACGCTACGGCCACTGGTGTACCGACTGCACCTGTTACTGCACCGATGATACCCAAAATCATGTTTCAATTATTATCCGGGAAGTGGTCGTTGGAGAAGATGTGTCCCAGTCACCGTAAGAGGAAGTTTGCCGCATGTGGGAGCACAGCCACCCAGACCCATATCTAATGACGTCATGTCAGATCATTGTTAATGTCATAAAAGGCCGTTCTCAGATTTCGCTATCTTTACAATCATCATGTCTCAAGAACCACGCACAGAATCTGGTGCAGAGACTCCAGAAATCTCTCGCTCTGCTTCACCAGAACCCGAACTTGAGCGTAGTCCTGAAGCTGCCCCTTCGCGTCGCCGTCCTTATAAACGTCGAGAGGGTAGAGAAGCTCGAGGTCTCAACTTGCCGCTTGCTGGAGAAGATCCAGGCCGTTCCCTTACGCAAACCGTCGGTCAGGTGGGGCAAACTGCGAACCAGGTCGGCCAAGCGGCGGGCCAGGTCGCTGGTAAACCCGGAGGAGGGAAGGATACCCTGAAGCTCAGGCTTGACCTCAACCTGGACGTGGATATCCAGATCAAAGCGAGAGTGCACGGTGATGTGACTCTGTCCCTCCTGTAAGTCGTTTTTAGTTGGTCTTTGCTCTTTAGCACAGTATATAACTAATAAGGCAGTGATTGAAGCGGCTAGAAATATTTACATCACCTTGTCCAGCCTCATGGTCAATATGTATTGTAAGTGCCAGGATGGTCGCTGTCCGTCCTTCGTATTGACCGGATGTACGACCAGCTTATCATATTTACTTTTCCCTGTATGCTACAAACGAGGGCTGTAGGAAAAACTTTGTGCATTCCTCGAATTATCCCAAACATAAAGTCTAGATATCCCCATCCCGCGACGTCTACGCGATACAGAATCCCATGTACAAATACGAACTGAACGATTAGCGCCTGAATCTTTGAATCATAAATAATACATAGTGTCCTTTAATAGATCCCCAGAAACCCCTCTGTGCCAAAGGTTAGTTGCCTCGCGCATAGTTTCCTGTTCGGCATTACTCGATGATCCAGTAGATCCATGACCTTGAAGTAGCTTGTGTAGATAACACCTTCCTCGCTCACAAGCCAAATCTGCGTAGTACGCCGGCGAAACGAGGCTTACAGCCTTTGTTGCGCGAGCGAACATGTAGCTGACTGCATTAGTCAAGCGTTGGAGGTCGTCCGCCCCAAAATTGTTCTCGTCATGAACAACGTAATAGTGCGTGGGTCGAGTAGTTCCTTGAAGCCCTCCGTGTGCTAGGCAGAACGGTATGAAAACGGTAGCAAGGGGATGTAAAGGAAGACTTGCCTTGTAAGAAGAAGTCAAAGTTATATATCGCAGTAATCCCTCGATCAACAACGGTGCCTGCCTTGGCATTGCCATTCGAGTCCGCGTTTTCGGCCTCTGTCGGGTAAAAGCGTGTATGATGGCGTTTACCCTATAACGACTTGAGAATGAATGCCACCTGAAATCAAAAGAACTTACACAGATAACGATAGTTAATTTGGGTTGGTAAGGATCTTTGGCCGTGTTGAACTTCTTGAACGCGACTTTTAATGCAGGCAACTCTTCGCCAACAACAGTCAAAAACTGGCCCTATAAATTGGCGCAAACCTCGATGAAGCATAAATGGAGAGAGGTACGCAAAACCAACCTCAGAAACGCCATCACGATATACTAAAATTCGGCCAGGTAACTTATTACTATTTCGCGAACGGAACAATTCGAGGCGTTCAACCATCATCTTCTCGAGATTAGTGACCATCTACATCGTACAAGGATAATTAATCATGCCTATGTGATACGTGAAAGCGGTACCTCTTTCTTGCTTTTCTGTATTTCCATACTAGCAGGGAACTGTGCGTAGTTTCCATCGACGCTGGCGACAACCGCAGCTATAGAAGGCGTTTCGCGGACGCTACCTGGGCCAGGGTGAGTGACATCAATGCCGACTAGCATTGTCAAGTCCTGACGAAGCGACTTCATGGCATTATCGTCGAGATAATGGCTTTCGTAGACGTCAGCGTTAGTTTCCCAAAAACACAAAGTACTACTCACTTGGCACCGCCCAATTTCATGTTTACTTTAAGCGCGACGTTGGCAAAATATTGCATTTGGCCTGGAATGTGTTAAAGCAGATGTCCTTGAACAACGAAAGAAGAGCAGACCTTTCTCCTTTCGAACTTTACTCGAATGTACGCACACAGTAGCTTGGTGGAAAGGGCGTCCGTTGAGATAAAAATGGATAAACAGGATAAACGTGCAATGTTTAGCTTACCAAGGTCCAGATACGAGTCGCATAAGTGTTTAAGGCCCGAATAAATGTGTTTATCCCCATTTGAAAGGAAAACCAAAACCATTGTCGGTTTTTTAGTGCTCTTCAGAGTCTTTTCGATCTGCGCAATTGCTCTACGGCGAGTGGGATCCGAATATTCCTTCTGAGGCAAAACAGCCATCGTGATGACCGGGTCCTTCCTATCAACCTCCATCCCACTCTTCCTGCACATATCGGCGAACCCTCGTACGGTGTTGATAAATTCCTGATCATTAGGTCCAGAAAATTCATCCCGTGGGTTGCCGTCTTTGATCAGCAAGACAGCCCAGTCAGAGAGTCTAGCACCTTTAGCGAACCTGACGTTTCTCAGATTCCAGCTAGCCTTCTCGTCAACCGCAGGGTTGCCTGAGAGGTATTTGATGCCTGGAGGCGGAAGAATCCTGCCAGGAACGACAGTCATCTCAGACCCAATGCTAACACCGAAAACGCCTAGCGGTGCAGCGCCTCTCTTGAATCCTAAGAGGTCGAGACCTTGGTTTGTGATAGACTGAGCATTTACATTGGGAGGTCTAGCTGCAGCTGTGATCATGGCGGCGGTGTGCTCCTCGGTCAATTTGCCTCGGTAAGGTTGATTGGGTAAAATTTGGCACAGCTCTGGCGGCAAAAGATTGGACTTTTGGCCTCCTACATCAACAAGCTGGAGGTCTGGTTGCTGTAGGGTGATATTATACTCTGTGCGGGAGAGCAAAAAAGCATCAGAAGAGATGTGAATGACGATGGTTTATCGAACTTCGCTTGAAATAGACCTCAACTGATATTTTCCCACCAAATTCGGCGACCTCGAATATGTGCTGTCTGGCATTGACAGTCGACAAAGCCTTTACCGTCTTCTTGTAGCCCAAATGAATTGTCCTGACGCGGATACCCTTAACAAATGCATTGACGCGAGCACCGAAGCTGGCCTGCCGAAATTCGATCATAGCTCGAGCTAGACTTCCAGGTATATAGAATGCTGTTGTGCAAACTATAGGATAATCATTATATGAGCACGATAGGAAGCAATCGGAACTGACCATTGACGTTCACCATTAACTGATTGTGAGTAGGTCGGACAGACGAATAGAACCCCTTCCAGGCTTCCAAACCGCCTCCAAGAGGAACAGGAGGTTCTGCTCCCGCAAAAAAGTAGCGATTGCGACCTACCATAATGCCCTCACCCCCAGAACGGTTAGGATGGGCGGCAAGGATGAGGTTCAGAGCTGAAATAATAGGAAGTACATCGTAGCCTCGGTGTTGCTCGGATCCCTCCAAATAACTGCACGTCACGCGGTTAGTAAGAGAAAGAGGATCGTATACAAGCAACAAACTTGTGGAGGTTTTGCATATCAAGATCACCACCGAACTCGATTGTTAAAGTGTACTCTTTCCCACCTGCCTTAGGGCCATCTTCGTCTTCATCGTAGAAGGGAACTCGGATAGTCAATGGTTGAGGCAGTCTCTTCGCAGTAATTAATTTCTGCGAATGATCATGAGCAACATTGCCTTTGAGACCACTGCGTGTCCAGTCAGCGGTCTGCTCAGCGAGCTGGAATATGCGTCGCTTGACTCTCTGGATAGCCGTTGTCGGCGAAATAGACACGTTATACTCAAACAGCGGGCCCTTCGGGACTTTCACGGGAAAGAAATTTGCGCGCAGCTTTATGTTCTTCCCTATCGTCCCAAAACCGGGTCTCAAAGGAAGGTCGCCGGACTGTTGACTGATGTTTCGGAAGGAAGAGACCAAGGCTTTGTCGGAATTGTCTAACAAGCGTGCATCGATATTCGCTGGTCCTGGTGCGAATACGCTATAGGAAGCTAGGGATCATTATGTCACCGCCAGGAGGCAAAATAATAATATATTACCCGCCCCGAGAACCACCTCGAAAACCACCTCGTCCGCCTCTACCTTCCCTAGGCGGACCACCATGTCCCCTAAAAGCACCACCACCCCTAGTGTCTGGTGTGCCACGACCAGCGGGCGAGCCCGCCCGTCCACGGCCTCTATCGTAACCTCTGTTCATTGTTGTTGGGTCGCAGAAAGAAAAGTCAGGATTAAGATGTAATGTGATGTACAAAATATAAACAAAAAGAAGCGCTTACAACCACGTTGTGGTTGGGAAGCGCTGTGAACCCTTTTCGGTAACTGGTTAGGGTTTAGGGTATAATATGTTGGGAACAGGTTTCGGAGAGTATTTCGGAGAGTCCCGAAACCTGCCTGCTGGTACTATGTATAGTGTTGCCAACGGCCCGGCTTTGAGCCGAAAGCGGGCTGGGCGAGCCGTTCCTGGAGCTGCGCTGAGCCAAGATTTTGGCTCACGGCTTGGACGGCTCAGCGACCAAATCGGGTCGCTGATGGGCGGCTCCGAGCTCGGAGCCGGCCAAGCTGGTTGTGCCTTGCCTTTTTTGGTCATTGATTCTTTCCTCCCCTTTCCTCGCCACCTGTGCCCTCCCCGTACGTTCTCCGTCCCTCCTGGCATCCCTGGCGTGACAACGACGCCGTCTAGTGGCATCAACAACCGATTGGGAGGCTATAGCCCTCCTGTTGGCTGTTTTTCTCCTTTCTCATGATCTGGCCGGCCCAGAATGACTCTCGCGAGCTCTGAGCGCTTGCCATTGTCATCGATGCTTGTTTCGGGGCTGTTTTAGTCGTGAAACCATCTTTATATAGTAAGTTTTCATCTCTTCTATTCTCTTCCCCACACTGATCAATGTGTAGGTCTTCATTATCTCTCACAACGACACCTTGCCAAACTCCACTCTATCTCCACCCCCTCCTTACCATCTCCCTCTCGTTTACCCCGCTCATCGATGAACACCAACATGCGCAAACTATGCCTCGCACACTTGTGCACTCGCGCACCCTGTGTCTCGTCCCCTGGCCAGATCGGAACAACGGCCTTTCGCGCTCGAGGTTATACCTGCCGCCCTTTCACAAGTTCTTGTAGTGCTTGAACTTTCTCTTCTTATGGTAAGCTTTAGTGTTTTATATCATATCCCTCAACTGACCAACATCCAGCCTCTCTATTTTTGCAGGAACGACGCCCCCTTGCCAAATGCCACTCTGTTTCCACCCCGCTCCTGGCGCTCCATGCTCGCCGCTCTCGTTTCAACGATCAATGAACGCCAACCCTCTCTTCAACACTTACTTGCCTCTCGACATCTGCACGTCAATCCGTCATGTAAATCGCGTGCGCCATGTCCCATTCCTCCCGCTTTCCTTATCCATTCCTGGATCAATGAATGTGAAAGCAACTGTTAAGTTTGATCCCCTTCAAGAAGGTCCTTGCAAGGTGTCGCGATGGTTCTACTGTCTCTGCTCCCTTTGATGAACCCCCCCCCCCCTCGTTTTCCTATCATCAGATGAACCTGCATGCTCCGTCTGTGTCGCATTCAGTAGAATGCTACCACCACCCGTTTCCAATGCCTTTGAGCTTATCTCCAGTCCTCTCCCCTCTCCACTGTTCACTACCTTGCTATGAATTACCACTGTCATATTGTAGTGGTGCCTCACAGTGCCAGTCCCCGACTCTTTCGGGGTTTAAAGCTTGTTGACTCAGACCGCCATCACATGTGTTGCGATACTGCAGGCATTGCGGGTTCTGTCTCTTAAACGTTGAATTCCGAGTTGGTTCTCTTGCGATGAAGGCTTGAAGACGCATGGAGAATTCTCCATCCAACATTTTTGAGTACTAGTTGTTGACTGGTTGTATACTTTTTGCATCCTACTGTCTATGTCCTCATTCCTTGTTGAATCCCTTTCACACATGCATCACGGCCTCCTTATCCCATCATTTTTGCTCTATAAAACTTCATTCAACTGGTGAGCGTGCATCATGTCCCAACTATTGCTATCCAGTGCAACAACGAGGCTCATGTTGTCAGTGACTTGGCTGTTCTTGTTCAGCTGGGCAAAGAGTCCCGAACACTGGCATGCTCTCCGAATAGTAGTTGTCTTTTTATTGCTCTCTCTGCTCTCACTTGTGGCCATTTTCGATGTTCAGTCCAGTCATCATCTGTGTTGCTCTCACCTCAGTTGTGCTGTTCAGACTAGTCTCTCAGTTCCCATTGTTTGTAATGCACAGGCAGTTGTGCTGTTCGGACTAGTCTCTCAGTTCTCATTGTTTGTAATGCACAGGCAGTTGTGCTGTTCGGACTAGTCTCTCAGTTCTCATTGTTTGTAATGCACAGGCAGTTGTGCTGTTTGAACTAGTCTCTCAGTTCTCATTGTTTGTAATGCACAGGCAGTTGTGCTGTTCGGACTAGTCTCTCAGTTCTCATTGTTTGTAATGCACGACCATCTCGTACTGTGACTATTTCATTTTATCACTGTATGCTATTACTCTCTTATCCTGTGATACAGTGATTGTAGTAGTGTAAATTCAGCTTGTATTTCATCATAGATTGTTTATCTATAAAAGATGTCATCATCATCATCATCATCATCATCATCTTGGTCCTCCTCCTCCTCCCCTTCCTCTGCAGCTAGTCCTTCCATCAGGCGATGTTCCAATGCTTTGAGGTCTTTCTCAACATCATTTATGAGGTCCTCCAAATTATCTGAGTCTTCATTAGGATCCTTCAAGCTTCGTCCATAAGCTTCTGCATCGCCTAATGGTTCAGTCCATGCAGCAAATTCAAAGAATTTGAGTTCATCTTTCCAGCCCATTCCTTCAGTAAAGTTCAATGACCATCCTTTCCTGATTGAAAATTTCATAATCTGCAAGGCTTCCATAAGATGAGGAGAGATGCGTGATCTGCGAGGTGCCATTGTCTGCTTTCCAGATGAAAACACTCGTTCACATGGCACACTGGATGCTTGAATGGGTATAATATCCATGGCAAGACTGAATATCTGAGGATATTGAAGTTGGTGTTCCTAGAGTCATGGTATATATTAGAACAAATCCAACAGGAGCTCAAATCTGAATACATCACCTGCCAAAACTCTAGAATTCCTGTTCCATGATTGGGGTTGCTCAAATATTGGTCTACTTCCATCTCAATAGAGATTCCTTCCTGTGTTGGCATTCGTGTGCGGTGGAGACCCAAAATATCTGCAGCACTTTGCTGGGAAGGTTTGGCTGCTACAGGCCGAGTTTGTCCCCGTGTAGTACTAGTTGAAGCGACATAAGGACGAAGCTTGGACCAACCCAGATGAGTATGTTGTATATTGCTAACAAATATTTACTCACAGTCTTCAAAAACACTTTCTTTGCTTGATTAAATTGTTGAAGATCTTCACGATAAAAATTTAGTTTGTTGGCCGGATCAATTGCTGTTTGAATATCAATATTGTGTGGGAAAAAATATACAATTTTACCCATTGCCACAATATATGCAGGCGTGTCTGGAAGTTGGTTCTGATAATCTGCAAGCTTGTCCAAGCCAGGTTGAATAATTGGGGCCCAGTCTGGATTTTCTGCTGCAAGATCACTCCAGCGCTAGATAAATGCGGTGAATGCAGGAATGGAATAACAAAGAGTAGGTGTTGTTTCAGCACCCAGAATATCTTGGAATGCATGTGGAACCTAACAATTCATAATTAGTAAAATAGATGAATAAATAGGTGATATAATAACTTGAAGAATTTCTTCATAATTCTTTAGCACGTCCCAATCACTGCGACTAAACTGGAACTTGTGTAAGTCTTTGAAATCATTGTCAGAAGTAATATCATTGATAGCCTATACATGATTGAGTGATATCAGTGTAATATGACATGCACAGGTTTTACCTTTTTCAACTTTAGAACTCAGCTAATCATTAGCAGTGTTGATGACCATCTTGTTGCAACATCGCGAAGTAGTTGGTAATCTTGATCAAATATTTTTGCAACATATTCTGAAAAGCGATGCTTTTTCAAGTTACTTTTGCGAATCTGGAATAATTGTCAGCAAATATGCTAATGGCATGCAGATTATAAAATAGTTTTACTGCATTGACAAGAGATCGGACTGTAGCAATACAGTCTTGGGTGAATGCGCTAGGCTCATAGTCTTCTGCTTGCTCATCTGCTAAGGCCATATTTGTGATTGCTGCTAATGCAGCCTTGCAGGCAAGATTGACTATATGGGGGAAACAGCTAATAAAAACAAAATTCAGAATGACCACTGATATAGAACCAACTATATCAGACCGTATTCTCCGTTCAACTGCACTGAACTTAATTTTCCGTTTTCCAAGCAGATGCTGCAGAAATAGTATCATTGTTGGAAGCATTGTCACAGGTGATCCAACCAATCTGTTACTAGATCAGAATATAAATGAAAATAGAGGTAAATATTTTACTTGCCTTTCCCATAATTTTGAGACGGTCAGTAATGAACAAAAAACAATGAGCTAGATGTTCACCAGTATGCCGACCAGGAATATGGTGAAATCCCACAAGATCTGCCCGGAGCCGAAGTGTTTTGTGTGATCCAGTAGGTGTTTTTTCATCAACAGCTTCAATCCAGTGAGCTGTAATAGCCATGAAAGAAGATTGATTTGGGTCTGTCCAAGCATCAGTTGTGAATGAGATTTTTCCAACTGATTTCTGTATAAACATAAATATCTGATGATATTGACATTAAAATGATAAATACCGCCATGTCCTCTTCAAGTTGTTGCATATGTGCATCATAATGCTTTTCAATGTGATTGTGAATTGTTGAACGACTAGGAATATCTGACTCCTTCAGTTCACTACGAAGAAGCAGAAATATCTTTCGAAGTCGTGGTGACTCTACAACATTAAGTGACTGGATACAAGTTAGACTTGAAAGTTCTCCAATGAAATGGACATGCACTTGATCATCACCAACAACAAATTCAACTAAAGCATCCACAAATGCACTTTTTGAATACTCTGGCCGCTCAGACTCCAAAGGTGTAGATGTATCAGCTGGCTCATCACGGAATTTCCGAACTGCAGGTTGAGCTGCAGCTGCTGTAATTGGAATCTTGAGATCATCACATGCAGAAACCCATTCCTCAATATGATCAGTGAACAGATGTTTCTGCAAATTTGAAGTACTCGTTGTGGAGCTGAATGAAGAGACGTGATATGTGGCATCCATGGCATGAGCTTTTCTATCCAGTTTGTTAATAAAATTGAAATAATTATCTGATAAAAAAAGATACTCACTCGCAAAATGTGCAAATGTGCCTTCCAAGTGACTTTTTATAAAACGACCAAATGTCTTTGGCACCACCACGTGCTTTTATACCTTTCTTCTGATATGTACTATGACGCCCAGCACGTGGAGATGAAAAGCCTGAGCTCGACCTGGACTGTACATTGAGGGCCTGTAATGCATTTTCCAATGAACCCTCCAAATCAGATTCAGATGAATCGCCATCACTAGCAGGAGTTTTGTCATGGGGCAGAGACTGGGAGAATGGACGTAATGTGGAATGGGCAGGTGGTTGAGCAGATTGTGGGGTAGGGGATGGCTGTGGCTGCTGGGCTAAAGCTTCATCTTGATGTCGTCTCACACGAGGGGTAAACAAAACTGCTGCAGCCCGGCGGTTCTGAGAGTTTTGAATCTGCTGGATAGCAAATGTGGAGGGAGCAGCAGTTGGAGTCACAGGTTGTGGACGTGAACCTGATTTTCCTAACTTTGGGCGAGCAGGAGTAATAGGTGCCAATGGATCAATCTTGGTATGCAATATTAGCTTGATACATCATATGTAACATAACATCTACCTGTAGCAAACGCTTGGTCTTGGTCCGGGTCCGTGTGGCAGGAATACCAGGATCTGAACAAAGGATTTAGACTAATGTTGAATATAAATATAAATAACTTAACACATACTAGGGTTATCTGATACCATTGATGTTCCCGCCATTGCCATTTGTTCGTGAGTGTGACCACGAGGAATAGCTGGGCCTAAAAGAATTGTATACAAAAGAGAGACATAAATAACCAACATTATGACACACCATGTATTAATGTAGCTTGAGCCTCCTCTGGGACAGCGGTCTGTTTACGAGGGCGAGGTTTGGGATCCGTTGGTGCTAATAATAGCTTAGCCGTATCAAATTTGATGAATACACATACATACCAATTGAAAATGTTGTCTTAAGTGCACCTCCAGGTAATTCAACAACAACATCTTTCTTTTTCTGAGAAGCTTTCTTGGGAGCCATTGCGAAGGGATAGCTGGCAGAATGATGGGGTTGGGTACTGAGATTTCACAACCGTGAGGCTTAAGTGACAGCATCGTCGCAAGATCTGTCTCGAAGAAGTATCTCCGAAACTTCTCCGAAGCTTCTTCTGTCAAGTTCCGCGATCACATGGTACTCTCCTTATCACTTATCATGGTTGAATTCTACAGGGAAGTGGTTTTGATATGATTACAATACAGTATAGAAAACTAGTAGTGAAGAAGGAGAAAGGTTGCGAAAGTGAGGGCACGAAATGGCGGTCAGCATATCGAAACGGCACGCTCAGGAAGGCAGCGTCGACCATGACATTTGTGAGAGATAAGGCATAAATGGGGATGGCACTACACCAAGTAGAGATCGAGGACAACGGGCCGCGGTGAAATGGGGTCATGGGAATGGACATAACGAGAACGGAGACGGAAAAACAAGTGCGGCATGCTGCGACACTGATAGGGCATCAGGATAAGACCGAGGACCTTCCCGAAGGCCTCATCCACCAGTAACGGGGTGGAGAGGGGATACGAGAGGCAAGATGGGAGCATGGAGAGCACAAGAGGCTTGCAATGTCCTGGGAGGCGGGGAGATTGCCAGTTGATCAGCAAGGGATGTAAAATAGAGTGCCGGGACTTACTTATGAAAACGGCAGGACGTGGTACATTCCATCAGAAGGATCCTTCTTGGCCGGCTATCCGTCGAAGGAAGGGAATTGGCATTGAAGTTTTCTGGCGAACATGACGGATTGGCGTCGGGATGGAGCTGGAAGTTGCGAAGGAAGTGTTGAAGAGAGTGTTGGCATTCATTGACCATTTGAGAGGGGAAACGAGAGGGATGAGCACGGAGCGCGGAGCGCGGGGTGGAAATAGAGTGGCATTTGGCGAGGGAGGCATCGTGACTGCAGAAATAGAGAGGCTGGATGTTGATCAGTTGAGGGATATGATATAAAACACTGAAGCTTACCATGTGAAGAGAAAATTCGAGCACTACAAGAACTTGCGAAAGGGCAGCGGGTATAACCTCAAGCGAGAAAGGCCATTGTTCTGATCTGGCCAGGGGATGAGACACAGGGTGCGTGGGTGCACAGGTGTGCGAGGCATAGTTTGCGCATGTTGGTGTTTGACGATGAGCGGTAAATGAGAGGGAGATGGTAAGGAGGGGGTGGAGATAGAGTGGAGTTTGGCAAGGTGTCGTTGTGAGAGATAATGAAGACCTACACATTGATCAGTGTGGGGAAGAGAATAGAAGAGATGAAAACTTACTATATAAAGATGGTTTCGCGACTAAAACAGCCCCGAAACAAGCATCGATGACAATGGCAAGCGCTCAGAGCTCGCGAGAGTCATTCTGGGCCAGCCAGATCATGAGAAAGCCGAAAAACAGCCAACAGGAGGGTTATAGCCTTCCAATCGGTTGTTGATGCCACTAGACGGCGTCGTTGTCACGCCAGGGATGCCAGGAGGGATGGAGAATGTACAGGGAGGACACAGTCGGCGAGGAAAGGGATGGAAGAATCGATGACCAAAAAAGGCAAGGCACAACCAGCTTGGCCGGCTCGGGGCCACCCATTAGCTGAGCTGGGCCAATCTCATCGGCTTGGCTTCTTAGCCATATTTGGTCAGGCAGCCCAGGTACCTGAGCCGGGCTGCGGGCCAGCCGAGCCGAGCCGTGGCAACACTAACTATGTAGCAACGTCAGGAGTTAATCATGTGTGGGATTTTCATGGCGGCAACCCAAATCAGGTAGATAATGCATGGGAAAGTCTACCAATCTGGCTCTGACTTTGTCGCTCCACATTGCACTCACCATCCTCGATGATGAGCACGCTGTTTCACTCATTCTGGACTATTTTTGCTTTTTTGGTATATAACATAGTGTTATTAAATGGTTTACCTTACCCCCATACTAATCTCCCTTGATAGGGTCATGTATATGGATGCACATATGATTATATGGCCTTGAACATAATATGGTGCGGGTCATTAAGTCACCACTACTTTTGTGCAGCCGAAATAGGCTGCCCAAAAATGGATGAAAACCTTATTCACTTAACAAAAAGCATTCTTTTGATGAGAGGAAGAAAATTGTTAAAGGGATTTCCAAAATAATAAAAACTGGGCAAGATATTAATTTTTATGTCAGCAGAATTTGGCTATCTGGCCTAAAAAGGAAATTAAGGGTCCCACGGTTGGAATTAAGCATCAAATTGACAAGTGAACTCTTGATCCATCTGGTTTTGCAAGCTGTTCCAGAGTTCCTCTCCCTCGAGTTCCTCAAGGTCATCCATTTCTAAATCTTCAGGTATGTCAACCCAATCATATGGTCCATCTTCAAGATGGTTATTAACACCACCAGTCCAACTGCAGACATCCTGATCACCGTCAAGTGTTGAATCTGAGACAGAAGTGGCCCAAATGGGGCTGGCACAGGCAGGGTTGGTTTCAGCGGGTATTTCAGGGATGCGAGGAGGTCCAGCCCGAGCCCGAGCGGCAGACCTCAAATGCTTCTTGTGCTTGTTTGATGGTCAGGGCATCCTCGATACTTGCTTTCTCTAGGTTTTTTTTTTTTTGCACTTTTTGCACTCTTTTTCTCTGTCAATAGACCAATATACATCGATTAATGGGGCTAGCTACCACCTTGATTAGGGTTAGAATTTAAAAAAAAATTCGCTGCCCAATTTGGTGGCTCCCACGCTGCTGCACAAAAGTAGCGGTGACTTAATGGCTTGCACCGTAGAGCAAGGGTATGTCAGAAAAATAATTAAGCATACCGAGTTGATTTTTTTTAAGGCACCAAGGCCGGGACTAACTAACTAGGTGTGGGAACTAATTACTGTACTAGGAAATTGCTAAATAAGTCCCCTTGCCCATCATTTCCCTGCTCATTTCTGACCAACCCCACTTGCCTTGCAACCTTCACAAACCCACCCATTGACACTCCATTCAAGCTGAACACTGCAAGTGGTACTGTATACCAAATTAGTAAGGCTCACTTGACTCTCAACCGACAATTGACTGATCCATCCCATTTCACATCCAGCACGTCGGCACATGATAATGCCCCCACCTTCCGATATCTTGCTCTCTGACACGCCTGTCCACATGTACATACTGCTAGCATGGAATACAAGTCACGGGCTTTCTGCTTTCTACCAACTCACATCTCTGGAGCATCAAGAGTGAATTGACTGTCTGTTGGGGTGTTGACACACATTGAGAAAGGTGTTGATGATACTCAACCTGGAAACCCAAACAAAACCTACTAAATGGCTTCGGATGGTATAACACAAGTCAGAGGAAGGGTGCGAGTTGGTACTAAATATCACCGCTGAGACCAATACATTGTTTTTAGTGAGGCAAAATGATGAGGGATAATACAAATAGTCTGTAAGAGCATACAAAGTTGTTCAAATAAGTTTGAAATCAGTTCAAAGATGTGTGAAATAGTTTGAATAAGTTCGAAGATGTGTGAAGTAGTTTGAATAAGTTCGAAGAGGTTCAAGGTATATCGAGAAACAAGTTTTAGCGAATGTAATGTGTTTCTTGAATGATGATAGGCAATGGGTGATAAAATGTGGAGTGAATATGATAGTTTCGAAGAAGTTCATGATATTCTGCAGAACTTAGAGATATGGCATGAACTAAGACTCAAGAGAATGGCTCTTAAGTCAGACAATAAGTGAGAGGGTAACTTGTGCTGTTCCCCATTGTTATTCCCTTTTCTAACTAACTAATACAAGTCTATATACAAAATGAAGAGATAGTACTAAAAGTAAATAAGAACATGTGTAAAACATGAGGCAAATATATCAAACAATGAGGACTTGTAGATCATGAAACAAATGAAAAATAATAAATGATGAAATGTATAGTGTTCCCATATAGTAAAAGTACTTATCTTGTGCTTCAATATATCAATGAAACACAAAAATGCACTTATCGCATTCTAAGTCTCTTGTAATCTCTCCTTGTGTCCGGTAGTGCTTGATATGCAACTAAATGGTTTGTTCTGGATGTGCAGCATGTATCGAAAGTGTTTCAAGACAACTATACAGCAGCCAATGTCATTCAAAATGCTGTGAAGTCATTCAAAGTGTCGCAAAATAGTTCGAAAGCATTCAAAGTCATCCAAAATAGTGCAAAATAGTTCAAAAATGATTTGATGTCAATTTTGTGGCATTTGTAGTGATTCGGAGTGTGTGTCGTAATGTCTCAATATGAGTGGGAATGTTCTCCAGACCTTAAAGCGCATAGTGGACATATCATCCTCCCCCTTACTGAAATCCTGACTGTGCCAGTTAGCTGATTGAAGTCACATGTGAAATACATGATTGCATTGAAACTTAGCGAAGTTGTTCGAAGCTTTTCAAGATGTTCAAAGTCGATAGGGAGAAGATTCAGTGAAAGGGAAATGGTGGTAGAGAATTGTCAAGGGAGTTCAGAGTCGAGATCGAAGTGAGTGAAGGAATACATGGGCGCATAAAGCAAAAGCTGTCGAAGCTGTTTCGAAGCATGTCGAGAATAATAAAATGTTTTTGATAAATAGAACAAGGTCAAAATGCAAAAAAGAGAAAAGAAATGGGAGGCTTTAATTGATGTCGATAATACTAGCCATGATTATAATAATCGAGTCAAGCAACTGGTCGAATTGAAATTGGACATGAAATCAAGGGGGCAAAAATGAGGTCAAGAAGATTTTTGTTGGCGATGGATGTAATAAAATTTTTGGCGATAAGAGGAAGGCAAATTTCAAGGTGATCATTGGAGATATACGATGGATAGAGAACTTTGAGCACTATACTGAACTTCAAAGGCAAATGTGATTGCGAATCTGGCGATGGAATATAGGGTAAAGGCAATATCAAAATAGACATTGAATTGGAAGAGGGCGCAGATGATGAAATCAAGGATGAAAATACTGGGAGTGGCAATTGGCAAGTCGAGGTCGAAATGGGCAATGCTGGGGGTGAATGCAACAAGGATTTTGGAGGTGAGATCGAATTCGAAAATGATGAAGGTGCAACTATCGAAATGGACTGGGGTGGAATTACTGGAGGCGAAGATGACAAAACTAGCATGGATGTGGGCGATGGAGCTGGGACGATGCAATAGAGACCAGGAGGTGTGACATGATGATTTAGAGGTGCAACATTTTCTTGTTTGAGTGCAAGCTGTTTTTTGAGGGCAAGTTCCTGTTCAAGGGTCATGATACGAGCTTTGAAGTCATCCAAATTGTTCGAGCTGTGAGGTATACTGTCAGACGCTTGGTTCAATGTAGTAGAAGGTGTGATATCGGTGATGAATGAAGTTGGAGCAGAAATTTTGGGTACTGATTTGGTCAAATTCAAAGCTGCAATAACCGACATGACATTTGATGCGAAATTTTCAAGGATTTGCAAAATGTCTTCGGAATCGATTGACGTGCTAGACTGCGATAAATTCGAGGTTGAGATTGATTGCTGGGAGATGGGGTATGAATTCAAGGATGCTATAGCAAATTTCATGGTGTTGTAGATGTCGTTCAGCATGTATGGGTTGTTAGGATAATGATTAGGAAACTTTACTTCGAGATGGTCTGCAATTCAAGTTCATAAGTTTGTTTGAAAGCCTAGAAGAAAAGCTCTACTCTGCTCAGCTTCTGAAAGTCTACGTTTTGATCAGAGGAAGCTCATGACCTTGTAGAATGACCTGTAATAAGCTGCTAAATTATTTTCATCAAAAATACTGGTGCAAAGCTGTTCGTTAATGAGTGAATCCATGTCCGAAATGCTGTATTTTTGTTTGTCTTCTATTTCAGGATAGAACTTGAATACTGCAATGCAAAATTCATCAAATGAAGTGCCGGGTTCATACTCTGGAAGCAATTCCAAGAGATTATAAGAGTTGAAGTCGATGTATCTGCAAGCGTGTCACTTCTTTAGGCCGTGATCTGTAATACTGCAAGTAATAAACAGAAATTTGAGATCTTCGAAGTATTTTCAAAGTTCTTTAGGTCATCTCAAATTGAATTTCAGAGATGTAGAATGACCGGGAGCTGGCATAAAGGATCCGACATGTTCAAGGTAGATTTCGAAGGTCACAAGGTCAAAATTCATGCAATGTCATATTTCATATGTTTTCGAGGTTGAAGATGGTAGCAATGTCATAAGCGCAAAAGATGAAAGAGTGCGAAATAGTATTATTGATGGTCAAAATACTGTATCGAGATCTCCTGGTTGTTCAGGAGGGTTGGAGGCAAAATGAGTTTAATGCGAAGTCGAAACCATTGAGCCCCCTTTAGTGAAATGAGTGATAGGAAAGAGTGGAGGTTCAACAATGAAATGATCTAGAAACCCCTTGCAGTGGGCTCCAAAATGATGATGCTTGATTTGGAAACCTAGCAAAAACCTGTTAAAAGGCTTATGAAGTATAACTCAGGCTAGAGGAAAGATGCGAGTTGGTACTAAATATCACTGCTAATACCAGAACATTGTTTTTAGTGATGCGAAATAGTAAAGGATGTGACGAATAGTCTTTTTAAAGCATACGAAGATGTTTGAAATTAGTCCGAAGACATGTGAAGTAGTTCAAAATAGATTCGAATGGGTTCAAAGTTGTTCGGGTGAGTTCGAGGAGGTTCAAAGGTGTTCGACTAGTGTCGAGATATGTTTGACAAACGAATATAGCAATTACGAAGTGGGTTTTGAGTGGCAATAGGCAATGATGAGTTGAGAACAAATATGAAAGTTTGAGGGAGTTCACGATATTTTGCAGAATTTCAGAGATACAATGCGAGGTAAGACTCAAGAGAACTGCTCTTAAATCTGACTATAGTGGAGAGGGTAACTGATTCTCTGTTTCCTGTTGTTATTCCCTCTTCTAACTAACTAATACAAGTCTATATACAAAATGAAGAGATAGTACTAAAAAGGAAATATAAATAAGAACATGTGTAAAACATGAGGCAAATATATCAAACAATGAGGACTTGTAGATTATGAAACAAATGAAAAATAATAAATGATGAAATGTATAGTGTTCCCATATAGTAAAAGTACTTATCCTGTGCTTCAATATATCAATGAAACACAAAAATGCACTTATCACATTCTAAGTCTCTTGTAATCTCTCCTTGTGTCCAGTAGTGCTTGATATGGTTTGTTCCAGATGTGCAGCATGTATCAAAAGTGTTTCAAGACAACTACAATATGGTGGCCGATGTCATTTGAAATGCTGCAAAGTCGTTTGAAGTGTCACAAAATAGTTCAAAAGCATTCAAAATTGTCCAAAATAGTGTGAAATAGTTCAAAAATGATTTGACATCAATTTCGTGGCATTTGTAGTGATTCAGAGTGTGTGTCGTAATGTCTCGATATAAGTGGGAATGTTCTCCAGACCTTAAAGTGCATAGTGGACCTATCAGCATGGGCAATGGATTCAGTTGGCCTGCCATTACAGGGTCACCTTCAGATGTGTCATATTGATCTTCTGCTGGAGCTGGGGTTGAATATCATGGTATCACTGGCATGCTCCCATCTTTGAGGTATACCCCACTGCCAAACATTCTGGGGCAGAGCTTCAACATGAGACTGCAGTTTCCATAAAAGCTCGATTCCAATTGGGCAACCAGCTGGGACCAGCAGCGTTGGTAGGTCACCATGAGAGTTTTCCCCCAAGGAGGCAGGACTGGAAAAGGACTTGATGCTGGTGAATGCATATGGGTGCAGAGGTTTAGGAGCTCCAACTATTGGTGGTACACGAGGAGCTCGAGGATGAAAGAAATTGAATGCATTTTGCTTTGTCTTTTCAATGGCGTCTTCAACTTTCTTCTTCTTCTTGTTGACTGCACACTGAGCACTACCCTTATGTCGCTTGTAATAATTTTGTATTCCAACCTTTCTGACTGTGACTTGGGTTTCACAATCAGGACAGAGTACACAACCATTTTTGACAGTCAGTTCTGGTTCCTTTCCAACACACAATGAATTTATTATCTTGTGGTGACAAAGTTGATCTTACCCCAGTCTGATTTTGCATTATTGATGTGCCACTCACTTGTTTTTGACTTGCTGGTACCTTTTCTTTCAATGGGGGGACAATTGTGCCTTTCAATTTTCCATTGAACCAACTCCCCAGGTACATGATCATGTGATATTCCTGAAAATTTTTAATGGACCAGTGGCTGGAATAACTAACCCGCCCTATATGGTGGATTAAACACATGACATACCTTTGTAATAGAGCCCCTAAATAAAAAGAAGAGACCCTCCTCCTCTCCTTATCAATGGAGAATGCTTACTACAGGCTGGATCAGCATCAACACTCATTCAATTGGCAGTTGAGCAGTGGATTGATTTCACTATTGTTTTTATACAAATGCAGTGCATCATACTTCCTACCAAGATTGATGTATCACAATCCCTGACTGATCTGCACCAGGATTCAATTATGAGACAAGGTCCATTGACTTAGTAAAGCACCTCATGCTTCTGACACGCAAGCTGTTGAATGGGAAAGAGAAGCTCTCACATCTCATATGGTAACATACATTCTACATGATGGAGAACTTGCTAATGTGGAGATTGACCTCAGGAAGAACCAGGCAAGTCGACTGCTGCATCAGTTGCAGGAGCTTGTTGCTGACAAATAATTTCAATATTCACACATCATCTGAGCGGCGCCAAGAAAGGGAGTTTGCACCCGAGCATGAGCCATTGTCCAGGATGTGGTTAACAAAATTGCCTTGCATGCCTGAATGTATAACCATTGCCAAAGCTGACTGGTGGCACTAGATTGTGGCTGAAACATCAAGTATGTTTCAGCGGTTAACAAAGGATGACCTCAATGCTAGCACAGCGATTCTGAAGCCAAATGCACCAGGCTCCACTAATCTTCACCTGTTCTGGATTTGGCATAATGCCCACAATTGAACTGGTGTCATTGCTGAACAGCACAGCAATGCCGATGCCACTCAATTCTGGGAATGTAAATGTATTTTATGACCATCTGTATTCATTACACTAACAGTTTTATTAGTCAGGAGAGTACACTGGCTTCGATCACAGGCTCAGAGAAATAGATGGAGGGTGGAATTTCTACTGGTCACATATGACATGCAGTGGACTGTGTGATATTTCATCTATCACAGCCAATGGTGGCAGTCAGCCTCACTGTCTGAGAATACCCTTCTTGGCCTGCTAGCCTATGTTAATTGCCAGCAGGCTTTCTGGCAAGAATTAGCATTGAGGGCTGACAATGCATTTAGATCAGCAAATGCTGATTATATCTCCCTATATGACCAAAATGTCCTGTATTATGTAAACACAATTATCTTGATCACAATCTACCATCTTGCAAGGGCAAGGGCAAAAGCATTAGGATCAGCAACAGTGGAATCAGCAACAGTGGAATCAGCAATGGGGGAATCGACAATGGGGGGATCAGTAACAGGGGAATCAGCAACAGTGGGATTGGCAACAGTGGGATTGGCAATGGGGGCCAAATATTGCCAAATAAATAATCTCTCATTGATAGATCTCTGATCACTGATTAAACACGATAGCATTATTATCTCTCTTGCTACATCCATCCCTCTACAAGAGCAATCAGAAAGAAAGCCAGGCAGATATTCCTGATGGCTATGTCCCTATCTGAAGTGACAATGGGCAGCACTACCTTGTGCCCCATTTTATGATTCCAGCTACCCACCAGGCAATAGAGGCCTATTAAAAGAAAGTAGAATTCAAACTGCATATGGCACATGGGGGAGTAAGATTTCCTTCAGTTCAGTGTCATTGCTGGTGGCCAATGCCATGCCTTTGGCAGATGCCATGTCTCTGGCAGATGCCACATTTGCTTTGCGATGCTCTATCATCTCACTAATCATCATTTTGCAGTCTGAAAACATGACCAATCAACTGTACTATCTGTTGGCCCAAAACCAGCTCATGCTACCAGCTGATCCAGTAAGTGTCATGGTCCTCATTTGTGTGACTATAGTTGATCCTATTGCAGACATTGACAGACAGGGAGCTGTTGAACTGTCATGCTGAAGTGAAAGCTGCAAAACCAGCTCAGCACATCATATAAGGATGCCAGTCATTGTCTCTACATGGCCAAGGTCGAAAAGCTGGAACAGCAGGATGTCACCTTGAAGACATATGCAACCTTGAAGGAAAGGATGGAGTTTAATCTGGAATCATTCAAAACACAGGTTCTCAGAGATTCCAATCAGACCATTGTCCCATGAGCATGACAATGATGCCATGGCTGATCCTCCTGCCGATTCTCACTGATGTGATGCCAAGGTGATGACATTCCTATTGTATCTACATTGAACATTGCTTTGTGTGCTGTATCTAATGATTAAATATTGCCAGTACCCATTTCTGTCTTATTTGCCAATGCTGGAATGCTCAATGCTGACCCCAGCCCTGATGTTTGCTGATGCTAATGCACTTTTTGTGCTAATGCCCTGTTCAAGGCTGATACCTATTCTGATGCCCAATGCTGCCAATGTCAATGCCATTGACCAATGCCGATTATTGGAGCAGACTACATACGCTGCACAGAGGAAGAGACGACACATTCCTTATAACCTACCTGGGGTTTAGTTAGTCTTAGAGCTAAGGTTTAGCAGAGGTAAGAACACTGTATATCTTCTACAGTACAGGTTCTCCTTATATACATAATAGTAAGGATGTCACATGACTCAGGAATGTGTTTACCACATGTATGCGCAGTAAGCGCAGTAACATGTGTGTGCTGCATGCATTGCCTCATGTATGCAGCATGTATCAGGATTTAATTTCAACACCCCCCCTCAAACTGTACAGTGCTCTAAGCAGCTAAGTTTGAATCTTGAAAGTAATTCCAAGAGAGTCTCTAAATTTCCTGAATAAGACAGTGCCAAGGTTCTTTGTGAACATGTCAGCTGGATTATCATTTCCAGGAATGAAAACGACCGTGACTTTGTCATTTTCTATGCATTTGCGGGTATAGTGGTAGTGAATGTCTATATGTTTGGTCCTTCTTTCCTGAACTGGATTTGATCTGATAAAGATGGATCCCTTATTATCAGTGCAGATTGGTATGTGCTTCAGTACATATCCAAGTTCCTGGAATAAGGACTCTATCCACACTATCTGTCAACAAGTGTCAGAGAGAGCCATATATTCGGCTTCTGTGGATGACAGTGCTACAGTTTTTTTGTAAACGGGACTGCCAGCACACAATGCCACTTGCTAGAGTAGCAAAGTAACCCATTGTAGATCAGCATTTGGCAGTGTCAGCTGCCCAATCAGAATCTGTGAAGGCCTGTAGCCCCTCAGACTTCTCACCATCGTAGACAATGTTATATTTCTGGGTTCCCACCAGATAGCGCATGATGTACATCGCTTTGTCTAGATATTCTTGGCTAGGATTAGCCAAGAATTGCGACATCTTGATTACTGCATAAGCGATGTCAGGTCGCGTTCCAAGCATCAGATACAATAAAGATCCAATCACAGACTGATATTTTGATCTAAGCACCGTGTTGGACATTGCTGTGTTTTCTGATGGTCTGTAACCAGTCAGGAGTGGAGTGGGGGTTGCTTTGGTATTTGTCATCTCGAATCTCTCAAGCACTTTGGCGAGATATTCAGTTTGATCACATTTGACTTTGCTTGCAGTCTGAGTGACGTGCATGCCTAAGAATTCCATGACTTTTTCAGTACTATGGCACTCCCAATGCTTTAGACAAGCATTTTTCTTTTCATCCACAAGTTTCTTGTTCTTCTCCATGAACAAGCCATCATCAACATAGACGAGTGCAATAACAATGCTGCCTGTCTTAGGATCCTTGTGTATGAAAATGCCAGCATTGGAGCTGGTGTGCATGAACCCAATGGTGTGCATAAATGCCTCTAGCTCTTTCCACGATGCAAGTGAGGCTTGTTTAAGGCCATACAATGCTCGGCGTAAGCACAATACTTTGCGCTCTTTTCCCTCGAGTCTGAAACCCTCGGGTTGATCCATATAGATCTCCTCATCTAGTTTGCCATATAAAAATGTGGTTTTTACATCTAGGCTGGTCATATACATGCCCTCTAGAGATGCAAGTGCAAACATGAGGTGTACAGTCTCGTAGCGGACTACCGGTGAGAAAATCTCATCAAAGTCAATGCCTTCGACTTGTGAAAAGCCTTTGGCCATGAGTCTGGCTCATTTTCTTCCATCTGATTTTACAGAGAAAACCCATCTATTTTTGATCATTTTTTGATCATGTGGAAGATCGACAATGTCATAGACTTGTTGCTTATGAAGAGCCTCTAATTCTTCATGACAAGCTTGTTTCCACTCACGTTGCTGCTGCCATGGTAGGCGCACAATATTGTGAAATTCGTTTGGAACTTGGCTTATTTCGCTTGATGGTTTGACTGCTTTTGACAACAGCCAGCAAATAAGCTTATCTCCTCCTTCCTTAATTATCTTTTTAATATAACCTGCTTTGTCCAGTTCCCCCATTGGGTGATCATGTTCTTGATCATTGGAATCGGGCACACTCTCGTGGGGTGCCGAACTCGGTCCAGCAACCGGTTCTTTCTGTTGAGATTGTGGTCATGTTCGGTTATGATCCGAATCTTGACCTACAGATCTCTTCCAATATTGATCACATGCAATGTCTCTCTCTATGTCAGAGGGGAGTCGCTTCTCTCCATAGGTATTGCCAGGACGGTTTGGGATGTTCCTCTGTCTGCCTGATCGATGGGGCAATTGCTGCCATTCCTGTTGATCATCATGTCTTGGATGAAAGTCCTCAGTGGTTACTGGAGGTGGCAGAGGAGGAGCATCTGTCACATCGTCATGCACCTTTTGCTCACTTGGTACATCATCATCATCATTTTCTGATGATGAAGGAAGGGGCAGATCTTGTGGTGGTATAGAATCATCGCCATCCATTCTAGATGAGTGGTCATCATCTTCTGGTTCTGGAGGTGGAAAATCACCAAAATCCATATTGGCAGGAGTTTTAGCTCTGGGACAGCATGGGAACAACATTTCATCAAATAGTGCCATAGCACCAATGAATATTGCACCACTAGGTCGCATGAAATGGTATGCTTTAATGCCATTTTCTAATCCAAGGTACGTCATCAACTCTGATCGAGGAGCCAATGTGTTTGCATGCTTCTCCATGGGTAGGTAGACGTAAGCACCACAACCAAAAACCTTCAGATCATTTAGATCTGGGCAGACTTTTGTCAGGTCCTCAACCGGTGTCAGCCATTTCAGGCACCTTATTGGGGTTCGGTTGTATAGGTGTGTTGCATGTTCAATGCAAAATTCCCACCATGATTGTGGTAGACATGTGGTAAATCGCAGGGTTTGTGACTTTTCCATTATTGTCCTTATGGCATGCTCTGTGCACCCATTCTGTTGGTGAATGTAGGGTGCAGACATCTCTATTTTGATGCCAAAGTCCTTGAGCACATTTTGTAGCTCACGATCTTTGAACTCCCCCCCTGGATCAACACACCAGCACTTGATTGTAGTGCCATACTGTGTCGAAGCCACTGCCCGAAATTGTCTGATGGCCACAGCAGCATCAGATTTCTTTTTAAGGCATTGGACCCAGATATGTGACATTTTGTCATCCAGAAATACAATAAAGTATTTATGTTTATGGTACGATAGTACTGGGAGTTCCTTCAGATCAGAATGTATTAATTCAAAGGGTCTTTCTGCATGTGAATTTGATTCAGGAAAAGATTTTGAGGTCATTTTCCCTTCAGCACACCCTGGACATATAATTTTGTCTTTAGAAATAATTAAATTCCTTGGGAATTTTATGGTGCTATTAGACATCTTCCCTAGCACTTCTTTGGATGGGTGTCCAAGTCGCCTATGCCAAGTCGAGTAGTCTGCAATGTACATTGTCGCGACATTGATTCCCTTGGTGCTCAATATATGAGTCCGATGATGTGTTCAGTTGGTACTCAGTGCAGAGTCTCAACAGAAGTGGTGAACACTTAACCTACAACTGCAGGCATGCTCGGGGTGAGGGGGGAGTTCGCTTAGAGGGCCTCGGATCGTCCTTCAGGGCATGGAGACTATAGAGAGGCTGGGACAGTGCTTTTCAATGTGCGCACTAGTAGTGTACGCAAAAGGGGAGATATGCGCAGTGGCGGAAAAGTGAGCAACGCAAAGAGGCAAAAATGCACAACGGGAGCACAAAAGTGTGCAACGATGGAGATGATGAAGGCGGGAGGTGTAACAGGACAAAGACAACACTGGGATGTACTGTGAAGGTGGTGCACCGGTTGGGGGTGCGAACGGAGTGAAAGCGCAAGGGGCAGAAAAAGGCGCAAACGGTGCGCAAAATGCGGCTATGCAAATCAGTGCACACATGGTGCGCAAATGTGGCTATATGAAGGGTGCACTATGATAGTGCACAGACAAGGATGAAGGATGCAACGCAAGGGACACAACGCAACAATACGATGAGGGGACACAAACGATAATGCAAATGCAGCTATACAAAGGGCACACTACAAAGGCACACAGACTGGATGCTGGTGCACAGACTATGTGCGATGCTGACTGAGCTATGAACTATGAGGGGGGGAAAGATCCTCTGGATTCTCTATCTGTCCGCTACTATGTACAAATGGCTTATGTGATAAAATGGTGAAATAAAGTATAAAAATAGAAAGCGCCATGCGCTACCCACAAGCGCATCCATTCACCCATCTAAACCTGACCGCACTATGCCGCTGCCTCAGCCAATAAGCTTTTGTGCACCTATAGCTCAATATCCAACTGTTCCGGTGCAATGCGCTATTATTGGTGTGCACTAAGTCTCGTGCACTCTTCCCAATTAATCCGCTTCGGTGTTGTGTGTCGTGTGCTGTGCCTTAGTAATAATGATGTGATTGACCTGTGCCGGTTACCAGACAAGGCGATGCTGATTGGAAATGCAGAAGAACAATAAGGAGATGCTGTGCAAGGCCAAATACTGCCAAAGCGCCTGGATTATGTGAAAGCGCCCAAGTGCACACAGTCCAATGCCAAATAGGCACAAAGCAGCCCAGTTATGTAAGAATGCGCAGTTCGCTCGTGCCGGAATCGTGGTGTGCCTCAAGTAAATGTGCCAGTAAGATGGGAGCTGCGATGCGCAGTGCACTGGTGCGGTGGATTGTTGTGTGTGATAGAGATTGTGCAAAGAGTGCGCAGCAGGGAATGTGTGTTGCAGGTAAAGTGTAAAAGGAGTGCGCAAAGGCACATCGAGCACGCAATAAATGTAGAAGGCAGATAAGGAGCATGGGGGGGCGCACGGAGGTGGCTTGAAGCGCAACGAGGCACATTTAGGGTGCACAATGATTGGCGGCTATGGAGAACCAAAAGCGCAGTAGAAATGCAAAAGGTGCACAAAGGTGCACCTAAAAGGTCAAAGGCGCGCTGCGCAAAGTGTGCGGAAGCCATCTAGGAGGTTCACACAATTGCAAAAAATGCCATAGTATGCGCACGGGGCGATAGGGAGCCGTATCACCGAGCCCAATAAATAGTGTCACATTTCATAAGAGGGACGCAATCCATAATTGGGTTTCCTTGCTTGAAAAATGGAATGTGTGCGGAGGAACCATGCACATCACTTCCGTCTTGCAAGAAGATGCCCATTGACAGTAATCGAGCATTACAGTTGGGTATGTAGTAGACGGGGTATAATCGCATTTCACACGTCTCTGACTTCCCATGACATACTACCTGATGTCTAATGAAGACTGCTCCTTTCCCTACTATATGAGTAGTACCCATGGCTGTTTGAACCAGGGTAGAGTCCTTCTCAGTAAAGGTTCGTAAGAAGCAAAATCTTTCATTTCACCAGTGAAGTGTTTTGATGCACCTGAATCCATGATCCAGTCAGCACCTTTCTTACAATTTCCATTTGCACACATAACACATATATTAAGATGTAAATTGTTCTATGATACATTTAGTAGCGGTAAAATTTCACATGAAAAGTTCGCTGTGATCAGTGGAATGTTAATTCTTGTGCTTGTGGCAGGGAAAAGGACTGACCTTTCATCATATGTACCTGTTTCAAGTGGTTCATCGACGAGCATTTCGTCGATGGCTTTCCATACTTCCTCATCAGAAACTGCAGGTTCTGATCCAAGGGAGACGCTATCATCTTCTACCTCTACGATTCTTGGTTCTGGTTCAATCCTCCTCCTCTTACCTTCTCGCACTGTTAGGTGCTCTTCCAGCGGTCGCAGATTTTTTGCACTGCATGGGAGATTCATTTGCTCGAGGGTGTCTCGAGCCTGCTGATATTCGGTATAAACCAAATGAGAGATAGAGGCTGTGCCCATGTATGCCTGTGCAGGCAATCAGCAGCAAGAATCCCTTGTGGGAGTATGTTTATGCTTCTCGATGTGCTGGATGAGCAGCATCAGCGGTATGATGGTGCCATTACCATTTATAGTAGTAAAGGCTTTTGAGGCGAGGTGGGTATGTTTCTCTTTAGGCTTTTCCTCTTTAGTCTTTTTGTCCCCACGTCGTCCATGCTTTCGGGACGAATCTCCATTGTTGCCCTGAGATTGCCATTTGGGGTTTCCCCCTTTGCGCTTGACAGCGGAAAGCTTGGTGGCCTGAGGCAGGCTGATGGGCTTTCCAACTGCTGTGTGCCATGAGGCCTCAGCGACAATGGAGTCCTTGACATGTTTAAACATCAAGGCTCTAGTAGCGGTCATGTTAAGGACTGTGGCAGATAGAGAATCATACTCGCGCAGCATCGCAGCAAGTAGAATCATTGCCTGTACTAATTCGGGGATGGTGACATTGGCAGCCATAAGGCGCTCAAATTTATCAGCCATTTTGGCAATCTCTGGTGCAGGATTTGCAGCCGGAATTTTGATTGCGATTGCAGACCTAAAGTCTGCAAAGACTTGGGAGGGGCCATCGACACCATAGTCAGTGCAGATGAGATCCCACACCTCCTCAGCAGTGTCCTTGGTGTTGGCACACTGCCGAATAGAGGGGGCCAGGCAGAGCACTAGGCTATCAATAGCCTGGTCATTCTTATTGTTCCAGGTCTGGAGCTTGGCATTAGCTTCCGCTACTAGTGCAGCATTTGTCACTGTCAAAGGAGGCGCCAGGGGTGGTTTTAGTTCCATCCTGCTAGTTATTTGCCATAGGCCCTGAGACCTGAGCCACGCCTTCATTGAGTCGGCCCATTGAATGTAGTTAGAGCCATCGAAAGTTTGTACGAGTTTTTCAAGAGTTGAAGACATGATGTTATAGTGGCAGCTGGTAAAAGTGCTCAATCAGTCCTCTATTCAAGAAAACACATTCCATAATCTCAGGCAAAAACACTCCTTCAGAGTGGTTAACCCTAGTCAACCTGGGTTTTTAAATGCAGCTCGCAGGGAGCGCAATGCAGCTCACGAAGAGCACAAGGTTACAATTTGGAGACAATGAAGTCAACATCGTTCGCAGCCAGTTAAGGCATGTTCGTGACATGCCCAGCAGGGCCCATAACCTATTGGAGCAGACTACATACGCTGCACAGAGGAAGAGACAACACGTTCCTTATAACCTACCTGGGGTTTAGTTAGTCTTAGAGCTAGGGTTTAGCAGAGGTAAGAACACTGTATATCTTCTACAGTACAGGTTCTCCTTATATACATAATAGTAAGGATGTCACATGACTCAGGAATGTGTTTACCACATGTATGCGCAGTAAGCACAGTAACATGTGTGTGCTGCATGCATTGCCTCATGTATGCAGCATGCATGGGAATTTAATTTCAACACTGATGCCTGTGTTGGCCAATCAATTCATTGGTTAAGATGTCTGTACAACAACTTACCTGTTGTATTGATGAAATAGTGCAATCCCAGGTGCCTAATGCCAATGCCACTGCAGCCCTATTGGGTTGCTGACTGGCATGCCAACCCAATTTTGCAGGTGTGCACACTGCAATAAATGAATTATTGCATAAACATGGCTTTTACTGAATTTATCATACACCAATTTGCATGCAGAATCCATGCAGACTACACATGAATTACTACATAAATGAGATTGATTTCCAATCGGCCATACCTGTAATGCCGATCTTGATCCCAATCCTGGTGAGGCTGCTGCTGCTGCCATTCCCATTCCCATTGCCACTGCCTAAAACTATTTCATAGGTTACTGATGTCTGTATTAAATGTATTACTCTTCAGTCTAGCAACCATTGCAATAGTGTATTCATTTGTTACTATAGTAGGTACACATATATATATTAGAGTGTTCAACAGTGTCCACTGAACCCATATCATTTGATACACTGTATATGTTCAATACACCATATCATTCAACACATTGTAGCTTACCTATGTGGCCCGCCATGGCAACTTAGTGGAATCTGTGCTCCGGGCGAGGTTATGCCCGGTCCCAAGGTTAGAACACGCAAACAGGATGCATTTTACATATGTAAAATCCAAACCATAGACCTACATACATGTATCTAGTTACTCTCCATTTTGCGTAGAATTTGGTTCTGGACCACAAGCAGGAGAGCATACATCATCTCAACACGCTTTCGAAGATAAATAAGGACCTTATCGAACCTCACAGTACATCCCAAAAGGACTCACAGGCATATCAATTCCTCGTTCTCTGGCCATCCGAACGACTGCGCCAAATATGACCTCGACTTCAATCGGCTGTCCTCGTTCTGCATCGAGAAGCATGCTAATTTTGTGGCTACTGTCGGGCTTAATGTGCTTCGTTCTGCTATTTTCTATACTGGCCTCAACAGTCGAGGACGGCAGACCAGAGGGTGAATCCGGAAATCCGAGAGCGCGACCTACACGCAAAGACGGGGTATCCGAATATATCAGGTTGAAGAATCACAGTAGATAATCATACCAAGCGTAACAAGCTCTTGCAGCATAGCTCTGATGGAGGGGATGGTATATGTAGCAATGCGATCCGCGGTCGTCGGCGATACATAAGGTGCGTATGAGACAGAGGGGTCAGGGGGAGGAGGTCGGAACAGGGCAGGGAGCGTGTAACTGATATCTTCTTCAGCATCACGTTGCCTCGGATAAAACTTGCTCACTGACCGTGTTAACGTTGAGAAAGAAGAGTATGCCACATTCAAGAAATTCTTCGTGAACTTCATCCTCTGGATTTCAGGAACGATAGTAACCTCACTCCCCCCGGCTTCCAGGATACTCCCGATATCTTCTAAAATCGCAGCCTCGCCTGGGCTATTTTGCTCTGTAGTGAAGTCATTGAATCGATACACTCCAAGGGCCACGCGATCCTTCAAAGTTCAATGTGGCTGAAGAATATGTCATACCAGCCTCACAATCACTCACAAAAGCATCATATTCTACGACACTCGGTTTGAGGAGATTTGTCCAGATCCAGACAGCCGTGCTGATGATAGACGGTTCTCCTTTACCTAGCTCTCTCAAAGAGTGGTAAAGGTCGACTTCAACGTTGAGCCCGTTCTGAAGGATCACGTAGGACGGCTGAGGGTGTGTATCCGCATATGGCGCAGATAATAAGGGATTTAGCAACTTTGGAGTCGTCAGTCGTTCGGGGATAGCCTTTGTCGCCACAAATACATAGGAATAAGGTCGATCAGCTGCTTCAGCAACTGAGCTCACCACTGGAAGTCATTCGCGAATATGTTAGACTGACAATATTTTGGGCAAGAGGTTATAGATGTGCTCACGCACACCGATAGGGTCGCCATCCGGTGATCTCTCCGTATTTCTTGCTCTTAAAATGAGCCCCATTTGCTTTAACGCGCATGTATGAGTGCCGTAATATTTATTAGTAAAAAGCGCCTCACTGTTGACTGCATTATAATTACTTCGAGCCACGGCAGTGACGCGTGCAAGTCCACTTCTCTGCAAGATCAGGGAATCTACATTCCAATAGGAGGAACAAAATACATCATATGTGAGTGGCAAGTACAGGTAAACGCACAGATTGCGCCTACGGCGCCAAACCCAACAAGAAGGACGTCTTTCACGGTGGTGGCCATGAACTAGTACTTATAATGGTTGTATAATGGGGAAGACTCGGAATCGATCATCGATCAGTCACGTGATATTTGTTACACTATGGGCCTCCCAGTTTCAATAATAGTAGCAGCACGATCACACATGGTTAGCGGTAGCTTACATTCCAATTTCGAGACAAAAACGTTATACATCCGTCGCATAGTATACATGTCTCCAGCTGATAAAGAGACGAAGATACTGATTTGTTATTTCATTCCTTTCATGATTTACCAGCGTTCAGAGGACGTCCCTCAATGCTTTATCTTCTGCAAACGTGTTGTTGACCTATACAAAATAAAAATTAACAATTGTTGCATAACGACGTGAACGGATCACTGACTCGAACTAAAAACTCATCATCCGTCAAGACTCGTATGCCTGTGGCCGCGAGGGCTTTGGACACGTCCAGACAAGCGTAGTGTGCTTCGATGGTTTCCGCGGCCTTTGTGAATCCAGGAGTGTGATTTCCGCCGTCTTTGATTGTCGGGATTGCTGAAATGTTATGAGTAGCGAAATAGTAAGAGAGAACAAACTTACGTACCGAATCCAGGATGCAATGACGGAAGAACTAACCAAGCATGCAACAGATTTGTGATGGTTGATGTATTGAGGCGTTCAGACGATTGCATCACGTACCGTAAGTCACATTACCCTGTCGGAAAACCTTTATTAGTACCTTGGAGATAGCTAAATGACGATATAATTATTCACAAAGTCAGTTGATGCGCTCTTGATACCCCATACGTAATCTATATTTCCATATTTATTCAGAACTATATTGGCAACTTCCTCGCCTGCCAAATGGATGACTTTAGCATCTCACACTAGTATGATTCCAAGCAACGAGAAGTTACCAAGCGCCTTGTTTTGACGAAGATCCCAAGTGCCACGTTCATGGGAGAGCTTCAGCTTACAACCAGTAGCTTGAGTGGCAGCCCTAATTGTCGCGGTGAGAAAAGATCGAAAATCGACTAGGAAAGCTTACTCAAGGCATGGAATAACACGTTTGAAGGTAACCTGGAGTTCTGCAAGGGATGGCGCACGAACGTAACAGCTAGGTAAACTTTGCTTAATGCAAGCAATGACCTGAGATCATAAAACGAACATCATTTTAGAATAATCCGGGATAACTACCAAAATAGAACTCAAGCAGGCGTAAGAGCACGGAAAGGTCACATACTGTTTGGAGCCCAGTCTTTCCCTTCGATAATACCATGAACACGGTGCGTGGGATAGAGCTGCTGGCGTAGAGCTGAGATATTGTTATACGCAAGGACGGCGGCGTCCAGCGAGTTCGTACCCTCCCAAGGGGATAGCGCAGCATGTGCACTTCAGAACGCAGGAAGGGGGATAGACATCAGAGCTTACGAGTACTCGAATGAATGACGCTCTCTTACGTGTGACCGTGGTATTCTGCTGTTATGCGCTCGAGGGCAAGACAACTGCTGAGACTGACAGAGCCTATTGGGCCTGGAGCGGGATGGCACCTGATCAGATATCAGAGAATTATCCACAACAGCCAGATTGGAATGATCTACTTACATCAAACAAGCAGCCATACCCTCGTATGCGCCCTTGTCAAGTAATACCAATTTTCCAGACCCGCCCTCCTCCGCTAAAGTGATAAAGTAAGGACAACGCCGCCAAGATTCTAGTAAAAGGCTCAACTGACCTGGAGTACCCAATAACACAACTTTTCCAGCGATGTTAAACTGTTGGAGAGCTGCCTTAATTGCACATGCCACGGCCACGCCTGAACAAGCGTCAAATCACGACAGAATACGGTGGTCAGATTCAATAACACACCGCCGATTGCTATCAGATTATGGCCACATGCATGACCGATACCTGGCAACGCATCCATCTGATATCGGAACGAAATAAGTCAGAGCCGTAGAGCAACGATGTGGAAACCACCTCGGAGTTGACCCCAATTGTTCGGCCACCCTCTCCATGCGAGAATGTCGCGCGCCATGCAGTTTCAAGGTGGTAATGTTTCGTGACTTCAAAACCATGCTTGGATACAAAGTCTGTAAGGACGTCGTGGGCATGGCTAAGCACAGTAAGTGCTTATCGTGATGTACTGGCCTATAGCACGTACTATTCTACCCATCTGATCTCTGGGTGACCTGCAGGAAGAAAATTCGTGGGTGTTTAGAATACAGTTGGAACAAGAGCGTACTGTGTATCTCGAGACTCAGCTCTCTGAGCTCTTTGTCTAAACCCTTGATTGTGGCCTCAATGTGTTCCAATATATCCGGTCTGTAAAGCTCCGTAGCTCCAGGCCTCGCTGGCGTTGGTTTCGCAGTGTCATCAGAACTCCATACAGGGCCGTCATTCGCGGGGACGAAGCAGTCGCATTGGTGGGTTGGCATCTTGGAATATGGTTCGATAAGAGACAAACTCAAGTAGTCACACGAATTCAGCTTCAATGATATCGCGGATGTTAAATTTGACAAGCTTAGATTAGATCCAAAATACTGTCAGCAAGGCTTTTTTTTTGCAGTCCACCTACATCGTGTAATGAGACAGGGTATGAACGTGAAAGAAAGCTCCTGCATTCAATAGCTGCGCAAAGGCGACAATCTGCGAGCTTCAAAGCGGTATGTATTGCATGGCACGTGGCGGAGATGTAGCATCAGATAAGCAGATACACTTACGCTCAGAACTTGAAAGTATGACGACCAAGTCATCCGCCTTGATAGATGTCCAGGCTTTTATTGCAAGACAGCGCCTACTACTGGCAAGAGAACGCGAAGCCGAGATTGAGCGTAGCTCTTTGCTTCTTTCTAACTGTGGACCCAAACTTTTGGAACAAAAGGGCTTGTCACTCGGTGGACTAGGAATTGTCGGCGTGAGCATCGGTCTTGGCGGAAAGACGTATGCACTCCCTTCACACGCTGTCGTTACTACGCTGATATCTCTTAAGCGCAGGCTCGTAGAGCTAGAACGGCCTGCAGCATACCACTCCAGCTCAGCATTTCCTCCACACACGTTCAGGTATCCTTCATCTACGCAGAGCAATGCCATAGTATTAAGGTTAACATAACCTCTGCTTCAGGCCTGGAGATCTTGCCAGGATCGAAGCTAACGTTGCAACTAGTGGGTCTTCCAGAAAACCAAAGAAACCCGGGCCGGAGGAACTGAAGGGAGCACAACCAGAGGGAGTGGTCTATAAGGTCTGTTTGTCATTCTTGCTCCAGCAAATATATCAACCATTTCTCAGGTCTCGGATACCAGGATTGTCATTGCTATCGACTCATCTGACTCTACATCGGATGATCTTGACTTGCCAGAACGATGTCGGGTGCTTAAGCTGGCGAACAGTGTAACTTATGACAGGTACTTCTTATAGTGAATCTTTACTGTGGACGTGATCCGACAGTTTGAAGGATGGATAAAGTTCTTGATCATCTGGAAAAATCAGTCAACGGTGTGAAGGTTTGTCTGCTTTTCTAGTTGGTTTTTTTCAGATGGGTCATCCAATGTAGACCGCAGAAACGTCGTCGACCGAACTTACCCGCCTCGTTCAAGTACTGATAGGAATTGCCCGACCCTCAGAAAGGACACCTATACGCGACCTCAAGTTCTTCGACCACACTCTGAACGGTAGCCAAAAAGATGCGATCAGATTTTGCTTGGAGTCCCCAGAGGTGGCTTGTATCCATGGTCCCCCAGGTATGTGTTCCATCGATTAGTTGTATGCCCTACTTTTTATTTTAACGTTAGGAACGGGAAAGACGCACACCCTTATTGAGATTATCCGGCAGCTAGCCACTTCAACTCCAACCAACCCAAAACCTTTCCGTCTTCTGGTTTGCGGTGCTTCTAATCTATCAGTGGACAATATTCTAGAGCGATTGCTAGCTCTGCCGCCCAGCGAGAAAGGTGAACGGCTCAAAGTCACCAGAATCGGGCATCCTGCTCGAGTTATGGCTCATGAGGGTGTTCTTGAGTCTACATTAGAAGTGAAGGCAACTCGCACAGACCAGGTACGCGTTTTCGAGGTATCGATGCACTAGAAAACTGAGTATACAATGTGTAGGCTGCGCTTGCAAAAGATGTGAAAAATGAATTGGAGACCACGCTCAGAATCCTCTCGGGTAAGGGCAAGGGTGTCAAAGGGAAAGGTCTAAGGGGTGCTGAACGCAGAAAGCTATGGGATGAGGTTAAAGCTCTCAGGAAAGAGTGAGGCTGTTCATCGAAAATCATCGACAGGTGGTTGACTTCGATCCAGGTATCGACAACGTGAGGGAGGAGTAGTGAAGTCTGTTCTGTCGGATTCACAGGTTGTGTTGGCTACTTGTCATTCATCAGGCGGCAAGCAGCTGCGGTACCAGGACTTTGATGTAGTCATCATCGATGAAGCTACGCAAGCTCTTGAAGCAGTAAGCTGCTCTTCCTCGTTGCGTAAAATTTGAAGCTCAGATAAAGTCCTAACCGTTGAAGGCGTGCTGGATCCCGATATTCAAAGCAAAAAAATTGATTCTGGCTGGAGATCCCATGCAACTGCCGCCCACGATTCTTTCTCTGAACAGCGAGAAACTGAAGAATAAGAAACTCATTACCAAGTCAACGTCGAACAATATGCCCAAAGCCGAACCGAAGGCCGAAGAAAAGGTTTCAAACGTACAGGCCGACCGTGATCGTTCTTCTCTGAGCGAAGAATCTGCATCTGATACCGAATCATCTACCCCCGAATCATCTGAGGAGCTTGAAGAAGTTAAAGATGCGGCTTTTTCTATGCCTGTGACACCTGCTGTCAAGGAGCCCAAATCGCCGCATCCAATCTTACGGCCACCACGTACACTAGAGACTACCCTGTTCGACCGTCTAGAGAAAATGTACGGACCCAGCATCAAACGGATGCTCAACGTCCAGTATCGGTCTGTTGACTTTCCTCGTTGAACAATTCTCTCGTGCTAATATGACTTTTGACACAGGATGCATTCCCAAATCTGCGCCTTCCCCTCCAAGACACTCTACTCATCAAAGTTGAAATCGCATTCATCAGTGGAAGGGCATCTACTTCAGGATCTGCCCAATGCAAACGCAGCCTCAGAAGATGCCAAAGAAATACTAGGCACGCCTGTGGTATTTTTTGACACTGCAGGATGTGAGTACTTTGAGAGGCTGGACGGCGATACAGGCGAAGGAAGCCGGTGTAATGAGAATGAAGCGACTATTGTGAAAAATTGGATGGACAAATTGGTGCGTAGACGGGGTCGTGTACTGCCCATTCAATAATATTCCTATTCTGAGTGTGTCGATAGGTGGAGGTTGGGATTTCGCCGGATCAAATCGCTATCATAACCCCGTAAGATATCATCGTCTGTTCTTGGCACATGTTTGGGCTAACGGTGGACGTGTGTTCATAGATACCAAGCACAAGTAACCCTCCTCACAACGCTACTTCGTCCATTGTACGGAACCAGCCTCGAGATTGGTACAGTGGATGGAATGCAAGGCCGAGAGAAGGAGGCGGTGGTCATTAGCTTAGTTCGAAGTAATGACAGTGTATGTTCTCTTTCACACTTCCTCTCTGCATCTTTTTTTTTTTTTTTGACTCTTGGTCCACGATGTTTAGCGCGAAGTAGGGTTCCTGAAGGAAAGGAGGCGTCTCAATGGTAGACTTTCCTTAGACCGATTTAATGTACAATCTAATAATCACCTTTCTAGTGGCGATGACCCGAGCTAAACGTCATCTTGTACGTTCATGTTGTCCTTCAATTTTTGTTAGCATCATTCCAAACTCACGCTGGGCATACAGTGCGTCGTCGGAGATTCGTCGACTGTTTGTCATGGCGGAAGATATTTGAAGAAATGGTTATCATGGCTGGAAGCAAATGCGGATGTTCGATATGCCGGTCTGGAGTAAAGCAGGTGAACAGTTGTAAGTAGTTTGGGATGGCCATACCAAAATAGAAGAATAAGCAATGACCCAGATCTTGAACAATTTCAAGTTTGACTGTACATATTCCATGACAACCAAGGAATCTTCCAGGACCGCTATGCCAGGCATTCGAGCCATCCAGAAACAGGCGTCCAGACGGAATAGTTAAACTATGCACATAGGCTATGATGAATTACGACGAGGTTGTACATCCCATGCTACTTACTAGGATACCTATCCTGTTCGAACAAGCATCCGAGTCAAGAGTCCAGGAAGGGTACTCGAATAAACTTATGTAAAAAACAAAAAAAAAAAAAAACAAAAAAAAAAAGCGGATGCACCTAATACTCATCCACATCCGAAAGAGAAGCATACTCCGACATCGACTGATCATCTTCATACTCCTGCACCACATCCCGCATCGCAAACCTCATAATTGGTGTCGTGGGTACAAGTTTAGGCCCCACCACCTCCATCGCCTCTTCATACACATCTCTCTGACCACCACCACCCACAATATTAATACTCGCACTCGCATACGCAGGAACAACATCCCTCTGCCCACTGGAAAACTCATGCTCCGACACCGGGACCATCCCCTCATCCGACGAAGGCTGCGGCACAAGCTCCACCATCGTACCACTGCTCCCCTGCGCATGCACCGCAAGCGGGCTGGAACCAACCCTCGTAGTGCTAGGCAGCGTTAAAGACTCCGGGAGAGGAGGTACAGGCACAGGCTGCCCAGCAAAACTCGCACCAGTGAACGTGACACCACTACGTACCCTCGGCGTCGGAGGCGCATCAACGTTCTCCCGCGATACAGTCTCCGTCCATCGTAGATCCAGCACGCGCCCCTTCACCATCCCATCAACTGCTCGCACACCGAGCTCGCGACACAATAGGAAGTATGGGAGGTACTGTGCGTCGGGCTGTGTTAGTCTACTCATGACCTTGAGTAGCTGCATCGCGGTAAAATCGGCCGAGTAGTACCCAGCAACCATGGTGGTGGAGCGATCATCGGTACCCATTCCCATGCCGTTGCCAGAGACGGGGCTGGTTGAATTCGTGATGGGCGAGTAGATCTTGAACCCTGCGGGCCCGAGGCCTGGGTGTAAAGTCTCAGGGTTGCTGGTGTTGGCGGCGTGTGAGGTGTCAGCGGTTTCTTGAGCGGAAGCGGATTGGGAAGAATGAATGATGTGGAGATTGAGAAGTGCGTGGGCTTGTAAAAAGTGGGAGCATTGTTTCACTGTTGATCAGAATGTCAAATGTGCATGGGTGTTGTGTAAATGCGGAAGTAACGATTACCATCGATTTTGCCGTTGGAATTTACTGAAAGAGTTTCTTAGGAATCGCCTTACCATCCTTGAGAAACACTTACCGTAATCGGTGATATAATCTTGCCAATGTGCCAACTTTCCCCCAAACGCCTCATACAAACTCTCGAAATGTAGCCCTACCCTCAGTCGTTCCGGAACGCGAGGCAAAACGGACTCGTGGAAGAATGCCTTTGTCTCTAATTTAGAGCAGTCCCCAATAGTTATGATCTGTATTCAGCAAATGAGATGTCCATCTCAAACAATACCTAAACGACACAGATACCTTGCAATGCTGCATGACGTTAAACTGCCTGAGCCACGTCTGATAAAACGGATCACTGGTGGCGTGTATGATGTGACAGAGGCGGTCTTGCTTGGTCAACACAAGCATCGAGTCAAGGAGACATTTCATCGTTCCCGAAGACTGAATAAGTGCAGGCCTGAAATCCGGCACCATATTTTAGCCTTCATCAAGTGGGTGTACACCAGAAAAAGAGTACAAACAGTTTATGAGCTTCATCGAAAAAGATGACCTTGGGAACAAAACAACTCAGTGACCCATAAAATGAACAGGAGGCACACTAACCGGTATCTTCTTCAAAGGTTTCTCTTTCTCTTTCTCTTTCTCCGTCCTCGCATCCTCACCCTGCGCCTGTGCCTGCGAATTCCTCGCTGAAGATTGGGGCTGGTTCCTCTGCCTCTCCTTCCCCTTGGACGCTTTCTGGAACGGTCTCCATTTGACTCTCCAAGAATCAACGGTAGAACGACCGACGTGCGACTGGTGGTTAGGGTCAGCGGCAGGCGGCTCTTGGGACCGTCGGGATTTACTGTTTGGCTGGTGTACACGATCGTTGAGTGGTTGGAATTCCCAGTATGTCAGGAGAGAGCTCTGCGTGAGAGATTATTAGTTTCTTGCCGAAAATGAAGGATGCAACTATACCTGGAACAGTTCCATTAGTCTTGCAATGTCACTGGTCCTGACGCTACCAGCTTTCGAGTCCGAGGGGACCTCTTCTACTCTTCTTTGGACGTTGAGGCGGTCATGCTAAACCAACACCAGCTGTGAGCACAAGTATAGCGAACAAAGACATGTTATACCTTGAAACTCCAGGCTTCCTTCTTGAATTCCTCGTACCCTTCCATCGTGCTTGAAATTTCTTCGAAATAGAGCTCCATCTGCTGGCTTAGACTAAAATACAAACTGGAAAGGTCCGCAAAGCCCGCTATCCGTAGGTCAAAGTGCAAAACATGATACTGTTCGCGAGACAGAACCTCCCGCAGCAAAGCAGTCTAGGATGTTGTTAGAAAATAAAGAGTAAAAGTAAGACACGAATACCTTGCCGACAGAACTAGCGCCGAACAAGATGGTAAAAGAGGGTTCGCCTTCAAGAGTACGTTCAATGGCCAGAATTTCAGCCTTGCGGGGGAAGAACCCCGGGAGGCGAGAAAAAGGATGTTTGGGGCGAAGCTGTGACCTTTCCCGGTTCTCGGAGATTTCACGGCGAGCCTCATCTAACAGCCGTTTCGATTCTGTGAGAGAGCGAACGGTTCGCGCAGGCTAAGTGTGGAGACGATGAATTGTTGCAGCCGACCATGAGGAACAAGCATACATTTGTAAGAACATCGACTATCTCGCTCATGCCAAAGAGGTTCCTCTTGTTTATATCAGGAGGAAGGTAGTAGGAATTACGGTGACGAGGGATATTGGTCCGAAAGAGCCAATGCATGGAGGGAGGGGTGCGGCTGCGGGACGAGTCAAACTGGGAGCTCTTTCGTAGCCGCAGTCTCTCGGTGCTGGTGATAGAGTTCATGGGGTGCGAGATGGGCGTACATCGCGCGCCCTCCTCGCGTGTTCACGTCACGCTGCAGACGCGAGTGAGCTTGTTATGTAATGCCGTCACGGGACTCTTCATTTGTAACGTGACCTTTCATTTATAACGTGACCTTTTATTTGTAACGTGATCTTTTATTTGTAACGTGACTTTTCATTTGTAACGTGACTACCGAGGAGAGCCGGATCCACTACTAGACCATTCTCTCATCCTCGCATTCTCGTCCTCTTCATCCTCGTCCACCCACGGGTCTGAATCTTCCACCCTCCTTCGTTGCCTGGCTCGTCCACGCGGCACCATGGGAACATCGTCTTCCGAATCAGAAAGCTCAATGACTTCCCTAATCCTTGGTCCATCCCCCGAGATACTATCATCATCAATGAAACTGCTCTCATATCCAACCTCTTCCCCATCATCACTCGCTTCCTCGATCATCGCAATTCCCCCATCCTCTTCGTCTTCTGTTAAATCAGCAAACAATTGCATCCCGTGTATTCCGCCTACGTTCGGCACAGGCCCAAACACGGCCGATAGTCCATCAAACGCATGTGCCATGCCCATCTGCCTATACCGTTCCCGCTCTTCCCAAGGGATATTGTCTTCTTGAGCTTCGTCTTCACCAACCGATTCTTCATCCCACGAGTCAAACTCATCGCCATCCAACTCCCGCTGACCGTCGGCGAACATCCCCACAAGGTCTCGGAGAATACGTCTATTCCGGCGGCGGCCCATATCACTATCAGCGTCATCACCGCTCAAGTCAACGTCATCGCCATCATCCTCTACCCGGTGTCCAGGATATAATCTTTCGCAACCAGTGCATACCCCGTCCCAAATCTCATTCATGCATTCTATGCATCGGTATATCCCTCCATCTTCGGCGTCATACATCCCCATGGACTCGAGCCCACCACCACCGGCCTGTTCCTCAAGGCTGGGCAACATGAACGGCATGCGAGTATGGCGTCGAACAGGACGAAATATATTGCGCCACGGGTCCGGAGTGCCATCAACAGCTTGTGTGGGCGCATCGTCCAAAGTCATCTCGGACGGCGACACGGGTAAATCCACCAACGCACTTCTTACCAACCCTCCCACCATGCCTTTGACTGTCCAAACTTCGACCGGTCTCTCAGAAACCAAACTCCGGCAGATGGGACACGTCTTTCTCTTGTGTATATGACTTCGGGCATACATTCCACCATGAGGTTCATCCGTGGATGCGGTGAACCATCGAACCAGACAACCGTGACAGACGACGTGACCACAGGGAGCAAGTGCGAAAGGCTTGTGCAAGAGGTCGAGACAAATCTGGCACGTCAACGATTGATGTATTTGGGAAAGGTGTGCTTGATGTTTTTGGAGAAGCTGATATCTATATTATACAATCCGAGTAAACTCGAAGAAAAAAAAAAAACATACCGCAGTTGTAGTCTCTATTTCTTTAGTCAGTCGCGCAATTTCAGTCTGGGGAGATGGCAACATTGCTGGGGAATCAGATGTCTTCGGAGGTTGAGAATCCCCATGCGACTCCTTCGCTTTCCCTTTTCCTTTGTCCGCAGGAGGCTAAATATAGCAAATTGTTAGCATTCACGATGCCTTGGCTACCGTAACATGACTCACAACGTCAGGAACCACGCCTTCCACGACTCTCACCTCAGGCTCGGTAGCTTGAGAGTCAGGATGAAAACTCGACTGCGCATCAAGGAATGAGCTTGGCTTCTGCTGCGAAGCTGGGGCACTCCTCGACTTCGACCTGGGCTTCACCGGCGTCATGGTTGTTATAGATTGCTTTCTCCTTCTCTTCCTAGCACGACTCTTTTTAGTCTTATCCTTCGCGGCTGTGTTCTCCTCGTCTTGTTTGAGTTTCTTGCCACTGTTGTAGTTGTCGGAGTCGGGATCCGAGATAGACCTCTTCTTCGTGTTTGTCTGCTGCTGTTGTAAAACGATTCCTGTGCTTGAGCCAGGCGTCGCTTGACGCGCTGGCATTATCGACGTGGTGGTGAGACGTGAAAGGATAAAAGAGAGTGCAACATTGCTAATGACCTACAAAGTATGTCAAATAGCGTCAAATAGTCTGGGAAACGACATGATGACGGCAACTTGCCTCAAGGTAGTCATTATGAGGCTTGAGGCTGTAAGGCGTGTCCTTTTAGCTCCTGCATGACCCGCCTGCTAAAATTCCAAGCTTCATTGGACTGTTAATAACTAAAACTTGAAATCTTGCAGAAATATTAATATCCCACATATGCCATGGGATCTAGGTTATCATCGCAATGGAGTGCCAAGTGTGACTGTTGTAAACTCCATGAGATGTATCGTATGTAATAGCTTCATTCCCGTGTAATTACTCATGGCTTCAACTTCCATAGGCACTGACCAATCCCATGAGCCCAAGTATCAATTTCTCTGAAACTTTCTGAATATGATGAGGAACGAGTCTTGAGATACTTATGGATGAGAAAAGCCAGCCTCGTGATATTTGACGCGTCTTAAAATTACAATCTCCGTCTCGACGTATATTTGTCTGCGCGTGCGTTTCAGCTGATCTCCTGCAGGTATCCCTTAGCAAGAACCGTCATGGTCAAAATGATATGAGATACCTTGAACTTGGATGTCGCATCCTCAAGGCACAGGCAGTCAAGCAGTTCAAGGTCAAGCTTGTCATGATGTTCCTGACGTGAGTTCAATGCCTGTTCCTAATCCCTCGTCAGAATCTCAGAATCTAGCATAGGATATACTCATGCAGTTCCTCGCCAAGTTTCAGAAGAATCCAAAATGATTTTCAAAAAATTCCCTGCCAGTATAGCACCTCTTCACGCCTTTATTCTTCACAAGTCGGCATCTGCTTCCTATAAGGGTCTAACCATGGTCGCTTCCACATCATAGACGGCCCTGCAGTTGCAGTCTTCACAATGCAAGAATCTGATGCAACCACCGTTTCTTCCCAAACGCTTATTGAAGATATCCTCTGTCATGTGGTATACCTGAAGTGCTTGCCATAAGTCAGGTGTGTCTCTTCTTTTTCCAATTACATAAATCCAGTCCAGACGTGTAAGCAGTTACACGTCATCGGCCTAGCGAAGAGAACAGTGTATGGACCTGAATTATGGTCATCCTCGTCACCCACCCTTCTCCGTCGGGGAAGTTGTTGATGTCGGTCCTCGTGGTACTACCGTGAATACTCCATATGACATAGCCAAGCTACTTGATGGAGGCCGATAATATGTGTTGTCGCGATGAGGGCCGGGTTTATCGTGTTATGATGTCCACACGAAAACAAGAGTCAAGGGCCAGCAGGATCGTCCTACCGTCGTCCTGAATTCTGAGGCGGAGATTTACGGCGGGACCAATTCTATGTTAGTCGTGCTATGTCTGTATCATCGAAATCTATCGTCCACTTTTCACACTGATAGTATCGTCATATCGCATTCTAGAAAAGGACTCCGGATTATCCTTACCGAGCCTTGATCCCAATCCGGACAGGTTTTGGACATTTGAGACCAAAAGGCTGGATCCTAGCTTGGTGGGTGTCCGGACAAAACACTGGGTCTAGGCCGCAGAGGCTAGGTCCAATCCGGACAAGATATGGAGCGGGGACAGTTTTTAAAAAATTCTGGATACCATCCAAGCCCTTCGGAAAGCCTTGAAAATCCCGGTGAAAAAGGCTCCGTTCATATCACAGTCTGGGATACACAGACACTTTTGAAGGGTACCGACGCTTACAGTATCGCAGTCCTTTCATCCGATACAATCCCTCCCATCATGCCCATTACATCCTTGTCTCCCACTTTCGGCACACCCTTCCATTCTGCACGAAGGCTTGTACATCATATAGGCATGTGCTCTAGAGCATGAACATATATTTGCTAGCGCTCCGACTCAGTCAATCAGGTATAGAGGTCAGCTTTCATTACGAAATGAAAGCTTTCATGAATTCTCAGGGGATGACACGCCAAAATTGCGTCCGTGATATACCTCGCGTCCTATGACATCTAGAATTTCGTATGCTGGACATAGCACGGCGCTTGCTGATCACCAAGGGTATATCTCGGAATAGAGACCAACTGGTGCAAGTAGCATTGGTCGCAAAATCACTAGCATGCCGGAGACGGACCGATTTCGTCGTACAGCGGGGCACTTACATATTTCCAAGGTGATCAGATTGTCATTGTGACGTGCACATATCGGTTTCAATGTTCATTTCATCTCTATGCACATATATCATCCACATCAACTTGCGTCTTGCCTTCCCCACTCCCCTCCCGTTGCTTGCCCGTTGCATGTTCTTTCAACATGTCCCTTACCTTCCCCTTCTCTCAAATTTAACTGCACTGCGGGTTGTTTTCCTATGGTGACATCTGCGTGAAAAAGATGAAGGGATGGAGATAAGGTGTAAGGGGGAGTTACGAGCCGCCGCCGCCGCCGCCCGCCAGCCATCCGCAATGACGCCGTTCACACTCCCACTTAAACAAGTTTGTGACAGCTGAACCGTCTACTGTCTGTCTGATGTCAGTCAAAAGTGTCAGAGGATCATCCTCACCGTTGTTCAGGATAGAATTGTGTTCTATACGGAGCATTGTTTTCTGAACTTTCCCTGTAAGAATTTGAGTAACGTATCTTATCAGCAAATGGCAAGCTGTCCTTTGGCTTGAGTGACTTTATATTTATAGTGAAAACAGTATCATGCATCACAATCCTTCAAAGTGTCGGTGCATGACCCCGGTTTCTTTGACCGTTTGAGGTCCAACTTTGTCTACTTATCACTATCCACTTATCAATGATGTTGCCTGAATGTGTCCGCTGAGTGCTTTGAAAGGTACAGGGGTTGTCATGAATAAAATTTTATTCCGCATCTGAATAAAGATTAAAATAAAGATATAGATCCGTGGCTAGTGCGGTGAATTTCTGATCGTGTGGATAGTACTGTGCAATGCTGTGTCCGTGCTGTGTCCGTGCTGTGTAATGATATGTTAGATGAAGAGGATGAAGATACACTAAACTCCGAGCTTCACAACTATGGCGCTACTCACGAAATGTCATTGGCATCCTCTCAATTGTCTCCCCTCTCCTTCAACTCCACCGCGGTATAAATCGCACCACCAATCAAGGTAAGCACAATGCCAACCGCATTCGTTGGCGTAACGGTAAGATTGAAAAGCGCAACCGCACACAGAATGGTAAGGACTTGTTTGACGTTCGCTACGAAGAAACTATTAGAAACACGTCTTTTCTTTACATGAAAGAAAAAAAAAAAAAAAAAAACGACAAACGCACCTGCAACCGTCATACTCAATGGCCCGACCTTCTTGTTCGCAGTAAAGCTCGCCACATTAAGCCCGAACGCCATCACGCCGTTTAGCAGCAGCAGCGCCAATTGTGCAGCAGAAAGACCTTGTTGTAAAGAGGGCTGTCCGAAAAAGATGGCACCGGCGGGCAAATAACGAAGACCTGCAATGGAATGATCCCATACTCGGGCTAGCTCGCCGGAAAAGTGTGCGATGAGCATGGTTTGGATGAATGCAAGGGGTGAGAGAAGGTAGAGGAGGTGGAGCGGGGTTAGATATGGCAGGTAAGGTTGACGAACGGTCGTAGGAGACTTTGATGCGGGCGGGACTTTAGTAGGTGGGAAGGATGATGAGGAATCTATACGAGGACTAGGCTTGGAGGCAGAAAATCGGAGACGGGAAGGGGCTTGGAGCACATTCGTGTATATCGTCTTAAGGGCTGCAAGAATTGTTCCGAGGAGTGTGAGGAAGAAACCCCAGGGTGTGAAATAGTAATCCCCATATGTACTGCGAAGACTGATCAGCAAATACTATCAGTCTGAATAGTCATTTCTCGACGCACGCAAATCCAACTCCAACTACGACAGGTACGAGCGCTATCAGTTTAGGACGACTGCTTCGGGCGCCAAAGATGATCGACGAGAATAGTATAGTAAATAACGGTGTGGATGCTCGAACGACTTGATGAAACTTTTGGCGTACCCGTAAGTGAAGAAAAAATGTAACGATACTGGGAAACGACATACGGGAACGGTAACTAGACCGAGTGAGAGATTGCTGATGATGACATTGATGGTGTATAGGACACTGAAAGCTAATAGAATGAGGGATTCACGGAGATTCAGCCTAGGTGGTGGTGGGGACGACCCAGCGCGAATGAGGATGGTGCTTCCAATTGAACCGCAGAGGGCATGAGTAGCAGAAATTGTATAGGGGAAAGGAAAGTGAACGAGCAGTGACTTGTTATACAGTGTGAGTCCTAGATTAAAGCCAAAATAAAGAAATAGATAGAATGCAGGACCCGAACGAAAGCTTCGGTCGAGTCGGAAGCAAGAATAAAATGTGATAAGCCATATGGGCTTCAGCTTGAATCTTCTCGGTCGAGTGGGTGAGGTCGGCTGAGGCAGTTCGAACGATGATTTTTCCAAATTCCACGAATGCGTGTTTTGAAGTTCAAGATGAGAGTAGGCGTGAAAGGCGCGATAACGATAACTCCGAATCGGACGACTTCGGATCACCTTGTATGAACTTGATTTTATTTCATCAAGGTTCATGTCAATAGCCCCCTTTTTCTCGCGTTCTACATCCTCTAGGAAGCTGCCAGTTTCATGGCCAAACCCGGGTTTTCGGTCAAGACAACCTGTGGCGGCATCAAAGATAAGCAGCCCACGAGGTGAAAATGCCGCGTTGGGCGAGAATTCGACGTCACAAGGAGGTGCTTGATCGAACCACGAAAACCTGGGTGAGATGGGTGATCTGGACTCAGGAAGGAGCTCAAGAGATGATGAAGAGGAGATTGACATTTGCGACGAGTTGGGCGCCGGAGGAGCCAGGCGATTTTCTAATGGACGAAAAATGTTGCCAGAGTTTCGAAACGGTCAACGTTCAAAGAGGCGAATGGTTGAAACAGAATTTCGAAGTTGTCAGAATTCCTTGTTTGGTCGTGTGGACGCGCCGTCCCATCTTGATCATTGGCGGAAAGGGGTGTGTCAAGTCAAAATTCCCCAAGCCCGCACAAGGCGTCTGGCAGCTCTACAAAGTCTCCTTGTGGATGATAATGAGGAGAGTTACAAATTCCTAACTGAGCTGCCGCCCCAATGTGATTTGAAATTTCTGATTATGTTCATGAGTCATAACTCGAATGTAACAAGTTTGACCTTTTAATGTTCCTGAGCTTCCCCTTGACATGAAACGTAGCTAGAAAGAGGTTGAAGAGGAAAGATCAAACGCCTGGGTTCTCTGACGAGATCCATCATCAACTTGGGGTACTAGATACCACGCTAGCGAGTATACCAACAACAGTATACTGGCAGAGGCTTTCAGAACCCAAGGTCTCAATTCGTCACGAGTCGCAATGTAGAAGCCGAGTTTAACCAACCGAGAAGCCACAAGGCTTCCCGGCCCATTGGCCCGTATTCAATGACACGACTAGTAGTACTGGGTGATCCTTGTTGATCACAGCAAACGAAGAACATAAGATCGAGATTATACAGATCGAACATATAACAATACAGAAAGCCATGAGCAATAAAGACAACTTGGAAGCCAGACGTATGATAAGGGAAACCTGACAGCAAAAAAAAAAATAACGCGGGGGCGGGGGCTGGGGGGGAACAAACGGAAGGAAGAGAGTAAAAAAAAAAGGGGGGGGGGGGGGGGAAGGAGATAATGTGTTCCAGGTTTATTTACGAATCAGAAGTCCCGTTCAATTTCAATCGATCATTCACACGTTGGCGGTGCTGCCTATTCTTCAGATGCACCTCGTAATTGGATAACGTTTCTCCAGGACCAGGGGTATACAACTATAATTCCAAAATCCGAAAAAAAAAAACAAAAAAAAAAAAAAAAAAAACGTGAACATCAAACAACCATTAAACACATGTCAAGAAAACCATACCTTCCCAGGACAATCTGAACATTTTATGCGCCATTCCGGTGCGCTCGTAGCATTAACTTTGCGTAAAAGGATCTCAAATTTATCACTTGGATATTTGATCTTCATAGCTTCCTTTGCACTCGTCAGCCATTGCGGGGGCTAGAAAGAAAGAAAGCCAAGGTGAAAAAAAAAAAAAAAAAAGGTTGCGTAAATGAATAACACGATTCGGAAAATTCATCACAATACATTTCGTACCCATAGTCTAGTAGGACTCGTCGGTGCCGAACCAACCGTATTTGATTCTGCAGTAGCCGACGTAGGAGCAACGGCTCTACCCAACGCCGGTTCAGCTCGAACAGTCGAATTAGGAGCCGCAGCAGGTGTAACAGGCGCAGGCGGAGGCGTCGAAGGCGCAGCAGCAGCAGCAGAAACCGGAGGAGCCGGAGTTGCGGTCCGCGTATGGGAATTGAGTCCATTCATTTTCAGCCTCTGAGCCAAGGGTGGCTCAGAAGCACTCGACGCAGTCGATACCGGCGAAATCGCTCTATCATCTTCCAGGCCAGCACCAGCACCTGGTGATAAACGAGAAGACATCTCCATGTCTCCATTTGAACGCGATGGCGTTTGGCCACCAGACGTTTCCGCAGGCGTAGGAGGCACAGTGGCACTTTGAGCACGCAAAGCAGCGGCTCCGCCTCGCTTCTTTGCAGCTGCAGTCGTCTTCGCCACCTCCGCATCACGCTTGATACCGTTATGAAAATCGGGATCAGTATTGTACTCGACAGGCCGAGGCCGTCTATGTCTATGCCAGAATTTACCTGCAACAAAAATACCATCAGCCCCTCCCAACGAAAAAAAAAAACCAAAGAAACAAGCAAACCGACCGCAAGTACCACATTGTGACTTATCACCAAGCGGACCCTTTCTTCGACCAATCGCAATATTTTCAGGACAACCACAATTCGAACAATGCCAAACACCATCAATAAAATTGGCATGCTGTCCATCCGCAAACTCTTTCTCCTTGGCCTCCCTCTCCAACTCCTTGGCCCTCTTCGCCGTAATAACTTTCACAGCTTTACTATCAGACGCAGAAGCGTTCCCAGAAGGCGCCGACGACATGGGAGGCGGCGCCGGCGGAGGATCATTCTCCAACGGCGGAGGCAACTTTGACACATCGGCCGCCGTAGACACCGTAGGCGTAGCCACATGCGCACGAGGCTTCAACACACTCTGCGGTAAAGGCGGAGCCTTGAAATGTCCTTTAGCCGTCTTCTTCTCCTTCACAGCCATCGGCGGAGGCTGTGGTACCATCGTTGTCGAAGGCATCTGCGGCATAAACGCCGTCCCATTTTCAGACGCAACCATATTCGCAATGGTAACAGAAGCGGCAGCAGCAGCAGCACGCCTCGACATCGGGGCATTCGCCGCTGCAGCGAGTGCAAGCGTGGCAGCATCCAACTCGGGGAACCCAATCGCAGGCGTGCGGTATGTCCTGATGGGTTCCCGATCGGGGAGAGCGATACCCCGTCGTCCCCTCGTGTTCCGTTTCCTGCGCCTATTCATATCCTTGTCTCGTTCTTTTTCGTTTCGCTCAATCTCGCCGTCGCTGAGGTAGTTAAGGAGAGGTGTAAAGGATTGGACCTGGTCTGCTGGCCGGGTAGCAGAGCTTAGGCTTGGAAGGAAGGCGGATCGGAGATCTTCATCTTGGACTGCTGACCCGTCGGATGGATGACCGACGAGGAACAGTGATTTTTGGTACGTTTGTACTTGTTCTCGGATGGAATGAGCAATAGCAGTTCTGCACTCCCAAAACGTCAATGGCCCGAACCATAAACACAACCACCACCACAAAAAAGACCCACCTAAACTCGCCATTCAACCCCAACTCCTGCGTATACACCTCCGCAAAAGATTCCGGAGAGGCATCTTCATTATCAAGATCCCACTCAAACTGATCGTCAAGCTTCATAGACCCAACGATGATATCCAGCTACAAAGAACCAAAACCATCAACCTCACCCCTGAAAAAAGAGAAAAGAAAAAAAGAAAAAAAAACCCATAATCACCCTAATTAAAATCCGCATCTCCTCATGCATCATCTGCTCATTAACATCAATCTCCTCCAACGACAACGGCTTGTCCCAATCCGCCAACGATTTGTCATCCTCTACATCCATCCCAAACCCATCCTCCACATCCCCCTCCGCCCCATCCTCTTCCTTGACAGCAATCTTCCGTTTTTTCGTTTTCCTCCCCTTCATTTTCCGCCCCGCTCCCTTCTCCACAACACTCAACCGCTTCCGCCACTCGGCCCACCACTGTTCATTCTCCTCATCCAAAGTACCCTGTTTCAACGTATTTTCTCCAGGCTTTAGCCCAACGCCAACAATCCCAAGAATAGGCGAAGAAAGCTCGGCACCATCTCCATCATATAACCCAGAATGAGCCTTAAAGTCACTCAGTTGGTCGTTTATCGACTTGACGATCACAGCATGGTAGTTGGCGGAGAGATTGTAGTCCTCGACGACGGTTTGGGCAAAGTTCTCGGGAGTGACGACAGAGTCTGTGAGAAATTTAGGAGACGATGCATGAAAAGTATAATAAATGCATACCATTAAGGTTCCATACGAACGTATCCCGCATTTTATGGTGTTCAACATCAAATTCCAGACGGATAGGAACAAGCTGTTCAGGTTTATCCGTATCCGTATACCGGAGTGTCCTTGGTCTGCCACACAACAAAATAAGTACCAGCCCAAAAGAAAGATAAGGAAAAAAACACTCACAATCTCAACCCTTCCCTCCTCGTCCCCCTCCGTCCCCTCCCCTCTCTGTCCTTCCTCGACCTCGGATATCTGACATCAAACCTCTCCCTGGGCTCTCTCCACCTATTCCCCCACGGATTCTCCACCTGCCCCACTCCCACCCCAGCACCACCCCCTTTCTCCCACCAACCCCCCTTGCCCCACCCATACAGCGCCTCCTTCGCCTCTAAAGCCACCCTCTCCTTCATCCCCCGAAACACGCTCTCATACCCCTTGTCCACCTCCATCCACCCCTTCACGTCCTCTATCTCCGAAGGAGTCAAAGGGGGGATATGCACCATGGAGTCGATCAGAGGTACGACTTTGACCCGCGTGACAGCGGGGTTGAGAGTGACATTTGTTGGGAGGGGAGGGAGATGCGGGATCGTGGGCAGGGTGGTAGTGGCGGCGGTGGTAGATGTAGAAGCAGACGTAGATGCAGAGGTGGACGGGGCGGGGACAACTGATGGCGGCGGCGCCGTCGTAGATGCAGGCACAGACGCAATGGGAGTACTCGCCAACAAAGGGACATTCACAGCACCTGCATCAGGAGGCACACTACCCTGTTTCGGGACCACAGGGGGCTGATGCGGAACCGACGGTTGCCTATGGTGCTGTTGAGGCGGATGCCCAACTCTCTCCATGCTCATGGCCATCCCATTGACGCCCACGCCCATCGACATTGACATAGAAGGCGAGTGTTGTCCCTGTCCAGCTAATCCATTGACATTAGCGCCCATATCCCCAGAAACAGACCCGTGTCCACTCGACGCTGCCGATAAGCTGCGAGGCGGGACAAAGGGAGGGCCCATCGGTCCTCCCCCCCCCCCAAGTCCCATAGCAGACATCCTCGGAGACGCGTCCACCCCAACTTTCCTCTTTGCCCCGCGATAGGGCGAGCTCGGGATCGTGGGTGAGCTGGACGACGTGGAAGTGGGAAAGGGGGAAGAAGCGTTGGCGCGGGAAGGTGGTGGTTGGTGATGTTGCAGGGATAATGGAGGTGGTTGAGGTTGAGGTGGGGGCGGTTGGGAATGGAGTTGAGACTGGGACTGAGAATGCTGATGTGATGGTTGTTGGGAGTGTTGTTGAGGTTGGGAATGCGGGTGGGCATGCTGCGACTGTTGTTGGTGGAGAGACTGCTGTTGTTGAAGGTGTTGCTGTTGAATCTGTTGTTGCTGGAGCTGGTGGAGCTGCTGCTGCTGAAACAGAGATACCCCTTGCTGGCCATACCCACCCCCACCTTGTCCAGGCTGTGGATACGGGTTCGCATGTTGCTGCTGCTGCTGCTGCTGCACCTGTCCCTTGAACCCATTAACCTCGCCAGGTGTACCACTGGTAGCGCGACTCGGTGGACGCATACCCTGGCGCATACTTACATTCCCTGCTCCTCCCCCACCTCCCACGCCGATCATGCCCATGTTGGAACCAGCTCCCGGACGGGGAAGCCCCGCAGGCGGCGGCATATTCATATTCATGTTCATGTTCATGTTGATGTTCATGGGAGGGTTAGAGTTTTGCGGGTTGAGGGGCATGTTCATGTTCATGTTCATGCCTTGCGAGGGACCCGCTCGTGAGGAAGGACGGTCGTAGTACCCAGAATTACGTGCCATCATATTCTGCAAGAGTTCCTGATTCTGGTCTCGAGTCTGATCCCTTGGCTGGTTATCTCGAGTGTGGTCGCGTGGCTGAATGTGGTTGAGATCGCGAGTGGGGTCCCTCTCCCGATTCTGGGCACTCTGAGCACCATATTGAATACCACTGCCGCCGCCGCCGAGCCCCATGATGCCTATCATCTGCTGGTGCTGCTGGTGCTGGTGCTGATTAGATGGTTGCACGGCTTGAGGACCACCTGTGGCAGGAGCAGTCATGATGCCCATGGTATGATCGCGAAAGGGCTGCTGTGCAGAGGATTGGGCAGGGATGGAGATGGTAGACTGGTGATCGCGGAACGGCTGCTGGGGTTGGGGTGGATGGTGTAGGCCCATGTTGATGCCCATGTGCGCGTGTCGGTCACGTTCACGCTGCTGATGCTGTTGGAGAAGGAGCATCTTCTGCTGTTTCTCATGTGGAGAGAGGGCACTGAATTGAGCGGGAGTGACACCCATGACAGCACTTATTTGAGCATTTTGTGCACTGGAGAGAGGATGGGAAGGCTGGGCAGGAGCGGCCGCCATGAGGTGGTGCTGCTGCAAGAGCTGAGCAGGGTTGGGAGGGATGGGGTTGAGAGTGGACTGAGGATACTTGGGGTTGTTCTGATGAGCGAGGAGAGCAGGGTTGATGGCAGAGGCATAGGAAGGATAGTTGTTGTTCATGCTAGGGCGGAGGGGCCTTTGAGGGAGTGCTGGAAGGGGGACAGGTCAGCGGGGAGGAGAGGGGGCGAAGGGAAGGGGGACATGGGGGATAGGAAGGAAGGAACGTACATGGACTGCAGGGCTCTCTCTACCGGATTTCTTGAAAACAACTCAAACGCGCAAGCTGATTCAACGTGTCACACAGTCACAAGGGCTTAGGGTAAATCATTGTCACGCTAGAACTAGAGTACGGGCTACGCTAACGGTTGGTTGGCTGCTGCAGCGGCGGTGGATTAGCGGGAGGGGCGTCCAGAGCATTCTTCTCACCTGGCCCTCGTGTTGACCACCACTAGGTGGTACCCCACCACGGCCAGCATCGCCATCCATCCCAGGCAGTTGGCCAATGTGTACAGTGTGTCGTGTGAGAGCATCTTCTGGCTCGTTAGCATGTTATGTCAATCACTCTCTGCAACACCGACTTTACCTGGTGGTAGCAAAGCAACGTTGTTTGTTTGTTTGGCCCCTTGTTTGTATCTATCTTCCCCTCCACCATGAGACCCTCCATCCCACGCTTCAGCGAGATGCCTGCCCGTAATGTCTTCTTCCCTTTCTCAACCCTTCCCTTGCCCTCATCCTTCATCACAGCGAAATCATATGTATGTCTCTCTCTCTTCCCCCATTCCCCTCCACTTCTTCCCCATTAGAACCCTTGGTGGGGTCACTCTTCCGTCCTCCGCATGAACGGTGTCTCTCAATACAGTATCTCCATCTCTCTTTCTCCCCCCATTCCTCTCTCACTCTCTCTCTCCCAAGCTCTCTCCCCCTTCCAATTCAAAGCTGCTCCCCACATGCTCCGCACCTACCTCTTCAACGGCTACCGTCGCCTCTCCGCAGAAGCCGTCTTCTTCCTCATTCCCTTTGCCACAGGCATGTATTACCCATCCCTATCCCTCCATCTTGCTTAACCAACACACAGGCTATGGTATCTATGCCTGGGCAAACACCTATGATGCCTACCAGAACAGCAAAGCCGGTCACATCGCTTCCACTGCTCAACATTAGTAGACACTGACACTACGGGTCTTTTACAATGGTGTCAGTATACTATCAATGTATGGTATAGATAGCCGACATTGACTTTTTTCGCACGGGCGGCGTTGTAGCCAAGGGCTAGACGTGTGATCTGGGGTGAAAGAACTGCCCTCAACGACCAGTCGTGAGAAGTAAAGCTGCAGGCATATTGTCAGGTACCCGAGCTTTGCAACAAGTGGGTGTATCGATAATTACGTCTCTATCACGAGCATCGGAAAATGTATTATGGCGCGCTGACTTCCAAGTTCCAACTGATACGACGGAACGCACCCAACCACATCCCGACTTACGTAAAAAAGGTGCTTTCAAGTTTTCAACAGCCGAGATGCCGACGCCAATTTAAGTGTCCTAAACTGTTGTACAGGCCATCGGGCGCCCTCCGTAGTAGGGCCTCCTCTGTGCTAGAACCCAAATTCCCGATCCCAAATGGTTCGTGCAAATTTCCAAGTCCCTTTTTTAATACGAGATTTTGCCTCTGGCTTATCCGCACATGGGATCTGCCATTGAAAAAAAAAAATTCGCTATAAAAATAGTTAATTTTTGTATATGGCACGCCCAGGTATTTTTGCCCTCCAGATTTCGATTTTGTAGATTAAACCGATTACTTCTAGTCTGATAGACTGACTGACCTGTTTCTATCACACCACGAAACAACATCTGGAAACTTGAACCGCTTCTCATCAAAAAGGCGGTGGCCATGACATACATATTCAATACGCGTTAGGCGTGACAATCTCTCGAAGCAGAGATTGAAACACGCATACACACATTTTGTTCATTACTGAGAATTTGGACATGTCAGGAACAGTGACTGAAAACTCTACATAAAAGTCTTAGTAGTTTCCGAGACACATTTTCAAAATTTGTTCAAACACCATAGTATATTAACCCAACTTGAGTTCTGCGCCCTAAAAGACAACCTTTATCCGGATAAGAATAACATAAAATTCTTTGAAGCCCTGCGGATAATACGTATGGCCTTGGCCCTCCAGATGGTTTCAACTTAAACAAGATCGGTGTGATAAGATTTTTTCATACGAACACTCGTTTTGGGAATATGTACACATGATCTTCCCTTCATACATTATATCTGCTTACAGATTACAATACAAAAGGGACCACGGCTAAAAGAAGACAATCAACTCCCCTCCGATTTCATGTCCCTGCAGATCAACAGATGCTGGCATCACAATTATGTACATACTGTGTCCCTTCAGCTCAACGACACAACTATGGAACGTGTCGCGAAAGATGCGTGAATTCCGCCTGGCTACACCCCCCGACGACATTGACATTCAGCTATTGGTTTCCGTGATCGTTGGGGGCCCGGGTCGTAGATTGGATCTTTCACCATTCCATTACAACGCATGGATAAGAAAGAACGTTTGTGGGATGCTACCTTATCCGTTTAAATCGACTCTTGCCTGCATACCAAGTTTCGTAACACCGGAGGACATATCGCATTCACCCGTGTCACGACTCACCAGTTTACATCATGGGGAACAGCCATCAGAAAACTGGTGGCGCCAAGACATCAGAAAGTATCATGGACAATTTCGATATCTCGTGATCGTGATTGGGAGTTGTTTCCGAGACAAAAGGACTTCAGGGCTAAGGGGCCCAAATCTCGTGGGAATCTAGGAAATTAACCCCAACTTGGGTCTCTTTCTTTGTTCCCATCACTGGAAAATGCTGCATTCCCTAATCATCTTGCACACCTCTCTGCGCCTGTTGTTTATACAACAACACTCAAAAAAATAATATTCTTTTACTTTCTACACCTGCTGACATAATACACCCTGCAGTAATACATTAGCATAACCACTGTGCACAAATAAATTTCATATATATTTTAAAAGGTCCACAGAAGTGTTTTTTTCCAGCAATGAAATGAGGCATATGTATGTATATGTCTGTAGACAATATGGGCAGGGTGGTTGAAACATAGTGGTGGGAATAAACAAACAAAACCTGAACACCTAAGCTAGGGTTAATTTCCTGGATTCCCATGAGATTTGGGGGCCCCTGTTGAGATTCACACCACGATCACACAATCGGCATGTTTGATGTGGGCTCTATTCTTAGCACATCCCCTTGATGCACCCAGACAAACAACTCATAGATACCTTTCTCTCATTGTTTCTTTGTTTGACTAGACACATATATAGATAGATACCCAGTCACCTGAGTTATGAATGCAAGGACTGAGTTTATTCTTGTCTACTCTAGGTTGATTCTCTTTAGGTTATGGGCCACTCCTGTTGTTGAAGCGACAATAGAGATCTCCTAGCCACTCCACCTTTTTTTGACATCATTATTCTTTCAATTCACCAATCACCATCCCCAGTTCCACCCCAGATCATGCACTCATTACTCACAATTGATGCCTCAATGCATTCCCTCTCCCTTTGTTAAAACTTGCATTCCCCTATCTACTATCTGAACACCACTGAATATTCAATTGTCATCATGGGTGTGGATCCCACTCCTACCACCATCTCTGTCCCTCTCATTAAACTTGCGGTCCAATATTCTGGTGTAAAATTGGATAAGATCAAGTCTAACTACAAAGAATGGTGCAAAGATGTTACCATTGCTCTCTCCCTCAATGGGTTATATGAGTATGTGTCTGGGGATGTCACATCCCCCCCCCACTACAGAAACATGGGCCCTTGCAAACTGGTCTGCTAATGCATGCCTTGTGTACACCTTCCTGGCATCCAGCATTGTGACTACAGAATGCCTTTTCCTTGACATAACAAAGGGGCTTGAGGTGAATTAGAACACATTCCAGAATCATTACCAGAAGGAGGGTCTGGTCTATTGGCATGCAATTTGTTTTATCTCTTGGAACTGCAGTGTTTGGACAGAGTCAGCATTTCAGTGGAGAGGAGTAAAGTGATGGTTGGATGATTTTTCACTTGTGCATTTTGCTTTGCATGTTTTTGTGTGCTTTACTTGGCTTCTTCAAATATCCCATACATTCCCCTCTACCACTCATCCATTTTATTGGTGCTCTCACTTCACCCCTGACAAGTATGCTGCCTGAGGACAGTCAGTATTTCAGTTGGGAGGAGATGATATGGCTCCCTATTGCCCTGTACTCATACTATGGCATTTTTTGTGATTGTGCACACCTCTTGGATGACTTTTACTCACATTGCACAGCATGCTTTTGCATGCCTTTGTGTGCTTTTATGTGCCTTAGTATGCTTCTGCATGCTTTCATGCATTTTTGTGCACCTTTTACATTTCTACTGTGCCTTTGGACCACCTTTAGCTGCCTTCTACCATGCACCTTAAATGTGCTTTGTTATGCTTCAAACTGCCCCCTGCTTATCTGCCTTTCACAGTTACCATGCACTTGATGTGCCTTTATGTGCTCTCTTACACTTTGCCAGCAATTCACATTCTGTAAGGGCAACCTCAAAGCCTCACTTAAAAGTGAGCTAACAGAGGGGAATCCAAAGTTAATATTACATTACATAATACAGACACTTTAGGCGCACCTAACAGAAAGGAATCCAAAGAGAAAACTCTAAGGACCCATCTGTCAATGCCCAGTATATGTGATAGAGCTGAAAATCAAACAGGAAGCTAAAAATAGCAAAAAGGTGGAAATAGGTGGATCAGGCTGTGGGATGACATCACCTTGATGGGTAAACATCCAGAAGGGGTCCCGCTTCTAAGAATAGAACTGTCAACATGTACCAACATGGAAAAAACTAAAATATAATAATGAAATAGGAATAAAATCATAGAAAGGCAGAATAGGGTGAAATAATATATATATAAAATATGGGACAAACACAGAAAATTGTACAGATACCTGGGACACCTTCCTTTCTCCTACAGGCTGTCAACTGCTTCCTGGGTAACATCCTGTATGCATAGGAGATGTTATATCTGCAGTGTGCTTCAATTCTGGGCCTAGGGAGAGAGTTTTCCACTGTAAGGGCAACTTCAAAGCCTCACTTAGTAATGAGCTAACAGAGGGGAATCCAAAGTTAACAATACATAATACAAACACTTCAGGCACACCTAACAGAGGGGAATCCGAAGAGAGGACCCATCTGTTGATGCCCAGTATACATACATATGTGATAGACCTGAAAATCAAATAATAGCTAAACATAGAAAAAGGCAGAAATAGGTGGATCAAGGAATGACATCACCTTGATGGGTAAATGTCTAGCAGGGTCCCACCTCTAAAAATAGAACTGTCAACATGTACCAACATGGAAAAAAACCAAAAAATATTCATAAAATAGAAATAAAATCATAGAAAACCATAGTAAGGGCATAATAGGGTGAAATAAAAAATATAAAAATATGGGACAAATGCAGAAAATTGCCCAGACACCTGGAACACCTTCCTCTCCCCTTACAGACTGGGCATCAGTAGTTGTGCTACTGGTTGGTTCCATGGATCATTTTGTGCTGTTCTTTTAAGCAATTGTTTGTGGAGTAATTATTTTGAAACCTGTAAGATCTGTTACCTTCATCAAAAAGCAGGTAAGATAGGATGATGCACTGTTGTTTCCCTGATTGTTATGGGAAGCAATGGGTTCTCTCATGAGGCCATGTTCCTGATCATAAGCCTCAATCTCATCATCTGGTAGGAGGTTGACCTCTTCATCTGCCACATTCAAAATAATGTTCATGATGGATGATGTGGGGGAAAGAGAGGTGCAGCACATGCAACGAGGCAAACAGTTTCTATCTAATTAGGTAATGGGTCACGCAGTAAACCACACAACATTTATCACGTGCATCACCATTTTTGGAAACCCATAACTGGTGAAAAGTCGGTGGACATCAAATTGATATCGGACTGCTCTCTACATTACCCTACATTGGTGCCAGAACTGTTAGTTCGGAGGGTGTCAAAGGAATTCTTACTATCCATTCCGCTGTACAAAAGTAGTGGTGACTAAGCGCACAGCTACACGGGCAGGCATTTCCGACAACCTCTATCCAGATAAGAATCGCAGCAAATTCTTTGAAACCCCGCGGATGACACGCATGGCCTCGGCCCTCCAGACGGTTTCAACCTCTCCTTAAACAAGATCGGCGTGATGATTTTGTGATCCGAACGCTCGTTTTGGGAATACACATGATCTTCCCATCATACAGAAGGGACCGCAGCTGAAAGAAGACGATCAACTCCCCGAGTTTAAGTCCCTGCGGATCAACTGATGATCGAAAAGATGGCATCACGATTAACAAACACCACGGCGGCGGTCCTCTGAGTCCCTCCAGCTCAACGACACAAGTATGAACGTCGCGAAAGATTGTGACTCACCTGTATCGGGCACTACATACACCCCCGACGACATCAGCTATTGGTTTCCGTGACCGTGGGCCGGTCGTAGATTGGATCTCCACCATTGCAAGGCATGGATAAGAACGTTTGTGAGATGTACCTATCGATTAAATCGACTCTGCATACCAATTTCATACACGGAGGACATATCGCATTTACCCGTAGGACATATCGCATTCACCCGTAGGACATCGCATTCACCCGTGTCACAGTTTACATCATGGGGAACACCGCATACTAAAAAAAATGAAGACGAGTCGTCAGAAAACTGATGGAGTCAAAACACCAGAAAGTATCATGATGTGATCTAGCTATACTGGCGCACTTGTAGAAGCTTGTAGAAGACGTTGCAAGGAACCAATTTGGCATGCGGCGGGTGACCTGGGAGCGATATTATTTTTCGTGACGATCATTTTTAATTGTCTGCCCCTGAACTCGGATTTGGCGACTCGCCGGCCGTGCTTTTATATGTAGCCAAAGATGAACTCATCATGGCTCTCAATGCTCATTCGCTAAAGCTATTCCAGGCGCTCAGTGTTCGCGAGTCCAAGTCACGGAAACTTATAACGCTTAGACTCAATGCTAGTACACTCGTCATTGGTACGTCAACAATTTTCGCTGAATACTCTAGGATGGGAAACTGATACGACAATTCCAGAAAATGTACACGTAAAGGAAGTCGCATATCGTCACGTTATCGCAGCAAATTTCCATCGTGATACCCAGCTTGTGGAGATCTCATATTTGGAAAGAAATAACCGAAGAAATAATCAAAGAGCATCGCTCTCAGTGGTCAAGTTCACCGGTGTGGTAGAAATCACCAAGAAGGATAGCCAGGATGTTGTATGCAACTGGATAGAAACATTGATGTACGTTAGCTATGAAGGTACGTTTCACGTTCGCATTCTGGTTCCCTACAGTGCCAAAAAAAAGCTAAACAGGTGCTGGTGTCAAACGGAACCGACGACTAAAGGTTCTCGTAAATCCTCGAGGTGGTCCTGTACATCTGATTTGTCGTCCCTACATCCCTTTACCACCATCTGACTCCAATAATTCCAGGGGAATGCTGCAACTATTTATACGAGCAAGGTTGAGCCCATATTCAAAGCAGCTGGTTGTTCCTTGAACGTCATTTGTAAGATAACTTTTTTTTTTTTTGCGCATAATAGCATTCTCAGGCTTATCATGGTTAAAGATACATCCTACCACGGGCATGCTTTTGACATCGCCAAGGTACTAAATTTTGACTACGACGCAGTTGTCACTCTTTCTGGAGATGGCCTCATTCACGAAGTCTTGAATGGTTTCGCCAACCACAAAGATCCCATGAGAGCATTTGCTATACCCATTGCTCCTATACCGACCGGATCAGGAAATGGGCAGTCTTTAAACATTTTGGGTTACGAGGTATGAGCAAAACACTTCGTTCGTAGTTCAAAAGATCTGAGGATCTTGATGTTAGCGCGGCTTTGATGTGACTGAAGCGGCACTCAACGTGATCAAAGGCCAGTTTAGTTTCTGTTCAATTTAGGCAATCAATTCGTATCAACCCCACCCCCCCCTTTCTACAGGACGGCCGATGAAAGTTGATGCTTGTTCTGTCACGCAGAATGGAAAACGGGCGATTTCATTCATGACGCAAGCAGTGGGACTCATGGCTGATCTAGACATTGGCACTGAGCACTTGCGCTGGCTGGGGGATACTCGATTTGTAGTTGGCTTGTTAAGAGGATGTGAGAGTGTCTTTCAATGGCTTTCCGTGAACTTCCACTCAAATTTTTGTTTAACACCCAGTAATTCAGCTGAAGGACTGTCCTATCCAATTATCTGTCAAAGTTTCAGAGAGCGATAAGAAGAAAATCATGCAAAATTTCCTCACACGCCGAAGCGAGAACGAAAAGAATATACCGACATCCCCTTCACTATCGTTAGCTGCTGAAGATATAGAGAGCGGTCCTTTGCCGCCACTGAAATATTCGATGGATGATACGGATGGTTGGATCACATATGACGGACCTATACTCTACCTCTACGCTGGAAAAGGACCATATGTTGGCCGGTAATTCGCTGAGCATTCCGAGTGCCATGTTTTCTAAAATGATGTTGTAGAGACCTCATGGCGTTCCCTGCTTCAGAACCAAACGACGGACTAATTGATGTCACCGTTGTGCATGTCGTAGGTTCACAAAATACGAACTCTTGTATATGCCGCTGAATATCTCATGTTAGTCTTCGCGAAAAGATGTTCTAGCATATGTCAATGGCGCAGCGAAGGGGGAAAGTTTTTGGAGTGAAGACGTGAGTTCCCTTTCTCTTCCCTTTCCCACTGATCAGATGTTTACGGTATTCAACTAAATTTTGTAGCTGAAGTACTTCAAGGCGCACGCGTATCGCGTGAAGCCTTTAAACCCGCGGGGCTGTCTGTCAGTGGACGGCGAACACTTCCCTTTCGAGGAATTTCAAGTCGAAGTTCATTCGGGCTTGGCTTCGTTCCTAAGCTCTTATGGCCATTATCCCGCCGAATTCCCCCCTGAACTAGTCTCAAAATCAGAATGTCAGGCACTTTCCCAAGTTAGGTCCCTTGTGCTGACATCCTCGGATATAACTAGCTACTTAACCGGACTTATACATATCAAAGTAAAGCCCCGAAGAATTGAGGCTTTGCTGAGGCTTTGCCCTTCGTTGTCGACGATCTGCTTACTTGCTTCATGCTCTTGCGTTGATTTAGTTTATCTACATTCAACAGTACTTGCTTGTTGTTTGATATGTGCAATTTTTGGGCACCTTTCATAAGAACATAATGAGAATTTTGGCTACTTTGTAGCATACCAAAACTAGCGATGAGTCGAAGCTAGTCACGTCCATCATACAAAATTGCAGGTGATACGCAAGCGATGCTCGATGTATCAGCCAACGCTAACGTGTCACTGCTTCAAATTGCTTCAGGCGGCATTCCTGACCTAACGAGCTGGCGTGCCCATCACCAATGCCGTACACCCTAAAACATAAAACTCACGTCCAGTTACTTTTACCCCGACCCATATATCTGCTTTGACTCAGAATCATCAACCAAAATGGCATCCCTCAGACCGTGATTCCTGTCTCCTACCACCATCTCCAAGGTCGGGGCGGTCCCGTACACCCTCATTTGAGTGTGTCGGTGATGGCTCGGATATGACCCTCACCATTTCGCTTCAAGTATTAGCAACTTCAGAGGCTGTAGGCACTCTTAGTAGCATGTTCTCCAAGTGGATAAGCCAGGACAAGTATTATGAGAATTTTGACGAGTTGGTACAGTTGTAACCAAAAAAAACTGAGCAATTAGGATGACCAGCATGAATTATAGCGAAGCGAATGAGCAAGCAAATCGTCGACAAGGCCTTATCAACAAAGCATCGTTTGATGTGCATGAAAGTCCCAGACTGTCAGCACCGTTCTCATACAAAATCATGGTGTGAGATTGTGTGGAATTCCAACCTGAGCAACAAATAGCTCCCAAAAAACCGGACTCCCAATGAGTGTATGGATGTGAATGCGTTGTAGGCTATTGGTTGACTGTCGACAGAGGTGAGAAATCGCGCCGACACGTGACGACGGGGAATGGAAAGGAATGCGTAAGTACGCGCACAATCTCTTTCTCTCTCCCGTTATCGTCTGATCCATGGATTGCAAGGACATTGCGCTCGAGGTCTACCATCTTGCAGCTTCTGACGACCCTCTTGCTCCATTGGTCAAGGAAGCTCTAGATGTAATCGACAAGGGACTGGATACCCATAGGTTCGTCACAACCTGTATTGACATTCGTTGAATAACACGATTGTTCAAGGCAGGAAAATATATCCATTAGTTTTAACGGAGGCAAGGATTGTGAGTAATTATCCATCCTAACCAGCAAGCACTAAATACTCTTCCAGGCACCGTCCTTCTTCACCTCTACGCAGGCGCCTTAGCACGCCGACTGTCCCCCTCAGAGCCTATGAGGCCCATCCCAACACTCTACATACCTGTACCATCTCCATTCCCCGTCCTTGAGACCTTTATCGTCGATTCCGCCCGGAGGTATAATCTCGACCTATTCCTGTGCAAATCCCAGAATGAGAGCGTAGAGAGCGCCATAACGCCTCGTCTCGTTCCAAGTCCCCCACCAGGCTCTGTGGCAGTGAATGGGAGCGGAAATGCTGTGGACCTGGATCATTTCAGCAGTCAGGCCAAGTCTCAGAAAACGCGCGCGGTGAGAAAAGCAAAAGGCGCCGAGGGTATGCGACAGGCGCTAGAGATCTACAAAGCTCGGTTTCCCCACATCAGTGCGATTTTTATAGGCACCAGGCGGTCTGACCCCCATGGAGGTCTGTACATAATCTCCTCCATGTGAAAACATTGATGCTCATTCTGCAAAGCTGCGTTATCTCATCGAAATATGACGGATTCCGGCTGGCCCTCCTTTGAACGTATAAACCCCATCATCAACTGGTCATACGCTGATGTGTGGACCTTCCTCCGGAAACTCAAGGTTCCATATTGTGCGCTGTATGACCAAGGGTACGTCCACCGCTTCTCATTCCCTACTTCTAACCTAAACACATTGGCAGATACACATCCCTCGGCTCAACATTCAACACGTTCCCCAACCCCGCACTATTGATAGACTCTCCACAATTACCCCTACCTGACTCCCTCGGATCCTTGATTTCCCCAGCAACAGCCCTTACATCCGTCATGTCCACCACAGACAATATCTCTCCGTCTCAAGAAGTGGTCACACCTATCACCGTGCTTTCGAACTACATCTCCTCGGCACATGTCCATCCGACTAATGGACATGCGTATGCACACGCACAGGAAACGGAATCTCAGACCGGTAATGTGAACGCGACGTGGAAGATGCCGCTGCCCGAACCAAGGTATCGACCTGCATATGAGCTGCTGGATGGCAATCTGGAGAGGTGTGGGCGGGGGCTGAAGATGCCGACGATGAATGGGGTGCGAGCTGCTTGAGATGATGGTGTATCTTCTGGACGATAATGTGGAATAGACAGGGTAGGATTGGGTGATGTTGAAGTGTTATTCGTTAACAAGTATCTTGTTGTAGATTACGCATTACTGTATCAATACCATTATAAGCTTTGCAATTCAGTACCCCGCTGACAGATCTTTTCACATAAATAATTATGATTTGGGTTCCAATGTATACATCTAACATGAACACATCCAAGTAGTATGCTATGTGTTGTATGCGTGGAATATGCGTATCTAGTCATGTCCGGGGAACGTCTCAACTGCAGGTGCGATTATTTGGGCTTGTCTTTCGCACTCTCTACATCCTCCATCTTCGCGCGCTCATACCCCGCACTTTGTGACTCTTGGTGCTTGACCCACGTGTAGTAGATGGATCCGAGTAGGATTACTGCAATCGATGCTGCGCGGCCACTAACAACAGAAGGTGAGTATACATTAAGCTACATAATACCAAACGAGGAATACCTGGTAATGATGTCGTGGAATAGCGACATTCCGAGAAGCGAGGCTGCAACACCTCGGACGGCGGAGGAAACCATATGAGTGATTGGGGAGGTAACTTTGATTGAAAGGAGGCTGGCAATACTCATCAAGAAGCCGAGGGCTCCCTGTATACGAAATTGAAAACCGAAATGAAGCAGTGGCAGAGGAGAAACCCACAGTGATAAATGAGCCCCAGACGAACGTAGCCGCGGGACTCATCCCCCCGTCTACCCTCATATTCACTAGCCTCCCAGACAGTAAGTCCCACACTCCACCTCCTTCGCCCGCCAACACAATAATCGGAGCCAGCGCAACCGCACTAAGCAAATTCGTGTACCACGACAACAAAAGAGCACTTCCATCCACCACAGGAAGACTCTGTTTGATAACTACAGAGTGGGTTGCGGTGATGGCGGAGGAGGCGACGCCGAACATGACTCCAATGGCGGAGACAGAGGTACCATCGAGGAAGACGCCGACGAAGAAGCCGAGGGTGACGAGTGCGCAGGAAAGGAGGATGCGGAGGGAGGGTCGGGAGTGGAGGAAGATAAGGGAGGTGCAGACTGTGAAGGGGAGTACAAGCCCCCGTGCGACTTGGTAGAAGGAGGCGTCTACGTATTTGAGGGTGTAATTGCTGAAGCTGGCAGGTGTAGGACCGGTTAGTTTGTAGGCTTGAGAATGGAGGTCGATGGAACGAACCTGAGACCAATTACATTAAGCGAAACGTTAGGGAGGAGACCCTTGCAGACGTCAAGGTCAAAGGTTAGCCTGTGCTTCTCCGGTAGGAGGCCCGTGAAGTCTGAGAATAGAAAGAGGACTACAGCGATTACTAGCTGTGTCCATAAGAAAAAGAGTGGAGTTGAGGTGCTTAAGAGCACCCATTTGTTCCTAAAATCGCCGGTGAGTTGATTGCATTACAGGCTGTTTTTTATAGATGCAGTACACACGCCATGACCATCTATGTAGAGCGGTCAATTTTATGAATTATTATGCGTGCAAAAGACATACTGCTAGCGCTGCTACGAGATAAAACAAAACGACGGATGTCTAGAAATCGGTAAATCATTTTTGCTTCTACCAGAGGACAGTTCAAGTACGTACCACCTGCATCCGAGAGACTGGAGAGGATGGTTTTGCGGAATCCGATGAAGACATGTTGCTCTCAAGGATGTCGTGCAGAAAACCGAATAAAAACTGTCCACAAGCTATATAGTACTTTTCGTAACAGATAAGCCTTGAAAAGCGCTTGTGGTTATCGTGTAGAAGAAAAAATTTGATGATCCTGGTGCCAGGAGGTGGAAAGCTTGACAACCTGGCTGCGGCGTCGCCGCGTGATGTCAAATTCCGCGGCCCGCACAGCATCGGAGGCTGTCGACACTATCCCCAAGCCTGTTAGCATATCGATATCTTCGAACATTTTACATAGCAAATCTATCATGGGCGAAAACATCCTGACCACCATTACTACTGAGGGCGAAATCCAAACTGCTCAATTGACCAAGGAACCCCCTATTTACAGACTTATCACGGACATCCTCGAACATATTTTTTTTTTGAATGCCACGGATCCAGATAGCTGGGTTGCTGATAATGCATCGGTCACAATGGCATCTTCTTAAGTCTGCACTCAGTTGCATTGAACTACCCTATGATATGGGGTCAGATCATCAGAAGCGCATCAGTATGTCAGATAGACCCGACGGTGAACTTGGGGTATTGGAGCTGCACATCAAGAATATGGGTTTTCAGTTTACAGGTGACGATATCCTGCTGGAAACTCATGTGACCATTTTCTTTGGCAACCGGCGCCAAACCTTGAGCAGCTCGACATCTACACAACCCTAGCATACCCCAGACATGTCACGGGACTTGTCCGACACGTGAAACATTGTTGATGTCGCGATATTGGCTAAGTGATTGGGACCTTGACGTGTTTTGCTTCCGCTGGACAAGTATATATATGTTTGAACGTATAATAATGACTCTGAAGTGAATCTAAGTGTGCCGTTCAGACGCTACAGGTCGTGTCCGATAAAACATGGCATTTGCTGTTGATTGTTCCCATGTTGTTGGTGCGGCGTGATCTTATGGAGTTAGAACGTCGTTCTCGACTTAAACAGTTCTGCATCAGTCTCAGGAAACATCTACCTTTGTTGTCCACTCAAGGTTCTCTCGGATGATTATAGCGGCTTTGGGTGGCATTGCAACATCATAGTATGGTGTGTGCACTTCGTGATGCTGAAGATAGATAGTGATCTGCCTCGAACTAGGGTCATCAACTTTACGACATGAAACCCTGAGACAACTGTGGCAATTGTAGCGATGCATTCCCAACATGTCACAATGTTTTGCACCTTCTTTCGGACTTCGGCATGCTTTATGCTTCTGAGTGCTATCCTGCGAACACCAGTATTGTGTCTTATGCCCACTCACAAGAAGCTTGTTTTCCTTCACTCTAGCATTTCCTGCATGGTTAGCCTATACATATGTATAGTTTCCTGTTTGTCTCTCACTGGAAACGATATCCAGAGACTTTCCAGATCTTGTGTGCTGTCATTTGTACATGTTCCTTGTCCATGACTAATGGGTCTACTGGTAGGGTGTAGCTCGCGTTAAAACAGACATCCTTCCTCTTGAATGCATGCTGGAGATTTGAAAGATCTCTGCACTATCTTTGTATGCAAGAGGCTTCATGCTCTAATTACAGTGAGTTGATAGTATTATAATGACAAAGTTGTTAATGCACCTCTCCATTGCTTTCATCATCAGACCTTTCTGCATCTATTACAATCACCTCAGGACAGTTGCCATTAGCTGGCACCCTTGGCTGCTTCCATGCCTCTTTGTCCTCTTTCTCATGCTGCTGCTTTCTTTGCTTTGCAACCTTGTCGCATTCTCTACATACCTGGTCGCAAGCAAAGATTCAGCTGTGTTGGTGGCATCTGCATAAGGCCATCAGGACACATCTTCAGCTAGCCAAACTTTCTACAATGCCATATAACATTGAGCATGCACGAGGGGAGTTCAGGTTCATCAGCACAGGGTTCCAACCTACTGGTAAAGTGGATGCAAAAGAGTGTGAGGGAGGCATACCTGGTGAATCAAACATCTCAGTTGATCTGGAAGGCATGCCTATGGCTCAAGGACCTAACTCACTCTTCATTTGATTATCCAATCCTTCACAATCGTGGCCACCACTGGTAGACTCCATCAATATGATGGGAGGTGGAAGCAAAAATGTTCCCATCATCAATCAATTGTACCCCAAGATTAACAATCACAGTACCACCACCAAACACAAATGGCAAAACCCTGACTGAATCTGGAGATGAGCAAAGCAGCAATGATAATGATAAGTATCATCAGTGAACCTTCTGCCCCTTGAAGTTGCATGCTAACATTGTCGATATGATGGAATGGCATTTTTGTGCCCACCCCTTGATTCCTGGATATTTGGCCCCAAGTCCAGACAGCATAAAGGAGTGGGCTGTGAAGCAGATGTATGAGTTTTGCTTCTAGCATGATCTTCACAAAGCATGAGCTTACCTGTGGGAGAATTGGTATTGTCAGGGGAGATGGGAGCTGTGGGTATGGTGTGCAGACACTAGGAGTCCTCAGTTAAAAACTACAATGATGATAGAGGTGCAGTAAGTAGTACTGTCATCAAAGCAAGTAGGATTACTTACCAAGATTGTCTTCACAGCTGGCGGTGCATTAAGAAAGATTTTCTTCATCACTTTCACAATCCCCAACTTGACCTTCTTGTGTGGATCCTTATGGTGAAGTTGGCACCAACTTACTATTGAAAACTTGATCTTGCATTCATTGATATCGGGTGGTATTGTGAATTACCTGCATGGAGAAAAGACTTTAAGGCAGCATGGAAAAAAGTGAAGAAAATGGCTATTATCCTTCCCCTTAATGAAAAATACTGTCCTGATCCCCTTCAATGGGTTTGCACCTGCCTACAATTTGTCATGGACCATTTTCTTATTTGCAAACACTTGGTCCAATCTGTCCATCCTGTTCATCCTGTTTTTTTCCTTGAAGTTAAACAAAATTGCACCTTGCCAATTTGGTTGCATTGATCTCTCGTCCCCTTATCTGATGATAACATAACTTATGAAATAACCTCTGCACCACTTTCTCCAACCACCTCCAAGAGCTTGGAGATGAGGCCAGATGTGCCAAATGGAAATGATTCAAAAGAATCTGATGAATCTGATGATGAGCTGATTGGTACAGTGCTTGAAACAGGGTGGGGTGGGAGAGAAACTTTTTGTGAGACCATGAGAACCCACATTAACACAATTAAAGACTTTTGTGGTGGGTTGGAATACCAGGTCCAATTCGAGGACCAACACTTCCCGGATACACTAGAGAGAGAAGGTGGACATTTCCTGAGACTAATGCAGAACTGTTTAAGTCGAGAACAATGTTCTAACTCCACAAGATCCGCTGCACCAATAACATGGAAACAATCAATAGCAAATGCCATGTTTTATTGGACATGATCTGTAGTGTCTGAATGGCACACTTAGATTCACTTCAGAGTCATTATTATACATTCAAATACTATATATACTTGTCCAGTGGAGCAAAACACATCCAAGGTCCCAATCACTTAGCCAATATCGCGACATCAACAATGTTTCATGTGTTGGACAAGTCCCGTGACATGTCTGGGGGGGGATTGAGCTAGGGTTGCTACATCTACATTCTTTTCAATGCCAGATGCATGTTCAAAGATGTGTTGTTTAATAATCATGCTCCTAGTCTACAGCACTTACATCTATACAGATGTGCTATTGACTTTGCCTCTCCAATCCTGAAGTCTTTAATGGGGCTATATGTGCACAAGATAACTACATTGGATGTCACGAATTGATATTGGGAGAAATGACTTTGCTCCAATGGATTACCATCATTAATGCAATTTCAGGTGCCAATATTGATGAAATAATTTTCCTGACCATTGATCTTATCAAACTGGAGATGTTGAGTATTGATGGGATGCTTCACAAGAGCATTACATTGATCAACCAATTGATTGTGCCTCCTCAGTGTGGTCTGACACTTGACTGCAGTCATGCGTAACTTGGGGAGGACCAACAAATTCTTTGGTCCATCATCGAAAGAAAGCTTGCTTTCTGGGAGAAGGATACTACTCCTGCCCATCATTTCACAACAGAACATCTTACATATTCATTGTTTTTGCTTGTCCTGTTAGAACATTGTTAGGATTAGTGAATGGCAGGGAAACCAAGGTGATAGGTAGCATCATAATTTTGTTCAGGTAGAAGGTTTTGGGGGAGCCACCATGGAGGAGGTTTCACACTGAAGCTCCCACTGACTGGGACTGTGTGGCAATGCATTCAGCATCTTTCTCAGCATAGCAGATTGTTAGGAAACAGCCCCAGTTCCCTAATTCTTCCTCACTAGACTCCTCCATTTCCTCTTCTTTACTGGTGAGCTGGGAGTGTTTCTGAGCATGCTTCCACTTGGGTTTTGATTTGTTCTTCTCTTTGCACCATGGTAACTTCTGTGGACTAGCAGGGGTTTCAGATTCAGACTCTTTGGTCTCATCTTCATGTAGTGTCTGCCTCAACCTGATTTTTAGCCTGGACCAATGCTTTTTGAGCAGACTGTGCTGGTAGCTTGATCTTCAATTTGAGACCTGCCCATCCTGCCTCCTCAGTTGCAAATGCATCAGCTGGATATGCAATGAAAATAAACCCATAGTTCATAAAGCAGGATCTGTGCTGATTTCAGCATCTATCTCTTATCCAAGAACCTTTCAGCATGCTCAGTGCTTTCAGCGCCATCAAGTTTAGTATCTTCATCACCCCATGAGAATAATGACTTGAACTTGCAATCTCAATGGAAAAAATAGTCCAAAGATGATTTGATAAACATAGTTCCATCTGAGGGGTATCCAGACATTAAAATAACTTCCAAATGAGTGTGTAGGGACTGTGTAGATGTCAATAGAATGGTGTTTGAATTTTTTTTTGAATTTTTTGATTTATTTTGATTTTTCAACCACTCAAAAACAATGGGATATAAATTTTTGAAAGGTCTGTAAATAAATCTAATAGTAATTGAAATATTGTCAATTTCCATCTATTTACATCAATACAATAAATAAAAATTGCATGTAATCTATTTCAATTGACAGAAGGTATGGTATATTTGTGGTAAGTTCAACATTTTTGCTGTCATCAATTAGTATTACAAGCAATTCAAACTATCCAAGTTGATAAAATCTTATGTAAACAACAGACTTCCTACTAGGGTCTATGACCTCTCCACATCTTCATCTTTATCTTCATGCAATACAAACTCTACATCAATCCAGCTCTTGGGGACATAGGCTCTGTGGACTGGGTAGCCTTGTTTCCTCCATCACTGGAGGAATGCCCAAGGGGGCACCAGAATCAAAAAAAAAGACCTGGGGTTGATTTTTTTGCTAAGGAATTCCAAGGTGGACTAACTAACTATGTAATCAGGCACATGTCTAAATATAGTCATCTGCATTGGCACTTCCCTCTGCATCCTCACCCCGATGCCTCATAAGCCATGCACACTCAATTTTGTGGCTCTTGCTCAAGTTCTATTTACTGAAGGTGATACTAGACACATAAGATGAGTAGAAAAATACCCACAATACAATGTACTTACCCACTGAGTCTCACAGCCAGCTTGTTTGCATTTTAGGACCCCACTCAATGAGCCATCGAGTACTAATGCATAAACACTCATTTAGCATGTTAGTGAGTTGTCACAGAACCTGTTTATGCTTTGACCACCCAGATTCCTTGGGAATTTTAGGTTCAGTTGCTGCTGGTATGTGACTTTCTTCATTGGGATGATGTTGCACACACCACTCCTGTGCTTGGATTTGCAGTGTTGACACTATTGTCACCACTATGTTCAGTTGTTTCATTGTTATTTTCACTGCTGCTTTCAGTTGTTTGCTTACTCTGTTGATTATACATGGTAAGCAATCTTTACTATTATGAGATAGATCTCATACTGTCAGTAATTGATGATTCTTCTTGCATTATTGGCATGAGCATGCAGTCTACGCCAACTCCTTGCCTTTCCATACTCACAACACTGTCAAGATCTTCACCTCCAAAAAACCACCACTCGCTGAATCTTTGCCCTCCTCTTCTTCATCAAAATTGGCCTCCTCTGCTTCATAGGTATCAATCCCCTCAGTCTCATTGACATCATCCATGATGCCTCCTCAAATGTGTTTCACCATCATCGCTAACAACCAAATTCAAAAATTAAGCTTTTCATATAGAAAGATAACAAACAGCATACATTGCAGAAATTTGAGCATGATGGCTCTCTGATATGACCAGGGGTGGACCTTTTGACTTTTTGGTGCATTTCATTGTTGCTTTCCCTTGTTTCACCCATATTTTCTTCATCTTAGATTTTTCTAAGTTGGAAAGGTTCCAGATGTGCTCATACATGGTAAGATCCAAAGTTTTGTGCTTTTTTTCAAAAGAACTTTCATAAAATACTTCCAGATGGCAGGGTCAGCTTTGGGGCAAATCAGACAGTAAATAGGCACATTGGAGCAAGGCGAGGAGGTGGTTGACTCTGCTGCTATGTTGTAAGAGTAGTTCATCTTGCTCATTTGCTTGAATGACCATGAGATTATATAAGATATGTGACCCTATGTGCTCAAGAACATGCTGGCCTTGAGAGAGATTGAGCATGACAGTTGGTGAACACTAAGGGCAGTCCGAGGTCATCATCAATCTGATATCCCTCAAATCGTAGTCGCTTTCACAAATAAAACAAGCATCTCCTGTAAAATCAGAGACAGATGTGAGTTCATTATTTAAAATTGTGGAGTGATTGATAGCTCACCTGAACCTTGGTGATAGGATATTCTCTGGTCAGTGCAAGTTTTGGCACTGACTTGAGATCTGACATGGTAAGGCTTTGGAAGAGACTGGCAGTCAATGCAACTAATACTGTGCTCTGTAGAAGATAGAAAGGAATACTAATGTGTGTTTTTGAGGTGGTTTGGTTGACTGACTGGATAAGATGTCCAGGCACTGTAAATGATTGTTTGCCCATCATGCATGTTCTCTAGTCATGTCATCCACCAGGGTCATCAGCTAATGTCACAGGTCACAAGCCCAGCATCTGATATGAGACTGTAATGGTCTCTTCTGGAAGCATTTCAAAGCTAACATCATCAACTGGATGACTATCAACTTGGAGCCCATTTACTTCTCCAAGGCTAAGCCAGAACTTATTCTCGATGCAGATAAGCATAGAGATTGGATCTGATATGATAATTTTTGCTGTATCATCAATGTGAGGTTCAGGTGAGTGATCTAGGCTGGAATCGAGTATGGTTTCAGTATTGACAAATCTTGGAATAGCTTGAACACAGTTTAAGTGATCTGTTGAGCTGGCATGTTGCTGATACTTGCTAAACTCCTTGAGGATGTGGGCCTTGGACTTTTTCATCCCATTGATGAGTACTGTAGAACCAAATACTTTTTGATCAATATTAGTCTCGGTGTTTGTGGTCAGTTCCACTCCATGTTCATTTTTAACATCGACATGCATATCCATTTCATGAGTTCTGTAGTCAGTGATAGTGTCATCAGGAGAGGTCGCCATTGGAGCTTCAAGACTCTTGTCGATATTGTTGTCTGCCAGAGGTACTTCCAACAGGAGCATGCCAAATGGAGAGAGGATGCTGATGCCCTCTGAGCTATCAAGTTCATCAAGGACATACTTGAGATCTTCACATTCTTGCTCAATGATGCGCTGACCACAATTCCAGGAGGTTTGTTAGGAAATGTCCTTAAGCTTGACATTTCCCCTCCAAGATGTGGGTTTTATGTGGTCTGCACTGTCTGAAATCTCTTTCAATTCATGCAACATGGTAGGTAGTTTGAGCCATCAAGGGAAATAGTTCCACTGGGGATATTTGGCCAAAATATTTGCAACTTCTGTGGTTCCAGAAAGTGTGAAACGAGCTGCAAAATCCAGATTGCTGTTGTTTCCAACCATTATTCTGAAAATCCCAAAAAGTTCTTTAAGGCAGTCAGTTTCTATTCTCCATCTGGATCATCAATTCTCACCTTGGCCATGCAAAAGAGCACATTCTTGATCATGATCATGATGTCAATATAGAGGTTAGTTGGGATAAAATCTTTCCCACCCAATCTATAGAGTATTATGGCGAGATGTGCGGCAGTGCTGAGGTGTTCCATTTGTTCAGAGAGAGAGAGGTCGATGCAAAGATGTATGGTGCAGGCCATTAAGTCACTGCTACTTTTGTGCAGCAGCATGGGAGCCGCCAAATTGGGCGGCAAATTTTTTTTAAATCCTAACCCTAATCAAGGTGGTAGCTAGCCCAATTAATTGATGAATATTGGTCTATTGACAGAGAAAAAGAGTGCAAAAAGTGTGAAAAAAAAAAACCTAGAGAAAGCAAGTATCGAGGATGCCCCGACCATCAAACAAGTGCAAGAAGCATTTGAGGTCTGCTGCTTGGGCTCAGGCTGGACCTCCTCGCATCCCTGAAATACCTGCTGAAACCAACCTTGCCCATGCCAGCCCTATTCAGGCCACTTCTGTCTCAGATTCGACACTTGATGATGATCAGGATGTCTGCAGTTGGACCGGTGGTGTTAATAACCATCTTGAAGATGGACCAGATGATTGGGTTAATGTACCTGAAGATTTAGAAATAGATGACCTTGAGGAACTCAAGGGAGAGGAACTCTGGAACAGCTTGCAAAACCAGATGGATCAAGAGTCTGAAATGCTTGCGAAGGCGGACATGATGATAGGTCCACTGCACGCTTCAAGGTCTGGAAAAGGATCCCACTTGTATCGAAACATTATGACATGCACTCCTAATTGCTACAAACACCATGAAATCAACTTCGAATCATTTTCACTATTATGGTCAATACTCCTAATCAAACGTAAGTTGACACTCGTAAGTGACGATGTTCAGTAAAGGTTTAGATCGCCAAAGCTCGTAAGCAACGGTTGAGCAAGAGACTTAGATTGCACTGTTAGGAGTGTAGGAAAGACTAGGTCAAGCTGAGTTGACCAGTCCTGCATTCATAGTTTAAATAGTACAAACACGGGTCGTAGATACGAGTCATGCTAGGAGAACAATAGAGACAATAAGGATGAAAAGACAATAGAAAAAGGGGCATCCACAGTATGCTACAATAAGGTGGGAGTGTGGGGATGTAAATCAAGGGTGCGTGTTGGACAAGACAAAAGGGAAGAGACAATAACGTGAGACGCACGTCGGCAGAACAATAGGAACAAAAGAAAATTGAATCCCCGTGCCTCCTCGTAACACTAGCTCCTCCCCAAGGTTTCAAGTTCCATCCGAAACTAAGCCCTCATTGTCCGCATCGGGTCAAAAGATGGCGCATCGCTGGTTGTCGCGGAGAACGTGGAGAAGGTCGTAGGGGTCAGGGTGTCGTGGGCGTAAACCCGAGTCGGCAGTTCAATGTTCTCTTCCCCAGCGAAGTGCACTGAGGTGCTGGTGACAAAAGTAGCGAGTTGTGGGAGGCGAGGGGCGGAGATGATTTTGAACAGAATGAGCATATAGCAGAGTAGCATAATAAAAATGGATGCGCCAAAGATGGCGCCAAGAGCAACGATGACATAGAGGTTATAGGTCATTGTGGTTGGCTTCAGGTGGTGCGACGACGTGGCAGAACATCACGTGTTGGGTTACTTGGGCAGAAGAGCACGGAGTGCTCAGGTCACCATTGTCAACAGTGCGGACACTGGTACTCGGGGCAGTGTGATGAAAAGTGCCCTATCTGTGCGCAGGTGAAGCAGACCGAATTCCTCATCCACGCTGGTGCGGGCGCGTGCTCAGTGGCAGCGGTCTGGGTGGGGTAAGGTGTGGGGGCTCGTCTTGGTGGAGATTGCGAGACGTATGGTGGAAGTGGCGGGTGTGGGGATGTCGTCAGCAACGTCTCTTCGTCTTCCTCATCACTAAGTGGCTCTATTATGAAAATTCGTTGCGGCGTGGGGACCCGCTCTCCAGGTCCATAACGGAGCACCTGCTCGTCTAGGCTCCTCATGAGCAGGAGCAGGTCGAGATAATAAGCTTCTTCTGTCAGTCATTGGAATACTCGCTGGAGGCGGGAGATGGCTCTGTATGTTTCGAAAAGATTCTGTGTAGTGCTGTGGAGGAGAGTGCGGTCTTGGGTTACGGACAGCAGTCTTTCTTCATTTCGGATGTCGTCCATGTCTTGGACGAAGCTGAGGATGAGTTTGAAAGTTCTGACGGGGTCAGGGTCAGGTGTAACATTCATAAAAAAGTGGAGAGGGTGGCTCATATTTAGGAGAGGTTGTGGGTAGATCTGTATTCACCCAATATTTCAGCAGCGTTCTTTAAGTGAGTTGCTGGCTCCCAGGTGTTTTCTGCTGTGCTGTATCCTTTCCACTTTACCAAGAATTGAATTCTTTTGCCTGTCCCCCTATGTGCCAAAATAGCTTCTACCTCGTGTTCCAGTTCTCCTTCGATCAGATCGGGTGGTGGAGGAAGGAAGTTTGGTCCGTGAGTTTTGTTTTCCTTGAAACGTGAGAGAAGTGAGGCATGGAACATGGGGTGAATTTTCCACTGAGAGGGGAGCCTCAATTCGTAGGCATGGGACGAGATTACTCACGTGACGGGGAAGGGTCCCTCGCGTCTAGGGGCGAGCTTTTTCGTCGGGTACCCTAGCTTCAAATTCTTGGAGTCAAGCCAGACTCTTTCCCCCACCATGAATGGACAGAATCCTCGTCCGTTTCGCCCAATCATTACTTGTCGGGAGAGCTCGTGGGCCGCCAGGGCTTCCCACCATATGTTTCCTAATTCGGCTATCCTTTGCTCGGTAGCCAGCACGTTCGTTTTCAGGTAAGTCGTGGGGATAGCCCTAGGGTGTGCTCCCATCATTACATAAAACAGGGTGTTTTTAATAGTCGAATGATGCTTCTGGTTGTGCGTGAATTCAGCGGTGGTGAGGTGGCTTTTCCACTGCGAAGGTTTGTTCGCACAGAAGATCCAGAGGTAGATTTCGAGTTCCTGATTTACCCTCTCAGTTTCCCCATCGGTTTGAGGGTGGTAAGCCATGCTCATTGCTAGCCTTATTCCCAGGAGTCTCCCTAGCTCTTGAAAGGCGTTCGAAGCGAAGCGCGGGTCTCGGTCAGATATAATCTTATCCGGGAGGCCAAATCTCCTGAACACGTTGTGCAGATAGAGATCGGCCACCCCTAGTGCGTCGACGCTTTTGTTACAGGGGATGAAAATTACCCCCTTAGTAAGACCATGGTCTACCACGACCATGATGGTATCAGATCCGTCGCTTATTGGGAGATCAGTGATGAAGTCCATAGTCACTAGTGCGAATGGTCGAGTGGCGCTAGATTTGATTGGAGATAATCCTGGTGTTGTCAGGTGTGTATTCACCTTCATCTGTTGACAGGTGGCGCAGCCATCGACGTAATTTCGAACGAAAATGGTCATCCCTGGCCACCAGTAGTCCCTTCGTACTAGTTCTAGGGTTTGAAATCGGCCGGGGTGTCCTGTAAGTATGTTATTGTGGTACTTTTCCACGATTTTTCTTCTTAATTCTTTGTCATCTGGGACATAGCATCGATCTTTGAAAAAGACCATCCCATCATCTTCCATTTTCCAGTCTTCTACCGCCGACTTGATCGGTGGCATTCCTCCTTCTTTGATCGCTCTTACTATCTCCTTTAGTAAGTCGTCTCTTATCATGCTTTCTGCTAGTACTTCTTTCAGCTCGGTGTCAATCGTCCATGTGAAGATCTCGTCCTTCAGTAAGGTAATATCGTCATTATCATTGTTGATATCGGGTATGTGATCTCCTCTCCGTGATAGGGCGTCTGATTGGATCATCATCTTCCCCGGGACGTGTACCAATTGTAGGTTGAATTGTGACAGGAAGAGGCTCCACCTAGCCTGTCGCCGATTTAGTTTCTGTGCTGTTCTGAAGTACATCAGATTCTTGTGATCCGATAGGATTGTTGTTGTGTGTTCGGATCCCTGGAGATAGTGTCTCCAGGTTTCCAGTGCTCATATTATTCCTAACAGTTCCTGATCGTAGATCTCATAGTTCCATTCGGTTGCTGTCAGGGAGTGGGAGATATACCCACAAGGGTGCCAGTCTCCGTTGGTATCGGTTTGTTTTAAGATGGCGCCTGTTGTGTACTTTGAGGCATCGCTTTCGATTACGAATGGTTTCTCTGCATCGGGCATCAGCAATACTGGCGCCTCAGAGAATTTCTTCTTTAGGGAGTTGAATGCCCTTTGGCACTCGTCTGTCCAGTTAAAGGGCTGGTCTTTTCTCGTTAAGTCGTTGAGTGGCTTAGTAATTGCGGCAAAGTTGCCGATGAATTTCCTGTAGAAGTTCCTGAAGCCCAGGAATGATCTAACCCCCTTTACATTGGTTGGGGCTGGCCAATCCCTTATTCCGCTTAACTTAGTGGGGTCCATGGCTAGCTGGTTTGGTTGCAGGATCAGACCGAGAAACTCGACTTCCTGTACATCAAATCTAGATTTTTCAGGTTTTAGGTACAGGTCGTTCTCCCTAAGCCTTGCCAGGACTCTTTTCATTCTCTCCTCGTGTTCTTTCTTGTCTTTGGAGAAGATGAGAATGTCATCCATGTAAATTACTAGCCACCCCTCATTCAGCATGTCTCGGAAGATGTCGTTCATCATCGCCTGGAAAGTTGCCGGGGAATTGCAGAGGCTGAAAAACATGACCTTGGGCTCGAATAGCCCCTTGTTGGTTTTGAAGGCCGCTTTCCACTCGTCTCTCTTCTTTATTCGGACGTTGTGGTATCCCCATCTGATATCCAATTTAGTAAACCATTTCGCCCCCTTCAGCTTATCCAGTAGATCGCCAATTAATGGAAGTGGGTACGAGTTCTTGATGGTTCCTTCGTTTAGATACCGGTAGTCTTGGCATGGTCTGAGCACGTCAGAGTCCTTTTTTGCCACAAAGAAAAATGGCGATGCCATAGGGGACTTGGATGGAGTAATGTATCCTTTCCTCAGGTTATCATCGATGAATTCATCCAACTTCTTCTGTTCTGCTGGGGTGATTGGGTAGACCTTGTAGTCCTTCAGGATGAAGTCCAGTTTAAGCTCGATCGCATGGTCCCATGGTCTCGATTCGGGGAATCTTTCCGATGCTACTTTTTCGAATATGCTTTGATACTCCTTATACTTATCGGGGAGTAGGTCATCGAGCGATTGTTTCTCCTTGACGTTTTCCTTCTCGTGAGCAAGCCTCTGCGAGATGGAGGTCTTTGCTCGGATGTGAGTAGTGTGGGAGTGGGAGAAGGCGAATCTGCCGGTCAATCGGGATCGGGTGATGCGTGAGATGTGCCTGAGTCTTTGGTAATCTGGGGGAATGTAGTCATGCTCGATCGTGAGGGGGGATTCTTTGGTTCTGAATACCCCGATCATTGGTTCCCCTTGGATGTAGGCAAATAGTGCATCTGTCCCATCGTTACTTCCTTCGGTGTCAAGTGATAAGCCGATATTGGAGTCGTTCAGTGTGGAGATCCGTGGATCGATCTCAGGGTGAGTCTCCGTTGCCGTGTCCGTTGCCAGGTGTGATCCGTTTCCATTGAGTTCGTCCATGATGCAAAGCCCTTTTGCGAGATGAACTGCCCCGAGCCTACTCTTCACGTGCTCGGTGGTGGCGAGGTGGGTTTCCCCGAAGGTCTCCCCAGCACTCCTTATAGGTAGCCTCCCAAGAGTCGGACTCAACGTTACTCTCGGTGCGAGTGGCCCCTTGTCATCTATAGTAAGGCTTTGCCTACCGATTGTGGTCCGTGTCCATTCGATCATGGTCCGGATCTTCCTCATAAGGGACCTTTCGGTCTGCCTATCTGTGAGAGTTCCCTTTTCCCAATCGATGGCAGGGTTGCGCTTCTGGAGCCATGTGTACCCCAAGATCATCATCTCCTTTCCTAGCCCCGTTATCAGCATCATGATCTCTTCCTCTTTTCCCCCGATCTCGGTGTTAATACGGACGTAGTGTGAGATCGTCCCATTCTTGTTTAGGGTCCCGTCGACGTTTTTGGTGAGGATCTTCCAGGCGAGTGGGAGTTTTTTCAATCCGAGTTTTTGGATGACTCGGTGGTCGATAAAAGTTTCACCCACCCCTGAGTCGATCAGGGTGGGGATCTCGGCTTTTCCGTTGTCTAGCAAGCAGTGAACAGGGACGCGCATAGATTGGTTGCTTACATCCGCTATGAGTACACTTGAGACAATGATTCTGGCGGGCTCTGCTGCCGATGCAGGCTGCCATTTTAAAAACCCTCTTCTACCATAAGATCGAGTACTTCCTCCTTCTGCTTTTCCTCCAGTTCATTGATAAGGGTTCGAATCTTCATATAGTGATCTCGGGAGGTCTTCTTCGTCTCCTTCTTTTCTTCTTTAGCGGGAGGTTCTTTCCCTCCTCTGTGTTCGTTCGCCCTGTGCCCTGTTTTGTGGCAAATAAAACATCTCCCTTCTTTCATATGCTTCACCCTCTCCATGTAGGAGAGGCGCGTCGTGTCAATTTCCATGGCGTTTGGATCTTTGGAGGAGCTGCCTGCTCCCTCTCCTCCTATCTTGCTGTAGGTTCTTTCTTTAATTGCTTTCGCCCTCCTCAAATGTCCTTCCGCCCTAGCTGCATGGGTGTACCATCCTTCGATGGTGTCAGGTGGGTTCTCCATTCCAAATACCTTGTCCAGGACTCGATTGTTGAGTCCATCTACGAAGTATTCAATCAAGGCAGCGTCTTCTTTGATTTTAGTGTGATAGGCGAGCATCTTAAATTGAGCGATGTACTCATCTACTCCCTTTCCTCCCTGAGAGAGAGCTCGGAGCTGTGTTCGTGCATTTCCTGCGTCGTCGATGGGTGAGAATGCGGCTCGTACTTTCATGATGAATTCCTGGAACGTATTCCAGGGCTTCGATTCGATGTATCTTTCTTCTAAGTAGGCTTGTTTCCAAGGCCCAGCCGTCCCTCCATTCATATAGGAGAGCATGAATAGAATTTTATGGTGGTCATCAGGGAATGCAGTAGAGTTGGCATCGACGTACGCTCCACACTCCAGGAGGAAGAGCATTGTCTTTGCTCGATCTCCGGAGTAATCAGTCGGTGCCCTCATCTTTATTTCAGCAGGTCGCAGGTTCAGGGTGATGGGTGCAGTGGGAGCAGTGGGAGTGGATGGAGCCGCCATGTTTCTTCGTTGGGTGGGGTAAGGTCAGGTGGTTCTCGTAAGAATGATGTCGTAGGATGGGTGCTGCCTGGACTGAGGTTAGTCGGCAGAGTTTTAGAACAGCTTGACCTTTTGTTATGGTCAATACTCCTAATCAAACATAAGTCGACACTCGTAAGTGACGACGTTCAGTAAAGGTTTAGATCGCCAAAGCTCGTAAGCGACAGTTGAGCAAGAGACTTAGATTGCACTGTTAGGAGTGTAGGAAAGACTAGGTCAAGCTGAGTTGACCAGTCCTGCATTCATAGTTTAAATAGTACAAACACAGGTCGTAGATACGAGTCATGCTAGGAGAACAATAGAGACAATAAGGATGAAAAGACAATAGAAAAAGGGGCATCCGCAGTATGCTACAATAAGGTGGGAGTGTGGGGATGTAAATCAAGGGCGCATGTTGGACAAGACAAAAGGGAAGAGACAATAATGTGAGACGCACATCGGCAGAACAATAGGAACAAAATAAAATTGAATCCCCGTGCCTCCTCGTAACACTCGCATTATTTCGCATTATTTTAGATGATTTTGAACTACTTCGAACCATTTTGTGACATTTCGAATGACTTTGCAGTACTTTGAATGACTTCAGTGGCCATATAGTAGTCCTCAAACACTTTTGATACACAATGCTTAACTGGAGTAAGCTATTTAGTTGCATATCAAGCACTACTGGACACGAGGAGAGATTACAAGAGAGTTAGAATGCGATAAGTGCAGTTTTTATGTTTCATGATATATTAAATCAATAGGACAAGAACTCCTACTATACTGGGACAAAGTACATTTCAATTATTGTCATTTCTCATTTGTTTTTACAATTTACAAAGTCCTTTATTGTTGCACATATTGCCCTTTATTGTATTCCCTTTTTTGGCACTATCTCTTCAAAATGTATATAGACTTGTACTAGCTATGTAAAACAGCAGAGAATCAGTTACCCTCTCCACTATAGTTGGATTTAAGACCAGTTCTCTTGAGTCTTACCTTGAATCGTACCTCTGAAGTTCTGCGAAATATTACAAACTTCATCGAACTCTCGTATTCGCTCTCAACTCGTCGTTGCCTATCACCACTTGAAAACCACTTCTTGATTTCTATATTTGTCTGTCGAACATATCTTAACACCAGTCAAACAGCTTTGAACCTCTTCGAACTTACCCGGACAACTTTGAACCCATTTGAATCTATTTCAGACTACTTCGGATGTCTTCAAACATATTTCAAACTACCTCAAACATCTTTGCACACTTTTAAAAACTATTCATCACATTTTTACTGTTTTGCATTACTAAAAATGATGTTCTGGTATTAGAGGTGATATTTAGGACCAACTTGCACCCTTCCTCTAGCCTAAGTTATACTACATAAGCCTTTTAACAGGTTTTTGTTTCCAGGTCGAGCATCATCAGCAGTGATATATTGGGAGCTGATGTGATCGATATCATCAAAGGAATAGAAAAGGGCAGAGATGAACCGAGGGCTAGGGTACAATGGCCAGTCAGAGAGGTCGAAGCAGAGGAAAAGGAAGGAGGTGAAAGACTGAGCATGCAGGGATGAACAAACCCACAAAACATGAGTACTCATCACTAAAAATTAGTTGTGTGCTCACCTGCAACGAAAATCACAGTGAAACTGCAGCTGCCTTCACATGGTATTTCTCGAAGCCCTCCGAAAATCCGCAACATGCACACGAGAGTCCTGACTCATTAGTGGAGCCTGAGGGAGCAATTGAAGAGAGTGAGCTGATTTTCACTGGGTATCTGTCTGATCTGTCAGAGGATGATGAACATGAAGAATCTGAGGATGACTCCCCACCTCTCAAATGCAAACGCGCTACCCTCGACATCCCCACTTGCATCACTCATGAACAGGCATGCAAGGAACATCATGCGAATCTCCAAAAGGGTCTTGTGGCTATCAAAAAGCTTATCAAATCCAAACAAACTAGATTTGTAGCTGGTCAAGAGGGCCTGCAAGCGTACCATGCACAGGCAATTCAAAGCCATTTATGGATGGTCATGAAAAATGGCCTCAAGGTGATAGAGGCATCCAAATTGCTGCTGAGAGCCAAGGGTTTTCCTGCAAGTGGGGAGGTCGCCTTGTCCAGCAATGGGTTCGTGGGTGGATAAAGCAGTGTGAGCTGCCTGTGTCCTTGAAGGGTCAACATGTCAAGGTCTTCACACTACTTGATAATCCTTCGGTTTGTGCTGAGCTGCATTCCTTTGTACGGTCAAACAAGTGGTCGATGAATTCTGAAAAACTGATGGAGTTCAGTAAAGATAATATGGCAACAAAGGCCACAGAGAAATACCTCCATCAAATTGTCGACTCCGAGATGCCATGCAGATTGAAGAGGTATCTTGATTTGGAACTGTTCCCAAGGATTCAACTGAAGGTGGAAAAGGGTGTTTCCATATGTACAGCCTGCCGCTGGTTGCATCGGGAAGGCTTCAAATATACAGAACACAAGAAATCACTTTATTACGATAGTCATGATCACCCTGATGTGGTTCATTATCATCAACATGTCTTCCTGCCTGCAATGGAAGAACACCGGAAGCACCTTGTCGAGTATGTTGTGGGTGATGTCCAACAGGAGGTAATAAAGCTGCACAGTCCAGGCGAGTGGAAGCTTGTACTCTGTGCACATGACAAGATGACATGTCAAGCAAACGATGGAGTCAAACAGAGCTGGGTATTGGATGGTGAACACGCACTCAAAAAAAAGGGGGTTGGTCAAGGGATGCATCAAAGTGATGTTATTTGTTCAACATTTGGTTGGTTGGAGAAAGCAAGCCAAAGTTTGGAGTATGGGAAGAATTATGAGGGGTACTGGATGGGAGAACTATTTGTCAAGCAGGTTTGAACCATGATAACCTGTCAGTTACTCCCATTTGGCTTACTTGATTATTACAGCTGAAAGAAAAAATCATTCTGGCATTTGAGGAACTTCATGGGCCTGAATATCAGGCTCTGATCATGGTGGATAATTCACAAGGACATTCAGCATATGTGACTGATGCCCTGCTTGTCTCATGGATAAATATGAGGCCAAGGGGAAAGCAGGCTCACATGCGGGATGGGTGGTTCATATCTGGTGGTGAAACCATTGTCCAGCCAATGGCCTTTCCACAAGATCACTCCAAGTTTCTGGATATGCCAAAGGGCATGAAACAAGTCCTGATGGAATGCAGAATTGACACAAAAGATTTGTGCATGGAATGCAAGTCTCCAAAATGTGTCCCAGAAGCCATGGCATGCTGTATGGCACACATTCTCAGCCTTCAGCCTGATTTTCAGGAACAGAAGTCCCTCGTTCAGGAGGTCATCAAAGCAGCTGGCCATCTTTGTGTTTTCTTGCCAAAGTTTCACTGTGAGCTCAACTTTATTGAGTTTTTCTGGGGTGCTGTGAAAAGATATCTTCGCAATCATTGTGATTATACCTTTAACACACTTAAAGACAATCTGCCAAAGGCCCTTGAATCCATCAAACTCAAGACAATTTGGCTGTGGGAACACCGAATGATCAGGTGGATGGAAGCTTACAGGTCTGGGATGGGCGCAAAGGATGCCCAGTTTCAAGTGAAAGAATTCAGCTCACAGATTTACACATCTCATCAGCGCATCCCAGAGATGCTCACTCGTCAATTCAATGCTTAATTCCAACTGTGGGACCCTTAATTTTCTTTTTAGGCCAGATACGCCAAATTCTGCTGACATAAAAATTAATATCTTGCCCAGTTTTTATTATTTTGGAAATCTCTTTAACAATTTTCTTCCTCTCATCAAAAGAATGCTTTTTGTTAAGTGAATAAGGTTTTCATCCATTTTTGGGCAGCCTATTTCAGCTACACAAAAGTAGCAGTGACTTAATGGCCTGCACCATAAGGCTGCTTACACATCCTTTACCTCTATTTGGTTACACATCAACTGGTGCTCACATATACCTTACTGACAACATCTGATTCTTCATTTTTCTTACCCCCATCTTCTTCTCCCCTTATCTTCCCCCTAGCTATGTAGCCTTTTGCCCTACTCCTTTTCTCATTCTATCAATAAATGCTGGTCCTATTCCATCATCATGTGAACATGGGTTTACAAAAGATATGGGAAGATCATATGGTACAAGAGCTTTTCTAGAATCCATAGTGCCTCTCATGCTTCCAAAAAATCTCAGCGAGAATTTGTAGAGGAATGGGGAAGTGACCAAATGTCCTTGAGCATATCGAAGGCTATTTTGACATCTTGCTGATTATCTAGATTGAATAAAGAATGAATATGCTCAGCTAAGAATCTAGCTGACCTGAATTGGTTCTTAATGATATTAGATGTAATCTGAACACCATTGATGACCACTCCACATTGTTCATAGAGATTTAAGAATTTGAGTGGACTGAGAATTGGGTATATTGGCAAATTCTGCAGTAGTGGAGTTTTGAAGGTGAGAAGAGTAAAGGCCGATCTTCATTGAGTTTCACCATCTGATGCAACAGAATGTATATGGAGTTTTGTTTTGTCTTGCAACACATTGACACCCTTAAGAACAGTCTCAACAATCTTTACATGTTCTTCTCCTGATTCACACTTGCAGTCTTCTGACACAAGGACAGGACAGCCAGGATATATTCAATTATTCTTGCACAAAATTCCCAGAGTGCCTACAATTGCCTAAAAATAGATCAGATCATGAAAATGGAAGCAAACAATGGACATGGAGGGAAACACATGATTTCTCACCTCTCCTGCATGGTGAACTTTCCCATCACCAAGCCTCTGAAACAGTTCCTCCATGTTGGCTTCATTGGTGAACTCCATTGCAGTATTATGTGCATGCTCCCTGCATAACCCCAGAAAGTAGTTGGTCTTTAGATCCCAGTGAAACCTCTTCTCTGTGGCGAGTTCATTGAACATCAAAATACTGTGGACAAACTTTGAGCAGTTTTGACTGTGAATCACCTCCAGTACCCCATGGAATGTCACCTCAACATTCACTCTAACCTCATCAACTGTTGGCTGTACATGAGAAGGGACAATTGATGGAACGGTTGAGTGGGTCCTGAGGTATGAAATACTTGGTGCGTTATTTGCTCGATGGTTGATTTCTGCTACCATATTCCCACCCAGTTTCCAGAGTAGCAATGCCTTCATGTCCTCTTCTTCCATAAAACTCTTTGGGTTGTAGTACCCTTCTGCAGCTGCCATATACAGTGACTCACAAAACTGAGTCAATGTTTTGGACTTTTTGATTCATTATTGAATAGCTTCCCATAAACAACAAAACCAAACAAGGTATTGGTGTACCGAATAACATACATGATCAGGGCTACCAAACAAACAAAGAATTATGTAATTTTAATTATCCCTCATGGAGATATGATTATTTTAATTCAGGGACTCATTAACTCAGTTTTGTGAGAGGTAGTCAGAAATATTAGAATCTGATGCTCCACCAACTGTATAATGTCAAAAACTTGACAGATGGTTTCTAAGGTGATGTGACCCTTGATGGGACCTTAAATTATAGTATTTAATTAGGACTAGCATTCTTCATACTTCAATATTCTCCAATGCATCCCATCTCCTCTGCTCAGAAGGAAAACATTCTTTCCCTGGCCTCCAATCATTATTCTACCCACAATATTGCCTCTAAACTCAACCTCAGCCAGTCTAGTGTATCCAGAACACTCAGGGCTCTCCATCCAAACCTGGATTCCCCCTCCGGTGGTCATCCTTCTAAGCTCTCATCTACCTCTCAGAGAGCCATCCTTACCCAAATCACTACTGGCAAGGCTGCAAATGCTGTTCAGGCCACCCATTACATCAACAGCATCATCCCCACTCCACTCTCCTTAGAAACAGTCAGAAGAGTTCTCAGAAAAAACTCATTCAAGGCTGTGGTGAAGAAGAAAAAGCCTTTGCTTAGTATAAGGCATAGGAAAGCAAGATTGGCTTTTGCTCAGAAGTATAGAGAGTGGACTGTGGAGGACTGGAGAAGGGTTATTTGGTCAGATGAGACTAAAATTAACAGGTTTGGGTCAGATGGGAGAGAGTGGGTTTGGAAACAGAAGGGAGAGGGGCTGATTGAGAGAGAGGTGCAGGGAACTGTCAAATTTGGGGGAGGAAACATTATGGTATGGGGGTGTATGGGATGGAATGGAGTGGGGCATCTTGCAGAGGTTGAGGGGAGGATGAATGCTGACCAGTATGTGTCCATTTTGAAGGACCATATGCTGCCTAGCTTGGAGGAGAGTGGAATTTCTGGAGAAGAGGTGATTTTTCAACAAGACAATGACCCCAAGCATACCTCAAAAAAGGCCAAGAAATGGATGGAGAACAACAATATTACTCTTCTGGATTGGCCTGCCCAATCTCCAGACCTCAGCCCCATTGAACATCAATGGGTTTATTTCAAGAACCAGTTAGACAAGTATCCAACAGCATCAAAAGGAATTTGGGAGTTATGGGAAAGAGTAGTGGAAGAGTGGAATAATATTCCATCAGAGGTGTGTCAGAATTTGATTGAAAGCATGCCTAGAAGGTTGGGAGCAGTTATTAAGGCCAAGGGAGATCATACAAAATACTAGAATTACAATTTATCATAATATTGATACCACCTCACAAAACTGAGTCAATGAGTCCCTGAATTAAAATGATCATATCTCCAGGAGGGATTACATAATTCTTTGTTTGTTTGGTAGCCCTGATCATGTATGTTATTCGGTACACCAATACATTGTTTGGTTTTGTTGTTTATGGGAAGTTATTCAACAATAAATTAAAAAGTGCAAAACATTGACTCAGTTTTGTGAGTCACTGTACAAAGCCAACAGCCCCCTTTTTCTGATGAAGACTGATGCTAATCAGATGATCAACCCAGCTGGCTTTTCTACTGGTGATAGTCATCAGGAGTCACTTTTGGTCAGAGAGTGCAGTCACTTTCACAAGGAGCTTCCTAGCCTGGTTTAGCCCATGCAGTCGATAAAACTCGATTACCTGGTTTTTATGATGAAGCATCTTCTGTAGGCCACTAAATCCATGGTATGCAAACCCAGTGTTTTCATGAATGACATCCTCCATCTGGGTGAGTATATTCTCCAATGTTTCATTCTTGATAAGCTGTTGACATGGCTGACAGGTAGTACCTGATCCTTTTGACAACCCATGGCAACTTCATGCAAACAACTTCATCACACCATTTTTCAATGCATAGTCCCACAGAAGGATAGTAGTGTCATGGAGGGCAAAGGGATATGTGGCATGTGGAGATTTCCCTTCTGGGAAAATCATGGCATACCCCTCACACACTGACACTGATGTCGTTGGTTGTTTCAGAATCTCCTCATACTCAAAGGCGTCAATGTCAATGATGTCATCCTGTGATCTGTCAGGTCCTAGTTTGACAACTGCTGAAGGGGGATTGTGGCTGGCTAGTACCCTGCATATGTTCATAAGTAATTCCTTCGATGGTATTTTATTTCAACTCACCTTTGCTTGAGAACCATCACCAGATTTGTCAACTTCCCTTAAATAGCTCTCCACTCAACCCACATTCCTCCATGAAGTATGTCGCGAAATTGACCAAGCTATCCAAGCCCCACTTTCCACAATGGATGATCTCATTCATGTTTCCTTCCATTTCCCAGCCCAACACTGACTTCAAGACACTATTCAGCATTGTTTCCCATAGCTCATCAGCATCCAAGTCTGGGTCATCAAATTCTGAAGCTTCAGGGGTGCTCTTTGGTAAATCTTTGACCAAATTCCATAATATTTTGATGAAACTGATGAAAATGTGCTTTGAAACAGGCAGGGACTTTGAGGAAATAGTATCACATTGTGGAGCCTGAGGGGTGGTGGAAATGGTGGGGCTTGCATCTGTCACTGCAAGCTTGTAACTGTGAACTGCTGTGTGACTACCAACTGTTGATGACACAGTGGTGGCTTTTGGTTTTAAAAATGTGAGTATGGTTCTGTCCTTCCTTGTTTTTGCCTTGTCACATTTGTCTTGAGCTGCTTTACATGCTTTTGTTCCATGATGGCACTTCTCAAGGTTAGTCAGCCCAATTTTACCACATGTTATGTGGCTATTGCAATAGAGTGCATATCCCTCGGCATCAATAATAAGTAGTGCTTCAGAAATTGTAGTCTTTATTAATATTGTTGGAGCAGACTACATACACTGCACAGAGGAAGAGACGACACATTCCTTATAACCTACCTGGGGTTTAGTTAGTCTTAGAGCTAGGGTTTAGCAGAGGTAAGAACACTGTATATCTTCTATAGTACAGGTTCTCCTTATCCATAATAAAGCGAGCATGGTCACGTGAAGGGGTCGTGGGAAAGATGACAAACTCAGAAGGGGTGGGAACAGCATCACGCCGTGAGACTCTGCAGAGGTGTGGGAATGGGAGAATGGTGAGAAAGTATGACAAATATCAAAATCTGTCATTGTGGGAATCTAATCCAATTTTCGGCTAACCTGGGTGTTTCCATCATTTCAAAAATTAGCCGAAAAAAAATTTCGGCTATTTTTAACTGTTTCCATGATAAGTTTTGGGCCCGATCACAAATTCAATATAACCCGATCACAAATTCAATATAACTGTTCCCATCAGAACAAATATTTTCCTGATGACAAATATAATTAAGTGTTCCTATGATGACAAATCTAATAACTTAGTGTAGGAACCACCAAATTTTCGGCTACTTTGTGGCCTGATGACAAATAAGGTTACCATGATGACAAACCTAATAACTGAGTGTAGTAACCAAATTTTCGGCTGATGTTTGACCTGCTGACAAATATAATAAGGTGTTCCTATCATGACAAATCTAATAACTGAGTGTAGGATCAATTTTTTCAGCTAATTTTCGGCTTGCTGGGTGTAGGAACCCAATTTTCAGCTGATTTTTGGCCACTTCTAGCTTTTCTGCTCTCTTTCTGGCTCTGGGCTCTTTTCCAGTGGGGTTGTTTTTGCATTCTTGGGGTATCTGTAGACCAAGGTGAAGCTCTGTGAAGTCCTACCTCCCTGGCTTCTCTTTTTTCAACAAAAAGAGTGTCTGCCAGTTGTTTTTTGGACCTCTCTCAGGGCACAGTGTGCAGGGAGATTGGGCTGGCGGGTTTGCAGTTGCCTCCCCTTCCATTTTTGGAAGTCGCTCCACTATCAACTGCCACTGTTTGCACCGATTTCACAGCCTCCTACAAGAATCTCAGTTCCTCTGCTGCTGTAAGAGAGCTCTCCGATTCCCATGGACCTGACTCCGCCCAATACTCCTCGACGTGTTCGGACGGCTGCACAGCAAACTGAACGGGACCAACGGACCTTGGATAGCCCTACTCACCACCGGACTCCACACCACGCTCGCACAATGAACATCGCCCAGCCTTTGCTGCCTGTGCCACCTCCCCATGGTGGTTTGCTGAATGGGAATGACTCCGATCCTTTTCTTGCCCCTCCACCTCCACCTCCTCAATACAACCATCTTCCTCCTCATTTGGCACAACAGCTGGCAGCACTTCCTCCCCTTCCACAGGTGGTGAGAGGCAGAGGCAGAGGAAGAGGAAGAGGGAGGGAAAGAGGCTCAAGTCATGCAGCTCCACCTCTGCCTGTCGTTGCTCCTTTACACAATCCAGCTCTCCCATATTATTTTAATGCCCCTCCTGCCCCTCCTGTTTTTGACCCTCCTGTTTCAGCACCTCCTATTCTTGCACCTCCCATTCCTGTTGCTCCTGCACCTGCTATTCCTGTTGCACCTGCACCTCCCATTCCTGCTACTCATGCAATCGCCCAGGCTGGGCTGCGTGTTCCACCTTTGGGTCCTCCTCCTGTTTTTGACCCTCCAGCTCCTGTTCCTTTGGTTCCTGCACCTCCTATTCCTGTCGCTCCTCCAATGGCCTGGCCTGGACATCAAGTTCCTGTAGCTGTATGTTGGATTACATATTCTTCTATGTGACACAGGTTAATTAATACTGATGCAGCCTTTTCTGCCTCCTGTTTTTGACCCTCCGGCTCCTGTTCCTCCTGTTCCTGCACCTCCTGTTCCTGAGCAAGTTCCACTTTTTTTTCCTGCTGTACGTTGGAGTTTTCCTTCAGGTGAATAGATGTACGAACTAACAACATATCATTACAGCTTCCTCCTCCTCCTGTTTTTGACCCTCCTGTTCCTGTTCCTCCTGTGCCTGCACCTCCCATTCCTGTGGCCAATATACCTCTACCAATGGCTCCTCCGCCAATGGTTCCTGCAATAGCCTGGGCTGCGCTTGCTGTGCAGCATGCAGCACTTCCACCTCTGGCTGCTGTATGTTGAATTATATTCTACATGATGTGCAATGGTCTGACTGAATAATGATGTAGCCACCTCTACCTCCCCCTCTACCTCTCCCACCTCTGGCTGTTCCTGCTGTTCCTGCTGTTCCTGCTCCTGCTGTTCCTGTTGCCAATGTACCTCCACATGTAAGCAAGCTGTTATTGTTTTGATGAATGTAGTGACTGACTTGATCATCCAAGATTGATCCCGCCCCTCTTCCACATGTTCTGCTGCCTCCTGCACGCCGCCCATTTAGCCCACTTTGGCCTATTCATGATCTCGGAAGAATGGATGTTCAGTGTCCCAATTGCCATGCTTTGCACTGGATGGCTGAACATCTTACCACATCCTCCAATATAAATCCCAGATTCGGCATGTGCTGTCTGAGTGGAAAGATCGCTTTGCCACCTCTTCACCCAGTCCCACCTGAGCTTATGCAATTGCTCACCACTCAGGACGACATTGGAAAATCATTTCGTGATCACATCCGCACTTACAATAATGCACTCGCCATGACTTCTATCGGTCGCAAGATTGATGAGTCGGTCAATGAGGGTGAAGAGGCAGTGAATGATGGCATCGGTCCCTATGTCTACAAACTCCACGGCGAGCTGTCCCACAAGATTGGATCTCTGCTTCCACCAGAGGGAGAACCTCCTGTTTATGCTCAGCTATATATTTATGATCCTGCCAATGCAGTCAACTTTCGCATGGCCAATGCCTGGAACACTCACCTCCATCACCACACTTTGCTCACTCTTCAGGACATGCTCCACCGTCACCATCCAGCAGTTCAGATGTACAAGCAGGCTCATGAGCTCACCAGGAACTTGCCTTCACACCAGCAGTGCAAGATAGCTTTGCGTTTTGATCAATCCTGTGACCGTCGCCGCTACAATCTGCCCGATGCTACCAACAATGAGATTGCTGTCATTCTTCCAGGTGATGGCGATCAGCCAGAGAGCACACGCGACATTGTTCTCTACCGCAGGCATGGGCCTCCCCTTCAGCGCATCAGTGACGTCCATCCCCTCTATCCGGCCCTTCACTACGTTTTGCTGTTTCCTACTGGCCAGCTCCAATGGCACCCTCAAATCGAGTATGCAGCTGTCGATGCCAACAACCGAGGTGGTGCCAGAGTTCACAAACATGTCTCCAAATCCGAATTCTACTGCTATCGCCTCCACCTTCGACCGCCTGCTGTTGAGCCCCTGCATATCTTTCTGACTGGAAAGCTCTTTCAGGAGTTTGTGTGTGATGGATGGGCCACTGCTGAGCAGGATCGATTGCGCTGGATTTTGATGAATCAGGACACCATTCGGGGCGAAGTCTATGTTGGCCTGGCAGATGCTGTGGCTGCAAACATCGATGTGGACACAGAGTCTCTGGGTCAAAGAATCATTCTTCCTTCGTCCTTTGCAGGAAGCACACGTCACATGCAGCAGCTTCTTCAGGATGCATTCGCCATCAATCGTCACTGCAATGGAGGGGATCTCTTTCTCACCATCACTGCCAACCCTGCCTGGCCAGAAATACGGGATGCTCTTCATCCAGGGCAGACTGCAGCAGATCGCCCGGATTTGGTCGTTCGTGCATTCTATGCAAAGCAGAAGGAGATGATCAAGGATATCGAGGCTGGCATATTTGGAAAGGCTGTGGCTTATCTTTTCACCATCGAGTTTCAGAAGCGTGGCCTTCCTCACATGCACTGCATTATCTTTCTCGATGAGCAATGCAAGCTTCGCACCCCCGAGCAGATAGACAGCCTTCTGTCTTCAGAGTTTCCTGATGATGATCCTGAGCTCCTCGACCTCGTCAAAAAGTTCATGGTCCATAAACCCTGTGGTGCAGAGAACCCTGCAGCTCCTTGCATGGTGAATGGACAGTGCTCCAAAGGTTTCCCCAAGCCATTCAGGGATCAGACCACCATCTCTGAGGATGCCTATGCCTCTACCAAGCGTCGGGACACTGGACACACATATCACGTTCGGGGAAAGCAGGTCGACAATCGTTGGGTGGTCACTTACTCTGCCTATCTCATCTGGAAGTACCGTTGCCACATCAATATCGAGTCCATCAGCTCCATCAAGGCCATCAAGTACATCTACAAATATGTCTACAAAGGCCACGATCGCATCACCATGGAGTTTGGAACTTGCAACGATGAAGTCAGGCAGTACCTCGACGCTCGCTACATATCTGCATGCGAAAGCATCTGGCGCCTCTTCCACTTCACCATGCATGGTGCTTCTCCCAATGTCGTCCGTCTTCAGGTCCACCTTCCTGGCCAGCAGTATGTCACTTGGAATCAGAACGGTCCACAGTCTATCCAGGAAATCGTCCAGCATGCTGCACAGCGTGACACCACCCTCACTGCCTTCTTCAAGGCCAATCAGGAGTATCCAGAGCTTGCACAGGTCGTTCTTTACCAGGACTTTCCTTCCAAATTTGTGTGGGATCAAAGGGCTCACAAGTGGAAGCCCAGGCAGAGGGGATTCGCCATTGGAAGGATGTTCTATGCTCCACCCAGTGCCGGTGAACGCTTTTACCTCAGGCTGCTTCTCACTGCTGTGAAAGGGGCTACATCATACGAAGACCTTCGCACTTTTCAGGGCATCGTCGCTCCCTCATTCAGAGAGGCCTGCCTCGCCCGTGGCCTTTTGGAGGATGACCAAGAGTGGCAGCAGTGTCTGGAGGAAGCAAAGTCCATGGCAACCGGTCGTCAGCTTCACAATCTTTTTGTCACCATCCTTCGTGACTGTGCTCCCTCTGATCCTGTCCACCTCTGGAATACATATTGGCCTCACATTTGCGATGACTTGAGATATCAGCTCCAGCACACCAACATTCGTATCAACCCCACCGATGACGATGTCCATGATTATGGCCTTTATCTTATCAATCAGCTTCTCATGGTCTCTGGGAAATCTCTCGAGAAGGATTGGCCATACATGCCTCAGATCACTCAGAATTGGGATGCCAACATTCAGAACCGGTTGATCGCAGAGCAGCGCAGATACGATGTTGTGGAGCAGGCCGAGTTGGCTGCACACAATCTGGACACTTTCAATCACGATCAGAGGGCTGTCTTTGATGAGATCATGCATGCAGTCAACAACAAGACTGGCCAGACCTTTTTCCTCCATGGTCCAGGTGGCACTGGCAAAACCTATGTTTACAACACCCTCTGCCATCAGCTTCGCTCTCAAGGCAAGATCGTCCTCTGTGCTGCATCGTCTGGAATAGCTGCTCTTTTGCTCAAAGGCGGTCGTACTTCCCATTCCTGCTTTCAGATCCCAATCATCATAAACGAGTCATCCACCTGCACCATTTCCAGAGGTTCAACACAGGCACAGCTCCTGCAGCAGACTGACTTGATCATTTGGGATGAGGCACTCATGCAGCATCGTCATCTCCATGAAGCTGTCAACCGCACTCTGAAAGACATTCTCCAATGTGACAAACCCTTTGGGGGTGTGCCTGTGGTCTTTGGGGGTGACTTTCATCAGATCCTGCCTGTCATTGAGAAGGGTTCTCGACCTCAAATCGTTGGTGCTTCTTTGCAACGCTCTGTTCTCTGGCAACACATCAAAATCCTTCATCTCAAAATCAACATGCGTTTGAACACAGACGATCTTCAGAAGCGCAACTTTGCAAAGTGGCAGTTGGAGGTTGGAAAGGGTGGTCATACAGATGAAGGTGGCACTATCAATCTTCCTGATCATCTCAAATGTCCTCAGAACACCATCGCTTCTCTCATCCACACCATCTATCCTGGCATCTATGATCAGGCTCAGCATTCAGATCAATACTTTTCAGAGCGGGTCATCCTGGCGAGCAAGAACGATGATGTCGACGATTTGAACCATCACATTCTTCACAATTTTCCTGGGCAGGAGCACGTCTTTCACAGTGCTGACTCGATTGCAAATGATGAGAATGCCGAACTTCTATATCCCCAAGAATATCTTAACTCCATCAACTGCTCAGGTCTACCTTTGGCGCATTTGGCACTCAAGGTCGGCGTCCCTGTCATGATACTTTGCAATCTCAACATTGCTGGAGGGGTCTGCAATGGAAGTCGGGGGATATTGACTCGGATCAGGAATAGGGTTTTGGAGATTCGGTTGATCACTGGAGATAATGCAGGAGAGACTGTTTTCATTCCACGGATGCAACTTCGGCCTATTGAAGGTCAACTCCCCTTTACACTCTCTCGACTGCAGTTTGCTGTTCGTCTTTGCTTTTCAATGTCGATCAACAAGTCACAAGGGCAGTCAGTGAAGCATGTGGGTTTGGATTTCAGGAGTCCTGTCTTTACACATGGGCAGTTCTATGTGGCAATATCCAGGGTCAAGTCTGTCCACAATATCAAGGCAATATGGCCAAGCTCAGAGGATAGTGCAAAGACAAAAAATATTGTATATGATGAAGTGTTATTAGATTAAAATATATATTGTACATATGTAACTACTACTCATAGAAATTAGATTAAAATAAAAATCAATGAACACAGTGAACAACGTGTGCCGGAGGCACATTTAAAAACCTTGTCAATAATAAAAGGAGGATGGTCAGGTGACTAGGCCATGGGAAGTGAAGAGGCCGTGGGAGTTGCTCTGAGTGGATGGGAAAGTGATGACCTACTTTGAGAGTCGTGAGACATGATGACAAATATAAGTGAAAGATGGGAACAAAATGTCAGCTAATTTGGGGCCGGATCACAAATATACTAAGTGATAATGTGTGGAAACAGTATTTTTTCGGCTACAGTGTGGGATCAATTTCGGCTACAATAATATAATAATGCAGGAACAACATTTTCGGCTACATCAAAATTTTCAACTAATTTTTTTTTTTTTGGGACCTGATGACAAATATAATTACTGGGTGCTATGATGACAAATATAATAATTGGGGGATCAGAATTTTCGAGCTAATTGTTTTTTTGGGGGCCTGATGACATATAATTACTGGGTGTTGCTATGATGACAAATATAATAACTTTATGTAGGAACAACATTTTCGGCTACAGTGTGGGATCAAAATTTTCGGCTAATTTTTTTTTTTGTACCTGATGACAAATATAATTACTGGGTGTTGCTATGATGACAAATATAATTAGCAACAACATTTTCGGCTACAGTGTTGGCCTGATGACAAATATAATATGGTGTTTATATGATGACAAATCTTATAACTGACTGTAGTAACCAAATTTTCGGCTACTTGGTGGCCTGTTGACAAATAAAATATAATAAGGTGTTCCTATCATGACAAATCTAATAACTGAGTGTAGGATCAATTTTTTCGGCTAATTTTTGGCTTACTGGGTGTAGGAACCAAATTTTTGGCTGAGTTTTGGCTACTTCTAGCTTTTCTGCTCTCTTTCTGGCTCTGGGCTCTTTTCCAGTGGGGTTGTTTTTGCATTCTTGGGGTATCTGTAGACCAAGGTGAAGCTCTGTGAAGTCCTACCTCCCTGGCTTCTCTTTTTTCAACAAAAAGAGTGTCTGCCAGTTGTTTTTTGGACCTCTCTCAGGGCACAGTGTGCAGGGAGATTGGGCTGGCGGGTTTGCAGTTGCCTCCCCTTCCATTTTTGGAAGTCGCTCCACTACCAACTGCCACTGTTTGCACTGATTTCACAGCCTCCTACAAGAATCTCACCTCCTCTGCTGCAGTAAGAGAGCTCTCCAATTCCCATGGACTCATCTCCGCCCAACACTCCTCGACGTGTTCGAATGGCCGCGCAGCAAACTGAACGGGACCAACGGACCTTGGATAGCCCTACTCGCCACCGGACTCCACACCATGCTCGCACTATGCACATTGCCCAGCCACTGCTGCCATTGCCGCCAGCCCATAATATTGCCTTGCTGAATGCTGATCCTTTTATTGCTGCTCCTCCACCACCTCCTCAATACAATCACCTTCCTCCTCATTTGGCACAGCAGCTGGCAGCACTTCCTCCCCTTCCACAGATTGCAAGAGGCAGGGGCAGAGGGAGGGGAAGAGGGAGGGGAAGAGGCTCAAGTCATGCAGCTCCACCTCAGCCTGTTGTTGCTCCTTTATACAATGCAGCTTTCCCATATTATTTTAATGCCCCTCCTGCACCTCCAGTTTTTGACCCTCCTGTTCCTGCACCTCCAATTCCTGCACCTCCCATTCCTGTGGCAGCTCCTGCAATGGCCTGGACTGAACATGGTTTTCAGCATGCTGCACTGCCACCTCTATTTTCTGCTGTATGTTGGTTTATCTTTCACATGATGTATGTTATCTGACAATATCATGATCTAGCCTCCCCCTCCTCCTCCTCCTCCTGTTTTTGATCCTCCTCCTGCTGTTCCTGCTGTTCCTGCTCCTATTGTCCATCTTGCCAATATCCCTCTCCATGTAGGCTTATATATGTTCTTTTGAGTATATTAACTGACAACAATGATGATGTAGCATCCTGCTCCTGCTCCTCCTGTTTTTAATCTCCCTGCACCTGTTCCTCCCATTCCTGCACCTGCTATCCCTGTTTTTGATCCCCCTGCTCCTGTTCCTCCTGTCCCTGCACCTGCTATCCCTTTTTTTGATCCCCCTGCACCTGTTCCTCCCATTCCTGCTCCTGTTGTCCCTGTTGTTCATATTCCTCCACATGTATGCTTATGTCCTTTTTGTTCATGTCTTTATTTTGTGACTGACTCGATTATCCCAGGTGGCTCAACATATTGATCCTGCACCTGTTCCACTTGGGCCCCTCCCTCCTGCACGCCGTCCTTTTAGTCCTGACTGGCCTGTTCATTATCTGGGAAAAATGGATATTCAGTGTCCCAATTGTCATGCATTGCACTGGATGGCCGAGCGTCTCACTGCGTCCTCCAATATAAATCCCAGATTTGGCATGTGCTGCTTGAGTGGAAAAATCATTTTGCCTCCTCTCCACCCTGTCCCACCTGAGCTTCTCCAGTTGCTCACTGCTCAGGATCACATTGGCAGGTCGTTTCGTGATCATATCCGCACATACAACAATGCTCTTGCCATGACTTCTATTGGGCGCAAAATCGATGAGTCTGTTAATGAAGGTGAAGAGGCTGTGAACGATGGTGTTGGCCCCTATGTCTTCAAACTGCATGGCGAGCTGTCCCACAGGATTGGCTCTCTTCTTCCACAAGAGGGTGAATCTCCAGTGTATGCTCAGCTTTACATTTATGATCCAGCCGATGCAGCCAACTTTCGCATGGCTAATGCCTGGAACACTCACCTTGATCACCACACTTTGCTCACCCTCCAGGACATGCTCCACCGTCTCCATCCTGCAGTTCAGATGTACAAGCAGGCCCATGAGCTTACCAGGAACTTGCCTCCACACCAGCAGTGCAAGATAGCTTTGCGCTTTGATCAATCCTGTGACCGTCGCCGCTACAATCTTCCTGATGCCACCAACAATGAGATTGCGGTCATTCTTCCAGGTGATGGTGATCAGCCACAGAGCACACGTGATATCATTCTCTACCGCAGGCATGGCCCTCCCCTTCAGCGCATCACTGATGTCCATCCCCTCTATCCTGCTCTTCACTATGTCCTCCTTTTTCCTACTGGCCAGCTCCAATGGCATCCTCAAATCGAGTTTGCAGCTGCTAATGAAGGCGGTGCAAGGGTTCGCAAGCATGTGTCCAAATCAGATTTCTACTGCTATCGTCTCCACCCCCGACCGCCTGCTATCGAGCCTCAGCATATATTCTTGAGTGGAAAGCTCTTTCAGGAGTTTGTTTGTGACCAGTGGGCAACTTCAGAGCAGGATCGGTTGCGCTTTATCATGATGAATCAGGACACTATTCGTGGTGAAGTCTATATGGGCTTGGCTGATGCTGTGGCTGCAAATGTGGATGCAGACACAGAGTCTCTCGGTCAAAGAATCATCCTGCCTTCTTCATTCGCAGGAAGCACACGTCATATGCAGCAGCTTCTTCAGGATGCCTTGGCTATCAATCACTACTTCAAGGGTGGTGATCTCTTTCTGACCATGACTGCAAACCCTGCTTGGCCAGAGATTCAGGATGAGCTCAAGCCTGGGCAGACTGCTGCCGATCGCCCTGACTTGGTCGTTCGTGCATTCCATGCAAAGCAGAAGGAGATGATCAAAGACATTGAGGCTGGGATCTTTGGCAAGGCACTCTCTTATGTGTTTGTGATCGAGTTTCAGAAGCGTGGCCTGCCTCACATGCACTGCATTATCTTTCTTGATGGGGAGTCCAAGCTTCGCACTCCTGAGCAGATAGACAGCCTCATGTGCTCAGAGTTTCCTGACGACAATCCTGAGCTGCTCGAGTTGGTCAAGAAGTTCATGGTCCATAAACCCTGTGGTGCAGAGAACCCTACAGCTCCTTGCATGGTGAATGGACAGTGCTCCAAAAATTTTCCCAAGCCATTCAGGGATCAGACAACCATCTCTGAGGATGCCTATGCCTCCACCAGGCGTCGGAACACTGGAAAGACATATCAGGTTCGGGGAAAGCAGGTCGACAATCGCTGGGTCGTCACTTATTCACCCTATCTCCTCTGGAAGTACCGCTGCCACATCAACATCGAGTCCATTGCCTCCATCAAAGCTGTCAAATACATCTACAAATATGTGTACAAAGGTCATGATCGCATCACCATGCAGTTTGGGACTTGCAACAATGAAGTCAAACAGTATCTGGATGCTCGCTATATTTCTGCCTGCGAGAGCATTTGGTGCCTCTTTCATTTACCTATGCACTCTGCTTCTCCCAATGTCGTCCGACTTCAGATCCACCTCCCTGGCCAGCAGTATGTCACTTGGAATCAGAACGGTCCACGGTCTATCCAAGAAATCGTCCAGCATGCTGCACAGCGTGACACCACCCTCACTGGCTATTTCAAAGCCAATCAGCAGTATCCAGAGCTGGCACAGGATCTTCTCTATCAGGACTTTCCCTCCAAATTTGTGTGGGATCAGAAAGCCCACAAGTGGAAGCCCAGACAGAGAGGGTTCGCTATTGGGAGGATGTACTACACTCAGCCTACTGCAGGTGAACGCTTCTACCTCAGGCTTCTTCTGACCGCTGTCAAGGGTGCAACATCATATGAACATCTGTGCACTTTTCAGGGAAATGTCTATCCCTCATTCAGAGAAGCATGTCTGGCACGTGGCCTTTTGGAGGATGACCAAGAGTGAGTGCAGTGTTTGGAGGAAGCAAAGTCCATGGCAACAGGTCGTCAGCTCCGGCAACTCTTTGTCACTATTCTTCGTGATTGTGCACCCTCTGATCCTGTCCAGCTTTGGAACACATACTGGCCCCACATTTGTGATGACCTGCGGTATCAGCTCCAGCACAACAATATCCGTCTCAACCCTACCGATGACGATGTGCAGGATTATGGCCTCTACTTGATCAACCAGCTTCTCTTATCCTCTGGCAAATCTCTCAGCAAGGATTGGCCATACATGCCTCAGATCACTCAGAATTGGGAAGCCAACCTCGAAAACCGGTTGATTGCAGAGCAGCGCAGATATGATGTTGTGGAGCAGGCTGAGTTGGCTGCACAGAACTTGGACACTTTCAATCCAGACCAGAGAGCTGTCTTTGAGGAGATCATGCATGCTGTCGACAACAAGACCGGCCAGACCTTTTTCCTCCATGGTCCCGGTGGCACAGGCAAAACCTTTGTATACAACACTCTGGCCCATCAGCTTCGTTCTCAGGGCAAAATCGTCCTCTGTATAGCATCATCCGGCATTGCTGCACTCCTGCTCAAAGGTGGCTCCACTTCTCATTCATGTCTCCAGATCCCTCTCATCATCAATGAGTCATCCACCTGCTCTATCTCCAGAGGTTCAATTCGGGCAAAGCTGTTGCAGGAGACTGACTTGATCATTTGGGACGAGGCACTCATGCAGCATCATCATCTCCATGAAGCTGTCAACCGCACTCTCAAAGACATTCTCCAATCTGATCAACCCTTTGGTGGCATTCCTATTATTTTTGGGGGCGATTTTCACCAGATCCTGCCTGTTATCGAGAGGGGTTCACGGCCTCAGATTGTTGGTGCTTCCTTGCAGCGCTCTGTTCTTTGGCAACATATTAAAGTTCTTCATCTCAAAATCAACATGCGATTGAACACAGATGATCTTGAAGAGCGACAGTTTGCAAAGTGGCAGCTGGAGGTTGGAAAGGGTGATCATACAGATGAGGGTGGCAACATCGAACTTCCCAACCATTTCAAGTGTCCTGAAAACACTCTGGCTTCCCTCATTGACACCATCTATCCTGGCATCTATAATCATGCTCAGCATCCCGATCAATACTTCTCAGAGCAGATTGTCCTGGCAAGCAAAAATGATGATGTGGATGATTTGAACCATTACATTCTTCAGAGGTTCCCTGGAGAGGAGCAAGTGTTTCACAGTGCAGACTCTATTGCAAACAATGAACTTCTGTATCCACCTGAATACCTCAACTCAATCAACTGCTCCGGTCTACCTTTGGCACACTTGGCACTCAAGGTTGGGGTCCCTGTGATGATACTTCGCAATCTCAATATTGCTGGAGGGGTCTGCAATGGTTCTCGAGGGATTTTGACTCGGATTCGGAACAGAGTGTTGGAGGTTCGGTTGATTACTGGAGATCATGCTGGAGAGAAGGTGTTTATTCCATGGATGCAACTGCAGCCAATCGAAGGACAACTCCCTTTCACTCTGTCTCGACTTCAATTTCCTGTTCGACTGTGCTTTTCAATGTCGATCAACAAATCCCAGGGACAGTCAGTGCAGCATGTGGGATTAGATTTCAGGAGTCCTGTCTTCACTCATGGGCAGTTTTATGTAGCGATATCACGAGTAAGGTCTGTGCACAACATCAAGGCAATATGGCCAAGTGACAGTGGAAGTGCAAAAACCAAAAATATTGTATATAATGAAGTACTATTAGAGTAACATAGAAATGATAACATAGAAATGAAGTTGTGACAGTGGAAGTGCAAAAACCAAAAATATTGAAAGTGCAAAAACCAAAATAATGAAGTACTATCAGACTAACATAGAAATGAAGTCATGACAGTGGAAGTGCAAAAACTAAAAATATTGTATATATTACTTATTAAACATGTTAACGTGTGCCGGAGGCACATTCCCAACCTTGTATACATAATAGTAAGGATGTCACATGACTTGGGAATGTGTTTACCACATGTATGCACAGTAAGTGCAGTAACATGTGTGTGCTGCATGCATGGCCTCATGTATGCAGCATGTATCAGGATTTAATTTCAACAAATATCATCAATGTTCAGTACATTTACACATGGGATTTGTAACATACTACATGACCCTTGACTAGAATCCATCCTTTTGAAAGGTAAATGCACTTTCAATTGCCATTGGCAGATTGCATGATGTAATTTTTTACAATATCCAAATATGGAAGTGATATGTTATTTGACTCATTTTTGGGTGTTTAAACTGTTTTATCACCTCTGAACCACTCGCCATACTATCTGTAGGTCCTGTAACATGCTTTGATGTACTTAATTTTGCATTCTGAGGCCCTGTTCCAGTGATGTCTTTTTTTTTTTGTGCCCTGAGGCTGGACTAACTAACCAGGTAACGGTACAGGATTCCTGGGCCAGTGCTTCCTTGGGAATGCCAATGCTTCACTCCAAAACCTGTCTGGCCAAAAATAGGAGTGCAGAAAGTGTAGTGTGTGGAGAGTGGGGAGCAATACTGGGTGTGACAGGCAAACATGTCATAGAAGTGGAAATATATATGAATGAGAATCCTGTAAGTAGAAGATCCAGTGACTCCAAATTCTCAAAGGAATGGGACATGTCAACCAGCAGGAGAGCATCTGTGGCATCATCTCCTTGATAGTTGCCAATCCACAATTTCATATAAGTCATAGTCACAAAGGTAGGTTGAGAAACAGTAAATAGGGAGAGGAAGAGTGGTGTAATATCTTTGGAGTTTGGTGAACATAAGATGACTGTCAACACAGGATTGGGTAGTAGGTTGTGCTTGTGATGCACCACCTCTTTTCCAGCAGCTCCCCGTACTGTGTAGACATCCAGTTGGTTGCATGGGTTTTACCCATGGGTTTCCCATGCTTTTAATTTCTAATTTATTCAATGAGTTTTTCATGATCAAAGGTCCAAAAGCAACTGAAGAGTTGAGTGACTATAGTGGGATTAAGCATTGTGTAATATATATGTATGTGAGCTGGCCCATGCCAGAGTCAGGTGAGCAAGCAAAGCGAGCGAACACCATGACAAAGGCATGGGTCATAAGTTCATGTTGACATCCTTTATGGATTTTTCACATCCCCTCTGGCCTAAGCCTGAGCCAGCTACCAAGCCCTGGCTCACCATGTATCGAAGCCCAAGCCCCGGCTTTTGAGCTGGGCCTGCACATCACTAATGTCGTCAATATCACTGACCCATTAAAGAAATTGCTTTCTTTCTGTATGGTGCACAACACGTAGTCACCACCACTTTTGTACAATGGAAACAGGTGAACAAAAAGACCTTATTTTTATTATTCCTCTGGTAAAAATGCTCTATTTCAGGAGAGGATTAAATCTACCAGAGCATTTGTCAAAATACCCAAAACTGACAGAGTTTTTCTTTTTTGTCACACAGAATTTGGCCATATTACTATATATGGACAAATTTGGACCCTGAACTACCATATTTGGCAGGATCCTATCTTCACAAAATGTCTGTTCCATAACCAGAGCACTTTTAAGTCCTAAAATAAGCTGTAAATGAAACAATTGGAACACATTCTAGGGGTAAATTAGGCAGTTCTCAAAAAATAAAAATTCTTCAGCCAATTTGGCCACTGGCCAACAGAGGTCTTGTGCACCATAGGACTCAGACGAAACCCAAGTTGGGAATTGATTAAAGATTAGACTCGCGGTTGCTTTCAAAAGGATTGGACATTGTTTGCAATTGACCGCTCTGACATCAATAGGTAGGTAAGTGTGCTTTGTCCAATACCCTTGACATATTAGAACGGGAAAAATCCAAAGCCAGACGTGTGAGAATCCAGATGAGTCTCTGAAAATGGTGATGTCTACATCTCTATCTCCTCTCCTGTCTATCGGCGTGCATGACTCTACGCAACCTCGCCGCGTCCAATGGTATTTACCTACATAAACCAATCAGTCTTCAAAAAATCTCGTAAGTCATCGGGACTGACCGTGAACCCAATCTTCCTCAGCTTCTCGGCGTCCACCAGCAGCCGTCCATCAAACACAAATGCGGGTTTGTTCATACTCTTATATGCCACCTCCCAATCAATCTCGCGGAACTCTTTCCACTCGGTCGCGATGACGACCGCTTCTGCATTCCTGCATGCCTCAAGCGCAGACGAACAGATCGTAACCTGCTTCTTGACTAAGAAATATATAATAGACATCAATTCAAGGATGTAAGGAGAAGATTACGTACTAGCATCGAGGGGAGTGTGTGGGCTTGCCTCAGCGAGGTCTGTCCAAATCTGGGCATGCGGCACCTTTGGGTCATAGATGTTGACGAGCGCTCTCTCGGACTGGAAATCCCTAATAAGAGTGATAGCGGCAGACTCGCGAGTGTCGCCTGTATCAGCCTTGAACGCAAAACCTAGCACTGCAATACGCTAGTCGCAGGTCAACAAAAACCTGAAGGGGATAAAACTGTCCCACCTTTCCAGTAATGGTGTTAAACAGCGTATCTACGACCCTCTTCGAGAACCGCCTCTTTTGGTACTCATTCATATCCACTACCTGTCTCCAATACATTGCGACTTCAGGGAGATGGCAGCTCTCGGCCAGGTACACAAGGTTTAGAATATCCTTCTGGAAGCACGAGCCGCCAAAGCCAACGCTTGCCTTGAGGAACTTGTCGCCGACGCGTGAGTCGTACCCGATCGCGTGCGCGACCTCGTCAATGTTCGCGCCCGTCGCCTCGCAAATGGCAGAAAGCGCGTTGATGGATGAAATGCGCTGCGCTAGCATAGCGTTTGCAGCGAGCTTGGAGAGTTCGGAGGACCAGAGACCGACGGTGAGGATACGGTCTGTGCTGTTGGTGGAAAGGGTATGTTAACGCTCCAGATAAGAAGACTTATGAAGAAGAAGACTAACGGAACCCAGTTAGCGTAAACCTCGGAGAGTGCATCGCATGCAGCCTTGCCCTCGGGTGTCTGGAGCGAGCCGATGAGGACACGATCAGGTTTGTACAGGTCGGCGACGGCAGTCCCTTCGGCGAGGAACTCTGGGTTAGACAGGATGTCGAAGCGGCAATTAATCTTGGAGTTTGCCTCCAGGATGGTGCGCATGGACTCGGCGGTGCGGCACGGCACAGTTGATTTCTCTACGACAATTTTAGACGAGGTAGCTACGCTTGCGATCTGCCTTGTGGCCCGCTCGACATAACTGATTAAGGCATAGCGGATGATTAGTAAGAGAAAATGAAAATTAACCACGACGAACTTGACATCAGCAGCTGAACCGGCACCAACACCACTCTTCTTCGTGGGGGTGTTGACGCTGACAAAGATGAGATCAGCTTCCTCAATTGCCTTGTCTACGTCAGTTGAGAAGAAGAGGTTGCGGCCTCTGGCTTGTCGGACAACATCAGAGAGACCAGGTTCGTAGATTGGGAGTTCGAAGTCGGGGCTGTTCCAGGCAATGATGCGTGCCTCGTTGAGGTCGACGATGGTTACTTTGATGTGAGGGCATTTCACGGCGATGACAGCACAAGTCGGTCCGCCTACGAGCGTTATTGGTCAATGTGGGGCAACAAGGCCGCTGGTACACACCGACGTAGCCAGCGCCGACTGTTGATATCACGAAGGTAGTGGATAAGACGCGTCGAAGAAGAGATGGACGACGTACTACAGCAAATCTTGGTGATTTTTGGTGCCATGTTGAAGTGAGAGAGAGCGGGCGGGAGAAAGGAAAGAAAAAGTTTAAGATAACAGCTGGGAACGCAAACAAGAAATACGTAATTTGTTTGCCAAGCCTCGGCGGGTAAAATACGACGTGTGCAGCATCCGCCGCCGCAACCTAGTCCGCCGCACTTGGCAGAGCGTTGACAGAATCAGGCCCTGACCTCATGCAAATGCAAGGTTTTGACGTACGAGCTGATGCTCAGCTGATGCAATTCTTGACAATCGCCCATGTGTATCAAGATATCAGTACATAGAATGACATTTGAAATTTCATCAAGTTCTTTCATTATTGAGTGTTTGTAGTGCCCTCTGCTTCCGACATTTGGGCCCAATCCTCATCAACAACCACGTCATTGGCAGAACTAACACCGCCACCCCCGCAAACAACACGTATGTCCACCCGATACCAATGCTATGGATTATAAGATCTATCACGGAGACCACAAGCGCACTAAGAGCACATCGAAATAGGTTGTTCTATCCAATGTCAGATACCGGCCCAAGTAACAAACATGTGGTAAAATCACTCACACAAGCGGTGATCGATGATCCTTGCCCGGGGACAAGATCGATCATGAGCGTTTGCGTCGAGTTCATCACTGAGATAGTCACAAACCCGACTTCACCGTACCTCATACCATAAGCTCTCGCAATGAAAAGTTGATGGTATAAGATGAACTTGCCTAATATCTGCATGATAAGTGGTGCTGCAATGTTAACCTGTTGTTGAATAGACCAACCATACCCCGCGCAGCAGGCCATAATAACCATAGTGAGTACGGGCAACATGCGCAGCCGTGCCTATCTGCCAAGTTAACAGACTGAAAGTCGTAGGAGCATATCGCACCTGCTCAAACGGAAAGCTATACAAATCCACGGAGCCCTTCTCCTCCAGCGAGTGAGTCCTCTCCGAAACCCTCCTATATTCCCAGTCTAAATACCTCCCATTTGCCCAGCTGCCAATCGTCATCCCTCCTCCAATTCCTAGATAGCACAGCCCGATAGTCGTAGAATTGAGGAATGGGTACGCATTGGTGAATAATGTGGAGAGCGATGCGATGAACCCGTAGTAGATCGCACAGATAATGGCGTTCAGGATAAGCAACACAAGGATGTCCGCATTCATCAGGAGCCTTAGGGGATTCCGGGGCGGCCCGGCCCGTGCGCGAACGATAGGAGCCAAATCTGCTTCTGGGATTCGACCAATGATAGGGATGATCGGGCGGTAAATGGCGGAGGGGATTATCCTCCCGTCACCGACTATGACGCGTAGGGTTTCGGGTAACAGCCTTGAAAACACCATGAACAACTTGCGGGCAGACGACAGAAATTTCAGACGAACAATACCATCGTCAGTAGACAAGCGGAAGACGAGATACATGTGAACCAAAATATGGATCTGAAGATATGTATACAGTGAGTTGTTGGAAACCGACCAAAATCGTGGGGGATTATTAGGCACCTCCATCCCAACGAGCCAGTAAGTGCGCCACCAATTACTGGACCAATGGAAGGTCCAATCTACAACATATCGAGTAATCAAGACAAATCCACGAAACTCTTTGGGACCACAAACTCAACCCTTACCATAGGACCGAGGGCATAAACGCCATAAAAGCCGCCCCTTTCTTTAGGCTCCGAGATATCACTAATGACACCAGCACCTATCGATTCCAGCAAATCAGCGATGAAATTCATGAAACGAGTTATCCGTTACGAACCTATGGCAATAGTACTAGCAGACCCAGCAGCCTGTATACAGCGGAGCAGCATCAACAGCCAGAAATCTGATGCCGGGACGAGCGCAAGCCCAACACATGTCAAGGAGAGGATCAGAAGGCAGCCAATGAATATCAGCCTGCGTCCCAAGTGATCGGAGATAGGACCCCAGAACATGGGTGCTTCATTCGATTGGAGTAAGCTGCGGAGAAGGAACTTGAAAGAGGTATGCATGTGTACCTATTGCTTGCATTACAATGTACATGGTGACCTGTTACAATAAAATCCGTGAGACTCCTCGGACTCGTAGGGGCGAGCGCCAGAAGCAAAACAGACCGTCAAATTGATGAGCTCCGTTGATTTATGGAATACCTTCACAAGAGTGGGGATAGCTGGGAAGTAAATATTGGATGTCAACGGACTGGACGAGAAACAATCAGCTCGTGCCAATGCTGATCATTACTTTTCTTGCCTAAACAATCCGGCAAACGAAATAAGGCCAACGATGAACCATTTCTCGTTTCTCGTGTAGATGCTGTAAGGTTTTGGCTGATCCTGAGCCTTTGAGGAATCCATTTTGTCACAGGCGCCAGAGATCTATTACAGCCTGAGAGCCGGCGCATGTTGTATAATATATAATAGTGGTATTTATAGAATCTTCAAAGGTCAGTTTTTTGAGTCGGAAAATTTTGACTGCTTTTGTTAGGCTCGTGACCATCCGCTTTAGGCGATACACAAATAGGAACCCGGCATATAAGTACCTAGGGTATGTCCGATATTGTAGTGCGACGAATTTGAGAACCCCTGAAATATCTGCCAAATCCCTGAGGCCATTGCAGATAAAAATTGGGCAAAACTTTCAAAAATCCCTCAGGTCTCTGTGGATAAAAACTGATTTTTTGAAAAATGTAAAAATCACCGGGCCGGCACATAACCTCGTCCATAAAAAGCCCATCCCTGGAGGTTCAAACCCTAACCATTTTACCTGATGGCAGATACAATTGTAGTACTAACAGCATTACCACTACACTACAACACATCTTTGTTAGCCTCTTTCGTTTATGACATATTCATACAAACATTCTGAGTAACAAAAAAAATGCTAAAACAGGGCATGACCATCACCCTCACATACCTACTACCACTTGTGTCCCACCTGCCAAACTGTTGTCCGAGCCCGATGATGTTCCTGATCTGGAGAATCCGCCTCAATTCGATCCAGAGAAATGGATAGGAAAAGGGTGCACATTCCCATATGCAAAACCAGAAGATGTTCCAAGAGTGCTATCACTGTACTGTGATCAACTTCTTGAAATACCAGGTGACTTTCAAAATAATTCATTTCCTGATGCCAGTACTACAGTTGAAAAATTCCTTCTGATCTCACCTGTTTCAAGTCATTGCTTGGTCCCGTCACTCCGTCGTTAGATCGATTACCACCCTTGAGTTCCGATGGTCAGAATCGTTTGATAACGCACCGTACACTTCCAAGTATCATATCATGTGAAGAACTCGAGTATCCATTGGTATGATATTTATGCCGGAGGGGTATTTTAACGGCGGACAACCGCGGTGGACGATTCGGGTTCAAGAACATTCTGCATTTGCTCCTTCTCCAAAGATGCCCTAAACGCATACATAAAAAATACAAATCTTTCATGGTTATCATCTGATTGTCCGGGGTTCCCTACTTATTGCCAGTAATAGCAGCAAGCTCATACAGATATGTGCCGAGCAACTTAGTCTGCATAATTGTGTCAGCATCTCGACAGGCAGAGAATTGTATGGAAACTTACGCCTTCAATGAAATTCGAGCGATCCAACTTCTCATTTGTGGAACTGTAGCATCCGCTGTTTATCACTGTTCAGCCGGGAACTGAAGACAACTCACTGTGCTCCATCATCGCCCCTTCCCATGGGCAACAACAGTACATTCACGCCTAGAGACTCAGCAAACGTCAACGTAACCGGGATAGAGCCACCCTCCCTCGTCAAATCAGGCTCCTGCTTGTAGATTGCCTGCCGATAAAGTCAGATTGTTTGCCTCATCGCATCGAATGAAAAGTCAAATTACCCGAGTAGCCGCCTTGGCTGCCTCGAAATTCCAGTGGTTCACATCAGCAACCCAAGGCTTCCCACTGTGGAGACTCTCAATAGTCAGTTGATTCTTGGTATTAAGCTTCGCGAACTCGCTCTTGACGTATGCGATCACCAGCGGATCTACCCGTTCAGGCGTTTGTGGGGGCACTAGACTTTTTTACAACACTTAACCAGAAGATCAATACAAAGTCCAGAAACCACCCACCGAATGCTGAATTTACCCGCCACCTTTGCTGGGATGACTGTCTTCGCGCCGACTCCGCTGAATGCACCTTCGATACCATGCAGCGACAAACTAGGATATCTCATCCGTCCCATCAGCACATCAACTTTATTCTCAGACAAAGCAATTGCTGCGCCTGCAGATTGTTCAACATCTGCAATTGAATAATCCAGTTTCTCATAAATCAGACTGATAACCATAGAGTTAGTCCGCGTTATGAAACGACAGGAGAGATGGATTGCCTACCGCTCACTCTCGATGGGCGGCTCCACCATCTCGTCTACGCCTGGGATCAAAATGTTTCCCCGTCCGTCGACTAGTTTGCTCATGAGATTAATGAGATCTGTCATCGGCTCATGCACGGTCCTCCCAAATACGCCTGAATGGAGGTCTCTGGTTGGGCCTGCCACCGTTAGCTTGAAATATGTCAACCCACGAAGACCATATGTCAGTGCAGGTGTCCTGGTATTTAACCAGTAGTTATCTGACTAACGGAAGGGTCAGAAATATGACCAGCAGAATAACATAAAACGTACGATGCACACGCAATCGACGCCGTCGAACCATCCTCCTGGCTGTGACTCTTTCTTCACCAAATCATCGAGCCCTTCACTACCGCTCTCCTCCATTCCTTCGAAACAGCACCTTAAGTTTACAGGGAGTTCTTTCTTGTTCTGGAAGTGGTATTGGAGAACATTGAGCCAGCCTAGGACAGGACCTTTGTCGTCCGAAGAACCACGACCGATCAGCCTACCATCCTGGTGAATAATGAGAGTGAAAGGGTTGGTGTCCCAGCCATCTGATTTTTCTGCCTGAAAAAGATGGATTTAATTTGTTTTTGCATTGAAACACTAGGCGGGGACCAAAGGAACTACATGTCAAAGCCACCAATAGTCCTTGTTGCGGGTGGAAGGTAAGATCCATGCATAATCGGACTTGCAAAAAAATATGACCAGGACCAATGTGATAGAGATGAACTCACTGGTTGAACATCGAAGTGGCCATAGATCAAAACAGTCTTCTTCCTGGGATCGTTACCAATGCGACCAAGGATTGCAGGAGGCAGATCTAGCTCCTGGCCATCTATGACATGCTTTCCCAAATTCATCAGCTGTGTCTCAACCCCGACCGCTTTGAGATGGTCATCGAGAAATTTGGCCATCTTCACGACATCGCTTCGGTGGGATGCATCCCCACTTATACTGTGATGGTGGGCCACACTCAAACCGACGCCCTGTTATCAGGATGCATAACAGACAAACCTTGGAATAGCAACTGCATCACCAAGACGCTTGATAAACACATCGGCGTTGTCATCTATGAAATTGATGAATTCAAGGGGAGCAGGCATTGGTGTTTGAGGCGAAGGGTCCCACGTGAGATCACCGTAATCTAATCTTTGGATGTCCGAAGATTTTTGTTCATGGCCCCGACATCGTCCCAAAATTCCTCTGATCCATGGGATCAGCCCACAGCTTCAGTGAGATTGCCCGCAACCCACAGACTGCTCACTTCCCCTGAATGTTTTCAACAGACCTCATTTCGTCTTAGAGCACTGGTCAAAGCCGCACCCGTTCCTGATGATTGGGAAGATGACGAGGACGACGAGGAACCACAAAATGAAGACGACAATCGCCGTATATGGGAAAATGCGTGCGTTGTTAACCATCCATGCCTCGTAATTATCGAGGCTGACACTGATCCGGCAGAAATACCAGATCCCCAAACCCCATGCCAGCTCTGATAATCTCTCCGTCCGCAACATCATCTCGCTCCGTTCTATCTCCACCCCCTGGGGCGTTCCAACCGACTATGCGCATTCTCAAACGTCCCTCGAATTCAACATCTCCCACACCCCCTCCATCGTCCTCTACTTCCGAAACTATCAAAGAACGGGAGGCAAGGTACCAAGCCGCCCGGGAGAGAATATTTAGAGAGGAGAACGATACCACTAATTCATCGTCTCAATTGGTGCGGGAGAGCAAGTCACCCATATCTGCCCCAGAAAGCCCCGTAGTGTCCATCGTCCGCAATCCGCGAGGCCCTGGTGACTATGCTGGTGAAGATGTTACGACCGGGAATCCGAGCAGGGGATTCAAACGTCGAGGGTCGAAGTGGTCACCAGCGGCTTCTCAGGGCATCAATGGCAATGTTCAAGAGCAACTTGTTGTATGAATGAGGTGAATGCCACTGGATTTTCCTTTTTGACGACGGGCTTGAATGGTATACTTCCTTGAAAGGGCAGCGCCTCATGCTATACCATGTATTTCATCCACATAAATTATTCTATAAGATTGATTCATAACCACGAACCCGAAGGGACACAAGTTGGTAGCAAGGAGAGTTGCCTGCGCCTGACTTTGCCAGTTAAAGGTCTCATAATACATAACATAAATCTATTACAGCCGTTTGCATAAAAGTTGGCACTTTTTGAAAACAATAAACAAATCTCAAATTTTTACAAACCCCAACCTATACCTAACCCTACACCCATGCCATACTGAAAGATCTCTCGCGATGTCAAACTGGTGGCTGTCAGGCTTCATGAACAGATGCTATTGTTGCAGCGGCATAGCCGCACAGCGGTAGTGTACGTAGGTCCACTCACCACTTACCTTGGGTTAGCTTGTAAGTAACTAGGGTTAGAGGGGTAGAACACTCTCTGTATTGCTAAGATAAACGAAGCTAGGAACCGACACCCTTATGTAAGCACAAACGATGACAACAACAACTCGAAACCTCAACCACTAGAAACTATTCTGAGTCTTGGGAATGGTACATTATATGTTAAGGAAGAAGTGCCAGAAGTTAGAATGTTTAAATTACTGCTGTATCTTATGTAGTAAGGCTTTTATTTTCCAAAAAAATATGCACTCCAAAATGTGTTCTTATGTCGAACTGATCATTCTTGTGAAACCGAACAATTTTGGGATCAGAGATTTGGCGGCTGACTAATAGCATCACGTAATACGGTACCACCAAAGAAAAATGAAGAAAAAATTATATTGCAAGGAAAATGTCTAGGAAAACTGCTGCAAATCGAACTCGAGCTGAAAACCTTCGTAAATGGAAGTCCCAGGGCACTAAAGCAACAGTTGAAGAGGTGGAAGATGAGGAGTCCGTAAACTCGCACCCATACTCACCGAATTCACACACGCATCCAGGCAGTCCAGACACATTCCCATGTCAACATGATGACGATCTGGAGCTTCTTGACATCATTGGTGCTCTGAGAGGGGCTGCAATGATTGATGATGAGGATGACATTTCTGAATCAGGATCAGAGGGTGATGGTGACGAAGTGATTGATGAAATTCATGAAATTACTGCATTGGAACACTTTGCATCCATGCTGGAGAAGGCACATGTTCTGGCTGCTTCTGTGGAGAGGGAAAGGGAAAAAGAGAGGAAGAGACCTAAAACTTATCTTGGGAACTCAGTTAGGACAAAGCAGCGGTGTCAGCAGAGAGGTCATGAGCTTGCTGCCAATGGCTTTCACTCTGTGAAAGACTGGCTTCTTCAGATGCCACTGCCCACTTCACATGAATCAACAGCATGCAGCAGTCTATGATCAGATCTCCACAAGGAATCTGAGGAGTCAGCATCCGAGAATGAAATGCCACCAATCAGACCACCCATATTATCCACGATGCAGATAATTATAGACCCAGAAGAATCAGAGACTGACTCTGAGTCAGGATTTGGAACAATAGTTGGGTCGATTTTCAAAAGTGTTGAAGACTGTCACGAGTCCACCAAAGAAAGAGAGAGGTTGCAATCCCAGCATGTTGTAGCCCAGATGTTGAAGGACCTTTGGGATGGGAAAACTCCTCATGATGGGAGTGAGGAGACTTTGATGGATCATGCACTGAATCAACTAAATTACAAGAACTTCCTGTTGAATTAAATCTGCACGTGGCACCTATTCTGTGCCTCAGTGTAAACACATATACATGTAAATACATGTATACAAATATGTCATAATGACATGTGGACAGGAACCATGTGGTACACCGCCCTTTTCTCCACCCCACTGAGCCTCACATGACCTGAGCCTCATGTGACCATGTGGGCACTCTAGGTATATAAGTATGCTGTACCTCTACCTAGCAATACAGAGAGTTCTATGCCCTCTAACCTAAGTTACTTAGCACACTAACCAACTCAACAGGTAAGTAGTAAGATCTGTGAGCACTCTACACTGTGCATAGCGTGCTGCTCAACAGGTTATGGGCCCTGTGGGCGATGTTGCACAGCTATGAGCTCCTCAGAGCTCTAGTTGGAAGGAGTTGTATTGTAGCCCCTCAGGGCCCCAACTCACACGTTGTGCACAGGTCTTACTACTGACATGCTTCACTGTGCTGAGCACCTCATTGCTTTTGTGACGGGGTTAGCCTCTTTCTGACATGACGTCATGGAGCGATGATGCGCCGGTTTGGTGCTCATCATGTGCTAAAACAAAAGTACTCTGACGGAGTGCTAAGTTTTGCATCTGGCATTTCTAATTTAAGAGCAAGTGACTGATTTGGTGCTTTCAACAGCTCAAATCTTAAAAATGTCCTCCTCGCTCAATAAACTCATCTCCTTGTTTGATGGCTCTGGCTACAAGGCCTGGGCCGAAAGTATGAAGGCATGGCTTATGTCACAAGGCCTTTGGCAAGTTGCCTCCGGCGCTGAAACAGTGCCAGTGGCAGCCGATGTTGCCACACGTAAGGTGTGGAATCGGGAGAATGATCAGGCATATGGAGCTATCTCGCTCCACCTATCTCCTTCCATCAGATCCAGATCTGGATCTGCAATAGGACTTGCTAGTGCCCTGTGGCAAGCCCTGCAGGCTGATTTCGGCCAAGAAGGGCCTTCTCAGATATTTGCAGACTTTAAATCTGCGATCTTGATCAGAGTCCCAGTGCAAAACCCTGTGCCAACAATGGCTCAGATCTCTGAGAGATACCAGCGGCTAACTGCCAATGGTGTTGAAATCCCTGAGATAGTTCAGGCCTTATTACTCCTTTTGGCATTGCCAAAGGAGTACAATTCTTTATCTTCCACCATCTTATCCACAACCGGTACGACTGGTCTCTCCTATGCTGTAGTGAGGAACCATGTGACAGCAGAAGCCTCCCGTCTAGCTGCCTTTGCATGCTCCGGGGAAACGGCAAAGAAGCTGTCAGCTGTCAAGAGAAAGGGCAGCGACCCTAAGTGGAAAGGGAAGGGATCGGAGAAATCTGGTGAGAAGTCGTCCGAGCCTTTGGGCTCTGACTCGAAAAAGAAGCATAGATCTGGCAAGGCTGCCAGGGAAAAGCATGAGAAAAAGGAATCTCACAGCCACCTCACCTCCACCAGTATGGTGGAACCCTTCATGGTGCCTAGTGCACCTTATGCAGGTGCAATATGCTCTGCCCATGTTGCTACGACCATTAACGGTCAAGGTGTCATTTTGAATGGACTGGCACAGGCCAGCCCCTCTCGCCTCCCACTGATGTTTGACCAAAGTGTTCAAATGTCATGGCTACATGGGAAATCCATGTATTTCTGCACCACTGACCCAAGAAAGCAGCCTAATCAGCCCAAGTCAAAGGTCACTGGAACCGTCTCCCCCAGCCCCTCTGTGTACGAAGACTACCAGGCAGCCTGAGACCTGCTCACAGACATCGAAGTGCCTAAAATGGCCAAGAATCTTCGTATCATTGAAGAAAATCAGATGAGTAAGCGGGAAGGTAAGCACCACCAGGTGGAAACCCCTGAGCCATCAGCTCAGATCGAGGAGGTTCCTGAAATGGAACCTGAGCCTGAGGATGATGATGATGAAGTCTCCCTCGGCTCCGAAATGATGGTCCCAGATCAATCGATCTGGGAAAGCGTGGATAACATGCTCATGGATGAGCCAATAGTCCCTTTTATGGGGGCTTACAATGAAATGTCAGTCCTTTTCTCTGACCATTGCATCATTGCTAACAATAGCTTGACAGGGATGAACTATTCGGGCCATTCCCATAATATTGAGCGTCCTATAGAATTTTTAATAAATTATATTGTTGCTTGTGATGCAAAGGCCCTAATCAGGCCATGTGTGATGTGTGCTGGAAAGGAATGCAAACATGGTGCCTCTTGGATCTTAGATTCAGGCGCATCATTGCACTTCACTGCTGAGATGAAAGACTTTGCCTCCTATGAGGATTTGCCTATGTCTGAGAAATGGCAGGTCAAGACCGCTACCAGCGTGACTTTGATCAAAGGCAAAGGCACTGTCCTGATTTGTCATCAGGTAAAAGTTAATGGGAAGACAGAGTTGTGCATCACGTGCTTATCCCCCGTTTTCTATCTCCCAGATTTGACAAGTCGGCTTATGTCAATGGAAGTGTTCCTCGTTGCTGAGGAATATACTGTAAAAGGAAACAGTAAAATAATTTCCTTTGTCGACAAAAAGGGAAAACCCCAGCTCGATGCGATGCCAATAATATGTGGCGAAACCATCTACGGTGACTCACAAAACTGAGTCAATGTTTTGCACTTTTTAATTTATTGTTGAATAACTTCCCATAAACAACAAAACCAAACAAGGTATTGGTGTACCGAATAACATACATGATCAGGGCTACCAAATAAACAAAGAATTATGTAATTTTAATTATCCCTCATGGAGATATGATCATTTTAATTCAGGGACTCATTGACTCAGTTTTGTGAGGTGGTATCAATATTATGATAAATTGTAATTCTAGTATTTTGTATGACCTCCCTTGGCCTTAATAACTGCTCCCAACCTTCTAGGCATGCTTTTAATCAAATTCTGACACACCTCTGATGGAATATTATTCCACTCTTCTACTACTCTTTCCTATAACTCCCAAATTCCTTTTGGTGCTGTTGGATACTTGTCTAACTGGTTCTTGAGGTGAACCCAATGATGTTCAATAAGACTGAAGTCTGGAGATTGGGCAGGACAATCCAGAAGAGTAATATTGTTGTTCTCCATCCATTTCTTGGCCTTTTTTGAGGTATGCTTGGGGTCATTGTCATGTTGAAAAATCACCTCTTCTCCAGAAATTCCACTCTCCTCCAAGCTAGGCAGCATATGGTCCTTCAAAATGGACACATACTGGTCTGCATTTATCCTCCCCTCAACCTCTGCAAGATACCCAACTCCATTCCATCCCATACACCCCCATACCATAATGTTTCCTCCCCCAAATTTGACAGTTCCCTGCACCTCTCTCTCAATCAGCCCCTCTCCCTTCTGTTTCCAGACCCACTCTCTCCCATCTGACCCAAACCTGTTGATTTTAGTCTCATCTGACCAAATAACCCTCCTCCAGTCTTCCACAGTCCACTCTCTATACTTCTGAGCAAAAGCCAATCTTGCTTTCCTATGCCTTATACTAAGCAAGGGCTTTTTCTTCTTCACCACAGCCTTGAATGAGTTTTTTCTGAGAACTCTTCTGACTGTTTCTGAGGAGACTGGAGTGGGGATGATGCTGTTGATGTAATGGGTGGCCTGAACAGCATTTGCAGCCTTGCCAGTGGTGATTTGGGTAAGGATGGCTCTCTGAGAGGTAGATGAGAGCTTAGAAGGACAACCACCAGAGGGGGAATCCAGGTTTGGATGGAGAGCCCTGAGTGTTCTGGATACACTAGACTGGCTGAGGTTGAGTTTAGAGGCAATATTGTGGGTAGAATAATGATTGGAGGCCAGGGAAAGAATGTTTTCCTTCTGAGCAGAGGAGATGGGATGCATTGGAGAATATTGAAGTATGAAGAATGCTAGTCCTAATTAAATACTATAATTTAAGGTCCCATCAAGTGTCACATCACCTTAGAAACCATCTGTCAAGTTTTTGACATTATACAGTTGGTGGAGCATCAGATTCTAATATTTCTGACTACCTCTCACAAAACTGAGTCAATGAGTCCCTGAATTAAAATGATCATATCTCCATGAGGGATGATTAAAATTACATAATTCTTTGTTTGTTTGGTAGCCCTGATCATGTATGTTATTCGGTACACCAATACCTTGTTTGGTTTTGTTGTTTATGGGAAGCTATTCAACAATGAATCAAAAAGTCCAAAACATTGACTCAGTTTTGTAAGTCACTGTATGTGTGTGATTCGCACATTCAGAGCACTAAGAGATTAGAAGTCGCAACTATCTATGTTGCTGACTATGACATTTGGCACAAGCGGCTTGGCCACCTGAGCGAAGCTGCCGTGCGACAGATGCCAAAACACACCCATAAGTTTCCCAAAGATCTAAAAATTCCAAGGGACAGGCACATTTGTCCAGGGTGCACCAAGGGAAAAATGACATCAAAGTCATTCCCTGGATCTGAGTCTCAGGCCGAAGAGGCCTTCAAGCTGATCTATTCTGATCTGAAGGAATTACCAACACTCAGTTATCACAAGTACAAATATTTTATCATATTTGTTGATGATCGAACTTCACACATATGGAGTCAGTGCCTGAGAAAAAAGTCCAATGCTGCTGAGTCAATCAGACAGTTCGAGGTGATGGCCAAAATGCAATATGATGCAAGAATCAAGCATTGGCGTTTCGATCCTGGGGGGGAATTCCGTGATCAGGAACTCATAACCCAGCTCAAAGAGGCTGGGATTAAAATTGAGATGTCGGCGCCCCACGTCCACCAACAAAATGGTCATGCTGAACGCGTGATCAGGACACTAATGGAGAAAGCACAAACATTGCACTTTACTGCCTGCCTACCACAATCATGGTGGGAATTTTGTGTAGAGCATGCTACATATCTCTACAACCAAACACCAATAAACCGCCTAAAATGGCAAACTCCGATCGAAGATCTTGATGGCAAAAAGCCCGATCTGAGTGATGAGAAGGTATTCAGATGCGGTGCCTACATTTACCTGCCAAAACCGAAGTGTCCTAATAAGTTAGCTGCAAGATCAGAGCTCATGACGTACATTGGCCTGGCAGATGGCATCAAAGGTTGGCGCTTTATGTGCCCATCAGGGTCAATATTTGTCAGTGCTACAGCACTCTTCAATGAGATTCTGTTCCCTCATTGTCCCAGGGCCAAGACCCCAGCAAAAACTGATCTCGGGGATATACCCCCTTCTGGAGATGATGACCACTCTGGGGAATCAGGGGATGATAGCGATGGAGGAAGTGATGACAGCTTCTATCCGGGCCATGGGCATTATGCTCCACTGGCGCTGAATCCTCCTCCACGAGCTCCATCCCCACCACCTTCACAATCAGGGTCTGGAACCCCTAAAATCTCTAGAGACCCGCTGTTCGGCTCCTTTGGCAATCCACCTCAGGGTGCTAATCCGTTTGTGCCGGCAGGTGCACTGGGTCCATCGTCCCAGCCTAGTCCAGCACCGCCAGCAGTAGAGGCCCCCATACCTCCACTAAGGCGATCAAACAGGCAGCGATGAGTCCCAACTTGTCCAGGCAATATCTATGGTGAAAATCGTGACCCCGTTCAAATCGAATGAGACATTGCATGGGAGCGCCAATGGTGGGAACCAGTGGGACAAGGCAGGAGTTGTGCTCCAGCCCTCCCTCAGGTTGAAGAAGAGGTGCCAGCTGGGCCCTCTCAACCACCAGTGGCAAGTAGAACTCCTCCTGCACAGACCCCGGATAATTTGGGATTAGAGTACACGACAACCCCTCAACCTCAGGAGTCTGAGGTGCCATGGATTTGGCACCAGAATCCCAATGAGGAGCAAGGATGGTGGTTACCCAATTTGGGTACCCCGTCATATTGGGGCCCTAGAAGGGATAATTATGTTGCCGAAGGTGGAATGGATCTGATGCACCTTCTGCTTAGCAAAGCAGTTGCATCATCTACAGTGTCAGATCCTGTCCTGATCCAATATCGTGACATTGCATGCTTATCCAAGCCTATGCAATCAGAGTGGAGAAGTGCATGCCTGGAGGAACTAGAGGCCCTCCGTAAATGGCATGTCTATGACATCGTAGATCTCCCTGCTGGCCAAAAGGCCATCAAAAATAGATGGGTTTTCTCCATAAAATCTGATGGACAAAAATGGGCCAGACTCATGGCCAAAGGCTTCTCGCAAGTCGAAGGCATCGATTACAATGAGATATTCTCTCCAGTGGTCTGCTATGAGACAGTGCACCTCATGTTTGCCCTGAGTGCCCTGGAAGGCATGTACATGACAGGACTCGACATAAAAACCGCATTCCTGTATGGCAAACTAGATGAGGAAATTTACATGCATCAACCCAAGGGATTTGTCATCCCAGGTAAAGAGCGCAAAGTCATGCGCTTACACTGAGCATTGTATGGCCTTAAACAGGCCGCCCTAGCATGGTGGAGAGAGCTAGAGATGTTCATGTGATCCATTGGATTTGAACGTGCCAGCTCAGATGCCAGCATTTTTATCTACAAAAATGGTAAAGACATTGTCATCACAATAATCTATGTCGATGACGGTGTGTTCTTGGGGAAGAACAAACACCTTGTAGAGGAAAAGAAAAATGCATGTCTCAAGCATTGGGAGTGTCAGGACACTGGTCATGTTACTGAATTCCTTGGTATGTGCATAACACAAGGCACATCAAGAATCACTCTGAACCAAACAACCTACCTAGCCACTGTGCTAGCTCGGTTTGGAATGATAAATGCCAAGGCATCCCCCACTCCACTTCCCATGGGATACGTCCCTATGGAAAACTCTGATGAGCCTAATCCAGCTCTCAGAACTGAGTTTCAATCAGTAATCGGGTCTTTATTGTACCTGATGCTCAGAACTCGCCCTGATATCGCCTTCGCGGTAATAAAGATGTCACAATTCTTGGCTAATCTGAGTAAAGAACATCTTGATAAGGCACATTACATAATGCGCTACCTAGTTGGTACTCAATCATATGAGCTTATCTATGATGGCCACAGCAAACAGGGCCTCCAAGCCTTTACTGATTCAGACTGGGCATCCGACATCGTGAAACACAAGTCCACAATGGGTTACTTTGCCACCTTAGCAGGAGGCATCATGTGCTGGCAGTCCCGTATGCAAAAAACTGTAGCACTTAGTTCCACAGAAGCCGAATACATGGCTCTCTCTGACACTTGTCGGCAGATAGTGTGGATCACATCCTTATTTTCCGAATTGGGATATCCCTTGAGTAAGGTGCCTATCTGTGCCGATAATCAGGGGTCGATCTTCATTGGATCTAACCCTGTTCAGGAAAGAAGGACTAAACATATTGACATTCGCTATCATTATACACGCGAATGTATCGAAGACGGCAAGGTCACAGTCGTCTTCATCCCAGGAACTGAAAACCCAGCAGATATGTTTACTAAAAATCTCAGGAGGCAGCTCTTTGAGAAATTTAGAAGCTCCCTCAGAATTAAATTTGAGGTTCAAACTTAGTACCTATACATGGCACCTTGGATCATAAAGCCCCTCCAGGTCAATGCTGGTACAGTTTGTGGGGGGGTGTTGAATTAAATCTGCATGTGGCACCTATTCTGCGCCTCAGTGTAAACACATATACATGTAAATACATGTATACAAATATGTCATAATGACATGTGGACAGGAACCATGTGGTACACTGCCCTTTTCTCCACCCCACTGAGCCTCACGTGACCTGAGCCTCATGTGACCATGTGGGCACTCTAGGTATATAAGTACGCTGTACCTCTACCTAGCAATACAGAGAGTTCTATGCCCTCTAACCTAAGTTACTTAGCACACTAACCAACTCAACAGGTAAGTAGTAAGATCTGTGAGCACTCTACACTGTGCATAGCGTGCTGCTCAACACTTCCCAGCACTCCGCTGAGTACTTGCAAAGTTAACAGTAAAAAGCAAAGACAAAAATATTGATGTCTTTTTCCATGCTCAAGTTACTGCCATGGCTGGAACATTAAACCTGTATCTCAATCCAGAGCTGTCATATTTCTGGCCACAAGCTTCATTGGTTGTATCAAAGTCACAAGGCCATGGGACTTACCATGTGCAAACTATTCAGCAGTGGATCCACAGATTTATCAACCATGGAAAGCTTCCCCTACATCATTACAAAGGCACAAACTCAAGTATTCTCAAGGATGAAGATATTGCCATGGAGATCCAGCTAAAGTTATCTGAACATGCAAAGAACAACTTTATCAAAGCATTGGATGTCATTGAAATAGTTGTCAGTCCAGAAATACAAGAGTGTTTGGTAGCAGCTGGGATACAGAAGCGAAAGATCTCTGAGCGAAGTGGACAAGAGTGGCTGAGGAAGTTTTGATGGCATTATTCTTGCAAGAAGAATGGAATGTATATTGATGGTCACGAGAGAGAGGATGGCATCACCTATCATCAGCAATTTGTGAGCCGATTTCTCACCTGCTATACACCTCGGATGCATACATGGGACAATGGTGGAATTGAAACAAAGCCAGTTGGATTTATCCTACTGTAAATCAATGGTCATTTCTGAATTATTCCCATGATGCATAATGAATTGACATTCTACACAAATGATGAGAGGAAGACACGATGGATTCACGAGAGTCAGAAGGCAGCTCCAGAGAGAAAGGAAGAGGGAACATCAATTATGATCTCTGATTTCTTGACTTCTGAGTGGGGGCATTTGATGAGTGCAGATGGAACAGAGTGTGTTATTTATCATTTGATTGAATCTTTATTTCTCAAATGCATATTGACAGAGATGCTCGGGTTGTATTCAAGGCTGGAAAGAATCGCAATGGCTATTTTGATGCTGATGACCTCCTTGCTCAGGTTCACAAAGCCATCGATGTTTTTGAAGACAGGACTCATGGATTTGTGATTGGCCTTTTTTTGTTCGATAACGCTGATGGTACTCAACCCAGAAACCCAAACAAAACCTACTAAATGGCTTCGGATGGTATAACACAGGCCAGAGGAAGGGTGCGAGGTGGTACTAAATATCACCGCTGAGACCAAAGCGTAATGTTTAATGATGCAAAATAATAAGGGCTGTGGCAAATAGTCTGTATAAGCATACAAAGGTGCTTGAAAGAGTTCAAAATCGGTTTGAAGTCATGTGAAAGTAGTTTGAAGTAGGTTCAAAGAGGTTCAAAGTCGTGCGAAGTAGTCCAAATAAGTTTGAATGAGTTCGAAGGGGTTCGAGGTGTGTCGAAGGGTGAGTTTAATGAATGTGAAGTGTTTGTCAAATGGCGATAGGTGATGGGTGATAAAACGGAGAGCGAATACGATAGTTTAGAAGAAGTTCGCGATATTTTGCAGAACTTTAGAGATGTGACACGAAGATAAGACTAAAGAGAATGATTTTTAAATTTGATGATAGTGAGAGGGTAACTTGTGCTGTTCCCTGTTGTTCTGTTATTTATTCTAACTAATACAAGTCTATATACAATCTGAAGAAATAGTACTAAAAAGGAAATAATAACAGGTGTAGAACATGAGGCAGTATGCACAGCAAATAAAGGTATTGTAAAACATGAAACAAATGAAAAATGATAATAAGTGAAATGTACATTATCCCAATATAGTAAGAGTTCTTGTTCTATTGCTTTAATATATCAATAAAATACAAAAACGCACTTATCATATCCTAAGTCTCTTGTAATTCCTCCTTGTGTCCGGTAGTACTCGATATGTGACTAAATAGTTTACTCCGGTTGAGCATCATGTATCAAAGGTGTTTTAAGACAACTATATGGTGGCCAAAGTTGTTCAAAGTGCTGTGAAATGGTTCAAAAGCATTCAAAATAGTTCGAAGTCATCTGAAATAGTGTGAAATCATGCGAAAATGGTTCAAAATTGATTTCGTGGCATTCGTAGTGATTCAGAGTGTGTGTCATAATGTCTCGATGTGAGTGGGATTGTTCTCCAGACCTTAAAGCACGTAGTGGACCTATCAATGCTCCAAGCCATCAAAAGTGTGCAGCCGACGTGCTTTCTGCTCGCAAGATGCCCAAGAATCCAAAAATGAATGGACTCACCATAAAGGTGGCCCTTGCATGTGACCAACTACTTTTGCTAATGGACACATACAAAAATTTTACTTTGTGGACGACCATCCACAATATCCAGGATTTTTCAAAGGGATGGAACAAATAATTAAAGAGTGGGCACTTTGGCCTGAATCTGGTAATCTTCTCACTCAATGTGAAGGTTTTAAATGTGAAGCTAGCAGAACAGACTGCTGCTGCTGCCATCTTTTGTTTAATCAGCCTGATTTCATCAACCAGAAATCTCAGCTAGAAGAGCTTGTAACTTTGCAGGGGCACATATGTGATTTTTACTCTAAATATCACTGTGAACTAAACTTTATTGAACAGTACTGGAGTGCTGTGAAGTTTCATTACCGAGGATTTGGCACCCACCCCACAAACATTGATGAAATGGAAAAGTGTGTCCTTGAGTGCCTTGACAACATCCCCTGCTTCAAATCCAATGGTTGGTAGTTAGTTTTTATTTACTAGAGTATGCTAATCTCAAATAAAGATATGCCAACTGATTAGCACAATTTATGGATGCATATTTGAAAGGATTAACCAGCGCTGATGCCATTTGGGCAAATTGGAAATATTACAGGCATCACACACTCCCAGCCAGCATTTTAGCTGAAGTAAAAAAGGCTAATTTGAAATCTTAAAGTGCTTAATAATGTTTCTATCATACTTTCAATATTAAATACTTCATCCACTATTCCATTGCCCAAGCTCATAGCCCAGCAAAAACTTTTCAAAAAATTTCCAAGCCATATTTGGTGTCTAACCCTAACCCTAACCAGCTTACATAAGGGTGTCAGTTCCTAGCTTCATCTATCTTACTGAGGAATACAGCTGGTTTATATACTTCTAGAGCTATGTGGTCACATGATCAGAGGGAAAAACACATGCACTAATATAGTGTGTCATGTATCAATATGAGTGCCATGAGATACATTACATGTCAATAAGTGCAATGAGGTGTGTCATATATTAATATAGGTTTTGAGGTGTGTCAATATAACAATTTGTTGTATAGGTTTTGAGGTGTGTCAATATAACAATTTGTTATATAGGTTTTGAGGTGTGTCATATATCAATATAGGTAAACTGAAATTATGGATTGATTTCAATACCCCACCACAAACTGTACAGCAGGTGATCATTCTGCTAAGTTTGCACCTCAAAATTAATCCCAAGGGAGCTTCTAAATTTCTCAAATGGTATGCATGCAAGATTTTTAGTAAACATATCAGCAGGGTTTTCATTATCTGGTATGAACATGATGGTGACCTTGCCATTTTCAATACATTCACATGTATAATGATAGCAAATGTCGATATGTTTAGTCCTTCTTTCCTGAATGGGGTTTGATCCAATAAAGATTGACCTCTGATTGTCAGCAGCAATTGGTAAGGTAGGGCTCAAGCATGATCTGCTAACATCATGTGATAAAGCATGATATTTTGAGGACTTGCTACTAAAAATTTAATGGCACTAGAAACATTGCAAAAACAACAATTTGAGCCATAGCAGGCTCTAGATATAGTTAATACCTACTGATCAGTGCAGCTAGAATGTTTATTTTTGTTTATATCAAAGTGTCATTAAGTAATACACATGCAATATCACTAATTTTAGAGATCAACATATCGTGATGCACTGCAACACCTCAGTTGTGATGCTAAGAAGGGCACTTGGTGTTTTGAAAAACTTGGGAAATTGGGCTAAGGCAAATACCAAGAGGACTATTCTTGCAAAGTTAAAAAAGGGAGGAAAAAAAGATGAGAAAGAGAATGTGAGTGTTACTTCTCACACCCATTTCATATATTCAAATGACATGTACCAAAAGAACCCAAATAGGACAATAAGCATGGGTAAAGAGAGCCAATTGGAGGAATTGACCATTGACATGTCAAACACACACTCACATCTGCATCATGATGGAACACATGAAATCCCACACATGCCAGAAATGGCAGCATCAGACAGCATTTCCATGGAAGATGGAAGGTCAGAAAGCAGTTTCCAAAATGAGATCAATGAATGGCAATGCCATGAAGATGTCAAAATTAGCAGAAATGAATGCAGGAATGAACAGAACATTGACCTCAGGATACTCAACGAAACTGTGGGGATAATTTTTATGGACACATCTGGAACTGATGATGAGAATTGAGCCTCAGACTAATACATGTGCAGGACAGTGCACTGATCAAAGTGATACAACAGCTGTGGGAGGTGAGGCAGCTGACTCAGATACCAGTGGAGATAGCAAGGATCAGCTGGGATCTCGTGCTGGATTAAGCTGGGATAAAAGGAAACCACTGACTGAAACAGTGGCACAGGAGGTGCTTACTGTCCTTCAGAATTTAATTCATCCTCCTCAGGGTGGTAAATTAAAGGGCTACAAGGAGCTGAAGATGGATGGGTGGTCAAAACAATACTTGGAGGAAGTCAAAACTATGCTGCATCTGTACATGGGAGAGCAGTCCAAAGTCAAGGGCTTGTGGATTGCAGCATTGGCTCAGGCAGCTCAGGCACATGGACAGAAACTAGGGCATGCAAGAACCCTTCGAAGTCACACTGATGATACTCAACCCAGAAACCCAAACAAAACCTACTAAATGGCTTCAGATGGTATAACACAGGCCAGAGAAAGGGTGCGAGGTGGTACTAAATATCACCACTGAGACCAAAACGATGTGTTTAGCAATGCAAAATAATAAGGGATAATGTGAATAGTCTTTATAGGCATACAAATATGTCCGAAAGAGTTCGAAAAAGGTTCGAAGATGTGTGAAATAGTTTGAAGTAAGCCCAAAGAAATTTGAAGAGGTTTGAAGAAGTACGAAGTAGGTTCGAAGTATATCAAAAAGCAAGTTTAATGAATGTGAAGTGTTTGTCAAATGGCGATAGGCAATGGGTGATAAAATGGAGAGCAAATACGATAGTTTTGGGGAAGTTTGTGATATTTCACAGAACTTAGAGATACGATGCAAACTAAGATTAAGGAGAACAATTCTTAAATCTGATGATGAGCGAGAGGGTAACTTGTGCTCTGTTGTTCTAAGTAACTAGTACAAGTCTATATACATTTCGAAGAGGTAAGTACCAAAAAGGAAATATAACAGGTGTAGAACATGAGGCAGTATGCACAGCAATAAAGGGATTGTAAAACATAAAAACAAATGAGGAACAATGATAATTGAAATGTTCGGTGTTGCCATATAGTAAGAATACTTCCCTTGTTGTTTCAATAGATTGTTGAAACCCCAAAACCACCATTATCATACCCTAATTCTTTTATCATCTCTCCTTTCGTCCAGTAGTGCTTGATATGCGACTAAATAGTTTACTCCGGTTGAGCATTGTGTATCAAAAGTGTTTTAAGACAACTATACAGTGGCCAAAGTTGTTCAAAGTGTCGCGAAATGGTTTGAAGGTGTTTGAAGTGTTTCGAAGTCATTTGAAATAGTGTGAAATAAATCAAAAAGTGTTCGAAGTTGGTTTTGTGGCATTTGTAGTAATTTGGAGTGCATGTTATGATGTGTTGATACAAGTGGGAGTCTTCTCCAGACCTTAAAGCGCATAGTGGACCTATCAATGCAAAGAAATTTGTTGAGTTGTGCACAGTTCCAGTAAATCCATATGGTGCTTGGACAAAATCTAGGATTGAGACTGATGAGGAATTTGTGCAGGACATCAATCTTCAGCAGAGCCTTGGAAAATATGTCAAAGCACATGACATAGTGACCTACCTTAACTGACCAGATGTCTAGTTGAAATGGGGTCTGAAGAAGACCATCTCAGATGCAACAGCAAAGAGATGGATGCATAACCTTGGATATCGATGGGTCAAGAAGCACTATGGGATGTATGTTGATGGGCATGAGCATAAGGATGTTGTGTTGTATTGGCAGTCTGTCTTTTTGCCTGCATGGTACAAAGTCAAGATGCACATATGATCATGGACCACTGACAATGTAGAGGAACCTTCCCACAGTCCACCAGAAAGTTGCTGCCTTGTTCCCTGGTGCTGAGACCATATTCTATGCACATGACCACCAAGAATCACATTGGATCAAAGACGGGTCCTCTCTAGAGCCATATGCCAAAGGTAAGGGTGCCTCTTTGATGGTCACAGACTTTGTCTCTGATAATTATGGATTTCTTTGTTTCCATGATGGCAAGAAAAGTGTGTGCTTGATCTTCAAGCCTGGCAAAAATCACGATGGTTACTTCACCAATGAGGAAATTATTGAACAGGCAAAGAAGGCCATGGAAATACTGGCCAGAGATTATCCTGATGAAGATCACATTTTAATCTATGACAATGCAACAACTCACTTGAAGCATGCTGAGGATGCACTATCTGCTCAGAAAATGCCTAAAAATATACCAAAGGAAGGGGCAAACTGGGGAATTGAGGTCAATGTAAAGGGACCAGATGGCAAGAACATTTATGGGCCAGATGTGAAACTGCTCAAGATAAAAATTAGAATAGGCCATGGGACATTTAAAGATGGCTCACATCAGGACTTCTATTTCCCCAACAACCATCCATGAGCAGGCATATTTAAAGGGATGGCAAAAATTCTTGAGGAGTGAGGCTATGGTGACATGTGAAAGGTTTGTGCAGAATGTACAAGCTTCAAGTGTGATCTGGAGGTCCCACAATGCTGCTGTCGATGGATCTTGTATAATGAACCAGACTTTATGAATGCAAAGTCCTTGCTGCAGGGACTTTGTGAGGTATGAGGATTCCAGGTTTTATTTTTACCCAAGTTTCATTGTGAGCTTAATTTTATCGAGATGTACTGGGGGTCACACAAAGTGGGTTTACTGTCTATCTCCAGCAACATCAAAGGAAGAAGATCTTGAGAAGAATGCACTTTCTGCCTTGGGTACAATATGATTACAGCAGATGTGAAAGTATGTACTTCATCTACCACTACTTCAAATTTTCTAAACTAAAAATAGATATGCACACCGGTGATAGGTCCACTGCACACTCTAAGGTCTGAGGAAAGTTTCCAATCATATTGACACACTATGACAGACCTTCCGAACCACTACAAACATTATGAAATTGACTTTGAACTATTTTTGACTTATTTTGCACTATTTTGAATGACTTCAAACTATTTCGAATGCTTTTGAACCATTTTGCGACAATTCAAATGACTTCACAGTACTTCAAATGACTTCTGCTGCCATATAGCTGTTCTCAAACACTTTCGATGCATGCTGCACATTTGTAACAAGCTAATTAGTCACATATTGAGCACTACCAGACACAAGGAGAGACTACAACAGACTTAGGATATGTATGATAAGTGCAGATTTTTGTTTCATTGATATATTAAAGCAATAGAACGAGACCTCTTACTATACTTGGACAATGTATGTTTCACTTATTATCATTTTTCATTTGTTTTATGTTTTACAATACCTTTATTTGCTGTGCACATTGCCTCATGTTCTACAATTGTTATTATTTCCTTTTTAGTACTATTCCTTCAGATTGTATATAGACTTGTATTAGTTAGAATAACAGAATAACAAGGAAATGGGGGAACAGCACAAGTCACCCTCTCGCTATCATCAGATTTAAGAAGTCATTCTCTTGAGTCTTAGCTCGTGTCGTATCTCTAAGTTCTGCAAAATATCGTGAACTTCCTTGAAACTATAGTATTTACTCTTCATTTTATTTCCCATCACCTATCACCATTCAACAAATACTTCACATTCATTATACTTGCCCCTCGATAAATCTCGAACCTCCTCAAACATTTTCGAACCTCTTCGAACCTACTTTGGACTATTTCACACAATTTCAAACCTATTTTGGACTCTTTTGAACACCTTCATATGCTCTTACAAACTATTCATAGCATGATTCGTCCTTTCACATCACTAAACATTACGTTTTGATCTCAGTGGTGATATTTAGTACCACCTCGCACCCTTCCTCTGACTCGTGTTATACCATCCAAAGCCATTTAATAGGTTTTGTTTAGGTTTCTGGGTTGAGCATCATCATTTTGGAGCCCACCATGAGGGGTTTCTAGATCATTTCATTGTTGAACCTCCACTCTTTCCACCACTCATTTTACCATTTAGGGGCTCAATGATCTCGACTTTGAATTGAACCCGTTTTGCTTCCAACCCTCCTGAACAACCAGGAGATCTCGATATAGCATCTCACCCCTCGATACTAGTATTTTGCACTCTTTCGCCCTTCGCACTTATGACCTCACTACCATCCTTGACTTCAAAACATACAAAATACGACATCACACAAATTTCGACCTCACAACCTCTGAAATCTATCTCGAACATGTCAACATCTTTTATGCCAGCTCCTGGACATTCAACAGCTCCAAAGTTCGATTTGAGACAATCTAAAGAACTGCGAAATTACTTCGAAGATCTCGAATTTTTGTTTATAACTTGTGGTATTACAGATCACGACCTAAAGAAGTGACACTCTTGCAGATACATCGATTTTGATTCTTACGACCTCTGAAAATTGCTTCCAGGGTCCAGAGTATGAACCCAGAACTTCGTTCGACAAATTTCGCATCGCAGTATTCAAATTCTATTCCGAAATAGAGAATGAACAAAAATACAGCATTTTGGACATGGATACACTCGTTGACAAACAGCTTCGCACTGATATTTTGGATGAAAATGATTTAGGAGCTTATTACAGGTCATTCTACAAGGTCACTAGCTTCCTTCGCTCAAAACATAGACTTTTAGAAGCCAAACAGAGTCAAGCATTTGCTTGAGGCTTTCAAATGAAGTTATGGACTAGAATTACAGATCATCTCGAAGTAAAATTCTCTGATCACTATCCTGATGACCCATACATGCTGAACAACATCTATGATGCTGCTAAATTTGCTATAGCATCCTCGAATTTGTACTCCATCCCCCAGCAATTGATTTCGACCTCAAATATATTGCAGTCTAGCACATCGATTAATTCCGAAGATGTTTTGCACATCCTCAAAAACTTCGCATCAAACTTTGTGTCAGTTATCGCAGCTTCAAATTTGACAAAATCAGCACCCAAAGTATCTGTCTCGACCTCGTTTATCGCTGATATTGCACCTTCGAATACATCGAACCCAGCATCCGACAGTATACTGAACAGCTCGAATGCTTCAGATGATTTTGAAGCTCATATCATGGCACTTGAACAGGAACTAGCCCTCGAAAAACAGCTTGCTCTGGAACAAGAAAAGGTTGCACTTCGAAATCGTTATGTTGTGCCTCCTGGTCTTCATCGCATCATCCCAGCTTTGTTGCCCAAGTCCATCCCAGTCACATCGTCTTTGCCTTCAATAATTCTACCCCAGTCCACTTCAATAATCGCACCTTTGTCAGTTTCGAACTCGATCTTGCCTCCAAAGCCCTCATCGCATTTGTCCCCATCATTGCACATTTCGACCTTGACTTGCCACTCGCCACTCCTAGTATTTTCGTCCTCGATCTCATCATCTGTGCCCTCTTCTGTCTTCCCATCTATTTTGATATCGCCTTCATCCTCACCACTCGATTCGCATTCACATTCACCTTCGAAGTTTAGTATAGCGCTTGAAGTTCTCTACCCATCATATATCTCCAATCATCGCCTCAACATTTGCCTTCCCCTTATCCTCAAAAATTTGCTTACATCCATCGCTAACAAAAATCTTCTTGACCTCATTTTCGCCCCCCTCTATATCTTGTTCGATGTCGATTTGACCAGTCCTTCGACTCAATTATTATGATCATGGTTAGAACCATCGACATTGATCAACTTTGCATATTTTGTTTCTCATTTTCGCATTTTGATCTCGTTCTATTTATCTAAAACATTTTATTATCCTCGACATTCTTTGAAACAGCTTCAACAGCTTTCGCCTTTATGCGCCCATGTATGCCTTCGCTAACCTCGATCTTGACCTTGATATCCCGTGAAAACACCCTACAACCATTTGCACTTTGCCGAATCCCTTCTAAATCAACTTTGAATGTCTCAAAAAGCCTTGAATACTCTCGAATCTTGACAAACATACTTTCAAAGACTTCCGAAACTTCAAAAATGAATAACTATGTCTTCCCTTATTTTCTTATTCTTTTCACTTTTCTTATCACTACTCTTCGAGACTCAGAAGATCCAAATTTCAAATTCAAAAAAATATACATCAAAAAGAAAAACCGCTCTACTCCTCCAACATCTCCTCCAATACCTCTGTCTCCCTACCCAATACCTCCATCTTGAACTTCTTCTTTGCCAGTTTTCCAGCGATAATCTGTCGCCACACCTCCCATTCTTCCTCGATATCCTTGACTCCCTGAGACTCCCTCGCCTTTGCCTTTCCCTTTGATGACTTTTTCTTTTCCTTCGATGATTTCGAAGGTCCTGTGATCAGTTCGACGCCCTCTACAGGGCCTACAAGACAAATTTGGTGTACTACAATTTTCAAAAACAAGTTAGTAAGCACTTCGAAATGATTTCAAATGAATTTCGTACCTGATTTGGGATGCGAATCTTATTTCACGCCCCCGAATTTCTTCGCTTCGCCTTTGCAAAGCCCTCACCTCCATACCCCACCCCAATAACACCTCTGCGCCTCCTGAATGCACTTCGTACATTTTGGGGTGCCCTCCTTAACGATGCAGCACAGCTGGGACTTGAACCCAGCACATCTATTGCACTATGAAACATTTATACCTCGAAAACTCCTCAAAAGTCAGTAAAACACTCACAGAGCCCTTGAAATCGAGGAGCCTGCTTGTTTCGACCCTTGCCTGCTCTGCCAATTCTACCCCCTCAACCTCCTCCTCTCCATCTTCCTCCTCGTCGAGCTCTACTATTTTTTGCTTCGCTACCCTTACTATAGGCAGCTCCTCGCCCTCATCTTCATCACCTTTGCCAGCCTCCGCCCTCTTGATTGCCCTCACCTCCACCTCGAACTCAACATTTCACTGCCGCAAATCTTCCTTTGAAGTCATCTTCACACGAAATGCAGCAAGAGCTGCATTTCAAGTGTCTGCCAATGCTCACCTCCACCCCTCGATATTCGCCCTCTTCGCCTGCTCCGCCTCCTCCCGAACACATCGTTCCTCCTCTTTCCTTTGTTCTCATTCTACTTCCTCAGCTAAATCCACAAATAGCAAGCCTCCACCCCATGAAAGCCATTTGCGATGAGCCATTGGTTTATACAACTCAAAAATCTTATCCATGACCTTTTGTACAGTCGCGTGGCATTCCTTGCCTAAATCATCAGCAAGTTCATCATACTCTGCCTATGAAACATGAATTTAGAAAACATAGCACAAAATGAACATAAGATGTACCATTTTTGCACAGAAAGCCCGCCCCCAGACTTTGAAATCAAGATCTTCTGTGATGCTGCACTTGGGCATTGATTTCGTGTACTCGATAACTTCAGTGTTGAAATCGGCCATGAGAGATATAATAGAAGCTAGAGTTGGATGATGTAGGAGGTGATGGAAGAACGAGAAGTATTTCGAACCTCACTAAGTTTTCAACATGATCACGCATTTTGCACGTGACTTCGATCAGCTGACTGGGACAGTCAGGATTTCAGTAAGGGGAAGGATGATAGGTCCACTGTGCACTCTAAGGTCTGAGGAAAGTTTCCAATCATATTGACACACTATGACAGATCTTCTGAACCACTATGAACATTACAAAATTGACTTCAAACTATTTTTGACTTATTTCACACTATTTTGAATGCTTTCGAACCATTTCGCGACAGTTCAAATGACTTTGCAGTACTTCAAATGACTTCTGCTGCCATATAGCTGTCCTCAAACACTTTTGATGCATGCTGCACATTTGTAACAAGCTAATTAGTCACATATCGAGCACTACCAGACACAAGGAGAGACTACAACAGACTTAGGATACGATAAGTGCAGATTTTTGTTTCATTGATATATCAAAGCAATAGAACAAGACCTCTTACTATACTTGGACAATGTATGTTTCACTTATTATCATTTTTCATTTGTTTTATGTTTTACAATACCTTTATTTGCTGTGCACATTGCCTCATATTCTACAATTGTTATTATTTCCTTTTTAGCACTATTCCTTTAGATTGTATATAGACTTGTATTAGTTAGAATAACAGAATAACAAGGAAACGGGGGAACAGCACAAGTTACCCTCTCACTATCATCAGATTTAAGAAGTCATTCTCTTGAGTCTTAGCTCGCATCGTATCTCTAAGTTCTGCAAAATATCGTGAACTTCCTTGAAACTATAGTATTCCCTCTTCGTTTTATTTCCCATCGCCTATCACCATTCGACAAACACTTCACATTCATTATACTTGCCCCTCGATAAGCCTCAAACCTCCTCGTACATCTTTGAACATCTTTGAACCTCTTCAAACCTACTTTGGACTATTTTGCATGATCTCAAACCTATTTCAGACTCTTTCAAACACCTTCATATGCTCTTACAAACTATTTGCAGCACAATTCATCCTTTCACATCACTAAACATTATGTTTTGGTCTCAGTGGTGATATTTAGTACCATCTCGCACCCTTCCTCTGACTTGTGTTATACCATCCGAAGCCATTTAGTAGGTTTTGTTTGGGTTTCTGGGTTGAGCATCATCACTGGTCTCAAAGATTTATGGATGCAATCATGCCTCTTGAGGAGATGTCACACATCATCTGATTGGAGTCACATCACATGATGTTAGCAGATCGTGCTTGAGCCCTACCTTATGCACTTCAGAGTATAGCCCAATTCAGAAAAAAGGAATGAGATCCACACAATCTGCTGAGCCATACATTCAGCTTCTGGGAACTCAGGGCAACAGTTTTTTGCAAATGGGACTACCAACATACAATGCCCCCAGCTAAGGTGGCAAAGTATCCAACGTCACTTGTTCTCTCGATATCGTGATTGATAGACTGGGTCATACTGCATCTGGGACATTGTAGGAGTTAGCCAATGTGATTAGAATGTGTTTATAATCATGTATCAGCCTTTGAGCCAAGGGGACAACCTATCACTGTAGCTTAGCCTTAGTCTCCAGTTTGCAAATTACTTGTGCCTACACTTGTACTTGTACTTGCAGTTATCCTTGTATCATTCTCATCTAATAACATTCTCTTAATCATCCTCGACTCATTTTGTAGACTCCTCTCGACCTAATCTCTCCCCATACCTCTGCTTCATCCTACCTTTGCCCTCTGTCCAGAAACCTGCTAGACACCTGCATGCCTCCTGCTTGAAATTGGACAACTGATGAGGAGAAGGGCACAACTTCTTATAAGTTGAAGCCAAGTCCTCTCTGGCCCCTTTTTACCTGAAATGCTGCAGCCTGGTGGATTCCACCTGGAACTTCTAAACACCTCCAAACACTGACGACTGGGTCTGATTGGAAGTCTGGTGTATTTCTGACCAAGTCCTGACCTTGGTTGTAGCAATCTTGAATCTTGACATCCCCAACAAATGATTCAATTAAGTAGCAATTATCTGATGGAGCATAGATTGAACAATCGTTTGTTTCTCATCCACTACAAATCCTGATTTCCCCTGGTTATGCCCACATGCAAGCCGCTGTTGGTTCCACATCAACCACATGTCAAGTCCATTCACAAGCCACCTCCGCTCCTACTCTACACCTACCTGTTTTGCCATTGCAGCTCCCTTATCACTTTGCACAGTACTATGGACAGTGCATGCAACAAACTCAGGCTAGATCCATTCCCATACTTCAACCTCTTTCTGTGTCATCATTTTATTCCCCAATCATGCCTCACTCCCCTTTTTCCCACTCACTCTGACATTATAATTAGATGAGATTGTTAGATACAGCTAATGCTATTATGTTATTATTCATTTTCATCGTCACTATCTGATAATATATTCCATCCCTGTTCCATTGATCTGCTGAAAGAACAACCTTCTATCCACCAGGCCAGTGTCTTACCCTGCTCAAGTGTAACCGTCCCCTCTGTAGCTAGGTCCTTAGCTTTATCTTGCTTACTCTTAATCTTGCATCCTGGTTTGTGGTAGTAAACTTGTGCCATTCAATAGGATCATTGAAGAGCCTGAATGTCATGTTCTGTTTTAGGCACAGTATGCTTTTTGCCTCATGATAACATATGAAACTCCTGTTCCACATGGACACCAACTGCATTAATTATGTGAATAGCTGGATGGAGTTTCTTAAGGTATTCTCAATCAATACTTGGACCTTGTGAGCAGTAATTGACCTTGATGTCACAGTTGTTGTGTTCTTGAGCTTGATCAAAAGGAAGGAATCCATCATGCTTGCCCAACATATTGCCTAACCAGCAGTGCTCACACATGAAATCTCTGCCAAGCATTGTTTATTGGTGAGTAATCCAGACTTGATAAAATATGGGAAACATACTTAATTTCAGGTGGCCAATCTCATTCCAAGCATTGAAGAAGTTCCAGTACTTCAATAGCATAATTGGAATTTTTGCCACCAATAAACCTTAATAGTAAATGCGGCAGACAAGCTTCCATTAAACCAATGTCACCATACCTAATTGCCTTGTCCAGCATGATGTACTGTAGTATATCATAGTTTCACATGATTGTCTGATACTTAACTTAATCCTGCTGTGGCTCAGGTTTAGCCTCCATGCATTCTAGGGCAGCACTTGAGGCATGGTCATCCACGATTCGGGCAGCAATCACAAAAAGTTCTTCAGGCTGCTTATCTTGAAATTCTGTGAGTGTCTGTGCACCACCGACCAGAAGCCAATCTTTACATATGTGAGCTGCTGCAACTGTGTACAGAGTTTCATTTAAATCATGATAGAAGGGCCCCTTTGTCTGCACAGAACCCAATCCTTTCTTCTCAAGAATGTCAATTGCTTGACTTAACTTCGACCCCATGAAGTTCCCATTGTTTATGGAATATATTTGCTGCAGCCATCAAGAGGTGAAACCAGCCAAATGTCAACATCATCCAATTGAGATGATCAAATGAGTTAAGATCTTCTGCCCAGAATTTGAAGAGATTTTGCAATTGATCAATTGTGAGCTGGTCTCCTACCCAAGCAATGACCATTTCAAGTCCAAGTTTCTCCCACATCGTGGGTGTATCCAGTTGGAGCTGGTGCAGCCATTCCCTGATTAGATGAGCATTATCTTCATAGCTTGCTTCTGGGATATTTACTGTACCCAGAAGAAATTGCAAGATCATGTATTCTTTGCTGGATGGAAGTTGGTGAAGGGGGGGTGGTTGTCACAGCAGTGGGCTTCCTTTGTATTTGTAAGTCTGTATGTCAAAGTCGGCAGCATCAAGGAAAATCTGAAGGATTTGATATTTGGCTTGTTGGTCGATGTGTGGATATGAGGCAACTGTGAGTGATACAATATCTCATGATGACAGTGGGTTTTTTAAGCCTTCTGCCCATGTTTCCTGGAGATTATAGTTAGCGCCTCATGACAAAGGTGTTGCTTCATTTGATGTATACTGTCACTGCTGTTGCATTGCCAAATTCACTCTGATTGTCCAAGCATTGTGAAAACACATAGAATGGAATGTTTACATTATCGTAAGTGAGTAGCCAGGGAAATATTTCCATCAATGAGTGCATCTCCTTTGTGCAGGACAGGAATATACAGCTGACAGCATTACAAGCCCATTTGTGACTCATTGTGAGGGCAAGGGCATGCAGGACATCAAATCCCTTTGCAGTCAGACCACAGAATTTGAAGTAAACACTGAATAATTTCTGGAAGTGTCTACGCTGACTGCTGCATGTGTATGACAGCATCAAAATGATGACAAGAATAACCTTCAATTTTGTGAGATAGAAAAGAGGCCCCAAAATAATTTCCATACTGTATCTAGCTTCTTACAAGGAGCTTGGTGGCCATGGACTTGTGCAAAATCACTCAGAAGTGACCAAACCAAAGAGCCATGGGATTTGACTTGCTCAATTGAGGCAGGGAAGGTTGTATTTGTTAGCCTTTCCTTGGATACATCATCATCTCCTCCAGACTTGAACACCTGTGCTATACTCTCCATCTCCTTGTTTGCTATTTGCGAAATGCACTCATGTGCAAAATCTTCCATCACCTGAGATGCTCCTGAGGGCCTTGAATGAGATGACCCTTCAACCCTTGGAGGTCTCCACCAGCATTGCAAAATTGAAGGCAGTTCTGTGCTTGTCATTAAGCCATTTCTCGCATTGCATATCATCGGGTTTGAGATGCACTTTGGATCTCCCCAGCTCACAGAATTGAGGAATAGGGTAAGATTTAGCCCTAACTCCTCCATTACATGGAGAACATGGCAGACCTTGTCAGCAATGTCCCCTTGTAGCCTGTCGCATCATGTTTGATTGTGTGCCAACTGGATAACGGGTCCAATCTCCTCTTCTGAAGAGGAATCATGTCCGATTGGACCATAATTGGCATCAGAGTTATCTGAGGTGTCATAGGCAAGCACATATTTGTCAAGAAAGCTTTCATTCCAGCCAGATTCCATGTTACAGTGCTGATACAACTACGATGAGATGTCATCAAATCTTCATTACTCATCAGGTACAGGGGCAGCATGACATGATCGGTGGTCCGCCTATACGAAATGCACCAGACGTTCTAGTGCAGTCTCTGCAGATTTTTTAAAACTCTGACAGGGCAGAACACGTGCACTATAATGGCTGGGGACGAGACTATTGGGAGCAGTGTTTAGATCTCATGGTGAAGAAGGATGAATTGGAAGAATGAGATAGTCTAAAAAATTTCCACTCCCAAGACTTTTTTATTTTCATCAATAGGAACATTTCCCCCATGTAAAGCATACCTAAATCTTTCTGTAGAATGTGATCCCCACATGTACCATTCTTCACTACAGGTATCGGAGTTTAAATTAGAGGAGCATTGTCCTACTTGTAGTGTTGCCGCAAGGTAAGGTCAAGGTACCTTAAGGTAAATAATTTTCAAACTCAACCGACCTTAAGGCAACCCGACCTTGGCCTTGATGCAACCTTGAATCACTTGCATCAGCTCATGTAATCAGTTGAGACAGGCCCATCAATCATCTCACAGCAGTGATTCATGAAATAGTAGAAGCATGTCGATTGAATTACTTTAGTTATTGACAGTATCGGTAGTAGCTGGCTTGGGCCACGAATTCCATGACTCTTCAATCAACGCTGTGAGCTCCTTGATTTTTCCCTCAGCCATCATGTCCTCAATTACATTAATTGAATCCAATTTGGTGTTCCAGCTGAGAATTGATGACGCCTGATGAGGATTGATCTCATTGATTGGAGGTGACAAGGCAAACCTTGCCTTGTGGCAACCAGCTCAAGGCAAGGTCACCTTGCCTCCGAGGCACCTTGACCTTGCAGCAACACTACCTACTTGCTTGTGGTTGATCAGGTGACCCAGTTGGCAACATGCTATGTTGTAATCACACTCATGGGATCCAAAGTCACAACTTATTCTTTGGCACTCTTGAAACTGCTGGACGAAAGAGATGGATCACCTCTAGGAATCGCCAGATGTTTCGACGTAGAATTGTCATCGTTCAACCTACCTGCACATCACTTACTGAATAGTGATGTTCCAGCCCGGCTTTGGCTTGGCCCGAGGCGGCTTTGGCCTGCTCAAAACTTGGGCCGAGCCAAAGCTGCCACCGACGGCCTGGCTCTGGCCTGGCCTGGCCCAGGCCACAGCTTTCAGCGTGTGGTGTCGTTTTGGACCTAGGAGCCCCTAAAAACGATGGGGAGGTTACCGCATGTGTTTAGGCACAGTAACCACACTCTCCTGCCCCATTCCTCAACACCGCTATGCCCTAGAAGCCCCTGCTGCACAGTGATAAGCTATTGCTCATCATCTCGCTTGCAGGGGCTACATTTGGGGAGAGGGGTGAGAGTCGCTCGCATTGGATAGGTCGGCAGCACCCATGATCCACCCTGTGAGCAGTTGCTCGCAGGGCTGGGGGTGGGTGTCATGTTGTCCAGTGCATTGTCACATTGTCACCATCTTGAGTCTCTGGGCCATGCATGTGCATGGCCGGTTTTGCATCGATACCTGTAGTTTAGATCCTAAAACAAGAAAAAAGTTAGCTAGTTAGTGAGAAATGAATGAAAGAAAGATACCTAGGCCCAAACAGCAGTTGGTGGTGTTTGGGCATTCATTGCATCCAGAACACTTCGGTTCCATCCTGTTCATCATTTCCCCGTAGTCACTCCACCATCTGTTGTTGTCGAATTAGGACCTGAAATTTTAGGTAGTTAGTAGCAATGAAATGAGGAAAAATTTTTTTTACCTGTTTTCCGCATTATTCTTGTTGTTGGTGTTGCCATCATATGGGCTTGATGGCTGTTTTTAAAAGAATTGAGACGCAAAAGAATTACACACCAGAGCTTTTGGGGTGGAAGCAGTGAAGGTTTCGTTGCGATGCGTTTGATCGATGTGCTCGGCTATTTCCGGAACTTGCAATCGGCACGCGCGACTACTAAATATAGGAACGGATTCAATAAAGTTGAGTCAATACAAGCTCTAAGTACAAGTCAAGAAGTTTCGATGAAAATTTAGTACGACTAAAGCCGCGGCCTGAGCCGGCGGCTTTGGCTTTCTGCTACCTTGAGCCGGGCCAAAGCCAGTATTGGGCCGTCACCAATGGCCCGGCTTGGCCCGGCCTAAATGGGCTCGGCTTGGCTCGGCTCACGGCTTTGAGCCGGGCCGGGCACATCACTATTACTGAAAGCACTGATCACCCACGCTCCATCACCAGAAACCATCGCTAGAGAGTTCCTATTCGAGCTAGGGAAGTGTGGAAATCCACTTATAGAACCATTGGGTGTGTTGAATTGTTGATGTGTTTTTGGATCTGAACTAATTCTGCTTGGCGTGTCTTACTTAAGCCGAGGAAGCGTATAATGGGATTTGCACTACGGCCTCAAATGAATGGGCAGATATAGTTGATCAAACGCTACAGGAGTCCGCTGGCGACCTCTCAACTGTTACACAGCTCGCGAGTCACTACTTATCTCATCTAGTGATCCCATGTAAGCTGGATTTTTGCCCAAGATACCCTTTGGTTGACATCCCACTTTTCAAGTCAGAAATCCCGGGGGAAAAAAGACTCCTCAAGATACCATCCATCCAACTCCGAATCATAGGCGCATCGAGGAGATTGAGGAACTGTTAAAAGCAGCTAAGAGGAGTCAATCGGCTTTGAAGGATCTGGCAAGTTTCGTCCAGTTGACTGCCTGGATGTTAGGCTAAAGGTCTGGTATAGGTCGTGCTCCGCGATGGCGACTACTGCCTTCTCACGGGCGCATGTTTCTTCCCTCCGAATTTTGTGCCAGCTCGCTGTGCTCATATCATCCCGCTCTCTATACACTCAAAAGTGACTCCCAAACTTTTGGAAGAGACATTCTCATTGTTCACATCTCATGTTCACATCTTTCTCTAGACACAAACACATGCCGCAATTGAAATGTTTACAGGTTGTGTCTTGGATGCACAAACCATACAGGATAGTATAAACCATCCACGTAACGCGCTGAATCTTGAGAGTAATGCCCATGAATTGATGGATAAGTACCTGGCCTGGGGAATCGAAGCGATCTTTTTCGGCAGCGCGAGTGTTTTCAGTTTTGGTCACGGTTGTGATGTTGAACACACATCATACAGTGGAAATACTATTTCCGAATAGTTCGACCCGATCGAGTGTCACCCTTTACGAAGCTGAATGATGGCGATGAAATCACTTTTGGGAATGGCCCCGGTGGTCATTTAGTCGAACTCCCCGACCCGGGGATCTGTAACCTCCACCTGGCAGTCAGTCGAGCTTCTTACGCCTCCGGAGCCTCTGAAATTTTCGACCAATTTCTTGATGATGAGGATGATGATGGACTCCAAGTCCCCATCTACTTTGGTGGTCCATTCGTATCCGATGATGTGTTGATGCGTAGACTTGAGATGTTGGTTCATTAATTCACTTGCAGTTTCCCCGCGAGCATTTATGCTATATTTTTTTATGATTTTTCACTGCCTCTTCGACTTTAGTCTATCATCGGAGGAATACATCTGCTGCTGCTCCAGGTGAATGGGAGCGGGAGGTACACGTCACGCGCCGATTTCGGTGGTACATCCATACCACCTGCTCCCGCCCAGCTTTGGCGCCCTCGACGTCGCGCATGACATGACGGATGATGCTGCAGATGGATATGATATATTGGAGAGTAAAGCATATTTGCAACCACCCAAATTGATTTTTCATCAAAAATTTACCGTCCCTTCGAGAGTTTCCACGGGTTCCTGCCGGAGGCTGAAAAAAAAAAAAGTACTACTAGGGTATATACGATGCCAAAAGGTGTCGTTGAGCCATCAGATGGTTGTATTATGGTTCTATGGGCTTGTAAACTATGTAGAATGGCTTCGTTTGGTCATTAATTGTTGTATGGTGCAGAACACCTAGTCACCGCTTCAAAATGACAGCGGCCAAATTGGCTGGGGCCGGAAAATAATTTAAGCCTGGGTGATCCTTGTCCAGATCAAGCGCATAATATCAGCGCTGGCACTGCCAAATAACACTAATACATCAGCACTAGTGTTCGGGCACCATTGTTCGGTAGGACTAATGTAGCGGCAATTTGTAATATAGGTTTATTCTGTAAAAAATGGATGGAAAAATGAACAACACGACGATACGACGCAGATGGCACCCCCAAGAAATATCTGAAAGAGGCCGCAGCGCGCGCATGATTGGCTCGCAGTGCCAAATCACAGCTTAAGGCTTCCATTAAGGACACCAGCACTCCATCGGGACCGACTGAAAACCATCACATCAACGACTCGCTTGTCATTGAAATTCTGAGCTCTGGATCTGAGTCGGAATATTATGGTGGGGTCAATACCATTCTCAGCTCCGATGACACTTTGACCACAGAACACGAGGACTGCACAGACGATGAGCTTGGTTATAAATCATTGTTGGAGTTTGATGAGTGGGATGTTGCTGTGATGATGAGGCAAGGGCAGGAGAAAGGGCTGTACTCCCAGCTGGAAATGAATAAGTCACGGAGGGATTGGGCGAAGGTGGAAGCAAACCGCTCCCTTGGTTACAATGGGCTCTCGGATCGAACCAGCAGCTTTGGATGCTTAGATCGTGGTATTTTCTTTTTAGATGATTTGTAATCACCATATATGGTAGTGGCCAAAATAAGAGTCTGACAAAATCATAACTCCCTCAGCTTTGAAGCAATCAAAATTCTGATTATTCCTACACCTAAAGCAAGCATTTTCACTTAAACAGATTCTTTTCAGGATTGTATCTACTGGGATCAAAAATTTTGTAACATTGTGGTGGTGACTAGGTGTTTTGCACCATAGAACTGCTCATTAATTGGTATACTATATCGCGCAATTGGTCTGAAATCTCCCAGGGAGTCTGAAATTCAATTTCTACATTTTATCTGTTTGTGCAATCCCCCGGAGTTTTACGGGATCTAATTGACTAGTAGTAATGATGTATGTATGATTTCACTAAGGAATACAAGCTGTGGAAGCAGTTGAGAAACAGTAGCTGGAGTGATCAAACAGTGATACAAATGAAAATGTCTTGTTCACCATGGCAAAAATCACTCCTAAAGCCCAAACAAAATTGACAGGACACTTACACTATACCAGACTATGGTAGCATGCTCTCTTCAAATTTCCGGGGGTGTTGTGCCCATGTTCAAGAGCGATGAAGGGAAACTGTCAACTTTGTCACACTTTGTCACAGTAAAATTGAATGTCCACTGGCCGGCTCAATGGCAAGTGGCTCGAGATACTGAGGCATGAGAAATCATTGAATTGAAGTATATACAACTATGTAGAAAGTAAGGTAGGACCTATGGGATGAAATATACCGAAAATTAGGATGAAATGAGTTGTAGAATTGGGTATGATAACAAGGGGGTGACAGGACCTGAATTTAAGACATCCACTCATAATTTTTTTTAACAGGCCTTCGCAGACCCCCTCCCCCTCTCCTTCTATATATGGTAATTTTGATTACTACAACTAAAAACAAGAAAATTCAAGACAAATCTTGCCACGTCCCGCCTGCATGCCATGTGATAGCATGTTGTGGCATCATCCACATGCTTATGAGCAATGACTATGAACGTTGATTCCTTCCACTTTCCCACCTTGCAAATTGGACAGACCCATTGCTTTGGGTTAAAATTGTAACCCATGCAATCATGGTGGAACTAGTAAACATGAGTAACAGGATGCATGAAATCCAGCATTGTTTGCTCACCCAGACTGTCTCACAGCCAGGTGCCTTGCACTTCATCACCGTATCACAAGCCTCAATGTCGGAATGTGATACTACTACACCACATACGCAACTGTTCAGATCAATTGCTCTTTTCTTTCGAACACATTTTAACCTTAAATTTCGGTTGAGTTTTCATCATGGAAAGCTGAGGTCCCTTCCAAGGAGGTTTCTGTTGACTCGTGCTCTTGCAGTTCCACTGCGGAGTTCTGTAATGTTACCGTAACATTGTTAGGGTGATCAGTTGGGTTTATGGTCAACTCTGAGTCAATGGCAGGGACTGTGATGTTGGGCCTGGTGGGGAGGAAGGCTTCGTGACTTGGGGATGGTGAAGTGTCATCAAGGAGGTCGAAGTTAGATCCAGATTCGTTGTCACAGTCATTAGTATGCACGTCAGATTGCTCCACATCTTGATCTGATTCATGCTCTGCCGGTTCAGCCATGGCTGCTTCACAATTAACGTCGCTATACTACACAGTGAGCGGGTCGACTGCATTGAAGTGGTTGATATTTTGGTAACTGGTACATCAACAATCACTGCCTCAAGATCTGTATCATCAACGGAATCGATTGTTGGTTCTTTAGACCCGAATCTATTTGTGTGGTCATGAGTTTCCAGAATTCAGATCAACTGGCTACATCATGCACTCAGAGTTAATCGCCGCCAGAAGTATGTTGACCTTTCCTTCCAGCAAACCCCCCTGCAGTCCACGATGGACAACAAAGTACTCCATGAACTGATGAAACCCATCCAGCCCATACTTCCTGCATTGCGCCAAGCCCATCAACACCTGTTCACTTTCTGTCGTTGCACCATATCCAAAAGCACGGTGCACCATCAGATTCAAGATATCCTCCCAATTATCAAGATTCACATTAACGTGGTCGATAGGATTCCCCGAGAAAATCACGAGCAGGTGTTTCTCATCGGCAGGTGGTACATTGTGCAGAATTCTTCCCATCGTCTCATGAAGCTGCTGAAGGAGTCTCCTTCCTAGTGCACAGCCGATTAGAGGGGGAGGATGATTATCCATAGGTTCAGGTGTCGCGTTGTCTCCTGTCATTGTTGGTACTGAGGTCAACACAGATGCATGCACTTGCACAGACGGGGGCGCCATTACTGTTGACGGAACAAGTGTTTGCCGAGGCACAAAAAAGGTGAGAAGTGAGCTGTCTTGTCTTTGCTTTTGCTTTGCCTGAGCTCTTTCATGCAGTGCCTTGGATTTGGATGAGGCGCGATGCATATCAAGGTTTTTTTGGCCGCCAGTGCCGACATGCACTTCCTCACCACAGACAGGGCAAAGAAGGGTGGTGTCGGCTGTGTATTCGGGTTCATTGGTGGATCTGATTTGGGATTTAGCTCAGGGTTCATCGTGCAATAGGAATGTATTCATACCTTTTTTTCCATGCCATTTCACTCAGTTGGTACAGTAAATACAGATTTTTGGTTCATTTTTCGATTATACAGTGACTCACAAAACTGAGTCAATGTTTTGGACTTTTTGATTCATTGTTGAATAGCTTCCTATAAACAACAAAACCAAACAAGGTATTGGTGTACTGAATAACATATATGATCAGGGCTACCAAACAAACAAAGAATTATGTAATTTTAATCATCCCTCATGGAGATATGATCATTTTAATTCAGGGACTCATTGACTCAGTTTTGTGAGGGGTAGTCAGAAATATTAGAATCTGATGCTCCACCAACTGTATAATGTCAAAAACTTGACAGATGGTTTCTAAGGTGATGTGACCCTTGATGGGACCTTAAATTATAGTATTTAATTAGGACTAGCATTCTTCATGCTTCAATATTCTCCAATGCATCCCATCTCCTCTGCTCAGAAGGAAAACATTCTTTCCCTGGCCTCCAATCATTATTCTACCCACAATATTGCCTCTAAACTCAACCTCAGCCAGTCTAGTGTATCCAGAACACTCAGGGCTCTCCATCCAAACCTGGATTCCCCCTCTGGTGGTTGTCCTTCTAAGCTCTCATCTACCTCTCAGAGAGCCATCCTTACCCAAATCACCACTGGCAAGGCTGAAAATGCTGTTCAGGCCACCCATTACATCAACAGCATCATCCCCACTCTAGTCTCCTCAGAAACAGTCAGAAGAGTTCTCAGAAAAAACTCATTCAAGGCTGTGGTGAAGAAGAAAAGGCCCTTGCTTAGTATAAGGCATAGGAAAGCAAGATTGGCTTTTGCTCAGAAGTATAGAGAGTGGACTGTGGAGGACTGGAGGAGGGTTATTTGGTCAGATGAGACTAAAATCAACAGGTTTGGGTCAGATGGGAGAGAGTGGGTCTGGAAACAGAAGGGAGAGGGGCTGATTGAGAGAGAGGTGCAGGGAACTGTCAAATTTGGGAGAGGAAACATTATGGTATGGGGGTGTATGGGATGGAATGGAGTTGGGTATCTTGCAGAGGTTGAGGGGAGGATAAATGCTGACCAGTATGTGTCCATTTTGAAGGACCATATGCTGCCTAGCTTGGAGGAGAGTGGAATTTCTGGAGAAGAGGTGATTTTTCAACAAGACAATGACCCCAAGCATACCTCAAAAAAGGCCAAGAAATGGATGGAGAACAACAATATTACTCTTCTGGATTGTCCTGCCCAATCTCCAGACCTCAGTCCTATTGAACATCATTGGGTTCACCTCAAGAACCAGTTAGACAAGTATCCAACAGCACCAAAAGGAATTTGGGAGTTATAGGAAAGAGTAGTAGAAGAGTGGAATAATATTCCATCAGAGGTGTGTCAGAATTTAATTAAAAGCATGCCTAGAAGGTTGGGAGCAGTTATTAAGGCCAAGGGAGGTCATACAAAATACTAGAATTACAATTTATCATAATATTGATACCACCTCACAAAACTGAGTCAATGAGTCCCTGAATTAAAATGATCATATCTCCATGAGGGATGATTAAAATTACATAATTCTTTGTTTGTTTGGTAGCACTGATCATGTATGTTATTCGGTACACCAATACCTTGTTTGGTTTTGTTGTTTATGGGAAGTTATTCAACAATAAATTAAAAAGTGCAAAACATTGACTCAGTTTTGTGAGTCACTGTATGTCATTACCTTGCTTCTGTGACTACTGAGCAACAATTTACGTATACCTGTTGGTGGTCCGAGCCCCTCTGGCTTCGGTGTAATTTTTTTTTTGGCAGCCCGCCAGGGACCCCCCCCCCACCTGATGTGTGGGATTTGCGGGCCGACACCCCCTTGATGATCTAGGGTAGTGCCAGCAGGCTGAGAAGGTGGATGTTTGTTCGAAAGTGGGGGCAAAGGTGGATAGGAATGAGGATAGTGTGTGCTGTGAGCTCTAGCATGCAGTGATGGACTTGTCAAGCAAATATAAAGCACGTACACTACATACTGTTTCTGGGTGGACCTTGAATTTTGATGAGTTTTGTCATACTGTCTCTCCTCACTCTTGAACATGGGCTCACCACCCCAGAGACTTGAATAGAGTGTGTTACCATAGGTTGGTCTAGTGTAGGTGTCCTGTCAAATTTTTTGGGCTTTAGGAGTGATTTTTGCCATGGTGAACAAGACATTTTCATTTGTATCACTGTTTGATCACTCCAGCTACTGTTTCTCAACTGCTTCCACAGCTTGTATTCCTTAGTGAAATCATACATATATCAGTTACTACTAGTCAATTAGATCCTGTAAAACTCCAGGGGGATTGCACAAACAGATAAAATGTAGAAATTGAATTTCAGACTTCCTGGGAGATTTCAGACCAATTGCACATTATAGTAAACTGTTAGATTTAGAAAAAAAAAAAGAATGTATGCTAAGCACTTCTTACCAACCCAATCTACACTTGGGTGCCACTTGGACATGGACAGCTACATCTTACTCTCCAACCCTCTTGTCTACTGCCTAATCTCTCATGCTTCCAGTTTCACCACCTTAGTCCCCAGCTGCCACTGTACCTGCTTGCTATCTGACCCTGCTCCCCATGAAAGGATTTCCACTCCATGTGTCCAGGAATTGTGACAGTGCTTAAGAGTTTAGACAGTGTTACCAGGGTGTAAAATGCAACAGGCTTTGGTATGTGGCAAGAGGATGGAGTGAGCAGTGTGCAGAGGATCAAGTTGGTTGAGGAAAGTCATTTGTAATTGAGTGAGGTGCTAGTGAGGCATCATCAGCGAAATTTAAGTGTGCATGTGATGTGCACTTTCTTGTTGAATTCACATCATCTTCTGAATGGCAGTGGTTGCAGGTGTTAGTACACATCCAATAGCAATGTTGAAGCCAGTTAGCATACAGTATGCATGAGGGCAGTGCTAGGAAGTCAATAAAAGTCAGTGATGAAAATTTTTCTGAAAATTGCTTGGGAAAAAACTTTGCATGTAAAAAAAATTACCATATATGGTAAGAGGGGGGGGGGGGGGGGGGGCAACTGGGGCTGAGAAAAAAAAACTGAGTGGATATGGTACTCAACAATGAATTGTGCTGGGAAGCAAGCTCATTTATCCCCACTTATATGACTGTCACTGTGTGCAGCTTGACTCCATCTGTGCATTTTGTATGGAAGCTTCTTGGATTTCCATGCGCATTCCTCTGCAATTGAGGACCACAGTTTGTTGCAGAGTTCACGAGAGCTGTACTGCCTACTGGAGATCAAACTCCTTGCCTTGACCACCTACTATTCACAGACAGACAGACAGACAGAGCATGTCAACCAAGAACTGGAGCAGTATATCCACATCTTTGTCAATGTGTGACAGGATGATTGTGAAGACCTCACAGATGCAGTGAAAAAAGCCGAGGAGGAGCAGAAGAAGGTGGCAGCCACAAAGCAAGCAGCCAAGAGGAAGGTGGGAGAAGGGGAGAAAGAGGCAGAGGGAAGTGGGTCACCCACCAAGAGGGCGAAGGGCAAGGGGTGGGCAGACACAGAGTCCGAGGGGGTCATGCAGCCTCCACCCGCATTGCCCTGCAAGAGGTAAGTGATGATGACATTGATGTTGAGTACAATCCTGATAATTCCTTCTAAATGTTCTTGTCAGCATCTAGCATGCTTCCAGATGGGTGCCTGGGGTTGGGCATGTGAACCCTGTACCAGGGCCAAGCACAAGTGCAAGGAAGTGGTGCCCCTGCCCCAATGGAGAAGGTGGAGGGTGAGATGGAGGAGCTCCTGAAGGAGCTGACATCAGCCATCAAGGGGCTGAAGCAGGAGATGTGGGAGCTGAGGCTGGTGCATGAGAATATCTGGGCTCTGTATGATCTGGATTGGGCTTGGGCGGGGGAAGCAGAGGAGGACAAGGAGGATGAGGGAGAGGAAGAGGGAAGCTGTAGTGAGGGAGAGGTGGAGGCAGAGCTAGCAGGGCTAGCAGAGGAGGAGGTAGGAGTAATCTGGATAGAGCCTATGGAAGGGAATGACGGGGAGGTGTAGGGGCCCAGTCAGGGCCCACCAAAAAAATTATTTTGTTTAGTTATTTTTCATTTTTTGAATCAAAAAATCTGTCTCATACTGCTGTCCAGGAGTGAATTAAGTTTAAAGTGGTCTAGTCTTGTCTGGGTAGCAGATGTGGAAGTCTGCAACCAACTCCTGAGCATGATCAAGCTCTGTCTCAGGAAGCCAAGAGTTTTCTTCATCAGTTCCCTGGTATCCCTCCCAATGGACAAAGTAGAGTAACTTGCAATGACGGTGCTTATTGATCTTTGAGTCCAGAATTTCTATGATTTCATATTCAAGTTTGTTGTCGATAATGACTGGAGGGGCCGGAGGCTGAGTGCAATTATGAATGGTGTTCAGGATGTCTTCTTCCAGCTGTGAGATGTGGAACACAGGATGAACTGCCAGGAGATGGTCCAGTAGCTGGAGGGTAACTGAGTGGGTGCTCAGGTGGGCAATGATTTCAAATGGGCCATAGGATTTCTCTGAGAGTTTCTTGGAAGGTTGAGTAGCGCATAGGTGTGCTTCTTTGACATAGGCATAGTTTCCAATACTGAAGTTGGGAATGGGGATCCAGTGTTTATCCACTGGACCTTGATAACACTTCTGTGTTTCAGAGAGCTGTTTTCAGAGTTCCTGGTGGAATTCATTGAGGTCCACCAGGAAGTTACAAGTGTGCTGAGAAGCTAGCTCGCATTCAGGGAAGATGGCAGTAATTTACACTGCCCCATATGTTCTGCATGGATCCATATGGACTACACAGACTCTGCATGGACTAGCACAGAATCCATGCTAATCCACATGGACTATGCAGAATCTGTGTCAATCCAAGCTTTTCAAACTGTATGAAAGTCATGAAGTGACTACAAAATAAGATTGTGTAGAGCAAGGATTGAACTTGAGACCTCATGCTAACATTGTACAACAAACATGTATGCTTAACCAGTTGAGTCACAGGAGAATTAGGTTTTATTAATATAAAGTTTATTTATGACACTCAAAACTCAAACTCAAAACTCAATTATGTAAATGAGGTGCATTGTTATATATTCAAAATCAAATAAATTTCATTAATAATTATATTTAAAGCCTCACATTTGGTGTGAGAGTCAAACAAAATACATAAAAGTAAAAAAACCCTCACCCCACAAAATGTAGGGGAGGGGCAATGGAATTTACATAACACTACTAAACCCCTCACATCCAATGTGAGGGGAGAGCAACAATTATAAATAAGAAAGAAGAAAAAGAAAATCCCCTCACCCACATAAAATGTGGGCAAGGGGGTAATAATATAAATAGAAAACAAAAAACAACCCCTCTGGGCAGAGGTGGGTGCTGGTGCTGTTCATCATCGACCACCCCATCTCCACCCCATGAGCAGTTGCTCGCAGCAGTGGGAGGGGGTGCTGGTCATCCTGGGTGTTGTTTCCTGGCCTCACCATTGTTGTTGTTGTTGTCATCATTATTGACAATTGTGCTTTGCATTCTGGGGCTTCCGGTGCTGGTAGGCAGCATTGTTGTCATTGTCGTCAACTGCACACACTCACAATCCACCCTACGAGCAGAGGCTCACAGGCATGGGGTGGGTGTGTTGTCTGTTTCAGGGGTCTCCTAGTTTGGAGGGATTCCACCCACAATCCACCCCCTGAGCAGTGGCTCGTGGGGCTGGAGGCAGGTGGTTGGCTGCTGCTGCTGATGTTGTCATTGTTGTCATCATTCCACCTGTGATCCACCCCACAAGCAGTTGCTCATGGGGCTGAGGGCAGTGTGGGTGCATTACACATTTTTTGTCTTGGCAGGTCATCTCCAGTAGTATACAATCTAAAACATAGTAAAATGCAATTAGTTCATTGATAAAAAAAAAAAAAAAAAAGATTTATTTATGGCCCATATAACAGTTGGCATCATTTGGGCGCGCATTATGTGTTTTCATCATGGCAGGTCATCCCCAGTAGTATACAACCTAAAAAGTAGTAAAATACAATTAGTTCATTGATAACCACAAAAAGAAAAAAGAAAAAAACTTATCTATGACCCAAATGACAGTTGGCATCATTTGAGTGCACATTACATGTTTTCATCATGGCAGGTCATCCCCAGTAGTATATAAAAAGTAGTAAAATACAATTAGTTCATTGATAAAAACAAAAAGAAAAAAGAAAAAAAAACTTATCTATGACCCAAATGACAGTTGCCATTGTTTGGGCTCACGTTCCATCCAATTGGCTCATTTGAAGGTGGTGGTGATGGTGGGAGTGGGCATGGGAACAGTGGTGGTGTGCATGCATGCAGTGGTAGTGGTAGTAGAGTGGAGTGGAGAAAGGTGGTATGTCGATGGTGGGGGTAAGTGTGAGTACTAGCATTGCCTGCCAAATGCTGTCCTATTTGCTTTTGTTTGGTCTCCTGCCAAAACTACAATTTTGCTTGCAAATCATTGCATCCCGGCTGTTAGACCTTTCTCATGCACCCTGCTCACCTTACAATATGTATGTCTTAGTATATTTACACAATATTTCAGTAGTATTAGACAAGTATGTAGCCTAGAAATTATATATACCCTGTCTACATAAGCCAGACAAAGTTTGCCATGCATGTGCTTTGTTATACAAAGCTAAAATAGTGGTATATAGTCGCATCTAGGGTGTAGCACAGGTGACACCATGGGTTTCACTGGCAATACCACACCTGTCACCTGTGACACCATACCTGTACAAACACCATACCTGCAGGTACAGGTTATAAGCACAGGTTTTGTATGGTGTTTAAAAACTACAGTGGCACTTGAATAAACTATGTGTAGCTAAGACAAAGATGAGAAACAGCTATAGTAGAAAATTATTTAACTCTCTTATACTGCTTCAACACTTGAATCCACATATAAATTATGATATAGTGTTCAATTCTTTCACCAATCACCTGTCAGACTTATCCATCATAAAGAATGCAAAGAAACTTGTAATTCACTGTATTTAATGTGGGCATAGTAATTTTTGGCACAAAAGGAACTTTAAGAATGAACACTCCAGATAACCATGCAAAATAACATCCACTTTACTTAATTAGATCATTGTATGTCATAAAATACTACAGCACCAGTCAGATACATGTTTTTCACAGAGTATAACAACAAATGGATTCTCATAAAAGTTGATAAAAATGCTGTCAACTCATAGCCAAAGAGCTTAGAAGAATTGAACATGATATGAGATGCATCACAACTCAAACCTGTCACAACCTGCAACACCATGAGTACAGGTGTGGTGTTGCTACAAGTACAGATATACCAACCCATACCTGCACCTGTGCTACCTGCAGGCAAAATACCACAGGTTAACCTGTACCTGTGCTACATCCTAGTCGCATCAATGCCATCACACATCAATGGCTACATAGTGTAACAGTAATACATGTCTGTAGTCTCTTAATTGGTCATGAGGCTATGGGTTCAAATATCACTGGTGGCATTATTTTGCTATGCTCAAATGGTGTGTTTGGATGAATGCAGACTGTCCTTGCTTGTCTGACCTGGTTGATCATGGATGCAGATGGATGAAATCTGCAGAATCTGAGTAAAAGGAGTCCATGTTAGTCTGCATGGATCTGTATGGACTATCACACCCTGTTGCCCAGCTAAAATGGTTGATTGTATGGATTGCAAATTTGCATGGAGTCTGTGTGGATTCATGTAGAGTCTGTGTAATTCCATGTGAATCCACATGAAACATATGGGGCAGTGTAAAGATCTCAAAGATGGTGATGTTTGGGTGGTAGCCCTTATTGGTGAAGAAGGATGAAACACCAGTGGAGGCTGATGGAGCATTGTTGTAAGCAAATTCCCCTAAGGGCAACAGCTGAGACCAGTTGTCCTGCTAGTAAATGCAGAAGATCCAGAGGTATTGTTCAAGGGTTTGATTAAGGTGTTTGGTTTGTCCGTCACCTTCCAGATGATATCCCAAAGTGAAGTGAATCTTCATGTCCAGGGCTTGACCGAGAGACTGAAAAAATAGGAGATGAACTCAGATCCCCAGTCACAGGTCACATGTGATGGAACTCTGTGTTTGGAGAAGATGTGCATGATGAACAGGTTGGCAAGTTCTTGGGCTGTGATTTTGTTGACTGTAGGAATGAAGATGCCTTGCTTGGAGAGTCAGTCTATGATGACCAGGATAGCAGTGTGGCCATCGGAGTCTGGTAGCTGTTCAATGAAGTCCATCAAGATTGAGTCTCAAGGGCATTCTAGAACCAGGAGTTGCTTCAGGGTTTGTGTTGGGGTGACTTGGAGTGTTTGCATGTAGTGCATGATTTGCAGAAGTCTTGAATGAAGGTCTGTAGGTTGGGCCAAACATAATCACATTGGACAAGTTGTAGGGACTTGTTTCATCCAAAATGACCAGAAAGGATATGGTCATCATGTTTGTACTGCAGGACCTTGAGGTGGAGATCCACTATGTCCAGAACATAAATCTGGTCAAAGTGGTGGAGGAGTCTGGTGTTGTCTACAGTCCAATTGGGAGCAGAGGGGGTGAGGAGATGGGCAGATGAGATGAGGTCGAGGATAAGGAAGGATTGGATGTTATTGTGGAGCTTCTCGACATCCATAAGGACTTCTTGTCAGATGACTGGGGTGGCAAAGTATGTGGCTCAAAGTGATGAGGTGAGCTGTTCTTGGGTGAAGATGGGTCAGAAATTGCTCAGGTTTGCCAAGACAAAGTCACCATTTCCCCCTTTGTGGTAGACATCCCAATGTCTAGTGAGTGCATCAGGTTTTGCACCAGTTTCCTGGGGCGGAAATGGATGACTCAGTTGAACTGTGAGAGGTACTCAGACCATCTGGCTTGGCAGCAGGTGAGGAGCTTGGTGGTACTGAAGTACTCCAGATTTTTGTGATCAGTGACCACATTGATCAGGTTTCTGGAGCCCTCCAGATAGTGTCACCAATGTTTAAATGCCTCGAAAATGGTCAGAAGTTCTTTGTTATGGGTGTTGTAGTTTAGCTCAGCAGAATTGAAGGAGCAGGAGTGGAAGGCAATAGGGTGAATGTCACCATCAGAAGTGTGGGTAGAAAGAAATGCCCCAGGGCATAGTAAGAGGCATCCATTTCAAGGACTAGGTGGGAATCTGGTACCCACTGAGAGAGGACTGGAGTGTGGGTGAATTCTTCCTTAAGCCTGTTTGGCACTTCATGTTGAAGTCCCAGGGGAAGTTCTTCTGCATCAAGTGGGTAAGAGGAATGATGATGTCAGAGTATCCATGAATGAACCTGCAGTAAAAGTTGCAGAATCTGAGAAAAGACTGGATATCCTTGACTTTCTGGGGTACCAGCCAGTCCAGGATAGTCTTTACTTTGTCTTCGGACATCTGGAGTCTATCCGGTGACAAGATGAACCTGAGATATTCAACTGTAGTTTTGTGAAACTCATATTTCTGTGGGGAATCATAGAGTCCATGTTTCTGGAGTTTCTGGAGGACTTCTTTAATGTGAGCCTTGTGTTTTGACATGTTGTCAGAGAAAATGAGGATATCATCAAGGTAGATGATGATGCAGACACTGAGCATGTCACTGAAGATGTCATTCATGAAGCACTAGAAATCTGCAGGTGCATTAGTGAGTCTGAAGGGAACCACCAGCCACCTGAAGAACCCATGGTGGGTCCAGAATGTCATTTCTCATTCATCACCATCAGTGATGCACACTAAGTGGTAAGCATGTCGAAGGTTGATTTTAGTGAAGATGCAGGATTTGTGGGGCACATCAAGAAGGTCAGAAATTAGCAGGAGCAGGTAGTGGTCCTTCTTTGAGATGTGGTTGAGACTCCAGTAGTTGACACAAAACTGGAGCATACTGTCTTTCTTCTTGATAAAGAGTATAAGAGTGCCATGAGGTGATTTGGAGGGTCAGATGAAGCTGGAACAAATATTCTCTTTGATAAACACTTGCAGGGCCTTGAGCTCAGATGGGGAGAGGGAGTACATATGGCCTGGAGGTGGGGGTGCATTATCTTCCATCTCTATCTTTAGATCATAAGGGCAGGGTGGAGGAAGGGTGTCCACCTTCTGTTTATTAAAGATGTTGGCGAACTCGTGATATTCTTCAGGGATATCTGAAAGGTTTACCAGATTTCCAGTGACAGCCAAGAATTTGGCTGTGAGGCCTTCTAGGGAAAAGATCATCTGGAAAGCAATAGCTCCAGGAAATTTGCTAGTGCTGATAATACTCGACCTTGAAACCTAACAAAAACCTGTTAAAAGGCCTAAGAAGTATAACACAGGCTAGAGGAAGGGTGCAAGTTGGTACTAAATGTTACTGCTGATATCCAAAGGTTGTGGTTAGAGATTCAAAATGGTAAAATGTGTTGCGAATGAACTTTAGGAGCATATGAAAAAGTTTGAAAGTGGTTTGCAAGATGTTCGAAGAGGTTTGAAGTAGTTTCGAGGAAGGTTGAAGAAGTTTGAAGTGGTTTGAGAAGTTTTGAAGGAGTTGGACTGGTGTTGAGGTATATCGAGAAATGAATATAACAAATAAGAAGGGTTTTTTGAATGGTGATAGGCAATAGGCGATGAGTCGAGAGACTAATATGAAGGTTTGAAGAAGTTTATGATATTTCACAGAACTTATAGATACGATGTGAGATTAAGACTCAAGAGAACAGCTTTTGAATCAAATGATAAGGGAGAGGGTAACTTTGTTTATGTACCCTTCGCTTTTCTTTTTAAGTAACTAATACAAGTCTATATACATTTTGAAGAAATAGTACTTAAAAAGGAAATATAACATGTGGAACAGATGGGGCAATATACACAACAATAAAGGAGTTCTTGTAAAACATAAAACAAATGAGAAATGATAATAATTGAAATGTATATTGTCCCAGTATAGTAAAAGTGCTTGTTCTATTGCTTCAATATATCATTGAAACACAAAACTGCCATTATTGCATCCTAAGTCTTTTGTCATTAAGTCAAAAGGGTTTCGGGACAGCTATATGGTGGCTGACTTCATTCAAAGTGCTGCAAAGTGGTTCAAAGGCATTCAAAATGTCCCGAAGTCATTTGAAGTTGTTCAAAATAGTTCGAAATAGGTTTTAAATGGAATTTGTGGGGTTCGCAGGAGTTGGGGGCATGTGTCATGATGTGTTGATACGTTTGAAAATCTTCTCCAGACCCTAGAGTGGCAATGGACCTATCATCCTCCCCCTTACTGAAAGCCTGACTGTCCCAGTCAGCTGATCAAAGTCATGTGCAAAATGTGTGACTGTGTTGAAAAGGTTAGTGAAGTTTGAAATCTCGTTCTTCATCTTCACTTCCTACATCCTCAGACTCTAGCTTCTCTGATGTCTCTTCCGGCTGAACTCAACTTCGAGGTTCTTGAGTATGCAAAATCAATGCCCAAGTGCAACATCACAGAAGATGTTGACTTTGAAATCTGAGGGAAGGGTTTTTGTGTGAAAATGGTGAGGTTTTGCAGTTCTGTTGTTAGTCAAGCCTACTAAAACTTTTTGTTTAGGTGGAATATGATGAACTTGCTGATGATTTAGGCGAGGAGTGCAATGCTGCTGTTCAAATTGTGGTCGACAAAGTTTTTGAGGTCTATAAATCTTTGGCTCATCATGAGTGGCTTTCGTGGGGTGGGGAGCTACATTTTGTGAATTTGGCTGAGCAGGTCAAGAGAGAGAAAAGGGAGGAGGAAGCAAAACAGGTTTGAGAGGAGGAGGAGACAGCAAAGACCAGGAGAATTGAGGGCTGGTGAAGAGCATTGGAGGATGCTCAAAATGCTGCCCTTGCTGAGTTTCATGTGAAGATGATTTTGAAGGAGAATTTGCAGCAGAAGAACATGGAGTTTGAGGCTGAGGCAAAGGCGATTGAGAGGGTGGAGGCTGTGAAAAAAGATGGGGACAAGGAGGAGCTGCTCATGGTGTGGGTGGCAAAGTGAAAAGCTGCAGAGGTCAAAGAGAAGAAGGATGGGGAGGAAGAGGTCGAGGGTGGAGGGGTGGCAAAGTGGGCAAAGTTTGCGACAAGTGAACTTTTTTTGAGTTTGAAGAACCAATAAGTCATTTTATTTGAGTTCAATTGTTTTTCGAGGTGCTAAAATTTTTGTAGTGTGATCAGTGATATGGCTCCCTATCACCCTGTGCACATACTATGGCATTTTTCGTGATTGTGCACACCTCCTAGATGGCTTCTGTTCACTTTGCATGCCTTCGTGCACTTTTGTGTGCCCAAGTGTGCTTCCATGCACTTTCATGTGCCTTTGACCACTTAGGTGCACTTTTTTGTGCCTTTTACATTTCTACTATGCCTTTGGATCCCCCTTAGCTGCCTTCTGTCATGCACTTTAAATGCACCTTGTTATGCTTCAAACTGCCTTTGTGTGCCCCCCCCTGCACTCCTTATCTGCCTTTCACAGTTATTGCATGCTTGATGCACCTTTATGCTGATAGGTCCACTATGCACTTTAAGGTCTGGAGAAGACTCCCACTCGTATCAACACATCACAACATACACTCTGAATCGCTACAAATGCCACAAAATTGACTTTGAACCATTTTTGCATGATTCCGCATTATTTTGGATGACTTCAAACTATTTCGAACCATTTCGTGACATTTTGTGACACTTTGAACCATTTTGTGACATTTTGCGACACTTCAAACCACTTTGCAGCATTTTGAACAATATTGGCTGCTGTATAGATGTTTTGAAACACCTTCGATACATGCTGCACATCTGGAACAATCCATTTAGTCGCATATTGAGCACTACCGGACACGAGGAGAGAGTACAAGAGAGTTAGAATGCAATAAGTGCGTTTTGGTGTTTCTTTGATATATTGAAGCACAGGATAAGTACTTTTACCATATGGGAACACTATACATTTCATCATTTATCATTTATCATTTGTTTCATGATTTACAAGTCCTCATTGTTTGATATATTTGCCTCATGTTTTACACATGTTCTTATTTCCTTTTTAGTACTATCTCTTCATTTTGTATATAGACTTGTATTAGTTAGAGTAAAATAAGAAACAGAAGAAATGGGGAACAGCACAAGTTATCCTCACACTTAACATCTGACTTAAGAATCGTTCTCTTGAGTCTTAAGTCACGTCGTATCTCTAAGTTCTGCGAAATATCGCAAACTTTCTCGAAACTATCATATTCGCTTTATGTTTTATTGCCCATCGTCTATCACCATTCAACAAACACTTCACACTCATTAAATTCACTCTTCAACTTACCTCGAACCTCTTTGAACCTATTCAAACTTATTCGGACTACTTCGCACGACTTCGAACCTCCTCGAACCTTTTTCATGTTGGAGCAGACTACATACACTGCACAGAGGAAGAGACGACACGTTCCTTATAACCTACCTGGGGTTTAGTTAGTCTTAGAGCTAGAGTTTAGCAGAGGTAAGAACACTGTATATCTACTATAGTACAGGTTCTCCTTATATACATAATAGTAAGGATGTCACATGACTCAGGAATGTGTTTACCACATGTATGCGCAGTAAGCACAGTAACATGTGTGTGCTGCATGCATGGCCTCATGTATGCAGCATGTATCAGGATTTAATTTCAACACCCCCTCTCAAACTGTACAGCGCTCTAAGCAGCTAAGTTTGAATCTCGAAAGTAATTCCGAGAGTGTCTCTAAATTTCCTGAATAAGACAGTGCCAAGGTTCTTTGTGAACATGTCAGCTGGATTATCATTTCCAGGAATGAAAACGACTGTGACTTTGTCATTTTCTATGCATTCGCAGGTATAGTGGTAGCGAATGTCTATATGTTTGGTCCTTCTTTCCTGAACTGGATTTGATCCGATAAAAATGGATCCCTAATTATCAGCGCAGATTGGTATGCACTTCAGTACATATCCAAGTTCCTGGAATAAGGACTCTATCCACACTATCTGTTGACAAGTGTCAGAGAGAGCCATATATTCGGCTTCTGTGGATGACAGTGCTACAGTTTTTTGTAACCGGGACTGCCAGCACACAATGCCACTCGCTAGAGTAGCAAAGTAACCCATTGTAGATCGGTGTTTGACAGTGTCAGCTGCCCAATCAGAATCTGTGAAGGCCTGTAGCCCCTCAGACTGCTCACCATCGTAGACAATGTTATATTTCTGGGTTCCCACCAGATAGCACATGATGTACATCGCTTTGTCTAGATGTTCTTGGCTAGGATTAGCCGAGAATTGCAACATCTTGATTACTGCATAAGCAATATCAGGTTGCGTTCTGAGCATCAGATACAGTAAAGATCTGATCACAGACTGATATTTTGATCTAAGCATCGCATTGGGTATTGCTGTGTTTTCCGATGGTCTGTAACCAGTCGGGAGTGGAGTGGGGGTCGCTTTGGCATTTGTCATCTCGAATCTCTCAAGCACTTTGGTGAGATATTCAGTTTGATCGAGTTTGACTTTGCTTGCAGTCTGGGTGATGCGCATGCCTAAGAATTCCATGACTTTTTCAGTACTACGGCACTCCCAATGCTTTAGACAAGCATTTTTCTTTTCATCCACAAGTTTCTTGTTCTTCCCCATGAACAAGCCATCATCAACATAGACGAGTGCAATAACAATGCTGCCTGTCTTAGGATCCTTGTGTATGAAAATGCCGGCATCGGAGCTGGTGCGCACGAACCCAATGGTGCGCATAAATGCCTCTAGCTCTTTCCACCATGCAAGTGAGGCTTGTTTAAGGCCATACAATGCTCAGTGTAAGCGCAATACTTTGCGCTCTTTTCCCTCGAGTCTGAAACCCTTGGGTTGATCCATATAGATCTCCTCATCTAGTTTGCTGTATAAAAATGCGGTTTTTACATCTAGGCCAGTCATATACATGCCCTCTAGAGATGCAAGTGCAAACATGAGGCATACAGTCTCGTAGCGGACTACCAGTGAGAAAATCTCATCAAAGTCAATGCCTTTGACTTGTGAAAAGCCTTTGGCCACAAGTCTGGCTCATTTTCTTCCATCCGATTTTATGGAGAAAACCCATCTATTTTTAATCATTTTTCAATCATGTGGAAAATCAACGATGTCATAGACTTGTCGCTTATGAAGAGCCTCTAATTCTTCATGACAAGCTTGTTTCCACTCACGTTGCTGCTGCCGTGGTAGGCACGCAATATCGCGAAATTGGTTTGGAACTTGGCTTATTTCGCTCGATGGTTTGACTGCTTTTGACAACAGCCAGTGAATAAGCTTATTTCCTCCTTCCTTGGTTATCTTTTTAATATAACCTGCTTCATCCGGTTCCCCCATTGGGTGATCATATTCTTGATTATTGGAATCGGGCACACTCTCGTGGGGTGCCGAACTCGGTCCAGCAACCGGTTCTTTCTGTTGAGTTTGTAGTCGTGTTTGGTTATGATCCGAATCTTGACCCACAGATCTCTTCCAATATCGATCATGTGCAATATCTCTCTCTATGTCAGAGGGGAGTTGCTTCTCTCCATAGGTATTGCCAGGACGGTTTGGGATGTTCCTCTGCCTGCCTGATCGATGGGGCAATTGCTGCCATTCCTGTTGATCATCATGTCTTGGACGAAAGTCCTCAGTGGTTACTGGAGGTGGCGGAGGAGGAGCATTTGTCACATTGTCATGTGCCTTTTGCTCACTTGGTACATCATCATCATCATTTTCTGATGATGGAGGAAGGGGCAGATCTTGTGGCGGTATAGAATCATCGCCATCCATTCCAGATGAGTGGTCATCATCTTCTGGTTCTGGAGGTGGAAAATCACCAAGGTCCGTATTGGCAGGAGTTTTAGCTCCAGGACAGCATGGGAACAACGTTTCATCAAATAGTGCCATAGCACCAATGAATATTGTGCCACTAGGTCGCATGAAATGGTATGCTTTAATGCCATCTTCTAGTCCAAGGTATGTCATCAACTCCAATCGAGGAGCCAATGTGTTTGGACACTTCTCCTTGGGTAGGTAGACGTAAGCACCACAACCAAAAACCTTCAGATCGTTTAGATCTGGGCGGACCTTTGTCAGGTCCTCAACCAGTGTCAGCCATTTCAGGTGCCTTATCGGGGTTCGGTTGTATAGGTGTGTTGCATGTTCAATGCAAAATTCCCACCATGATTGTGGTAGACATGCGGTAAATCGCAGGGTTTGCGACTTTTCCATTATTGTCCTTATGGCATGCTCTGCGCACCCATTCTGTTGGTGAACGTGGGGTGCAGACATCTCTATTTTGATGCCAAAGTCCTTGAGCACATTTTGTAGCTCACGATCTTTGAACTCCCCCCCTGGATCAACACGCCAGTGCTTGATTGTAGCGCCATACTGTGTCAAAGCCACTGCCCGAAATTGTCTGATGGCCGCAGCAGCATCAGATTTCTTTCTAAGGCATTGGACCCAGATATGTGATGTTTTGTCATCCAGAAATACAATAAAGTATTTATGTTTATGGTACGATAGTACTGGGAGTTCCTTCAGATCGGAATGTATTAATTCAAAGGGTCTTTCTGCGCGTGAATCTGATTCGGGAAAAGATTTTGAGGTCATTTTCCCTTCAGCGCACCCTGGACATATAATTTTGTCTTTAGGAATAATTAAATTCCTTGGGAATTTTATGGTGCTATTAGGCATCTTTCCTAGTGCCTCTTTGGATGGGTGTCCAAGTCACTTATGCCAAGTCGAGTAGTCTGCGACATACATTGTCATGACATTGATTCCCTTGGTGCTCAATATATGAGTCCGAGCCCAATAAATAGTGTCACATTTCATAAGAGGGATGCAATCCATAATTGGGTTTCCTTGCTTGAAAAATGAAATGTGTGTGGAGGAACCACGCACATCACTTCCGTCTTGCAAGAAGATGTCCATTGACAGTAATCAAGCATTACAGTCAGGTATGTAGTAGATGGGGTATAATCGTGTTTCATGCGTCTCTGACTTCCCATGACATACTACCTGATGTCTAATGAAGACTGCTCCTTTCCCTACTATATGAGTAGTACCCATGGCTGTTTGAACCAGGGTAGAGTCCTTTCTCGGTAAAGGTTTGTAAGAAGCAAAATCTTTCATTTCACCAGTGAAGTGTTTTGATGCACCTGAATCCATGATCCAGTCGGCACCTTTCTTACAATTTCCATTTGTACACATAACACATATATTAAGATGTAAATTGTTCCATGATACATTTAGTAGCGGTAAAATTTCACATGAAAAGTTCACTGTGATCAATGGAATGTTAATTCTTGTGCTTGTGGCAGGGAAAAGGACTGACCTTTCATCATATGTACCTGTTTCAAGCGGTTCATCGACAAGCATTTCGTCGATGGCTTTCCATACTTCTTTATCAGAAACGGCAGGTTCCGATCCAAGGGAGACGCTATCATCTTCTACCTCTACGATCCTTGGTTCTGGTTCAATCCTCCTCCTCTTACCTTCTTGCACTGTTAGGTGCTCTTCCAGCGGTCGCAGATTTTTCATGCTGCATGGGAGATTCATTTGCTCGAGGGTGTCTCGAGCCTGCTGATATTCAGTATAGACCGAATGAGAGGTAGAGGCCACACCCGTGTATGCCTGTGCAGGCAGTTGGCGGCGAGGATCCCTTGTGGGAGTATGTTCATGCTTCTCGATGCGCTGGATGAGCGGCATCGGCGGTATGATGGTGCCATTACCATTTATAGTAGTAAAGGCTTGTGAGGTGAGGTGGGAATGTTTCTCTTTAGGTTTTTCCTCTTTAGTCTTTTTGTCCCCACGTCGTCCACACTTTCGGGACAATTCTCCATTGTTGCCTTGAGATTGCCATTTGGGGTTTCCCCCTTTGCGCTTGACAGCAGAAAGCTTGGTGGCCTGAGGTGGGCCAATGGGCTTTCCAACTGCTGTGCACCATGAGGCTTCAGCAACAATGGAGTCCTTGACATGTTTAAACGTCAAGGCTCTAGTAGCAATCGTGTTAAGGACCATGGCAGATAGAGAATCGTACTCGCATGGCATCGCAGCAAGTAGAATCATTGCCTGTACTAATTCGGGGATGGCGACATTGGCAGCCATAAGGTGCTCGAATTTATCAGCCATTTTGGCAATCTCTGGCATGGGATTTGCAGCTGGAATTTTGATTGCGATTGCAGACCTAAAGTCCGCAAAGACTTAGGAGGGGCCATCGACACCATAGTCGGTGCAGATGAGATCCCATACCTCCTCAGCAGTGTCCTTGGTGTTGGCACGCTGCCGAATAGAGGGGGCCAGGCAGAGCACTAGGCTACCAATCACCTGGTCATTCTTATTGTTCCAGGTCTGGAGCTTGGCATTAGCTTCCGCTACTAGTGCAGCATATGTCGCCGTCAAAGAAGGCGCCAGGGGTGGTTTTAGTTCCATCCCACTAGTTATTTGCCAGAGGCCCTGAGACCTGAGCCACACCTTCATTGAGTTGGCCCATTGAATGTAGTTAGAGCCATCGAAAGTTTGTACGAGTTTTTCAAGAGTTGAAGACATGATGTTATAGTGGCAGCTGGTAAAAGTGCTCAATCAGTCCTCTATTCAAGAAAACATGTTCCATAATCTCAGGCAAAAACACTCCTTCAGAGTGGTTAAGTTTGTATGAGTTTTTCAAGAGTTGAAGACATGATGTTATAGTGGCAGCTGGTAAAAGCGCTCAATCAGTCCTCTATTCAAGAAAACATGTTCCATAATCTCAGGCAAAAACACTCCTTCAGAGTGGTTAACCCTAGTCAACCTGGGTTTTTAAATGCAGCTCACAGGAAGTGCAATGCAGCTCACGAAGAGCGCAAGGTTACAATTTGGAGACAATGAAGTCAACGTCGTTCGCAGCCAGTTAAGGCGCGTTCGCGACATGCCCAGCAGGGCCCATAACCTGTTGGAGCAGACTACATACACTGCACAGAGGAAGAGACGACACGTTCCTTATAACCTACCTGGGGTTTAGTTAGTCTTAGAGCTAGGGTTTAGCAGAGGTAAGAACACTGTATATCTACTATAGTACAGGTTCTCCTTATATACATAATAGTAAGGATGTCACATGACTCAGGAATGTGTTTACCACATGTATGTGCAGTAAGCGCAGTAACATGTGTGTGGTGCATGCATGGCCTCATGTATGCAGCATGTATCAGGATTTAATTTCAACATTTCAAACCTCTTCGCACATATTCAAGCCTCTTTTGAACTCCTTCGAACACCTTCATATGCTCTTACAGATTATTCGAGCCATCACTTATTATTTCACATTGCTAAACACAACGTTTTGGTCTCAGCGGTGATATTTAGTACCACCTCGCACCCTTCCTCTGACTCGTGTTATACCATTCGAAGCCATTTAGTAGGTTTTGTTTGGGTTTCTGGGTTAAGTATCATCAATGCACTCCTTTTATGCTTTACCTGCAACTCACATTCTTTGCTGCGCACTCATTGCACTATCCTTATCATGCACACAACAATCCACCACACCAATTGCACTGCATATCATGGCTTCCAGCTTACTGGCACATTTATTTGAGGCGCACCACAATTCCAGCACGAGCAAACTGCACATTCTCACATAATCTGGGTGCTTTGTGCCTATTTGGCATTGGACTGTGCACACTTGGGCACTTTCATGTAATCCTGGTGCTTTAGCACTATTTGGCCTCACACAGCATCTCCTTATAGTTCTTCTGCATTTCTAATTGGCATCACCTTATCTAGTAACCAGCACAGGTCGATCGTGTCATTATTACTAAGGTGCAGCACATGATGCATAACACCAAAGTGGATGAATTGGGAAGAGTGCATGGGATCCAATGCACACCAAAAATAGAGCATCACACCAGAAAGTTGGGTATTGGGCTATAGCGTGCACAAATCTTATTGGCTAAGGCAGCAGCATAGTGTGGTCAGGTTTAGATAGGTGGATGGATGCACTTGTGGGTAGTGCATGGTGCTTTCTATTTTTATACTTTATTTTACTGTTTTTATCACATAAGCCATTTGTGCATAGTAGGCAGACAGATAGAGAATACAGAGGATCTTTCCTCCCCCTCATAGTTCATAGCTCATTCAGCATCGCACATAGTCTGTGCACCAGCATCCAGTCCATGTGCCTTTGTAGTGCACCCTTCATATAGCTGCATTTGCATATCATTTGTGTCCCCTCATCGTATTGCTGCATTTCGTCCCTTCATTGTATTCTTCATCTTCATTTGTGCACTCTTGCAGTGCACCCTTCATATAGCTGCATTTGTGCACCATTTGCACAATTTTGTCATATAGCTGCAATTTGTGCACCATTTGCACATTTTTCCACCAGTTGTGCTCGCATTCCATTTGCATTCCTAGCCTGTGCACCACCCTTGCAGCACATTCCAATGCTGTCCTTGTCCCACCAAACTTCCCACTGTTGTCTCTCTCATCATTGCACATTTTTGTGCTCCCATTGCGCATTTTTTTGCACTGCCTGTTTTTGCCCCTTTGCATTGCACACTTTTTTGCCATTGTGCATACCTTCCCTTTTGCATACACAACTAGTGCGCACATTGAAAACCACCATACCAGCCTTGTCATAGTCTCTGTGCCCTGAAGGATGATTCAAGGCCCTCTAATTGAACCCCCTCACCCCAAGCATGCCTGCAGCTGTAGGTTTAGTGTTCACCCCTTCTGTTGAGACTCTGCACCGAGTACCAACTGAACACATCATCGGTGTGCTGGGTTCAAGTCACAGCCACACTGTGTCATTAAGGAGGGGGCCACAAAGTGTTTGAAATGCACCCAGGAGGCACAAGGGTGTTACTGGGATGGAGTGTTGAGCAGGGGCCTTCAAAAAGGTGAGGCGAAGAAGTTTTGGGGCACAAAATGAGATTCACACCCAAAATCAAGTATAAAATTTATTTAAAATTGTTTTGACGTGATCACTAACTTGTTTTCAAATTTTGAAGTAGGTCGAATTCACGTTGTGGGTCTGTTTGAAGATATCGAGCCAGTCATGGGGCCTTTGAAGCCATCAAAGGAAAAGAAACAGTCATTGAAGGGGAAGAGCAAGGTGAAGGTGAGGGAGATGCAGGGTTTTGAAGATGCTGAGGCTTTGGATGAGGTCAGCACTCATCATCAAGTGCTGGTGACTAGATTGGCTGAGATGAAGGTGGAGATGGAGATTCTGCCTAGGCAGATACTTAGAAGTGGTGGAGGAGATGTTGGAGCAGTAGAGTAAAAGTATTTCTTCAGATTTGGAATTTAAAGTCTTGTGAGTTTTGAAAAAAAAAAAAGGTATCAATAAGAAGAGTGAAAAAATAGAAAAAAAAAAGGAAAAGTATAGCTATTTGTTTTCGAGGTATCAAAAGTCTTTGGAAGTATTATTATTGGGGTTCAAAGGTGTTTGAAGCTTTTTGAGACATTCAGAGTCAATATCAGGGAAATTCGGCAGAAGGGAATTGGTTGTAAGGTATTTTCAAGGGATATCGAGATCAGAATCAAGATGAGCAAAGGCCTACATGGGCACATAGAAGGGAAAGCTGTTGAAGTTATTTCAAAGAATGTTGAGCATAGTAAAGATGTGTTCAATAAATAGAATGAGGTCAAAATGTGAAAAAGAGAAATGAAATAGGCAAATTTGATTGATGTCAACAATGCTAACCATGATCATATTAATCGGGTCAAAAGACTGGTTGAATAGAAATTGAATGAGAAATTGGGGGATGAAAAATGAGGTCAGGAAAATACTTGTCAGCAATGGATGTAATAGAAATTTTAGCGATGAGGGGTAGACAAGTTTCGAGGTGATAAGTATAGATATACAATGGATATGGAACTTCGAGCACTATAAAGGACTTTGAGGGTGAATGTGAACATGAATATGGTGATGAGGGTGAAGGCGATATTGAAATAGACAATAAAACAGAAGATGGCACAGATGATGAGAACAAGGACAAAAATATCAGGAGAGGCAAACAGAAAGTTGAGGTCGAAGTGGGCGATGATGGGGACAAATATGGTGAGGATATCAGAGGTGAGGTCAAGGTAGATTGCAGAGGCAAAAACGGTGCTAGAGGGCGAGTCAAAGTTGAAAGCAGTAATTCGAGAATTTCACATTCTCTGGACAATGTCAAAACTATCAAAGGTGATATGATTGGTGCAGTAGGTGAAGGTGAATTTATTGAAGATGAAACTGGTGTGGATGTGTGCAATGAAGCTGGAACTATGCAATGAAGACCAGGAGGTGCAACATTATAATTTCGAAGTGCTAAAATTTCTCATTCAAGCACAAGTTCTTTTTTGAGGGCTAGTTCCTGTTTGAGTGCTGTGATATGAGCTTCTAAGTTGTCCAAAATTTTTGAGCTGTGATGTATACTGTCAAACCTTTGGTTCAATGCAGTCGAAAGTGCTATGTTGGTGAGGAACAAGGTTGGAACAAAAATTTTGGGTGCTAATCTGGTCAAATTTGAGGCTGCAAAAACTGATGTGAGGTTTGATGTGAACTGCTCGAAAATGTGCAAAGCATTTTTGGATTTAATCGATGTGCTAGACTGCAATAAATTTGAGGTTGAAATTAATTTCTGGGGTATGGAGTATGAGTTTGAGGATGCTATAACAAATTTTGCGGTGTTGTGGATGTTGTTCAGCATGTATGCATCATCAGGATAATGATCAGGGAACTTCACTTAGAGACGATTAGTAATTTGAGTCCATAGGTCCATTTGAAAGCCTCAAGCAAAAGCTCAACTTTGTTCAGCTTTGGAGAGTCTGTGTTTTGAGCAAAGAAAATTTGTAACATTGTATAATGACCTGTAATAAACTCCTAAATCATTTGCATTAAAAATACCAGTGCAAAGCTGTTTGCCAACAAGTGTATCCATGTCTGAAATGCTGTATCTTCATTCATCTTCTAATTTGGGATAGAACTTGTGTACTGCGATGTGAAATGCATTAAATGAGGTGCTGGGCTGGTACTCTGGAAGCGATTCCCAGAGTTTGTAAGAATCGATGTCGATGTATCTGCAAGTGTGCTTCTTCTTTCAGTCATGATCTGTAATACCACAAGTTGCAAACAGAAATTCAAGTTTTTCAAAGTATTTTTGGAGTTCTCTAGGCTGTTTTGAATTGAATTTCAGAGATGTCAGATGACCATGAGCTGGCATAAAGGACACTGACATATTTGAAGTAGATTTTAAGGGTTGCAAAGTCAAAATTGGTGTGATATCGGGTTTCAAAGTTGAAGATGGTAGCCAAATAGCAAGCGAAGGGCAAAAGAGAGAAAAAGTGATATTATTGATGGTTGGATACTGTATTGAGATCTCCTGGTTGTTCAGGAGGGTTGGAGGCACTATGAGTTCAATGTGAAATCAAAATCATTGAGCCCCCTTTGGTGAAATGAGCAGTAAAAAAGAGGGGAGGTTCAATGATGGAATAATCTGGAATTCCCTCATGGTGGGCTCCAAAATGATAATACTCAACCTGGAAACCTAACAAAAACCTGTTAAAAGGCCTAAGAAGTATAAAACAGGCTAGAGGAAGGGTGCAAGTTGGTACTAAATATCACCACTGATACCCAAAGGTTGTAGTTATAGACATGAAATAGTAAGATGTGTTGCAAATAGTCTGGGAGCATACGAAGATGTTCAAAGATGTTCAGAATAGGTACAAATATGTTTGAGATAGGTTCGAAGAAGTTCGAAGTAGTTTTGAGGAAGGTCAAAGATGTTCAAAGTGGTTCAAAGAGTTTCAAAGGAGTCAGACTGGTGTCGAGGTATATCGAAGAATGGATATAGCAAATTAGAAGTGTTTTCGAGAGACAATATGTGATATGTGATAAGTCAAGGGATGAATATAAAAGTTCGAAGAAGTTTACAATATTTTGCAGAACTTAGAGATACAAGGCAAGACTTGGACTCAAGAGAATGGCTCTTAAATCAAACAATAAGGGAGAGGGTAACTTCTTCTCTCTTGTTCTAAGTAACTAATACAAGTCTATATACATTTTGAAGAGATAGTACTTAAGAAGGAAATATAACATGTGGAAAACATGAGGCAATATACACAACAATATTGTAAAACATAAAACAAATGAGAAATGATAATAATTGAAATGTACATTGTCCCAGTATAGTAAAAGTGCTTATCTTATTGCTTCAATATATCATTAAAACACAAAACTGCCATTATCACATCCTAAGTCTTTTGTTGTCTCTCTTCGCATCTGGTGGTGCTTGATATGCAATGCAATGGTTCATTCCAAATGTGCCATGTAAGTTGAAAGGGTTTTGGGACAGCTATATGGTGGCCAACTTCATTCGAAGTGCTGCAAAGTGGTTTGAAGGCATTCAAAATGTTTTGAAGTCATTTGAAGTTGTTTGAAATCATTCAAAGTTGTTCAAAATAGTTTGAAATAGGTTTGAAATAGGTTTGAAATAGTTTGAAATAGATTCTAAATGGAATTCATGGGGTTCGCAAAGGTTGGGAGTGTGTGTCATGATGTGTCAATACATTTAAAAACCTTCCCCAGACCCTAGAGCATGCAATGGACCTATCAGTGGAGTCAAGGAAACAGTGGGAGGAGCCAGAGTCAATAAGGGTTTGGGTGGGTACAGAGTTGTTAGAAATGGATAGGAGGATGGTCAGGGAATCAGAGTTGGAAAGAGCAGACACGTTGAGGTGAACATAGACAGCCAGCTAGAAAAGGTCAATGCAACCATCAGCCCCATTGGCATTTTCCTGAGGGTTGCAAACTATTTTTTTGAGTCTGTGGAATCTGGCATGGATTCAGAGACTGCAGCTGCACAGGCTTTCACAGCTTTGGACTTGCTGCAATTGCCAGCTAGGTGTCCTTCTTCACCACAATAGAGGCAAAGACCTTCCTTTATCTGGTGCTCCCATTTTTCTCTGGTTAGTTTGCTGTTCCTCCCTAACTTGTCAAAGATGAAGTCTTTTAGCTTGTTACTCTTGGATTTGGAGGAGGCACCAGTTGAGGGTTGATTACTGTGATTAGAGTTGGATGGGTTCTGGGGTTTGGACTGATTATTAGAGTTAGAGCTGGAATTGGAATTGGAGTTTGGGGAACCCTTGGAGTCCTTCTTCCCAGAGTTTCTGGGAGTTTCAGAGGTCTTGGCATTGAGGTGATTCTCTTCTTTCTGCATCCAGTAAAAGCTGTCAGCATCTTGGGCCTTGAGCTGCAAGTCTGCCAGAGTGTTGGGCTTTCTGCTCTGCAAAACCTCTATGTGGAGATGGAGTGGTGATAGGTCCATTGTGTGCTCTAGAGTCTGGAAAATGTTCCAAACATATTGACACACTATGATTTATGATTCCAACCTCTACAAACACCATGAATTTGGCTTTGAACTTATTTCATACCATTTTGAATGACTTAAAATGACTTCGCACCACTTCGAATGACATTGGCCACCATATATCTATCCTAAAACCCTTTCAATACACATGGCATATCTGATACAAACTACAGCATTGTGAATCGAGTACTACCAGACATGAGGAGAGATGACAAGAGACTTATAATGCGATAATAGCACTTAGAGGCTTCAATGATATATTGAAGCAACGAGATAAGTACTTTTACTATACAGGGACACTGTACACTTCAACTATTTATCATTTCTCACTTGTTTTGTGATTTACAAAGTCCTCATTGCTGCACATATTGCTTCATGTACTACACATGTTAGATTTTCTTTTTAGTACTATCTCTTCAAATTGTATATAGACTTGTACTAGTTACTTAGAATGACAGAAAAAGTTACTTAGAAAAACAGAGAAGAAGTTACCCTCTCCCTCATTATCTGATTTAAGAGCAATTCTCTTGAGTCTTAGCCTTGCATCATATCTCTAAGTTCTGCAAAATATCTGAACTTCTTCGAACCTTCGTATTAGTTTCTTGACTTATCGTCTATCACCTATCGCCATTCAAAAAACACTTCTCATTTGCTATATTCACCCCTCAATATACCTCGATACAATCCTGACAAGCTTCTCGAACATCTTCAAACCCCTTTGAACATCCTTTGAACCTCTTCAAACCAAAGCTCATTCATGGATGCCTCACACCATTTTACCCTACCCATTACAACCTTTGGGTAACAGTGGTGATATTTAGTACCAACTTGCACCCTTCCTCTGACTCGTGTTATACCATCTGAAGCCATTTAGTAGGGTTTGTTTGGGTTTCAGGGTTGAGTCTTATCAGTGGAAGTCTGCAGAAGTACCAGTTACAAAGTTCCAATTGACCCAGGAGGCTAGTTCCCACAAGTCCACATTATATTTGACTATACAGCCTCCTTTCTTCATAGTGAGCTCAGAGACAGCCTTCTTGGCATCCCCCAAAGGATCATGAGGGCTGAAATTGCTCTCTAGCTCCCCAAGGAATACCTCAAAGTTCCACATCCAGTGGGTGGAATCCATCAGGTTGTTGAGGCCAGGTTCGAACCAGCTGAATGCTGATCCCTTGAAATAAGAGATGATGAATAAGATCTTCCTTTCATTGGAAGCAAAGACATAAGGGCGATCTCAGAAATGGAGGTTGCATGCAACTAGGAAGTCCCAAGTTTCCAGTGGTTGGAACTGTCAAATGTGTCAGGTTCCCTGACTTTGATCTTCTTAGGCTTCAGGCTTGGTTCTGGTGGAGAGTGCGAAGACTATCCAAAAGGTCAAACAGGGCATCGACAAATCTGTTGTCCAGATCTGGGTTTCCACCTAAAGGAGATTGTTCTCCAGGGTCATCAGAATCGGGGTCATCCTCAGGGCTATCAGGACCACTAGAGTCATTGGGTCCACCAGGAAGTCTGTCCTCTTCACCTGTAGCTTCCTTATCAGTAGGGTTGGGTTGCCTGTCATCCTCCACATAGTCAAGCTGAGTCAGAATCTGAGGGGGTTCCAAAGGCAAGTGCATAGATATGACATTGGTGCTAATGGATGGTGTGCTGGAGCTGACTTGTTGGAATATATTTGATGGTCAGACTGAGGCACCAAAAGTAGAAGTGGGTCTTGGAGCTGGGAGTACTGATTGTCGGACAGCTGATAAGCCTGGAAGAGTGCCTGCATGATGGGAGTTTCTTGTTGTCTGCTGAGATTGTGATTCTGTGTGTGACATAGAATGAGGTTCAGAATGGTATGGGTTGACAAAAGAAGTGTGATTTTGCAAATACTGTTAAGATTCAAGATTGCTACTACCAAGGTCAGGACTTGGTCAGGAATACACTGGACTTCCAGTTGGACCTGGTCAGAGGTGGTCAGAGGTGTTTAGGGGTTCCAGGCAGAATCCACCAGGTTGTAGTGTGCCAGGTAAAAGGGGGCCAGAGAGGACTTGGCTTCAACTTATAAGAAGTTGCACCCTTCTCCTCATCAGTTGTCCAATTTCAGGTGGGAAGAAGTGTGGATGTCCAGCAGGTTTCCAGATGGAGGGTGAAGATAAAGGGAAGCAGAGGTTAGGAAGTGATTAAAGTCAAGAGGAGTTAAAGGATTAAAGGTTTGGTTCAGGAATGGGTCGAGGATGATTAAAGGGTTGATATTATATGAGGCAAGATACAAGCAATTGACAGTGTAATGCACAAGTACAAGTACAAGTAATTTTTAAGCTGGAGACTAAGGCTAAGCTATGGACACTTAAATAATGAGGGCCAGAAGAATAACAAGTAATGTGGAAGTTTACTAATGGGTCTTGGTAAGTGTCCATGACCAGAATTGGTAAGACTGTACTAGGAATAAAGTGAGTAAGCAAATGATTACTAAAGCACATGACAACTTGTCTGATGACTAAAAGATGCTGTGGCCAGAATGCCGATGGACAAGGTCAGAAAAGAATTGGAAAAGAGTCAGGAATTATCAGAAAATCTGATCGGGTGAATCAGGTCTTGACACATACCCACATATAAGGTTGGTGATCGTGTCTGGGGCCCAAATGATGCATATCTATGCACCATTTGGGCCTCCATCAGACACCTGTCCCATCCCTATCATTGTTGTTGTTGTCATCTTCATCTGCTGTCTCCATAATGAAATTCTCCTAACCCATTTTGGATAGGGAGGAGGGTGGCATTGCATCAGCCAGCCATTATTGAGCTGAAAACACTGTGATCTAGAAAAAAGAACATTTTGTTAGTTTAGTTAAAGAAAGAAAAAAAGACTTACTGGCAATTTTGATGGGGGAAGTTGTCATGCTGAGAATTCAGCTGTCCCAATGGACAGTGATAAATATGTAACATACAAAAGCTTGTAGTGAAATGAGCATTAATAAGGTGAGCATTAAAGAAATACCTCAGAATGAATGAGTGACAGCTTAGTGGCAGCCTGGAAAGCAATACTTTGACTCCCTGACAACCATTAGATGATTATATTATGGAACAAAAGATTATGTGCATGAGATTCAAGGCAGCTGCTTGTTGTGATGCCCTCATCCCCATTCCTGGTTAGTGTTTCAAGGTCCAGTCTACAGGACTGGAAATGGCCATGAGACCAAACTGGACTAAACCTCAGTCTGGTTTTTTTCAGCAGTTGTGGTTGCCCACATTTTAGGTTGGAATGGTTGCCAGTTGCTGCACTTTGTAAATATTTAAAAACCAATCTTCTTACAGCAGTATATCCTTGATGAAAACTATCTACATTACAAAAAAAACAACTAATATACTATTTATACTATTACACTATATACAAATGGGCCATGGGATGAGCCAAGGGGGAAAGCATTCATTTCATGTGCACTTATATACCCTGTGGTGGCACATGGACTATGTGGTCATGTTTGTGCTCCCAAAAACAAAAGTGGCACTCCTCCTCAAAGGCTGACCAGGCCTTTGCACAGACTAGAATGTCCCCTTGCTAGCTTGCACTCTTGTTCCATTCTTTGATGATCAAGCAAACTGCTGTAATGCATAAACACCATCGTAACATAGCTAGACAGCAATCAGCCATCATGCATGGGGGAAGGTAAGGACATACTAAGTCCAACTGATATGAAGACCTCCAGCAAAGAAGGGCAGATTTCACACTGGCACTAGATTTCTCAGTGATGAAGTCAATATGGAATTGTTGATTGATGAAGTTGTAAGGGCCTTAGAGAAACTTCAGTTCAAACATTGGGAATTGTAGTGCTACTGACCATTAGTCTTGATGTAAGTATACCCATTTTTTCAGATGCAGCCCAAGGTTTTGATGGTAAGTGATAATGTGATGCAAAATGGGAAGACCTTAGACAATTAATCAATTCCATACAAGTAGAAACTGATAAGCCACTTACTCAGGGAATGAAAGTTGTCAGTCATCCAATTGAATTGGTAATCGCCATGCTTGCATTCTCATAGCTAAGCCAAGTTTAAGATGAATGATGAATTTAGGAAGTAGAGGACTTACAGTCCACATGAGCTGCATGACAAAACTGCTGGATCTTGTCACATGAGTAACCCTCCAAGTGTCCATCATGCCCACACACACTGAGCAAGTCCCAGTGTGACTCACTCAGTGCATGATCATTGACACGATGAGTGGGGCAATTGATGTATCTACCCATGTTTTCTGTGGAAAAATGTCATGTGTTTCCTTAATGCCAGTTTCTTCTGGATATCCATTTCATGTTTCTGATCCATGTTTCCACTACATAAACAATAACATTTCTTCACAGACACACGGATGATATATGATGCATTTAATTCTTGGAACCATGGTAACAAAAAGTTCAGAAAAAACAATATGGAAAGATTTTCAGTTTTTCCCATCCATTTCTCTTATTGAAACAAACCACAGGCACAATTCATTTTGTTAACATTTTATGTGTGAGTATTCTTTGCATATTTCTCATGAAAACATGAATCCAAAACCTCAAAACACATATCCTGATCTTTGTTTCTGGAAGAAACAGCACCCAGCAAGCACCAGCAGTGAAAGGGGATGACATATTACTATTGTTACCCCTTCTTGCCTTGTTTCTTCCGAGACTTCCCCTTTTTCTTGGGTGTTGTAAATATCTGCTCTGAGGAAGTGAATCCAGCACCATGGGCTTGTTCTGATGAGTTAATTGGTAGACTGAAGATGGAGAGTGAGTGTTCTTACCATCTCCAAGTGAAGAGCTCACATCCACTTCAAGCGCAGGCTGCTTCTCCTTCCTGTGCCCACCAACTACTTGTGAGGAGACCTCACCACTTCCCAGACCACCAAACCATAGAGTTGCATCCAGATCCCTGCTCAGCACTGGGAGCATTTGTCATAATGATGATAAACCATAGGTTCAAGGATGATGTTTGAAAAGAGCATTCTTGGAGCCATCAATCATTTTTTGAATTTCAACTTTGATTGGAGTGGTAACATCTCGATATGCAGAAAGACCTCGGAAATCTATTTGGTAGCAAGGAGCCTCTTCGTCTTGGTCAGGATGGCGGAGGCAGTGCGGACTGGCAGTTGACACAGATATGCCTTCATTTGAGGTCAGACCGTAACAATGGACAGACGCGATGTAAGGCAACTTGTGTCCTTGTGTAAACAGGCCAAGGGTTTCAGCAGACTGTTTCCCAGTGGTGCGAGGATCTGCCGATTGTCCCGTCTTGTCTTGCTCAAGAGCTAGTGAGACAGACTTCGGTGAGACGGCACCTAAGCTTGAAAAGAAGATAGGGATTGTGCGGTTGGTAAGCTCTTGGTTGAGTTGACAAAGGATTGCCGTCCCACGCAGCCAGAGAGCCCACGCAAAGAGATCCTGCATCGGTGTGACATCGTTTGCCTTCCCGTAGTGCGAGAAATGGAAGTAAGCGTTGGCGAAGGCAACTTCGAAAGTCATCCCCGCAGAAGCTTCGCTGAGCATCGCACCATTCGCAGGGATAGATTGACGGAGACTCTCCCATGCTACATCCGTAAGGAGTGCCTTGTAGTACGCTGCAACTGTAACTGGTGTCTGGTACTTGAGTTCGCAGTGTTAATGCATGGATGGCCCTGTCCAGCACTGAGATACTGAGAACGCGTCCAATGAGCTCCCCGATGGTGCCTTGTGGTACCAACCCCTCGTCAAAAAATTTCACCAGCAGATCCCACATGTTCATATACGCCTTTTCGTCGCCATTGCCTCCGATGCAAGAGTACATGATCTGGGCGGATGCCTCCGCAATGAGAGGCTCAGGAGAGAATCCCGTCACCATTACCTGCCGATCTTGATGAACGGAATAGAGCATCCGCAGGTGGGAACGGACCAGCTCTTCTTCATATTGTCGGGAACTGGAGGCAGTTGGAGACAGGTCGAGGAGAAAACGAACCGAAAGAACAGCGATGGATGATGCGTCGAGGCTAGCGGGCGATGTCGGTGGCCAACGTCGGCCAGACAGCTTCTCTCGGACGGTCAGCATGATTCCCGAGATAATGTTAGCGTGAGAATCATTTCGGGCTTTGCGAGACAAATAGGTAGCGTAGAACCTACAGGATAAAGTCAGACTGCGATAATTTGTAAACGAGATCAACGTACAACGGGCGACCAAACTTTGCCGTAAACTGGAAAGACCCAACAGAGGTCAGCGTCGCCGTTCCAGGAACAAGAGGCTCAGAAACAATGTGGACGTCAAAAGGGAGCTCAGTGAATGGGGCTGGAAGGAAGCGCTCATCGTCTCGTTCGCGCATGGAAGGTGCGACTTCTTCTGAAGGGGCGAGTTTAGAGACGCTAGTAGTCGTGGAGAGAAATACGAAGCAAAAATTTTCCGAAACTACCTCACTCAACACAGATTTCAAGCGGGAGTACAAGTCATAAACCGAGTCGGCTTCCTGTACCCGTCGGTTGAAGAGAACGTGTATCTCGTCCATGGAAACGAGGATGGGACATAAGTCAACTGGCCAGTCAGAGCAACACATCCGCACGCTGTCTTCGAATCCTTGGAAGAGTTTGTTTGAGGGACAACATTAGCAATGACACTTTTGTAGAAGTCGTTCCTGTTAGACGTACTCCCGAAGAAATTATAGAACTGTTTCGCCATACTTGTATAGGGCACGTGTGCATTAGCGGCAAAAAACTTCTGCGCTTGAACACGTGCCGTAGTGAAAAGCGAGCATAAAAACGACCTGAGGTAGGCTTTGCACTCCCATTCCTGTTTTACGCTAGGTGCCCCGAAGAGATGATCACGGACGGCGGTGTCAGGGTAAGGGTATGCTGGAAGGGATTCAGTCCGAAGGCATGTATGTCCGTAATTCATGGCATGCACCAAAATATTGCTCGGAGAGATCTTCGCGCAAACAGAGAGGGAAGAGAATCCGCTCAGTCGCAATCTTGTCGATAGTCTTGGATTTACCAGTTCCGGAGGACTGGGCAACAGGTACGATTCTGGCATATTGATGCTCTGGTCGCAATGCATGGACTTCGTCCACGGCCTTCAGCAAGACTTTGTGCGCAGTGCCGTGGTATTCCGCGTTCCAAGCGCTGATTACGGCTAAAGGACCATTAAGAATGTGGTGGAGAATCATCCCCGAGCATGAACGTACCATCCTCTACGCGAGGAAAGATGATAAACGGAATATTAGAGATGGGGGGAACAGAGACACGGCGGCCGGCCTACTCTGTTCGATGGGAACCGCGAAGCCAGTCTGGAAACTTGGACTAGGACGAAGAATTTCTGTATCAAAGTCAGAGTCCATCCCATGTTAAGAAGAAAAAGAGTGTTATCGCACTTAGATTCCGTATTTGCTTGAATGACCCATCGTTCCACGTCTCCCTCAGCATATCGACCAACTGCAGATTCTCGTCGATCAACACTCTTGCATCCTCGCTATCCCTGTACTTTTGGTCGAGCCTTCCTTCGGATTTCGATACGATTGTGACAAGAAGGAAAGCAGCGGCTAGAATGGAATCAATGGGCTCTTTGATTGTCTTGAGCACAAGTGTGTCTAAACGAGCATGTGTGGCGTCGTCGAGGTCATTATGGACAGTTTCGAGAGTCGTTTGTGAAGGACGTTTAGCGGAGCGCTCGTCCGCCAAAGGCTTGGTCTCAGGACTGGATCTTTTAATACCAGAGAGCATACTCGCGTAAAGTGAAAAGGATGGATTGGCGTTCCTTGGCTCGCGCTGTAAACTGTTGGCAATAACTATCACGTAAACAAGTTAAAACTACATTTTTCAAAGAATCGTTATCACATTAAAATCACTTGTATAGTACTCTATGCTATAGGTACCCCTTGTCAACCATTAGTCTATTGGGCAACTTTTTTTTTGGTTAACCGCTACGAGTTTGCTCCTCGATCCTCGACTACAGTCGACTCCCTCATAACCATAGCCTGGAGCATCCACCGAGGGGGTATGGGTTATGAGGGAGTATGGGGTTCGAGGATTGTGCTAAAAATAGGTCTCAAAATTCTATTAAAATTCTGAAAAAAATCGGTACTTGCATTGGGCTGTTTTCAGCCAGTTCTAGAGAGTATAACTATGTACGACTAATAATGTAAACTATCTACAGCCAAGGCAACTATTTATCACTACTATATACTATTGGTAAGATTATATACAAGGAAAGTAGTCAGTGAGAGCAGTAGAGTTCATGGAATAAGACCTCTCCAACCGCATTTGATGTTTGAAAGATTCCCTCTAGCTTGCGTGCAATGGGATCATCAATGCCATCAATGTACTTGCCGATAACTGAAGCTGCCTGGAGCACTTCACGATGTGTAGGACACGGCTCGACATCGGATGTATCATCATCATCATCCCCACCATTAATCGGCCCCTCTTCCTGTGCTTTTCGTGCATCCAACACAGCCCGGCATATTTCTTCATCTGTTGTCTCATCCATAATCTGTGACTCGCCCGCTGGATTAAGTAGTGCCTCAATATCTATTATCTATTACATATGCTATCTATTACATATCTATTATCTACTACATCTACTACATATGTTACGACCGTTTTGTGGGAGTGATGGCGAGCTAAATGGGGGAGTTTTTCGGCTGAGATCGGTGATTGATCGGCGATGATTGATGGGACGACGCGCACAACATATGGGACGACCGTTTTGTGGGAACAAAATGATGGGATTATCTAAAATTTGTCAGAGCTGTGCAAAATTGGTCAGCGCTGTGCAAGATGAGTCAGAAATGATTGCATTAGTCAGAGCTGACTAAAATTTGTCAGCTCTGACTAATATAGCTGGGCTTCAAAATGTGGTCGTAGCATATGTAGAGGTGAGCTGCAGCTGAGTTTGAAGTGGAGTTTGAAACTTCGCAAGTGAGCTGAGTGTGGAGAGGAGTGTGAGGGGAGTGTGAGGGGTGGGGTGGGGTGTGAGGGGGTGTGAGGGGGTGGGCAAGAGGGGGATGGAGGAGAGGTATGAGGGGTGGGGAGGGGGTATGAGAAGGTGTAGAGGGGGGAGGGGGACATGGGAAAGTGAGAGGGGGATGGGGAGGGGGAAGGGGGAGGTGGAGAAGGAGGAGATGGAGATGGGTAAGGGGGAGATGGAGATGGGGAAGATGGGGATAGAGATGGGGGAGATGGGGGAGATGAGGAAGGGGGAGGGGGAGATGAGGAAGGGGGAGGGGGAGATGAGGAAGAGAGAAGTGGGGATGAGGGTGGGGATGGGTATGGGGATGGGAAAGAGAAAGGGAAAGGGAGAGATGGAGATGTAGAGAGATAGAGATTGGAATGGGGATAAACACCACAACCCCCTCACGTTGACTTGGGGCCAAGGGTCCCAAGTCGACTGAAGAGTTGTGTACTACTGTATGTAAAAGTCAAATAAAGAGTTGTGTGACCACAAACCCCCAAACGTTGACTTTGGGCCGAAGGTCCAAAGGCAACTGAAGAGTTGAGTAACTGTAGTGGGATTAAGCATTGTGCTACATATACGTGAGCTGGCCCATGCCAGTGTCAGGCTGAGCGAGCAAAGCGAGCAAATGCCATGACAAAGGCATGGGTCATAAGCTCGTCTACTACATATGTTATGACCGTTTTGTGGGAGTGATGGCGAGCTAAATGGGGGAGTTTTTCGGCTGAGATCGGTGATTGATCGGTGATGATTGATGGGACGATGCGCACAACATATGGGACGACCGTTTTGTGGGAACAAAATGATGGGATTATCTAAAATTTGTCAGAGCTGTGCAAAATTGGTCAGCGCTGTGCAAGATGAGTCAGAAATGATTGCATTAGTCAGAGCTGACTAAAATTTGTCAGCTCTGACTAATATAGCTGGGCTTCAAAATGTGGTCGTAGCATATGTAGAGGTGAGCTGCAGCTGAGTTTGAAGTGGAGTTTGAAACTTCACAAGTGGGCTGAGTGTGGAGAGGAGTGTGAGGGGTGGGGTGGGGTGTGAGGGGGTGTGAGGGGGTGTGAGGGGGTGTGAGGGGGTGGGCAAGAGGGGGATGGAGGAGAGGTATGAGGGGTGGGGAGGGGGTATGAGAGGGTGTAGAGGGGGGAGAGGGACATGGGAAAGTGAGAGGGGGATGGGGAGGGGGAAGGGGGAGGTGGAGAAGGAGGAGATGGAGATGGGGAAGGGGGAGACGGAGATGGGGAAGGGGGAGACGGAGATGGGGAAGGGGGAGCTGGAGATGGGGGAGATGGGGATAGAGATGGGGGAGATGGGGGAGATGAGGAAGGGGGAGGGGGATATGAGGAAGGGGGAGAGGGAGATGAGGAAGAGAGAGGTGGGGATAGGGGTGGGGATGGGTATGGGTATGGGTATGGGTATGGGGAAGGGAAAGGAAAAGGGAGAGATGGAGATGGAGAGAGAGATAGAGATGGGGGTGGGGGTGGGGATAAACACCACAACCCCCCCACGTTGACTTGGGGCCAAGGGTCCCAAGTCAACTGAAGAGTTGAGTAACTGTAGTGGGATTAAGCATTGTGTTACATATACGTGAGCTGGCCCATGCCAGTGTCAGGCTGAGCGAGCAAAGCGAGCAAATGCCATGACAAAGGCATGGGTCATAAGCTCGTCTACTACATATGTTACGACCGTTTTGTGGAAGTGATGGCGAGCTAAATAGGGGAGTTTTTCGGCTGAGATCGGTGATTGATCAGCGATGATTGATGGGACGACGTGCATAACATATGGGACGACCGTTTTGTGGGAACAAAATGATGGGATTATCTAAAATTTGTCAGGCTTGGTCAGAGCTGTGCAAAATTGGTCAGAGCTGTGCAAAATTTGTCAGAAATGATGGCATTAGTCAGAGCTGACTAAAATTTGTCAGCTCTGACTAATATAGCTGGGCTTCAAAATGTAGTCGTAGCATATGTAGAGGTGAGCTGCAGCTGAGTTTGAAGTGGAGTTTGAAACTTCGCAAGTGGGCTGAGTAAGCAGAGGAGTGTGAGGGGAGTGTGAGGGGTGGGGAGGGTTTGAGGGGGTGGGCAAGAGGGGGATGGAGGAGAGGTATGAGGGGTGGGGAGGGGGTATGAGAAGGTGTAGAGGGGGGAGGGGGACATGGGAAAGTGAGAGGGGGATGGGGAGGGGGAAGGGGGAGGTGGAGAAGGAGGAGATGGAGATGGGTAAGGGGGAGATGGAGATGGGGGAGATGGGGATAGAGATGGGGGAGATGGGGGAGATGAGGAAGGGGGAGGGGGAGATGAGGAAGGGGGAGGGGGAGATGAGGAAGAGAGAGGTGGGGATGAGGGTGGGGATGGGTATGGGTATGGGTATGGGTATGGAAAAGAGAAAGGGAAAGGGAAAGGGAGAGATGGAGATGGAGAGAGAGATAGAGATTGGAATGGGGATAAACACTACAACCCCCCCACGTTGACTTGGGGCCAAGGGTCCCAAGTCGACTGAAGAGTTGTGTACTACTGTATGTAAAAGTCAAATAAAGGGTTGTGTGACCACAAACCCCCAAACGTTGACTTTGGGCCGAAGGTCCAAAGGCAACTGAAGAGTTGAGTAACTGTAGTGGGATTAAGCATTGTATTACATATACGCGAGCTGGCCCATGCCAGTGTCAGGCTGAGCGAGCAAGGCGAGCGAATGCCATGACAAAGGCATGGGTCATAAGCTCGTCTACTACATATGTTACGACCGTTTTGTGGGAGTGATGGCGAGCTAAATGGGGAAGTTTTTCGGCTATGATCGGTGATGATTGATGGGACGACATGCACAACATATGGGACGACCGTTTTGTGGGAATGATGGGAGTGATGGTTGATGGGATTAGCTAAAATTTGTCAGGCTTGGTCAGAGCTGTGCAAAATGTGTCAGCCTTTGTCAGAGCTGTGCAAAATTTGTCAGAAATGATCGCATTAGTCAGAGCTGACTAAAATTTGTCAGCTCTGACAAATACCACTGGGTTTGAAATGCGGTCATCCCATATGTAATAGTACCGGTCAGTAACAAGTCAATACAAATTTGTAGTGAGATCAGTAACAAGTCAATACAAATTTGTGATTTGTAACAAAGTGTGTAACATGACAATACAAATTTGTAATAACAGGTCAATACAAATTTGTAACGAGGTCAGTAAAAAGTCTGAAGTCAGTAACAGGTCAATTCAAATTTAATGAAGTAATAACATGTCAATATAAATATGTAATGAGGTCAGTAACAAGTCAAATACCAAAAAGGGAGATTTGGGTGCATAAAATTTCGGTTGCGATATAGTGGACACCTACTTTCACGCCTCTTCCAGAACATGCACAACGTGACCAAACAGCTGACAATTCCTTATATGTGGAGAGAGAGTGCACGACAATCAGTTGAGTACCTCTCTTCACACAACATTTGGGGCTATAATAGTGATACTATTGCAATTGCTATATTATCAAATAGCAAAATTGTGATTGTCATTACATAAGTGTTGGAATTGGCTATTGAAACTTGAAAAAGTTGAATTACAGTGAGTGTTGTGACAACTGGCTGTTAAAGGAAGTTGTTGCTGACCTTACTTCAGCTGTGCTGGATTGTTGGCTATTGGATCAAATTATTATTGGGCTTTACCATTACTAAACATGTGAGTGGTGTTGGCATATGTTGCAATAATAATGGCTGATTAGAGTGTTTGCAGGAATCAAAGTAGACCTTCTACACCAGAAGTGGAAAGGGCTAGAATTAGAGATGCAGATCATTTGGAAAGGTTGCAGATGACCAATCCTGATGAGAGGAGAAGCAGAGTCAGAGTGACTGCCCCTGCTGAAGGAATTGTTCCACTGAACTATGGAGCTGCATTGGCAGCTCAGATACCACAGGTGCAGATGCCTGCTAATTGGGATGCTCCAAGGCAGTTTGAATTGCCTGTTGTACCTCCTGCTCCTGTATTACATAGGAGAGGGGCTCCTGTGATGCCATCTGGACCTGTTTTGGCAAACAATAGACCAGGGGCAAATATGGCTGCTACTATACCACAGGTTCAACTGCCAGCAGGATGGAATGCACCTTTGGCCAATCCTATTCCTGTAATTCCACCTGCACCTCAAGTACAAACAAGAAGGGGGAGAGGGAGAGGGAGAGGGAGAGGGAGGGGACTGGGACCATTGCATGATATTTCAGGTGGTCATGCAGATCCTGCACTCAATAATCTGCATAGGGGACATATTGCATTGAGGGAAAGAACTGCAGATTATGATGCACGTCTTCAGGAGTTACAACAATCTGAGGCAGCTAAGGAGTATCAGCATCAGCAGGAATTATTACACAAAGTGGCTGAGGAAAGGAGAAGTGCTGAGACTATTGCTGCTAGGAAGAGGATATCACAGCAAGTGGCTGAAATGAGTAGGCAACATAATCTGCAATTACAGCAGGTGAATGAACAGAGGCAAGCTGCTGAAGTGGAAGCAGCTAGGTGGCACAATTGGCAATTGCAGCAGTTGGCTGAACAAGAGCAGCGAAGGCAAGCTGCTGAAGCTGAAGAGCTGGCACAAAGACAAGCTGCTGAAGCTGAAGCAGCTAGGCAGCATACCTGGCAATTGCAGCAGCTGGCTGAACAGGAAAGGAATAGGCAAGCCATTGAAGCTGAAGCAGCCAATCAACAATTGCAGCACCTGGCTGAACAGGAAAGGCAGAGGGAAGCTGCTGAAGCTGAAGAGCATGCACAAAGACAAGCTGCTGAAGCTGAAGCAGCTAGGCAGCATACCTGGCGATTGCAGCAGCTGGCTGAACAGGAAAGGAACAGGCAAGCTGCTGAAGCTGAAGCAGCCAATCAACAATTGCATGAGCTGGCTGAACAGGAGCTGGAGAGGGAGGCTGCTGCCCAGCAAGCTGCTTTAGCTGCTGAGCCACGATATTATGACCCACCCAGACATATTAATATAGAGGCTGCATTGCAAGAACGTAACAGGCGCGATCAGGAATGGGCTCTCAGGATGCATCAGATGTGGAGAAATGAACAGCTTGCAGATGAGCAGGCACAGATGGATGAGGCTGAGGAGCTACAACGTCTATCCATTGCAGACAGGAACTTGCATCAACGAATGATGAGGTTGGATCAATTGGCTAACAATATGTCTGGAGATCGGATTGATCAATATCGAGCTCAAGTGGATGCACAAGCGGAACAAATTCAGATGGATAGAGAAATGGCTGCATTGTTGGCTGCTGAGTATGAAGAACAGAGGAATAATGAGATTGCTTTGAGGAGGGAAATGGAGAATGAGGAATCTGATGATGATGATGGGAGCCAGTCTTCTTTGCAATTTCCACCTTCTCCCCTGCCATCAGATTATTATGATGGATTTGGAAGAGTGACTGCTTTACAATTTCCACCATCTCCTATGCCATCAGATTATTATGATGAGTTTGGAAGGGTATCTCCTCTACAATTTCCATCTTCTCCTCCACAATCTTCATCACCACTGCTGCCTGATCCAATATTCCATGTTCCATCATTGCCACCATCTCCTACCCAATCTCCTTCACTTCTGCCACCTGCTTCATTCCTGAATCCTCCAATGTTGCCACCTTTGCCTCCACCTATGCCTGTCCCTCTACCTCCACATCAACCTGCAAGGCCATTACCACTTGGTCGTGCACCTTATCAGGAGCCAATTCCCAGACATTCACTTGGACCCATGAATGTGGAGTGTCCACACTGCCATGCCTTGCATTTTGATTGTGAAAAACTGTCCAGGTCTACCAGAGCTGTGCCAAAATTTGGAAGTTGCTGCTTGCAGGGACAGGTTCGTCTGCCATCTTTCCGACCTGCTCCTGCCACATTGCGAGATCTGTTGTGTGGCAAAAGTCCTCTTTCTAAGGAATTTAAAACAAATATCCGACAGTACAATGCTGCATTTGCATTCACTTCTTTAGGTGTCAAGGTGGACCATTCTGTTACAGGTACATCAGGTGTATACAGCTTTCGTATTCATGGCGATCTTCATCATCTTTCTGGAGCACTTCTCCCACCTCCTGGATGGCCTGCAGCCTATGCACAGCTCTATATTCATGATCCTATCGCACAGCTCAATATTCGTGAGCGGCGAAACAATAATCTCAACTCAGTTATCATGACAGACCTGCAGGCCATGCTGAATAACACCCATCCTTATGTGCCTTTATTCAAGCAGGCATTCCAGATCATGAGGGAAAAGCCTCCAGAAGAGCAGGACAATGTCTCCATACGGCTGCGATCAGATAGAACCCAGGATTTACGTCGTTATAATCTCCCTACAGCCAATGATGAAGTGGCAGCTATTATTCCAGGTGATGGCTCTGAGGAATGGTCTAATCACAGAGATATTGTTCTCAGGCTGAGAGGAGGAGGGCTTAGGCATATTAGCCAGTTGCATCCATCCTATTCAACTCTGCACTATGTTTTGCTTTTCCCTCATGGTGAAGATGGATGGCACCCAGATATACCTGCACACCAAGGTGCATATGGAGCCAGAAGAGTTCCCAATGTCAGTCAGAGATGCTACCATGCTTATCGATTGCATCCAAGGCCAGGAGAGCAGCCACCATTGTTTTGGGGTGGAAATCTTTTGCAGCAGTATGTTGTAGATGCTTGGGCATCTATTGAACAGAATATGTTAAACTGGGTCCGACATCACCAGAAGGAGCTTAGGGCCGATGTGTATGCTGGATTGAGAGATGCTGCCATGGGTGACCGGGATGAAAATATTAATCTAGAGGATCATGGGAGTCGCATCATTCTTCCATCAACCCATATAGGCAGTGAAAGGCAAATGAATCAGCTTTTCCAGGATTCCATGGCCATTTGTCGCTTTTTCAGCAAGCCAGATCTCTTTCTCACCATGACTGCCAATCCACAGTGGCCAGAAATCCAGGAAGCTCTGTTGCGGGAGGAATCACCCAATCCACATTTTAGCACCCATGGAAAAAAGCAGGAAGCTTATGACAGGCCAGACATTGTTGCACGTGTCTTTGAACAGAAAAAGAATGCATTGATCAAGGATGTCAAGGATGGTGTTTTGGGTAAAGTGGTGGCACACATCCATACCATTGAGTTTCAAAAGAGAGGCCTTCCACATATGCACCTCCTTATATTTCTTGATCCAGCTGACAAAATCCGTGATGCACATGATGTTGATTCCATTGTGTCTGCTCAGATTCCTGACCCTGTCACACAGCCAATGCTCTATCACACTATAACTACCTGCATGCTTCATGGTCCTTGCGGTCATGACAAACCCAAGGCTTCATGCATGGTTGACAATAGGTGCAGCAAGAGGTATCCCAAGCAGTTCAGAGACCAAACTTCCTTTATTGCAAACAATTATCCTGATTATGCCAGACCCAACAATGGTAGAACAGTGAGGAAGCGTAATTATCTCTATGATAACAGACATGTTGTCCCGCACAATCCTTATTTGGCTGCAAAGTAAGGAGCACTTATTTCAGAACATGCTTATCAGTTAACAACTTGGTTCATTTGTCAGATACAACTGTCACATCAATGTCGAGATCTGTTCTTCAGTAGAGGCTGTCAAGTACATCCACAAGTACATATACAAAGGCCATGACAGAACCATGATTGAGATTCTCGACCAAGACAGAGATGAGGTCAAGGAGTATCTGGATGCACGTTACATTGGATCTGTGGAAAGCTGCTGGCACATGAATGAATTTGGAATGCATGCAGAGTCTCCTCATGTTTATCGTCTGCCTGTCCATCTGGAGGACCAACAAACAGTCTACTTCAATGCAGAAGACAATATTGATGAGGTTTTGGAGAGGCCTGCTGCCAAGACCACACGTCTCACTGCTTGGTTTGAAGCCAACAGAACATATGAAGCAGCATGTACTGTCACCTACCAGAACTTTCCTCAAGCATGGGTCTACAATCCAACCAAGAAGCAGTGGAACCCAAGAAGGCGTGGCGAGCCTGCCATTGGCAGAATGTACTTTGCTTCTCCTGCCCAGGGGGAAAGGTTCTACCTCAGGCTCCTTCTTACTGTTGTCACAGGGGCAACATCATTCCAGCACTTGCGCACTGTCAATGGTGTCATCCATAATACATTCAAGCGGGCCTGTGTTGCATTGGGTCTTTTGCAGGATGACCAGGAATGGGTCCAGTGTCTTACAGAGGCATCACAGATGCAGCTCGGTTCCTCTCTCAGATTGCTCTTTGCCACCATTCTTCTTCATTGCAATCCAACATCACCTGACATCCTCTGGAACCAGTTCAAACATCACATTTGTGATGACCTCAGAGTCAAGCTTCTTTCCATCTATCCAGATACAGAATTTACAGATGATCAGGTGTACATGTATGGCTTGCATCTCATCAATCAGATCCTTATCAGATCAGGCAAACAACTTTCTGATTATCCAGAGATGCCTACCATTGAAGGAAACTGGCACATTGATGTTCCTGCCAATAGACTTTTGCAGGAACAGAGGGATTACAATGTTGAAGAGTTGGCCATCACTGTCGCTCACAATCTCCAGCTTTTCAATCACAGGCAGAGACAGGTTTTTGATGTTGCAATGGATTCTGTCAACAATAACAAGGGAAAGCTTATGTTCTTGCATAGTGCTGGAGGTTGTAGAAAGACCTTTGTCTGCAACACCATTGCAGCTGCTGTTCGTGCTCAAGGAAAAATCGCTCTCTGTGTGGCATCATCTGGAATCGCTGCATTGCTTCTAGAAGGGGGTCGCACAGCACATTCCATGTTCAAAATCCCAATCGAAATTGATGACACCTCTACTTGCAGAATACTTCGAGATTCAGATTTGCACCAGGTCCTTGATCAAACTTCTATCATCATCTGGGATGAAGTTCCTATGCAGCACAAATATGCCACAGATGCAGTAGACCGCACTTTGGGTGATCTCAAGAAGAAGAATGTTCCATTCGGTGGAATCACTGTTTTGTTTGGAGGTGACTTTAGACAGACCCTACCTGTTATTCCTAGGGGCACTAGAGAACAGATCATAGCTTCATCCATCAAAAGGAGCACTCTCTGGCAACGCATTACTGTCTATCACTTGACCGAGAATATGCGACTCGACAGAACTCCAGAGAACACTGCACATGCTGTCTGGCTCTTGCACATTGGTGCAGGCACAACAGTCGATGCTGCAGACACTATACAGATTCCACACAATATGCTCTGCCATGGAAATACCATGGATCACCTTATCAACTCCACATATCCAGGCATAGAGCAGGGGAACAAGCCAGATCAGTACTATTTGGATAGGACCATTCTCTCCTGCACAAATGACAATGTTGATGTCATCAACTCTCTTCTTCTTGCCAGATTTCCTGGACCAGAGCAGGTCTTCAACAGTGCTGATACAGTTTCATTTAGAGAGCAGGAGTTAAACAACTACCAGCCATATCCTGCAGAGTATCTAAACTCTATCAAAGCAAGTGGCCTTCCTCTCTCCAGGCTGGCACTTAAGATAGGCTGTCCTCTCATGCTTCTACGCAATCTGGATGTCACCATGGGTCTTTGCAATGGAACTCAACTTATCCTTCTTGAAGCCAGACCACATGTATTGAAGTGTAGGATCATCAGTGGAGATGCACAGTTTGCAGGAAATATCATTTTCATTCCTCGGATCACATTGGAGCCTTCAGCAGAGACCTTGCCATTACCACTTCGTCAACATCAATTTCCAGTTTGCTTGGCATTTGCTATGACTATTAACAAGTCACAAGGCCAATTAGTATCCCATGTTGGCTTGGACTTGCAGACACCAGTGTTCTCACATGGGCAGCTATATGTGGCACTATCAAGGTGTACATCTGGAGAAAGGATCAAGGTGCTGTTGAATGAAAACAATGGAAATAACAGAACTGCCAATGTGGTATACAAGGAAGTGTTGAATGGAGTTGTTTAGCAAAGGTGAGTAACTTGAGAGATTATTTACAGGAATTGGAAACTAATATAGATATCAACATAGACTTGGATTTAGATTTAGAATTAGAATTAGAATTAGAATTAGAATTAGAATTAGAATTAGATTTGGATTGTACTGGGATTGAATCAAATGGTTGAAAAATTTATTGTGAGAAAACTTTAGGGCAGGTTACTAAACCTTGAGGTGTATTCAATAACAAGTCAATAAAAGTTTGTAATAATGTCAATAACAGATCAATACAAGTTTCTAATGATGTCAATAACAAGTCAATAACATGTGAATACAAATTTGTAATAAAGTCAATAACAAGTCAATAAAAGTTTGTAATGATATTAGCAACAAGTTTGTAGTAACGTCAATATAACAAGTCAATACAACTTTGTAATAATGTCAATAACACCTTAATACAAGTCAATACCAAGTCAATCAAGAAGATCAAAAGAATCTCTCTTTAAAGACGAGGAAGAAATAAAAGCAGGGTGAGTTTGGTTCAAAATGGACATGGTTTTGTATAATGAGGAAGGAATAAAAGCAGGGCGAGTTTGGTTCAAAATGGACATGGTTTTGTATAACAAGGAAGGAATAAAAGCAGGGCAAGTTCGGTTCAAAATAGACATGGTTTTCTATAAAAAGAGTGTCTGGAGCAGCTCAAAGCAAAGGAGTGTAATTCATTACATATGCTATGACCATTTCGGTCATTGAGTAACTGTAGTGGGATTAAGCATTGTGTTACATATACGCGAGCTGGCCCATGCTGGTGTCAGGCTGAGCGAGCAAGGCGAGCGAATGCCATGACAAAGGCATGGGTCATAAGCTCGTCTACTACATATGTTACGACCGTTTTGTGGGAGTGATGGCGAGCTAAATGGGGGAGTTTTTCGGCTGAGATCGGTGATTGATCGGTGATGATTGATGGGACGATGCGCACAACATATGGGACAACCGTTTTGTGGGAACAAAATGATGGGATTATCTAAAATTTGTCAGGCTTGGTCAGAGCTGTGCAAAATGTGTCAGCCTTTGTCAGAGCTGTGCAAAATTTGTCAGAAATGATGGTATTAGTCAGAGCTGACTAAAATTTGTCAGCTCTGACTAATATAGCTGGGCTTCAAAATGTGGTCATAGCATATGTAGAGGTGAGCTGCAGCTGAGTTTGAAGTGGAGTTTGAAACTTCACAAGTGGGCTGAGTGTGCAGAGGAGTGTGAGGGGAGTGTGAGGAGTGGGGAGGGTGTGAGGGGGTGTGAGGGGGTGGGCAAGAGGGGGATGGAGGAGAGGTATGAGGGGTGGGGAGGGGGTATGAGAAGGTGTAGAGGGGGGAGGGGGACATGGGAAAGTGAGAGGAGGATGGGGAAGAGGAAGGGGGAGGTGGAGAAGGAGGAGATGGAGATGGGGAAGGGGGAGATGGAGATGGGGGAGATGGGGATAGAGATGGAGGAGATGGGGTAGATGAGGAAGGGGGAGGGGGAGATGAGGAAGAGAGAAGTGGGGATGAGGGGTGGGGATAGGTATGGATATGGGTATGGGAAGGGGAAGGGGGAGATGGAGATGGAGATGGGGGAGATGGAGGAGGGGGAGATGGGGATAGAGATGGGGGAGATGGGGGAGATGGGGGAGGGGGAGATGAGGAAGAGAGAGGTGGGGATGGAGGTGGGTATGGGTATGGGTATGGGAATGGGTATGGGTATGGGTATGGGTATGGGTATGGGTATGAGTATGGGTATGGGTATGGGTATGGGGAAGGGAAAGGGAGATATGGGGATGGGAAAGGGGCCATTGGGGAAGGGGATAAACACCACAACCCCCCCACGTTGACTTGGGGCCAAGGGTCCCAAGTAAACTGAAGAGTTGTGTACTACTGTATCTAAAAGTCAAGGAAAGAGTTGTGTGACCACAAACCCCCAAACATTGACTTTGGGCCAAAGGTCCAAAGGCAACTGAAGAGTTGAGTACTACTGTATCTAAAAGTCAAATAAAGAGTTGTGTGACCACAAACCCCCAAACGTTGACTTTGGGCCAAAGGTCCAAAGGCAACTGAAGAGTTGAGTAACTGTAGTGGGATTAAGCATTGTGTTACATATACGCGAGCTGGCCCATGCCGGTGTCAGGCTGAGCGAGCAAGGCGAGCGAATGCCATGACAAAGGCATGGGTCATAAGCTCATCTACTACATATGTTACGACCGTTTTGTGGGAGTGATGGCGAGCTAAATGGGGGAGTTTTTTGGCTGAGATCGGTGATTGATCGGTGATGATTGATGGGACGACGCGCACAACATATGGGACAACCGTTTTGTGGGAACAAAATGATGGGATTATCTAAAATTTGTCAGAGCTGTGCAAAATTGGTCAGAGCTGTGCAAAATTGGTCAGCGCTGTGCAAAATTGGTCAGCGCTGTGCAAAATTTGTCAGAAATGATGGCATTAGTCAGAGCTGACTAAAAATTAGTCAGATAACTGGGTTTCAAAATGTGGTCATAGCATATGTAGAGGTGAGCTGCAGCTGAGTTTGGAGTGGAGTTTGAAACTTCGCAAGTGAGCTGAGTGTGGAGAGGAGTGTGAGGGGAGTGTGAGGGGTGGGGTGGGGTGTGAGGGGGTGTGAGGGGGTGGGCAAGAGGGGGATGGAGGAGAGGTATGAGGGGTGGGGAGGGGGTATGAGAGGGTGTAGAGGGGGGAGGGGGTATGAGAGGGTGTAGAGGGGGGAGGGGGACATGGGAAAGTGAGAGGGAGGTGGAGAAGGAGGAGATGGAGATGGGTAAGGGGGATATGGAGATGGGGGAGATGGGTATAGAGATGGGGGAGATGGGGGAGATGAGGAAAAGGGAGGGGGAGATGAGGAAGGGGGAGGGGGAGATGAGGAAGAGAGAGGTGGGGATGAGGGTGGGGATGGGTATGGGGATGGGTATGGGTATGGGAAAGAGAAAGGGAAAGGGAGAGATGGAGATGGAGAGAGAGATAGAGATTGGAATGGGGATAAACACCACAACCCCCCCACGTTGGCTTGGGGCCAAGGGTCCCAAGTCAACTGAAGAATTGTGTACTACTGTAAAGAGTTGTGTAACCACAAACCCCCAAACGTATGGGGATGGGTATGGGTATGGGAAAGAGAAAGGGAGAGATGGAGATGGAGAGAGAGATAGAGATTGGAATGGGGGGATGAAGATGGAGATAAACACCACAACCCCCCCACGTTGGTCCCAAGTCGACTGAAGAGTTGTGTACTACTGTATGTAAAAGTCAAATAAAGAGTTGTGTGACCACAAACCCCCAAACGTTGACTTTGGGCCGAAGGTCCAAAGGCAACTGAAGAGTTGAGTAACTGTAGTGGGATTAAGCATTGTGTTACATATACGTGAGCTGGCCCATGCCGGTGTCAGGCTAAGCGAGCAAAGCGAGCGAATGCCATGACAAAGGCATGGGTCAGGCTTGGTAAGAGTTGGTCAGCTCTGACTAATATAGCTGGGCTTCAAAATGTGGTCATAGCATATGTAGAGGTGAGCTGCAGCTGAGTTTGAAGTGGAGTTTGAAACTTCACAAGTGGGCTGAGTGTGCAGAGGAGTGTGAGGGGAGTGTGAGGAGTGGGGAGGGTGTGAGGGGGTGTGAGGGGGTGGGCAAGAGGGGGATGGAGGAGAGGTATGAGGGGTGGGGAGGGGGTATGAGAAGGTGTAGAGGGGGGAGGGGGACATGGGAAAGTGAGAGGAGGATGGGGAAGAGGAAGGGGGAGGTGGAGAAGGAGGAGATGGAGATGGGGAAGGGGGAGATGGAGATGGGGGAGATGGGGATAGAGATGGAGGAGATGGGGTAGATGAGGAAGGGGGAGGGGGAGATGAGGAAGAGAGAAGTGGGGATGAGGGGTGGGGATAGGTATGGATATGGGTATGGGAAGGGGAAGGGGGAGATGGAGATGGAGATGGGGGAGATGGAGGAGGGGGAGATGGGGATAGAGATGGGGGAGATGGGGGAGATGGGGGAGGGGGAGATGAGGAAGAGAGAGGTGGGGATGGAGGTGGGTATGGGTATGGGTATGGGAATGGGTATGGGTATGGGTATGGGTATGGGTATGGGTATGAGTATGGGTATGGGTATGGGTATGGGGAAGGGAAAGGGAGATATGGGGATGGGAAAGGGGCCATTGGGGAAGGGGATAAACACCACAACCCCCCCACGTTGACTTGGGGCCAAGGGTCCCAAGTAAACTGAAGAGTTGTGTACTACTGTATCTAAAAGTCAAGGAAAGAGTTGTGTGACCACAAACCCCCAAACATTGACTTTGGGCCAAAGGTCCAAAGGCAACTGAAGAGTTGAGTACTACTGTATCTAAAAGTCAAATAAAGAGTTGTGTGACCACAAACCCCCAAACGTTGACTTTGGGCCAAAGGTCCAAAGGCAACTGAAGAGTTGAGTAACTGTAGTGGGATTAAGCATTGTGTTACATATATGTGAGCTGGCCCATGCCGGTGTCAGGCTGAGCGAGCAAAGCGAGCGAATGCTATGACAAAGGCATGGGTCATAAGCTCGTCTATTACATATGCTATGATGATTTTTGTGGGAGTGATGGCATGATGGGATCAGGGCTAAAAAAAGGTGATGCACTGCATAACATGGGCTACAGTCATTTTGTGGGAATGATGGGACTGATGGTTGATGTGATTATCTAAAATTTGTCAGGCTTGGTCAGAAATGATGGCATTAGTCAGAGCTGACTAAAATTTGTCAGCTCTGACTAATATAGCTGGGCTTCAAAATGTGGTCGTAGCATATGTAGAGGTGAGCTGCAGCTGAGTTTGAAGTGGAGTTTGAAACTTCGCAAGTGAGCTAAGTGTGGAGAGGAGTGAGGGGAGTGTGAGAGGTGGGGAGGGAGTGTGAGGAGGTGGGCAGGAGGGGGATGGAGAAGAGGTATGAGGGGTGGGGAGGGGTATGAGGGGGTGTAGAGGGGGGAGGTGGACATGGGAGTGGGAGAGTGAGAGGGGGATGGGGAGGGGGAAGGGGGAGGTGGGGAAGGGGAGGGGGAAGGGGGAGGTGGGGAAGGGGAAGGGGAAGGGGAAGGGGAAGGGGAAGGGGAAGGGGAAGGGAAAGGGGAAGGGGAAGGGGAAGGGGAAGGGGAAGGGGAAGGGGAAGGGGAAGGGAAAGGGGAACATGGGGGAGGGGGAGATGAGGAAGGGGGAGGGGGAGATGAGGAAGAGAGAAGTGGAGATGGGGGTGGGGATGGGTATAGGTATGGGTATGGGGAAGGGAAAGGGAGAGATGGAGATAGAGAGAGAGATAGAGATGAGGATGGGTATAGATGGGTATGGGGAAGGGAAAGGGAGAGATGGAGATAGAGAGAGAGATAGAGATGAGGATGGGTATAGGTATGGGTATGGGGAAGGGAAAGGGAGAGATGGAGATAGAGAGAGAGATAGAGATGAGGATGGGAATAAACACCACAACCCCCCCACGTTGACTTGGGGCCAATGGTCCCAAGTCAACTAAAGAGTTGTGTACTACTGTATCTAAAAGTCAATGAAAGAGTTGTGTCACCACAAACCCCCAAACATTGACTTTGGGCCAAAGGTCCAAAGACAACTGAAGAGTTGAGTAACTGTAGTGGGATTAAGCATTGTGTTACATATACACGAGCTGGCCCATGCCGGTGTCAGGCTGAGCGAGCAAAGTGAGCGAACGCCATGACAAAGGCATGGGTCATAAGCTCGTTCATTCTGTTGCTATAAGAAAACATGACATGTGACTAAAACATATCGCATGAAAAAAAAACCGAGGCATATGAAAAATTCCCGTCCTGCCACCCCCTTGATACCTGAAGGCCTGACAGGCGACGTCACTGTCATACCTTGATGTTTCCTCCAGCAATCAGCTGGATTCAGCTCTATTTTCATGCACTTTTATTCAACCCTTCATTGGATCGAAGGATGCTTTCCATGATAGCTCGAGCGGCGGCCCAGGCTCGGAGCAATTGTACAAGTTATCTGCCGCTCGGAGCCTCTTGTTGTGCTGGACAACACGTGTCCTATGGTCTTGGCACCTGGTTGAGCGTGCTACAAAAATGCAACACCTGCGGCACAACCTCATTGCACACACGAGTTGTTAACGTTTTCAAAGTTAACATGACCTCTCTCCGCATTGCTGCTGGAGTAATATATTCATCATTCCTGTTTCAAAGGCATCAGGCTTCCACGAGGATTTGTCGTTGATAAACTGAGCGTGGGTGAGAAGGCAATGTTCCACAGACATTTTACTATGACCACAGTTTTGCCTCAACGGGATGAAGATCACTCCTTGTCTCCATACAAGTTTGGCACATGTGCTGACTTTGACATTCTCGTCAAGAGCAATCATTTTCTCTTCCGTGTTTACACACCTAGAGAACGCTCGCCGTTCTTCGATACAGACCCTTTCTTCATTGCTCCCAAATTCGACGAGCGTTACAATCGTTCTCCCTTGGAGCTCTCTCACAAAGATTTTATCAATTATCATGGTACTTACGACGATGTCGTAAAGCACATGGATTGGACGTCGAGATATTCTTCATCATTCATCTCAACGTCCTTTAGTTTTACTTGGTCTATCTGGGAAGCGCTTCGACGCTATTACATAGGCATGAAGAAGGACATACATATCGCCGTCATCGATGCGCCTGCAGTATCTGGTAGGGCAATGATGGCCATCGAACTACTGCGAAAGAGCGACCCTTCCGAGTGAGTTCATTATCGTCCAGTTAGATTTCAGAAGTTTAATGGTCAAATGTTGCAGGCGCAGAAATAAATACTGGAAGTGGTATCGCTTTTCCCAGGAGTCACAATCTGTCCTGGTCTATGAATTGATACCCAGCACAGCAGTCCTGGCTTCCATCCCGCTTCCTTCCCTCCTCGAGAAGTTGCCATCTTATTTCCTTCAACTCGAAATACCTTATCCTCTCCAAGACAACTCTCTTGCCGCTGTAGCATGGAATTATGCTGAGAGGAAGCAAAGCTATCGACAATTCTGTCGGAACATGTCCACCCGATTCCTCCGGTTATCACCCGAGGCACGGTTACGGGATACCACCACAGGGTCTGTTCGTCTGGCGCTTGCGTTTCTACGTCCGTGGTTCTACAAATGTGTAGTTGATGACTTTCAGATGGCAACGGTGACTCTCTGTGCCCTTGCGTTCTCGATTGCGCAATGGCCAGGGAAATGGTGGGCACAGGAAGATTTAGAGATATGGGGGCTCATTCGTGCTATGGTTCTTTCCGTCGCCGAGGAGATCAGGGTTAAGCAACAGAGTGTTGTCGTGGTTGAAGTAACCCGATTGCAAGACATGATCACTGAGATCAAGGAGGCGCGAGAGGTTGAAGGACGTTTAGCAGCAGCAAACGCCAATAGATTGCAGGGTGAAATCGCAGAGCTGGAAGTGGCGAGAGAAATGGAACAAAGGTACCTTTCAGCTGAAACAGATCGATTACGAGGCACTATCAGTGAGCTTGAGGAAGCCGTCAAGAAGTATGAAAGCGAATTATCGTCGCGAGATACAAAGAAGCCGGCGCACCACTTGACTCCGCTCTTAATACCACCTCCTCTGGGGCAACCTTCTGTGGCCATCTCTCATCCGTCCCTTCTCACCCCTCTACCCAGTCTTTCATCATCTAACCCTCGAAAGATAACCACACCCATTACTCCACCCACCTCCCCTATTCACTCAACCGCGCCTACATTCCCAGTTGAAACTTTCAGTGTTCCAGCACCTTTTACCATGGGAATATGTGATCCGCCCACACCAATTGAATCGGTTCCTCTATCACCAACTATTCGAGCACCGCCTTCCCCTGTACAATCATCTCTTGTAGAAGAGGAAGAACTGTCAATCACATTTCCTTCTGCAAGAGATGAGCTCAATATTTCCCCGCTCTTGTCAACCCCACCAGCCCTCCCATCGAACAAAGTTTCTCCAGAATCATCGTTATTAGTCGAGCCGCCGATGCCAACTGAAGCGAAATCACCTCTTCCTGTGCTGGAACCCCTGCACTTGGAATTGGATGATATCTTCATCCTGGACCACGTAGTTTCCGTTCCATTCCCCCCATCAACGAGGCGAGTTCGAAAATCGTCGACTTTGGCTGAAACAACTTCGTGTCTCGTCACCGGCTTCCTGGTTGGTGCCTTCATCACGCTTTGTCTCTTTTCTCCTCAGCGCCGGACCCTGTTGACGAACATTACATGATCAGTTCTGTACTTCTCCTTCATCGATTCCGTCCGTGGTTTATTCATGCGGAACACATCAAGCGGGAGAGCCCGGGGGCGCCTGCCCGACTTCGGTATATGCCACGATCGTGGCTCATCGTGCCCGACGGATCAGGGGCCTCCTATACATCTACCGATCGACCAAGGCTAGGATGGTATGCTTAGTGTATATTCGTTCACATGTACATAACTGAACTGAAACTGAATATATTTATGAGACCTTGTCTATGTGGAATTCTCCTTTAATCATCTTCTAATGGCATACAAAAATCCATCATAACCCTTCTCGCCAACAGTAGCAATTGTGGTGGCATCAACGTCTTGGTCCCCTTTCAATGCTTTCAAAAGAGCTCTCACTCCTTCCACTTTATCATCCGAATATGATGGGTCCCCGACCAATCCATACCGCACTACATTATCCACGATCTGTAGCAGTAAATTCAGTGACAATCCAAGCAAGTTAGGCGTCGGTTGCGAACAATTACACCACCCTTCCGCACTAGACGTTTAGCTTCAGCAAAGTAGTGAATCATTGATGGTTTATCGGCGTCGATGAAGACTAAGTCGAACGGGATGTCCGGGTGCATCGCGACGAGAGAGTTAATCGCTTTCCCAGTGATGATTTCGACTTTTCCAGATAGGCCTGCATTCGATATATTCTCTTTGGCAACCTGCCAAGATAACTTAGCGACTTATTAGAAGAACCAAACAAGTCTTCCTACGGCTGCATGTTTCTCTGCCAACTCGAGCGTCACTAGTTTTCCACCTTCTGGAAGAGCACGAGCTAACCAAATGGTGGAATAACTGATCAAGGGGCCCCAGAGCTCGGGTCAATAATCATGATGATGGAACGAGTCTAGCGCACCCTCCAAGAGTACCAACCTCCAAAATACGCTTCGCACCAATAGACGACGCCAGCAGCATCAAGAATTTTCCTTGTGCAGCACTGACCGCAATCTGAGGTAAGCCATTCGCGTTGCTGTTTCTTAACGCCGAATCTAAAGCTTCGTCTTTCTCCAAGAGAAACGAGCCGTGGTAGGTGTCTGACCTCACCCAGTGTTCTAGGCTTGTGGGAATGAACTCTTGCTGTGACATCTCGGAGACAAGGCCTTATGCTTTAGTTCAAGCTTGCTTTTGAAAACAGCCGGAGCTCGGCCTGACATTGCCGTTCAGGCACAGAACAACACATGAAATTCACATAACCCACTGGCGCTCCCTGCGTATCTCCTGTGCCCTACGCTTTACTACTTCCAACACTTCTTCTCCCCATATATCCTTGGGATCAACATGATTACCCACCTCCCCGCATCCTTTCACATGTTTTTCGGCCTCCACGTGCTCCATTACAACACAGTTATCCATGGTCAAGGGCTGACGAAGGTCCCAGCGTAGCAGCACAGGTCTAGACGGTACATTGTGTGGTGGAATAACGGAACGGCCGCGGTAGATGTCTTCAAATATGAGTGCGATGTCATCTTCGTTGATCGGGAGTTTGCTGTGTTCCAATATGTCAGCCACAGTGTTGAAAGGTCTTCAGAAGTGTGTTCCTACTTTATGACTTGACCAGTCAACACAGACTCCCGATTCAGTAGATCCCGCATTAGTCGTTCGTAGAGCTTTTTCCGATATTTGATCGGCAGTGGGTTCGAAATTGGTTTTCCGGCCAGTTCACACAGAACATACGTAGCGGCATGAAGACCGAAAATAGACGGCAAAGGACCTAAATATTATATCAGTGCCGAACGAGGCTACGGAACGGATTCACAAACCGAGAACGGGTAGTATTCGCACTCTGAAGTCGTCAAATACACCAAGCTCTTTCACTGAGCCTTTCTGAAACTCTTCTTCAGGAAGAGGTAAAAGTTTGACGTCCCCAGGAACTTCTGTCGAATATACGACAGGGATGCCAGATGTGACACCTAACGATCGCAGACGCAGACGTACGGAACGTGCTAGACGATCATAAATTGTGCCGGAAATATCACTTATTTGTATTCGGGTGGGATCACACTTGGCGCCGGCACCCATCGAAGAGAAAACCTTGAAAAAGAGTGGCCGCTCTACGAGAAATTCACATATGTAGATGTCGTGTCAAGTACCTTGATTTTATTATCGTGACAATATTTCAGGAGATCAACTTTTGTTGAAATATTATCAATTGCATCTATAAGAAATGATGAGTCATGGCAGAAACGACAACGAACACGAAGCACACACCAATGACCCAGTCAGCACCCTCAAGGAGGATACCGCCTTCTTCCTTTCGCCAAATGTCTATCCGAGCATCCACTTCCACCCATCGAGAAATTTGTTTCAAGGTACGCTCAATACTTTTGACCTTGGGCGTGCCCACATCAGTCAAACCAGCGGTAGCATGTCGGTTTAGGGAGGAGAGCGTAACGTAGTCGAAATCAATAAGCCTGATTTTCGATACCCCTCTGAATAGAGATTGAAATACACGTTTGATTGATGCATTGCAACGACAATGTCAGGCACATACGATCGAACAAGCATAACTGCTGCCCAGCTCCCAACACCTCCACATCCAACCACAACGACATTGCCTCCTCGTATCTTAGACATCCCTTCTTCGCCGAAAAACGCGTAATTTCGCGCAAGTTGCTCCTTTACAAGATCTTCGTCGTAGTTCAAGTCATCCACGTCTCGGACATTCGCTGGCGGCATAGAAGCATTGCTTTTAGTCTCATCACTCAATGCAATCGACCGGAAAATTTCTTCACTGAGATTTTTGCGGCGTTCGCGTCTTGAATAGGAAGTATAAGCAGACAACAAACCTGCAGTGGCTAAGGATGCTGCAACAGCGGTAGCAATGAGGTGCGTTTTATGGGAATGCAAATCAAGGGCCATTTTCTGAGGTCATACAATCCTTGTGACTCTTGGGTCGTAACGCAACACCTGACCTTCCCACAATACAAGCCTAAATCATCCATTTCTCATTCCCACTTCATTCCCGACCGCTCCCTCTCACAGCATTGCGTCGCCTGATATCTATCAAACTCATCTCACGTCTCCAACCTCTTCTTGTTTTCCAACCGATAACCCAGGCTCAAGCTTCCACATTGGATAGGCAAATCGTGCATAAAGTCCATGCCTACCTTGGTATGCCTTTCCATTTCAACTCCCTTCTACTCTCTCTTCCAATAAAACTTTGGGGCTTTGAGTTTCCATCACTAACTCACATAAATGGCACTTTAGCAGTGTCTGGCCTCCAACGTGATCTTAATGATCTTAACCACCACATCTCCATTTTTAAGAACATTGCACAAATCATGTTTGATGACTGGACCTGCCAAATCAACCACTGTACCTCTCCATTGACTATCTCTCTGTCATCACCAGATTTTACTCATCAAAAAAATCACCTCCCTGCCTCATGGTTGATAGTGCATAAAACTATGAAAACTATTGGGTTATCCTTCCTGTCAACTGACCTCAGTGACCTCTTATCATGGAAAATCTCTCTCGCTCAGCTCTTCAACCTTGTCTCTCAATCCCTCTTTAGTAAACATCTGCCCACTCGCCTACTCTCTAATCTTGCCAAACATGGATTCACTTACCTTTATCATGTTGGAACATAGACCTATTCCTCTTCACCTCACCTTCCTACCTCCTTTACTCCCTTTCCCCTCACCTTCCCTAACCATTAATGAACTTTGACTCAGGACTGGCCCACTCTTTCCTCTTCTCCTATCCAGCTTGCCCATAGCATTACCTGTCCTCTCACACCTGGATCCCTTGCTTCTATGTAATTCCCCACAGTACACATCAATCAGTAGCCAAAAACACTATGCTAACTATATCTATCCCTCCCCCCCACCTTAACTCATCCCTCCACCACCCCACCTAACCTCTTTGCATCAGATGGCTTCTCCACCATCTCTCATAACCATTGCCTTCAGGTTGCCCTTGCTGCTTTTGGCTCTGGGCATGCATTTCTGTTATCTCTCCACTCCTTTCATCAAAGTATCAATATATTGATTGCAGAAGCTTATGGCATCCTTTGTCAGCTCCTGCTTGCCTGAGCATCCAGTCCCCATCTTTCTGAAAATCCTCTCATTTCCTCCAATCACCTAAATTCCATTGCCTTCCTTAACAACACTTTCAAACTGAACTCCCAAAACTTCTTCCTTCAGCTGGCATGCTCCATGTACTATTGAATCCTCAATGTTTTTCATTGGCAACAGGGTGTAGGTGCAGATGCTGAGGATGTTGATTACAGTGCAAGAAAAGAAGTTGTGGTTCAGGAATCTTCAAATATGTTTTCTTCTGCCTCCTCTCCTTCTTCTCCACTCTTCTTTCACGTTAAAGCTCATGCTACCAGTGACACAGCTCCCTCTATCTGTAAGGGCAACCTCAAGCCTCACTTAATAGTGAGCTAACAGAGGGGAATCCAAAGTTAATATTACAATATGTAATACAGACCCTCCAGGCATACCTAACAGAGGGGAATCTAAAGAGAAAACTCTAAAGACCCATCTGTTGATGCCCAGTATATGTGATAGAGCCAAAAATCAAATAGTAAGCTAAAAATAGCAAAAGGCAGAGATAGATGGATCAAGCTGTGGGATGACATCACCTTGATGGGTAAATATCCAGAAGGGGTCCTGCCTCTAAGAATAGAACTGTCAACATGTACCAACATGGAAAAAAACCAAAATATAATAATAAAATAGGAATAAATCATAGAAAATCATAGAAAAGGCAGAATAGGGTGAAATAAAATATAAAAAAATATGGGACAAACACAGAAAATTGCCCAGACACCTGGGGCACCTTCCTTTCCCCTTACACTATTCTAAATCACTTCATCAATCACCTTGCCTCTAATGTCTATTTCTGCCACCTGCTGCACCTCTCCAAACCTTCATGATGGATTATTTCACACCATACACAACTGATCTGAGGCTATTTAACAGCTCCATCATCACACTGATTGAAGATGCCTTAACTAAACTTCAATCACCTGGTCCACCCTCTTGCATTGTCTTGGACACTCTTTATGGCTCCCATGTACCACCCAAATATTCTTACACATGAGTGTAAGGGGAAAGGGAGGCACTCCAGGCATCTGGGCAATTTTCTATGTTTGTCCCATATTTTATATTTTATTTCACCCTATTCTGCCTTTTCTATGATTTTCTATGATTTATTCCTAGTTAATTATTATATTTTGGTCTTTTCCATGTTGGTACATGTTGATAGTTCTATTCTTAGAGGTGGGACCCCTTCTAGATGTTTATCCATCAAGGTGATGTCATCCCACAGCTTGATCCTTCTATCTCTGCCTTTCTGCTATTTTTAGCTTACTATTTGATTTTCAGCTCTATCACATATACTGGGCATCGTTAGATGGGTCCTCAGAGTTTTCTCTTTGGGTTCCCCTCTGTTAGGTGGACCTGAAGTGTCTGTATTATGTAGTATAATACTAACTTTGGATTTCCCTCTGTTAGCTCACTCCTAAGTGAGGCTTTGAGGTTGCTCTTACAGTAGAAAACTCTCTCTTAAGGCTTGAAATCTCAGACACTCTTCCAAGATAGGCAGGTACAGAGTAGAAGATGACTCCCAAAGCTCCACAGACTCCCTACACACTGTCCCAGACACTCCCACCTTTAGTGTGCACTGCTTTTCACCTGACCCACTGCCTAGTGCCATGGATGCCCCAGAGTGCATTGATGCACTTGAAGGTGATGTTGCTAGAATTCATGCACAAATTGATACACTTACATCTACCATTGAAACCTTCATTAGAACCCTCCAGTCAGACTCCACACCACCCATTTCAACCCCTAGCACACCAAATGTGCACATGCTGCCCAATGCGTGCCCAAGCAAAGACATGCATGTTAAACCCATGCCCCCCACCGAGTTCAATGGCGTGCACTCCCAGGGGCATGCCTTTCTCAATTCCTGTGAGTTGTACATCAGTCTATGCCCAAGCCAATTTGTGGATGATGCTGCTAAAATTTATTGGGCCCTCACATATATGAAATCTGAGCATGTCTATCTCTATGTCAACTGTATACTACGCCAAACCAAGGAGCATGGCTCCCTTCCATTTTCCACTTAAGGGGACTTTTGTGACGAGTTCATATGACACTTCTGCCCCCTCAATGAATGCCAATGAGCCATAACATGCCTTGAATCTACTTCCTACTACCAAGCATCGATCTGTGGATGACTACATCAACAAATTTCGAGACTTGGTAAATGTGGCGAGGTATGGGAGTGGGTTGCCCATGGTGGTGAAGTTTCATTGAGGTCTTAATTGGGAAATCCAAGACCAGATTGCACAAACACCCAGCAGATGATAACATAAATGCTTAGTATAAGGCTGCCCCCCCCCGTGATGAGAACTGACTCACAAATGTGGCATTTACTGCAGCTTTCTGCACTCCTACCACCACCCATGCCCTCCACACCTTTAACTGAGCACCCTCTCATCCTAATCCCATCCCTATGTGCCAATCTGCAGTGTTGAGCTCCAACACCCCTGCTCCAATAGATGTTGATGCAGCTCATAGTTGAGCTTGCAGGCTAAATCTCTGCCACCATTGTGAGAAAACTGGATGCATGGCTCAAAATTGTCCCCACTGCCAAGACATCCATAAACTCATGCCTGAGAGACAAGATGAGCTTCTCCAAGACCTGTTAGCACTGGTGGATGTTGAAGGCCTGGAGAAAGAGGAAGTTAAAGAGGAAGAGGTGGAGGAACAGGATTTTTTCACCTGCAACAAGTGAACAGTATGCCCTCATTTTCTGTCCATAATTGAAGTTCTGCCTGTTGATTCACTAGAGGATGAATTTTATTCTATGACCATTCCTTCTCCAGACCCCTCTGAAGTGGCTACAGACATACCTACCCCTTCCTCCCCACTCCACCTCTACCCAGATTAAAATCTTGGGAGTGCAAGCTACCATGCAAGTACATTGTGGCATCCACCCCCTCCCAATGATCACTAGAATTGAAGATTGAGCTGCAGACTGCGGATACAGGGCAAGTACTTGGTGTCTCTGCTCTTTTGGACTCGGATGCCACAGGCCTTTTCATTGATTTGCATCTGGTTTAACAAAAACAACTTAATACCTGCTCACTATCTCAACCCATACCTGTCTACAATGTGAATGGCTCTCCAAATGAAGCCAGGGCGATTCGGGAGGTTGTCAACCTAGTCCTCCAGTACAAGGATCATAGTGAATGGGCTCTCTTTACTGTAACCCAACTGGGGAAGCAGGAGGCAATTTTGGGCTACCCATGGCTTCATGACCACAATCCTGAGGTTGACTAGATGACAGGTGAAGTCATGATAAGTCATTGTTCCTCTCGTTGTCGTACTTGCTTCACTAAAGGCAGACAGGAACATCGAGGGTGAAAGGTCCTCTTACAGTACACTTGAAAATGTCATGCTGGTCCAATGATGTGGACTTGGAAGATGTCCCAGATCTTGCACCTGACTCTGACAATGATGAAGAGGAGGTGGAAGAGATTGAGGAAGGTAACTAAATTTTCTACACTGCTATTAACCCTTCGCTTGAGGTGTGTGCCATCTCGAACATCTCCTAGTGCCTCATGGAGGCCTTCCACAAGAACAGTGCACCCAAATCCTTCACTGACTCTGTGCTTCCTCACCTGCATGACTTTGAGGATGTCTTCTCCAAGGAATTCTTTGACTCACTTCATAACCATAAGCTGTGGGATTATGCAATTTGAGCTCATGCTGGGTGCCACACCCTCCTTCTGCAAGGTCTATCCTCTCTCCTCTAAAAAACAATGACAACTCAACAAGTTCATTGATGAACACTTGGCTTTGGGTCGTATCCATCCTTCAAAGTTGCCCATGACCTCACCCTTCTTCTTTGTCAAGAAGAAGGATGGGTCCCTTTGACCGGTTCAAGAGTATTGATGCCTCAATGACATCACAGTCAAGAATCTTTATCCACTACCCCTCATATCCAAACTTGTCAACCAACTTCACAAGGTGTGTTACTTCACCAAGCTCAATGTCCACTGGAGTTACAACAATGTATGGATAAAGAAAAGGGATGAGTGGAAGGCAGCTTTCCACACAAACCATGGTCTTTTTGAACCACTTGTCATGTTCTTTGGTCTCACTAATAGTTCTGCCACCTTTCAGACCATGATGAACAACATCTTCTATGATCTCATACTAGAAGGCATTGTCTCTGTCTACCTCAATGACATCCTCATCTTCACTCGAGACCTTGATAAACATTGTCAAATCATGCATCTGGTACTGAAGTGACTTTGGCAGCACAAACTCTATCTTTGTCATGACAAGTGTGAGTTTGAGAAGACACAAATCGAGTACTTAGGCACGATCATTTTGGATGGGCAGGTAGAGATGGACCTAGCCAAGGTTGCTGGCATTATGACCTGGCCCATTCCCACAAACAAGAAAGAGGTGCAGTCTTTCCTAGGCTTGATCAATTTCTATCAGCACTTTAATAAAGATTTTTCTCACCATGCATGCCCATTATTCAACCTCACTGGCAAGGAGGGATGGAAGTGGAAAAATGCACAGCAGGAGGTGTTCAAGAAGCTCAAAGAGATGGTCACTTCCACTCCAATCCTCACCTTTGCTGATGACTCACATCCCTTTGGTGTAGAAGCTGACAGTTTGGACTTTGTGACAGAGTGTTGTTCCAACAGTCTCCCGAGGACCAGAAGTGGCACCCCATTGCCTTCTACTTGAAGAGTCTCAGTGCTGTGGAATGCAATTATGAGATCCTTGACAAGGAGATGCTGGCAATAATGTGGGCATTGGAGGAGTAGCAACATTTCCTGGAGGGTACTCAACACAAGGTCGAGATCTGGATGGACCACAAGAACCTCAAGTGCTTCATGACCACCAAGAAACTTAATCATCACCAAGCCTGCTGGTCCCTCTACCTCTCCAGGTTTGATTTCTCTCTGCATCATCACCTGGGCCACAGCATGGGGAAGACTGATGCCCTCTCTGATCGTCTGGACCATGGGGAAGGAAGCAATGACAATCAAGGTATTGTGTTATGCAACCTGATTTGTTTACAGTCTGTGCACTAGAAGGTGTTATCTTGGAGGGTAAGAAGCACAGTATCCTATGTGATATTCATCATGTGAACTGTAGCAGTTTACACAAGGATGCTGTGGCTCTGGCAGTGAAGGAGCTGAGGAAGGGATCCATGGCTTTGCTTTGTGCAGCAGAGTGGGCAGAAAAAGATGACATCCTGTACTTCCATGACCACATCTACATCCCTAATAACCCCCAGCTGCAACAACAACTTATTGCTCAGCACCACAACTTACTCATTGCCAGTCACCCCAGATGTTGGAAGGCACTGGAGCTCATATCATGGAATTACTGGTGGCCCCAGATGTCTCGACTCATTGGTCAGTACTGCCATACCTGTGATCTCTGCTTACACACCAAGACTCCACAGCACAAACTCATGGGCAAGTTACACCCCCTTCCAGTCCCAGAGAATCATTGGGACATTGTCAGTGTGGACTTTGTGGTGGAACTACCAGAGTCCAATAAGTTTGAGGCAGTAATGTGTACAGTGAACTCTGCTGGGAAGCAAGCTCATTTTATCCCCACCCAAACAACTGTCACTGCACTTGGAGCAGCTCGACTCTACTTGCGCCATGTATGGAAGCTCCATGGACTGCCTGGTGCATTCCTCTGCAACTAAGGACCACAATTTGTTGCAGAGTTTACCCGGGAGCTGTACCACCTGCTGGAGATCAAACTCTCCCCTTTGACTGCCTACCATCCACAGACAGATGGACAGACAGAGCGAGTCAACCAAGAGCTGGAGCAATACATCCACATCTTCATCAATGAGCAACAGGATAATTGGAAAGATCTCCTCCCCATGGCTGAGTTTGAATACAATAATCATGTCTACTCTTCCACCCAACAAACTCTCTTCCTCCTTGACACAGGGCGACACCTACACATGGGCTTTGAACCCCGACAAGCACACTCGCATGGAGATGGTGAATGAGTTTATAGAGTGGATGAAGGACATCCTGGAGGAGGCAAAGCCAGCTTTGGCCAAGGTGAAGGATGGCATGATACACTTCTACAACCAGTGTCACTCATCAACACCCACATATAAGGTTGGTGATCATGTCTATCTTGACTCCAGTGACATTTCTACCACACATCCATCCAAGAAACTCACCCACCACTGATAGGTCCATTGCGTGCTTTAAGATCTGGCGAAGATTCCCAATTGTATCGACACATTATAACAGACACTCCAAACCACTACTAATGCCACAAAATCGATTTTGAACACTTTTTGAACTATTTCAAACTTTTTGAACAACTTTGCATGATTTCAAATGACTTCAAACCATTTCGAACTATTTTGTGACATTTTGAATGCTTTCAAAGAACTTCACATTACTTCGAACAATGTCGGCCGCCATATACCTATCCTAAAATTCTTTTGATACATGCTGCACAACTGGAACAAGCCATTTAGTTGCAAATTGAGCACTACTGTGCATGAGGAGAGACGACAAAGGAATTAGAATGCAATAATAGTGCTTAGAGGTTTCAATGATATATTAAAGCAAAAGATAAGTACTTCTACTATATGGAGACACTGTACATTTCAATTATTTATCATTTCTCATTTGTTTTATGATTTACAAAGTCCTCATTCTTATATATTGCCTCGTATACTACACATGTTTTATTTCCTTTTTAGTACTATTCCTTCAAATTGTATATAGACTTGTACTAGTTACTTAGAACAACAGAAAAAGCATGGGGAACAGAGAAGAAGTTACCCTCTCACTTATCGTCTAATTTAAGAGCTGTTCTCTTGAGTCTCAGCCTTGCATCGTATCTCTATTTGTCTTTGTTCCTTGACTCATCGCATATCACCTATCATCCCTTTGAAAACACTTTCATTTGCTATACTCATCTTTCTCTATATCTCGAACCACTTCGAACATCTCTGACCTTCCTCAAAACTACTTCGAATCTTTTTCAAACTATTTTGCACATCTTCAAACCTATTTTGACCTCTTTTGAACCTCTTTGTATGCCTTTAAAGACTATTCACAATGTGCCTCATCATTTCATGTCACTCACTATAACTTCTGGATATCAGCAGTGATATTTAGTACCAACTTGCACCCTTCCTCTAGCCTATGTTATACTTTTTAAGCCTTTCAACAGGTTTTTGTTAGGTTTCCAGGTCAAGTATTATCACCACTTTTTTGGACCATTCCTCATCACTAGATGAGTTGGGTCACACACCTATCACCTATGGTCACCACAGTCGATGTCCAGACTTTACCCTGTCTTCTATGTTGTAAAGCTACTGCCTGCCCCCACAGATCCATTCCCTGGACACGTGACATGACCTCCTCCATTGCCTACAGTCATCGAGGGCAAACCACAGTACAAGGTCAAGTCCATCTTAGAAAGTTGCTTATGTCAAGGGAAACTCGAATATCTGGTACACTGGAAGGGTTATGGGTATGAGGAGAACTCCTGCATCACAGAGTCTGATGTGAATGCCCCATGACTGGTCAGAGAGCTCCACTGGCAACATTCCTCTGCACCTCAGCGCATCCAAGCGTCTGACTTTGGGTGAATATGGTTTTGAATGCATTGAGGCAATGCATCATAGAAGGGGAGTGATGTAAGGGGAAATGAAGGCACCCCAGGTGTCTGGGCAATTTTCTGTGTTCATCCCATTTTTATATATATATTATTTCACCCTGCTCTGCCTTTTCTATGATTTTCTATGATTTTATTCCTATTTTATTATTATATTTTGGTTTTTTTTATGTTGGTACATGTTGATAGTTTTATTCTTAGAAGCAGGACCCCTGCTGGATGTTTACCCATCAAGGTGATGTCATCCCACAGCTTGATCCACCTATTTCTGCCTTTTTGCTATTTTTAGCTTACTATTTGATTTTTGGCTCTATCACATGTACTGGGCATTGACAGATGGGTCCTTAGAGTTTTCTCTTTGGATTCCTCTCTGTTAGGTGTGCCTAAAGTGTCTGTATTATGTAGTATAATATTAACTTTGGATTCCCCTCTGTTAGCTCACTCCTAAGTGAGGCTTTGAGGTTGCCCTCACAGAAATAACAAGACTGCCAATGTGGTATACAAGGAAGTGTTGAATGGAGTTGTTTAGTAAAGGTGAGTAACTTGAGATATTATTTACAGAAATTGGAAACTAATATAGATATTATGATAGATTTAGATTGGAAACTAAGATAGATATCAAGATAGACTTGGATTTAGATTTAGATTTCAATTTGGATTGTACTTGGAGTGAATCAAAGGGTTGAAAAATTTATTGTGAGAAGACTTGAGGGCAGGTTACTAAGCCTTGGTGTCTATTCAATAACAAGTCAATAAAAGTTTGTAATGATGTCAATAACAAGTTAATACAAGTTTGTAGTAAAGTCAATAACAAGTCAATGTCAAGTCAATACAAATTTGTAATAAAGTCAATAACAAGTCAATGAAAGTTTGTAATGATGTCAACAACAGGTTTGTAGTAAAATCAATATAACAAGTCAATACAAGTTTGTAATAATGTAAATAACACCTTAATACAAGTTAATACCAAGTCAATGCGAGTTTGCAATAAAGTGAAGAACAAGTTAATATCAGTTTGTAATAAAGTCAATACCAAGTCAATACAAGTTTGTCAATACATCAATAATGTGTTAGTTTGATAACAAGTTAGAGTTGAGTAACTGTAGTGGGATTAAGCATTGTGTTATGTATATGCAAGCTGGCCCATGCCAGTGTCAGGCTGAGCGAGCAAAGCAAGTGAACACCATGACAAAGGCATGGGTCATAAGCTTGTCTATTACATATGCTATGACCATTTTGTGGGAGTGATGGCAGGCTAAATGGGGAAATTTTTCAGCTAAGAATGGTGATGATTGATGGGATGACGTGCATCTATTACATATGTTACAGTTGTTTTGTGGGAGTGATGGCGTGATGGCATCAGCTAAAGGGGGGAATTTTTCAGCTAAGATCGGTAATTGATGGGGACGACACACACAACATATGCTACAGTCATTTTGTGGGAATGATGGGTTGATGGGATTATCTAAAATTTGTCAGAGCTGTGCAAAATTGGTCAGCGCTATGCAAGATTAGTCAGAAATGATTGCATTAGTCAGAGCTGACTAAAAATTAGTCATATAACTGGGTTTGAAATGTCATTATCTACTACATATGTTACGACCATTTTGTGAGAGTGATGGCATGATGGGATCAGGGATATAAATAGACAATGAGCTGTATAACATAGGCTACATTCGTTTTGTGGGAATGATGGGAGTGATGGTTGATGGGATTATCTAAAATTTGTCAGAGCTGTGCAAAATTGGTCAGCACTGTGCAAGATTTGTCAGAAATGATGGCATTAGTCAGAGCTGACTAAAAATTAGTCATATAGCTGGGTTTCAAAATGTGGTCGTAGCATATATAGAGGTGAGCTGCATTGAGCTGCAGCTGAGTTTGAAGTGGAGTTTGAAACTTCGCAAGTGAGCTGAGTGTGGAGAGGAGTGTGAGGGGAGTGTGAGGGGAGTGTGAGGGGTGGGGAGGGGGTGTGAGAGGGTGGGCAGGAGGGGGATGGAGAAGAGGTATGATGGGTAGGGGGTATGAGGGGGTGTAGTGGGGGGAGGTGGACATGGGAGAGTGAGAGGGGGATAGGGAGGGGGAAGGGGGAGGTGGGGAAGAGAGAGGGGGAGGGGGAGATGAGGAAGGGGAAGGGGAAGGGAGAGATAGAGATGGAGGAGATGGGGATAGAGATGGAGGAGATGGGGGAGATGAGGAAGGGAGAGGGGGAGATGAGGAAGAGAGAGGTGGGGATGGAGGTGGAGATAGGTATGGGTATGGGTATGGGGAAGGGGAAGAGAGAGATGGAGATGGAGATAGAGATAGAGATTGGAAAGGAGATAAACACCACAACCCCCCCAAGTGAACTAAAGAGTTGTGTACTACTGTATCTAAAAGTCAAATAAAGAGTTGTGTCACTACAAACCCCTGAACATTGACTTTGGGCTGAAGGTCCAAAGGCAACTGAAGAGTTGAGTAACTGTAGTGGGATTAAGCATTGTGTTACATATACGTGAGCTGGCCCATGCCGGTATCAGGCTGAGCGAGCAAAGCGAGTGAACACCATGACAAAGGCATGGGTCATAAGCTCGTAACATACATATAAGATGGTCATTTTGTAGGAATGATGGGAGTGATGGTTCATGGGATAAAATTGGTCAGCATTTGTCAGAGCTGTGCAAAATTTATCAGAGCTGTGCACAATTTGTCAGAAATGATGGCATTAGTCAGAGCTGACTAAAAATTAGTCATATAACTGGGTTTAAAACATTGTTGTCCCATATGTAAGGGTGAGCTGCATGGAGCATGGCTGAGTTTGATGTGGAGTTTGAAACTTCGCAAGTGAGCTGAGTGTGGAGGGGAGTGTGAGGAGGTGTGAGGGGAGTGTGAGGGATGGAGAGAGGGTGTGAGGGGGTGTGAGAGGGCATAAGGGGGTGTAAGGGGGTGTGAGGGGGTGTGAGGGGGTGGGGAGGTGGTATGAGGGGGTGTAGAGGGGGGAACATGGAAGAGTGAGAGGGGAATGGGGAGGGGGAAGGGGGAGGTGGGAATAGCAACGAGGAAGGCGGAGATGGGTATGGGTATGGGAAATGGGGAGAGGGAGATGGGAAAGGAGAAGAGGAAGAGGAAGAGTGGGAAGAGGGAGATGGAGATGGAGATGAGAGAGGTGGGGAGATGGGAGATGGGAGATGGGGATGGAGATACAGATAGGGATGGGGATGGGGATGGGGATAAACACCACAATCCCCCCATGTTGACTTGGGGCCAACAGTGTCAACTGAAGAGTTGTATACTATCTAAAAGTCAACTAAACAGTTGTGTGATCATGAACCCCCAAACATTGGCTTTGGGCCAAAGGTCCAAAGGCAGCTGAAGAGTTGAGTAACTGTAGTGGGATTAAGCATTGTGTTATGTACAGTGACTCACAAAACTGAGTCAATGTTTTGGACTTTTTGATTCATTGTTGAATAGCTTCCCATAAACAACAAAACCAAACAAGGTATTGGTGTACCGAATAACATACATCATCAGGGCTACCAAACAAACAAAGAATTATGTAATTTTAATCATCCCTCATGGAGATATGATCATTTTAATTCAGGGACTCATTGACTCAGTTTTGTGAGGGGTAGTCAGAAATATTAGAATCTGATGCTCCACCAACTGTATAATGTCAAAAACTTGACAGATGGTTTCTAAGGTGATGTGACCCTTGATGGGACCTTAAATTATAGTATTTAATTAGGACTAGCATTCTTCATACTTCAATATTCTCCAATGCATCCCATCTCCTCTGCTCAGAAGGAAAACATTCTTTCCCTGGCCTCCAATCATTATTCTACCCACAATATTGCCTCTAAACTCAACCTCAGCCAGTCTAGTGTATCCAGAACACTCAGAGCTCTCCATCCAAACCTGGATTCCCCCTCTGGTGGTCGTCCTTCTAAGCTCTCATCTACCTCTCAGAGAGCCATCCTTACCCAAATCACCACTGGCAAGGCTGCAAATGCTGTTCAGGCCACCCATTACATCAACAGCATCATCCCCACTCCAGTCTCCTCAGAAACAGTCAGAAGAGTTCTCAGAAAAAACTCATTCAAGGCTGTGGTGAAGAAGAAAAGGCCCTTGCTTAGTATAAGGCATAGGAAAGCAAGATTGGCTTTTGCTCAGAAGTATAGAGAGTGGACTGTGGAAGACTGGAGGAGAGTTATTTGGTCAGATGAGACTAAAATCAACAGGTTTGGGTCAGATGGGAGAGAGTGGGTCTGGAAACAGAAGGGAGAGGGGCTGATTGAGAGAGAGGTGCAGGGAACTGTCAAATTTGGAGGAGGAAACATTATGGTATGGGGGTGTATGGGATGGAATGGAGTTGGGTATCTTGCAGAGGTTAAGGGGAGGATAAATGCTGACCAGTATGTGTCCATTTTGAAGGACCATATGCTGCCTAGCTTGGAGGAGAGTGGAATTTCTGGAGAAGAGGTGATTTTTCAACAAGACAATGACCCCAAGCATACCTCAAAAAAGGCCAAGAAATGGATGGAGAACAACAATATTACTCTTCTAAATTGTCCTGCCCAATCTCCAGACCTCAGTCCTATTGAACATCATTGGGTTCACCTCAAGAACCAGTTAGACAAGTATCCAACAGCACCAAAAGAAATTTGGGAGTTATGGGAAAGAGTAGTAGAAGAGTGGAATAATATTCCATCAGAGGTGTGTCAGAATTTGATTAAAAGCATGCCTAGAAGGTTGGGAGCAGTTATTAAGGCCAAGGGAGGTCATACAAAATACTAGAATTACAATTTATCATAATATTGATACCACCTCACAAAACTGAGTCAATGAGTCCCTGAATTAAAATAATCATATCTCCATGAGGGATGATTAAAATTACATAATTCTTTGTTTGTTTGGTAGCCCTGATCATGTATGTTATTCGGTACACCAATACCTTGTTTGGTTTTGTTGTTTATGGAAAGTTATTTAACAATAAATTAAAAAGTGCAAAACATTGACTCAGTTTTGTGAGTCACTGTATATGCAAGCTGGCCCATGCCAGTGTCAGGCTGAGTGAGCAAAGCAAACGAATGCCATGACAAAGGCATGGGTCATAAGCTCATACTACATGATACAAACACTTCAGGTGCACCTAACAGAGGGGAATCCAAAGAGAAAACTCCAAGGACCCATCTGTCAATGCCCAGTATATGTGATAGACCCAAAAATTAAATAGTAGGCTAAAAATAGCAAAAAGGTGGAAATGGGTGGATCAAGCTGTGGAATGATGTCACCTTGATGGGTAAACATCCAGAAGGGGTCCTGCCTCTAAGAATAGAACTTTCAGCATGTACCAACCAGGGAAAAACCAAAAAATAATCATAAAATAGGAATAAAATCATAGAAAATCATAGAAAAGGCAGAACAGGATGAAATAAAATATAAAAAGATATGGGATGAACACAGAAAATTGCCCAGGCATCTGGGATGTCTCCCCTTTCCTTACACCAGTATCATTTCCATCCTGCTGCACCTTTCACTTTTACCACCTATTGTCATTGCACATTTTTCTGCACTGCACTTTTTTGCTCTTTTACATTGTGCACTTTTGCACCACTGCACATACCTTCATTTATACATTGTATGCATATCAGATCCAATGAACCAGCATCCTTTGCAATCGTCTTGCCTTGAAGAATGATCTGAGGCCCCCTAAATGAACCCCTGCACTCTGAGAATGCCTGCAGCTGTAGGATTTGTATTCATATCTTCTGTTGAGACTCTGCACTGAGTACCAACATGACACATCACTGGGCCATATGCAATCTTTCCTGCATTGTCCACAATATTAACATTGACAAACAATTTTTCTGATGGGCCTTTCAACATCTTTGATGCTGATAATTACCCCTTGGCATGTTTCAGGTGAGTTATCACATTGTTGAAGATCAGAACATGATCCTCATGGGGATAGTGCTCTTTCAGGATGTCCATTGCATGCATGGCTTGTGAGCAGATATTCTCATTGTTGAAGTAACCATCACATCCTTTTCCAGCTCTGAACAGTACTTGCATGCATGTACATAAATATATACAGCCTGTGTGCCAAAGGCACATTTGAGAAGTTGTACACACATGATAGGATAGGATAGGATAGGATAGAATTGACTACATTACATAAGTAACTCAGGTAAGGTTTAAGCCATACTTTGCCAACACATGGTAAGTAAGTAAGAAAGTCATTAGGTAAGTAAATTAAGGACTTCTTCTTCTTTTTTATGAGTGGGTAATGGAAATGTGAGAATTAGGAGAAGTATTAATGTGTGAGGTGACTCTAAAAAGACTCCAAGGAGATAGTGACTGATTGGTGAAGCCTGTGAATAGAAGTCTCATGAAATGAGGGGAAGCGAGGACATTGAGTGAATATATTATGTGTAGATTCAAAGATGCTACAGCTGAACCAGCACCATGGTTGATGGACACTGTGGAGCTAGAAGTGAAACTGCATGGCAGAGTCAAGTGGCTTGCTTCAAGCATAGAGCTGGATAACAGCCGAGTAAGCAGAGCATGCTCATTGTGAGGGCAACCTCAAAGCCCCACTTAGCAGTGAGCTAACAGAGGGGAATCCAAAGTTAATATTATACTACATCATACAGATACTTCAGGCACACCTAACAGAGGGGAATCCAAAGAGAAAACTCTGATGAGGTAAACCTGAATACCTGGTGCACTGGAAGGGTTGTGGGTATGAACAGAATTCTTGGGTCACAAAGTCTGATGTGAATGCCCCATGGTTGATGAAGGAGTTCCACTGGTGACATTCTTCTGCACCTCAACACATCCAGGCATCTGACTTTGGCCAGATACAATTTTGAATGCATCAGGGTGATGCATCATAGAAGGGGGGTGATGTAAGGGTAAAGGAAGGTGTCCCAGGTGTCTGGGCAATTTTCTGCATTTGTTCCTTTTTTTAATATTTTATTTCACTCTATTTTGTCTTTTCTATGATTTTCTATGATCTTATTCCTATTTTATGATTATTTTGTGGTTTTTTCCTTGTTGGTACATGTTGATAGTTCTATTCTTAGAGGCAGGACCTGTTATGATTGGGGACACTTTACTTTTCTCTCATGTTATTGTTTCTCATACATGCATCTCATAGGCACTCAACACTTCTTATTGTTCTACAGTGCATCCTTATTAATCTTGCTATCTTCTCTCCCACTCTATTGTATGTGCACATATGCATCTCGTCTACTTATTCACACCTTATTGTATTCAAACCTGTTCCTTCTCATACTATTGTATTCACAAGTATGGTAATCGCTATTGTTTTCATTTGTATAAATATGACAATACAACAGCTAGGTCAATCAGCTTGACCTAGCTTTTCAATGCTCTTACTTGCGATCTAAGTCACTCTCATAAGTGCTTATGAGCGACTTTGATCTTCATCTGAACAGGATATTCAACAAATGATATTATAAGGGCTTGAGCCTTAACAAGACCCCTTCTAAATGTTTACCCATCAAGGTGATGTCATTCCACAGCTTGATCCACCCATTTCCACCTTTTTGCTATTTTGAGCCTACTATTTGATTTTTGGGTCTGTCACATATACTGGGCATCGACAGATGGGTCCATAGAGTTTTCTCTTTAAATTCCCCTCTGTTAGGTGTGTCTGAAGTGTCTGTATTATGTAGTATAATATTAACTTCAGATTCCCCTCTGTCAGCTCACTATTAAGTAAGGCTTTGGAGTTGCCTTTACACAGACATGTGACTCTTGCATTCTGATTTCTGATCTCGTGCAAGTGCTGATCCTTGTATAGACCAGGAATACTGTTGGTTCCAGGATAGAATGTGATAGTCAGCCAACAAGGACATCATGTCTGCTTCAAGGGGACCTTGCACATCCAGCCATGCTTCTTTTGATAGTGGCTTTTTCCTCCTGCAAAACTGTGGCTGCATATATATATATGACACTCATTCAATAGCTTTGGTGTGTTCAGAACGTTGTTGCAGTGGAGCTCTTTGCAGATTACCTCAATAGTTTTTGATTCTTCCTCTTTCTGATGCCACACTTTGAATTCAGATAGACTTGACCACTTCAAGTTGAATCCATGAGCAAGATGATACTCAAATAACCCATGGATATTCACAGAAGATGTGTTTGATGCATCTGGCATGCTTATCACATTGCTTTGATTGCTGACCTTAAACAATGCGACCAACACATCGGGACAAGGGTTGCTGAGTGATGGGAGTGATGGGGAAGCACCGGGAGGTCCAGACAGCAGTTCAAATACTGAGAATGACATGGTGAGGAGTGAAGCATAATTTTTCAAAGATTCTGTAAATATTGCAAGCCATGGTGGCCATTGGTGGCCCCCAGCTGGTCGCTACATGCCTCAGATGCACCATTGTATGCTATTTTGAGTGATTATGTAAACAATTTCTCAATTTGGTAGTCACGTGCATGGGGAAGAATTTCAAAACTTAGATCAAGTCACAGTTATGTCACACCTGGTCACTATCATGTGATCATGCTGGTTCTGAATGAGAGCTACCTTAGTGAATGCATTATTGAGTGACATGTCAATTTGGTCATGAGAAGATATACCTTCTCCAGTCTGACCCATCATGTCTTTATGATGCCAGACTTTTTTGACCATACTAAAGATTTTCAGTAAGTTTCAACAAAGGAATTTGGCAGAGATACTGATGCAGCAAGCTTATTTTTCATCTTAAGGGTCCAACCCTTTTTGCACTCTGTATTGCTTTGAATCTTTGGGAAGACCTTCTCGTAGTCAGGATGCTCCTCAAACACTGCCTCACACAACATCCAGAGGTAGTCATTCTTCACGGCTGTGTTGCTTGATGACTTATGTACTTCCTACATAGGGCAGGAAAGAGACCTTGCTTGATAATGGCACTATTGGTGATTTCAGTGATCAGTGAGTGGCTGAGCTCATTCATCCACCTGTTAGGGTCAGTAAAGCCTAAGCTTAAACTGTGGCATAAGGAACAATTCTGTACTCCTCATGATCATCTACAGGACTGGCATGTGTTGCCTTCTTCTTCTGGGAATTCTTTTGTGATGGGACAATTCATTGGGCTTCTTTGGGGCAGTTTAAGTGTGTGTGTGGAGGGTTTTCTAGAGGCTGGGGTAGTGGTCTGGGCCATTTATAACAGCTTTTTGGTCTGTGTAGGATGTTTGAGTTCAAATAACAAGCAGGATGACTATAAATTTTTAAAGAAGCCAGTATACTAGTCATCTTTTACCTAAAACTACTACATACATATGAGGTCAAATAATTGTGCTCAAGAATTGGAGCAATAATCATCAATTATCACTGTTCAAAAATTGTCAAATAATTGCCAAATAATTGCCTACTTTGACTGCTACTAGGTGCTGATCTGCCTAGGTATCTCTGTCTTTTCTATTTTTAGACTAGTGTTAGATTTTTGAGCTTTTCACATATACTGGGCACTGACAGAGGGGTACTCATCAGATTTCCATCTGGTAGGCATGCCTGCAATGCTTGTATTATGTAGTATAATATTGACTTTGGATTTCCCTGTTAGTAGGCTCTTGAGGTTGCCCTTACAGATTCACAGTTTGTGAGAGGAACAGTTCATGCTCTACTGAGATAGAGCATTTCAAAGTACTACTCATGAAAGCCTGTGACACCATCAGTATGGTATAACACAGGTTAAGTACAATTTCAGGTCACAGGTTTACCCCCTAACAATAGTACAGAACACTTGCCACTTTGCCAGTGACCACCTTTTGGAAAAGAATTAAAAAAGCAGGAAATAATATAAAAAAGCAGGATCAAAAAGCAGGAAATCTGGCGAAATACCTTTTCATGGCTGGATCGGGACGAAAGATGAACTCAGGATACCCAAAATGCTCCGGAGCGAGGGACACCTTGGCACATCTGGGATGGAATTCAACACTTCCATTCTGAACACACGCAGATAACCAACCACCTTACTCACTACGTTTCTAAGCATCTCAGATGAAAATCTTTCGAATGAAATCGCATCAGATAGTGAACTTCTTAATAAACCAATTAATATCAATTATCACACCACTCGCTTAGGCAAACTAAAAACTCCGCCGAAATTTGGGATTTTAGGACCAGAAAGGATTTCAAATCCATATATTTCAGAAGGTTGGCTTTCGGCTCATTATAAATTTTGTGACTGCCGCGTTACATTCGAGTTCCTCTCGTTTATTACGCGGAGCTCACTCTGCAGCAGAGCTACATTGCACAGTTGCTTTCTGACGTGAACAATTTCCCAATGTCCCGAGAATTTAGTAAGTGTTCTAGCCCCGGTAGAACAAGTCACTGACTGTCTTGCGGTAGTTTAATGTTATAATTAGGACTTGGGTGTCGTCTTTTGCATTTCGGCAGGATTTGGAAGACTGGTTTTTTAGTATGCCAATTTGTGTCTACCATTACCTTCGACTTGAACATATCGGAGCCATTCCAGCAATTTACTTGTTGAACTAATTAAGAGTTGGACGATGTTATGATCAGGAGAGTGGCAGAAGCGTGGCCAAAAGTTGTAAGTTCCCATCTCTAAATCGTAGAGCATACCGCGCATAGCCTTGTGGTCGCTGCATATCAAACGTTTGAACGAATGCTTCCGAAGATTGTTTTCCCACTGCCAGGAGATAACTTATCTTGAAGTTGTATACGGGTGGCCACGAGTGGTCTTTTTGGATTGTCTCCCTCCTGACGACAGTATCCTTCCCACCTTTCGTTCTATGGGTGGTCCTATCTGGATGCTCCAGGGCACGAGACCGTTTAAGCTGATCATGGTATGCTACACGTTGGAAAGAGGTGCACATGCACCTTCCTATGATGAACTGCATCCAGAGTTTTCGGGCAACAGCCTGAGTACATTCGTTTTCGTTTCCTTAGGGTCTCGCTGGGCCCTGGCAATCACAGTCATGATTGCGATGTAGTACCAGGCACCCTTAAGTTCGCGTTCAGCCAGCACTTGCTGTCTTACAGTGTGATGCAGGTCTCGATTTTCTATGTGAGGCCAATCCATTAAGCGCTTATCTCCGTTCCGCGTCGTTGACTTCTGCGCTTTGGAACGGCTTGGCAACAGTATCAGGGGTCGTCTACACTGTGGACCAACCTCGCCCGATATCGGCAGACGGTGTCTCCATATGTATACTCAGGTCTGATGTGGCTAACAATAGCACCGGTGTGTCCGAGTACGCATGTGGCGAGACAAGAGAGCTAAACAGTCTCAAATGGAATACTGAATGGGGATATCAAGTTGTGACAAAGAAAATGATATATGATATTGTTAGCGTCACGTTCTCGACGCTGAATACTTAGTCTTCGTCCACGATGCCTTCCTTATCCCCCAGCGCGCCATCTCCCATGGCTATCACAATGTCTCCTTCTTCCTCTAGATTCAAAAAACGCCCTTCACCCTCCTTGACTACCATGGCTTCTGCTGCCTCTTACCTTTCAGCTCTCTCTCAGGCAGACGCCCGTGCAAGAAATGGCCACGCACATCCCCCGACTTCCACACCGGCCCTCTCAATCTCATCATCTATCACCTCTGATTCTGAGGATACCGTGCTCAACGAGGGTGAGGATGACAATGCTGATGGCCTCGCTCTTCCCAAGCGTCCACCAACCTCCGAACAGATTTTCAACACTGTTCACACCGAATTTGGTCATTGTGCCAACGAACAATACAGGATTACATCTCAGCATACCCCGAGCACTCCTCTCCCTGAACATGTCGAACAAGATCCACCATATTACGTCTTATTTTGCACCTACATTAGTTATCTAATTCTAATAGTCTTGGGTCACGTCCGTGATTTTGTTGGAAAACGCCTTACACCCGCTGCTTACAGACATTTAATGCCATCTAACGTATGTACCATCTCACGCCATTCATTAACTACCCGTTCAACCCACCACTAGGGCTATGCCCCGTTGAATTCCGACTTTGACTCTTTTTATACCCGCCGGCTCAAGACCCGAATGGATGAATGTTTTTCTCAGCCCGTAACAGGTGTCGCAGGACGCACCATTCTCCTTCTCGACCGCTTCTCTCCGGACTATAACATCACCCAAATCATCACCGAAGGACGCACCCGCGCCCTCAATGTCTCCTCATATAACTACCTTGGCTTTGCCCAGGCCCGTGGTGGGTGCGCCGATGCCGTCGAAGAGTCCATTCGACGCTATGGTGTCTCTACTTGCGGTGCACGACTTGAGGGCGGCACGAGCGATCTACACCACATCGCCGAAGCCCTGGTCGCCAAATTCGTAGGCATGGAAGACTCGTTGATCTCCTCGATGGGTTTTGCAACGAACGCCGCGTATATCCCCTCGCTCGTTGGCAAGGGATGTCTCGTTGTCTCAGACGAGCTGAATCATGCTTCGATTCGATTTGGGACAAGGCTAAGTGGAGCCGAGGTTCGAATGTTCAAGCATAACGACATCAAAAGCTTAGAGGCGTTGTTGAGAGAAGTTATCAGTCAAGGGCAGCCTAAAACACATCGACCATGGAAAAAGATTCTGGTGATTGTAGAGGGATTGTATAGCATGGAGGGCACACTTGTTAATCTCCCCGGCATTCTGGAGCTTAAGAAAAAATACAAGGTACGTATCCAGCCTGACGTGCCAACAGTCGCACTCAACATGGCTTCTACAGTTCTACTTGTTCGTCGACGAAGCACACTCCATAGGCGCTCTCGGTCCGCATGGTCGCGGCGTCACTGACTATTTCAACATCTCCCCGCGCTCCGTTGATATCCTCATGGGCACCTTCACTAAATCCTTCGGTGCAGCTGGGGGGTACATTGCTGGTAACAAGTCGCTTATCGACCGTCTACGATTACGGGGGCATGCAGGACCCTACGCCGAATCCATGACACCTCCAGTCCTCATGCAAGTCATTGCCAGCATGGCTAGCATCATGGGCATCTCCACCACTTCCCTCCCCTCCTCTGGCCTCCGTCTCATCAATAACGGTTCCTCGACCTCTTCCGCTTCCACAGATGAAGAATACGTACACCCTGGCCCTGCACCCGCTACTTCTCTTCCCTCATGGTTGTGCCTCCCCCAGGCTCTCTCTTCCGGGGCCGAAGGTCGCTCTAGGTTACGCCGCCTAGCATTCAATTCACGGTATCTCCACGAAGGACTCAAAAAGCTAGGCTTCATCACATATGGGCATCCCGCATCGCCGATCGTGCCACTTCTACTGTTCAACCTCGGGAAGATGCGTGTGTTTCATCGTATGATGAAGGAGCGGCAGACTCCGATTGCGGTGGTGGTGGTGGCGTACCCTGCGACGTCCCTCGTCACGAGTCGTGTGAGGTTCTGTGTCAGTGCGTCTCATACGAAGGAGGATATGGATATGGTCCTCAGGGCGTGTGATGATATTGGAGACGTCCTGGATTTGAAGCACGGAATTGCGAAAGGGGAGAGGTGGACTGCAGAGGAAGTTGTAAAGCGCGCGATAGAGTTGGCGAGTATGTGATGATAATCGTCCTGGGACGGTGAAGACTAGATAAGCATCATATATTTTATTTCTCTCACGTTGATCCACGAGTTCTTGCATCCTGCTCACCCGTTTACTTCATGATCCAATAATGATTGTGCACCATCCGAAGTGTCATCTACACTCATTTCCAACTACATATTCTACTTTTTTACTTACTGCTTTCACGACCTTCCATACAAACTATTCTTACTTTTGCCTTGCTTGATACCCGTCTACACTAACTAAAGCAAAGGACATGCCTCAACGGACCAATATTAGTTCATGCTCAGTGATCAGTTTGATGAAGACTTGTACATACTTATTCTATCCTAAGTTTGTGGTTTACAATGCATAAGCAATCTCTGATAGCTTGGAACACAGCCACGTGCATCCTTGATGAAATAACAGAAAAAACCTAACATTCAAAAGGACGAGATGCATCCGCCAGGAACCGCTCCTGTAAAACCAGAGTAAGTAAATCTCTCAAAGATCCCAGCACAGTTCTCACTACTTACAAGATACTTGCTCTCAATCAACAATTCGACGGACCTACCTGATGATGATGCAGCAGAAGGAACTTCTGGCCATTCTCGAGGTTATGCTAGAGATGGGGAGAATGGAGACACAAGATCAGGTGTTTCTTCACGAGGTAGGAAGTCCAAAGAACAGAAAAAGGCCCATAGGGGACAAAACAAAGGTAGGAAGTTTGGCAAGGTGCGCGACGAGCTCGACTTGTGCTGGAGGGTGGCGAACGGTACTACTTGTGAGTTTGGACCGGAGTAAGTTTATATGCATTAAAGTATCACCAAAACGACTCAGTGTCATTCTAGATGTCGTTTCACGCACGATATCCCAGCCTACCTAGCTGCCAAAGCACAGGACATACGAATGCCCGACGTCTCTGAAATATCAGACACTTCACCTTTCGCATCTCATTTTGCATCAGTTGTAAATCCTCATCCAGAATTCCCATCTGTGGATTTGAATACTTCTTGTCCTGTATTTACAGAAACGGGCGAATGCAGGTGTGCACAAACAGCATGTATATACTCTATGCGATCTGAAAGTTATGGCAGATATGGGTTTAAATGCCGATTTCTTGGAGGACACGTTCGTTTGGATGAAAATGCGAAAACATCGTTAGTTGTGGACGACGTCAAAAAAGCACATGCCGTTCTCACGGCGCTGGAAGTCAACTTTATTGGGCCTGAGATACAGAAGCAGCTGCACTCTAGAAAGGTTCTCAATGCCTATTGTTCTTGTTGAAATCGTTGATGTTAAATCGTGGTAACGCAGTACTCTTGTCCTATTTCCGATGCGTACCTACGTGAATTGCGAGATCAAGAAGATGGCACGCCAAAATCAATTCCAAACCAAAGTTCGATGATCGTTCCTAAGCCCGGACACACAAATCTCGACGTGGAACCCAAGCCTCTCTCGGATGCCCAACTTATCGACATTGTTGGTAAACGTACAAGTGATTTTTCGCCAATCGAATCGCAGGCTGACACCCCCGATACCACACCACGGTTCAGCGAGAAAAAACGACTTCACTGGTCTGGAAAAACTTGTAGGTCGAGATATAATGTGTGTCATCCCGCGTAACTAACGAATAGCCATCTTTGTGAAGACCTTGCACCGCTTACTACCGTTGGGAACTTGGTATGTCGAGGATTCACCGACAATTGAGCTCTGTAACCACATTTGGCCCCTCTCAGCCGTTCCGTCGCTTATGTGTCACGTATGGCGCTGACATAACTTGTGGCGAAAGTACGTGAAAAATAGATATCAATATCCGACGTAAGCTTAGGCAGTGTTTACACTCTTCAGTGGGCCTTGCAACCTCTTTTCTGCAAGGATCAAAAGAAGAGTGGTCGTTAGTTCGGCGACATCCTACCGAAGCCATTTTCGGTGTTCAGGTGGCGGGGAATAAGCCTTCATCCCTCGTGCCAGCTGCTGAAGTTCTCTCAAAAGAATGCGCCGGAAACATCGACTTTGTTGATGTCAACTGTGGGTGTCCCATTGACCTTGTGTTCAAGACTGGCAGTGGTTCTGCTTGTGCGTGATTATCTTTGACACTTTTGGCTTTCTCAAACCAGTGAAAATAGTACTTGATTCCTCTGCAAAGCTTGGGAAGATTCTGATAGGAATGAACAAAGCTCTGGGCGAGATTCCGGTTACGGTAAAGCTTAGGACTGGCGTAAAGGATGGTAAGAATACAGCACATAAGCTGATGCCTCGACTCGCTACGGAGTGGGGAGCCGGGTGTCTGACGGTATGAATATTTCGCCACCGTCTAGGAGATGTATTGACCCACTTGATAGCTGCATGGTCGTACTCGCCAACAACGATATACACGACTAGCGGACTGGGATTATATCAAGGAATGTGTTGACGCTGTCCGGGCACGGGAAGCTGACGAAGATTGTAAATATATATATGCTCGTTGTTCATGCATCCGGGGCTGATTATGAGGTAGTGCCGCCTATTCCAATTTTTGGAGGAGGTGATTGTTATTCCTCTGAGAGTTACTGGACTAACGTCGAGAAAACGAACGTTGACGGGGTCATGATGGGAAGGGGTGCTCTGATAAAGCCTTGGATATTTACAGAGATCAAAGAGCACAGAGAATGGGACATCAGTGCTCGCGAACGTTTGGACCTCATCAGGACTGTGAGTACAACTATGGCCCGCTTTTCGGAATAACATTGAGTGAATCCCTGTTCAGCTTGCAGAATATGGTATCAAGTGCGTTTCTTAAAAATTCTATCGCTGATCGGTGTTCTTACGAGTAATTTCAGTCATTTTGGCTCGGATACGACAGGTATCAATACAACGCGACGATACCTCTGCGAATCACTGTCATTCCAGTATCGTTATGTTCCAATCGGACTTCTAGAGCGACTTCCTGGTCGAATAAATGATCGGGCACCGGCGTTTCGAGGTCGTGATGAACTAGGCAAGTAACTTTGCTGAGCGTGATTCTACACGATGTTGAGTTTTATGTCATGAAGAAACTTTGTTGGCAAGTGGTGACAGCCAGGATTGGGTGAAGATCTCGGAAATGTTTTTGGGCCCTGCGCCTGAATCGTGGACCTTCACTCCAAAGCATAAAAGCAATGCGAGTGAGGAGAGTCAAGGGTAATACTAATGATAAGATAAGATACAGCCACGTGCATTCAAATATCAAGTTACTTTGTGCCCAGCGTGAATCAGTCGAACTTGACACTTATCTGTATTAGCTTTCGCGCCTTTTATCTTATCATCTAAGACTAAACAGCCCCCGCTTGAAGATTGTCCATGAACATGGCGATGCTGACCCAGGAGGAACAACAGGAGATCGACGGTGTTGAGCTGCTCGCCGGAATGATGGGTGGCGACTTTGGGTTGGAAGAAGCACGTAGGGTGCTCAGAAAACACAAAGGGAACGTTCAGAAGGCAGCCGAAGCAATCCTTGGAGGTGATAGAGGTGAAGATGTCTCGACGTTGTGGAATACTTCACAAATTAGTGAAGAAATGCTTCCTGCAGATAATGCATCGTCATCTGGCGTTTCTCAAGCTACACAGGCATCTTCTTCAACAGTCATTGATCTCACCTCCGACGATGACGATATCTCTCGTGCCCTACAAATGTCTATGGAGACCATTCCGTCCGAGCCTACGTTTCGTCCTACCAACCGGGCTCCGCATCCAGAGTGGCAGATGGTGCCTTCGAACGTGAGTATTCTTGGCTGACTTGGTATTCACTCACACGGAATGTTTGTTTCATTGACGTTGTAGGCGCCAGTAGAGTCGCAAGCAACCCAAGATGACCGCAGTTTGAAGGATGCTATTCAAGCGAGTCTCGATGATCTCAATGCTGATGAATTGGAGATTTTTCCTGTTGAGAATACTGTGCGAGAGGATAATCGGTATGTACCTGTGTCTTTCCTCACCTCTTGCCGTGTCACTAAAAGTATTCACTAAGTCCGGTTGCATTGCGACCACAAGTCCCTGGCATCGTTTATGCTGCGTTGGTATGCGCTTGTTTTGTGGTTTCGGATAAATGATGACCACCCCATCCAGGTCATACAAGCTTTGTTTAGTGTCCCTCAAGTTCGACAAAGTGTCGCCAGTCTGCAGCTACCTGACATTGACGTCAGCCTTCCTCGGTCTTCACCTGGTAGGACGTTCCGTCCAACGCGATCACTGCTATAGACCACTTCACAGATTATGCAATATGGAATCTCATCGAGCTTTTTGTAAATATGGATTTGGCACAGCTGTCTTCGATCGTTGACAATGAAGTCCTCCCATCTTTGCGAACAAATTCGTGGGACGGTACGACCGAGAGTCTAGGAAATTTGACATCGGGTACGAACCTCCCTTTCGTTTACCAGTTCCAATTTTCACTGAAGCAAAATCAGAATTTCTCAGGCATTTAGGTATCCTTATCGAGGTCCATCTGAACGCACAGCATTCCGACGAAGAACCTGAGTACTTCCTCTCGTTCATCTGTTTTTGCGTGTCATTCATGCATTTCCCACCAGTGTATGCCTCTTTCAATTTTTTCACGGGAAGGCTGAAGTTCGGGGGAATGGCTGGAGATACGATAAAAGTGCCAATAACAGAGGATCAGTTGTCGCTGTCGACGTCGGCGACCCAACCTTACCCAATGACCTCGTTTCTCGGCTCGCAGCTATGCTATCACAATATGAGGACCGCGGCTCGACGCATGACGTTATCTTTGAGCCTTCGCAGGTGCTCACGTTCCATCTGAGGGCACCGCAAGATAGCTCAGCGAGGTCATTGGACCCTTTTGTATATCCCCGATTAGTGTATCTGGATCAGTTCCTGGCGAAGAATTTTGGGATTGCAAATCAGAAACGAAGGTTGAACCGGGAAATGCAAGAGGAGATCAACACACTGACGAAACAAAAAGAGTACATTACTCATTTCAACGTATGTGTGCATTACCCCCAACGCCACCGTTTCGTGGTTCACAAGATATCTCCAGAACAAGGACACAATAGCGGATCTGCGAGCTTCATTGCATTACTACGAGCACATAGCCGAATCCAAAGGGGACGAAGCGCGCCAAGATGTTATCACCCGCACGACAAAGAAGCTCAAAGATATACTATCGATGATGCTGAAGAAATTGCAAGGTTAGCGCTCTGGTGTCATCATCGCATACGACCTACTCAATGTCACTGTAGAGATTGATCAGAAGATCGGAACACTGCAAGCAGAGCTTGCAGGACTTTTCGATTGCCCCGAGCTTCAGCAGTATAGAGTCAGTCATATCCCAATGCATCATGCCTCCTGCTTATTTTGTTTCCAGTACGACCTTTGTGCAGTCCTCATGCATACAGGTCTGCCGGGTCGTAAGCAGATATATTCTTATGTGCGGGATCAACACGATGTTTGGTGGAAGACAGTTGATTATACGGTCACAGAGGTATATTCTCCATCCAACTTCCAGTGCTCTTCTGTACCCGATCATATTAGGTTCCAGAGGAGACGGTTCTATCCGATCCTACCGGCCTGCATTTAGGTGCTGGGCCTTATCTTCTGGTGTATAGTCGACATCTTTCAGAAGAGGAAATGGATGTGCCTCTGGTGTGGCCGAAAGTTTTCGCGGTAGTTTCTTTCAAATATATGTTGGGAGATGTAGCTTATCTTTTGCGTTGTGTTAGGATGCTGTGCAAGAGAATAACAAGATCCTTCGTTCGTTGTTGTCTCCAGATGTAGCCGCGAAGTCTGCGACGACGACGGGTTCGACCACAACGACTGCGACATCCAGCAGTACAAATTCATCGATATCATCACTATCAGATCCGTCCAGTAGAGAGGGTCAGACGCATGACGTGTCTTCAACCAACGCCTCAATTCAGTCCATGGATATCGCAAACGATTGAGTTTTACAAGTTTGCGAGGAGCCGAGACAACGGAATTCGGGTCAAGGTGCGAACCAGCTCGCGGCGATCACGACTAGGCTCATGTGGCGCTGGATGGAGATGGAAACCGTGCATGCTTTGTGCCTAGGATGTCAAGACTGATAAGTAGCAGCTTGTGGCGCAGAGTTCTTGTAAGGTTGATCTTGGTTCATTATGTATATTTTACATAAAACTCTTACAACAACAATAATAATATGGAAAGCAAGCGTGATCTGCTGAGTTTTGGTCGGCCGTTACAGTCGAATTCCTCATAACCCATACCTCTTGGTGGATGCCCCAGGGAATGGGTTATGGGGGGTTTGGAGAGGTATGCCAAAAATAGGCTGGATAAATCATGGAAAAATCATAAAAATTAGCAGAAAATTCTTAGGATTACCGACACATGCTGAATCACTATCAATGTATGTAGATGAATACTTTGAGTGATACTACTTGCAGCAATTTTTTTTGATTTGGTACAGTATGATTGAGGGGTTCAATTGTACCTTGAAATGATCAGCCAACACTCTTAGCTGATCCCCAGTATGGTGCACAACACCTACTCACCACCTCTTTTGGGCAGTGGCCAAATTGGCTGAAGAATTTTTATGTTTTGAGAACTGCCTAATTTACCCCTAGTGTTCCAATTGTTTTATTTACAGCTTAGAGCCTGTTCAGATCCAGCTGTTGAGACCTCACGCTGGGCATCTAAACCTCTTCATCACAGTGCTCTGTAGAAATTTCTTTGCAAGGTGAATGGAATGACGTTGATGTCGATCACAGATGACGTCAAGCTCCTTATGTGCTTATAGTATTCTGATAAGAGATATATCATACTTGACCCAGTATTATCAGATAGGGTGTGCAAACCATATTTTAAATTGCACATGGTCACGTGACACTCCATTTCTGTCGGCTGATCAGCCAGGAGTGACTGATTGTTCAAGTTAACTCGACCAAAACTGAGCAGATCACTCTCGCTTTTCATAATCCATTGACTGAAGGAGTAGCTACTTATGTACCGGAGGTAGATATCAATATAGTAACATAGTAACGAAATGTTGGAACGTATGTAAATGCGCTAACGATTCCGGCAAAGTGCGACAAATTGAACATGGTCACGTGTTTTTATAAAGAGACGCGACCGAGATGCGCGATTCCAACCTCCACAAGTCACGATGCCCATCGAAAACATGTACCTACGTTCTTTTCTACACCTTGTCCTTATTGATGCTCTTTACCAAGACGACGGCAAATGATGCAGGACCCCAATCTTTATCCTGAATTCGGGGCTCGCCGCAAGCCTAACGAATCACTGTCAGCTATTGTATGGGCTGCCATAAAGTTACATTTCTCATCCTAATCTATCATACAGTCCATCACATCTTCAAGCTCATTATCTTCAATACCTTCCAAACCCAGCTCGCGCTCTGCGAGCAGTACCATTGTCGTCATATCTGATGATGAAGGTCAAGAAGAGAACACACGTCTTAGGTATTTATTCGTTCTTGGAGTAATTTTCGCTGTTTCTTGATTCTATAATGTCTTTTGTAGCGTTAGGGCAACGAAGCAAGCGCAGCCGCATATTGTACCCTTGCAGCCACGGGCAGACTACTCAAATATCAGAGAGATTCCGCAACAAGTAAAACTTATGTCTTCTACTCTATCCGATTCCTCAAAGTTTCTACCATGGGCTTCGAAGGAGACTCCGATTCACATACCCTCCAACAGGGATATCGTGGCATGGCCGCCTACACAACCACAGCCCCAGATGCTGGTGAGTTTGTTAGTTATAAGCTACTAGGTATGTTAACAATGAACAATACAGGCTGGGGACGACGAGAATATCGCTGTTCCTGAGTTCCACGATGACAACCAGTACATCTCACCCGCAGATGCTGAAAAAGCTTTGCGCGATCTGATGAGTGGTGGCATGAACCAAGACATTGAAACGGAAATCAACATGGAGGAATCTATAGTCAAGGGTTTTAAAGAAGGCATCGTGCTGCTTCCGCATCAAGTTCTCGGTCGTACTTGGATGAGAGACCGAGAGGATACAATGAAAAAGAGGAGTGGGGGTATCCTCGCTGATGATATGGGGTCCGTATGTTTCATGACTTGTTGATCGCTCATGCTTAAAGCTTTGATAGGCTGGGTAAAACGATACAAACCCTGACACGCGTTGTTGAAGGCCGCGCACGTAAAAGTGATCGTGACGACGGGTGGTCAGCTACTACTTTGTACGCCCTTTTTCTACAGCTCTGAAATATGCTGCTCAAATTATGCATAGAGTTATATGCCCTTTAGCACTGGTAGGCCAATGGGCTGATGAGATCGAGAAGATGACGGATGGCAGCATGACTGTAATCAAGCATCACGGAACTTCTCGAACGTCAGGTAAGCCTTAATACATGCAAACATTTTTAGCCCCCACCAATTACCACTCATCCAGACCCTAATGTATTGCGAAAAGTGCGTGTTGTGGTCACCACCTACGATGTCGTGAAATCGGAGTATGAGGCGCACATGGGATCTACGAAGGATGAGTCTCAATCGAAGCTCCCGGCCAAAAAGAAGAAATCGGCAGCGCTTATCGATGATGAGAGTTCTGATGATGCGGAACATTTTGGACGCACCATCGCGGCAAAGACAAAGAAATCCAAGTCCCCGAAGAAGTCGGCCTTGTTCCAAGTTAAATGGTGGCGCATCGTACTCGGTACGGGATCTTGCACTTGCTGAACGGTCCTTTAATCGAATTCTTATTTCCATAGACGAGGCTCATAACATCAAGAATGTAAAAACCAAAGGTGCAATCGCGTGCTGTGAGCTCCAAGGGAAATTCAGATGGTGCCTCACCGGTACTCCTGTGCAAGTCAACTACATCAATCTCCACCTTTTGTAGTGCTTATTTGCATATCTCCAGGCAAAACAATGTTGTTGAGCTGTATTCTTTGATCAAGTTTCTTCGCATCAAACCTCTTTCCAATTGGGACACGTTTAACACTCAGATTGCGAAACCAGTCAACACTGGCAAGGGTGCCAGTCGTGCAATGAAGCGACTTCAGGTCGGGTCTCATATTGTCATATTCTACATGTATTTTATCGTCTTATCTGTCATTTTCAGGTTGTCTTGAAGCAGATCATGCTGAGACGTCAGAAGGATCAAATCTTGAACGGCAAGCGCCTCATTGAGCTCCCAAGGCGAACTGTCAGCATTATTTCGTGTTCCTTTGACCCGTCCGAACTGGCGTTCTATAACGCTCTCGAAAACAAAATGGAACATGTCATCGAGAAGCTCATGTCTCAAAACAAGGGGAACAGCGCGTATATGTCAGTTTTGCTGTTATTGCTTCGGCTTCGCCAGGGTTCGCTGCTTCCCCAATGTGGTTGGATAAAGATTGACCTGTGTTTTCTCTAAACTAGCATGTAATTCTCCTGTCCTTATTGCTGAGGACTACAAGATGGACATGGATGCGGTTGACCCGAAGGCGAAGAAGAATATCGACTCGAATGATGAAGCCGACGATTTGGCCGACGCATTCGGTCAGCTTGGTGTGACTCACAAGTGCCAAGTTTGCATGGTTGAGTACGTGATCACGTATCACATTTTTGACATCATTAACATTTTAACTAGGCTTACACCCAAGAACACTGGTGGAGAAGGATGGGATACACACTGCACCGACTGTGTGACGTTGGCTCAGCAAGCCAAACGCGCTAAAGAGGATCGTCCGTCATCGGCCAAGATTCGGATGATCCTCAAGTTGCTAAAGGACGTTGACGAGCGGTCCCAGTGCGAAGAGAAGACAATTATTTTCTCGCAGTTTACGAAGATGCTTGATCTGATTGAACCGTTCTTGCACGAGAAGGGGATCAAATATGTTAGATGTAAGTTTTCGTCACCTTGCTCAATGCTTAGCTGCTTACACCGCACCTAGATGACGGTTCTATGACGGCTGATGCTCGGGAGAACACTCTTCAGAAAATCAAGTCAAGCAAGAGTACTCGCGTAATTTTGATCTCCTTCAAGGCTGGTAGCACTGGTAGGCAACGTCCTTTCACTACGCTTCTACACTATCTTATTATATTTCATTCTAGGTCTCAACTTAACGGCCTGCAATAATGTGATCCTTGTTGACATGTGGTGGAATCCAGCACTTGAGGTACATCATTGTATGATATTGCATCTCTAGACCATCTTACCTTGGTCTAGGATCAAGCATTTGATCGTGCGCATCGGTTTGGGCAGACACGCGATGTCAACATTTTCAAGTTGAAAATTGACGATACCGTTGAAGATCGTATTTTAATGGTATGCTGGCTAGCTCAATTTGCTATGGTGATATATGTTGATGCCATGGTTGTCCAGCTTCAAGAAAACAAACGCAAGCTTGCCCACGCTGCTCTTAGTGGTGATAAGATCAAGAACATGCGTCTTGGGATGGACGATCTTCTTGCGCTTTTCAGGCCTGGTGGTAGAGGCGATGACGAAGACAGTGATTAAAGGGGTCAAGAGTTTTAGAGTGCCCTTACTTTCCTATTTCAGACATTTGGAATCATGATTTACATATAGATATCGTGCTATCATACAACGTTTTCCAACACCTGCTGTCTATGATTTAAAGCAGCCGTGTAAGCAACAATCGTGCGAGCTCGCTACCTCACTGGCAGATCGACAGCTCGGTGTACGTCGATGGGCCTCCTAGTTCGGTAGCAAATAATGTTGCTAGTAGCAACGATATCTTACTCGCAGTTTTGACTCGGAGATGATGCGGGGCACAAGGTGCAATGGTCAGGGCGCCAGTCATGCTATTTCGGGGAATTGTACTCTGGTCCCAGTCATCGCGGGTGGTGAATCGTTTTTTATAGATGTTCCCACGTCTGTTGCACCATGATCTCGCTTGTTTGTCATTGATCATCTCGGTCCCCTCTTCATCGATTCATCAACCACGACTCTATCCAGCATTCCAAACGAACAATTAACGGCCTTCGAGTAGCTTTAGGGAGATGGATTTTCTGTTTTGACGACAAATCATTATATATTGAATTATGACCGAACTACCTGCAAATATCGCTCGGTACTTGTTTCATTTTTCTGTGCCACTTATCGGTATTCAAGTCTTGCTGGGACATATAGGGAGGCAAAGGGCATCCATCAATCGTTGAAAGAGTTGTTGAAGACGAAAGAACCTTTCGATAGGGAGGTTGACTTTCAGCGGAAGAAGTGAGTCTCACCGAGCCGGCATCAATGGCTTCGGGATTAATGCATTACCAGTCTTCGCAGACGTTATCTCACTCTACTCCTCGTTCATCCTTATGCAATGGAGTCCCAGGATGTCGAAACCCATTTATGGATGCAGACATCTCATGCATTTATCACCTCTTACAAGCAGCGCATTCAAGCTCTTGATCGTGGAATGCAGAACCAGAACAAAGTACGACAACAAGGACAACGGCAGCAGCAGGATCAGCGCCAAAATGTCTCTCATGTCGTCGAACATCGGAAACTGGTGCAACGATTTCGCCAGTTTCTCGCGGAAGAGGAGAAGTTTTGGATTCAGCTGGTTGTCCGACTACGTCGTTCGTTCGCCCTCAATGAAGCAACACCCGCCTTAATCACACTTGGGATTCTTCCCGAGAAAGAGGAAGCTGTTAATCAGCGTAACGCGGCAGAGGCTCCAGACACAGTCACGAACTCGGGGGCACGAAATCACTTCCAGTTCCCACCCGAAGACACCTCCACGTCTTTGGTGCCCACAACTGCTGTAGACAGGGAAAGCAAACTTGCTATTCTCACCAAGGCAGTTGTATGTCTGGGTGATATCGCTCGTTATCGCGAACAATATAATGAGAGCGGGGGAAGACCGAAGGCGGGTCAGGATGATGTCCCATCTAAAAGAGCTCGTACTCGACGAGGTGGTCAGTCTCTGGCCGATCTTGCCCCCAGACCTAGGGATTATCACAAGGCAAAACAGTGCTACGAACAAGCCAGGCTATTGATGCCTCAGGATGGCAACCCATCTCATCAGCTGGCCATTCTCGCCTTTTATCAGAAGGACTCGTTCATGTCGTTATTTCATTATTATCGCGCGCTCTGTGTCCGCCAGCCATATGATACTGCTTCTGAAAACTTGGGCTCTGTTCTGACAAGGGCTTTGGACCAATGGCATGACCGCGTGAGACCTCATAGGGGAAATCTCCGGGAAGAATTGCCCCCTAGAGTTAGGGTGGATTTATTCAAGGCTAGGATTGTCGTTCTACATGCAGTCTGGAGAACCGACTTGAAAGAGCCCAGAGCGTACGTTTTCCCTTCTATCTTCTTCTTCCGTGCATCTAACTGTGCATGATAGCATGGACAGGATACGCAGGAACCAACGAGCTGCTTATGATGAGTTTCTTGGTCTTGTTTCTGATCTGTGTCTCCCCATCGATGTGATTTACCAAGCGATTGTTCTCGCACAAGGCGCACTTTGGAAGCATCGTATGTTTTGCTACTCCCCCAATCCGAAGCAAAATCCGGACATTTCTGCACCGCGTGAACAGATGGCTATCATTGAATGGCGAATTCTAGGTCATCTTTTCGATCTTCTTCAGGCACTTCTAGAAGTGGGTATACACGAACTCAAAGTTTTGCCTCCTGTGGATGCTCCGAAAGATGATCTTGCTCAGCGCATAACCGCGATATTCAGGCGCACTTTACCTGCCTTGCGCATAGCCAGCAAGTGGCTGAAAGCTAACACCAAGTATCTTACGCGAGATCCCGAATCCATTGCGCATCTGGCGATGGAGAAGATCGAGGGCGCGAGTGGTTCTTCTGGATCTCGTAATAACACGAGAAGATTCTGGAAAAAATTGACAGAGTTTCTCACTGCATTATCACGCACCTTTCCGGCTGAAAAATTGCCTTTATTAACTGAGCCTTTGGAAGAGGACATAGAAATGAGAGGGTTTGTGCCGCTGAAGGATATGATGGGCGAGATGAAGAGTGATACGTCACTTGACTCGCCTGGTCAAGCCCAAGATGTGCACCCTAATGCCTGGCAATTGATGAGGATTTCTGACTTGTTGCAAGATGCTAGAGAACTAGCGGATTGCAAGGTTCATACTTGACTTTTTTTATCTTTCTAATGTTCAGGAACTGATTTGTCCCAACTTTTCTAGGATGTTCCCATTTATAAATCAGATCGTATATATGTGTTTACCGAGAATTCTACGAGCCATGTCCAGCTCCCAGACAGACCACAAGGTGAAGAAAGTGCTGCCGAAATACGTCAACAGAAGGTGTGGGCAGCAATTCAGGATACACGGGTGGCAGTGGAGCGAGAGGACGACAACATGACGGAGATTACGTCTCATACTGATGACGATGTCCTCCGCGAAGCCTTCGGTGGAACTTTAGAGTCTTCTGCGGAAGAAGATGACGAGATTGTTTGGGATCCTAGGTACACATTGTTATATCGCTCCATCCAACAAACTGACTCGTAGACAGGGCTCCCGCTTCTCCTGCTGCTCCCAGTATGCCTTCTCCTGCCTCTCTCGTCGCTCCCATGACGTCGGTTCAATTTTCGAAGAGTCCTAGTCTACCTCCAACGCGCTCTCCAACACACTCCAAAGTTATGTCATCCCCAAATGCGCCAAAGGCACAACCTAGCGTACCCCCGACCACTGCTCAGGATCTGTTCAACGATGTCGTTAGCGGTCGAGCTATTGGCGGTGCACTCTCACATTTGGAATCCTTTGCGCCAGCACCTGCGCTGCTGTTTGGTTCGGAACTTTCCCATCTTCCAGGGCAGGGCCAGAATATATGGTCGGCGTCACGTGAGGAGCAGTCGCTCAAGTTCACTAGCCAGCCAAATCAAACATATCAAGCGAGGCAATTTACCAACTCTGCGGCTTCAGATATGCCCCAGTCAATATGGTCGGCTTCGTTCTCGAATGGAACGCAGAACCTCCAGTCATCTTCTCCTCTAACATACCAGTCGCAAGCTAACATGCCTGCTACTCACCATCGAGTCACCTCTGCCTCCATGACAGCGTCACCTCACTTTTCAAGCCCGCATCACGGACATCAAGATCCGTTTTCCTATTCTTCTGTTCCCCAGCAGCATATGGATGTGCATGGGCCTGTCTCTACTGCCTATATGAATGCCCCCTTGACTCATAGCAATGGTTCATCGATGTACTATCAGAATACGCCCTTATCAGGCTATCATTCACGTCATCTTTCCCTTCACGACCCTCGCCTCACGCAGCCGCCTTCAATGTGGAGCAATGTCGGATAGCACACGGGCCAGCGATATTGCACTCAGTGTTTGGTTCTCGTCAACGTGAGCCTTCGGGGCCATATTCACGTTTCGTCGCCTTGGGGGATAAGTTGTCTCCCGACCTTTCATTGTCATGGAGTCTTGCTTCATTGATGGGCGCCCTCGAGTGATAGACGCTGTTCGTTGCTGGATACAAATCGAGTACCATGTGCCCGATGCTTCAAACCGATGACCAATCAGTTGACATTCACGTCACGAGCAGCTTTCCTGTTGCATCCATCGCAATGGGCACTCACTACCTCTGCCTTCTCGCATTTCTCCCTTTTTTGTTTCCTGTTGATTCTGACTGAGATTTATGCTGCTGCCTGTGGTTCTAGCGCGAATAGATCGCGTTGTATCTAGCAGAACAATCCAATACTTGACAATGCAGTTCTTCAAATCTACCCCTTTAGCCTGATTGCAATGTATTTGAAACCTGAGGCCTTTCCTTCCTATATACAAACCAATACATTCACAAGCGTGCTACCGGAATTGGATTGCAGAATAGCGGAAATTTTCTTGATACAAAAGGCAAATCTTAGATTCGAGATTCAAAGGAGAAATACAAACGCAGGAAGGCTCTCAGCGATGTGGCTGATCGGGTACGCAAAAGAACTGAAACGTTTTGCTGACTCAAAGGCATACTCGAGCGGCTCTGTAGAAGCGCCGTCCTTGGAGATATCTTCGCGTGCCCTTAAATTTTTGTCAGTTCCTCGTCACAGGGTTTTATAATGTGGGGAGAATATATTTTGAATGTGGCGCCTGGAATTTCTAGGTATTACATTTGCCCTTAACGATTTCCGGACGATGGATGTTGTTGCCGTTGAAGTCGGAAAAGATCTATCTGTAGCCAAGCAGATCCGTGACAGCGCCCATGTGGCAGCGGCATAGAAATGCTATGTCCACCTTACGCGTATCATCCAAGATACGATGCTACTGCCTTGGTTTCCCCAAGCACGTTGGTGGATTCACTGAAGATATGTGCACAACTCCCAGCGATTCAACATTTGTTTTCGTCATCGGCCATTGGCTCCTCGCGTAATCGATCTTTGGTCGTAGGCCAATTGTTCGAATCGTAAAGTGAATATACACCACTGATGCTAGGGAGCTACTGAGCCAGCTTGAAAGTTCAGCAGGTCAACATCAACAGGGAGTGCTATCAGCCCAGGTCACCGGTCTACGCTGAGGGACGACATCTGATAAGTGGCTGCGGAAACTTTGAAGTCACGTGTTCTTTGACAAGTCGAATATGGACAACTTCGTCACGACATTCAACCTGGTTCTTCTGCTCTTCAGCCCCTTTCATTCATGTCCGGACTAACAAAAATCGCTGCTGAGAGGAACCAGAAATTGCTTTTTGAACTTGCAGTGCAGCCTGGAAATGGGAAGTCTTCATACCTGGGATTTGACGTCATTTAACATCTTGTTACTACATAGATATCTGCGCCGATTGCAAAACTCGGACCCCACGATGGGCTTCTCATAATCTTGGTATATTTATCTGGTGAATCTAGTTGTTATTTTAACTTCAGGGATCCTTATTGATTTTCTTTTGTAGCATGAATTGCGCAAGCATCCATCGGAAGATTGGCACCCATATTACGAAAGTGTACTTGTGCCCGCTTCTATCTCGACTTTTACAATACTTCTCACGCTTTTCTTTCAGAAAGAGTATTACAATGGATTCTTGGACAAAAGAGCAGGTAGAAGTGAGTAGCAAACCTGTACGGTCTTAAGAAGCTGTGTGTTGATCCCTCCTCAGTCAATGAAAACGATGGGCAATATCAAATCAAATTCTATATACAACCCCAACGAGATAAGGTATCCACCGCCTGTGAACCTGGTAGATTCAGAAAGAGATAGCGAGATGGAGCAATATATCCGGTGTAAGACACCTATTCTACATTCTGCCAGTCTATTCATACCATCGTCAACAGCAAAGTACGAATTCAAACGTTTCCTTGACAAATCTGCTCTCGTCGCCTCAAAGCTAGGGCCTTCTCGTTCTGCATCCTCTATTAAGTCCAGTGAAAGTTTGCGCTCTGTATCGACCCCTCTTACGAGTGCTACGACTCCTACGACTGCCTCCGGCCCTGTGTCCAAGACTATAGATACCCAACCTTCAACTCCAGCGCAGATTCCGAAGCGTCCTTATACCTCGGCGAATACCTCACGAGCTGTATCGCAGCCTCTGTCGACTACGCAACAATCGCAAGCACCACCAGAAACTAAGAAACCTGCGCCGGGTGGTGTATGGGATGACCTTATATCTTTGCAAACCGCGTCTTCAAGCTCGTCTCTTCCTCTGCAATATCAAGTTACTCCTCAGCAAGCTTCGTCTGCCGGGGGCACGACGGCCTATCAGACTGGTGTGGGTGGGGGCGTCAATCCCTTCCAACAACAAATGGCATCAAAGGCTTTTCCCCTACAGTTCGCATCGTCGCCAGGCATCCCATCGACGACATATGCTGGCTCACAACAGTCTTATTTGCCCCCTCAACCCCAAGTTCAGACCCCCGTCTCAGCTTCAATGCAGATGCAGCCTTCATTCTTCCAACCTCAGCCTCAGCAAGATCAGTTGCAGATACAGCCTTCGGGGGGGCAGCCTTTCGCGTCACCGATTACACCAGGTCCCTTTGCCTCCGCCCCCGCTAGCCAAGGTCAATTCTTGCCATCGAGTCCCGCTATGCCATACCCGTCGCATAGTCCTCAAGTACCGCTTTCGATGATGTCAAGCACGCCTCAGCTACAAATGCCAATGCAGCAGCCTGCACAGTTCGTCTTACAGAGCCCGCACCCAATGATGACGGGCACGCCGTTTACCACAACGCCACAGCTACAGACACCGATGCAGACGCAGATGCAGCAGCAGGGCCTATTCATGGCAGGCACACCGCAAACAGGGCAGTTTGTGAGTTTTCAGGGGCAAGGACAAGGACAAGGACAGACGTTCACACCAGGTGGATTCATGGGCCAGCAATGAGGTGCATCGTAGGCTGTCAGTGGCCACCTATCAGGCTCCGTTTGAGACGAGCATATTGATGAAAATGCGATATGTACGGTAACTTTAGGTACGCCGAGATGTCGAATACAGTGCAATGGAATGGTTTAATTAAACTGGGTTAAGCATCTTATCCATCGCAGCGTGAGTATACTGCAGCGATGTAAAATCTCATATCTGCTTCGCGACTTCGTAAAAATTCCTCAACGCGACTTGCTTCATCGCACCTGATTATGTAAGTGACCGCGTTCCATGATCCATATACGCGAGCAGTCGACTTCTTCCTTGCCCTCTTCTAGAGTCAAGCCATCCCCTACTTCCATCCCTGTTCCATTCATATTTGCTCCAAGCAATGATGGGACCGACGAAAACCTCCTCGTTCTACTTCATGGCTTAGGTAGTACTTTGTTCACACATTTCGTTGTCGCGTCTTGAATTATTATACCAGGTGATACAAATGTGCCCTTTACAAAACTAGGGCGCCAACTTCAGCTTCCTCAAACAGCTGTTCTCACATTGCGTGCCCCAGAACAGTACGCGTTCTCGTTGGGAATTCACCCAGGAAGCTCATCGGAGTGCTTCTCATTAACAGGGTCCCTTTTCTCTACGAAGAATCATATCAATGGTATCCATCGTTCAATGATCTTGGGGAGATAATTCAGAGGCCCAATCCAACACCAGCTCTCGATCTTCTTACAAAAGTCGTGAAACATCTTATCGACGATTGCACATGGCCATCCCATAGAATTCATCTTTTTGGCTTCGGACAAGGAGGTACCGTTGCCTCGGAATTTGGTATATTGTGGTGGAAGCATCAGTTGCAATCACGCCTCAACCAAGACAGTGCTCGGTCCAAGAATGACGAAGACTCGCCGAAACCGTCGTCATCTCTCGGATCAATCGTTTCGATATCGGGACCACTTGTGTCCTATCCAACAATAACATCCTTGAGCCCCACTCCCGTTCTGGTCATGCATGATCTCCCTCCTGCCGAATCAGCTTTATCCTCCGGTGCTATCCCTGCGTTTAAAAGGGTGTATGAGTCTGTCGTTGAGATAAAGAACAGCAAGCGGCCTGGGATGCCTTCATCGAAGGAGGGCTGGCAACCTATCATGGAATTCTGGAGCAAAAATCTTGGACGCAGGCAGGTGGACGGCCTGTATGAGGTCATAAGTGGCATCACCCTCGTCGCTTGAACATAAATAAATTATTACAGTGGAACAGGACTTTCCTGTCTGGGCACGATGTAGGTTGCGGTGGGGCGCTTGCCAAGCTATGCGATCCCTGTTTCCAAACAATGGCTATTTACACATCCAGATATCGGTCACCACTATGAACATGAGACGGAGGCGGATCAAGGTGCTACATGTAGAAGAGCGTGAATATGGAGAAGATCTTTTGGGAGAGCAAATGTTGTCGCATCCAGAGCCAGTATAGCGGCTGAATTTCCCCGAATGTGGTTGTTCCCTACGGCAAACTCGTTAATTTTGTCCAAAATATCAGTAATTGCGTAATCTACAACAAAAAATGCTTCAAGTATATCATTAAAATGTGGCGCCCACATATAAGCGTTCCCCGCAAATGCAACTATGCACACAAACCCAGCTAAAGAGAGTCATCACCATCATCGTCATCCACCTACGGGGAGAACACACATCCGTTTTGTCATCCCGAAATCAGATACCAAAAAAGGCAAACAATAACTTACCACCATCTTCCCCCTTGCTTTCGTCGCCGCCGCTCTCGACGTCCTGCCTGTTGCAGGCGCAAAAGTTAGTTGTGACTGCTTAGGCGCAGCGGCAGTCGCAGCCTTCTTCTTTGCCGGAGCTTTCTTCGCTGGTTGGCTAGAAGTGATGAAACGGAACTCAGGAGGTTAGACACTGAGATCGGAAAACGGGCCAGAGAGTTTACCTGAGTACAGCAGCGCGAGTCGTCTTCTTCGTAGGCTTGGGCACTTCCTCCTCCTCGTCATCACCGCCATCGTCGTCAATTACCTCATCCGAATCGCTCTACACCAAGCAAAAACACAGGAACGCACAATCAACCGTTCGCATTGAAATCAAACAGAAGTCATAAGATCTTACAGCAACAGCAGCCTTCTTCCCTTTCCCTTTCGCAGGGGCCTTTTTGGCGGGAGCTTTCTTCGCTGGCGCTTTGGCTTTCGCAGCCGCAGCCTTGGTCTTCTTCGGAGGCGGCGGAGCGTCAGAGTCATCGTCAAAGTCAGACTCTCCACCACTGCCTCCTGGGACATCGATGTCCATCATCATGGAGTCATCGGATTGCTCATCGGCAGGGATGGCTTTTCCTTTTCCCTAAGAGGTGGAGTAAGGACATCAGTCAACGAGAGTGGGAAGAGAGCCTTGAAGTCGAGCGTTACTTTGGATTTGGCAGATTTGCTTGCTTTCGCTTTTTCGATGTATTCTTTTTCGTGTTGTTCTTTTGCTTTGACCAGCTGTCGTATAACGATTAGGTTGGTTAGAGAAAGAGTTGGTTGGTGGTATACCATTTCTTCCACCTCATCCTCGTCCACCTCATCCTCCGCTTGTACCTCTTTCATTAATGCTTTCAACGCCTTCGACACATGCCTGCAAGAAAGAATATCAGCAGGTCTCACATCCTGCCTACCACAGCCACTCACGTCCCAATAGCATGTGTATCATCCTTTTCTACAAACATCTGAATCGCATCGCTCATCCCAGCTTCACCCAACAACTGCAGCTCCTGCGCTGCCAAATACTCATTAACCAGCGTGGCCACCCTTACTTTCGCAAGCTTCTCCGAAACACTTAGTGTGGGGTCGTCTATGGAGAGCTCTGGTTGGTCAATGGCAACTTTGGCTGTCTTTGACGCGGCTTTTTTGGAACGGTGGAATACGAGGACATCTCGCGGGTTGGCTATACGTCCTTGGAATTCTTGCCCGAAACGGATAGGATTGGAGGTCTCCGTGACGCCTGTTGTGTCGACCTGGGAGGGGCAGGGATTATATGGGCGGAAATTGTGTCATTACTTTACGGCCGTGAAAAACGGACCTTGAGTCGGACAAGAGGGAGCATTTGGGGAAGTTCTTCTTCGCCTTCTTCTACTGCTTGTGCATTTCGCTCGTCCCATAGTTGATTTGCTTGGTTGATCAGAGCATTCACCTGATTTACCCTCGTCAACACCATAAATGAGATTGGTCGAGTTTTACCTTTGCTTTGAGGAACTTTGAGATTTCCATCTGGTCTGAAAGGTCCAGTCCCTCTTCTTCTGCAGCGTCGACCAGGGAAAGCTCCTCGATGACAAACGGGCGCACGGTGTGCAGCTTGATGGGTGTCATCTTGAATTCCTTTCCCTGGATTTGGAGAAGGGCTACATGTCTTCGTATTATCAGTAATATTTGAACGACGTCAAAGAGAAATGGAATTCACTTTTCTATGGCTTCCCCGTCAGCAAGCGAAGTCGCAACGGAGGAGCCTGGCTGCGTGATGTAATAGTTCTTCCCTGCAACGGGTTCCGGAACAATGCGACAATCGTGTTCGTGGCCCCACACTACCAGGTCAACGCTGTCGTCAAACATGCCCTCGGGGACAGACTCTTGTGGTCCATGCTTTACGCTACCAATTCAATTCAGCACAACAAGTAAGGAAGGCATCTATAACGACGTGCCGATTCTGATGCAGCAGCAAAATATTGAACCAATTATCCTTGTCGCGGGGCATAAACATCCGCACGCGGTTACTGCGCAGCTCGAAATGCATGCGCTGATCCTTGACGTTGCCCACACCGTACAGACCAAGGTACGTGCTGCCCTTGCGAAGGAGGATAGGACGTATGGCGATCCCTGTAGTGGGTGCATCGGCATCAGACATGGGAAGATCAATCTTTCCCATGTAGTTTAAAAGACCGGAGACTGAGAGTACATCAAGGGCACATAGAGCACCTTCCTGTGTATGGAAAGCTAAATGAGAAAGATGGGGACAGACAGAAAGTAGGGATTATGTACGGCTCCTGCACCCTGTGGGTCGTCGTGGTTCCCGTGAATGGAAAAGACAGGGATACCGACGTTGAAGTTGGGGTCTTCGTAGTTTATTGCGGGGAAGCTGGAGAGCAGGCTAGTGTATGGTTGGGTAGAAAGTAAATAGATGACGAACGAGAAGCCATCTGCCTTCCCTTCGTCAGGATCACTCAAGAGTTCGATCTGGACCGGTTTGTCTCCCATGGTGTATTCTCGAAGGAGTGCAATTGTGCGATACAAACAATCCCTTGAAGGTTTGTTTTCGTGGAATAGATCGCCAGCAAGGAGGACAAAGTCAACCTGGACAATGTTGAGTTGCTTGAATGTAAGAAAATGTAAGAAAATATACATCATGTTTCACAGCGAGCTGGAGGATTTCGCGAAAGGTGTTGATTGAGTCTTGGCCACGAATGGGATCTCGTTCGTTATACCCAATGTGGTTGTCCGTGGCTAAGAGGATGCGAATGGTATTGTCTGGGACTAAAGGAAGGCAGTTAGGCATCAAGCTGTTCATTGTGGGGAGAACAAACCTTGGTTTTGAATGCTGGGCAGTGGAGCGACTGAGCCTCTGTCTGACAACATGGGCGAAATGCTCGTTGAGTGACAGACAGACGACGTGACTTGTCGCGTCCCGGCAATTCAAATGATTGCCGCAAACTATGGATGAATAACATGCTCGTCAACTACTTAGCATCGCCCCATTCTACGTCCCTCCTGGGAAGTATTCGTTGAACCCGCAGATTGAAACCAATCAGCGCGTGTCCTGATAAGGATATTCGCTGAGAAACTAGCGTCATAAGCTATGCCTAGTCTGTGAGAAGAAAAGGCATCGCTCCTTTTGAGACGATGTTAAAACCACCTCCCTCCGTTCATGTGGCGAGTGCAATACTTAAGCTGCGTCCAGATGGAGACAGTGCATTATTTGAGGCGTGGAAAACACGAGGTCCCGCTCATCTCGGCGTCTACATATGTCACGTGTCACGGTAATTGCACCCTAAATGAAAGACCCAAGCACCACCTTTCGCCAACTTTTTCACTGACTTGGATTACCATCTTCTGTCCCGGGCCCAATCACCCTAGTCTTGCTTGATTGGCATTCTGACATGCGACACATCTACTGTCCGCTGCAGTGGACACAGTTATCAGGGTGGGCATTAAGATCTGATATTGCAATCTGGTGTGAGTTGCTCGAATTTCAAGCCCCGAGCTCAGTACCTGGCAGGACCCCATGTACATCCAGCTATAGGGGACTGATACACAGTTATGTGACACTAATGATGGTCTCAAATCATACGAAAGGCAAAAATACATGCAAGAATGCCAATAATTGGTATGGATTTCATAGGATCAACAAATTGTATTGGTATGAATTGGTATGAATGAGTATGAGTAAAGGGTGTAAGAACTTCTTGTAGATGAAACCAACAAAGATTTTGGAACATGAAGGAGGCACACTTCTCATAGGCAAAGGTAAAGAAGATTTTGGGACATGACTTGAAAGTGAAGGGGTACTGTTAAAATTAAACTCTGAGATGCATGCTGCATACATGAAGCAATGCATGCAGCATACACATGTTACTGCGCTTACTGCACATACATGTGGTAAACACATTCCTGAGTCATGTGACATCCTTATTATTATGTATATAAGGAGAACCTGTACCATAGTAGATATACAGTGTTCTTACCTCTGCTAAACCCTAGCTCTAAGACTTACTAAACCCCAGGTAGGTTATAAGGAACATGTTGTCTCTTCCTCTGTGCAGCATATATAGTCTGCTCCAACAGGTACAAGCTAAGGCACTTGGAACCAGGCTTGAAAGTGAAGCAGTACAAACTAAAGTGCAGAGGTGAAGGCAAAGATTTTGGAACAGAGCTTGAAAGTGAAGGAGTACAAATTAAAGCACAAAAGGTGAAGGCAAAGATTTTGGAACAGGGCTTGAAAGTGGAGGAGTACAAGCTAAGGTGTGAGAGGCAAAGGCAAAAGACAGGGAAACTTTTGGATTTGGTATTCCACAACTTGGGCAACCTGATATGATCCAGTATTGGCATCATTGGTATGGATTTTGCTGTAGTAACTTGGGTGGCAGTGTCTTGGGATGGGGCATGTTCAGTGGGTTGCAGAATGAGATTTGGGCAATATTCTGTGCCATCCTAAGGTCTGGATGTCCCTGCCTGATGTGGACTTGGTGTTGAAATTAAATCCTGATACATGCTGCATACATGAGGCCATGCATGCAGCACACACATGTTACTGTGCTTACTGCGCATACATGTGGTAAACACATTCCTGAGTCATGTGACATCCTTACTATTATGTATATAAGGAGAACCTGTACTATAGTAGATATACAGTGTTCTTACCTCTGCTAAACCCTAGCTCTAAGACTAACTAAACCCCAGGTAGGTTATAAGGAATGTGTCGTCTCTTCCCCTGTGCAACGTATGTAGTCTGCTCCAACAGGTTATGGGCCCTGCTGGGCACATCATGAATGCGCCTTAACTGGCTGCGAACGACGTTGACTTCATTGTCTCCAAATTGTAACCTTGCGCTCTTCGTGAGCTGCATTGCACTCCCTGCGAGCTGCATTTAAAAACCCAGGTTGACTAGGGTTAACCACTCTGAAGGAGTGTTTTTGCCTGAGATTATGGAACATGTTTTCTTGAATAAGAGGACTGATTGAGCGCTTTTACCAGCTGCCACTATAACATCATGTCTTCAACTCTTGAAAAACTCATACAAACTTTCGACGGCTCTAACTACATTCAATGGGCCGACTCAATGAAGGCGTGGCTCAGGTCTCAGGGCCTCTGGCAAATAACTAGTGGGATGGAACTAAAACCACCCCTGGCGCCTCCTTTGACGGCAACAAATGCTGCACTAGTAGCAGAAGCTAATGCCAAGCTCCAGACCTGGAACAATAAGAATGACCAGGCGATTGGTAGCCTAGTGCTCTGCCTGGCCCCCTCTATTCGGCAGCATGCCAACACCAAGGACACTGCTGAGGAGGTATGGGATCTCATCCACACCGACTATGGTGTCGATGGCCCCTCCCAAGTCTTTGCGGACTTTAGGTCTGCAATCGCAATCAAAATTCCGGCTGCAAATCCCATGCCAGAGATTGCCAAAATGGCTGATAAATTCGAGCGCCTTATGGCTGCCAATGTCGCCATCCCCGAATTAGTACAGGCAATGATTCTACTTGCTGCGATGCCGCGCGAGTACGATTCTCTATCTGCCACAGTCCTTAACACGACCGCTACTAGAGCCTTGACATTTAAACATGTCAAGGACTCCATTGTCGCTGAAGCCTCATGGCGCACAGCAGTTGGAAAGCCCATTGGCCCACCTCAGGCCACCAAGCTTTCTGCTGTCAAGCGCAAAGGGGGAAACCCCAAATGGCAATTTCAAGGCAACAATGGAGAATCGTCCCAAAAGCATGGACGATGTGGGGACAAAAAGACTAAAGAGGAAAAACCTAAAGAGAAATATTCCCACCTCGCCTCACAAGCCTTTACTACTATAAATGGTAATGGCACCATCATACCGCCGATGCCGCTCATCCAGCGCATCGAGAAGCGTGAACATACTCCCACAAGGGATCCTCGCCGCCGACCGCCTGCACAGGCATACACGGGCGTGGCCTCTACCTCTCATTCGGTCTATACCGAATATCAGCAGGCTCGAGACACCCTCGAGCAAATGAATCTCCCATGCAGCGCAAAAAATCTGCGACCGCTGGAAGAGCACCTAACAGTACGAGAAGGTAAGAGGAGGAGGATTGAACCAGAACCAAGGATCGTAGAGGTAGAAGATGATAGCATCTCCCTTGGATCGGAACCTGCCGTTTCTGATGAAGAAGTATGGAAAGCCGTCGACGAAATGCTTGTTGATGAACTGCTTGAAACAGGTACATATGATGAAAGGTCAGTCCTTTTCCTTGCCACAAGCACAAGAATTAACATTCCACTGATCACAGCGAACTTTTCATGTGAAATTTTACCGCTACTAAATGTATCATGGAACAATTTACATCTTAATATATGTGTTACGTGTGCAAATGGAAATTGTAAGAAAGGTGCTGACTGGATCATGGATTCAGGCACATCAAAACACTTCACTGGTGAAATTAAAGATTTTGCTTCTTATGAGCCTTTACCGAGAAAGGACTCTACCCTGGTTCAAACAGCCATGGGTACTACTCATATAGTAGGGAAAGGAGCAGTCTTCATTAGACATCAGGTAGTATGTCATGGGAAGTCAGAGACACGTGAAACGCAATTATACCCCGTCTACTACATACCCGACTGTAATGCTCGATTACTGTCAATGGGCATCTTCTTACAAGATGGAAGTGATGTGCGTGGTTCCTCCACACACATTTCATTTTTCAAGCAAGGAAACCCAATTATGGATTGTGTCCCTCTTATGAAATGTGACACTATTTATTGGGCTCGGACTCATATATTGAGCACCAAGGGAATCAATGTCACAACAATGTATGTCACAGACTACTCGACTTGGCATAAGCAACTTGGACACCCATCCAAAGAGGTGCTAGGGAAGATGCCTAATAGCACCATAAAATTCCCAAGGAATTTAATTATTCCTAAAGACAAAATTATATGTCCAGGGTGCACTGAAGGGAAAATGACCTCAAAATCTTTCCCGAATCAGATTCACGCACAGAAAGACCCTTTGAATTAATACATTCTGATCTGAAGAAACTCCCAGTACTATCGTACTATAAACATAAATACTTTATTGTATTTCTGGATGACAAAATGTCACATATCTGGGTCCAATGCATTAAAAAGAAATCTGATGCTGCTGCAGCCATCAGACAATTTTGGGCAGTGGCTTTGACACAGTATGGCGCTACAATCAAGCACTGGCGTGTTGATCCAGGGGGGAAGTTCAAAGATTGTGAGCTACAAAATGTGCTCAAGGACTTTGGCATCAAAATAGAGATGTCTGCACCCCACATTCACCAACAGAATGGGTGCGCAGAGCATGCCATAAGGACAATAATGGAAAAGTCGCAAATCCTGCGATTTACTGCATGTCTACCACAATCATGGTGGGAATTTTGCATTGAACATGCAACACACCTATACAACCGAACCCCGATAAGGTGCCTGAAATGGCTGACACCGGTTGAGGACCTGACAAAGGTCTGCCCAGATCTAAACAATCTGAAGGTTTTTGGTTGTGGTGCTTACATCTACCTACCCAAGGAGAAGCATCCAAACACATTGGCTCCTCGATCGGAGTTGATGACGTACCTTGGATTAGAAGATGGCATTAAAGCATACTGTTTCATGCGACCTAGTGGCACAATATTCATTGGTGCTATGGCACTATTTGATGAAACGTTGTTCCCATGCTGTCCTGGAGCTAAAACTCCTGCCAATATGGACCTTGGTGATTTTCCACCTCCAGAACCAGAAGATGATGACCACTCATCTGGAACAGATGGCGATGATTCTATACCGCCACAAGATCTGCCCCTTCCTCCATCATCAGAAAATGATGATGATGATGTACCAAGTGAGCAAAAGGCACATGACGATGTGACAAATGCTCCTCCTCTGCCGCCTCCAGTAACCACTGAGGACTTTCGTCCAAGACGTGATGATCAACAGGAATGGCAGCAATTGCCCCGTCGATCAGGCAGGCAGAGGAACATCCCAAACCGTCCTGGCAATACCTATGGAGAGAAGCGACTCCCCTCTGACATAGAGAGAGACATTGCACATGATCGATATTGGAAGAGATCTGTGGGTCAAGATTCAGATCATAACCGAACATGACTACAAACTCAACAGAAAGAACTGGTTGCTGGACCGAGTTCGGCACCCCATGAGAGTGTGCCTGATTCCAATGATCAAGAACATGATCACCCAATGGGGGAACCAGACAAAGCAGGTTATATTAAAAAGATAACCAAGGAAGGAGGAGATAAGCTTATTCGCTGGCTGTTGTCAAAAGCAGTCAAACCATCGAGTGAAATAAGCCAAGTTCCAAACCAATTTCGCGATATTGTGCGCCTACCACGGCAGCAGCAACGTGAGTGGAAACAAGCTTGTCATGAAGAATTAGAGGCTCTTTGTAAGCGACAAGTCTATGACATCGTCGATCTTCCACATGATCGAAAAACGATCAAAAATAGATGGGTTTTCTCCATAAAATCAGATGGAAGAAAATGAGCCAGACTCGTGGCCAAAGGCTTTTCACAAGTCGAAGGCATTGACTTTGATGAGATTTTCTCACTGGTAGTCCGCTATGAGACTGTACACCTCATGTTTGCACTTGCATCTCTAGAGGGCATGTATATGACTGGCCTAGATGTAAAAACCACATTTTTATATGGCAAACTAGATGAGGAGATCTATATGGATCAACCCGAGGGTTTCAGACTCGAGGGAAAAGAGTGCAAAGTATTGTGCTTATGCCGAGCATTGTATGGCCTTAAACAAGCCTCACTTGCATGGTGGAAAGAGCTAGAGGCATTTATGCACACCATTGGGTTTGTGCATGCCAGCTCTGATGCCGGCATTTTCATACACAAGGATCCTAAGACAGGCAACATTGTTATTGCACTCGTCTATGTTGATGATGGCTTGTTCATGAGGAAGAACAAGAAACTTGTGGATGAAAAGAAAAATGCTTGTCTAAAGCATTGGGAGTGCCGTAGTACTGAAAAAGTCATGGAATTCTTAGGCATGCGTGTCACCCAGACTGCAAGCAATGTCAAACTCGATCAAACTGAATATCTTGCCAAAGTGCTTGAGAGATTCGAGATGACAAATGCCAAAGTGACCCCCACTCCACTTCCGACTGGTTACAGACCATCAGAAAACACAGCAATGCCCAACGCGATGCTTAGATCAAAATATCAGTCTGTGATTGGATCTTTATTGTATCTGATGCTCGGAACGTGACCTGATATCGCTTATGCGGTAATCAAGATGTCACAATTCTTGGCTAATCCTAGCCAAGAACATCTAGACAAAGCGATGTACATCATGCGCTATTTGGTGGGAACCCAGAAATATAACATTGTCTACGATGGTGAGAAGTCCGAGGGGCTACAGGCCTTCACAGATCCTGATTGGGCAGCTGACACTGTCAAACACCGATCTACAATGGGTTACTTTGCTACTCTAGCGAGTGGCATTGTGTGCTGGCAGTCCCGGTTACAAAAAACTGTAGCACTGTCATCCACAGAAGCCGAATATATGGCTCTCTCCGACACTTGTCGACAGATAGTGTGGATAGAGTCCTTATTCCAGGAACTTGGATATGTACTGAAGTGCATACCAATCTGCGCTGATAATCAGGGATCCATCTTTATCGGATCAAATCCAGTTCAGGAAAGAAGGACCACACATATAGACATTCGCTACCACTATACCCGCGAATGCATAGAAAATGACAAAGTCACGGTCGTTTTCATTCCTGGAAATGATAATCCAGCTGACATGTTCACAAAGAACCTTGGCGCTGTCTTATTCAGGAAATTTAGAGACTCTCTTGGAATTACTTTCGAGATTCAAACTTAGCTGCTTAGAGCGCTGTACAGTTTGAGGGGGCGTGTTGAAATTAAATCCTGATACATGCTGCATACATGAGGCCATGCATGCAGCACACACATGTTACTGTGCTTACTGCGCATACATGTGGTAAACACATTCCTGAGTCATGTGACATCCTTACTAATAAGGAGAACCTGTACTATAGTAGATATACAGTGTTCTTACCTCTGCTAAACCCTAGCTCTAAGACTAACCAAACCCCAGGTAGGTTATAAGGAACGTGTCATCTCTTCCCCTGTGCAATGTATGTAGTCTGCTCCAACACTTGGAAGATGTTGCAGATCTTGCACCCAACTGTGATGATGATGAAGAGGTGGTGAATGTTAGGAAACAGTCTCCTAACATGCCTATTACCTAATAATATTTTTATTTTATTTTATCAAAATATGCTACCAAATGCCTATAAACACTTTATTTGTCAGCATGGGAATTTTGTATTTACACGCATCAATATGTATGCGCATGTATGCGTGCATCGGTAGCAACATACTACAATATATGTAACATAGTATATAACCATAAAATAAATACTAGGAGACCTCAGTTGAGTTCTCTTAGGTATTCCATCCACAATAGTGGTGTGAAACACCTATTTCAGCCAACTAATCTATTTTTAACCCATCACATCAAATCCATCAAACCCCCCATCATGCACGCATGCCCCGCCGCCTTCTTGTAGGAGAGCCCACACAGTCCAGCTAGCAGAACCATGGGTGTCGCCCTAACAGTGGAGCAGATTGAGGAAGGTGACCAAATTTTCTACACTGCTATTAACCCTTTGCATGAGGTGCGTGCCACCTCAAATGTCTCCCAATGCCTCGTGGAGGCCTTCCACAAGAACAGTATGCCCAAATCCTTCACTGACTCTGTGCTTCCTCACCTGCATGACTTTGAGGATGTCTTCTCCAAGGAATTCTTCAACTCACTTCCTATTGGTGCTTTATTAAAGATTTCTCACACCATGCATGCCCACTATTCAATCTCATGGGCAAGGGAGCATGGAGCTGGGGTAATGCACATGAAAAAAACATTAGGACAGCTACAACCAGACAACCGATCAGATCTGGTTTAATCGAGAGTTACTATACTCTATTTGGATGACTATTTTAGTTACATGGTTACAAGCCAAATTCAGTATTATCCCCAAGATCAGGCAATGTCAGAAGGGATATTGATATGAAGTGTCTCACATGCCCAACAGTTGACAAATAGCTGAATCATGAGTTTTGCTGAGTTTGGTACCCAAGTTACTGGATCACGTGACTCAAAAATTTGTGGAAAAATTCTGAAGCTGAATCTTGACTCAGTCAAAGAAGTGACTCATTACAGCTTACATTCATTATGTCAGAACAATCAACTTCTAATCCCAGTCACAATCCTGTTCCCATGCCAGTATTAGAAGCCAAAATTGATGTGCTTACAGCACAAATGTCCCAATTAGTGTCAGTATTGGCAGCATCACAGCCCAAACCAGCAGAAATAAAACCAGAGATGGTAGAAGATAAAGATGATGAGATGGTGGAGATGGTGGAGTGGATGTCTCAGGATGATGTGCAGGCAGTGGAGAGATCTGAAAGTGGAAAAGCATGCTTACCTAAATATGCACCCCCACAAATCTTTGACAGTACCATGGAGAATACAAAGTCCTTCATCAGCTCTATAGTATTGTACATCCATGGAGGATGCCCAAGTTTTGTACAACCGAGTCTAGGATTATGTTTGCTCTCTCATATATTTGGGGGGGAAAGCACAGTTCTGGAGAAATGAAGCTATTAATCAAATTGCCAGATATATTTGCAACCTTCCAGGAATTTATAGAGAGACTGGAGGCACAGTTTGGAGACCCTAATCCAAAGGTGATGGCTAATGCTAAATTAAAAACCATGCACCAAGGTTCTCTAACAGCAAACAAATTTATTTTGCAGTTCAAGGCAGAAGCTTCACAGACAGATATGGAAGAAGCCACATTGGTAGAATTTTTAAAAGCAGGATTAAATCCCTCTTTATTCAAGTCTATCTATTGACTACCTTCTATGCCAGAGAGGTTGGACAAGTGGTACAATTGGGCAATGTGCCTTGATCGGCAATACTGACAGGAACAGGCAGAGTCAAAATTGATGTATGGAAATGCCAGATTTGGAAAGTCATCAGGAGGAAAGTCTGAGAAAGGAAGGAAGCCTCAGGTACAAACTCTGAGGGCACAGCCACAGGCCATGGCAGTGACACCTATTGTTAAGGAGTCAGCAGCATCAGCAGATGCAATGGAGGTTGATCAAGCAGGGAGATGAGCCCCACTTAAATGTTTCAACTGTGGGCAGTTAGGGCATATTGCTAGGAATTGTAGGCAGAAAAGGAAGATTAGGGATGTGACAATTGAGGAAGTGAAGTGGGAGGAAGATAAGCAGAAGAATTTTGTGGAAGAGTCCCAGTGAAAGTTTCCCCATTGGTGACCCAGAATCATTATAATGTATTAGTATCTGAGGAAACCCAGAGTGAACCCAAAAGAAAAATTGAGGAGTACGACCATCATCACTTATGTGACAAAGAAAAATGCCCAGCCTTATTTCTGAAAACCCCTAAATTCTTTATTTACTCTGCGTGAATAGAACCCACAATCAGCTTAACAGTAGGATTGAAGACAGTGGACATGCATGCAGCAATTGATTGGAGGCATTGTTCGACAGCAGTGCTACCAGATTATTCATTAATTGATCCTCAATTACCAGAAATGGTATTCACATGCATAAACTGCCACAACCTATAATGGTGTACAATATTGACAGCATGATTAATTGTGGAGGAACTATTAAGGAGAAGATGACAATGATGCTAAAGTATCAGGATCATTAGGAATGAGCCATATTTGAGGTGTGCACCCCTGGGAAAACCAATCTAATAATTGGATGTCCATGGTTACATAAACATAACCCAGAAATTAATTGGAAAATGGGGAAGGTACACATGACTTGTTGTCCTAAGCAATGTAATGTATATAGGAGGAAAGTAAAAAAGGAAAAGAAGGAAAGGAAAGAGAAAAAGCATCCGAGGAAGTATTCTGTTACGATGGAGGAAGTGGAAGATGAGGACATGCCAAATGGGGAAGTTCCAATCATGACCAATAAGGAAGAACAGATGCAAACCTTTAGGGAAATTTGTGGAGGACAGTTGTGGGATAAAAATGCTGTGAAAGTAGAGAAGCCAGTGGAGGAGTGGGTACCAAAGCATATCATAAATATTTGTCAGTCTTTCAGAAGAAGGAATCTAAGTGAATGCCAGTGCAAAAACCATGGGATCATGCAATTGAGATGAAGCCAGGATTTGTGCTGAAGAAATCAAAAGTCTACCCATTATCTCCAATGGAACAAGAAGAAGTGGATGCATTCCTTAATGACCAATTGTGCAAGGGATATGTATGACCTTTGAAATCACTGCAGACATCACCAATATTCTTTGTACCAAAGAAAGATCAGAGGAAGAGGATGTGTATAGATTATAGGTATCTGAATGAGCAGATAGTGAAGAATGTGTACCCTTTGCCATTGATCTCAGAAATAATTGATAAGGTGGGAAAAGCCAAGGTCTTTACAAAATTGGATTTATGCTGGGGGTACAATAATGTATAAATAAGGAAAGGAGATGAGTGGAAGACCGCATTTGCCATGCATCAAAAATCCTTTGAGCTGCTTGTCATGTTTTTTGGGATGACCAATAGTCCCCCAACTTTCCAAAATATGATGAACATCATTTTCAAGGACATAATAGACAAAGGCATAGTAATAATATTCATTGACAACATTCTGGTATTCACAGAGGATGAAGAAAACCATGAAGCAATAGTGCAAGAGGTACTATGAAGATTGGCAGAGAATGATTTATTTATTAAACCAGAGAAATGTGTGTTTGGGGCAAGCAAGATTGAGTTCTTGGGATTAATGATTGGTCCTGATGGAATCAAGATAGACTCTATCAAGATACAGGCAATTATTGATTGGCCTGTGCCCACCTGTATCAAGGAGGTTCAAGCCTTCTTGGGACTTGCAAATTATTATCATTGCTTTGCCCATGTTTTTCCAAAATTGCCACACCCTTACACAACCTTACATGAAAAGGAGTAGTGTGGAGATGGGGAGAACAACAGCAGACAGCATTTGAAGAGTTGAAGAGGAAGTTTGTGGATGAACCAATATTAGCCCCAGTAAATTTCACATGTCCCTTCCGAGTGGAATCAGATGCATCTGACTTTGCTACTGGAGCAGTATTATCAATGCTATGTGAAGATGACAAATGGCATCCTTGTGCATACTTGTCCTGAGGGTTGAATGACATGGAAAGAAATTATGATGTGCATGACAAAGAGATGTTGGGAATAATATGAGCATTGGAAGCATGGAGACATTATTTGGAGGGATGTACGCATCAGATTAAAATCTGCAGTACTTCATGTCCGCTAAAAAGCTTAACCATCAGCAAGCACATTGGGCATTATTCCTATTGTGTTTTGATTTTCACTTAGTCCACAAAGTGGGAAGCTTGATGAGAAAAGCAGATGCATTATCCAGATGTACCAATCACAAAAGGGGAGTGGAGGAGGACAATAAAAATGTTACCCTACTCAAACCCGAATACTTTTACATTTGTGCTATGCATCAAGGGCATCTATTGGTAGATAGCTCAGAAATGGAAATGTTGTCTAAAATTAGACAATGTTTGGAGATGGATGATGAAGTAGTGGAAGCTGTGAAAGCTCTGAAGGGAGAAAAGAAAGGTAATATCAAAGGAGATAAATGGGTTGAGGAGCAAGGGTTAGTGTTATTCAGAGGAAAGGTATGTATATGTACCAAAAGATCAAGATTTACGAAGGGAGATCATTTAGTTACATCATAATATGCCAGCTGCTGGACATCCAGGAAGGTGGAAGATGTTGGAATTGGTGATGAGAAATTATTGGTGGCCTGGAATCTTGAAATATGTGTTGGGGTATGTGGATGGATGTGATATGTACATGAGGGGGAAGAAATTTCCAGAAAAGCCCAAAGGGAAATTAATGCTGAACCCTATGCCTAAAGTGCCATGGCGAGATATATCTGTGGACTTTATCACCGGATTACCTGAAGCTCAAGAATACGATGCAATATTTGTAGTATGCGACTGCTTCACAAAGGAAGTCCATATTATTCCTACTACTGCAGAAACCTCATCATTGGGCTTGGCGCACCTCTATCTAAATCAGGTATGGCGGTTACATGGATTACCTGATACAGTTATTTCCAATTGTGGATCACAATTTGCTTCTGCATTTATGCAAGAGTTAAACAACATATTGGGAATTCAAACCAGGTTATCTATGGCATATCACCCACAAACTGATGGGCAGATAGAGAGAATGAATCAGGAGTTGGAGCAGTATCTATGCATGTTTGTCAACTACCAACAAACTGACTGGCCTGAATGGTTGGCAATTGCTGAATTTTCTCACAATAATAAATTCCATTCAGCTACTCACATGGCACCCTTCTTTGCTAACTATGGGTATCATCTCCGAATGGGAATAGAACCTTGAAGGGAAATCAAGGTACAGTCAATAGAAGACTTTGTATCTAAGATGTGAAAGGTACAGGAGGAAGCAGAGGTGGCATTGATGAAAGCATGTGATGATATGATGTGACATGCGGATCGTACTCGAGCCGTTGCTCCAGAGTACAAAGTTGGTGACTTGGTATGGCTAAGTACCAAGGATCTAAATATTCCATGACCTTCAAGAAAACTTATGGAGAAGCAAGTTGGCCCATATGCGATTTCTAACATAATTTCACCCAATGCAGTAGTGCTAAAATTACCTCAATCATTCAAGATTGATCCTAAAATTAATATTTCCCACTTATGCCCTTGCTGCCCGCCCACTATTCCTGGTCAACAAACTACTCCGCAACCTCCAATAATGGTAGAAGGTGCTACAGAATATGTAGTGGAAGAGGTTTTAGACTCTTGTCTTTCACAAAATAAATTGGAGTTCTTAATCAAGTGGAAGAACTACACCAACAAAAATAACTCATGGGAACCTGAAGAGAATTGTAAGCGAGCGCATAATGCAATCACCCAATTCTTTAAACTTAATCCAAATGCTCCGCATTGCATTGCTAGAATGGTGTATGAGGGGATGAATTTCTGGCCTTACCAAAATTTCACAGAGGGGACAGATACAATATTTTCTCGCCTGGAAGTCGAGGCATAAAATTACCTAATAATATTTAATTTTATTTAATTTTATTTTATTATGTCAAATTACGCTACTGAATGCCCAAGAATGCTACATTTGTTAGCATGGGAATTTTATATTTACATGCATCAATATGTACATGCATGTATGTGCATGTTGTTAACAACATAGTACAATACATGTAACATAGTATATAAACCTTAAATATACACGGTAGTTGAGTTCTCTTAGGTATTCCATCAACAATAGTGGTGCGAAAAGCCTTTTTTAGCCAACTCATCTATTAATAACCCCTCACATCAAAACCATCAAAACCCCCATCATGCGCATGCATCCCGCCCCCTTCTTGTAGAGAGAACCCACATGGTTTGCTAGCAGATAGTGGGTGTCGCCCTAATACTGGCACTGGATTGTAATGACCTCCATGCCAGTATAGCTATTTTGAAACTGAATGTGCCTGGTTCCACTACTCTTTGTCTGTCCTGGATTTGGCACAATGCCCATATTCAGACTGGTGTCTTTGCTGATGACAATGTCACACTGTCTCTCCTCACTCTTGAACATGGGCTCACCACCCCGGGGACTTGAAGAGAGTGTGTTACAGTAGTTTGGTCTAGTGTAGGTGTCCTGTCAATTTTTTTCGGGCTTTGGGAATGATTTTTGCCATGGTGAACAAGACATTTTCATTTGTATCACTGTTTGATCCCTCCGGCTACTGTTTCTTGACTGCTTCCACAGCTTGTATTCCTTAGTGAAATCATACATACATCCATTACTACTAGTAAATTAGATCCCGTAAAACTCCGGGGGGATTGCACAAACAGATAAAATGTAGAAATTGAATTTCAGACTCCCTGGGAGATTTCAGACCAATTGGGCGATATAGTATTTACAAACCTACTTTACATACAAAATGATTTCCGGTGTTCGTTATGCCAAGATGAGTAACGGGCTAAAGACGTGCCAAAACCTCAGTCTTTAAGGCGGTATCAACGATCTCAGACATGGCAATTAAAGCCTCTTCCTCTAACGTACGAGCTACGATTTGAACCGCAATTGGGGCATTCGCATAAACTTCTGGGGTATCTGGATTTGTAAACAATAATGAACAAACGGTATCAATTACAAAGTGAAGATACATACAAGTCTCATAATGAGCCTTATCGGCTCGGCTAAGAAACGCATGAGCAGGTTTCGCCTTATCCAAGTTCGGGTCAACCTTGGAGACAGGGATAACCACTGCGGGATAATCGAGAACATTCCAGACCGTGGTATATTGGGTGTTCCTTGCACCAAGGAGATCAGTCGATATTATAATTTAGACTTCGATCATACCTGTTCTTCCCATGAGGTGGGGCCGTGAACGGCGCGACAGGAGATATAATGGCATCAACAGGCCGACCTGTTCCTGTCACGCTGACACTTGCTTCCCAATACTCAAGATATTCCTGCCGCATGTCTCCTTTCCGTTTCTGAGCCTGCCAAAGATCGTACACAGAGGCATGCCGTTTGGGAAACAAGGGTTGTTTGTGTGTAATAGTCTCTTCCCCAGGGATCAATGAGGTAACAAGAGGTTCGCCTGACGTGTGGATAACAGCTTCAACGTCATCCATTAACCCGGCGCCCCAGATTGCGTTCTGAGGAAGAGGATCGTTATCAACTGTCTGTCCTGTCACCAATGGCAATTCCTGGAATGGCTTACTGCAGTCGCGCACAACTCTTTGTGCTTCAAAGGTTTCCAATCAATGACTAATTCTTGAAGTCAGCGGATAGATCGCTGAAACACGCATCAAAAAGCTCACCCTTATGCCCTGCAGCCAATAATGCCTTTCTTATCATGGCAAGGCCGCGAATGATAGGAGGGTGAGGAACCACATGACCATCATCCCACATGACTGCGAAACACAGTCTCTTACCCTCTCCACGCTCATACAAAGCATAAGCACGCTCGTCCCATACTTTTCTGTGCACAAATGGGTCTTTCAACCACGGCTGCTGGCTTATAACTCCTTGTATGAATGCTTTCAATGCTCCCATACTATGTGCATGGGGCCCGAAGACACTAATGATAGAGTCTTGACCTTCCATGGTGGTTGCGGTGCCCCCAACCGGCAAACGTCCATAAGATGGCCTGAGTGCGTATATTCCACAAAAGCCTGACGGAATTCGGATCGAACTGAACAAAGAAAATTTGATAATGAAATCAGATCAAGGCTATAATGCCTACCCGCCAATATCAGAGCCAACACCTTACATGGTGTAATTATAACCATCATGACTTTGCAAACATAGATGTAAATTGCATACCGATGATAGATCCCTTCATTGCTAGACAGATACGGCCATCAGTGATGGCTCCAACACACTGCGCGAGTAAGACTTACCCACAAGCGCTCCTTCACCGCCAGAAGACCCACCGGACGTAAGGGAGCGATTGTGCGGGTTTAAAGTTCGGCCAAAAACATGATTGAAGGTTTCTGGCCACTGAAAGAAGCATTCAGAACACGATGCAATACTAGGTCGAAACCGTGTACCATCAGTGATTGTGGGACATTTGTCTTCACAAATAAAACAGCGCCGAGAGCTTCCAGGATGTCAACGAGGACGGCGTTTCGTTTAGCATACTTCCCAATCCAAGCTACGTATCCTGTCACGCGAGGGGTCAATGATGTTTAGACAATAAATACCACACTTTATGCACCTAGCGTGGATTCGATACCTTTGATGTTGAACTGATCTTTCAAAGAAATCGGCAACCCTATAGTGCGGTCAGGACAATGATTTGATCAGCACGGTTTATCCTATACCATGAAATGGGCCAACAATTTGTCCAGTTTTCTTAAAGTGTTCGTCAAGATCGGCGGCTCGCGCCAACGCCCGGTCGATGAAAATTTCAGTCAGGCAGTTCGTCTAAGCATATCGCATTATTAGTATGTAGACAGACTGCACACTTGAAAAGGCTCACCAGCTGATGCGCAATTATGGCTCTCTTTGAAAACGCCATTGTCACATCCACTGCGGACCAACTTCCGCTCCTAATCCTTTCCATAAGAGCATCCATATTTGAATTGGTGATCTCTATCTCCTTCGCAGACAATAGGCCGCATGTTTCAGGAAACGAAATAACATCCAGATGTTCCTTTGATGGAAGGTTCGTCAATATCCACTCCTTAGGAATCGAAACCTGCTGTCTCCGCGTTTTTTCGGCGACGATATCTTTCCACGTTTGCGCCATGTTTTTAGTCAGGCCAAGACTCTTGAACGATAGATAAGTGGGTGGATTAGCCAACACTGTGGGAACTGATTGTGACCTGGGAGAAACATAATGATACTCGTGGATGACAATAACAGACGGCTCGTGTCAAAAATAAATTCCAAATTCCCAAAAAGGAAAACACCAAGTAGGAAGATTCCCCAAATGCGACACTGTCACACTCGTTCCTGACCATCACATTCACACTCAATCCGCCACACTCACATCTGGGCCGTTCACACTCACTCAAGTGCCGACCACACTCATGCTGAAGCCCGCCACATGCATGCTGGATGTCCACACTCATGGTGCACAGAGCACTCTGTGGAGGACTTAACAGATTTTTGAACTTCTAAGACAGTCATGTGCCGCACTGATGATGCATCAACGTGTTTGAACCGCAATCACTCTTTTTGCTTATGTAGAATGAGTTTCACGGTATTTAGTTGTATAGTATGGCTGTAGAAACTATTATACTAGAGTCCTTAAAGTATAATTACATCACATTAATAGTAATTTACTACTAAAGTGTCATATCAACGATGATATCGTCACTCGCCATGCGATGCTGGCCCATAAGTATCGAGAAATTGATCAAAAATAACTTCAATATACTTCATGTCCAACTGGTGTGAGAACCCCGACTCGGGTGGTGGCAGGTACATTTCCGAAGCATTCAATCCAGAAAAGTCTTCAAAGCTAGTTGATTCTAGATTAGTGGCCAAACAAAACCTAATATAAATATGCAGCTTACTTGTATGCACAGGGATCCCAATTGGTATCTATCAAAGATGGGTCATTGCTCCAAGCGACTGTCCCGGTAGGTTCTGAAATATTTGTACTGCCAGTTATGCTGCACCAAGGTTGTAACATGACTGACTGTGACTCATCTGAAGAGAACATCGTATAAATGCTATAAGTTGATACAGAAACATCTTAACATACTGACAACATGCATATCACCTGGATCTACTTGAAGCAGAGTTGTGTCGGATAATTTCATGAGAGGTGTTGAACTTGAATGTACAGCAATTGATGGTCCACCTGCAGAAGGCACATTGACAGGAGTATCAACTGCAGAAAAAGTAGTGGCGACAGCTAAAGATCCTCTTTCTCTTCCTCATCTCCCCCTCCCCCTTCCTCATCTCCCCCTCCCCCATCTCCCCCATCTCCATCTTCCCCTTCCCCTTCCCCATCTCCCCCCTTCCCCATCTCCCATCTCCCCCCTTCTCCATCTCCCCCCTCCCCCTTCCCCCATCTCCCCCCTCCCCCCTTCCCCATCTCCCCCCTCCCCCTTCCCCCATCTCCCCCCTCCCCCCTTCCCCATCTCCCCCCTTCCCCCTTCCCCATCTCCCCCCTCCCCCCTTCCCCATCTCCCCCCTCCCCCCTTCCCCATCTCCCCCCTTCCCCCTTCCCCATCTCCCCCCTCCCCCCTTCCCCATCTCCCCCTCCCCCATCTCCCCCTTCCGCTATCCCCACCTCTCCCTTCCCCTCTCACTCTCCCATGTCCCTCTCCTCCCTCTACACCCCCTCATACCCCCTCCCCACCCCTCATACCTCTTCTCCATCCCCACTCCTGCCCACCCCCTTACAACCCCTCCCCACCCCTCACACTCCCCTCACACTCCCTCACACTCCCCTCCACACACAGCTCACTTGTGAAGTTTCAAACTGCACTTCAAACTCAGCTGCAGCTCACCTCTACATATGTGACAACCATATTTTGAAGCCCAGCTATATTAGTCAGAGCTGACAAATTTTAGTCAGCTCTGACTAATGCCATCATTTCTGACAAATTTTAGTCAGCTCTGACTAATGCCATCATTTCTGACAAATTTTGCACAGCGCTGACAAATTTTAGATAATCCCATCAACCATCACTCCCATCATTCCCACAAAATGAACATAGCCTATGTTATACAGCTCATTGACTATTTATAGCCCTGATCCCATCACGCCATCACTCCCACAAAACAGTCATAGCATATGTATGTAGTAGACGAGCTTATGATCCATGCCTTTGTCATGGTGTTCGCTCGCTTTGCTCGCTCAGCCTGACACCGGCATGGGCCAGCTCGCATATATGTAACACAATGCTTAATCCCACTATAGTTACTCAACTCTTCAGTTGCCTTTGGACCTTCAGCCCAAAGTCAACGTTTGGGGGTTTGTGGTGACACAACTCTTTATTTGACTTTTAGATACAGTAGTACACAACTCTTCAGTTCACTTGGGACCCTTGGCCCCAAGTCAATGTGGGGGGTTTGTGGTATTCATCCCCATTCCAATCTCTATCTCTCTCTCCATCTCCATCTCTCCCTTTCCCTTTCTCTTTCCCATACCCATACCCATACCCATACCCATCCCCACCCTCATCCCCACCTCTCTCTTCCTCATCTCCCCCTCCCCCTTCCTCATCTCCCCCTCCCCCTTTCTCATATCCCCCTCCCCCTTCCTCATCTCCCCCATCTCCCCCATCTCTATCCCCATCTCCCCCCATCTCCATCTCCCCCTTCCCCATCTCCATCTCCCCCATCTCCCCCTTCCCCTTCCCCCTCCCCATCCCCCTCTCACTCTCCCCTTGTCCACCTCCCCCCTCTACACCCCCTCATTTCCCCTCCCCACCCATCATACCTATTCTCCATCCCCCTCCTGCCCACCCCCTCACAACCCCTGCCCACCCCTCACACTCCCCTCACACTCCTTCACACTCCCCTCCACACTCAGCTCACTTGCGAAGTTTCAAACCCCACTTCAAACTTAGCTGCAGCTCACCTCTACATATGCTACGACCACATTTTGAAGCCCAGCTATATTAGTCAGAGCTGACAAATTTTAGTCAGCTCTGACTAATGCCATCATTTCTGACAAATTTTGCACAGCTCTGACCAAGCCTGACAAATTTTAGATAATCCCATCAACCATCACTCCCATTATTCCCACAAAATGACTGTAGCCTATGTTATACAGCTCGTCGACTCTGATCCCATCACGCCATCACTCCCACAAAATGGTCATAACATATGTAGTAGATGAGCTGATAAGCATGGTAGCATCTCTTGTTGAAATTAAATTTTGACATGCTGCATACATGAGGCAATGCATGCAGCACACACATGTTACTGTGCTTACTGCACATACATGTGGTAAAGACATTCCTGAGTCATGTGACATCCTTACTATTATGCATATAAGGAAAACCTATACTGTAGTAGATATACAGTGTTCTTACCTCTGCTAAACCCTAGCTCTAAGACTAACTAAACCCCAGGTAGGTTATAAGGGATGTGTCATCTCTTCCTCTGTGCAGTGTATGTAGTCTGCTCCAACATCTCTGACTGACATTGGGAACTCTTCTGGCTCCATCTGCACCTTGGTGTGCAGGTATATCTGGGTGCCATCCATCTTCACCATGAGGGAAAAGCAAGACATAGTGCAGAGTTGAATAGGATGGATGCAACTGGCTGATACACCTAAGCCCTCCCCCTCTCAGCCTGAGAACAATATCTATGTGGTCACACCATTCCTCAGAGCCATCACCTGGAATAATAGCTGCCACTTCATCATTGGCTGTAGGGAGATTATAGCGACGTTGATGATACTCAACCCAGAAACCCAAACAAAACGGCTTCGGATGGTATAACACAAGTCAGAGGAAGGGTGCAAGTTGGTACTAAATATCACTGCTGAGACCAAAACATTGTGTTTAGTGATGCAAAAGGAAGAATCGTGTTGCAAATAGTCTGTAAGAGTGTACGAAGAAGTTTGAAATTGGTTTGAAGACATGCAAGATAGTTCGAAGAAGTTTAAAGAGGTTCGAGATGTATCGAGGAATGAGTTTAGTGAATGTGATGTGTTTTTTGAATAGCGATAAGTGATGGGCAATAAAATGTGGAGCGAATATGATAGTTTTGAAGAAGTTCACGATATTTCACAGAACTCAGAGAGATACAACACAAAGATATGACTCAAGAGATCGACTCTTAAATCTGATGATGGTGAGAGGGTAACTTTTGCTGTGTTCCCCCATTCCTCTTGTTCTAACTAACTAATACAAGTCTATATACAAAATGAAGAGATAGTACTATAAAGGGAAATAAGAATATGTGTAAAACATGAGGCAAATATATCAAACAATGAGGACTTGTAGATCATGAAACAAATGAAAAATAATGAATAACTGAAACATATAGTGTTCCCATATAGTAAAAGTACTTATCTTGTGCTTCAATATATCAATGAAACATAAAAATGCACTTATCGCATTTTAAATCTCTCATAGTCTCTCCTCGTGTCCAGTAGTGCTCGATATGCAGCGAGTTGGCTTGTTCTGGATGTACAATGTGTGTCGAAAGTGTTTCAAGACAGCTATACGGTGGCTGAAGTGATTCAAAATGCTGCGAAGTCATTCAAAGTGTCACAAAATAGTTCGAAAGCATTTGAAATGTCTCGAAGTCATCTGAAATAGTGTGAAATAGTTTGAAAATAATTTGATGTCAATTTCATGGCATTCGTAGTGATTTGGAGTGCGTGTCGTAATGTGTCGATGCAAATGGAATCCTTCTCCAGACCTTAGCGCACACAGTGGACCTATCATCCTCCCCCTTACTAAAATCCTAACTGTCCCAGTTAGCCAATCGAAGTCACGTGCAGAATGCGTGATTGTGTTGAAAACTTAACGAGGTTCAAAATACTTCTTGTTCTTCTTCCTTCCATCTCTACATCATCGAAGTATAGCTTTCGTCATGTCTCTCTTGGCCGAGCTTAACGTCGAAGTACTTGACTATGCGAAGTTAATGCCTGAGTGCGGCATTGCAGAAGATATTGATTTCAAAGTCTGGGGGCGGGGTTTCTGTGAGAAAATGGTATGTGTCATTTTCATTTTGTTCTATGTTTTCTAAATTCACATTTTGTAGGTGGAATATGATGAACTCGCCAACAATTTAGGTGAGGAATATGACACGACCATACAAAAGATCGTGAAGAAGTATTCGAGCTCTATAAACCAATGGCTCATCATGAATGGCTTTCGTGGGGCAGATGACTATTATTCATAGACTTAGCTAAAGAGGTGGAATGGAAAGAAAAGGAGGAAAATATGAAACACATTCGACAGGAGAAGGAGGCAGAGCAGAAGGCAAAAATTGATGGTCGACGGAGAGCATTGGCAGTCACTCGAAATGCCACCCTTGCCGAATATCGTGCAAAGACTGTGTTGAAGAAGGAGTTGCAGCAGAGGAATGTGGAGTTCGAGGTGGAGGCAAAGGCTATCGAGAGGGCAGAGGCTGGTGAAGGTGAGGATGATGAGGGAGAGGACAAAGATAAGGGCAAAGATAAGCTACCTGTAGTAAGGGTGGTGAAGCAGAAAGTTGTGGAGGTTGAAGATGAGGAAGATGGAGAGGAGGAGGTTGAGGGGGTAGGGTTGGCAAAGCAGGCCAGGGTCGAAATGAGCAGGCTCCTCGATTTCGAGGGCCCGGTGAGTTTTTACTTATGTTCGAAGATTTTTCAAGCTACTAATAGTTTTGTAGCATGATTGTTGTGCTGGGTTTAAGTCCCAGCCCAAGTGTATGAAATGTACCCAGGAGGCACAGGGGTGCTACTGGGATGGGCTGCCGAGGTGAGGGCTTCTCAAGGGCAAAGCAAAAAAATTTAGGGGCGCAAAATGAGATTTGCATCCCAAATCAGGTACAAAATTTATTTGAAATTGTTTTGAAGTGCTTACTAACTTGTTTTCGAAAATTTTGATACATCAAATTCATCTTGTGGGCCCTGTAGAGTGCATCGAACTGATAGCAGGGCCTTCAAAGCTGTCGAAGGAGAGAATGAGATCATTGAAAGGGAAGGTGAAGGCAAGGGTGGTTCAAATGGCAGAAGAGGTCGATGGATATTAGGGAATGTGTTGTAGGTTGATTGCTGCGAAGCTGGCACAGAAAAGAGTTGAGATGGAGATATTGGATAGGGAGATAGAAATGTTGGAGGAGATGCTAGAGGAGTAAAGGGGTTTTTCTTTTTGATGTATATGTTTTTGAATTTGAAATTCAATTAATGTTGACAGGGCTAACCATAATTGTAATAATCGAGTAGAGCAACTGGTCAAATCGAAATCGAACGCGAAATCGAGGGGTCAAAAATGAAGTTGAGGCGATATTTGTTGGCAATAGATGTAATAAAATTTTCAAGGATAAGGGGTAGATGAATTCTGAGGCAATAATTGGAGATATATAATGGATAGAGAGCTTCGAGCACTATACTGAACTTCGAAGGCAAATGCGAATGCAAATCTGGCAATGGAATATAGGGAGAAGGCGATATCAAAATAGATGTTGAATCAGAAGATGGCACAGATGACAAGATTGATGATGAAAATATTGGGAGTGGCGAGCAGCAAGTCGAGGTTGAAATGGGTAATGGTAGAGGCAAATGCAACAAAGATATCGGAGGCACGATCGAGTTCGAAGGTGGCAAAGGTGCAACTATTGGAGTGGACTTAACTGAAATTATCAAAGGCAAAGACAATGGGATTGGAATAGACATAGGCAACGAAGCTGGGACGATGTGATGAAGACCAGAAGGTGTGACATGATGATTTCAAAGTGCAACATTTTCTTGTTTGAGTGCAAGCTGTTTTTCGAGGGCAAGTTCCTGTTCGAGGGTTGCGATAAGAGCTTCGAAGTCATCAGAATTGTTCGAGCTGTGGGGTATACTGTCAGATGCTGGGTTTGACATTGTCAAAGATGTGATATCGATGATGAATGAGGTCAAGATGAATACTTCGGGTGTTGATTTGGTCAAATTCGAAGCTGTGATAACCGATGTGAAGTTTGATGCAAAATTTTCAAGGATGTGCGAAACATCTTCGGAATCGATCGATGTGTTAGACTGTGATATATTCGAGGTCAAAATCAATTGCTAGGGAATAGAATATGAGTTCAAGGATGCTATAGCAAATTTCACAGCGTTGTGGATGTCATTCAGCATATATGGGTCATCAGGATAGTGATCAGGGAACTTTACTTTGAGATGATCCATAATTCGATTCTGTAACTTCTTTTGGAAGCCTTGAAGAAAAGCTCGACCCTGTTTGGCTTCTGAAAGTCTACATTTTGAGTGAAGGAAGCTCGTGAGCTTGTAGAATGACCTGTAATAAGCTGCTAAATCATTTTTGTCAAAAATACCGGTGTGAAGCTGTTCATTAACAAGTGAATCCATGTCCAAAATGCTGTATTTTCATTCGTCTTCTATTTCAGGATAGAACTTGAATACTGCAATGTGAAATTCATCGAATGGAGTGCTGGGTTTGTACTCTGGAAGCGATTTCCAGAGATCATAAGAATCAAAGTCGATGTATCTGCAAGTGTGTCACTTCTTTAAGTTGTGATCTGTAATACTGCAAGTTGTGAATAGATTTTCAAGATTTTTGAAGTAATTTCAAAGTTCTTTAGGTCATCTCAAATCGAATTTCAGGAATGTAGAATGACCAGGAGCTGGCATAAAGGATGTCAACATGTTCAAAATGGATTTTGGAGGTCGCGAGGTCGAAATTCATGTGATGTCATGTTTAGTATGTTTTTGAAGTCGAAGTTGGTAGCAATGTCATAAGCGCAAAGGACGAAAAAGTGCGAAATAATATTTTTGATGGTCGAGATACTGTATCGAGATCTCCTGGTTGTTCAGGAGGGTTGGAGGCAAAATGAGTTCAATGCGAAACCAAGATCATTGAGCCCCCTTTAGGTAAAATGAGTGGTAGAAATGAGTGGAGGTTCAATAATGAAATAATCCAGAAACCCCTTGCAGTGGGCTCCAAAATGATGATACTCAACCTGGAAACCCAAACAAAACCTACTAAATGGCTTCGGATGGTATAACACAAGTCAGAGGAAGGGTGCAAGTTGGTACTAAATATCATTGCTGAGACCAAAATATTGTGTTTAGTGATGTGAAAGGATGAATCGTGTTGTGAATAGTCTGTAAGAGCATATGAAGAAGTTCAAAATAGTTCAAAATCAGTTCGAAGACATGCAAAATAGTTCGAAGATGTGCAAAATAGTTCGAAGAAGTTTAAAGAGGTTCAAGATGTATTGAGGAACGAGTTTAGCAAATGTGATGTGTTTTTTGAATAGCGATAAGTGATGGGCAATAAAACATGGAGCGAATATGATAGTTTTGAAGAAGTTCACGATATTTTGCAGAACTTAGAGAGATACAATGCAAAGATATGACTCAAGAGATCGACTCTTAAATCTGACGATGGTGAGAGGGTAACTTTTGCTGTGTTCCCCCATTCCTCTTCCTTGTTCTAACTAACTAATACAAGTCTATATACAAAATGAAGAGATAGTACTGAAAAGGGAAATAAGAATATGTGTAAAACTTGAGGCAAATATATCAAACAATGAGGACTTGTAGATTATGAAACAAATGAAAAATGATGAATAACTGAAACATATAGTGTTCCCATATAGTAAAAGTACTTATCTTGTGCTTCAATATATCAATGAAACATAAAAATGCACTTATCACATTTTAAGTCTCTCGTAGTCTCTCCTTGTGTCCAGTAGTGCTCGATATGTGGTGAGTTGGCTTGTTCTGGATGTGCAACATGTATCAAAAGTGTTTCAAGACAGCCATATGGTGGCTGAAGTCATTCGAAATGCTGCGAAGTCATTTGAAGTGTTGCAAAATAGTCAAAAGCATTTGAAATGTTTCGAAGTCTTCCAAAATAGTGTGAACTAGTTTGAAAATGATTCGATGTCGATTTCATGGCATTCGTAGTGATTCGGAGTGCATGTCATAATGTGTTGATACAAGTGGGATCCTTCTCCAGACCTTAGCGTGTGCAATGGACCTATCAACATAAATCCTGGGTTCTATCTGATCGCAGCCATATGGAGACATTGCTCTGCTCTTCTGGAGGCTTTTCCCTCATGATCTGAAATGCCTGCTTGAATAAAGGCACATAAGGATGGGTATTATTCAGCATGGCCTGCAGCTCTGTCATGATAACTGAGTTGAGATTATTATTTCACTGCTCATGAATATCAAACTGTGCAATAGGATTATGAATATAGAGCTGTGCATAGGCTGCAGGCTGTCCAGGATGTGGCAGAAGTGCTCCAGAAAGATGATGAAGATTGCCATGAATACAAAAGCTGTATACACCTGATGTACCTGTAACAGAACGGTCCACTTTGACACCCAAAGAAGTGAATGCAAATGCAGCATTGTATTGTCGGATATTTGTTTTGAATTCTTTGGAAAGGGGACTTTTGCCACACAACAGATCCCGCAATGTGGCAGGAGCAGGTCGGAAAGATGGCAGATGAATTTGTCCCTGCAAGCAGCAACTTCCAAACTTTGGCACAGCTCTGGTAGACTTGGACAGCTTTTCACAGTCAAAATGCAAGGCATGACAGTGTGGACACTCCACATTCATGGGTCCAAGTGAATGTCTGGGAATTGGCTCCTGATAAGGTGCATGACGAAGTGGTGATGGCCTTGCAGGTCGATGTGGAGGTAAAGGTACAGGCATAGGTGGAGGCAAAGGTGGCAACATTGGGGGATTCAGGAATAAAGCAGGTGGCAGCAGTGAAGGAGATTGCATGGGAGATGGTGGCAATGATGGAACATGGAATATTGGATCAGGCAGCAGTGGTGATGAAGATTGTGGAGGAGAAGATGGAAATTGTAGAGGAGACATCCTTCCAAACTCATCATAACACTCTGATGGCATAGGAGATGGTAAAAATTGCAAAGTAGTCACCCTTCTAAATTCATCATAATAATCTGATGGCAGGGGAGAAGATGGAAATTGCAAAGAAGACTGGCTTCCATCATCATCATCAGATTCCTCATTCTCCATTTCCCTCCTCAAAGCAATCTCATTATTCCTCTGTTCTTCATACTCAGCAGCCAACAATGCAGCCATTTCCCTATCCATCTAAATTTGTTCTGCTTGTGCATCCACTTGAGCTTGATATTGATCAATCCGATCTCCAGACATATTGTTTGCCAATTGATTTAACCTCATCATTCGTTGATGCAAGTTCCTGTCTGCAATGAATAGACATTGGAGCTCCTCAGCCTCATCCATCTGTACCTGCTCATCTGTGCACTGTTCGTTTCTCCACATCTGATGCATCCTGAGAGCCCATTCCTGATCACGCCTGTTGTGTTCTTGCAATGCAGCCTCTATATTAATATGTCTGGGTGGATCATGATATCGTGGCTCAGCAGCTAAAGCAGCTTGCTGGGCAGCTGCCTGCCTCTCCAGCTCCTGTTCAGCCAGCTCCTGCAATTGTTGATTGGCTGCTTCAGCTTCAGCAGCTTGCCTGTTCCTTTCCTGTTCAGCCAGCTGCTGCAATTGTTGATTGTGCTGTCTAGCTGCTTCAGCTTCAGCAGCTTGTCTTTGTGCATGCTCTTCAGCTTCAGCAACTTGTCTTTGTGCATGCTCTTCAGCTTCAGCAGCTTGCCTGTTCCTTTCCTATTCAGCCAGCTGCTGCAATTGCCAATTGTGCTGCCTAGCTACTTCAGCTTCAGCAGCCTGTCTTTGTGTATACTCTTTAACCTCAGCAGCTTGGTGTTGTGCATGCTCTTCAGCTGCAGCAGCTTGCCTGTGCAGCTCTTGTTTAGCCAGCTGCTGCAATTGCCAATTATACCTCCTAGCTGCTTCCACTTCAGCAGCTTGCTGCTCTTCAATCACCTGCTGCAATTGCAGATTATGCTGCCTACTCATTTCAGCCACCTGCTGTAATATCCTCTCTCTGGCAGCAATAGCCTCAGCACTTCTCCTTTCCTCAGCAACCTTCTGTAATAATTTCTGCTGATGCTGATACTTCTTAGCTGCCTCAGCTTGTTGTAACTCCTGAAGACGTGCATCATAATCTGCAGTTCTTTCCCTCAATGCAATATGTCCCCTATGCAGATTATTAAGTGCAGGGTCTGCTTGACCACCTGAAATATTATGCAATGGTCCCAGTCCCCTCCCTCTCCCTCTCCCCCTTCTTGTTTGTAACTGAGGTGCAGGTGGAACCACAGGAATAGAATTGGCCAAAGGTGCATTCCACCCTGCTGGCAGTTGAACCTGTGGTATAGTAGAAGCTATATTTGCTCCTACTCCATGGTTTGCCAAAACAGATCCAGATGGCATCACAGGAGTCCCTCTCCTATGAAATACAGGAGCAGGAGGTACAACTGGCAATTCAAACTGCCTTGGTGCATCCCAATCGGCAGGCATCTGCACCTGTGGTATCTGAGCTGCCAATGCAGCTCCATAGTTCAGTGGAACAATTCCTTCAACAGGGGCAGTCACTCTGACTCTGCTTCTCCTCTCATCAGGATTGGTCATCTGCAACCTTTCCAAATGGTCTGCATCTCTAATTCTAGCCCTTTCCACTTCTGGTGTAGAAGGTCTACTTTCATTCCTGCAAATACTCTAATAAGCCATTATTATTGCAACATATGCCAACACTACTCACATATTTAGTAATGGTAAAGCCCAATAATAATTTTGTTCAATAGCCAACAATGCAGCACAGCTGAAGTAAGGTCAGCAACAACTTCCTTTAACAGCCAGTTGTCACAACACTCACTGTAATTCAACTGTTTTCAAGTTTCAATAGCCAATTCCAACACTTATGTAATGACAATCACAATTTTGCTATTTGATAATAGATAGCAATTGCAATAGTATCACTATTATAGCCCCAAATGTTGTGTGAAGAGAGGTACTCAATTGATTGTTGTGCACTCTCTCTCCACATGTAAGGAAATGTCAGCTGTTTGGTCATATTGTGCGCGTTCCAGGAGAGGTGTGAAAGTAGGTGTCCACTATATCGCAACTGAAATTTTATGCACGCAAATCTCCCCTTTGGTATTTGACTTGTTACTGACCTCATTACCCATTTCTATTGACATGTTACTGACTTCATTAAATTTGTATTGACCTGTTACTGACTTCAGACTTTTTACTGACCTCATTACAAATTTGTATTGACTTGTTACTAACCTCGTTACAAATTTGTATTGACTTGTTACTGACCTCATTACAAATTTGTGTTGACTTGTTACTGACTTTATTACAAATTTGTATTGTCATGTTACTGACTTCGTTACAAATCACAAATTTGTATTGACTTGTTACTGACCTCACTACAAATTTGTATTGACATGTTACTGGACTTCATTACAAATCACAAATTTGTATTGACTTGTTACTGACCAGCACCATTGATGCTATACATATTGGATGACAACATTTCAAACCCAGCTGTAGTTGTCAGAGCTGACACATTTTAGTCAGCTCTGACAAATACCATCATTTCTGACTAATCTTGCACAGTGCTGACCAATTTTGCACAGCTCTGACAAATTTTAGATAATCCCATCAACCCATCATTCCCACAAAATGACCATAGCATATGTTGTGCACATCATCCCCATCAATCAATGATCTTAGCCAAAAAATTCCCCCCTTTAGCTGATGCCATCATGCCATCACTCCCACAAAACAACTGTAGCATATGTAATAGATGGATCAGTGAAGCTGTTAGCCAATCACTGGACAAGGTCCAGGCAAGCGGTGTTGCTGAATTACTAGGGCTGGGCTTTTTTGCTAACCTGGGCTGTTTGTAACATAATGATGGATCTGGTGTCCATGTTATGTTAGTTACTTGGGTTATTAACAGTTTTTTTGCTACATAATCATGACATCATGGCTGTGCAGCACAAATTTTTTTGGGAGGTTAATAACATGTTTTTAACACATTATTAACCTCAAAAAAGGGTATATAACATGTGATAAACTATGACAGGCCAAGAAAACTCTCAACGCTCTATTCTCCAGGTTTCCCAATAGGTTTGGCTTGCTGGTGTTGCATTTCCTGAGTCAATGAGGCTCCTGGCCCATCCATGTCAACCTTAGTAATCAGCGCTATAAGTTTGGGATCATCGAATTTGATCTATTGGGCAATGTTGAAGGAACTGGAAGACCTGACGATGATGGGCCCAGTGAGAGCTTTGTCAATGCAGTCTGTCTCCTCGAGGTCATAAGGATCTGGGTGATTGAACAGCTGCTGTTATTGCCCAGCAATGTCAATGTTGAGGAGGTCCATCAACAATAGGGCAGAGAGAACAGTTGGGTTTGCAGATGGTTGGTCAGGTTGAATTACTGGTGTGAGGTGAACACATGCAGTATGGGTATACTTACCCTCATTGAACCCATTGACATAGAAGTCATAGAGTTTTGTTGAGTCAATAAGGTGCTCAGGTGTTGTAGAGCTCCAATGTGCAGCATTAAACTACCCAAGATGTGAAGCTGTGCACTCATTGCAGATCTCAGATGGAGAAATACTGAAAAGTTTGATTGCAATTGCTGAAATGTAGTATATAAGATACAGCCGTTTAACAGAAAAACATTGAAGGACTTACTGTGATCAAACAAGCATTTGAATACCATAAAATTGAAGACCACCATTTGAGTAACTTTGTTTCATGTGTCCACTCATGACCTCAAAATGGTTCCTTGTTGTATGCATATGCAACGAATTCATTAATGAATAAAGAAACCATTTCAGCACCACCAGTTTGTAGGCACTGCAGCTCGCTTTGAAAAATATTGAGCACTGATTCAAGAAGAAGCTTAAATAGCACTGGAAGCTGCCCCACAGGTGGGGGTTGGCCATCAGTGAGGGCAGGCATGGTCAGTTGTAGACCTCCATGATGATGGAACACTGGAATATATGTAAAAACTAGGGTTGATTGAGGCAAGGAAAATGCACCAAAACTCACTAGGGTAAAGATAGTACACCAAGAGGAACAGATTATATGATGATTCAGTCATCATCTGATTGAAATAGTGATTGTAAATAGCAACAACTTCACTCTGCAAGTGGATAAGACCAATGGTTGGTGATGAAAGAACATGTTCAACATGATATGCAATGCAAACCCGTGCATAAAAAACATCTGCACAGGTTGTGTTCTGCTCCTCAAGGGTAAGGATAGCATTGGTGCCCAATGAGAGCAACTGGATGAAGCCAGACATCTCGATCATGAACTGAAAGTGGTCTGTGCCATCTTTGATGTATGGCAGGAGTTTCTTTGTCTTGATTGAGTGGGAGACTATGAGTCTATTAAGGTTGCTCAAGGATAAGTACTCACCACAGTGGTGTCAAACCTTAATGTTCCCATTTGCACACAATTCTTGATTGCATTCATACATGTCTGGACAGAGAGGACCTGCATGTAGCTTGAAGAAAAGTGCATCTCAGAACATGACTTGATACCTTCAGGTACTCATTCTTTTTTCTGTTGTTCATTGAGGTGAAATGTACCATAGTTAGACTTTCCAAAGTAGTTATCAATTCCTGAAACAGTGGAAAGTGTCTGAGGTAGCCATTGGCACAACATTAGAACCTGGTTAGATGTTGTGAAGGTGCTCACCAGTTTGAATAATTTTCCCAAGTCCTTCAGGAACAAATTTAAATTATGGCAGGGATTATAGATGTTAAGGATCCATTTGAATCATGCATGAAGTCAGATTTTGGAAGCTTGGACATTTGGGCCTCCATCACCTACAATAGCGCTGTACTTCTGTGCATTGTAGGCCATCAACAACTGTATTAACACTGATGAACTAACCTCTTATCACAATCATTTAGACACTGACCTTAATTGTGATGCTGAGCAGTGCATCCCCTGTGACCGATACACCTCAGAAAACATGTCCATCCATAAAAAATGAGTGCTGCTTTGGAGTTGTTGTGTGGAATGTATAGACTTCCTCTTTGGCATGAGTACTCCAACCATCAAGAGATAAAGTAAGATGAGCCTTTCCTTTGAGAAAACCTTCAAAGTTCTTTCCCCAAACAGCAATCTCCTGTGCAAGAAGCTTGGGGAAGGATGATGACCAATCACGAAGAACAAAGTTTGGTGCCAGTGCAAGAATGAAATTTGCAAAGAATTCATTATCCATAAGGGCCCAAGGAAGAGCACAGCAAATGAACATCTGAAACATAAGGAGCTCAACTTTTATTGTTTGTTTGTCACTCATTTTTGCAGGATTCATGTAAGCCAGTATTCCAGTACACTTTGCCTTTGGTTCATCCATTGCTTCTTCCAAATCCATGACCATGGTGGAAGGGCTATTGTGCCTAGCTCAGAGCCTGAAGACAGCTTCTCCAGCTTTGTTGAGTGCACTTAGTCAACAAGTTCTTTGGTGAGTTGACGATATAGAACTAGCAAATGTTTTGCCAGTTCCTGCAATGATATCTTAATTTTTAGTGCTCTGGTTAAACAGAAGGTAGCTAGTAGTACAAAACATACATCACATTCTTTTGCATGGCTTCTAAGATGCACTGCATCATGTCCTACAACCATCTGGTCACAGGCAATGCAGTAAACAATGAGCTTCAACTCATGGGAGTGGGGAGCCTTACAAGGTTGTCTTGGTTCCTGCCTCCCTTTTGACATTGTTCAGCAGATTTAGGCACCTGGGCAGGACCTACACCATTTCCACCCTCAAGCTGGATCTTGTGCTCTGCATGTATTTTGTTTCATAGTACCTTTTCTTTGTCAGTTTCAAAAACACTGGCCCACAAGCCTGGTTGATCTTGAGTTGCAATGGGCTCAAGGGCAAAGCCATCTTGTAGAGTCATCCAAGTTGATTCAGCTGGATCCAAACTTGAAGGAGGCTAGTTTGTGCACTTCAAGGTCGCTAGAGTCAAGATCACAAGGAAGTGAACATGCACTGTAGGCCATGGGAGAGTTTTGCCTTTTTTATTAATGTGCACCCAGACTTTGTTGAGCTTCTCCATGTAGTGGGACCAGTCCTTCCTATCCTGGCTCTTGGGATCAGGGATTGCCATATTGAGGGTGTCAAGTAGGTGGGCAAGGGTTACATCATCGCTGCTGTTGATGAACTGGTTACAGAGGGCAATTAGACATTTTCAGGTATCCTTGAAAATCATCCTCAAGACTTCGAATGCTGGCAGCAGTGAGTAGTGAGTTCACAAAATTCCCAAAAAAAAAACTCAACATTAGAACATGTGATCTGGGTATCTAACAGTAAATCACAAGGCCTTTGAAACCCCCTTATGTTTTTAATGTTAAATACATGTTAAAAACACATGATTTACTTGGGTGTTTTTAACATAGTAATAAAAAACCCAGCCCTATGAATTATCAACAATAATAGGTGACTTATGTGACTCAGTTGATGTTATCTGAGTCCAATGTTCGACATGGCAAGCAACTGGCCCCAGACAATGCTCTCATCCCCCTTAAAGAGGAGGTCAAAGGTCAGACCACCCTTCCTTCACCCTCTAAGACATCATACAAACCCATTAAGACTCACCAGAAGGACCATCACACTCAATGTCAAGTCAAGGTTAAGTTCTCTGATACCATTGACAGTGTAAAGGCCAAGATTTAAGATAAGAAGGGTAAGTTCTTTGTTTGGTCTGGAAGTATTTTCCAAGGCCCTGATGCTTATTGTCCATAGCATTCTTCCTTACCAACAGCACCTCATCTTTGCTGGAAAGCAACTTAAGGATGGTGGGACACTGTTCAATATCCAGAAGGAGTCAATCCTCCACCTTGTGCTCTGCCTGCACAGTGAATGTCACAGCCAAGATCCAGAACAAAAAAGAATACGTCTTTTTCACGTTCTCACATAATCTATCATGATTCCTCAACAGGCCAGTGTAGTATTCCCCTGGATCAGCAACACCTCATCTTTGCTAGCAAATAACTGGTTGCACCCCTCCGACTACAACATTCAGAAGGAATCCACCCTATGCCCTGTCCTCCATCTGTGTGGTGGCATGCAGATCCTCATAAAGACATTGACAGGGAAGACCATCACCCTTGAGGTTGAATCATCGGACACAATTGACAATGTCAAAGCAAAGATTCAGAAGAAGGAGGGAATCAACAGTGTCTCATCTTTGCTGGCAAGCAGCTTGAGAACCCACTCCCTTTCTGACTACAACATTGAGAAGGAGTTGTTACTCTACCTTGGCCCATGTCTTTGTGGAGATTCATCAAGGCATTGATGGGTGTACCTTACAGTTCTACTGCCACTCTTGTGTTGTTTTAGCATAGGATTTTTTCTATTCAGCACTGTTCCTCTTTCTGTACACATTTGACTTTAATATACCAATTCACTGCTCTAACTGCCTACATACATGAATAAAAGAAACAGCCAGGCAGTGCTCAGCTGCAATGTGTGTACATGCATGTATCCATCAATTCATTTAGTGTGTACAAGAGTTTATTAATGTGCAACTCGAACCAGATATCTTATGAAATACTCATGCAGCATGCCCAAGTGGCTCCCTTGTCAAGACAGGGGAGTCAACATAAACCAATTTGTGTGTCTCTTGAGCTTTGCATATCTTCTTGATGATGGACTGATTTCTGTATAGCACCGAGAAGTGAGTTGGATAGCTGGATTTCATATCATTGGCATCTGAGGTTTCCCAACACCAAGGTTGCTGATCATGCTTTAAATCATTTCAATCACAATGTGTATGGACTAAGGTACTGTGTCAGGCATGTGTCCAGAAACCAAAAAATTAATGCCAACTATTCAATTGTAGCCAAAAGTCTGTCCAACGGATCAGGAAAGATCTAGGTCTGAAAAGAGCCATACAACAAGCTGCCACCTTTGAAACTATTACAGAGATTTACAAGGTGCTTCAAGCATGCTTTCCAACAATGGGAGCCCATCGAATGGTGACAGTTATCCAGCAAGAGTACTCAATTCAGGTTTCTGAGTAAGATTATCTTTTTTTCCTATGACAGATTGAGACTTAACATTGTACAGTATAGGAAGCTAGTTAACGAGTTCCTCTGTCTTGTTGAGCCAGAGGTTGTAGCAAAATGTAAACATGGTTGACTTAAACAGAGACAGTGATAGGTCCACTGCATGCTCTAAGGTCTGGGAGAAGCTTTCTAATTGTATCAAGACATCATAACACACACTCCAAACCTCTACAAATGCCACGAAATTGACCTCGAATCCTTTTCAAACATTTTTGAACTCTTTCACACTACTTCGAATGACTTCGAACAATTTCAGGATATTTCGAACGACTTCGCAGCACTTTGAATAACATTGGCCACTACATAACTGTTTTGAAACTCTTTTGATACATGCTGCACATTCGGAATGAGCCTTTTAGTCATATATCGAGCACCACCAGACACAAAGAGAAACTACAAGAGATCCAGAAGGTGATAAGTGTGGTTTTTATGTCTCAATGATATATTAAACAATAGGACAAGAACTCTCACTATACTGGGAAAATGTACATTTCAAATATTTATCATTTCTCATTTGTTTTATGTTTTACAATACCTTTATTTGCTGTGCACATTGCCTCATGTTTTCCACATGTTATTGTTCCCTTTTTAGTACTATTCCTTCAAATTGTATATAGACTTGTATTAGTTACTTAGAATGACAGAGAAGCAAGGGGAAAAGAGAATAAGTTACCCTCTCCACTACTGTCAGATTTAAGAGCAGTTCTCTTGAGTCTTAGCTCATGTCATATCTCTGAAGTTCTGCGAAATATCGCGAACTTCCTTGAACTTTCATATTTGCTCTCAACTCATTGCCTATTGCCTATTGCCACTCAAAAACCACTTCTTATTTGCTATATTCATTTCTTGACATATCTTGCCACCAGTTGGACATCTTTGAACCTCCTCGAACTTACTTTGAACAACTTCGAACCCATTTGAACCTACTTCAAACTATTTTGCACATCTTCAAACCTATTTCAAACTCTTTTGAACATCTTCATATGCCTTTTAAAGACTATTCACAACATCCCTTACCATTTTGCATTACTAAACACAACATTTTGGTATCAGCAGTGATATTTAGTACCAACTCGCACCCTTCCTCTAGCCTGAGTTATACTTCCTAAGCCTTTTAACAGATTTTTGTTAGGTTTCCAGGTCGAGTATCATCAACGGTTCTGGTCAGCAGGTGTTATGGAGTATTGGTCAATTGACCAGCATGATAAGTGGGGAAGATTTGGGTTATGGCTGCATTTTAGGATTGATCCATATGCCAGCCAATTTTTGTGGCTAAAGGTGTGGTGGTGTAATTGGAACCCTCATTTACTGATAAACTACTATCTCAAGGCTGCTCGTAAAGTTGGAGGCATATTTCTCACAGCTCTCTTGATTTTTGAATGACTTAGACAAGCTTCTAGGTATTCTACTTCTCACCTTCAACCTGTGGTGTCTGTGCACTGCTGTGACATACAGTACCATTCTAGTTATGGTAATACTGGTAGCAGTTGGGACACAAATCTTGACCAAGTTTCAAATGGTCCTTGTTAATGTGCTTCAGAATAGCCATAGTACTGCAATTTTCGCAGGTACACTCCATGGCCACTTTAACACTTGTGAAGTTAGCAGCATAACAAGAGCCTGGAGGTTCACTCATTTTCTAGAATAAACATCCAATTTGGCAGTAGGTGAGGAAGTAATAGTAAAAGTCTATTTTGGCTCCATGACAGTAAATATCATCAATGAATGTGAATAAACAAAATTATCACCAAGATGCAACCCCAAAACCTACTCCTTATTATCAGTGAAATCAGTAGCATAGGCACCTTCAGATTCCTCATCCTCTGAGGTAAAGTCTGCCTTATCGTAATCCTCCTGTAATACCACACCATCTCCAACAACTTTATCACCAATCTGCATCTTCCAAAGTCCAGGAAGCAAATCCATATCTTGATTGGCTCCAAGATTAGCAAGATTAACCTCTTCTTCAATACTTGCATCCACAGGACCTTGTTGGAAGCAGGCAAGGAGCAACTTGTAAATGTTTCAAAATGTTCCTCTAGATATTGCATGCCATCCAAGAGAAGTGTAGTGGTTGTTAGCTTGGTTTATGGAATGATGTTGGTGTCAGTTGAAAGACTGGGCTATTCAGTGGTGCCCATTCTTGTTTCATCCCATTGAACATATCAGTAGAGATCATACTCTGACAATGGACAATGTTAGCGAAGTTGCCATGCCATGTGACACAACTATTCCATGTACCTGAAAATTCTTTGACTTAAATTGTTCAGGTTTTGCATGTATGAGATTGGGTATTCCATGGGGTGAAGTCTTGTGCTTGTTGGCTCGTTGTGGGCTAGAGTTGTACATAGTGACCCATTTGTCAATTTCAACCTGAAGCCACAGAATAGCAAGCCACTGAAAGACCAGACTTTAACATTTCAGATCAGTGGGTTGGTATCAACAATAACTCAATATGCATACTTCTCAAGAGCATCTGGTGCAGTGTAGAGCCCAGAGTTGACTCAAAAATTGAAGAAATCCTCGAAACCAGGGGCCCATTGTGCATAAAACTGGGACTAGCCTATTTCTGATTTGATGTTTGTCTTGTCACAGCAGAAGAGATGCTGTAGAGTATCATGCAGGAAGGGGTTGAGCTGATGATGCATCATGGTGTGCATATTGGCAATTTCATTGTTTTCTGGGCCAGGATCAAAACCCAGCAAGTCATCGATGTGATGTTCACAGACATGTAGCTCAGGCACAGTGAGGTCATAAGTAGATGCCCAACTTCTGATGACTAGCCACTCATATTCTGCCAGGTTTTAGCAATGATGTGCAAGCCATTGGAAGGAGTAACCAAGCAATGGAACAAGGTCATCCAGTGGGATACATGATGAACACCTCATCTGGGCCTCTCAGGACACCAGGTCCATCAGTTTATTTACCAGGAAATGTTCTGCAGCATACCATTCCTCCTTCCATGCATCCACAGAGTAGAGACTCACAGCCTGTCAGTTACACACAAGCACATGCGCATATCCCACTGAACAACATGAGTGAATCCAACAGGCATATTCCACTCACAATGGCGAGGTTGTTGTCATTGAAGTGTGAATGGTAGTGATGCTTCCTGGTTGCATGCAGATGCAGCTCATTCATGTATGTTCTACTCTTTCCCAAGTGATGACATCTATTTACATGCATGAACTCCAGGATCTCATCAAAGCAGTGGATCACATACCAGTTCATATTGGAGCTGTGGTTTTGAAGAAAACACTGTACAATGCCATGATACCTAGATGAAATAGATGGACAAACAACTTTCCACTTCATATTGACCAAATTACTATGTGGGATAAGTTGTGGGTTGTCCTCGAACCCAGTGTTCCAGATTGTGATGTGATTGCAAAGAATGTCTTCAAAACTGGAAAGAAAGGAATCCAGACATTCAAAAGTAACAAGGCCATTATCCACTTTCATGTTCCAAATAAAATCTATAATGCCATGCTCAAGAAGAGAGACACCAATTCAGGGCCAGCAGAGAAGAACACAGTGGTGAGAAAACCAGCAGGAAGAAAAGTCACAGCAGCAAGGGTTAAAGACATTGAACCGAGCATGGCAGCAGACTTTACAGTAAGTATTTTAACATGTCTTCGAACAATACATCACTGAAGTAGGAATTAGGTTGTAGGCAAAGGAAAGAGACAAGCCTGAAGTATCTCACCTACATCTGAACAAGAAGATCATGACTCTTCCAAAATCGAGATCATGTCTCCCTTGAAACTTGTAGAATCCATGATTAACAAGAAAAAGTGCAGAACAGTCATCCATTCAACTGCCACTCCCACAAGCCACTCTGATATATGAAGTGCCTTTAAGTCAACTAGTCATGCCACATCCAAGTTGAAACCACCCTCTCCATCTGCTGAACATATCAGCCAGGCCTTGAAGATACAGCAACTACCAACAAATAAAGAAATGAGTTCATTCCATATGTTACCAGTATCTTCCTGATATATCACTCATGAAAATCTGTGTAGTTTGTCTCACTACTTTCAATGTAGTTGTGTATCCTGTTGAGTGCTGAATGTGGGTGCAACTCCTCAACCAAACTGCAGAACCTACTCAAATATCTATTGGCAAAGATGGAAATAACTTTTACCTTGAAAAACCACTAACTTTGATCCTGCAATTAAATCTGGCAACTTTGAACATGAAGAAAAGAAGCTTCAAGCTGGCTGCCTTTGGTACATCAATGCCAGCTGTTTTCAAAGCAGGGTGTGCAGAGGCCATCTGTGCAAAGCACACCTACAATGCAGTAGAAAGAGTTGTTGAGGTTGATGGATCACTTGCAAAGAAGGTTGTTGACATGGCTCATGAGGGTGAGAAGCAATTCCAGCACCTTATGATGGAGGTCTCATGTCTTGTCTGGGCTCAAGCTTTGCTCAATATCGTTTATGACTTTATCAAGGAGGAGTCAGACTTGGAAGGTCCAACAAAGTTACCTTTCCATATTCCACAGCTCCATTTTGTCAAGGTGGCAATCACAATTGAACAATCTTCATCAACATCTGCAAAGAAGACAACTTTCCTAATTGAGGAGGTTATTGATGAAAATATGGAGGGGCCATTCAGGAAGTACCTCAACAATGTCTCAGCAGAGCCTCTGGTGATGGAAATGAAGGAGGATGAAGAGTGGGCAAAGTTTTTGGCATTTAGTCAGCATGTGCAATATTGGAAGATGAAGAAGCAGGTGTTTGTGTCCGATTATCAAGGTAAACAATCCAGCACCTAATACAACTTAACAGTCCTCCCTTAGGCAGTAATATGCTGCTGAGTGATCCTCAGATTTCATTGGCGGGGTGAGCCTGTTGTATGTTTCTTTGAGATCTAAACATGTCTTCCCAGCACCCTTGGTTCTATCTTTGCTGAAGGTAATATACCTGCTGCCTACAGCAACTTCAAAACAAAGCATTGCTGCAACAAATGGTTCAATGTACCCACTTTCAAGCACAATAGTGCCTGATGCATTCCCTACCACTCATTTTCTCACTATTACTCTTCTTGCCATACTTTCCGTTTTAATCTTCTTTGTCTCATATTCATCATGTTGATGTCCTTATCATACACAAACCCTCCTTTAGACCTTCCTTTTGACACCTCCTTACACTTCTTCAGACCAACTTTGGTAAACATTCTTTAGACTTAAAAATAAATTAAGGACCCAATTAATAGTTCAATTATATCATAGAAGACAAGATGAAGGTGTTTGCAAACTCAGATACCATCAATGGAGTCATGCAAGTCACCTATTATTGTTGGTAATTTGGCAACACCATTTACCTGGACCTTGTCCAGTGATTGGCTAATGGCTTTGCTGATCCATTGATCAAAAAGGGGGCAGTCCAGGTTCTGCTGCCATACAGCATGCCAGTCTTGTGAGAAGCTTGGATGAGCTTATGACCCATGCCTTTGTCATGGTGTTCACTTGCTTTGCTCGCTCAGCCTGACACCAGCATTGTTATGAAGATGTTCGGATGGGGAAATCAATTTTTTTCACAATTGTTCTTATTGTCTTACTTGTGTATGTCCCACGCTATTGTTCCTTTTCCTACTGTCTTGCAACCACACACCCCTAATCACTCATCATCACAATTCCACTCTATTGTAGTAGTCTGCAGATGTCCACATGCTATTGTCTTTTCATTTCTATTGTTCTTATTGTTCTCGTAGCACGACTTGTTTTATTTACAATCTTGTGCTTGTAGTATTTAAACTGCGAATACAGGACCAGTCAAGCTTAGCTTGACCTGGTCATTTTTATGTTCCTAATGAACTCCAGCTAAGTCATCCTCAACTGTCGCTTATGAGCCTCAGTGACTCTTTGAAGAACTTCTTGCTTTAATGTTGATGCTTAAGAGCTTCGACTGATAGTAGGAACCTTGACTCTAACAAAAGGTCAAGCTGATTCGAACTCTGCTGACTAACCTCAGTCTAGGCAGCACATACACTATGACACAATTCTTACAAAAACCACCCGACCTTACCCTACCTGACGAAGAAGAAACATGGTTGCTCCATCCACTCCCACCATCCCTATTGCACCCACTGCCCCTGCTCATCCTGCTGAAATCAAGATGAGGGTGCCGAACAACTATTCTGGAGACAGGGCAAAGACAATGCTCTTTCTTCTGGAATGTGGAGCATACGTCGACACCAACACTGCCACTTTTCCAGATGACCACCACAAAATCTTATTCATGCTTTCTTATATGAACGGAGAAACAGCAGGGCCGTGGAAGCAAGCATATCTGGAGGAGAGGTACATCGAGTCAAAACCCTGGGATATGTTCCAGAAGTTCATAGCAAAAGTATGTGCGGCATTCTCACTGATCGACGATGCAGGGAACACGCGAACACAGCTTAGAGCCCTCTCACAAGGAGCAAAGGGGGTAGATGAGTATACTGCTCAATTCAAGACTCTTGCTTATTGCACTAAAATCAAAGAAGATGCCACCCTGATCGAGTACTTCATCGACGGACTCAACAACTGAGTCCTCGACAAAGTCTTCAGCATGGAGAATCTGCCTGACATGATCGAGGGGTGGTACACCCATGCAGTGAGGGCTGAGGGGCATCTAAGGAGGGTGAAGGTGATTAAAGAAAGAACATACAGTAAGGCAGAAGGAGGAGGAGTGGGAAGCTCCTCCAAAGACCCTAACACCATGGATATAGATGCAACATGCCTCTCCTACACAGAGAGGCTCAAACATATCAAGAAAGGAAAGTGCTTTATATGTCACAAAGCAGGACACAGGACTAGCGACCACAAGGGAGGGAAAGAGCCACCTGTAAAAGAAGAAAAGAAAGAGATGAAGAAGACACCTCGTGACCATTATACGAAGATCCGTGTCCTCATCAACAAGTTGGAAGAAAAAGAAAAAGAAAAAGTGTTAGATCTTATGGTGGTGGAGGGTTTTTAAAACGGTGGCCCACATCAGCAATGGAGCCCACCAGAATAGTTGTCTCAACTGTAATAGTAGCAAACGTGAGCCACCAATCAATGCATATTCCGGTTCACTACTTGCTAGGAGACAAAAAAGCTGAAGTACCCGCCCTGATCGACTCAGGAGCGGGAGAGACATTTATTGACCACCGAGTTGTCAAAAAACTCGGGCTAAAGAAAATCTCACTCATCAGAAAGATCCTCACCAAAAACGTCGACGGGACCCTTAACAAGAATGGAATGATCTCACACTACGTCCACATTGACACGGAGATTGGAGGGAAGGAAGAGAGGATCAGAATGCTGATAATGGGGCTGGGAAAGGAAAGAATGATCCTGGGGTATTCATGGCTCCAGAAACATAACCCGATCATCGATTGGGAAAAAGGAACCCTCACTGACAGGGAAACTGAGAAGTTCCTCATGAAGAAGATTTGAACCATGATCGAGCGGATGCACACTACTTTTGGTAAGCAAAGTCCCACTATAGATGACAAGGGGCTGCTTGTACCGAGAGTAACGTTGAGCCTGACTCTTGGGAGGCTACCTATAAGGAGTGCTGGGGAGACCTTCAGGGAAACCCACCTCGCTGCCGCTGAGCATGTGAAGAGTAGGCTCAGAATGGTTCATCTCGCAACAGGACTTTGCACCAGAGATGAACCCGATCACAACAGATCAAACCTGGCAATGGACACGGCAATGGACATCCATCCTGGGATTGATCTACAGATCCCCGTACTAGATGCTGTGGGCACCAACGTACTACCTGACGCTGAGGGAGATCATGATGGAACAGACGCACTATTCGCTTATGTTTGGGGAGAACCTATGGTTGGAGTATTCAGGTCCGAGGAGTCACCCCTCACCATCAAAGATGACTACATACCACTGAACTACCAGAAACTCCAACAGATCTCATGCCTCACTCGATCTCGGCTAACTGGCAGAATCACTTACTCCAACATGACTTACATCCGAGCAAAGACCTCTGTCTCACAGAAGCTTGCCCATGAGAGTAAAGGGAACAAGGAGACGCAGTCACTTGACAATTTACTCCCAGATAAATATAAGGAGTACCGAAGTGTGTTAGAAAAGGCAGCATCGGAAAGATTTCCCGAGTCAAGACCATGGGACCATGCAATCGAACTCAAGCCAGACTTTATTCCAAGAGACTGTAAGGTCTACCCCATCACCCTGGCTGAACAGAAGAAATTAGACAAGTTCATCGAAGAGAACCTGAGGAAGGGGTATATCATCCCGTCTAAATCACCTATGGCATCCCCGTTCTTCTTTGTTGCAAAAAAGGACTCTGATGCGCTCCAGCCCTGCCAAGACTATGATACCTAAATGAAGGAACCATCAAGAACTCTTATCCCCTTCCATTGATCAGTGATCTGCTCGATAAGCTGAAAGGGGCGAAATGGTTCACAAAATTAGACATCAGATGGGGATACCACAATGTCAGGATCAAAAAGGGAGACAAGTGGAAGGCAGCATTTAAGACCAACAAGGGGCTGTTTGAGCCCAAGGTCATGTTCTTCAGTCTCTGTAACTCCCCAGTGACCTTCCAGGCAATGATGAATGACATCTTCTGAGATTTGCTAAATGAGGGATGGCTGGTGATTTACATGGACAACATCTTAATCTTCTCGAAAGACAGAAAAGAACATGAGGAGAGAATGAAGAGGGTCCTGGCAAGACTGGAGAGAAAACGACCTCTACCTGAAACCAGAAAAGTCTAAGTTCAATGTACAAGAGGTCGAGTTTCTTGGGCTAATCTTGCGACCAAACCAACTGGCCATGGACCCAACTAAACTGAGCGGGATTAAGGACTGGCCACCCCTGACAAATGTCAAAGGAGTTAGATCATTCCTAGGTTTCGGGAATTTCTATTGAAGATTCATCGGCAACTTTTCTGCAATCACAAAGCCGCTTAACAATCTAACAAGGAAAGATCAACCATTCAATTGGACAGATGAATGCCAAGGGGCATTTGACACACTAAAACGGAAATTCTCCGAGGCACCAGTGCTGTTAATGCTGAACACTGAGAAGCCATTTGTAATCGAGAGCGATGCTTCTAAGTATGCAATGGGGGCTGTCCTGAAACAAACTGACACAAATGGAGACTGGCACCCCTGTGGTTATATTTCCCACTCCCTGACAGCGACTGAACAGAATTATGAGATCTATGATCAGGAACTACTGGGAATAATTTGAGCACTGGAGACCTGGAGACACTACCTCCAGGGATCCGAACACCCAACCATGATCCTATCGGATTATAAAAATCTCATGTACTTTAGAACCGCACGGAAACTAAACAGATGACAGGCTAGATGGAGCCTCTTCCTGTCACAGTTCAACCTTCAACTCATACACGTGCCAGGAAAGATGATGATACAGTCTGATGCGCTATCGCGATGAGGAGATCACATACCTGAGGTCGACGATGACAACGATGACATCACACTGTTAAAAGATGAGATCTTTGCATGAACAATCGATACTGAATTGAAGGACATACTGGCAGGAAGTATGATGCGTGATGACCTACTAAAAGAGATAGTAAGGGCCATCAAAGAAGGAGGAACACCACCAATCAAGTCGGCAGTAGAAGACTGGAGAATGGAGAATGATGGGACAGTCTTTTTCAAGGACTGATGTTATGTCCCGGATGACAAGGAGTTGCAGAGGAAAATCGTGGAGAAATACCACAATAACATACTCACAGGTCACCCCAGCCAATTCCAGACTCTCGAACTGGTACGGAGGGACTACTGGTGGCCAGGAATGACAATCTTTATCTGGAACTATGTTGACAGATGTGCCACATGCCAACAAATGAAGGTAAACACACACCCCATGACTCTACCACTATCGCCGATCAAATCAGAAGCGACACAACCATTTGCACTGGTAACAATGGATCTCATCACCAACTTACTGATCAGTGAGGGATGTGACACCATCATGGTCGTGATAGACCATGGGCTTACTAAGGGGGTAATTTTCATTCCCTGAAACAAGACCATTGACGCACTGGGGGCAGCAGACCTTTATCTGCAAAATGTGTTTAAAAGATTCAGCCTCCCCAATAAGATCATATCAGATCGCGACCCACGATTTGCCTCCAATGCATTCCAAGAATTAGGAAGACTCCTGAGAATAAAGCTGGCCATGAGTACAGCCTATCACCCACAGACTGATGGGGAAACAGAGCGAGTTAATCAAGAACTGGAAATCTATCTCTGGATCTTCTGCACAAACAAGCCGTCACAATGGAAGGGGCACCTCACCACTGCTGAGTTCACACACAATCAGAAGCACTACTTGGCGATCAAAAATAGTCCATTTTACTTGATGATGGGAACCCACCCCAAGGCTATTCCCATGACATACAAAAAAAACAAATGTACCAGCTACTGAACAGAGGATAGCCAAATTAGGAAACATGCAATGAGAAGCCCTGGCGGCGCATAAACTGTCCCGACAAGTAATGATCAGACGAGGTGGATGAGGCTTCCACCCATTCACGGTGGGGGAGAGGGTTTGGCTAGATTCTAAGAACTTGAAATTGGGATACCCGACCAGGAAACTTGCCCCTAAACGTGAAGGGCTATTCCCTATCACCTGGGTGATTTCCTCTCATGCCTACAAATTAAGGCTTCCTTCACAGTGGAAAATACACCCTGTTTTCCATGCCTCTCTCCTTTCATGTTTCAAGGAGAATGAGACACACGGGCCAAATCTTCTTCCTCCACCCCTGGAGCTGATCGAAGGAGAACTCGAACATGAGGTGGAGGCTATTTTAGCCCACAAAAAGATGGGCCAAAGAACCCGATTCCTAGTGAAGTGGAAGGGCTACAGCACAGCGGAAAATACCTGGGAACCTGAAGCTCACTTAAAAAAATGCCCCAGAAATTCTGGGTAATTACAAGTCCACTCTTTCACAATCTACTCCCATCATGAGCCGCCCTCTACACTTCTTCATGAATGCCATGCCTGACCCCGACCCAATTAGAACCTTCGAATTGATCTTGAGCTTCGTCCGCGATACTGACGACTCCCGAAATGAAGAGAGACTGCTCTCCATGACCCAGGACTGAGCGCTGCTCAATGGGACAGTGCACAACTTATTCCAGACATACTGAGCGATCTCTTCCCTTGAACGGGTGTTCAAGCGCCTGACCGAGGAGGCCTACCACCTGGATTTGCACCCCCTCATGAGGAGCATAGATGAGCAAGCCCTTAATTACAGACCTGGAGAGCGAGTCCCCACACCTCAATGGATATTCATTATAGAACCTCTTGATGATGAAGGAGATGAAGAACAGCCAATGTTGCCATCTTCTTCACCCCCACCCCTGTATCTGTCATCGCCACCTCCACCACTATGTGCATCTACACCTCATCCCAGACAACCCACACCAGAATATCTGCCTGCACCGCTGTGGATGCGGAACTCCATTTGTTTTACATGTGCCTGGATCAGGCATTTTTCCTCACACTGCCCAGAGTATCAATGCCCCCACTGTCAATGGTGGTGCCTGGAACATTCCGCACTCTTCTGTCCCAACAACCTGACACGTGACAACCCTCCTCGTCACCAAACCACCTAAACCCGACCAACCATGATTAAGAATCTCCACCTTGTTATCATTCTCGGCACCATATTTGGCACAGCCATTTTAATTATGATGATCTTTTACTTTCTTATCATGCTCAAAATCATGACTGCCCCACCTCTACCTCGAATCACAATGCTCATAACCGGCACCTCAGTGCAATTTTCAGGGATGGGCAGCATCGAGTTACCTACCAGAGTCTACATGCATGGCACACCCACCACAACAATGATCGACACATTCTCCATGACGAGTGATGAAGAACAGCCTACGCCATTCCACCCAATGCAGATGGTCAGGGGCTAGTTTCAAATGGGACTCGAAACATCGAGGGGGAGCTGATGTTACAGAGATGTTTGGATGGGGAAATCAATTTTCTTCACGATTGTTCTATTGTCTTACTTGTGTACGTCCCATGCTATTGTTCCTTTTCCTACTGTCTTGCGACTGCACACCCCTAATCACTCATCATCACAATTCCGCTCTATTGTAGTAGTCTGCGGACGTCCACACACTATTGTCTTTTCATTTCTATTGTTCTTATTGTTCTCGTAGCATGACTCATTTTATTTACAATCTTGTGCTTGTAGTATTTAAACTGCGAATACAGGACCAGTCAAGCTTAGCTTGACCTGGTCATTTCTATATTTCTAACGAACTCCAGCTAAGTCATCCTCAACTGTCACTTACGAGCCTCAGTGACTCTTTGAAGAACTTCTTGCTTTAACATCGACGCTTAAGAGCTTCGACTGATAGTAGGAACCTTGACTCTAACAGGCATGGGCCAGCTCACATATATGTATCACAATGCTTAATTCCACTACAGTTACTCAACTCTTCAGTTGCCTTTGGACCTTTGGCCCAAAGTCAACATTTGGGGGTTTATGGTCACACAAATGTTTAGTTGACTTTTAGATAGTACACAACTCTTCAGTTCACTTGGGACCGTTGGCCCTAAGTCAATGTGGGGGGGGTTCATGGTGTTTATCCCCATCCCCATCTCTATCTCTATCTCCATCTCCATCTCTTTCTTCCCCTTCCCCATACCCATACCCATATCCATACCCATACCCATATCCATACCCATCCCCATCCCCACCTCTCTCTTCCTCATCTCCCCATCCCCCTTCCTTATCTCCCCCATCTCCCCCATCTCTATCCCCATCTCCCCCTTCTCTATCTCCTCCTTCCCCCTCCCCATCCCCCTCTCACTCTCCCATGTCCACCTCCCCCCTCTACACCCCTCTTACCCCTCCCCACCCCTCATACCTCTTCTCCATCCCCACCCCCTCACACCCCCTCATACCCTCTCACACCCCCTCCCCACCCCTTACACTCCCCTCACACTCCTTCACACTCCTCTCCACACTCAGCTCACTTGCAAAGTTTCAAACTCCACTTCAAACCCAGCTGCAGCTCACCTCTACATATGCAATGATGATATTTGAAACCCAGCTATATTAGTCAGAGCTGACCAATTCTTACCAAGCCTGACAAATTTTGCACAGCTCTGACCAAGCCTGACAAAGGCTGACCAATTTTAGATAATCCCATCAACCATCACTCCCATCATTCCCACAAAATGACTGTAGCCTATGTTATACAGCTCGTCAACTCTGATCCCATCATGCCATCACTCCCACAAAATGGTTGTAACATATGTAGTAGATTTTGGCAGCAGTCTGATTGTCTAATTTTTGAGCGCTAAGATAACAGGCATTAATATGACACTCATAGCAAAACAAATGTAAATACTAATGTCACAATGGCTTCCACAAGAGGATGCTTGATGCCAGTGTGTTGGTTGGTCCAGTGATGTTGAGATTTGCCTAGGTTTGTTGTCAATTGAGTAATAGCCCAATCTTCCAGAGCCATTTTGGAAAGACATTGGATAAGCAATGGCAAAATCCATTTGTTGTTGACCTTGTGCTCCCACCAATCTGCAACTCTACATAAGTCCAAGAAATAATAACTTGTCATGCAACATACCCTGAACCTCCTCGATTCCAAGACACTCAATCAACTCCTGGACCTGAGTGTTGGTCTTCATGTATGGGAAATTAATTAAACAATCAGATTGTTCATCATTAACATATGGTCATAATCTGTGAACACCACTAGTAGATCAATATATTAGTGATAGTCATGTCTGTTCTAATCTCATAGCTGTTTCCCATGTGCATAGCAGCCTCAGATAAATGATTGAACAAAAGTCTCGATGTCACCATCCAATGGCAACCCACTATGATTGGGCTCATTGGTTGGGGAAAAAGAGTCACCAAGTCCAAGCACCTGGGCAGCTTCAAAGTCAACATGGAAACATAGAAGTGTCTCATTTTGAGAAATCTGCTTGCCAGTGAGGCATTCTGTGATACCTTGAAAGGCATCAAAGATGGCCTTGTACTGTGACCAATCTGCATGATTTGAGTATACTCAAGTGATGGTAACTGCTGCAGAGTAATTTTAGGAAACATTCTGAATGGATGATCCAGCTGATGAAAAACTTACCACGTTGAACTGCAGGAACCCATACTGCAAACTCAACCTTCTTATGATCGCCAGCAGCTCATTTGAACGTAGTATCAACATGAAGCCCAGTAGCGGTGTGAATAAGGCTGAGTAAATAGGGATCAAATGTAAAGATCAAAGATCCACCACTTGGGGTAGTTGTGATCTGGTGGACATAGCAATGCTCAACTGGCTTATCTAGATCCTTCATGACTAGATCCCAGACTCCTGAAGATATCTTAGTATGTGGGAACTCTTTCAGCCAATGTTACATACCAGGAATACCCTGGCCACATGGGTATGCCTCTTTTTTCTGCTCATGTACTAGATCTTGCTTGACATGGTTTCTATTAGGGCAATACCCACCATCTGCTAGCTTGACCATGCAGGTTCTCTCTACAACAGGGGGGCAGGATTCGCATGCATGATGGGGGTTTTGATGGATTTGATGTGAGGGGTTATTAATAGATGAGTTGGCTGAAAAAGGCTTTTTGCACCACAATTGTGGATGGAATACCTAAGAGAACTTAACTACCATTCTCTAGGTGTATATTTAAGGTTTATATACTATGTTACATGTATTGTACTATGTTGTTACTGATGTGCACATACATGCACATACATATTGATGCATATGAATATAAAATTCTCATGCTAACAAATGTAGCGTTCTTGGTTGTTTGATAGCATAATTTGATGTAATAAAATAAAATAAAATAAAATAAAATATTATTAGGTAATGGGACTGTTTCCTAACAGTTTCCTTGCAGGGCTGCACTGTACAATGCTGGACTTTTGCCTCCAAGAATTAGTCAGTACTCAGTGCTAAGACACAATGTAAAAATTTAATACAAATATTCATACCATTATCTATAGTCTTGACAGTAGCCCCAACCACACCAGCTGCATTGATACACCACTTGAAGAGAGACTTAATATCATGAGAAGCCTTGGTGTTAGGGAGGATCGGGTCATTGTGAGGTTGTTCATGGTTTGGCACTACACATGCTATTCAGATAGTAGGGTCTGTGGGTATATAAATGGTGCATGAAGCATTGCAATGGTGGCATATCATCTTGGTTGGCTTGCCATCTCCATTATGAGGATATCCTGTTGCATACTAGTTAAACACCATGAACTAATCAATAAACTCAATTCACTTACAATACTTCATGATCTTTGCACCAATATGCACTGAAACAATTGAGCTGCATGCTACAGGCACAGAGCCTTGAAGCGACCTCCCTGCAAATAAGACTTGCATCAACATTATCTGGGATTGAACTAGTGTGATGCCCTGTCTTAAAGTCCCTCCTCCATCCAGAGCAGGCAATGAAGTAGTTCTTCTGCACAGCAGCTTGAGATCTTTCCTGTAATATCATTGAGAATCAGAACTCATGAAACCCCCAACTGCTCACTTTGCTTTGGCATGCTTTCATCATTGGAATGCCACTGCATGACTCACCATGGTCATCAATCACCACACACATCTTTGCATGTATTACAGACCAAAAACTAACAAAACATTAAAAATGAAATTATCAGAAAGCACAAACACAAACATGAGAGTCACCTTTTCAGCAGAATTGTCCTCCATAGTGCAGGTTTCAATCTGTGCCTGCACTACCTCTTCCAGTGATTCAGGATCCAACTCATAATGCTCAACCTTTAGCAGTTTTGGGTTAACATGACTACAGGCATGAAATCCAGTGCATTCAAGATGACTGCAGTGGCATGGAATAGGTTGTCCAGTAAAAATATTGAATATAGGCTTGGAGTTACCAGCACCTGTCATCTCTGTCCATGAATCCTAGTCCTGTAAAAATAAATCAACAGAATGGGGCAATGGGTGGTGTTTGGGTGTACTTTGTTTTTAATTAACATGTCTGCAGACAACAGTTCCCCATTATCATTGAAACATCAAATTCTGGATTGTGAAGGTCAATAATATAAGCAGTCCTTTGGTATGGCACAGGCCAGTAAGTGGTCTTTGAGTGTTCACTTAGTGTTCTATAGGTGGAATCCAATATCCATTAAAATGCATATTTCATTGGTGTGTACCATTGTATTACTGCAGACTACTATAAGCTGAGTGAGTGAAGGTGCATAGCGCCTCCTGACTCGAAGAGAAAAATTCTAGCCTAAATATGGCAGGTGAGAGAGCTGCTATTCTTACTGTGTGCAAGTAGGAGTCTAATGATGCATCGAGTGAGTCTCGGGGCCTGCATTTTAGGAGGTAGACAATCAACTTATGAAGCATAGTGTGCATTCCTAGCTAATGCACCTCGGGAAGCTCAATGGTGCTGTGCATGAACTCTTGGTGGAGTTTAGGCTGTGCTTGGAGATATGATGCCAGGACCTGCGCATGCTTTTTCGGATACCAAGTGAAGGCTCTACTTGCCCATCTGCCCATTATTTTAACCACCTCAAAAGGCAGGTTTCAAAGCAAGTATTCAAGTGTTGAGCCTATGTGGATGCCATGTCCCTGCATGGGATCTTCTCCAGCTGCTCTGGCAGCTTGTGCAAGTTGTTCAATAAACTTGGCTTTGATAAGGGGTTTAATTGCCTTCTTGGAGTGATACAAGAAAAGGTGAGCATTGGGCACTGGATTGTTGACATGAAAATGGTTGGTAAGAGCATCTTTGGGATCTGTTGGCCCATTCTGATGGCTCCACTGGACCTTTTCATCTTGTGGTGCTGCCTTGGTGCATGGGATGAATAGTTCTGTAAAAGATAGACCATTCTGGTCTCAATCTCACCTCAGGTTGGCTCTCATGACATGGATTTTGGGGTCGAAGGCACTTAGTTGGGGGACTGTGAACTCTCCAATGTGGCCCATGGCATAGAAACATGTTGTTAGGCATGCGAAGACAGCTGCATCCAAAGGTTCATCCAACTTCAGCTGGCCTTTGAGTTTGGTGATGAATTCAACAGTATATGGTCGCCATTTCTTTTGTTTGAAGGTTTCAGAGATGACATTTGTGGCTGCTTTTAGCAAAACCTCTATTTTGCTTTTGTTGGGTTGCCACTCTAGAGTGTTTAGCACATGCCAAGCTTGGACTTCATATAAGTAATTAGCTATTGCCTTTCCTGAGTATGATCCAGCTAGACTCGTGACAAAGGTTGAGAGTAAGAGTGGGTTTGCTGGGGCTCACTGGGGTTCTGGAATCTGCTTCTTGTCACAGAATATGTGGTATATGAGGAGTTTAGTTCCATATATCTGTCTGGTGTTCTCTGTCCAAGCATGACTTATCACATCCCCAATGCAGTCAAGATCCTTGTTTGAGATTCCGACTTCTTGCCCATGCATGGGATGTTGGCTGTAAGGTTTCCAGAGTCGGATTCAGTCTCAGGAGAGGCAGTGAGGGTGAAGTGGGGATTGTTCAGGGGTCAAATCTGGGTGATAGGGTATAGGTCAGCTTTGGATGGGCATGCTTATAGGAAGTGGGGCATTCCACTCTCTCCATCTACCAGTCTTTGGCTGATGTGAAGAGCATCTCATCCCACTGCTGGGATTCAGCATTAATTGTGGCTCTTTCGGCAAGGGGTGGTTCTTTGGTTGGCTTTGGAAAGGGATGTGGTGTAGTTCCATGTCAAAGAGCATCAATTTCATTGGGTTGCAGAGGTTGGTCATGGGTGATGATAAAGTGTTTGATTTCCTTGGGGACTGGTGTGGCTGGAAGCAAAAACTGTTCAGCAGGATAGATACTTCAGGAGGGGCCATTTGCAGGATTTTCCTTGCTTGGAACATAGCATAAATGGATAGTGCACTGGTGAAGACTTGTGACATTATGGATTTTAAGGGATACCCCATTTGTTGCCTTGCTTTTGCTCCTGCCTCTCCACCAGTCTTCAACAACCCCTTGGTTGTTGCCAAAGACTTTGAAATAATTGCCTGGTGTGCTTGAAGCCATGAGTGTGTTGATGAGGAGCTCGAAACTGATAGCTTTGGCCCAGCCAATATCCCAGCCCCCTGATTTCCAACCTGGGAGAAGTCACCAAGCCCACCAATGATGTCCAATGACAATTGTGATTCTGATTCTGGAGCTGGCATCTGAGTACGCTTCTCTATTGATGAGTTAAATGGGGACTGGAATTTCATGGGTAATGTTTGGGTTTGAAAGTTGATCAAGCCACCAGAAAAGGTCACTGGTAGTGCCTTTTGGTGGGGTGCAAGGTATGAAAGGATAGTCATGGAATGTTCCCAGCATGGCTTCCAGTGAAGTGAGGTACGTTTGTCCTGCTGGAATGACCAGGGATGCATGTAGTAGTTTACCTTATAGCTGCTCAACTTTCTGCAATGTGTGTGTTGCCTTTTTACCCCAATCAGTGATTGCATCCTTGTATTTAATCTTCTTTGCCTCCAATAAGGAAACTGTGCAACTCTCGAGATTTATACAAAGCCTAGATATGGTGCAGTAGAGCTAAACAGAATCATCTTGGATCTCTCCCAAGGTATTCCAAGGAGATCTAAAAGGTGATCAATATCTGTATCACATATGTAAAAGGTATATCATGAGGTTCACAGACAGATACAGCTGAGAAGTCTTTGAAAGGGGGCTTAGCATCTTCATCAAACTCAACTGACCTGCCATTAGGCATGGTTTCTTCTCAATACCAAATTGGCTGCTATTCTGTAGTTGTCCACTGTTGGTGAGGATGATGGAGTGCTATTTGCAATGCTTCTCATTATACGCAGAGAGTAACTCATGAAGGATTCGTATGAACATGTGGTCATCAACCCATTTTAAAATGGGCCCAATACCACTTGCCCAAAAGATGTCAACTGCCACATTGCCAAGATTGCCATAGACACTGCCTGCTGAGGTGAGACCAAAGTTGTTGTTGGTGTTGATGGCAAACTGATCCTCTCCACATAGCTTAACAACAAGACTTGGCTGTTGTTCTGGGACAACAGGAACTGTCTGATAAGCCTCAGCAACATCATGCACAGATGCCTGAAATCCAGGTGGGAGGTTCCAAACCAGAAAACAGACAGTGGTAAAGGTTCCCCAGGTACAGGGGAAGATATTAGAGTCAATAGTATAATTAATTGAGTTTTCGCCCAGGCTCAGAGAATGTGTAAAAGAGAAATTATAGACAGCTCAACACTTCCCAGGTTTTCCAGATTTGGGTGTAAGTGAGAGAGGAGAGGTCTCAAAGGGGCCCAGTAGCTATTCAACTTCAGATTGAGACAATGATCCCATGTAGCAGCCAGTTGAAAGCTCCCTATCCACAATATAGAGATATTCATCAGAGTGAGAGTAAAGAATGGGGCTATTTTTAGGTGTGAATGTTGTGGAAAAGCAATGGATCCCAACATTGAATCCATACTGAATCTGGTGTGGAACATGAAGGTATTTACAGAGAAGCCCGAGGTTGTATAAGAGTTGTCACCACATCTCAGCCTTGTATGGTGTAAGAGCATTAATCCTTCTGTGCATGAGGACACTGCTGAGCTCCATGGTCCTGTTTTCTGCACCCAGAGCATTTGTGATGTTGGTCATGGTATCAGGCTGAGCATCCTCTTGACTGTTGCCAGTTGATACACAGAATCCAACTGAGAGGGTTAATGATTTGACCATCCTTGTTTCAGTGGCATCAGGCTTTGCTCCCATCCCAGAACTTGCTCAACGAGCATCTGGCAACATTGTGAGAGTTGATTTTGAGGCATATGGTGCAAATTGCATGGATCTGTTAATTTGCACCCTCCCAAAAATGCTGGTGCTGTGTTGAGGACTTTCAGGGGAAATTGTAGGGTGGCGGCACATCATGGTGTTGGCACAAGGGCTCCTCCTGGCCTTTGGTGTGGGATGGAGACTTTGATCATGAACAGCACTCATGTGGGTATTCTCACATTGTTAGGCATTGGTTAACCCATCCTCGTTCAGGTGTGTGAGAGCCTCAAAATGATGATTGCATATTTTTGATCTGTATTACATTACTGTACATCAGGAGCACAGTTGACAATGATTTTAACCCATGAGTAACATGCAGTTATAGCAAGAAGTGTATGAGACACAGATATAGTGCAGGCAAACATTCATGAAGTGTAGCAGTGTTATTAAAGAAGCATAAGAAGCATGAGAAGCATGAAGCATTCAAGATGTTCGAAGCATAAGAAGAAGCATCATAGTGTGTATGGAGCAGAGAATGCATGATAGGAAGCAAAGCATGGGTTGCATGTATGCAGTAGTGCCAAAAGGGAAGCATAAGTTGGAGAAGCATATTAGAAAGCATTGGAGGGAGGTTGGGCCAGGAAGGAGAGTTGGTGGAGGTGAAGAAGGGAGATTAGTGTGGAATTCTGCTAAGGACAGATGCATTTACCTCTCTGAAGCTTTCAGCTTGTAAGCTGTCCCAGAACTCCTCCAAGATAGCCTGCAGTAGGGAGTTGTTCATGATTCCAATGTTGAATCTGGTGTTGCACTTCAGCTGATCATGCCAATTTTGATGGACCCTCGCTTGATATATAAGGAGAATGCTTTCACCATGTTTGCAGTTATGTGTGGGGTGTATTTCAAGGTTAAGGAAGAACTCGGTGAGTGATTTGATGTAACTTGAGAGCCAGTTGGCTGCTGAAGCATGTTGTAGGAAGCATGTCCTACCCATGGTCATCTGCTACCAGGTGAGATCAGTGTCCTTGATGGTGTTGTGTGAAGCTTTGACTGCTGAGAGTTGCTTGAGGGCTAAAGTGTCTCTGACTTTTGGGAAGCCTAAGGCATCCTCAGTTTGGAAATGGTGATTTTTGAGGGCATCTAAGCATCCTTCCTGGGTAAAGTACCAGAGTTCAATGTACTCAAATTATTCGAGTTTGTTCAGTGCATATGTGGCAGGCTGAGGTGTGATGAAATCACTCACCATGGTATTGACATCGAAGCCATTTATTTTTGGCTTCTTCTTCTCTGCTTTACACCTTTCTGCTTCCTCCTCTGCCTCCCTTTGAGCTCTCCACTCATCTTCCTCCTAGCACTGCTGGTGTTCAAGCTTCTCCTGGGCTCTGAGGTCATCTATGAGCTGCTGGTTCCAGGCTTCTACATGGCAGTTCTTTTGCTGATTCCAGGCATCTGTGAGGTGTTGGATAACCTGCTCATTATTCATTTCTCCTGCATTGATCAAGGCAGTGCAAATGATATTGAACTCAGGTGCTCTGTAGTCTGGACAAGTTTTGAGGTTCAGGTCTCATTTGATGTGATCTATGTTATTCGGAGTAGGTATATAATGGTGTAGTATTAAATAGAGTGCTTATTAGATGACTATGAGAAAAGAGTGAGGAGATTTGGGTCAATGAGCAAATGTGGTGGTGGTGTGGAGGTAAGCGAGCATGTGTCACACCTCACATTCACTCAAAGACCAAATTCTGTTTCTATACTCATTCCTTGCTACATAACAGAATAGCAAGAATATGTGAGAGATATTTGATGTGAGCTGCTGATTGAGGCACTGAGGCTGATTGGAAATATGAGATTCAATCTCAGGATCAAGCCATTCCATAGTTGAGACCTCAAGGTCTAGCTCTAGATCAGAAGTATCAATATCTGAGAAGGTTCCACTAAAGACACTATCTTTGTTTAAAGATTCAGACTTGCATCACTATATACAGATCTGGGGTCTGCAATCAGAGTATCACTACTAACATCCATACCCCAATCAGCCAGTCCATCATGGGCCATAGCCTCATCTTCCTCAGAATCTGATAAGATCTCAATGGTTTCTGTACCATTTTCAATGACAGTATGCATCCAAACTTGAGGAGCTGAATGTGAATCATCCAACAAGTCAATGCAAGCACTCGTTTCCTGTTTGATTATCAGTGATTGTGGGGCATTTGCATCAGAGTCAATTTTGACATGTTAGGGCAGGTTGTCAGATGCATTCCTAAAGGGGTATGTCAATGTTAAATGATGATGCATCAAATGTGTGGTTTTGCATCAATGCACTGTGCCAAAAAAATTTTTAACCTGGGTATATTGACCCAGTTTGTATCAATGAACTTTAGTGGGTTACGTTGTATGTAAAGCATGGTATATGTCTGTCACAAGAGTGTTAGTAATTATTTAGACCATTACATGAATGCAATGTGGCTCATTGCAAAATGTTTCCAGAAGCCCTTGGGGAACACTGCAGAGAAAATGTATATCATCGGCGCTGTGTGGCATATTGATGCATTGCAGTACTAAGCAGTGGTGGTTAGGAGGCAAGATCCATAAAACATTTTTCACCCTATTCTACCTGGATACATTACATAATGCTTACATTATTGATCTGCAGGAAAGATATTATTAGAAAATAGTACATAAATGGATTATCAGGTGTGCTGGCACTGTAAACCATGGAGTGTGGTCAGCACTTGAGTGAGTGTGGTGGGCAATTGACTGAGTGTGATCAGCCCAGATGTGAGTGTGGCAAAGTTAAGTGTGAGTGTGATGGTCAGGCATGAGAGTGACAGTGTCACATTTCACCTATTCTCCATTTCACCTATCCTTAGAGAAAGGAATTTTCTCAGCCCTCTTCCCATGCTCTTGTAAGCAATTCAATTTTTCCCCCTTTCTATCGCTATGAGCTTATGACCCATGGTTTTGTCATGGTATTCACTTGCTTTGCTCACTCAGCCTGACTCCAGCATGAGCTGGCTTGTGCATACATTACACAATGCTTAATCCTACTACAGTCACTCAACTATAACTTATTATTGACTTTATTACCAACTTGTATTGACTTGTTATTGACTTGTTATTGAGTATTTGTATTAACTTTTTATTGACTTTATTACAAACATGTATTGACTTATTATTGACTTTATTACAAACTTCTATTCACTTGTTACTAGTGCTTAAAGGTCTGGTCTAGGGCTGCACACCGTGCCCATACCTATGGGTTACAGCTGCTGTATGTCAGCTATGGGCACCATACCATGAGCCCTGTAGCCTGATACTTGTCAGTATGGGTACGGTACAGTTTTGTGCTGTATCGGTTGAGACAATACAGTAGTAAATGGCCAACATTGGCTATATGGATTGGCTCAGAACTTGCTGATTCCAATCAACCACAATCATCAATCAATATCAGCAATTGGTCATCGACTCAGGTGGAAATTTAGACACTATCCACTGTGTCTGCCATTATGTTTCCCCAAGATGTGCTGCAAATCTTGGATTGTGTATGCTGCACATTCTTCATTTTAATCAATCTCCCCCATTCCAATTTATTATGGGTGGGGCAGTACATTTGTGGTCCATGTGCAAACCAGTGAGGTCAGTATCACTGTGTGAGTCATAATCTAAAATTCAGCTGACCATTGCCTATAAAATTTGCTCAAACTCCCATTTGATTTTTAGGCTCTTCTCTCTTCTCAATGGCGACTGGCTGTGCTCTTGATGCTGACAGAAATTTAAAAAATGCATCCAATATCAAGTTCTTTGACTCCGAAACTGACTCCCACCTGATTAGACATACCATGGCACATGTAGAGCCAGAGAAAAAAGATGGAACTAGTTTGTTTTTTTTTTTTCCTTTTGCTTTAATTCAATTCATAGGATTTGCATATATTTTTCCAGGTCAGTGAGTTAGAAGAGATGCCAAAAGCACCAAAATGGCTCAATATCTTGCTGAGGAACTCTTGGACTCTGAAGGTGAACCTGCAAGAAGACTTGTGCTGCCATCAAAAAGTGCCCTCGCAAGAGCAAGAAGAAAGTCAAACATGAGATCAATCCAGCAGATGACACTGATGGTAGCAACAATAGCAACTTCTTTGGAGAGTGACTCATTGAATCTTGCAGATGATTAGGGTGTAGCACAGGTACAGGTTAACCTGTGGTATTTTGCCTGCAGGTAGCACAGGTGCAGGTATGGGTTGGTATATCTGTACCTGTAGCAACACCACACCTGTACTCATGGTGTTGCAGGTTGTGACAGATTTGAGTTGTGATGCATCTCATATTATGTTCAATTCTTCTAAGCTCTTTGGCTATGAGTTGACAGCATTTTTATCAACTTTTATGAGAATCCATTTGTTGTTATACTCTGTGAAAAACATGTATCTGACTGGTGCTGTAGTATTTTATGACATACAATGATCTAATTAAGTAAAGTGGATGTTATTTTGCATGGTTATCTGGAGTGTTCATTCTTAAAGTTCCTTTTGTGCCAAAAATTACTATGCCCACATTAAATACAGTGAATTACAAGTTTCTTTGCATTCTTTATGATGGATAAGTCTGACAGGTGATTGGTGAAAGAATTGAACACTATATCATAATTTATATGTGGATTCAAGTGTTGAAGCAGTATAAGAGAGTTAAATAATTTTCTACTATAGCTGTTTCTCATCTTTGTCTTAGCTACACATAGTTTATTCAAGTGCCACTGTAGTTTTTAAACACCATACAAAACCTGTGCTTATAACCTGTACCTGCAGGTATGGTGTTTGTACAGGTATGGTGTCACAGGTGACAGGTGTGGTATTGCCAGTGAAACCACATGGTGTCACCTGTGCTACACCCTACAGATGATAAACCTCTAACCAATGCAAAGGTTCTGTGGTGCCACCATGTGTTTCCCAACTGTATAGCATGCTAATTTTCTGTATCCAGCTTGCCAATGTCCTTCCCACTAAGTTGGTCCCACAAACTGGTCAACAGTCTAAAAAGCAGAAATGTTGCAGTGGTTGCACTGTTGTTATGGAGGAAGTTGAAGACCCAGACAGCCCCTGGCACCTCTCTGCATGCTCCCAATTGCTGTTGGATTCCAACATCATTCTTGAAGAAGCTCCAACAGAGGTTTTGCATTCTTTGGCTGGCAATAGTAATAAGAAGACTGCCAAGGTCAATGTATTTACTGGTATATATATGATATACTGACCATCTATCGGGTTAGTCTGCAACAAAGAATCCCATTTACTATTTCTATGAGTGCGTTGAATGTGGGTCAGATGGTAATGTTGGGGAAACTGGAGACCAACACTACAGATGTTATTACGGAAATCAGAAGGTTATCACACTCAAGAAATCAATGAAGTACAACCTCACAAGTATGCTCCATTGCAGTTTTGTTCGCTATCAGATCAACTAACCTTGTGTCATCCAGCAATGATCAACAATCTGAAGGCGTGTTCTCCTATCATATATCGTGTTTTTATGTCATTCAAAGAGCAACAAACTTCAGGCCCAGCCATTACACAAGAAGACATTTAAATTGCATCTGGGAAACGAGTGCTTGATCTTGGGCAGACTAAAGTATACTTCAAGAACCTCGAGTTGGCTTCTGAAAACCTTCACCTTGCATTTAAGAAGCAGGCTGAGGATGTAGTGGTACATCTATTCCTTTAGTATCTTCATGCTTTGATTAATTTAAGTACAAGGACCATGGGATCAAGACAAATTTAAACAACTCATAGCAGAATGGGTTGTTGCTTGTGATTAGCCTTTTGAGGAGGTTGATCGTCCTGAGTTTTGGGACATGCTGACATATGCTCACCATCTGGTTCCCAATCTCAAAATCCCCCACCGAGATGCTATCAGGCATAGAATAATGAAGATTGGGGAAGACAGTGTTGAGGCGACCAAAGAGATGTTTGTTGTGAGCATAACATGTGCTAGATTATATAATCTTTATTTTTTGATTATCCTAGAATGAGGTCCCAGGGAAAATTAGCTTCTCACTCAATGCTTGGATGTCTAGTAACAACTATGCATTTCTCATGATTGTGGCGCATTATGTGGACAAGCATGGCTGCCTTGGTAATGCTTGTGAATTCTTTTCAAGCTATTTATTTATTTTGTTTGCTTACAAAAGAACTGCTTATTGATTTTGGGGAGCTCATTGGAGAGCATTCAGGTGAAAATATGGGAGAGGCTGTATGGGAAACACTTAAGCGATATGGGCTTGAAAAATGAGTATGGCAATTTCAGGTTTCTGTTATAACTTGTAAAATACTGATTATACCATCAGGTTTTTGCATTTATGCTTGGCAATGCTTCTAATAATGATATGATGGTTGATAGTATTGAAGAATGGGCAGCATCAGAGGGGATTAAGCTTAATGCTACATGGGCTCAGCTGTGATGCATGCCACATATGATCCACCTCGCAGCAGTAAAAGTAAGTTAATGTCATTTCCCACATCCTCAACTCAATATGCCTCAGCTGTTAGAAGCAATTGGTGCCATTTCTAAGAGTGAAGCCCAGAAAGCAATCATGCAGAATGGTAATTATCAGAATTCAACTACTACTCCTCTCAGTCATGTACACAATGATGACACTGCTGTCCAGGATAATGAAGACCAACTGAATGATGTAACCCTCACTTTAGATGCATCAGGCAAAATCTTGCCCACTGTTGACAAGGCTTTCATTAGCAAGTTGTTTGTATTCACATGATCAGTTAATGTCTTTTTCAGCTATGCAAGATCATCCATGCCATTAGATCCAGCCCACAGTGCAAACAAGCTTGGTTCAACCAGCTTGAGGCATTACTGCATGGTCAGAATGGCTCTACCTGCCAACAATCCTTAATGTTAATTCTGGATGTGAGGACATGATGGTCCTCGACCCATCAAATGATGCATATGTCACTGTTTTAAGTTATTCTGATGTATATTAATACTCTCCTCATCATCTTCAGGTCGAGCCTTAGACTTTATGATTGTGAGTGCCACACATAATTTTGCTGATAGAAAGTTTTGAGCTTGGATTTCACCTCGTCCAGGTCAGCTAGGAGTGAGGGGTCTGATGCACAGTCTGATTTAAGCCCCTCGTACATAATGCGAGGGTCAAGTACTGCTAAAAAAAAGCAATAAGCACTCGTACCAATACAAGTTGTGTCTGATGGTTCACTGCACTGAAAACTTGTACTCACATGCTGCCCATGTATAGTAAGGTGATTCATCAGTGTGAAAATAGTAGCCACTAAGCTTGGTGTGAGCCTCAACAAGCCCAGTCCTCAGTTGAGATGTAGCTGAGTCTGGGAGTTCCCACAATATAGAGGACACATGGTCTTGAAGACCTCGGAAGATAGCATGAAAAGTTGATAGCATTGGTTCCTTCATTTTGGACATCTCAGTTGTAGCAGATCAAAATGCTTTCAGCCACCCAGCCACCTGAGATATCACTTCCCAATCATTTGGGTCAAGCTCAAGGGCTTGAAGATTACAATTATGCCCAACAAAGTCATCAATCTCTTTAGCCAATTTATGACCCTCTTAAAGCTTGTCTTTAGTCACTTCATGGAACAGCAGTGTCAGTGGATCACCAGAAAAAGTAAACTTCACTTCACGGTATCAAATGAAGGATAGGATCATGGTCAATGAGGTCAATGAGTATTTCAAACTCCCCTGAGAAGATCTCAAGTGCTGCAAACCTCTTCAATGGTGGCTGGGAAGACGTTCACAATTACCAAACCTCTATCAGCTCATTTGTGATATATTTTCCATCCCTGGTAAGAATCTCCTTCCCATTGAGTTACTTGAGACTAAATTCAACACTGTAGGCTCTGCAGTTGCAGTTGAACACATTTTTTCGGATGGTAGGGATACCATCTCCTTGCATCGTGCAAGTTTGATTCCCAACACAATCTGGGTTCTTATGCTGGTCAAACAGCACCTTAGGCTTGCACACATTTTTTTGCAGACAGACAGCTCATAATCGTTGCTCACTGTGATAAAATATGTATTTTTTATATACCCATATATAGCCATTTTGAGCTGTTTTGACTACTGTCCATACTGTGAGGGTCCTGAAATGATGCCAACATCTATGGCTATGGCATGACCATAACTGTAACTCTACCATATCAGTACAGCCAATAGCCATTACGGTATGGTGCACACCTTTAGTCTGGTCACAAGGAACAGAAAAATACTGAGACTGAACCAAACTACAACCAATAGAAATGGACCTTTGGTCCTGGTTCTACTATTTACAGTACCAGCTCAGTCCATGGTTCACCAATCCCTTGAGAATCAGTAAAACCAGTCAAGACCAGTCATAACCAGCCTGAACTGAACTTGTGGTTGCCAACTTAGATACAATAAGTATTTATAATCACTATAGCATCTAAACTATCCATGGGACAAACCCACCATTTAAATATCTCAAGGTGGGCACAGACCATTTGCATGTGTTTGTTCATTCTCATGCAGCAAGTGGTGCCACTTTTTTCACAACATGTGTCATTACACAACAATGCTGGTTTCCCCCACTGCTGCTACTTCACCCACAACCACCATGCCTCACCATGCTCATCCACTGAAGAGTAAAATGTGTGGCTTCAAGAGTGCCACATCACAGATTTGTTTGGGTTCCAGGTATGTTCTCTTTATCTTTCATTCCCATTTGTATAACTAACTTGCTATTCTTTTGGATTTTTAGATTCTATATCTATCATAATGATGTTACAGCATAGCTGATGCCCCAATGGCCCACTCTCTGCCATCCACTGCTGTGAGTCTCTGCTCATGGGGTAGATAGCAAGACCAGGACACCACAGAATGACAATAAATTTCCTGGCACCCATTTCCAGCCTCATGAGCCACTGCTCCCAGAGTGGATCATGTGTGCAACACCACTGCCAGCAACAATGCAAATGCAACACCACAGACAATGCCAACACCACTGCCAACAACAACCACTGCCAATGCCAACACCACTGCCCATACAATGCCACAGCTGCTGCCAATGCCAGCAACAATGCCAAGCCAACAACAACAACAAGACCTGGGTTCATGATGCAATGCAACCCCTGCCAACACTCACTCTCCACAACTGCCCCCTCCCTCCCTCAAAATGTGGGATGGAGGGAACTATTTTTTATTTTTTAATTCATTTTTGAGCATATCCAAGCTGTAAGGGCAACCTCAAAGCCTCACTTAATAGTGAGCTAACAAAGGGGAATCCAAAGTTAATATTATACTACATAATACAGACACTTCAGGTGCACCTAACAGAGGAGAATTCAAAGAGAAAACTCTAAGGATTCATCTGTCAATGCCCAGTATATGTGATAGAGCCAAAAATCAAATAGTAAGCTAAAAATAGCAAAAAGGTGGAAATAGGCAGATCAAGCTGTGGGATGATGTCACCTTGATGGGTAAACATCCAGAAGGGGTGTCACCTCTAGAATAGAACTGTCAACATGTACCAACATGGAAAAAGCTGAAATATAATCATAAAATAGGAATAAAATCATAGAAAATCATAGAAAAGGCAGAAGAGAGTGAAATAAAATATAAACAAAATATGGAATGAATGCAGAAAATTGCACAGATGCCTGGGGTGCCTTCCTTTTTCCTTAAATTACCCGCCTTCTATGATGCATTGCCCCAATGCATTCAAAACTGTATTTGCCCTAAGTCAGATGCTTGTATGTGCTGAGGCGCAGAGGAATGGTCACCAGTGGAACTCCCTGACCAGTCATGGGGCATTCACATTGGACTCTGTGACCCAGGAGTTCTCCTTGTACCCATAACCCTTCCAGTGCACCAGGTATTCAAGTTTACCTTGATGTAAGCAGCTGGATAGGATGGGCTTGACCTCATACTGAGGTTCGCCTTCGATGACTGTAGGTGGTGGAAGATGTCATGCCACACATCCAGAGAATGGATCTGTGGGAGTAGGCTGCAGTTTTACAACATGGAAGACAGGGTGGAGTCTGGACATTGACTGGGGTAGCCGTAGGCAGTAGGCATGTGACCCAACGCATCTAGTGATGAGAAATGGTCCAAGAAAGCGATGGGCAAGTTTCTTGGATGGATGCATGATGGAAATGTCACTAGAGTTGAGGTAGACATGATCACCAACCTCATATGTGTGTGTGGATGAGTGATGCTGATTGTAGAAGCATGCCATGTTATCCTTCGCCTTAGCCAAAGCTGACTTTGCCTCCTTCAAGGTGTCCTTCATCCACTCTGTAAACTAATTCACCATCTCCAAGTGTGATGGTGCTTGCCAAGGCTCAAAACCCATGCATGGGTGTCACCCTGTTTTAAAGAGGAAGGGAGTATATTGGGTGAAGGAGGGAAGGGAGTTTGTTAGGGGGAGGAGTGAATATGATTGTTGTATTTAAACTCGGCCATGGGGAGGAGATCTTCTCAATCATCCTGTTACTCATTGATGAAGATATGGATGTACTGCTCCAGTTCTTGGTTGACTTGTTCTGTCTGTCTGTCTGTCTGTCTGTGGGTGGTAGGCAGTCGAGGCAAGGAGTTTGATCCCCAGCAGGTGGTACAGCTCTTGGGTGAACTCTGCAATGAACTGTGGTATAGTTTCCACACATGGTGCAAATAAAGTCGAGCCACTCCAAGCACAGTGACAGTCATATGAGTGGGGATAAAATGAGCTCACTTCCTAGCAGAGTCAACTGTGCACATTACTGCATCAAACCCATTTGACTCCTGTAGTTCCACCATGAAATCCACACTGATGATGTTGATGGTACTCGACCTGGAAACCTAGCAAAAACCTGTTAAAAGGCTTATGAAGTATAACTCAGGCTAGAGAAAGGATGCGAGTCGGTACTAAATATCACTGCTAATACCAGAATGTTGTTTTTAGTAATGCAAAATGGTAAAGGATGTGATGAATAGTCTTTAAATGCATACGAAGATGTTCAAAAAGTTCAAAATTGGTTCGAAGATGTGCAAAGTAGTTCGAATTAGGTTCGAATGGGTTCAAAGTTGTTTGGGTGAGTTCAAGGAGGTTTGAAGGTGTTCGACAAATGAATATAGCAATTAAGAAATGGGTTTTGAGTTGAGATAGGTGATGATGAGTTGAGAGTGAATACAAAAGTTTGAGGAAGTTCGCAATATTTCGCAGAACTTCAGAATACGATGCGAGGTAAGATTCAAGAGAACTGCTCTTAAATCTGACTGTAGTGGAGAGGGTAACTTATTATCTGTTGTTCCAAGTAGCTAGTACAAGTCTATATACATTTTGAAGAGATAGTGCCAAAAAAGGAAATATAACATATGGAGAACAAGGTGCAATATATGCAACAATAAAGGATGTTGTAAATTGTAAAATAATTGAGAAATGACAATAATTGAAACATACATTGTCCCAGTATAATAAGAGTTCTTGTACTATTGATTTAATATATCATGAAACATAAAAACTGCACTTATCGCATTCTGGGTCTCTTGTCATCTCTCCTTGTGTCTGGTGGTGCTCAATATGTGACAAAATGGCTTATTCTGGCTGTGCAGCAGATATCAAAAGGGTGTTAGGAACAGCTATGTGGTGGCTGATGTTATTCAAAGTAGTACAAAGTCATTCAAAGTGTCGCGAAATCATTTGAAGTCATTTGAAGTTGTTCAAAGTAAGTTTGAGGTCATTCAAAGTCATCCAAAGTAGTGTGAAATAAATCAAAAAGAGTTTGAAATCAATTCCCTAGTGTTCATAGCAGTTCAGAGGGTCTATCTAGTGTGTCAATATGATTGGAAACTTTCTCCAGACCTTGGAGTGTGCAGTGGACCTATCATCCTTCCCCTTACTGAAATCCTAACTGTCCCAGTTAGCTGATCGAAGTCACATGTGAAATGCATGATCAGGGTGAGGAAATTAGTGAGGTTCAAAATACTGTTCATTCTTCCATGTCACCTCCTACATTCATCAACTCTAGCTTCTATAATGTCTCTCCTCATCAAACTCAATGCCGAAATGCTCAAATGTGCAAAATCGATGCCCGAGTGGGGCATTGCCAAGGACTCAGATTTTGAACTTTGGGAGAAGGGTTTTTATGCAAAAATGGTATGTCTCTCACTGATCTGTTCATGGTCAAAATGCTAAAACATTTTTGGGTAGGCAGAATACAATGAGCTTGCCGAAGATCTAGGTGAGGAGCACGATGCAACCATTCAAAAGGTCGTTGATGAAGTTTTCAAGGTTTTCAAGCCCATGGCCTGACATGAATGGATTTCGTGGGGTGGGGAGCTGTTATTCATGGATTTGGCTGAGGAGATAGAACACCAAAGAAGGGAGGAGGAAGAAAAGTGGGTTAGAGAGGAGCAGGAAGAGGCAAAGAGGGCAGGAATCGAGGGTCAGAGGAGGGTGTTGGCAGATGCTCAAAATGTGGCTCTTGCTGCATTTCATGCGAAGATGATTTCAAAGGAGGACTTGAAAAGGCAGAGTAGGGTGGAGGGAGGCAAGAACGATGAAAATGAGGGAAAAGACGAGCTGGCCATGGTGAGGGTGGTGAAGCGAAAGGTGGTCAAGGTCGAGAGCAAAGATGATGAGGAAGAGGAGGTCATGGGGGTAGAGGCTGCAAAGTGGGCACCAGTTGAAATGAGCGAGTTGCTCGATTTCAAAGGTCCAATAAGTGTTTTCTCTTATGTTCGAAGATTTTTCGCACTGCTAATTACTTTCATAGTGCGATCAGTGTGCTGGGTTCAAGTCCCAGCCACGGTGTGTTGTTAGGGAGGGCACCACAAAGTGTTCAAAGTGCACCCATGAGGTGCAAGGCCATTACTGGGCAGGGTTGTCAAGGTGAGGCCTTAGAAAAGGCAAAGCAAAGAAGTTCATAAGTGCGAAATGAGATTCGCACCTTAGACAAGATATAAAAAATATTTGAGATTGTTTTGAAGAGCTTACTAACTGGTTTTCGAACTTTGTAGTGCATTGAATTTGGGTCGTGGGCCCCTTCGAAGATGGCAAGCAAGTCGTGGGGCCGTCCAAGCCATTGATGCCCAAATCAAAACAGAAAAAGCGATCGTTGAAGGGCAAGGTGAGGGAGGTACAAGTTGTCGAAGGGGTCAAAGGGTTTGATAATGTGTGGGTTGTGCACCGTAGCTTGATTGCTGCGAAATTGGCACAGAAAAAAGTTGAGATGGAGGTATTGGGGAGGGAGGTAGAAGCATTGGAGGAGATGTTGGAAGAGTAGGACTTTTTGTTTCTGTTGCTCTATTTCAAATTATCTTTAAATGTCTTTGGAAAGTATAGTGAAAAAGAAATAAGATATAATGAATGAAAAAAAATGACTTTTAGGGAAAGGCTCAGTAGTTCATCATAGCTGAAAAACCCTTTGGAGTTTGCATGACCAGGCTATGATGTGATATCGCAACTTGTATCGTACACTAGAGGCAATCAAAATCTTTGTAAGTAATTGTGAAAAAGAAAAGGAAGAATAGTTATTTGTTTTTGACATCCTGAAATCTTCGAAGGTATCTTCATCAAAGTTCAAACTTGTTTGAAGTTGTTCGAGGCACTTGGAGTCAACATTGAGGAAATTTGGTGGAAGGGAAATTGATTTTTGAGCGAGGTATGGTAGCAGATGAAATGCAGCAATAGGTCTATGTAGTACTGACCCATTGAGTTCACAGAGAATATAAGCCCCTCCATAGTTTCATTTGATAACGATAAGAGGGCCAACATATCGTGGTTTCATCTTGCGATTGAGGGACTTCTTGATTTGCATGTTTTGAAGTAGCACTAAATCTCCTTTTAAAAAGTTGTAGTCACACATCGTATGTTTGTGAGCAAGTTCGAAGCATTTCACAGCTTCGATTTGAGATGCATAGACCTTTGAATATAACACTTCAAGGTCGTTCGATCATTTTTGTAATGCTATGGCTTGTCGAGCTATGAGATCTGTTGTCGATAAGATTGAATCGGGTGGTGGTTGTAAGTATGTTGCCTTGGAGATGTTGAGGGGTATTAAAGGATGTGCTCCTGTAACTGCGAAGTAAGGAGAACAACCCATGTGTTTACGAACCATGACTTGTTCTGCCCAAAATACTGAGTGCACCCCTGCTGACCATTTCGCTTGATCTCCATCGACAGCTTTGAATAAGGATTGTCAAACATCGAAGTGGGCTCATTCGATGAGTCCATTGGCACATGAATTATAACCACTAATTCAAATATGGTTAATGTGATACCATTTCACAAGATACTCCATAGCTGCAATAAACGCAGTGCCATTGTCGGTTATGATTTCGTATAGCGAGCCCCATCGATAAATAATGTCTTCAAAGGTCCAATCGCCCAGAGATATGGCATTTTCACATTGAAGTTTTCAACATTCTGGATAGGTCGTTAGTGAGCATCGACCTTGTATGATGTATTTAAATTCATTCGAAGGTGGCATTTGCATCATGTCAATATAGACTTTGCCGAAAAGAGGTGCTGGAGTGGTGACTGTAGGCAGAATTAGAACATTTTGCATCTGTTGAATTTGGCATAGGTGGCAGGTTTGAATATACCATGCGATGTCGGCTTTCATGTTTGGCTACCAAAATCGAAGGGCAATAACTAATTTAGTAGCAAAAACCATTTTGTGTCCGATGTCATTGTGAGCTGTGTGAATGATTTTGAGATGATGTTCTGGAGTAGCAATGACTTTGTGAGCTCCATGGGAATCTTTTCTCTATAGTTTGCCCAAGTCTAAAAAGAATTTGGTGCAATATTTAATAAAGGTAGCATATTCTGCATCTGATAGATCAGGGGGTCGCACCAAGTCATGTAACCATTTTCGAACACAAAGTAATCTTTCATCATTTACTTTCATGTTATTCATTCATGGGACATCATTAAAGGTGAGGTCCTCCCCCTTACTGAAATTTGAAGAGAGGGACAGGGTCAAAATTTGATGTGAAGTAAATGGTTGGGTTGTAATAGGGTTTATTTGATGTACAAAACCATGAAGGTGGTCGATCCAGTCGCTGAAATTATCTTCGTTGTCAAGCTGAACATCTTCATCTTGTTGGGGGCATCTTGAAAGTCCGTCAAAACCATGGTGTGTCCCTGTGATGTGGACTAATGTAAAGTGAAAGGTTAGGATGGATACGATCCATCGATTGACACTAGTGCTAGGTGTGATATCAGGATTTGAAAGCATGCCTTTAATATATTGTGCATCGACTTCAATGATAAGCCTTTGAACTCCTATTAGGTACAATCATAGTGCTCCAAGAGTGCAATATAGACCATAAAGTTTGAGTTTTGGCTGCAAAAATCATGATTTGCAGTCGTTAAGTGTAATTGATCCAAATCAACTATAATATCATTTTCAAGGGTTTTAGGAATTGCATTGGGTGAGAAAGAAACCAATAGTGATGTTTGAAGTGTTGACCGATAGGATAACTGGGGCTGAAGATGAGTAATTGATAGCTCAAATTGCTGGGGAATTGATTAGAGCTTCTTTCAAATCTTCTTGGGCTGCTATCTGTTCCACTCTGAATCTGAACAAAACATCTTTTTGAGTGAGTTGGATTAGTGCTGCAGCTCGTTGAACAAAATTTCAGATAAAGATACAACAAACTCCAATGGTTCCTAGGAACACTTTGACTTTGGTGAGGCTTCGACATGGTCCCCACTTTCTAACAGCTGCGATTCGAGTAGGGTCGGCCATATGACCTTTGATATTGCATCGATGTCCTAAAACAATTATTTCAGGGATGCAAAGATAGAGTTTCAGACCTGAAAATATTCCTCTGCAATACTTCATGCACTGAACTATCTGATTTAAATTTTTGAAGTGTTCCCAGATGAAGCATCGAATAGCTGGATTGTCAGGAATCATTTCATAGAATCCACCGATCATTCTATATTCCAATTTCGGACCCTTAACTAGTGTGTGATTAATGTAAGGGATGGTGATATGAGGAATTTTGGGCTGTAGAATAAATATCATGTCGTTGTGTAAGATAGGGAAAGAATTTGTCCAACCCATGGGTAGGGTAACAATGCAAAGTGCTCTGAATGGTGTCTGAAACATTGTCAGATCGCAAGATGATTCTGCAACTTTCCTTTCATCGAATGCCACATAAAGATCCAACATTCCTCCACATGATCGTCCCCTGAATTGTTCTGCTAAATGTTCAGGTATTGGTATGATGCCTGAGTGCTGGATCATTACTTTGTTAAGCGGTTTGAGACTGTGGATGATTCAAAGCCATTTCGCATCCTTTTTCATGATGCAAAACCATCATGATCAGTATGAAGAGTTCGATAGTTCATATACTCCTGCTTCTATCTTCTTTTTCAGCATTTTGCATATCTGTTCATACAAACCTGGAGGTATAGGAATGTTTTGCTCAACCCATGGAGTGTGAGGAATGACAGGAAATTCTATAGGAGGAAAAAAGTCAGAGCGGAAACTTCCTTGCTCTTGTTTTGTCCATGCAAAAGCTGTTTCCTGATTTTGAATAAAATCATGCATAAGATTTCATTCCTCTGGCCATAGAAAATTGCCAGGATGATTTTTGTTGATGATAGCTTTATGTTTGAGTGAATATCACGAAGTGGGGATAAATGATGGTAGATGAGGATTTAATTTTGGCATGTTTTTGAGAGGATCACCAGTAATTGTTTGAATAATGTGAAATCAATTGGGTAGCTCGATAATAACTGGGTGAATTTTTTGTGTGACAGGTTTGTATTTCTTTTTCCGTGCCATGAAAATCGGATATAAGGAGTCAATAATAGGCATAGAAGGCATAGACATTGCTATCGAGGTCAATAAATACGTTTCGTATTGATGACTGGCTGTTAAATATAAATTCACAAGGATCGAAGAATAATAAATGGATTTTGAGGAGTTCAAGGACTCCATACCGGGAATATTCACAGTGCATTCGATAGTGATAGATAAATTAGAGGGATCGAATAAGATAATGAAAGCACACTGGTCAATGTCCGAAATTTCATCCTCTAGTTGTGAAAATCCTTTCGACGGTGATTAGAACAGGGAATCATGGGGATTGCACACAATTGTGTTGAGTTAGGATTGTATATCGTGATTGTCTGAGCTTTGTTTCTGTAGTTTTTAATGGTGCTTTCGGTGAGCATATCAAATGGTTGACCAAGTAAGATATCGTAGGCTGGGTCACGAATTATGTGAATTTGCATGAATAGCTTGATACTCCCCACTTCGCAAGGCATATTTCATGCTAAACCCGAACTTTTGTCAATGTCTCCATTAGCTGATTGGAGTGGGATGTGGATTGAAGGATTGTAAGCGAGGCCAAGTTTGTGGCAAATTTATTCGGACATTGCAATAATCAAAGAACCAGGATCTATGACACTTTTAACTGGATTCCTTCTGTTAACATTCATGATAATTGACCTAATTGAATAGGATTCCTTCACAGCAATGAAGGGTTCTGGAATATCGCCAGGTTGAAGACTGTTAATATAAGTTTTGAATGGATCATCAATTACAAAAATCTCACTGTTAAGCAGATTTGTGGCATTATTTCCTTTGGACTGCTGAATTTGATGTGGAGTGACCTGTTCCTTCCATTTTGTATGAACTTTGGGAGATAGAGACAACAATTCCTTGGGGGTTAGTGTGATAATCGGTGTCTTCATCGAACGAGCAAAAACATCTTCTGTGATTTTATCCTTTTGAATGGGGGCTTAAGTATGGTGCGAAGGACCATCTTTGGCTTTACCTTTCGCAGTTGATCCAAAGTTTCGTTCATATGGTGGTAAGTACAAATTTTTTTTTGCAGCAGCATAAGGATGAATGATGGGCTGCAAAGTTGTTTCTGAAGTCGAGATTGGTAGGTTTTTTGCCATAGATGAGATGGATGATGCAGGTACTTGTGGAGTCGATTGTTCAACTGCCGCAGTGTTTGGGAAAACTGAAGGTCGAGAGACAGGGACTGTTGGTATGCTCAAATTAGTTTTAGCAAAGGCCCTACCACTTTGCAAAGTGTATATATCCTGTTCAAGCTTTGTGATGTGATCTTCAGGTGTCGTGGATTGTTTGGAAAACTGGTAGATGCCTCTAGGTGGTGTCAAAGTAGCTGTTGAGGATGCAATGTTGTACATGAGTGACGATGCAGTTGTAGTCAAAGGATTTCGTCGAGTTCATTTGTCGATTCTGTCTTTGATAAAGTGACCAGGAATGTTTCGAGGGGTGAACCATCCATTTGGAAAAACAATTTTTTTTCCTTTGTTGTTCTTTTTACACTTTCCTTTGTTGATATAGGACTGGCAAACCAAGCAGTTGCTAATGAAATGACCGGTGAGTCCACAAAAGACACAAACTAAATTTTTGAGCTGGTCCAAGTGAAATCCACTGTTAGTTCAAGGAGGATTAGTGGGTTTTGACCCTGCTAGAGCCATAACAAATGTGGTTGTGAATTTTTCAAGAATCGCTGATAAGTCTTCCAATTTGATCTGTGTCAAAGATGTCAAAGTCGATGCCGAGGTTTCTGAAGACTGTAACGATGCCAAATTTGAACTAATTGACCCTGCTAAAACAAATTTTGCTGCCATGTGAATGTCCCATCACAAAGTCTGAACTCTCAGCTTCTACATGGAAGGGACACGAGTCATCAGCAAAGGTGAGGATTGGAGTAGAAGTGACCGTCTCTTTGAGCTTTTTGAACACCTCCTGCTGTGCATTTTCCCACTTCCATCCCTCCTTGCCAGTGAGGTTGAATAATGGGCATGCATGGTGGGAGAAATCTTTAATAAAGCACTGATAGAAATTGATGAAGCCCAGAAAAGACTGCACCTCTTTCTTGTTTGTGTGCATGGGCCAGATTGTAATGCCAGCAACCTTGACTGGGTCCATCTCCACCTGTCCATCTGAGATAATCAAGCCCAAGTACTCGATTCATGTCTTCTCAAACTTGCACTTGTCGTGACGAAGACAGAGTTTGTGCCACTGAAATTGCTCCAGTACCAGGTGTGTGATTCAATGATGTTCATCGAGGTCTCAAGTGAAGATAAGTATGTCATTGAGGTGGACACAGACAACACCTTCCTATATGAGATCATGGAAGATGTCATTCATCATGGTCTGAAAGGTGGCAAGACTATTAGTGAGCCCAAAGAACATGACAAGCAGTTCAAAAAGACCATGGTTCATGCAGAAAGCCACCTTCCACTCATTTCTTTCTTTATCTGTATGTTGTAACCTCAGCAGACATTGAGCTTGGTAAAGTAATGCACCCCACAGAGTTCATTGATGAGTTCAGATATGAGGGGTAGTGGATAGCGATTCTTGACTGTGATGTCATTGAGGTATCAATAGTCTTGAACCGTTCGAAATGAGAAATGATAATAAATGAAACATACATTGTCCCAGTATAGTAAAAGTACTTGTCCTATTGCTTCAATATATTATTAAAACATAAAACTGCACTTATCACATTCTAGATCTTTTGTCATCTCTCTTCATGTCTGGTGGCACTTGATATGTGATGAAATGGCTCATTCTGGATGTGCTGTGTAAGTCAAAAAGGTTCCAAAACAACTATATGGCAGCTGATGTTGTTCAAAGTAGTGCGAAGTTGTTTAAAAGCATTCAAAGTGTTGCAAAATTATTTGAAATTGTTTAAAGTCATTTGAAGTTGTCCAAAATAGTTCGAAAAGGGTTCAAAATTGAGTTCCTGTTGTAATGTCTGAATATGATTGGAAGAATTCTCCAGACCTTCAAGCATGCAGTAGACCTATCACCATCCAGATCTTGACCTTGTGTTGAGCACCCTCCAGGAAATGTTACCACTCCTCCGATGCCTGCATTATTGCCAGCATCTCCTTGTCATGGATCTCATAATTGCACTCCACAGCACTGAGACTGTTCGAGTAGAAGGCAATGGGGTGTCACTTCTGGTTTTCAGGAGACTGTTGGGACAATACTGCACCCATTGCAAAGTCCAAACTGTCAGCTTCTATATGGAAGAGACACAAGTCATCAGCAAAGGTAAGGATTGAAGTGGAAGTGACCATCTCTTTAAGCTTCTCAAATGCCTCCTGCTCTGCATTCTCCCACTTCCATCCCACCTTGCCAGTGAGGTCAAATAATGGGCATGCATTGTGAAAGAATTCTTTAATAAAGTGCCAATAGAAATTGATGAAGCCCAGGAAAGACCACACCTCTTTCTTGTTCATGGGTGTGGGCCAGGTTGTAATGCCAGCAACCTTGACTGGGTTCATCTCTATCTGTCCATCTGAGATAATCAAGCCCAAGTACTCGATTCATGTCTTCTCAAACTTGCACTTGTCGTGATGAAGACAGAGTTTGTGCCACTGAAATTGCTCCAGTACCAGGCATGTGATCACCCAGCATGAGCTTGATTGCATAATCCCATCCATGGCTTATGATTAGGAAGTGAGTTGAAGGATTCCTTGGAGAAGACATCCTAAAAGTCATGCAGGTGAGGAAGTATGGAGTCAGCAAAGGACTTGGGCACACTGTTCTTGTGGAAGGCCTCTGTGAGGTGCTGGGAGATGTTTGAGGTGGCATGCACCTCATGTGAAGAGTTAATGGCAGCATAGAAATTTGGTCACCTTCCTCGATTTCCTCCACCTCCTCTTCATCATTGTCAGCATCAGATGCAAGATCTGGGATGTCTTCCAAGTCCACATTGGCCACAGGCATTGGACCAGCATGACATTTTTGAGTGTGCTGTAAGAGGACCTTGTTCCCTCAACATTCCTGTCTGCCTCCAGTGAAGTGAGTATGACAACAAGAGAGACAGTGACTGATCACAACTTCACCTGTCACCCAATCGACCTCAGGATTGTGGTCACAAAGCCATGGGTAGTCCAAAATTACCCCCTGCTTCCCCAGTTGCATCACAGTGAAGAGCCCATTTACTATAATCTTTGTACCAGAGGACTAGGTCGACAACCTCCCAAATTGCCCCAGCTTCATTTGGGGAACCATCCACATTGTATACAGGTATGGGTTGAGACAGTGAGTGGGTATTAAGTTGTTTTTGTTGAACCAGGTGCAAATCAATGAAAAGGCCTGTGGCACCCAAGTCCAGGAGAGCAGAGACACTGAGTACTTCCCCCATATCCATGGTCTGCAGCTCAATCTTCAATTCTAGAAATCATTGGGCAGGGGTGGACACCACAATGTACTTGTGTGGTAGCTCGCACTCCCAAGAGTTCAATCTGTGTGGAGGGAAAAGTGAGGAAGGAGTAGGTATGTCTTTAGCCACTTCAGAGGGGTCTGAAGAAGGAAGTCATAGAATAAGATTCATCCTCTAGTGAATCAACAGACAGAACTTCAAAGTAGTTATGGACAGGCAATAAGGGTGTACTGTTCACTCATTGCAGGTGGAAAAATCCTGCTTCTCTGCCTCTTCCTCTTTAATTTGCTCTTTCTCCAGGCCTTCAACATCCACAAGTGCCAACAGATCTTAGAGGAACTCATCTCATCCTTCAGGCATGAGTTTACAGATGTCTTGGTGGTGGGGACAGTTTCAAGCCATGTGTCTGGTTTTCCCACAGTGGTAGCAGAGATCTAGCCTGCAAACTTGACTATGGGCTGCACCAACATCCATTGGGGTGGAGGTATTGGTGCTCAATGCTGAGAGCTGATGAATAGGGATGGGATTAGGATGAGGGGGTGCTCGATTAAGGGTATGAGGAGCATGGGTGGTGGTAGGAGTGTGGAAGGCTGCATTTGTAAGTCAGTTCTCATTACAAAGGGAAGCAGCCTTGTACCAAGCATTTTTGTCTGCTGGGCATCTCTCCAACATCTATGCAATCTGGTCTTGAATTTTCTAGTTAAGACCTTGATAAAACTTTACCATGATGTGTAACCCACTCCCATACCTCGCCATGTCCACCAGGTCTCAAAATTCATCAATGTAGTCATCCACAGATCGATGCGCTTGGTAGTAGAAATTGGATTCGAGGCATGTTACAGCTCATTAGTGCTCATTGAGGGGGCAGAAATGTCATATGAACTTATCACAAAAGTTGCCCATGTGGAGAATGGAAGGAAGCCATGTTCCTTGGTTTGGCATAATATATGGTCAACATAAAGATAGGCACACTCAGATTTCATGTACAGTAAGGGACAAAACCTTTCAAATGATTTTTGAAGTTGAACTATTTCTTGAATAACTCAAGAACAACTCAACCAAACAAGTCCAAATTTGGAATAGTGGTAGAGTATCATGTGAATAATAAGTTGCAATTTGTTTTATTACATCATCTTAATTTGTTCCCATGTTATTAATATTTTACTGGCACAAGTTCATTTGAAAGGTTTTGTCTCTCTGGTATTATAAAATATTATTCTAATATGCTAGTACTTGGTATAGCCCCCCTTTGCCTTTAACACAGCCTGAACCCTTCTAGGCATACTCTCTATTAGATTCTGACAGACAGATGCTGGAATATCATTCCACTCCTTCTGTACTCTTTTCCACAACTCTGCAATTCCAGATGCTGGAGTATCATAATCTCCAAGTCTAACCTTGAGGTGATGCCAAAGGTGTTCAATGGTGTTAAGGTCTGCTAATTGAGGGGGCCACTGCATAACCTCTAATCCACTGTCTTGAAGCCATTTTTGGGCCTTTTTGCTCTTGTGTTTGGGGTCATTGTCCTACTAAAGAAGAACATCTGTTGGGTCTTTCTGGTAATACCTGATTGATTCTTAAAGTTCATCATCCAGAATGCTGACAAAAAGGTCAGCATCTATTCTCCCATCAATCTAGGTTGCATATCCAGGCCCTTCCCAGAACATACAGCCCCAGATCATCAGAGAACTCCCTCCAAACTTGAATGTCCCCTGCACCAGCCTATCACTCAACCCCTCTCCTGGCTTTCTCCACACCCATTTCTTCCCATCTGACCCCAAACAATTGATTTTGGTCTTATCTGACCATATAACCCTCTTCCAGTCCTCCACTGTCCAGTTTTTGTGTGCTTCTGCGAAGTCTATTCCAAGCCTCCTATGCTTCTTGGAGAGAAAAAGTCATTTTCGCTTGGTTACAGCTTTTATTCCAGTGCCTCTGAGTGCTCTTTATACTGTTTTCACAGTAAATGATGTGTTGGTCATGTCTTGTAAGGTTTTGGTGACCTCAGTGGCATTTTTAGCCTTCTGAAGTGATGAGGTGAATGGCATAGTAGGTATCAGCAGGTAAAAGCTTCCGTGGATGGCCACCAACAGATTTGGAAAGTGTTGAATGATGTTTGGAGTAAATATTGGATACAGAACCAACACTTATACCAGTGATGGAGGAGATAGCAGGACAAGACTGCCCTTTGTCAAGCAGTTCAAGAATACGAGTGTGTTGAGCAGGAGTAAGTGATCACATGAGTGTATGTGGGGGGATTTGGTGTGGGAAATGACAGAAAATTGGACACAGAGTATATATACATATCTTCACCAAGTCACATAGTTTTATTTGTACTTATTTGCTTTGATTAAACAAAGTTGTGTGCCTAACATACCAAAGGGATAAAACCTTTCAAATGAACTTGTGCCAGTAAAATATTAATAACATGGGAACAAATTAAAATTATGTAATAAAACAAATTGCAAATTATTAGTCACATGATAATCTACCACCATTTTAAATTTGGACCTGTTTGGTTGAGTTGTTCTTGAGTTATTCAAGAAATAGTTCAACTTCAAAAATCATTTGAAAGGTTTTGTTCCTCACTGTATGTGAGGGCCCAATAAATTTTAGCAGCATCATCCACAAATTGGTTTGAGTGTAGACTGATGTATAACTTACAGGAATTGAGGAAGGCACATCTGTGGGAATGTACATCATTGAATTTGGCAGGGGGCACAGGTTTAACATGTGCATCTTCGCTTGGGCATGCATTGGGCAGCGTGTGTGCACTCAGCATGCTAGGTGTCAAAATGGGTGGAGTAGGATTCAACTTGGAGTTCTAATGAAGGTTTCAATGATAGATGTATCAATTTGACACACACAGATTCCAGCAACATCACCTTCAAAAAAAATAGCAAAAAGGTACCCCTCATCTCATCCTTTGTGAGTGGTGTAATGGATATACAAGCAACATCTGTTATCAAACAACTAGAGCTGGACATGTTAGAGGTAAAGGATAACATGTTATGGGCTAAAATCTCACAATCTCTTGCTGCAAATGACCATTGTGCTAATTTTTTCCATTTTGAAAGGAAGCTGGGTGTTACTGTCTATCTTACATAGGAGGCAGGACTACAAGGCTAAGGACAAAAAATATATGGCTAAATTTATGCCATGCTTCGACAGACCTTACTGAATTATAGACACAGTGCCTGAGATCTCTACCATCACTGTTGAAATGCCTAATCATATGAACACCTTCCCAACCTTCCACACCTCGCAAGTACATCCATTGATTGAGAATGACAAGGATCTTTTCCCAAGCTGCAAACTAACTGAGCCACTGCCTGTGTTCTTGGACAATGAGGAAGAATTTTTTATTGATTGAATTTAATACTTATACATTTAGAAACTACTGGATGAATGCAAGAGAGGATGGAGCATTCAATACTTGGTATGCTGGGTCAGCTATGGGCCCAAAGAAGACTGCTGGTTGCCTAGCCACGAACTATCCAATTGTGAAGCCTTGGACATCTGGTTGGTGAATTGTGAATTGATTGCTAGTACATTGATAATACTCGACCTGGAAACCTAACAAAAACCTGTTAAAAGGCTTAAGAAGTATAACACAGGCTAGAGGAAGGGTGTGAGTTGGTACTAAATATCACTGCTGATATCCAAAGGTTGTAGTGAGTGACATGAAATAATGAGGCATGTTGCAAATAGTCTTTAGAGGCATTCAAAGACATGTGAAATAGTTTGAAATAGGTTCAAAGATGTGTGAAATAGTTTGAAAAAGATTCGAAGGAGTTTGAAGAGGTTTGAAGTAGTTTTGAGGATGTTAGAAGATGTCAGACTGATGTCAAGGTATGTCAAGGAGCAAATATAACAAATAAGAAGTGTTTTTCAAATGGAAATAGGTGATAGGTGATAAGCGATGAGTCAAGAGACTAATTCAAAGGTTCAAAGAAGTTCGTGATATTTCACAGAACTTATAGATATGATGCAAAGATAAAATACAAGAGAATGGCTTTTAAATTGAGCAATAAGGAAGAGGGTCTTTTTCTCTATTCCCTTTTGCTTCTGTCTAATACAAGTCTATATACAAGTTGAAGGAATAGTACTAAAAAGGAAACAATAACATGCAGAAAACACAAGGCAGTATGCACAGCAAATAAAGGTATTATAAAACATAAAACAAATGAGAAATGATAATAAATGAAATGTACATTGTCCCAGTATAGTAAAAGTTCTTGTCCTATTGCTTCCATATATCATTGAAACATAAAACCACATCTATTGCATTCTAGATCTCTTGTCGTCTCTCCTCGTGTCCAGTGGCGCTCGATATGCAATGAAATGGCTCATTCTGAATGTGCAGTGTGTATCGAAAAGGTTTTGGAACAGCTATGTGGTGGCCAACATCATTCAAAGTGGTGCAAAGTTGTTCAAAAGTGTTCAAAGTGTCGTGAAATCATTGGAAATTATTCGAAGTCATTTGAAGTCATTCAAAGTAGTGCAAAATAGTTCAGAAATGGTTCAAAATTAATTTTGTAGTGTTCATAGTGGTTCAGAGCATCTGTCGTAATGTGTCAATATGATTAGAAACCTTCTCCCAGACCTTAGAGCACGCAATAGACCTATCAACGTAGCTTTCAATTTTTTTTCCCAGCTGGTAGATTTTTTCCACTGGAGTTTTTAATGCACCCACACTTGAGGCCTTTTTATGTATTCTTTGGGCTGAATTGCTGAGGTGGGCTTGAAATTTTTTATGGGGGGAGAGGGTGTAATGATGGCTCATAGTTACACATATTTACCCATATCTACCACATACACACACTAACAGATGGAAGGGGGGAAGCAGCATCTTATCAATAGACCACTATCATCTTCTAGTAGTACTACATTTTCTGTTACACTTTGGAATCCACAACTTGGGCTCATTACATCTCGGTCTGGTCAGCTCACCCTCTCATGACTAGGGACTAGTGGTTACTCATGCTGACAGTGTGAGGTTACAAAAATCATAGAAAAGACAGAATAGAGTAAAATAAAAATAAATAAAAAAATGGGACAAATGTAGAAAATTGCCCAGGCACCTGGGGCACCTTCCTTTCTCCTTACAGAGTTTAGATACTTTGCTGGATATGGCTGGTAGTTGATGACATTGACATTGTTATTTGTGCAGGAAAGAATGGTTCTATCCAAATAGTACTGATCTGGCTTGTTCTCCTGCTCTATGCCTGGGTATATGGAGTTAATAAGAGCATCTATTGTAAGGGAACCAGGAGGTGCCCAAAGGGTATTGGCAATTTTCTGTGTTTGTCCCATATTTTTTCCCATCTTATTTTGCCCTATTCTGCATTTTCCATGATTTCCTATGATTTTATCTCTATTTTATGATTATTTTTCTGTTTTCCCCATATTCATACATGTTGACAGTTTTATTCTCAGAGGCAGAGCCCTTTTGAATGCCTACCCACTGATATGATGTCACTCCATCACTTCAATCAGCCTATCTCTGCCTTTTTCACTTTTTAGACTATTATTTAATTTTTGGGTCTTTTACATATGCTGGGCAATGACAGATGGGTCCTTAGAAGTTTTTTCTTTGGAATCCCCTTTGTCAGGTGCACTTGAGGTGTCTGTATTATATAGTATTATATTACTTTTGGATTCCCCCCTCTGTTAGCTTACTATTAAGTGGGGCTTTGAGGTTGCCCTTACAGATGGATAAGCATCAGAAAGCAGCCCTGCCTATAAAAATAAAACTGTCAACATGTAGAAATGTGGGGAAATGGAGAAACAATTATAAAACAGGGATAAAATTAGAGAGAATCATTGAAAATGCAGAATAGGGTAAAAAAAAAAATGTAAAAAAAAATATGGAACAAACACAGAAAATTGGTGAGACCCTTGGGACACACACCTCCCAGTCTCCTTACAGTAAGCCTGTTTTAACCTGGACAAGAGCATGCATCTGATCTGCATATGTTCTTATAGTTTCATGTGCCCAGCAAATGATATCTACAGAAGTTGTGGATTATATGCTAGACTTCCAAGAATCTTGTTGACATTCTAAAGGATATTGTCATGATAGTCTATGTGTTCTACATACACCTTCCAACAAAGTTGTAATTCAGTTTTCCAAAAATCTCAGTCAATTGGACTGTTGACAGATGCATATGAAGATAGATTCTTGAGCTTGAATTCATGACTTGGATTTGGGCAGATCATTATCATAATGTTCAAGTTTTCACATAATTTACCAAATAAAAATAAATACAGCAGATTCAGTCAACCTCTGTTGCATCCTCAGAATTATACTGATGAGTAGTGTAAACAGGGACCCTGTGTAACTATGAGACCCCTTTTGAATTTTTGTGCCAAAGAAGGTGGCTGGCCTATGGTACAGGAAGAATTTAGACTAAGGAAGGAAATTCATGTATAAGCATGTTATCATAATAGAAAGAGAAAGGAAAATGGAATAAGACAAAAAGAGGGTGTTGAACGAGTGATAAAAAAAAGTAGGAGCTGTAAGGGAAAAGGAAGGCACCCCAGGTGTCTGGGCAATTTTCTGCATTCATCCCATATTTTTTTATATTTTATTTCACCCTATTCTGCCTTTTCTATGATTTTCTATAATTTTATTCCTATTTTATGATTATATTTCAGTTTTTTCCATGTTAGTACATGTTAATAGTTCTATTCTTAGAAGCAGGACCCCTTCTGTATGTTTACCCATCAAGACGATATCATTCTGCAGCTTGATCTGCCTATTTCCATCTTTTTGCTATTTTTAGCTTACTATTTGATTTTCAGCTCTATCACATATACTGGGCATCGACAGATGGGTCCTTAAAGTTTTCTCTTTAGATTCCCCTCTGTTAGGTGCACCTGAAGTGTTTGTATTATGTAGGATAATGTTAACTTTGGATTCCCCTCTGTTAGCTCACTATTAAGTGATGTATCCTTTTGTGATGGACACACTAAATTGTTTTCCAGGTGTGTGAAACTGCCTCCAAACTCCTTTTTAAACCAGCCCTGCATGCATCTAATTATCTCACTAGGTTGAGATGACAATGCTGGAATCGCATGCTTCTTCTTTAGGATCATCAGATCACCTATAGAGTTGTGTTAGATTGAGCCAGTAACACAATTTTTCCTCCTGCCATAGCTGAACTCTCATTTCTGAAAGTCGATTAAGAATAGAACCTAGTGATTGCCTCTAATGTTTGCTAATATATGTAAGATAGTCTTGCCTTCCTTCACATAGCCTTTGTAGCAGTGCAGCTCAGAGACAGAAGCTTTCTGGTAATCTTTCTTCTTGTAGCTATCATGAAGTTGCAGGTAGACAAAAATTGGAGTCACAACAATATGTGCAAGTTTAGGATTACTTTGAATCCTCACAATGATATGCACAAGTAACATGTCCATGGGGGATGCTTCTTGATCTTGTACCACCACCACCTCGAAACTTCCTATGGCTCACAGAGCTGGTGAAGGAGAGAAGGAGGGCAAGCAGAGCATAGAATAGTGTCAAAACATATCATTCCATAGCCATAAACCCTAGTCATAGTCATGCTACAACCCCCAGCCTTGATGCCACCCCTAACAAGGCAGAAAACTGCTACAACAGTGGCTAAAAAACCCCAAAAAGACCTGGACAATGCAGAAGTTATAAACACCAACATGTGGACAAGAGATGATGCCATAGGTTTCCTCACGTACAAGGAATACCTACTATCCGGTGATGATACTCAACCCAGAAACCCAAACAAAACCTACTGAATGGCTTTGGATGGTATAACACGAGTCAGAGGAAGGGTGCGAGGTGGTACTAAATATTACCGCTGAGACCAAAACATAATGTTTAGTAATGCAAAAAGATGAATCGTGTTGCAAATAGTTTGTAAGAGCATATGAAGAAGTTCGAAGTAGTTCGAAATTGGTTCAAAGATGTGCAAAATAGTTTGAAGAGGTTCGAAGGGGTTCAAGGTATATCGAGTTTAATGAGTGTGAAGTGTTTGTCAAATGGCGATAGGTGATGGGCGATAAAATGTGGAGTGAATATGATAGTTTTGAAGGAGTTTGCGATATTTCGCAGAACTTAGAGATATGATGTGAAGGTATGACTCAAGAGGACAGCTCTTAAATCTGATGATAAACGAGAGGGTAACTCGTGCTGTTCCCCATTGCTTTATTGTCCATTCTAACTACAGTGACTCACAAAACTGAGTCAATGTTTTGCACTTTTTAATTTATTGTTAAATAACTTCCCATAAACAGCAAAACCAAACAAGGTATTGGTGTACCGAATAACATACATGATCAGGGATACCAAACAAACAAAGAATTATGTAATTTTAATCATCCCTCATGGAGATATGATCATTTTAATTCAGGGACTCATTGACTCAGTTTTGTGAGGTGGTATCAATATTATGATAAATTGTAATTCTAGTATTTTGTATGACCTCCCTTGGCCTTAATAACTGCTCCCAACCTTCTAGGCATGCTTTCAATCAAATTCTGACACACCTCTGATGGAATATTATTCCACTCTTCCACTACTCTTTCCCATAACTCCCAAATTCCTTTTGGCGCTGTTGGATACTTGTCTAACTGGTTCTTGAGGTGAACCCATTGATGTTCAATAGGGCTGAGGTCTGGAGATTGGGCAGGCCAATCCAGAAAAGTAATATTGTTGTTCTCCATCCATTTCTTGGCCTTTTTTGAGGTATGCTTGGGGTCATTGTCTTGTTGAAAAATCACCTCTTCTCCAGAAATTCTACTCTCCTCCAAGCTAGGCAGCATATGGTCCTTCAAAATGGACACATACTGGTCAGCATTCATCCTCCCCTTAACCTCTGCAAGATGCCCCACTCCATTCCATCCCATACACCCCCATACCATAATGTTTCCTCCCCCAAATTTGACAGTTCCCTGCACCTCTCTCTCAATCAGCCCCTCTCCCTTCTGTTTCCAGACCCACTCTCTCCCATCTGACCCAAACCTGTTAATTTTAGTCTCATCTGACCAAATAACTCTTCTCCAGTCCTCCACAGTCCACTCTCTATACTTCTGAGCAAAAGCCAATCTTGCTTTCCTATGCCTTATACTAAGCAAAGGCTTTTTCTTCTTTACCACAGCCTTGAATGAGTTTTTTCTGAGAACTCTTCTGACTGTTTCTAAGGAGACTGGAGTGGGGATGATGCTGATGATGTAATGGGTGGCCTGAACAGCATTTGCAGCCTTGCCAGTGGTGATTTGGGTAAGGATGGCTCTCTGAGAGGTAGATGAGAGCTTAGAAGGATGACCACCAGAGGGAATCCAGGTTTGGATGGAGATCCCTGAGTGTTCTGGATACACTAGACTGGCTGAGGTTGAGTTTAGAGGCAATATTGTGGGTAGAATAATGATTGGAGGCCAGGGAAAGAATGTTTTCCTTCTGAGCAGAGGAGATGGGATGCATTGGAGAATATTGAAGTATGAAGAATGCTAGTCCTAATTAAATACTATAATTTAAGGGGCCATCAAGGGTCACATCACCTTAGAAACCATCTGTCAAGTTTTTGACATTATACAGTTGGTGGAGCATCAGATTCTAATATTTCTGACTACCCCTCACAAAACTGAGTCAATGAGTCCCTGAATTAAAATAATCATATCTCCATGAGGGATAATTAAAATTACATAATTCTTTGTTTGTTTGGTATCCCTGATCATGTATGTTATTCGGTACACCAATACCTTGTTTGGTTTTGCTGTTTATGGGAAGCTATTCAACAATGAATCAAAAAGTCCAAAACATTGACTCAGTTTTGTGAGTCACTGTAACTAATACAAGTCTATATACAAAATGAAGAGATAGTACTAAAAAGGAAATAAGAACATGTGTAAAACATGAGGCAAATATATCAAACAATGAGGACTTGTATATTATGAAACAAATGAGAAATAATAAATGATGAAACATATAGTGTTCCCATATAGTAAAAGTACTTCAATATATCAATGAGACACAAAAACGCACTTATTGCATTCTAACTCTCTTGTACTCTCTCCTCATGTCCGGTAGTGCTCGATATCTGACTAAATAACTTGTTCTGGCTGTGCAGCATGTATTGAAAGTGCTTCAAGACAGCTATATGGCAACTGATATCGTTCGAAGTGCTGCGAAGTCGTTCAAAGTGTCACAAAATAGTTTGAAAGCATTCAAAGTTGTCCGAAATAGTGCAAAATCATGCGAAAATGGTTCTAAGTCGATTTCGTGGTGTTCATAGTGATTCAGAGTGTGTGTCGTAATGTCTCAATATGAGTGGGAATGTTCTCCAGACCTTAAAGTGTATAGTGGACCTATCACTGGTAAGCCTGCAGACATCCTAACCCTTTCTCACATCCTGTTGCAGCTTGGAACCACTGTGGTGAGAATGCCAAAAGCCCTGACAGATGGAATATGAGTGGTCGCAATCCTCATGGCAGATGTGGCAGCACAACACATGGCTGATGAGATCATGGCAGCAGTCAAAACACAACTACAAGAACACCTAGAAGCCTTTACAACCAAAGTAGAAACCATGTAGGACACTGTCAAACACATAACTGGAGCAGCAAAGGTAATCACAGACAAAATGGATGAATTTAATGATGGATTCCAGTAAACAACCGAACAACTGGCACAAGCAATGCAAGAGCTAACAGAAAGGAACAATGACAAGACAAATATGGCGGATGCCCCCCCCTGGACAATACCTACCAGCCTATAACATATGTATGCAAATGTCATACAGCAGCATGTACCCCCAGCACATAAATCGGTGGTAGCAAGAGGGGAACTGACGGTTAAGCAGATTATAATCCAAAAGGATCCAAATGCGACTGACAACATGCTAGAAAGCCTTACAGAGAAAGACCTAGTAGCAAAAGCTAACACTGCCCTCGATCTCATGGGAATGGCAGTGGCTGACAAACCACCACGTATGATGTTTGTGGGAGCCAAAAAGTTGAGGAACAGTAATGTACTATACCAACTGGACTCAATGGATGCAGGATATTGGATACAGCAACCAGAAGTGCAAAAAGCCTTCGTGGTGAACTATGGAGGCACATCAAACATACAAAATAAGTTACACTATGTCATAGCAGAGTTTGTCCCTACTACCTTTGATGCAGGATCAAGCTACGCACATGCAAAAGTAGAAGAAGACTTCGGAATCAGCAGCAACACAATCACATTTTCAAAATACATCGAACCACCTTACCTTCACAATAAAAACCAGAAAGCAGCACACATCATCTTTGGTTTCAATGACTGAAATGCAGCCAACAATGCAATCCAAGCAGGCCTATTTATTGAAGGTAAATACTCACACATGCACAAAAAACTAACAGAACCAAGACAGTGCCTCAAATGCCAAAGATATGGCCATTACACACCAGATTGCAAAGCTGATGTCGACACCTGTGCACACTGTGGAGAACAACATCGAACATCAACATGTACAGTAAGAGACACATCAGCACTATGCTGCACTAACTGCACAGGTATGGAGGCCAAAGGCCATGGAGCAGCAGACAGAAACTGCACAAAGTTCAAAGCAGAATGCAAAAAGCTGCAAGTGCTGATAGGTCCACTATATGCTTTAAGGTCTGGAGAACATTCCCACATGCATTGAGACATTATGACACACACTCCGAATTGCTATGAACACCATGAAATCGACTTCGAACCATTTTCGCATGATTTTGCACTATTTTGGACAACTTCGAATGATTTTGAACTATTTCATGACACTTCAAATGACTTTGCAGCACTTTGAACGATATCGGCCATTATATAGCTGTCTTGAAGCACTTTTGATACATGCTGCACAGCCAGAACAAGTTATTTAGTTGGATATCGAGTGCTACCGGACATGAGGAGAGAGTACAAGAGAGTTAGAATGCGATAAGTGCATTTTTGTATCTCATTGATATATTGAAGTACTTTTACTATATGGGAACACTATATGTTTCATCATTTATTATTTCTCATTTGTTTCATAATATACAAGTCTTTATTGTTTGATATATTTGCCTCATGTTTTACACATGTTCTTATTTCCTTTTTAGTACTATCTCTTCATTTTGTATATAGACTTGTATTAGTTAGTTAGAACGGACAATATAGCAATGGGGAACAGCACAAGTTACCCTCCAGTCATCATCAGATTTAAGAGCCGTCCTCTTAAATCATATCTTCACGTCGTATCTCTAAGTTCTGTGAAATATCATGAACTTCTTTGAAACTATCGTATTTGCTCTCCATTTTATCGTCCATCGCCTATCGCCATTTGACAAACACTTTACATTTGTTAAACTTGCTCTTCGACTTACGTTGAACCTTTTCAAACTTATTTGAACTTATTTGGACTACTTTGCATGACTTCAAACCTTTTCGAAACTTATTCAAAACTATTTTGCACATCTTCGAACCTATTTCGGACTCTTTTGAACACCTTTGTATGCCCTTACAGACTATTCACAACACGATTCATCCTTTCGCATCACTAAACACAACATTTTGGTATCAGCGGTGATATTTAGTACCAACTTGCACCCTTCCTCTGACTCGTGTTATACCATCCAAAGCCATTTAGTAGGTTTTGTTTGGGTTTCCAGGTTGAGTATCATCATTTTGGAGCCCACCGCAAGGGGTTTCTAGATCATTTCATCGTTGAACCTCCACTCTTTCCACCACTCATTTTACCATTTAGGAGCTCAATAGTTTTGACTTTGTATTGAACTCATATTGCCTCCAACCCTCCTGAACAACCAGGAGATTTCAATATAGCATCTTGCCCCTTGATACTATTATTTCGCACTCTTTCACTCTTTGTGCTTATGACATCGCTACTATCTTCGACCTTGAAAACATATGAACTACGACACCACATGAATTTTGACCTCATGATCTTCGAAAGCTATCTCGAACATGTCAACATCCTTTATGCCAGCTCCCAGTTATTCGACATCTCCGAAATTCGATTTGAAATGACCTAAAGAACTTCGAAATTACTTCGAAGATCTCAAATTTTTGTTTATAACTTGCAGTATTACAGATCATGACCTAAAGAAGTGACACTCTTGCAGATACATCGATTTCGATTCTTATGACCTCTGGGAATTGCTTCCAGAGTACGAACACAGCACTTTGTTCGATGAATTTCACATTGCAGTATTCAAGTTCTACCCCAAAATAGAAGATGAATGAAAATACAGCATTTCGGACATCGATAAACTCATTAACAAACAGATTTGCACTGGTATTTTTGACGAAAATGATTTAGGAGCTTATTACAGGTCATTCTACAAGGTCACCAGCTTTCTTTGCTCAAAACCTAGACTTTCAGAACCTGAACAAAGTCAAGTTTTTCTTCAAGGCTTTCAAATGGACTTACAGACTCAAATTGTGGAGCATCTTGAAGTAAAGTTCCCTGATCATTAAGATCATTATTCTGACAACACAGACATGCTAAATGACATCTGTGATGCTGATAGGTCCACTGCATGCTATAAGGTCTGGAAAACATTCTCACTTGCATCGAGACACCACAACATGCACTCCGAATCATTATGAATGCCATGAAATTGACTTTGAACACTTTTTGATTTATTTCACACTATTTCGAATGCTTTCGAACTATTTTGCGACACTTTGAACGACTTCAGCCACCATATATTTGTCTTAAAACACTTTTGATACATGATGCTCAACTGGAGTGAGCTATTTAATCACATATCGAGCACTACCAGACATGAGGAGAGAACACAACAGAGTTAGAATGCAATAAGTGCGTTTTTGTGTTTCATTGAGATATTAAAGCAATAGAACAAGAACTTTTACTATATTGAGACAATGTACACTTCACTTATTATTATCTTTTATTTTGTTTCATGTTTTACAATACCTTTATTTGCTGTGCAAATTGCCTCATGTTCTACAATTGTTATTATTTCCTTTTTAGTACTATTCCTTCAGATTGTATATAGACTTGTATTAGTTAGAATAATGGAATAACAGAACAATGGGGAACAGCACAAGTTACCTTCTCACTATCATCAGATTTAAGAGTCATTCTCTTGAGTCTTAGTTTGCATTGTATCTCTAAGTTCTGCGAAATATCGCAAACTTCCTTGAAACTATCATATTCACTTTATGTTTTATCGCCCATCACCTATCACCATTTGACAAGCACTTCACATTCATTAAATTTGCTCTTTGATATACCTTGAACCTTTTTGAACTTATTTGAACTTATTTGGACTACTTCGCATGACTTTGAACCTCTTCAAACCTTTTTTGAACCTATTTCACAGATCTTCGAACCTCTTTCAAACTCTTTCAAACGACCTCGTATGCTCTTACAGATTATTTGAACCATCACTTACCATTTCACATCACTAAACACATTGTTTTGGTCTCAGCAGTGATATTTAGTACCACCTCGCACCCTTCCTCTGACTCGTGTTATAACATCCAAAGCCATTTAGTAGGTTTTGTTTGGGTTTCTGGGTTGAGCATCGTCAACACCACAAAATTTGCTATAGCATCCTCTAATTCATACTCTATTTCCCAGAAATCGATTTTGACCTCGAATATATCGCAGTCTAGGACATCGACCACTTCTGAAGACATTTTGCTCATCCTCGAACATTTTGCATTAAACTTCGCATCGGTTATCACAGCCTCGAATTTGACCAAATCAGCACCCAAAGTATCCATCTTGACCTCGTTCATTGCCGAAATTACACCTTCAACTACATCAAACCCAGCATTTGACAGTATACCCCACAGCTCAAACAATTCAGATAACTTCGAGGCTCATATTGCAGCCCTCGAACAGAAATTGGCCCTCGAAAAACAGCTTGTGCTTGAACAAGAAAATGTCGCAGCTCAAAATCATTATGTTGCACCTCCTGGTCTTCATTGCATCATCCCAGCTTTGTCGCCCACATCCATCCCAGTCCCATCATCTTTGCTGTCGGTAATTCCACCCCAGTCCACTTCGATAATCGCACCTTCATCAACTTCGAACTCAATCTCACCCCTGATATCTTTGTCGCATTTCCCCCTCCATTACCTATTTCAACCTCGACTTGCTGTTCACCACTTCCAATATTTTTGTCTTCGATCTCGACAACTGCATTATCTTCTGAATTAATGTCTACTTCAATATCGCATTCACCCTTGACACCAGATTCACATTCGCATTCACCTTTGAAATCCAGTATAGCACTCGAAACTCCATTCACATTATATATCTCCAATCATTGCCTCAACATTCGCCTTCCCTTCATCGCTGAAAATATTATTACATCTATCACCAACAAATATCGCCTCGACCTCATTTTCGACCCCTCGACCTCTCATGCGATTTCGATTTGACCAGTCGCTCGACTCGATTATTACGATCATGGTTAGAACTGTCGACATTGATTAAAGTCTCCCATTTTCTTTCTCTTTTTCACATTTCAACCTCGTTCTATTTATCAAAAACATTTTATTATCCTTGACATTCTTCACAATAGCTTCAACAGCTTTCACCTATGCACCTACGTATTTCTTCGCTCACTTCGAGCTTGACTCTGAACTCCCTCGACAATGCCCTATGACCATTTTCCTTCCACAGAATCTTCCCCCTATCGACTTGGAACATCTTGAAAAATTCCGCATGTGACATTGATTGGCTGACTGGGACAGTCAGGATTTCAGTAAGGGGGAGGATGATGGGTCCACTACATGCTTTAAGGTCTGGAGAACATTTCCACACACATCGAGACATTACGACACAGACTCCAAATCACTACGAATGCCACAAAATCAACTTCAAACCATTTTCGCATGACTTCGCACTATTTCTAACAACTTCAAATGATTTTGAACTATTTCGTGACACTTTGAATAACTTCGCAGCACTTCAAATGATATTGGCCACCGTATAGCTGTCTTGAAGCACTTTCAATACACACTGCACAGCCAGAACAAGTTATTTACTCAGATATCGAGCACTACCAGACACGAGGAGAGAGTACAAGAGAGTTAGAATGTGATAAGTGCATTTTTGTGTCTCATTGATATATTGAAGTACTTTTACTATATGGGAACACTATATGTTTCATCATTTATTATTTCTCATTTGTTTCATAATATACAAGTCTTTATTGTTTGATATATTTGCCTCATGTTTTACACATGTTCTCATTTCCTTTTTAGTACTATCTCTTCATTTTGTATATAGACTTGTATTAGTTAGTTAGAACGGACAATATAGCAATGGGGAACAGCACAAATTACCCTCCAGTCATCATCAGATTTAAGAGCCATCCTCTTGAATCATATCTTTGCATTGTATCTCTAAGTTCTGTGAAATATCATGAACTTCTTTGAAACTATCGTATTTGCTCTCCGTTTTATCGTCCATTGCCTATTGCCATTTGACAAACACTTTACATTTGTTAAACTCACTCTTCAACTTACCTCGAACCTTTTCGAACTTATTTGAACTTATTTGGACTACTTTGCACAACTTTGAACCTTTTTGAAACTTATTTGAACCTATTTCGCAGATCTTCGAACCTATTTCGGACTCTTTTGAACACCTTCGTATGCCCTTACAGACTATTCACAACACGATTCGTCCTTTTGCATCACTAAACACAACATTTTGATATCAGCGGTGATATTTAGTAGGTGATAGGTCCACTATGCACTTTAAGGTCTGGAGAACAGTTTCACTTGTATTGAGACATTATGACAGACATTCCAAATCACTATGAACACCACAAAATCAACATCGAATCATTTTTGCACTATTTTGCACTATTTCAGATGACTTCAAACTATTTTGAATGCTTTCAAACTATTTCATGACACTTCAAATGACTTTGCAGCACTTCGAATGATATCGGCCGCCATATAGTTGTCTTGAAACACTTTTGATACATGCTGCACATCTGGAACAAGCTATTTAGTTGCATATCAAGCACTACCGGACACAAGGAGAGAATACAAGAGAGTTAGAATGCGATAAGTGCGTTTTTGTGTTTCAATTGATATATTGAAGTACTTTTACTATATGGGAACACTTTATGTTTCATCATTTATTATTTCTCATTTGTTTCATGATCTACAAGTCCTCATTGTTTGATATATTTGCCTCATGTTTTACACATGTTCTTATTTCCTTTTTAGTACTATCTCTTCATTTTGTATATATACTTGTATTAGTTAGTTAGAACAGCAAAAAGGAGTAATGGGGAACAGCACAAGTTACCCTCTCCACTATAGTCAGATTTAAGAACAGTTCTATTGAGTCTTACCTTGCATCGTATCTCTAAGTTCTGCAAAATATTGCGAACTTCTTCAAAACTATCATATTCGCTCCACGTTTTATCGTCCATTGCCTATCGCCATTCAACAAGCACCACACATTCATTAAACCCATTCCTCAATACACTTTGAACCTCTTCGAACTATTTTGCATGTCTTTAAATCTACTTTGAACTCTTTCACACATTTTTTAACCTATTTCAAACTCTTTTGAACAACTTCGTACACTCTTACAGATTATTCGAACCATTCCTTATTATTTCATGTCACTAAACACATCATTTTGGTCTCAGCAGTAATATTTAGTACCACCTCACACCCTTCCTCTGACTCATGTTATACCATCCAAAGCCATTTAGTAGGTTATGTTTGGGGTTTCCAAGTTGAGTATCATCACCGGCCAGGTGGGATCTTTGAGTGGGCGAAGAACCACAATTGTGAATTTGGTATTGAAAAATTCCAACTCCTGGATATCTCAAGGAAGCTCGTCCTACACCAACTGAACCCAAACCAACTGAACCCAAAGAAGAAGATACAAATGCCATGATGAGCTCTCATATTAGGTGATCAATGCATACCATCAAAAGAAACAGCTAAATCTTTAGGGGTAATAATGGACAACAAACTGAATTGGAAGGGGCAGTGCACAGCTGCACTCGCCAAAGGACAAGACTGGCTCATCCAGTTCAGCAGATTAGCATGAGCATCGCAGAAAATCAGCACAAAATGTACATGGCAGCTATACCTCTCCATCGCGGTCCCCTGCATGCTATACACTGATGATACTCAATCTGGAAACCCAAACAAAACCTACTAAATGGCTTCGGATGGTATAACATGAGTCAGAGGAAGGGTGCAAGGTGGTACTAAATATCACTGCTAAGACCAAAATGATGTGTTTAGTGACATGAAATAATAAGGGATGGTTCGAATAATCTGTAAGAGTGTACGAAGTTGTTCAAAACAGTTCAAAAGAGGTTCGAAGATGTGTGAAATAGTTTGAAGTAAGCCCAAAAAAGTTCGAAGAGGTTCAAAGAAGTACAAAATAGGTTCGAAGTATATCGAAGGGTGAGTTTAATGAATGTGAAGCATTTGTCAAATGGCGATAGGCAATGGGTGATAAAATGGAAGCGAATATGATAGTTTTGAGGAAGTTCATGATATTTTGCAGAACTTAGAGATACGATGCAAACTAAGACTAAGGAGAACGATTCTTAAATCTGATGATGAGTGAGAGGGTAACTTGTGCTGTTCCCCATTGATCTGTTTTTCATTCCAACTAACTAATACAAGTCTATATACAAAATGAAAAGATAGTACTAAAAAGGAAATAAGAACATGTGTAAAACATGAGGCAAATATATCAAACAATGAGGACTTGTAGATCATGAAACAAATGAGAAATAATAAATGATGAAACATATAGTGTTCCCATATAGTAAAAGTATATCAATGAAACACAAAAATGCACTTATCGCATTCTAACTCTCTTGTACTCTCTCCTTGTGTCTGGTAGTGCTCGATATGCAATGGAATAACTTGTTCCAGATGTGCAGCATGTATCAAAAGTGCTTCAAGACAGCTATATGGCAGCTGATATCGTTCGAAGTGCTGCAAAGTCATTCAAAGTGTTGTGAAATAGTTCAAAAGCATTCGAAGTTGTCCAAAATAGTGCGAAATTGTGTGAAAATGGTTCAAAGTCAATTTCGTGGCATTCATAGTGATTCGGAGTGTGTGTCATAATGTCTCGATGTGTGTGGAAATATTCTCCAGACCTTAAAGTGCGTAGTGGACCTATCAATGCCACTGATGTTTTCCTTACCCCACAACAGAATGCAGGTAAACAAGTAAAAGACAACCGCAACAATTGCACTATCATAAACAAGCTAGCATCCATGCAGAGATGCGCTGCAATCATGATTACAGGAGCTATAAAAACCACAGCAACGAACACCCTAGAAGTCATGGCTAATCTAATCCCATTTCAGTTACTTGTTGAAAAACACTGTCACCAAGCAGCCATCCGCTTAGCAACACTACCTGAAACACATCCCCTCCATAAACCTGTCGCCAATGCAGCAAAAACACTAGTCAAGTGCCATCTGATGCCCCTGCATGACCTCATGCACAGATTCAGCATACAACCACAAGACATCGAGACTATCAAGGCAGTCAGGTTTGACACAAAATGGAGGCCGAAAATCTCCACACACATTGCAAACAATGTCGATGAATCATTGGAAAATCTGCAACAGGACAGAGTGGATGTCAAGGTATTCACAGACAGATTGGGCATGGAAGGGAAAATTGGGGCAGCAGCCATCCTCTATCAGAATGGAAGGATGAAAACCAGGTTACAATACCAGCTGGGCTTACAACGTTACCACACAGTCTACGAAGGGGAAGGCGTAGACACAGTCTTAGAAACCAAATTAATCTCCAATGAGTGGGGAGTATGGTCGGCCATTTTCTATATAGATAACTACACCTTGATTACTGCCACCCAGCTAACCAACCCCACTTCAGGTCACCACATCTTCGATGCATTCCATGAGTGCATTGAGGCACTCAAGAAGAAACACAGTGGGATATGTCTCCAAATCAAGTGGGTACCAGGACACAAGAGAGCAGATGGAAATGAACAAGCAGATGAACAGGCTAAAAAAGTGATAACAGAGGGAAGTAGCAACAGGAGCGAGTTGCCGAGACACCTAAGAAAGATGCTACCATACAGCAAGTGGGCAATGAAGTGGGCCTACAATAAAAAACTCAAATGCAGGGCACAGAAGTTATGGCAAAAGTCACCCTGCTATGAACAGATGAAAAAGACAGACCCCACAACCCCATCCAACAGATACATCAAGCTAATCACCAACCTACCAAGAAAGCTTGCCAGTATCCTCACACAACTGCAGACAGGACATGCCCCACTAGCTAAGCATTTACACCGCATAGGGAAAAGTAACTCACCAATATGCCCAGCTTGCCAACAAGGTGAAGAATCAGTGCAACACTTTTTGCTACACTGCCCGGCACATCAAGAAGCCAGACAAACACTGTGCAGCAACACAGGCAGAAGAGACATCAACATTACAAAACTACTCACCACACCCAGAACTCTACATGCACTATTCAAGTTTGTAGCTGACACAGGACGCTTCCACAACACCTTCAGAGATCTACCAACACTAGCCAAAGAACCACAGGGAGAGAAATGACAGAGACAAGTGTAGAAAGAGAACATAGGGGGAGGAGAGGAAGGAAACCAGAACAAAAGATCACACTGAGGCAAATCAACCACCTGCATGAAAAACCCAAATCTGGTTTTTAAACCAGCTTTCATAGTGCCAACGGCACTTCAAGTACCACTTTGTGGCACCTCCAAGCTGATGATGAAGGAAGGAAACTTGGAAAGAGACTCGTACATAGAATTATCACCACATATATTTACTCTCTTACATATGGTTTGCCACAATGGAGAATAAATGGAAAAAAAAAAAAAAAAAAAAAACATGTTCATGATCTCATCATCAAACTAATGATCTGACAAGAGGATGGTAAGTGTGTCCATTGTTGTCAATGATCCAAGTGCATGCAAAGAAATTCTCCATGATAATGTTCCCATAATTTTTCTTGCAGCATCTGCTTCCTTTACCACTGCTGCATCCTTCATGTTCTTTGCAAGCCACTCATCGCTTGCCTGTCATAATACATGCTTCTTCATAGCCTCAACCATATTTTTCCAAAATTGAAGCACCCATAAAGGTAAACATGAATCCTTGTATTGATGGTCCACTATTGATTGTTGACCATTGAACCAGGCTTGTCCAAAGGCCATGTCAAGTTTTTCAAGCCACTCAACTGGTGGGATAGGGCATGTAGCAAGGCATGTCAGGTCTGTGTTAGGCAGTAAACAGCTATACACATTCTCAGCTCATGTTGAGACCAGTGCAGAGGAAAGTGGTAGTAGGTTCATTGCCAGAAAATCATTAATGTACAAGTGATGATCTGGGATGTAGGTGGAATATGGAGTGGGGACATGCAGAAGTTCTGCATGAGCTCAAAGAATATAGCCTGGCATGTTTTTGGAAGGGTATTTCTTCCCCATTTCTATTCATTCTCCCACCAAACCTTCAATAGCTCATCATCTGAATCAGAGAGTTCCTTGGATGGTGGCATGTTGCATGAGTAAATGCAAGGAGGTGTAAGGGCAACCTTAAGCCTCACTTAATAGTGAGCTAACAGAGGGGAATCCAAAGTTAATATTATACTACATAATACAGACACTCCAGGTGCACCTAACAGAGGGGAATCCAAAGTTAATATTATACTATATAATACAGACACTCCAGGTGCACCTAACAGAGGGGAATCCAAAAAGAAAACTCTAAGGACCCATCTGTGAATGACCAGTATATGTGGTAGAGCTGAAAATCAAATAGTAAGCTAAAAATAGCAAAAAGGTGGAGATAGGCAGATCAAGCTGCAGGATGACATCACCTTGATGGATAAATGTCCAGAAGGGGTCCTGCCTCTAATAATAGAACTGTCAACATGTACCAACATGGAAAAAGCTAAAATATAATAATAAAATAAAAATAAATTATAGAAAATCATAGAAAAGGCAGAATAGGGTGAAATAACATATAAAAAAAATATGGGATAAATGCAGAAAATTGCCCAGATGCCTGGGGCACCTTCCTTTCCCCTTTCAGAAGGTGTCAGCAAGGAGATGATATTGGGCTATTGCTGTTGCTATGTAATTTGAATTTGAATTTTCATTCAATATTCAACTTCGTCAGGTGCTCTAACTTTTAGTGTTTAGTGGAATAGTGAGGCATTGAGCAGTGTTCCTCTTGTTAGTTAGTATAATTACTGATTAGGAATGTACTACTTTCATCAAAGGAAGCCTTAGCCACAATATATGTAAAAAGTACCATCTGCAGGTTTCAAACCCAAAAACTTAATATTTATGATAGTTTACACCATCACATTTACTGCTGGACTACAGGAACTTAATGTTTGGACTAAGATTAGGCATTCATACCAGACAAAAAATTGGTTCAGACCATAGAAGGACCCCTGAAAGTTCACCCAAATGCCTGATCTGGTTTTGCACAATTTTTATCCAGATAGGTTTGGGTGGTTTTTATCCAGAAATTGCCTCAAGCATCCAAACTGCCCAGTTTTTATCCGCATCAGACAGACCTCAGGCATCTGCTAAAATCGCTTTTTTCCTCCACTGCACAGCAAACGATGCCTTAGCACTAGATATCATCAGACTGACATGGTATACAGTACAGGTACTGCAGAAAATGCATATAAGTAAGATACTCAGTCCTTGAGCTCCTCTTCCTCATCAATACATTGAGCTTTCTTTGGATGTCTAGCCAATGATGTCATGGCCTTTACTATGTCAGCACAGCCTTTCTTCAAGGTCCTAGATAGTATCCCATCCTGCTGTGAAATCTTCAATCCATTCTCTAATATATCTGGTGCTGAGGCAAGGGTGCAGAGAAAAGCTGATGAAGGTAACAAAGAAAACCTTTTCACATGCAAGGTTTGACCAGCAGGAATAGAGTGAAAGCAATCCACCCAGCATGTTGTGATGCAACATATGCATAACATGTGATGGGAACCTTGCTCATTGATCAAAAATTTTCCTCCTGCTATTGTTTTGTCAACACCTGCAACCTCGACTGCCACACCTGCACCATGCCATAGAATGACCCTTCAGCAGAAATGAGGATCACACCCAAAATGGTCCCAAACGATGTCTATTGTTGTTTGGGATGTATCTGCTTCTTGTTTTTTTTTTTTTTCAACTGACAAATAGATTTCATAATAGATTTCATTATAGACATGCTGTCATGATGGCCCACATTCATGCCAAGCTGCAACCTGATAACCACTCTACATATGATGATGAAAATGAGCATGTCCCCCTGACAATGAGGAACAATTGAGCACCCACACCCAGCCCTGCGACCCACTGCTCCAGGTGGATCACAGGTGTATGGAATGCATGATGACAATGACAGGCACCAGCACCCAGGACCAGCATGACAGGGAAGCATGATCATCACCATCAGCATGAAGACCCAGGACCCTCATCACCAGCATGGTGACCCTATAATGATGAACAACACAGTGCCCACAACAACAATGGAGAACTCAGGGTTCAATGGCAGGAATGAGAAGAATGATAGTGGGAAGGGAATGCACCAATGGGGACCTCAATGATGAGGACTACCATGGGGACAGGACCACACATGGGGAACCTACTGCTAACAATGCACCATGGCTAGGGGACATAGCTCCTAAGGTGCACAGTGGTGCTACGTGCATGCAGGAGAGCACAGGGATGGATAGATGACAATGAGGAGCAAGCAGCTTGGGATGGCATACAGTGTATAGCTATACCAGGGCAGCATATCCCCCTCATGCACCCTGTGCGAGGATTTTTTCATTCATTTAATTAGTTTCATGACCCCTCCCTCACAACAATGGAGGGGCCAAATTTTTGTTACTTAAGAAGTTAGAACATGCCCCACTCATGTTCATGCAAGGGGGTTAGTTTATATATGAAATGTTGAAATGTTGCCTCCCTTGGGTTTGGGTGAGGTACTGTAAATTATTACATAAAAATACATCTATTTTTGTATACTCTTGTCAATAATCTTAGCTCCTCTGACCTCGTTTGAACCTTGTTTGAACTGTGGTAGTGAAATATAACAATAAATCACACTAATAGTATAAACTTGACTCCTGCCCAGGAGAAGGATAGATAAACTGCTCTCTGATACACAACAGTGATTAATTCAGACATTCATGCAATATTCATCATCACAGACTCATGGCGTAGTGCCAACCACGATGTTACTGGTGTACCAGTATCTGGCCTCTTATGAAATGCATCATGACCTGCTAGGTGAATAGCTTTCAGTCCAAGTTCGTAGACTGCATCAGCGTACTTTGGCATTGTTTGCACATCACGTGGTTGCATCACGTACCTGCTGGGTGAATAGTGTTCAGTCAGGAATAGCTCGGAACTGGAACCCAATGAAGTGATCAAACAGTTGAATAGGCAGGTTGGACACCGCTGCGATGTTTGATGAATTAGATACCAGTGTTTTCCTGCTTTCCCAGCAGATTTAGCATAGATGGCCAAGGATATGTTTGCCCATTTCCTATCCATTCATTCTTGTCAAACTGACGTGGGTTGACCAGATCGAGGACATTGCCAGGGTCGGCCATGCCAAGTTTGGCAGGTGTGAGACAAACAACAGGAATGATGTCAAGGCGGGGCCAAGTTGGACGTTTGACACACTGGCAATGGATTATTTTTTTTGTTGAGATTGACTTCCTATCCATTAGTACACGATAAGTTGCCTATAAAATTAATGGTTTTTATAGACTAGTGGTCATGTTAATGTTTGTTCATCACAATTACACTTAGTAGGTGTTGGGTTTGATCCTTTGTGTAGTCAATTTTTATCCGCACTCAGACTCCTACGGCCGTTAGGTCCATTTTTATCCGCATGACTGCCTCAGGAATTTGCCAAAAATTTCCCAGATTTTATCTGGATTGACTTAGGCATTTTGGGATTTTTGGCCGGTTTTTATCTGCACTCGCCTCAGGCATTCGGGCGAACTTTCAGGGGTCTACCATAGATCAGGCTTATACCTAAATTTTTAAGATTTCGTTCGAATAAAATCATGCATAGACACTTTTTTCAGCCAAAAATTGTTTGGATGCCGATCAGGCCCTGCCACCTATTATCGGGGGTCCTGTTTCATCCTATCCTTCCATTCATGCCAATTCTCATCCGTTAAATGATTCGGCGATCTTGTTGACGTTAGAGTACTCCTTCGTCCGGATCAACTTGATGGTAGATAGGTCGCTGACGTCATCAGTAGCTGGGAACTGTGATGCGGTGGGTGATAAAGCTCGCTGATCCTCTCCTTCAGAAAATAAACTACTGAGAGACATAGTAGATAAGTGGGGGCTTTAGGCAGGGTCCATGACATGTTGGGATTCATGAGGGAGAAGAGCGAGAGGGTCTCAGACATCTTATTGCACTGCGCGTACTATTTATATACAATACTATTAATAGTACTCGGACCGATCTCGGGTTGCCAGTCCCAACAAATTCTTTTCTCTGTATAATTAATCTTACAATTCCTAGTGATGTTGTACCTTAGTGAATGACATGGAGCGGCGTATTGATTATGTCTAATGATCCACTAATTATTTTCATCAAAGCAGGTAAAATATACCTTTTTATGCATCAGATAATTCATGTATAATTAATTATGCGAAAATATGTTTCATACATATAACCTTTTTAGGCATAAAATGATTCATCATGTAGGAATTTGGGGGATAAAAAAGGTATGCAAAAGCATGTAATGTTCCAGAAATCTAGTTACAAAAAAAAAGATGAAGAGCAAGAGGAACGAAATCCTGGTGCGATGAGCGAAAATCTACGAATCGACAGATTTTATGACGGCGTCGAAAGATCCAGCGAAATACTCCAAGTATAGCCTTGTCACTGTGCCACGTAGGACCAGGAAGGGCATGTAAAAAGCTAGGGTTGTCCACAAGAAGACACGACCATACTGGGCGTTAATCTTCTCATAGTCAGCTACAAGACATGGATGATCGATCAAGTGAGTATTGCACCATAGGAGCGGGACATACTTTGAAGCGCGGCACGAAGCTCGAACCAAATCTTAGGAACATCAGTGATAATCCCATTGACTTGCCATCTGACAGCCTAGATAACCCTCATTTAGCCATACGTGTGGATGGGTCCCAACTCAGCGACTTACCTCCATCATATGGTCTGGCCTATTGACTGTCCACACTATCAACTTCTTTCCTGCCGTATTGCACTCCATGCGGAACCTGCCACAACACAACTCGAATAGTAGAAACCTATGCCATAATGGCCACCAACCTTAGTCCATCCCCCGAGGCCAGAACATGAAACGACATAGAGAAAATGTCGCAGTCGTCCCAGAAATACTTGCGGGCGGCATACAAGTTGCGGCCGATATGGGATCGGCGGCAATACGGTAGATGCACCTTAGCGTAGGATAAGAAACCGGGGTGCCACAGACCCAGGATGATCCGTGGTGCTAGCAAAGTCTCCCATTCAGGCTGCGCAGAAATGATGGTGGACATCAGCGGGAAGAGGTGGTCGGGCTTATTCTGCACTTTCACGTCGACGTTTAGCTTCACGTGCAGGTTCTCTGGCTGTGAGGTGGTGTAGGCAGAAGACGGATGCTTTCAGCTCTAAGCGGAGCGCGGTCCTGTGCACGACGTACCCTCATAAGCAGGGCGACGGATTCTTCGAAGGTAGGGATCGCCTGCTTGGGCTCCTTTTTGGTCCGAACGTGCTGCATGCCTTTCTCGCCATGCCAAAATCTGTCTTTAATACGACCTGTGAAAGCAGTCCAATTCCCAGTCGAAGAGAAGTGACATCGATAACAGTCACCTGTTGAATCTGTTGTCCGTTCCAGTACTGCGATCTCCACAATCAACATTTGGTATAGCGATGGTGAGTATGCAATGCTCACCGGGATCATGGAACATGACCACGACATTATCCGCTGATACATGAACGTCTGGGACTATTGTTACAGAGATAAATTGACACACAAATTTGATAGAATACCACTCTCGATGCCCTCAGCGCCATCACGAATAGCGGCTTCGAAACTTGCGAGCGTGTTTTCCGGAAAGGCAGCTGAGGCCTTAGCAGGGACTGAGACCCTTCATGTTGGTAAACGGGTAGGTCAAACACTTACACCTCGATGACCCCAACAGTCTGGTGGACTGTCAATAGATATCACTCGTAGGCGATGACATGAACTTGCCTGGCAGATCCATTATGTGAGACGAAGACATATGTCCTAGACTCCTAGTATAATAAATAGAACGAATTGGGTAGGTTAAGAGGACCGGGCGGACGACGGAGACTGTGTTTCATCACAGCCTGAAAACAGATCCGGGGAGAAATTAGGTAGAATCCCAAGGTACAGAGGACGTTTGAACCAAGTTTGAGCTCGAAGTCCCCTGTGTTCCGAGTCCCTTAGTTGAAATGAATTGCACTGGCATGTTCTGTGAATCTGGGTGGAAGTAACGAGGGGCAAAGACACTTTACACTGGAGGCAATGATCAATATGAGATATTGTCGGACCGGGAGGCCAAACGACTACCTTTGTAGATGTTATAGTGCAATAACCAGGGATCGCAAGGATATAGCTGGAGTGATGGAGAAACAGTGACGTGTGAGCGGATACCGTTTCGGGTGGATGGGCGCTTGAACGTCATCCAAGTCAGTCTAACTCGGATCCGCACAATGTTGGACGTTAAAGTTGATGAGGGTAACAAAAAACTGCCTATGGCTTGAGGATTATGGTAAGACTGGGACTGCTACTAGTAACGTCTGACATCAAAACATAGTAGGTGGTCCATACAACTCATTCAAGGGAGCCTTCTATTCTGTTTTCACTTGCGGAGTCGAAACCGCTGAGGGAACATTCGTTTGCAATAGGCTCACGTGAAAAAAATGCAAGGCCAAACAAACGCGACACGCCTGCTAATTGACGTGTCGTTTTCTGAATTGACCCCATATTTAACTTCTATATATTAAATGTCACTCTTTTTTTCCAAACATCTGGACAGCTCCAGCTCATTGATAAGCTCTGCTGGGCCTACGCCTCAAGCTCAAGATGGTCCAGTTTATAATACACCAGCAGGCCGTGCTCTAATTCGAAAGATCCTTGTAGAATGTCTTGCACCCTCCTTTGAACCTCATAACTATCAGATTGAGGGTATCTGTCCTGCTATGGATGGTGAGGATGTTTTGGCAACCATGGCAACAGGCACTGGGAAAACTGGATGTTTTATCTTTCTTATGCTCATCATCCATGCAATTTCCCAAGGTCCAAGTCTTGCACTCGGCAAAATCACATTTCCAGAAGATTTAGCAATGATAGTGGTCTGCCCAACCAAAGCATTGCAGATAGATATGGTACACATACAATTTTTCTGTAAGGGCAACCTCCTTAGGAGTGAGCCAACAGAGGGGAATCCAAAGTTAATATTATACTACATCATACAGACACTTTAGGTGCACCTAACAGAGGGGAATCCAAAGAGAAAACTTTAAGGACCCATCTGTCAATGCCCAGTATATGTGATAGAGCTGAAAATCAAATAGTAAGCTAAAAATAGCGAAAAGGCAGAAATAGGCAGATCAAGCTGTGGGATGATGTCACCTTGATGGGCAAACATTCAGAAGGGGTCCTGCTTCTGATAATAGAACTGTCAACATGTACCAACATGGAAAAAACTGAAATATAATAATAAAATAGGAATAAATCATAGAAAAGGCAGAATAGGGTGAAATAAAATATATAAAAATATGGGACCAACACAGAAGATTGCCCAGATGCCTGGGGCGCCTTTGTTAGGAAACAGTCTCCTAACATGCCTATTACATAATAATATTTTTATTTTATTTTATTTTATTTTATTACACCAAAATATGCTACCAAATGCCTATAAACACTTTATTTGTCAGCATGGGAATTTTCTATTTACACGCATCAATATGTATGCACATGTATGTGTGTTAAAGTCAATACTCCTAGATCAAAGATAAATCGAGACTCGTAAGTGACGATGTCGAGATAGAAGTTCAGTTCGCCGAAGCTCGTAAGCAACGGTTGAGCAAAGACTCAGATCGCACCAGGTTAGGAGTGTAGAAATGACTAGGTCAAGCTGATTGACCAGTCGTACATTCATCGTATAAATACTACAGGTGTAGATCGTAGATACGAGTCATGTTAACAGAACAATAGAGATGATAAGAATGGAAAGACAATAAGGACAATAAGAACGATAAGCGTCCGCAGTATATTATGCTAACATGAGAAGGTAAAAGCTTATCGTAAGGGCGCGCGTCGACGAGACAAAAGGGAACGAACAATAGCGTGAGAGAACCCGAACGACAGAACAATAGTAACAAAAGAAAATTGAACTCCCACACTTTCTCGTAACATTAGCTCCTCCCCATGGTTTCGAGTTCCATCCGAAACTAAGCTCTCATCGTCCGCATTGGGTCGAAAGACGGCGCATCGCCGGTTGTTGCGGAGAACGTGGAGAATGTCATAGGGGTCGGGGTGTCGTGCACGTAAACTCGAGTGGGGAGTTCGATGTCTTCTTCTCTGGCGAAGCGCATGGAGGTGCCCATGACGAAAGGGGAGATTTGTGGGAGTGGTGGGGTGGAGACGATTTTGAACAAGATGAGCATATAGTAGATCAGCATAATAAAAATGAACGCGCCAAAAACGGCGCCGAGAGCGATGGCGACATAGATGTTGACGGTCATCATGGTTTTCTTCTAGGTTGTGCGGTGACGTGGCGGAATGTCACGTGTGGGGTTGCTTGGGCAGAAGAGCACCGAGTGCTCTGGTCGCCATCGTCAGCAATGGGGGCATTGATATTCAGGACAGTGAGACGAAAAATGACCTACTCGAGCGCAGGTAAAACAGATCGAATTTCGCATCCAAGGTGGTGCGGGTGCATGCTCGGTGGTAGTTTCAGTAGGATAGGGGGTAGGCGCTCGTCTGGGTGGAGATTGTGGCACATATGGTGGAAGAGGTGGGTGTGGGGAAGTGGTCAGCAGTGTCTCTTCTTCTTCCTCGTCACTCAGCGGTTCTATGATGAAGATTTGTTGAGGTGTCGGGACCTGCTCTCCGGGTCTGTAGCAGAGCGCTTGTTCGTCCAGGCTCCTCATGAGCGGAAGTAGATCGAGGTAGTACGCTTCTTCAGTTAATCGTCGGAACATGCGCTGCAGGCGTGAGATGGCTCTATATGTTTCAAAGAGGTTTTGCATGGTGCTGTGGAGCAGCGCGTGGTCTTGGGTTACCGATAACAGTCTTTCTTCATTTCAGATGCCGTCCATGTCTCAGACGAAGCTGAGGATAAGTTCAAAGGTCCTGACAGGGTCAGGGTCAGGAGTGACGTTCATAAAAAAGTGTAGAGGGCGGCTCATGTCTGGGAGAGGTTATGGGTGGTCCTGTACTCTCCCAACAGTTCAGCAGCGTTTTTTAAGTGAGCTGCTGGCTCCCAGGTGTTTTCCGCCGTGCTGTATCCTTTCCACTTGACCAGGAATCGAATTCTCTTGCCTGCCCCCCTATGTGCCAAAATAGCCTCTACCTCGTGTTCCAGTTCTCCCTCGATCAGATCCAGTGGAGGAGGAAGGAAGTTTGGTCCGTGGGTTTCATTTTCCTTGAAACGTGAGAGAAGTGAAGTGTGGAACACAGGATGGATTCTCCACTGAGGGGGAAGCTCCAATTCATAGGCATGGGAAGAGATCACCCGTGTGATGGGGAAAGGTCCCTCGCATCTAGGGGCGAGCTTCCTGGTCGGGTACCCTAGCTTCAGATTCTTCGAGTCAAGCCAGACCTTTTTCCCCACTGTGAATAGGCGGAATCCTCGTCCGTTTCACCCGATCATTACCTGTCGGGAGAGTTTGTGGGCCGCCAGGGCCTCCCACCGTACATTTCCTAGCTCGGCTATCTGCTGTTCAGTAGCCGGTACGTTAGTCTTTTGATAGGTCGTGGGGATGGCCCTAGGATGTGCTCCCATTATTATGTAAAACGGGGTGTTTTTGATCGCCGAATGATGTTTCTGGTTATGCGTGAATTCGGCGGTAGTGAGGTGGTTCTTCCATTGCGAAGGTTTGTTTGCACAGAAGATCCGGAGGTAGATCTCTAGTTCTTGATTTACCCTCTCGGTTTCCCCATCAGTCTGAGGGTGGTAGGCCGTGCTCATCGCTAATCTTATCCCCAAACGTCTCCCCAGTTCCTGGAAAGCGTTCGACGCGAAGCGTGGGTCTTGGTCAGAGATAATCTTATCTGGGAGGCTGAATCTCCTGAACACGTTGTGGAGATAGAGGTCGGCTGCTCCCAATGCGTCTACGCTTTTGTTACAGGGGATGAAAATTACCCCCTTAGTAAGTCCATGGTCTACCATGACCATGATTGTGTCACATCCGTCGCTTATCGGGAGATCAGTGATGAAGTCCATCGTTACTAGCGCGAATGGTCGGGTGGCGGTTGATTTGATCGGGGACAGTCCCGGTGTTGTCGGGTGGGTGTTTACTTTCATCTGCTGGCAGGTGGCGCAGCCGTCGACATAATTCCGAATGAATATGGTCATCCCTGGCCACCAGTAGTCTCTCTGCACCAGTTCCAGAGTCTGAAATTGTCCGGGGTGCCCTGTAAGTATGTTATCGTGGTATTTTTCCACGATTTTTCTTCGTAATTCCTTGTCATCTGGGACGTAGCATCGGTCTTTGAAAAAGACCGTCCCATCATCTTCCATCTTCCAATCTTCTACCGCCGACTTGATCGGTGGCATTCCTCCTTCTTTGATTGCTCTTACTATTTCCTTAAGCAAGTCGTCTCTCATCATGCTTTTAGTTAGTACTTCCTTTACATCAGTATCAATGGTCTGTGTGAAGATCTCGTCCTTCAGTAGGGTGATGTCGTCATTATCATTGTCGATATCTGGTATGTGATCTCCCCTTCGTGATAAGGCGTCTGACTGGATCATCATTTTCCCCGGGACGTGTACCAATTTTAGGTTGAATTGTGACAGGAAAAGGCTCCACCTAGCCTGTCGCCGATTCAATTTCCGTGCTGTCCTGAAATACATTAAATTTTTATGATCTGATAAGATCGTTGTCGCGTGTTCCTATCCCTGGAGATAGTGTCTCCAGGTCTCGAGTGCCCGTATTATTCCCAATAGCTCCCGATCATAGATCTCGTAGTTTCACTCGGTGGCTGTCAGGGAGTGGGAGATATACCCGCAAGGGTGCCAATCTCCGTTGGAGTCAGTTTGTTTTAGTATGGCGCCTGTTGCGTATTTCAAGGCGTCGCTTTCGATCACGAATGGTTTCTCTGCATCGGGCATCAGTAATACCGGTGCCTCAGAGAACCTCTTCTTTAGTAAGTCGAATGCCTCTTGGCATTCATTAGTCCAGTTGAACGGCTGGTCCTTTCTTGTCAAGTCGTTTAGTGGCTTAGTGATCGCAGCGAAATTGCCGATGAATCTTCTGTAGAAGTTCCCGAAGCCCAAGCCCAGGAACGATCTAACTCCTTTTACGTTGGTTGGGGCTGGCCAGTCCCTTATTCCGCTTAGCTTAGTGGGGTCCATAGCCAATTGGTTTGGTCGCAGGATCAAGCCAAGGAATTCGACCTCCTGTACATCAAACTTAGACTTTTCTGGTTTTAGGTACAGATCGCTTTCCCTAAGCCTTGCCAAGACTCTTTTCATTCTCTCCTCGTGCTCTTTCTTGTCTTTGGAGAAGATGAGAATGTCGTCCATGTATATTACCAGCCAGCCCTCGTTCAGCATGTCCCTGAAGATATCATTCATCATAGCCTGGAAAGTCGCCGGGGAGTTGCAGAGGCCGAAAAACATAACCTTGGGCTCGAACAGCCCCTTGTTGGTCTTGAATGCCGCCTTCCATTCATCTCCCTTTTTAATCCTGACGTTGTGGTACCCCCATCTGATGTCCAGTTTGGTGAACCATTTCACCCCCTTCAGCTTATCCAGCAGATCGCCGATCAACGGGAGTGGGTATGAATTTTTGATGGTTCCCTCGTTTAGGTACCGGTAGTCTTGGCACGGCCTGAGCGTGTCAGAATCCTTCTTTGCTATGAAGAAGAACGGCAATGCCATAGGAGACTTGGATGGAGTAATGTACCCCTTCCTTAGGTTCTCGTCAATGAACTCGTCCAATCTCTTTTGTTCCACCGGGGTGATAGGGTAGACCTTGCAGTCTCTCGGGATGAAGTCCGGTTTGAGTTCGATCATGTGATCCCACGGTCTTGATTCGGGAAACCTTTCCGATGCTGCCTTTTCGAACACGCTTCGATACTCCTTATACTTATCAGGGAGCAGATCGTTGAGAGACTGTTTCTCCTTGCCATCCTCCTTCTCGTGAGCGAGCCTCTGCGAGACGGAGGTCTTGGCTCGGATGTGGGTGGTATGAGAGAAGATGAATCTGCCGGTCGATCGAGATCGAGTGATGCGCGCGATGTGCCTGAGCTTCTGGTAATTCGGGGGGATGTAGTCGTGTTCGATTGTGAGGGGGGATTCCTCGGTTCTGAATACCCCGATCATTGGTTCCCCCTGGATGTAAGCGAATAAAGCATCCGTTCCATCGTTATTTCCATTAAGTGATAAGCCGAAGTTGGGTTCGTCCGGTGTAGAGATTGGTGGATCAATCTCGGGGTGGGTGTCCGTTACCATGTCCTTTGCCGTGTCCGTTGCCGTGTGTGATCCGCCTTCCTCGAGTTCGTCCATGGCGCAGAGTCCTCTTGCGAGATGAACTGCCCCGAGCCTACTCTTCACGTGCTTGGCGACGGCGAGGTGGGTTTTCCCGAAGGTCTCCCCAGCACTCCTTTTAGATAGCCTCTCGAGAGTCGGGCTCAACGTTACTCTCGATACAAGTGGCCCCTTGTCATCTATAGTAAGACTCTGCTTACCAATTGTAGTCCGAGTTCGCTCGATCATCGTCTGGATCTTTCCCATAATGGACCTTTCAGTCCATCTGTCCGTGAGGGTCCCCTTCTGCCAATCGATGGCAGGGTTTCGTCGTTGGAGCCAGGTGTATCCCAAGATCATCATCTTGTTTCCCAGCCCCGTAATCAGCATTCTGATCTTCTCCCCCTTTCCTCCGATCTCGGTGTCGATGATGACGTAATGTGAGATTGTACTGTTTTTGTTTAGTGTCCCATCAACGTTTTTGGCGAGGATCTTCCTGCTGAGTTGGTGTTTCTGTAGTCCGAGTTTTTGGACTACTCGGTGGTCAATGAAGGTTTCTCCTGCCCCTGAGTCGATCAGGGCGGGTATTTTGGCTTTCTTGTCGTCTAACAAGCAGTAAACTGGGATGTGCATGGATTGTTTGCTCACATTAGCTACCAATACACTTGAGACGATTATTCTGGCGGGCTCTGCTGCCGATGCAGGCCGCCGCTTCAAAAACCCTCCTCCACCATCAAGTCCAATACCTCTTCCTTCTGCTTTTCCTCCAACTCGTTGATGAGTGCTCGGATTTTAGTGTAGTGTTCTCGGGAGGTTTTCTTCGTCTCAGTCTTCTTCTCTTCTTTGGCGGGTGGCTCTTTCCCGCCTTTGTGGTCGCTGGCTCTGTGCCCTGTTTTATGACAAATGAAACATTTTCCTTCCTTCATGTGCTTCACCCTCTCTGCGTAAGAGAGGCGCGTCACGTCAATTTCCATGGCGTTGGGGTCCCTTGAGGAGCTGCTTGCCCCTCCTCCCCCTGTCTTACTGTAGGTTCTCTCTTTTATTGCCCTTGCTCTTCTCAGATGTCCTTCGGCCCTCACTGCATGGGTGTACCACCCCTCGATCGTATCGGGCGGGTTCTCCATGCCAAAGACCTTGTCGAGGACCCAGTTGTTGAGTCCATCGACGAAGTATTCGATCAGTGCGGCATCTTCTTTGATTTTGGTGTGGTAAGCAAGGGTCTTGAATTGGGCGATATACTCATCTACTCCCTTTCCCCCTTGCGACAGCGCTCTCAGCTGCATTCGCGCGTTTCCCACGTCATCGATCGGCGAAAATGCTGAGCGTACCTTTGCGATGAACTCCTGGAACGTGTCCCAGGGTTTTGACTCAATATATCTCTCTTCCAAATAAGCCTGTTTCCATGGCCCTGCCGTCCCTCCGTTCATATATGAGAGCATAAACAGGATCTTGTGGCGGTCGTTGGGAAATGCTGCTGCGTTAGCGTCGACATAGGCCCCGCACTTGAGTAAGAAGAGCATAGTCTTGGCTCTATCTCCCGAGTAATCGGTAGGTGCTCTGGTTTTGATCTCGGCTGTGCGAGTGGGGAGAGTGGTGGGCGCGGTAGGAGCGGTGGGAGTAGATGGAGTTGCCATTATGCATTTGGTGGGGAGCGGTCAGATGATTCTCGTAAGAATGATGTCGTTGTGTGGGTGAGCTGCCTAGACTTGTGGTTAGTCGGCAGAGTAGGAATCAGCTTGACCTTTTGTTAAAGTCAATACTCCTAGATCAAAGATAAATCGAGACTCGTAAGTGACGATGTCGAGATAGAAGTTCAGTTCGCCGAAGCTCATAAGCAACGGTTGAGCAAAGACTCAGATCGCACCAGGTTAGGAGTGTAGAAATGACTAGGTCAAGCTGATTGACCAGTCGTATATTCATCGTATAAATACTACAGGTGTAGATCGTAGATACGAGTCATGTTAACAGAACAATAGAGATGATAAGAATGGAAAGACAATAAGGACAATAAGAACGATAAGCGTCCGCAGTATATTACGCTAACGTGAGAAGGTAAAAGCGTATCGTAAGGGCGCGCGTCGACGAGACAAAAGGGAACGAACAATAGCGTGAGAGAACCCGAACGACAGAACAATAGTAACAAAAGAAAATTGAACTCCCACACTTTCTCGTAACAATGTGCACATCAGTAGCAACATAGTACAATATATGTAACATAGTATATAACCTTAAAATAAATACCAGGGGACCTCAGTTGAGTTCTCTTAGGTTTTCCATCCACATTTGTGGTGTGAAACACCTATTTCAGCCAACTGATCTATTTTTAACCTGTCCCATCAAATCCATCAAACCCCCCATCATGCATGCGTGCTATGCCGCCTTCTTGTAGGAGAGCCTGCACGGTCCAGCTAGCAGAACAGTGGATGTCACCCTAACAGGAGAACTCAACTACCCTATCAGTGTGCCTTCTCTTACATGTGCATACGTCATTGTCTCAGTGCGCCACAACTGCTTACTCATCATTTCGGCAAGAGCCAGAATTAATTGTATATATATATTTACCTTGCTTTTGTAAGCTGATGCCAGGCCTCGCCTTACATTGCGACTGTCAGTGATCAAGAGGCAGTGCTCATCATTAGGACAGCTGCAACCAGACAACTGATCAGATCTGGTTTAGCTGAGATTTACATTACTCTATTCAGATGACTATTTTAGTTAAATTAGTTACTGGCTGAATTCAGTAATAACCCTGAGATCAGGCACTGTTGGAAGGGTTATTGATCCAAAGTGCCCAAGTGTTGACAAATAGCCGAAATCACATGTTTTGCCATGTTTGGTACCCAAATTACTGGATCACATGACTCGAAATTTTGCGAAAAAATTTTGAAGCCAAATCTTGACTCAGCCAAAGAAGTGACTCATCACAGATTATGTCATCATGTCAGAACAAGCAACTTCGAATCGTGGTCACAATCCTGTTTCCATGCCTGTTTTAGAAGCCAAAATTGATGCTCTTACAGCACAAATGTCTCAATTAGTGTCAGTATTAGCAGCCTCACAGCCCAAACAAGCAGAAATAAAAGCAGAGACAGTAGAAGATAAAGATAATGAGATGGAGGAGATGGTGGAGTGGATGTCTCAGGAGGGTGAGCATGCAGAGGAGAGATCTGAGAGTGGAAAAATGTGTTTACCTAAATACATGCCCCCACAAATATTTGACGGTACCATGAAGAACACAAAATCCTTCATCAGCTCTATAGTGTTGTATATTCATGGGAGAGAGCCCAAATTTCATACGTCTGAGTCTAGGATTATGTTTGCTCTCTCATACATCTGGGGAGGGAAAGCACAGTTTTGGAGAAATGAAGCCATTAATCAAATTGCCACAGGATATAAACTGTTTGCGAGCTTCAGGAAATTTTTGGAGAGATTGGAGGCACAGTTTGGAGACCCTAACCCAAAGGTGACAGCGAATGCTAAATTAAAAACCATGTGCCAAGGTTCTCTGACTGCAGACGAATTCATTTTGCAGTTCAAAGCAGAAGCATCACAGACCGATATGGGAGAAGCTGCATTGGTAGAATTTTTGAAGGCAGGATTAAATCCCTCATTATTCAAGTCAATCTATTGACTACCTTCTATGCTGGAGAGGTTGGACAGGTGGTATAATTAGGCAATGCATCTTGATCGGCAATATCGACAGGAATAGGCAGAATCAAAATTGATGTATGGGAATGCCAGATTTGGAAAGTCATCAGGAGGAAAGTCTGAGAAAGGAAGGACACCTCAGGTACAAGCTCTGAGGGCACAGCCACCAGCCATGGCAGTGACACCTATTGTTAAGGAGTCAGCAGCATCGACGGATGCAATAGATGTTGATTGAGTATAAAGATGAGCTCCACTTAAATGTTTTAATTGTAGACAATTAGAGCATATGGCTTGAAATTGTAGGCAGAAAAGGAAGATTAGGGAAGTGACAATCGAGGAAGTAAAGTTAGAGGAAGATAAGCAGAAGAATTTTGTGGAAGAGTCCCAGTGAAGGTTTCCCCATTGGTGACCCAGAATCAATATAATGTATTAGTATCTGAGGAAACCCAGAGTGAACCCGAAAGAGAAATTGAGGAGTATGACCATCATCACTTATGTGACAAAGAAAAATGCCCAGCCTTATTTCTGATGACCCCTAAATTCTTTATTCACTCTGCGCAAATAGAACCCAAAATCAGCCTGACAGTAGGATTGAAGACAGTGGACACGCATGCAGCAATTAATGTGGAGGCATTGCTTGACAGTGATGCTACCAGATTATTCATTAATCTATCCTTAATTACCAGAAATGGTATTTGCACACGTAAACTGCCACAACCTATAATGGTGTACAATATTGACAGTATGATCAATCGTGGAGGAACTATTAAGGAGGAGGTGACAATGATACTGAAGTATCAGGATCATCAGGAATGAGCTGTATTTGAGGTGTGCAACCTTGGGAAAACCAATCTGATAATTGGATGTCCGTGGTTATGAAAGCATAACCCAGAAATTGATTGGAAAACTGGGAAGGTACACATGACTCATTGTCCTAAAGAATGTAATGTGTATGGGAGGAAAGTAAAAAAGGAGAAAAAGGAAAAGAAAAAGAAAGAACATTAGAGGAAGTATTCTGTTATGATGGAGGAAGTAGAAGATGAGGATATGCCAAACAGAGAAGTTCCAATCATGACCAATAAGGAAGAACAGAAGCAAACATTTAGGGAAATTCGTGGAGGACAGTCATGGGATAAAAATGCTGTGAAAGTGGAGAAACCAGTGGAGGAGTGGGTGCCAAAAGCTTACCATAAATATTTATCAGTTTTTCAGAAGAAGGAATCAGAGTGGATGCCAGTTCAAAAGCCATGGGATCATGCTATTGAGATGAAGCCAGGATTTGTGCCAAAGAAGTCTACCCATTATCTCCAAAGGAAAAAGAAGAAGTAGATGCATTCCTTAATGAACAATTGTGCAAGGGATACATATGACCTTCGAAATCACTGCAGACATCACCAGTATTCTTTGGACCAAAAAAGGATCAGAGGAAGAGGATGTGTACAGATTATAGGTATTTGAATGAGTGGACAGTGAAGAATGCATACCCTTTGCCATTGATCTCAGAGATAATTGACAAGGTGGGAAAGGCCAAGGTCTTTACAAAATTGGATTTATGCTGGGGGTACAACAACGTACAAATAAAGAAAGGAGATGAGTGGAAGGCTGCATTTGCCATGCGTCGAGGATCCTTCTAGCCACTTGTCATGTTTTTTGGAATGACCAATAGTCCCCCAACTTTCCAAAATATGATGAATGACATTTTCAAGGACCTAATAGACAAAGGTGTGGTAATAATATTTGTTGATGACATTTTGATATTCACAGAGGATAAAGAAAAACATGAGGCAATAGTGCAGGAGGTGTTGAGAAGATTGGCAGAGAATGATTTATTTGTTAAACTGGAGAAGTGTGTGTTTGGGGCAAGTGAGCTGGAGTTCTTGGGATTAAAGATTGGTCCTGATGGAATCAAGATGGATCCTATCAAGGTACAGGCAATTTTTGATTGGCCCATGCCTACCCATATCAAGGAAGTTCAGGCTTTCTTGGGACTCACCAATTTTTATTGTCGCTTTGTTCATAATTTTTCCAAAATTGCCACACCATTATACAATCTTATGCAAAAGGGAGTAGTGTGGAGATGGGGAGAACAACAGGAGACAGCATTCGAGGAGTTGAAGAGGAAGTTTGTGAAAGAGCCAATATTAGCCCCAGTGGATTTCATGTGTCCTTTACGAGTGGAATCAGATGCATCAGACTTTGCTACTGGAGCAGTATTATCAATGTTATGTGAAGATGACAAATGGCATCCTTGTGCATATTTGTCTCGAGGGTTGAATGATGTGAAAAGAAATTATGATGTGCATGATAAAGAGATGTTGGGAATAATATGAGCATTGGAAGCATGGAGACATTATTTGGAGGGATGTGCACATCAGATCAAAATCTGGATGGACCATCAAAATCTGCAGTACTTCATGTCCACTAAAAAGCTTAATCATCGACAAGCACATTGGGCATTATTCCTATCATGTTTTAATTTTCACTTAGTCCACAAAGTGGGAAGCTTGATGAGGAAAGCAGATGCATTATCCAGACATACAGATCATAAAAGGGGAGTGGAGGAGGACAATAAAAATATTACCCTACTCAAACCTGAATACTTTTATATTTGTGCTATGCATCAAGAGCATCTATTGGTGGATAGCTCAGAGATGGAAATGTTGTCTAAAATTAGACAATGTTCAGAGATGGAGGTGGAAGCTGTGAAAGCTTTGAGGGGAGAGAAGAAAGGTAATATTAAAGGAGATGAATGGGTTAAAGAACAAGGGTTAGTGTTGTTCAGAGGAAAGGTGTATGTATTAAAGGATCAAGATTTACAAAGGGACATCATACAGTTACATCATAATATGCCAGCTGCTGGACATTCAGGAAGGTGGAAGACATTGGAGTTGGTGATGAGAAATTATTGGTGGCCTGGAATTTTGAAGTATGTGTTGGGGTATGTGGATGGGTGTGATATGTGCATGAGGGGGAAGAAATTTCCAGAAAAGCCTGCAGGGAAATTAATGCTGAACCCTATACCTAAAGCACCATGGCAAGATATATCTGTGGACTTTATCACAGGGTTACCTGAAGCTCAAGGATACGATGCAACATTTGTAGTATGCGACTGCTTCACAAAGGAAGTCCATATCATTCCTACTACTGCAGAAACCTCATTGTTGGGCTTGGCACACCTCTATCTAAATCAGGTATGGTGGATAGATGGATTACCTGATATGGTTATCTCCAATCATGGATCACAATTTGCTTCTGCATTTATGTGAGAGTTAAATAACATATTGGGGATTCAAACCAAGTTATCTATGGCATATTACCCACAAACTAATGGGCAGACAGAGAGAATGATTCAGGAGTTGGAGCAGCACCTACGCATGTTTGTCAATCACCAACAAACCAACTGGCCTGGATGGTGGGCAATTGCAGAATTTTCCCACAATAATAAATTCCATTCAGCTACTCGCATGTCACCCTTCTTTGCTAATTATGGGTATCATCCCACAATGGGAGTAGAACCTCAAAGAGAAGTCAAGATACAGTCAGTGGAGGACTTTGTATCAAAAATGTGAAAGGTGAGGAGGAAGCAGAGGCAGCATTGAAGAAATCACATGATGATATGACATGACACACGGTGATGATATTCAACCCAGAAACCTAACAAAAACCTGTTAAAAGGCTTAAGAAGTATAACTCAGGCTAGAGAAAGGGTTCGAATCGGTACTAAATATCACCGCTAATACCAAAACATTGTTTTAGTGATGTGAAAAGGTAAGGATGTGACGAATAGGCTTTTTAAAGCATACAAAGATGTTCAAAAATGTTCAAAATTGGTTCGAAGACATGCGAAGTAGTTCAAAATAAATTCGAATGAGTTCGAGGTTGTTTCGGTAAGTTCGAGGTTGTTCAGATAAGTTCAAGGGGGTTCGAAGATGTGAGCTGGGTTTTTAGTGATGGTAGGCAATGACAAATTGAGAATGAATATGAAAGTTCGAGGAAGTTCGCAATATTTTGCAGGACTTCAGGAGATACGATGCGAGGTAAGACTCAAGAGAACTGCTCTTAAATCTGACTATGGTGGGGGGGGTAACTGGTTCTCTGTTTTTCCAAGTGACTAGTACAAGTTTATATACAGTTTTGAAGAGATAGTACTGAAAAGGGAAGTAAAACATGTGTAAAACATGAGGCAATATATCATACAATGAGGACTTTGTAGATCAAAAATAAATGAGAAATGATAAATAATTGAAACATATGTGTCCCCATATGGTAAAAGTACTTATCTTTTGCTGCAATATATCATCGAAACATAAAAACGCTATTATCACATCCTAATTCTTTTGTAGTCTCTCCTTGTGTCCGGTAGTGCTTGATATGCAATGGAATAACCTGTTCCAGTTATGCAGCATGTATCGAAAGTGTTTCATGACAGCTATACAGCGGCCGAAGTCGTGCGAAATACTGCAAAGTCGCTTGAAGTGTCATGAAATTGTTCGAAGTCATCTGAAATAGTGCAAAATAGTGCGAAATAGTTTCGACATCAGTTTCGTGGTGTTCATAGTGATTTGGAATGTCTGTCATAATGTCTCAATATGAGTGAAACTGTTCTCCAGACCTTAAAGCATGTAGTGGACCTATCATCCTCCCCCTTACTGAATTCCTAACTGTCCCAGTTAGCTGTTCGAAGTCACATGCAAAATGCACGATTGGGGTGAGAAAATTAGTGAGGTTCAATATATTGCTCATTCTTCCACATCACCTCCTACATTCATCAACTCTTACTTCTATAATGTCTCTCCTCATCAAACTCAATGCCAAAGTTCTCAAATATGCAAAATTGATGCCGGAGCATGGCATCACCAAGGACTCGGATTTCGAACTGTGGGGGAAGGGTTTTTGTGTAAAAATGGTATGTCTGTTGCTGATCCATTCATAGTTAAAGATGCTAAAACATTTCGTGTAGGCAGAATATGATGAACTCACTGAAGATCTTGGCGAAGAACATGACGCGGCCGTTCAAAAGCTCGTGGACGAAGTATTCGAGCTGTATAAACTGATGGCATGATGCAAATGGATTTTGTGGGGTGGAGAGCTATTGTTCGTAGATTTAGCTGAGGAGATAGAACACAGAAGAAGGGAGGAGGAAGAAAAATGGGCTAGAGAGGAGCAGGAGGAGGTGAAGAGGGTGGAAATCGAGGGTCGGAGGAGGGCCTTGGCAGATGCTCGAAACGCGGCTCTTGCTGCATTTCATGCAAAGACGATTTCAAAGGAGGATTTGAAAAGGCAGAGTGTAAGGTTTGAGGCTAAATTAAAGGCTATCGAAAGGGTGGAGGGAAGTGGGAATGACGAAAACAAGGAGGAAGACGAGCTGCCCATGGTGAGGGTGGCAAAGTGAAGTGTGGTCAAGGTCAAGAGCAAAGAGGGTGAGGCAGAGGAGGTTTGGGGGTAGAGGCTGCGAAGCAGGCACCAGTAGAAACAAGTGAGTTGCTCAATTTCGAAGGTCCAGTGAGTGTTTTCTTTTATGTTCAAAAGTTTTTCATGCTGCTAAATACTTTCGTAGTGTGATCGGTGTGCTGGGTTCAAGTCCCAGCTGCCATGTGTTGTTAGGGAGGGCACCACAAAGTATTTGAAGTGCACCCAGGAGGCACAAGGCTGTTACTGGGCTGGGTTGTCGAGGCGAGGCATTCGAAAAGGCGAAGTAAAGAAGTTCATAAGTGTGAGACGAGATTCGCACCCCAGAAAAGGTACGAAAATTGTTTGGAGTTGTTTTGAAGTAATTGCTAACTTGTTTTCAAATTTTGTAGTACATCAAATTCGCATTGTGGGCCCATTTAAAGATGTCGAGCCAGTAGTGGGGCCATCGAAGATGTCAAAGGAGAGAAAGAGGTCATTAAAAGGGAAGGCAAAGGCGAGGGCCATTTGAAGGGTCGAGGATGTCAAAGAGGCTGGGGATTCAGATGAGGTCAGCACTCGTCGTCGAGTGCTGGCGAGAAAATTGGTTGAGATGAAGGTGGAGATGGAGGTGATGGGGAGGGAAGTTGAGGTGTTGGAGGAGATGTTGGAGGAGTAGGACTTTTTGTTGTCTGTTTTTTGTTTTGTCTATTTTAAATTGTTTTTTGTTAAGTGTCTTTGGAAAGTAAGATGAAGCAGAAATGAAGATATAACAGATGAAAAATCAAATTTTTTAGGGAAAGGCTCAGCAGTTCATCATAGCCGAAAAACCCTTTGGAGTTTGCATGACCATGCTGTGATGCAATATCACAACTTGTATCATACACTAAAAGTAATTGAAATCTTTTGTAAGTAATTGCAAAAAGAAAAGAAAGGATAATTATATGTTTTCAAAGTCCTGAAAATCTTCGAAGGTATCTTCGTTGAAGCTCGAAGTTGTTTGAAGTTGTTCGAGGCATTCGGAGTCGATATCGAGGAAATTTGGTGGTAGGGAAATTGATTTTCGAGTGAGGTATGGTAGCAAACAAAATGCGGCAATAGGTCTATGTAGTACTGACCCATCGAGTTCACAGAGGATATAAGCCCCCCTGTAATTTCGTTCGATAACAATAAGAGGGCTGACATATCGGGGTTTCATCTTGCGATTGAGGGACTTCTCGATTTGCATGTTTCGAAGTAGTACTAAATCTCCTTTTGCAAAGTTGTAGTCACACATTGTATGTTCATGAGCCAGTTCGAAGCATTTCACAGCTTTGATTCAGGATGTGTAGACCTTCGAATATAACAGTTCAAGGTCATTAGATCATTTTTGTAGCACTATGGCTCATCGAGCTATAAGATCAATTGTCGATAAAATTGAATCAGGTGGCAGTTGTAAGTATGTTGCTTCGGAGATGTCGAGTGGTATTAGAGGATGTGCTCCTGTAACTGTGAAGTAAGGAGAACAACCCATGCATTTACGAACCGTGACTTGTTCTGCCCAAAATACTGAGTGCACCCCTGCTGACCATTTCACTTGTTCTCCATTGATAGCTTTAAATAATGATTGTTGAACATTGAAATGGGCTCGTTTGATGAGTCCATTGGCACACAAATTATAACCACTAATTCGAATATGGTTAATATGATATTGCTTCACAAGATATTCCATGGCTGCGATAAATGCAGTGCCATTGTTGGTTACGATTTCATATAGTGAGCCCCATTGACAAATAATGTCTTCGAAGATCCAATCGCCCAGAGACGTGGCATTTTCACATCGAAGTTTTCGCCATTCTGGATAGGTAATTAGTGAGCATTGCCCTTGTATGATGTATTTAAATCTGTTTGAAGGTGGCATTTGCATTGTGTCAATATGGACTTTGCCGAAAAGGGATGCTGGCGTGGTGACTGTGGGTGTAATTAGAACATTTCACGTTTGTCGAATTTGGCATAGGTGGCAGGTTTGAATATACCATGCGATGTCGGATTTCATGTTCGGCCACCAGAATTGAAGGGCAATAACTGATTTAGTAGCAAAAACCATTTTGTGTCCAATGTCATTGTGAGCTGCACAAATGATTTCGAGATGATGTTCTGGAGGAGCGACGATTTTGTGAGCTCCTTGGGAATCTTTTCTCCATAGTTTGCCCAAGTCTAAAAAGAATTCAGTGCAATATTTAATAAAGGTAGCATATTCTGCATCTGATAGTTCAAGGGGTCGCACCAAGTCATGTAACCATTTTCAAATGTGAAGTAACCTCTCATCGTTTGTTTTTGCATTATTCGATCATGGGACATTGTTATAGGTGAGATCCTCCCCCTTACTAAAATTTAAAGAGAGGGAGAAGGTCAAAATTTGATGTAGTAAATGGTCGGGTTGTAATAGGATTTATTTGATGTATGGAACCATGAAGGCAGTCAATCCAGTCTCCGAAATTATCTTCATTGTCGAGCTGAACATCTTCATCTTGTGGGGGTCATCTTGAAAGTCCGTCAGGACCATGGTGTGTCCCTGCAATGTGGACTAATGTAAAATGAAGGGTTAGGATGGATACAATCCATCGATTGATGCTAGCACTAGGTGCAATATTAGGATTCGAGAGCATGCCTTTAATATATTGTGCATTGACTTTGACGATAAGCCTTCGAACTTCTATTAGGTACAATTGTAGTGCTCTGAGAGTGCGATATAGACCGTAAAGTTCGAGTTTTGGCTGCAAAAATCGGGATTTGCAGTCGTTAAGCATAATCGATCTGAATCAACTATAATATCATTTTTGAGGGTTTTTGGAATTGCATTGAGCAAGAAAGAAACCAATAGCGATGTTCGAAGTGTCAACTGATAGGATTACCAGGGCTGAAGATGAGTAATCGATAGCTCAAATTGCTGGGGAATCGATTAGAGCTGCTTTTAAATCTTCTTGGGCTGCTATTTGTTTTGCTTTGAATTTGAAAGGTACGTCTTTTCGAGTGAGTTGGATCAGTGCTGCAGCTCATTGAGCAAAATTTCGAATAAAGATATGACAAACTCCAATGGTTCCTAGGAATGCTTTGACTTCAGTAAGGCTTCAACATGGTCCCCACTTGCTAACAGCTGCGATTCGAGTAGGGTCAGCCATATGACCTTCGATATTGCATCAATGCCCTAAAACAATTATTTCAGGGATGCAAAGATAGAGTTTCAGACCTGAAAATGTTCCTCCGCAATACTTCATGCGCTGGACTATCCGATTTAAATTTTTGAAATGCTCCCAGACAAAGCATCGAATAGCTGGATTTTTGGGAATCATTTCATAGGATCCACCGATCATTCTATATTCCGATTTCGGACCCTTAACTGGTATGTCGTCAATGTAAGGGATGGTGATATAAGGAATTTCAGGCTGTAGAATAAATGTCACATTGTCGTGTAAGATAGGGACAGAATTTGTCCAACCCATGGGTAGGGTAATGATGTGAAGTGCTCTGAACGGTGTCTGAAATGTTGTCAGATCACGAAATGATTCTGCGACTTTCCTTTCATCAAATACCACATAGAGATCCAACATTCCTCTGCATGATCATCCCCCGAATTGTTCTGCTAAATGTTCAGGTATCGGTATGATGCCTGAGTGCTGGATCATTACTTGGTTAAGCGGTTCGAGACTGTGAACAATTCGAAGCAATTTAGCATCCTTTTTCACAATGCAAAACCATCGTAATCGGTACAAAGAGTTCGATGGTTTGTATACTCCTGCTTCTATCTTCTTTTTAAGCATCTCGCATATCTGTTCATACAAACCTGGAGGTATAGGAATGTTTCGCTCAACCCATGGAGTGTGAGGAATGACAGGGAACTCTATAGGAGGAAAAAAGTCAGAGTGAAAGCTTCCTCACTCTTGTTCTGTCCATGCAAAAGCTGTTTCCTGATTTCAAATAAAATCGTGCATAAGTTTTTGTTCCTCTGGCCATAGGAAATCGCCAGGATGATTCTTGTCGATAATAGCTTTACGTTTGAGTGTATATCGTGAAGTTGGGATAAACAATGGTGGATGAGGATTTAATTTTGGCATGTTTTGAGAGGGTTGCCAGTAATTGTTCGAATAATGCGAAATCGGTCAGGTAGCTCAGTAATAACTGGGCGAATTTTTTGTGCAACAGGTTTGTATTTCTTTTTTGAAGCTGCGAAAATCGGATATAAGAAATCGATGATAGGCGTAGAAGGCGTAGATGTTGCCATCGAGGTCAATAAATATGTTTCATATTGGTGACTGGCTGTTAAATATAAATTCGCAAGGATCGAAGAATAAGAAATGGATTTTGAGGAGTTCGAGGACTCCATATCAGAAATATTCACAGTGCGTTCAATATTGATAGATAAATTAGAGGGGATCGAATGAGATAATGAAAGCGCACTGGTCAATGTCCGAAATTTCGTCCTCTAGTTGTGAAAATCCTTTCGACAGTGATTAGAATGGGAATCGTGGGGATTGTGAATGATCGTGTCGAATTAGGATCATATATCGTGATTGTCTGAGCCTCGTTCCTGTAGTTTTTAATGGTGCTTTCAGTCAGCACATCGAATGGTCGACCAAGTAAGATATCGTAGGCTGGGTCGCGAATTATGTGAATTTGCATGAACAGCATGATACTCCCCACTTCACAAGGCACATTTTGTGCTAAACCCAAACTTTCATCATTGCCTCTGTTAGCCGATTGGAGTGGAATGTGGATTGAAGGATCATAAGTGAGGCCAAGTTTGTGGCAAATTTCTTTGGACATTGCAATAATCGAAGAACCGGGGTCTATGACACTTTCGACTAAATTCCTTCCATTGACATTCATAATAATCGACCTAATCAAATGGGATTCCTTTGCAGTGATGAAGGGTTCAGGAATATTGCCAGGTCGAAGACTGTTAATATAAGTTTTGAATGCATTAGTGTGATAATCGGCATCTTCATCGAACGAGCGAAAACATCTTCCATGATTTTATCCTTTTGAATTGGTGCTTGGGTATGGTGCAAAGGACCATCTTTGCCTTGACCTTTCGCAGTTGATCCAAAGTTTTGTTCATGTGGTAGTAGGTATGAATTTTCTTTTGTAGCAGCGTAAGAATGAATAACAGGCTGCAAAATTGTTTCCGAAGTCAAAGATGATGCCGAAGTCGAGGTTGGTAGGTTTGTTGCCGTGAATGAAATGGATGATGCTGTGTGGAGTCGATTGTTCAACTGTCACAGTGTTTGGGGAAACCGAAGGTCAAGAGACGGGGACTGTTAGTATGCTCAAATTAGCTTTAGCAAAGGTTCTACCACTTTGCAAAGTATATATCTCTTGTTTGAGTTTTGCGATGCAATCTTCGGGTGTCACAGATTGTTTGGAAACCTGGTAGATGCCTCTAGGTGGTGTCAAAGTAGCTGTTGAGGATGTGATGTTGTACATGAGCGATGATGCAGTTGTATTCGAAGGATTTCGTTGAGTCTATTCATCGATTCTGTCTTTGATAAAGCAACCAGGAATGTTTCAAGGGGTGAACCATCCATTTGGAAGCACGATTTTTCCTTCGTTGTTCTTTTTACACTTTCCTTCATTGATATAGGCTTGGCAAACCAAGCAGTCGCTAATGAAATGACCAGTGAGTTTACAAAAGACACAAGCTAGATTTTTGAGCTGGTCCGAGCGAAATCCACTGTTAATTCGAGGAGGATTAGTGGATTTCGAACCTGCTAAAGCCATGATGAGTGTGGTTGCAAATTTTTCGAGGATTGCTGATAAATCTTCCGATTTGATCTGTGTCAAAGATGTCGAAGTTGGTGCTGATGTTTCTGAAGACTGTAATGATGCCGAATTTGAGCTAATTGACCCTGCTAAAACAAATTTCGCTGCTGCATGAATGTCGTCAAGTGGGTAGGCATCATCTGGATAGTGGTCAGGAAATTTAAGTTCGAGTCATCGTGCAATTCGTGACCATAAACCCAGTTGAAAACCTCGAATGAATGCTCTACTTTGTTTTGCCTCCAAAATTTGGTTTTTAGAGAGTAGGAACTTTGTAATGATTTAGAAACCCCTCACGGTGGGCTCCAAAATGTTGATACTCAACCTGGAAACCTAACAAAAACCTGTTAAAAGGCTTAAGAAGTATAACTCAGGCTAGAGGAAGGGTGCGAATCGGTACTAAATATCACCACTAATACCAAAACATTGTTTTAGTGATGTGAAAAGGTAAGGATGTGACAAATAGGTTTTTTAAAGCGTACGAAGATGTTCGAAGATGTTCAAAATTGGTTTGAAGCCGTGCGAAGTAGTTCAAAATAAATTCGAATGAGTTCAAGGTTGTTTGGGTAAGTTTGAGGTTGTTTGAAGGTGTGAGCTGGGTTTTTAGTGATGGTAGGCGATGACAAATTGAGAATGAATATGAAAGTTCAAGAAAGTTCACAATATTTCACAGGACTTCAGAGATACGACGTGAGGTAAGACTCAAGAGAACTGCTCTTAAATCTGACTATAGTGGAGAGGGTAACTGGTTCTATGTTTTTCCAAGTGACTAGTACAAATATACAGTTTTGAAGAGATAGACTGAAAAGGGAAGTAAAACATGTGTAAAACATGAGGCAATATATCATACAATGAGGACTTTGTAGATCAAAAATAAATGAGAAATGATAAATAATTGAAACATATGTGTCCCCATATGGTAAAAGTACTTATCTTTTGCTGCAATATATCATCGAAACATAAAAACACTATTATTGCATTCTAATTCTTTTGTAGTCTCTCCTCATGTCCAGCAGTGCTTGATATGCAACAGAATAACCTGTTCCAGTTATGCAGCATGTATCGAAAGTGTTTCACAACAGCTATATGGTGGCCAAAGTCATTCGAAATACTGCGAAGTCGCTCGAAGTGTCACGAAATTGTTCGAAGTCATTCAAAGTGTTTCAAAGTTGTCCAAAATAGTGTGAAATAGTGTGAAATAGTTTCAATGTTGGTTTTGTGGTGTGTGTAGTGATTTGGAATGTCTGTTGTAATGTCTCAATATGAGTGAAACTGTTCTCTAGACCTTAAAGTGTGTAGTGGACCTATCAATGGATCGTACTCAAGCTGTTGCTCCAGAGTACAAAGTTGGTGACTTGGTATGGCTAAGTACTGAGGATTTAAATATTCCACGACCTTTGAGAAAGCTTATGGTGATGATACTCAACCCAGAAACCCAGACAAAACCTACTAAATGGCTTCAGATGGTATAACACAAGTCAGAGGAAGGGTGCAAGGTGTACTAAATATCACCGCTGAGACCAAAACATTGTGTTTAGTAATGCAAAATGGTAAGGGCTGTGGCGAACAGTCTGTATAGGCATACTAAGGTGTTCGAAAGAGTTCGAAAGAGGTTCAAATATGTGTGAAGGGGTTTGAAAAAGGTTTGAAAAGGTTTGAAGTCATGCAAAGTAGTCCGAATAAGTTCGAATAAGTTCGAAAAGGTTCGAAGTACAGTGACTCACAAAACTGAGTCAATGTTTTGGACTTTTTGATTCATTGTTGAATAGCTTCCCATAAACAACAAAACCAAACAAGGTATTGGTGTACCGAATAACATACATGATCAGGGCTACCAAACAAACAAAGAATTATGTAATTTTAATCATCCCTCATGGAGATATGATTATTTTAATTCAGGGACTCATTGATTCAGTTTTGTGAGGGGTAGTCATAAATATTAGAATCTGATGCTCCACCAACTGTATAATGTCAAAAACTTGACAGATGGTTTCTAAGGTGATGTGACCCTTGATGGGACCTTAAATTATAGTATTTAATTAGGACTAGCATTCTTCATACTTCAATATTCTCCAATGCATCCCATCTCCTCTGCTCAGAAGGAAAACATTCTTTCCCTGGCCTCCAATCATTATTCTACCCACAATATTGCCTCTAAACTCAACCTCAGCCAGTCTAGTGTATCCAGAACACTCAGGGCTCTCCATCCAAACCTGGATTCCCCCTCTGGTGGTCGTCCTTTTAAGCTCTCATCTACCTCTCAGAGAGCCATCCTTACCCAAATCACCACTGGCAAGGTTGCAAATGCTGTTCAGGCCACCCATTACATCATCAGCATCATCCCCACTCTAGTCTCCTCAGAAACAGTCAGAAGAGTTCTCAGAAAAAACTCATTCAAGGCTGTGGTGAAGAAGAAAAAGCCTTTGCTTAGTATAAGGCATAGGAAAGCAAGATTGGCTTTTGCTCAGAAGTATAGAGAGTGGACTGTGGAGGACTGGAGAAGGGTTATTTGGTCAGATGAGACTAAAATTAACAGGTTTGGGTCAGATGGGAGAGAGTGGGTTTGGAAACAGAAGGGAGAGGGGCTGATTGAGAGAGAGGTGCAGGGAACTGTCAAATTTGGGGGAGGAAACATTATGGTATGGGGGTGTATGGGATGGAATGGAGTGGGGCATCTTGCAGAGGTTGAGGGGAGGATGAATGCTGACCAGTATGTGTTCATTTTGAAGGACCATATGCTGCCTAGCTTGGAGGAGAGTGGAATTTCTGGAGAAGAGGTGATTTTTCAACAAGACAATGACCCCAAGCATACCTCAAAAAAGGCCAAGAAATGGATGGAGAACAACAATATTACTTTTCTGGATTGGCCTGCCCAATCTCCAGACCTCAGCCCTATTGAACATCAATGGGTTCACCTCAAGAACCAGTTAGACAAGTATCCAACAGCGCCGAAAGGAATTTGGGAGTTATGGGAAAGAGTAGTGGAAAAGTGGAATAATATTCCATCAGAGGTGTGTCAGAATTTAATTGAAAGCATGCCTAGAAGGTTGGGAGCAGTTATTAAGGCCAAGGGAGGTCATACAAAATACTAGAATTACAATTTATCATAATATTGATACCACCTCACAAAACTGAGTCAATGAGTCCCTGAATTAAAATGATCATATCTCTATGAGGGATAATTAAAATTACATAATTCTTTGTTTGTTTGGTAGCCCTGATCATGTATGTTATTCGGTACACCAATACCTTGTTTGGTTTTGTTGTTTATGGGAAGTCATTCAACAATAAATTAAAAAGTGCAAAACATTGACTCAGTTTTGTGAGTCACTGTATATCGAAGAGCAAGTTTAATGAATGTGAGGTGTTTGTCAAATGGCGATAGGTGATGGGTGATAACATGAGAAGTGAATATGATAGTTTTGAGGAAGTTAGTGATAGAATGCAGAACTTAGAGATATGACCCAAAGATAAGACTAAAGAGAACAATTCTTAAATCTGATGATGAGCAAGAGGGTACCTTGTGCTGTTCCCCCGTTAATTTTCTTTTTGTCTATTCTAACTAACTAATACAAGTCTATCTACAAAATGAAGAGATAGTACTAAAAAGGAAATAAGAACATGTGTAAAACATGAGGCAAATATATCAAACAATGAGGACTTGTAGATCATGAAACAAATGAGAAATAATAAATGATGAAACATATAGTATTCCCATATAGTAAAAGTATATCAATGAAACACAAAAATGCACTTATTGCATTCTAACTCTCTTGTACTCTCTCCTTGTGTCTGGTAGTGCTCGATATGCAACTAAATAGCTCACTCCGGTTGAGCATCGTGTATCAAAAGTGTTTTAAGACAACTATACGGCGGCCAAAGTCATTTGAAGTGCTGCAAAGTCATTCAAAGTGTTGCAAAATGTCGCAAGATAGTTTGAAGTAGTTCAAAGTCATCCGAAATAGTGCAAAATAAATCGAAAAGTGTTTGAAGTTGATTTGGTGGCATTCATTAGTGATTCAGAGTGCATGTCATAATGTGTTGATACAAGTGGGATCCATCTCCAGATCTTATAATGCATAGTGGACCTATCATCCTCCCCCTTACTGAAATCCTGACTGTCCCAGTCAGCTGACCAAAGTCATGTGCGAAATGCATGATCCTGTTGAAAACTTAGTGAGGTTCAAATTACTTCTCGTTCTTCTTCTTCCATCATCAAACGCTAGCTTTTCTAATGTCTCTTCTGGCCAAACTCAACTCTGATGTTATCAAAGACATGAAATCAATGCCCGAGTGTGGCACTGCAGAAGATCTCGATTTCGGAGTCTGGGGGCAGGCTTTTTGTGCAAAAATGGTATGTCTGCTGCTCATTTATTCATGGTAAAAGGTGCTAAAATGTTTCGTATAGGCAGAGTATGATGAACTTGCTGAAGATCTCGGTGCAGAATGCGATGCGGCCATTCAAAAGGTTGTTGACGAGGTTTTCAAACTTTACAAACTGATGGCTCAATGCAAGTGGATTTCATGGAGCAGAGAATTATTATTCATGGATGTAGTGGAAGAGATCCACTGCAAGACTAGGGAGGAAGAAGTGAAACACATTTGAGAGAAGAAGGAGGTGGTGAAAAGGGCATGGCTTGAGGCCTGAAAAGTCACGTTACAGGAAGGTCACAATGTCATTCTGGCTGAATTTCATGTGAAGATGATCTCGAAGGAAGTATTGCAACAATGGAATGCAGAGTTCGAGGCTGAGTCAAAGGCTATAGAAAGGGCAGAGGCTGGAGATGAAGATGAGGATGAGGGCAAGGATGAGCTACCCGTAGTAAGGGTGGCGAAACGGAAAGTTGCTGAGGTCGAAGATGAAGAGGGCAATGTTGAGGAGGCAGAGTTTGAGGGCATGGGCAATGCAAAGTGGATGTGGGTTGAATCAAGCAGGCTCCTCAATTTCAAGGGCCTGATAAGTGTTCTACTTATTTTCAAAGATTTTTTTAAGCTTCTAATACTTTTGTAGTGCGATCGATGCACTGGGTTCAAGTCCTAGCTGCACTGCATCGTTAAGGAGGGTGCCCCAAAGTGCATGAAGTGCACCCAGGAGGCACAGGGCTGCTATTGGGAGGGGATGTCGAGGCAAGGGCTTCGCACCAGCGAAGCAAAAAACTTTTGGGGCACAAAATGAGATTCGCATCCAAGAAAAGGTATGATTTTCATTTGAAATCATTTTGAGGTGATTGCTAACTTGTTTTCAAATTTCATAGTTCATCGAATTCGGGTTGTGGGCCCCTTTGAAGATGTCGAACCAACAGTGGGGCCTTCGAAGGCATCAAAGGAGAAAAAGAGGTCATTGAAGGGGAAGGCGAAGGTGAAGGAGTCACATGGTTTCAAGGAGGCTGAGGGTTTGGATGAGGCCAGCATTCATCGTCAAGTGCTGGCAACTAGATTGGCCGAGATGAAGGTGGAGAAGGAGATTCTGTCTAGGCAGATAGAAGTTTTGGAGGATATGTTAGAGGAGCAGAAAAGAATTTATTTGTTGTACTTCTTTAGATTGAGAAATAGAGTCTTATTTATTTGTTTTTGAAGTTTTGAAAATCTTCGATCATATGATCGTCGAAATTCAAGGGTATTCGAGACTTTTCGAGATGTTCAAAGTCAATTTTGAGAAGATTTGGCAAAGTACAAATGGTCATAGGGTATTTTCGAAAGATATCAAGGTTGAGATCGAGGTTAGCGAAGGCATACGTGGGCATATAAAGGCGAAAGCTGTCAAAGTTGTTTCGAAGAATGTTGAGGATAATAAAATGTCTTTGATAAATAGAATGAGATTGAAATATAAAAAATGAGGAAGAAAAAAAGGCAAATTCGATCTATGTCGATGGTACTAGCCATGGTCATAATAATCGAGTTGAGCAACTGGTCGAATCAAAATTGGAGGTGAAATCGGGGGGTTGAAAACGAGGTCGAGAGGATATGTGTTGGTGATGGATGTAACGAAATTTTTGGCGATGAAGGGAAGGCAAATTTCAAGGCAATAATTGTAGATATACAATGCAAATGGACTTTCTAGTGCTATACTAGACTTCGAAGGTAGATTTGAATGTGAATCTAATGTCGAAGGCGAGGGCGATATCAAAATAGATGTTAGATTGGAAGATGGTGTGGTTGACGAGATCGAGGACGAGAATACTGGTAGTGGCGAGCAGCAAGTCGAGGTCAAAATAGGTAAAGGTGGGGGTGAATGCGACAAAGATATTGGGGGCAAGATCGAGTTCGAAGCTGACAAAGGTGCGATTATCAAAGTGGACTTGGGTGGAATTACCGAAGGCGAAGATGATGGGACTGGGATGGATGTGTGTGATAAGGCTGTGATGATGCAATAATGACCAGGAGGCATGACATGACAATTTCGAGCTGCGACATTTTCTCGTTTGAGGGCAAGCTGTTTTTCGAGGGCCAGTTCCTGTTTGAGGGCCAGTTCCTGTTTGAGGGCCAGTTCCTGTTTGAGGGCTGCTATACGAGCTTTGAAGTTTTCCAAATTGTTCAAGCTGTTCGGTATACTGTCAGATGCTGGGTTCGATGTAGTCGAAGGTGTGATTTCGGTGATGAATGAGGTCGGAGCAGAAACTTCGGGTGATGATTTGGTCAAATTCAAAGCTGTGATAACTGATGCAAAGTTTGATGTGAAATTTTCGAGGATGTGCGAAACGTCTTCAGAATCAAGTGATGTGCTAGACTGTGATAAATTCGAGGTCGAAATTGATTGCTGTGTAATAGAATATGAGTTCGAGGACACTATAGCAAATTTTGCAGAGTTGTAGATGTCGTTCAGCATGTATGGGTCATCGGGAGAGTGATCAGGAAGCTTTACTTCGAGATGGTCCACAATTCTAGTCTGTAAGTTTGTTTGAAAGCCTTGAAGAAAACTTCGACTCTGTTTGGCTTCCAAAAGTCTACATTTTGATTGAAGGAATCTCGTGACCTTGTAGAATGACCTGTAATAAGCTGCTAGATCATTGTCATCGAAAATACCAGTGTGAAACTGTTCTTTAATGAGTGAATTCATGTCTGAAATGCTGTATTTTCATTTGTCTTCTATTTCTGGATAGAACTTGAATACTGCAATGCAAAATTCATCAAATGATGTGCCAGGTTTGTACTCTGGAAGCGATTCCCAGAGGTCATAAGAGTCGAAGTCGATGTATCTGCAAGCGTGTCTCTTCTTTAGGTCATGATCTGTAATACCACAAGTTATAAACAAAAATTTGAGGTCTTCGAAGTAATTTCAAAGTTCTTTAGATCATCTTGAATCGAACTTCGGAGATGTCGAATGTGCAGGAGCTGGCATAAAGGATGTCGACATGTTTGAGGTAGACTTAGGAGGTTGCAAAATCGAAATTCATGCGATGTCATGTTTCGTATGTTTTCAAGGTTGAAGATGGTAGTGATGTCATAAGCACAAAGGGCGAAAGAGTGTGAAATACTATTATTGAGATCGAGATACTATATCAAAATCTCCTGCTTGTTCAGGAGGGTTGGAGGCAATATGAGTTCAATGCGAAGTCGAGATCATTGAGCCCCCTTTAGGTGAAATGAGCGCCAGAAAGGAGTGGAGGTTCAACGATGAAATGATCTAGAAACCCCTTGCGGTGGGCTCCAAAATGATGATACTCAACCTGGAAACCCAAACAAAACCTACTAAATGGTTTCAGATGGTATAACACAAGTCAGAGGAAGGGTGTGAGGTGGTACTAAATATCACTGTTGAGACCAAAACATTGTGTTTAGTAATGCAAAATGGTAAGGGCTGTGGCAAATAGTCTGTATAGGCATACTAAGGTGTTTGAAAGAGTTCGAAAGAGGTTCGAATATGTATGAAGGGATTCAAAAAAGGTTTGAAAAGGTTCGAAGTCATGTGAAGTAGTCCAAATAAGTTCGAATAAGTTCGAAAAGGTTCGAAGTATATCGAAGAGCAAGTTTAATGAATGTGAGGTGTTTGTTGAATGGCGATAGGTGATGGGTGATAACACGAGAAGTAAATATGACAGTTTTGAGGAAGTTAGCGATAGAATGCAGAACTTAGAGATATGACCCAAAGATAAGACTAAAGAGAACAATTCTTAAATCTGATGATGAGCAAGAGGGTACCTTGTGCTGTTCCCCTGTTGATTTTCTTTTTGTCCGTTCTAACTAACTAATACAAGTCCATATACAAAATGAAGAGATAGTACTAAAAAGGAAATAAGAACATGTGTAAAACATGAGGCAAATATATCAAACAATGAGGACTTGTAGATCATGAAACAAATGAGAAATAATAAATGATGAAACATATAGTATTCCCATATAGTAAAAGTATATCAATGAAACACAAAAATGCACTTATTGCATTCTAACTCTCTTGTACTCTCTTTTCGTGTCTGGTAGTGCTCGATATGTGACTAAATAGCTCACTCTGGTTGAGCATTGTGTATCGAAAGTGTTTTAAGACAACTATACGGCGGCCAAAGTCGTTCGAAGTGCTGCAAAGTCATTCGAAGTGTTGTAAAATGTTGTGAAATAGTTCGAAGTAGTTCAAAGTCATCTGAAATAGTGCGAAATAAATCGAAAAGTGTTTGAAGTCAATTTGGTGGCATTCATTAGTGATTCAGAGTGCATGTCATAATGTGTTGATACAAGTGGGATCCATCTCCAGACCTTATAATGTGTAGTGGACCTATCAATGGAGAAGCAAGTTGGCCCATATCCAATTTCTAAAATAGTTTCACCCAATGCGGTAGTGTTAAAATTACCTCAATCATTCAAGATTGATCTTGAAATTAACATTTCCCATTTATGCCCTTACTGCCCACCCACTATTCCTGGTCAACAAACTACTCCACAGCCTTCAATAATGGTAGAAGGTGCTCCAGAATATATAGTGGAAGAGGTTTTGGACTCATGTCTTCGACAAAATGAATTGGAGTTCTTAATCAAGTGGAAGAACTACACCAACGAAAATAACTCATGAGAACCCAAAGAGAATTGTAAGCAAGCATGTAATGCAATTGCCCAATTCTTTAAACATAATCCAAATGCTCCACATTGCATTGCTAGAATCATGTATGAGGGGATGAATTTCTGGCCTTACCAAAATTTCACAGAGGGGACATATATGATATTTTCTCCCCTGGAAGTCGAGGCATAAAAGGGGGGTAATGTTAGGAAACAGACTCCTAACATGCCTATTACATAATAATATTTTTATTTTATTTTATTTTATCACACTAAAATATGCTACCAAATGCCTATAAATGCTTTATTTGTCAGCATGGGAATTTTCTATCTACACACATCAATATGTATGCACATGTATGCATGCATCGGTAGCAACATAGTACAATATATGTAACATAGTATATAACCTTAAAATAAATACTGGGGGACCTCAGTTGAGTTCTCTTAGGTATTCCATCTACATTTGTGGTGCAAAATGCCTCCTCCAGTGTACCAAGGTATTCGAGTTTCCCTCGATGTAAGCGACTGTCTAAGATGGACTCGATCTTGTACTGTGGTTCGCCCTCAATGACTGTAGGCGGTGGAGGAGGTTGTGTCACACATCCAGGAAATGGACCTGTGGGGGCAGGCAGTAGCTTTATGACATGGAAGACAGGGTGAAGTCTGGACATTGACTGTGGTAGCCATAGATGGTAGGCATGTGACCCAACACATCTAGTGTTGAGGAATGGTCCAAGAAAGTGGTGGGTGAGTTTCTTGGATGGATGTGTAGTGGAAATGTCACTAGAGTTGAGATAGACATAATCACCAACCTGGTATGTGGGTGTGGGTAAGTGGTTCTGGTTGAAAAAGTGCACCATGTTGTCCTTCTCCTTGGCCAAAGCTGACTTTGCCTCCTTCAAGGTGTCCTTCATCTGCTCTGTAAACTCATTCACTGTCTCCAAGTGTGAGCTTGCTTGTCAAGGTTCAAAGTCCATGCATGGGTGTCACTCTGTATCAAGGAGGAAGGGAGTTTGTTAAGTGGAAGAGTGGACATGATTGTTGTATCCAAACTCAGCCATGGGAAGAAGATCTTGTTGGAGCAGACTACATACGCTGCACAGGGGAAGAGACGACACATTCCTTATAACCTACCTGGGGTTTAGTTAGTCTTAGAGCTAGGGTTTAGCAGAGGTAAGAACACTGTATATCTTCTATAGTACAGGTTCTCCTTATATACATAATAGTAAGGATGTCACATGACTCAGGAATGTGTTTACCACATGTATGCGCAGTAAGCGCAGTAACATGTGTGTGCTGCATGCATGGCCTCATGTATGCAGCATGTATCAGGATTTAATTTCAACACCCCCCCTCAAACTGTACAGCACTCTAAGCAGCTAAGTTTGAATCTCGAAAGTAATTCCGAGAGAGTCTCTAAATTTCCTGAATAAGACAGCGCCAAGGTTCTTTGTGAACATGTCAGCTGGATTATCATTTCCAGAAATGAAAACGACTGTGACTTTGTCATTTTCTATGCATTCGCGGGTATAGTGGTAGCGAATGTCTATATGTTTGGTCCTTCTTTCCTGAACTGGATTTGATCTGATAAAGATGGATCCCTGATTATCAGCGCAGATTGGTATGCGCTTCAGTACATATCCAAGTTCCTGGAATAAGGACTCTATCCACACTATCTGTCGACAAGTGTCGGAGAGAGCCATATATTCGGCTTCTGTGGATGACAGTGCTACAGTTTTTTGTAAATGGGACTGCCAGCACACAATGCCACTTGCTAGAGTAGCAAAGTAACCCGTTGTAGATCGGTGTTTGACAGTGTCAGCTGCCCAATCAGAATCTGTGAAGGCCTGTAGCCCCTTGGACTTCTCACCATCATAGACAATGTTATATTTCTGGGTTCCCACCAGATAGCGCATGATGTACATCGCTTTGTCTAGATGTTCTTGGCTAGGATTAGCTGAGAATTGCGACATCTTGATTACCGCATAAGCGATATCAGGTCACGTTCTGAGCATCAGATACAATAAAGATCCGATCACAGACTGATATTTTGATCTAAGCATCGCATTGGGCGTTGCTGTGTTTTCCGATGGTTTGTAACCAGTCGGGAGTGGAGTGGGGGTCGCTTTGGCATTTGTGATCTCGAATCTCTCAAGCACTTTGGCGAGGTATTCAGTTTGATCGAGTTTGACTTTGCTTGCAGTCTGGGTGATGTGCATGCCTAAGAATTCTGTGACTTTTTCAGTACTATGGCACTCCCAATGCTTTAGACAAGCATTTTTCTTTTCATCCACAAGTTTCTTGTTCTTCCCCATGAACAAGCCATCATCAACATAGACGAGTGCAATAACAATGCTGCCTGTCTTAGGATCCTTGTGTATGAAAATGCCGGCATTGGAGCTGGCGCGCACGAACCCAATGGTGTGCATAAATGCCTCTAGCTCTTTCCACCATGCAAGTGAGGCTTATTTAAGGCCATACAATGCTTGGCATAAGCGCAATACTTTGCACTCTTTTCCCTCGAGTCTGAAACCCTTGGGTTGATCCATATAGATCTCCTCATCTAGTTTGCCATATAAAAATGCGGTTTTTACATCTAGGCCGGTCATATACATGCCTTCTAGAGATGCAAGTGCAAACATGAGGCATATGGTCTCGTAGCGGACTACCAGTGAGAAAATCTCATCAAAGTCAACGCCTTCGACTTGTGAAAAGCCTTTGGCCATGAGTCTGGCTCGTTTTCTTCCATCCGATTTTACGGAGAAAACCCATCTATTTTTGATCGTTTTTCGATCATGTGGAAGATCGACGATGTCATAGACTTGTCGCTTACGAAGAGCCTCTAATTCTTCATGACAAGCTTGTTTCCACTCACGTTGCTGCTGCCATGGTAGGCGCACAATATCGCGAAATTGGTTTGGAACTTGGCTTATTTCGCTCAATGGTTTGACTGCTTTTGACAACAGCCAGCAAATAAGCTTATCTCCTCCTTCCTTGGTTATCTTTTTAATATAACCTGCTTCATCCGGTTCCCCCATTGGGTGATCATGTTCTTGATCATTGGAATCGGGCACACTCTCGTGGGGTGCCGAACTCGGTCCAGCAACCGGTTCTTTCTGTTGAGTTTGTGGTCGTGTTCGGTTATGATCCGAATCTTGACCCACAGATCTCTTCCAATATCGATCACATGCAATGTCTCTCTCTATGTCAGAGGGGAGTCGCTTCTCTCCATAGGTATTGCCAGGACGGTTTGGGATGTTCCTCTGCCTGCCTGATTGATGGGGCAATTGCTGCCATTCCTGTTGATCATCACGTCTTGGATGAAAGTCCTCAGTGGTTACTGGAGGCGGCGGAGGAGGAGCATTTGTCACATCGTCATGTGCCTTTTGCTCACTTGGTACATCATCATCATCATTCTCTGATGATGGAGGAAGGGGCGGATCTTGTGGCGGTATAGAATCATCGCCATCCGTTCCAGATGAGTGGTCATCATCTTCTGGTTCTGGAGGTGGAAAATCACCAAGGTCTGTATTGGCAGGAGTTTTAGCTCTGGGACAGCATGGGAACAACGTTTCATCAAATAGTGCCATAGCACCAATGAATATTGCGCCACTAGGTCACATGAAACGGTATGCTTTAATGCCATCTTCTAATCCAAGGTATGTCATCAACTCCGATCGAGGAGCCAATGTGTTTGGACGCTTCTCCTTGGGTAGGTAGATGTAAGCACCACAACCGAAAACTTTCAGATCGTTTAGATCTGGGCGGACTTTTGTCAGGTCCTCAACCGGTGTCAGCCATTTCAGGCACCTTATCGGGGTTCGGTTGTATAGGTGTGTTGCATGTTCAATGCAAAATTCCCACCATGATTGTGGTAGACATGCAGTAAATCGCAGGGTTTGCGACTTTTCCATTATTGTCCTTATGGCACGCTCTGCGCACCCATTCTGTTGATGAACATGGGGTGCAGACATCTCTATTTTGATGCCAAAGTCCTTGAGCACATTTTGTAGCTCATGATCTTTGAACTCCCCCCCTGGATCAACATGCCAGCGCTTGATTGTAGTGCCATACTGTGTCAAAGCCACTGCCCGAAATTGTCTGATGGCTGCAGCAGCATCAGATTTCTTTTTAAGGCATTGGACCCAGATATGTGACGTTTTGTCATCCAGAAATACAATAAAGTATTTATGTTTATGGTACGATAGTACTGGGAGTTCCTTCAAATCAGAATGTATTAATTCAAAGGGTCTTTCTGCGCATGAATCTGATTCAGGAAAAGATTTTGAGGTCATTTTCCCTTCAGCGCACCCTGGACATATAATTTTGTCTTTAGGAATAATTAAATTCCTTGGGAATTTTATGGTGCTATTAGGCATCCCTAGCGCCTCTTTGGATGGGTGTCCAAGTCGTTTATGCCAAGTCGAGTAGTCTGCGACATACATTGTCGCGACATTGATTCCCTTGGTGCTCAATATATGAGTCCGAGCCCAATAAATAGTGTCACGTTTCATAAGAGGGACGCAATCCATAATTGGGTTTCCTTGCTTAAAAAATGAAATGTGTGCGGAGGAACCACGCACATCACTTCCGTCTTGTAAGAAGACGCCCATTGACAGTAATCGAGCATTACAGTCGGGTATGTAGTAGATGGGGTATAATCGCGTTTCACGCGTCTCTGACTTCCCATGACATACTACCTGATGTCTAATGAAGACTGCTCCTTTCCCTACTATATGAGTAGTACCCGTGGCTGTTTGAACCAGGGTAGAGTCCTTTCTCGGTAAAGGCTCGTAAGAAGCAAAATCTTTAATTTCACCAGTGAAGTGTTTTGATGTGCCTGAATCCATGATCCAGTCGGCACCTTTCTTACAATCTCCCTTTGCACACATAGCACATATATTAAGATCTACATAATTCCATGATACATTTAATAGCGGTAAAATTTCACATGAAAAGTTCGCTGTATTCATAGGAATTTTAATCTTAGTGCTTGTGGCAGGGAAAAGGACTGACCTGTCATCATATGCCCCTGTGTCAAGGGGTTCATCGACGGCTTTCCACACTTCCTCATCAGTTACTGGAGGTTCGGATCCGAGGGAGACAGTATCATCTTCTACCTCCTCGATCGTTGCCTCGGTTTCTGGCTCTATCCTCCTTCTCTTACCTTCTCGCACTGTTAGGTGCTCTTCCAGCGGTCGCAGGTTTTTCGCACTGCATGGAAGTTGCATGCGCTCGAGGGTGTCTCGAGCTTGCTGGTATTCGGTGTAAACCGAGCGAGAAGAGGAGGCCGCGCCCGTGTATGCCTGTGCAGGCGGTCGGTGGTGAGGATCCCTTGTGGGAGTGTGGGAGTGTCGCTCGATGCGCTGTATGAGCGGCATCGGCGGTATGATGGTGCCATTACCATTTATGGTGGTAAAGGCATTGGAGGTGAGGTGGGTATGTTTCTCTTTTGGCTTCTCCTCCTTAGTCTTTCTGTCCCCATGTCGTCCACGCTTTTGGGACGATTCTCCATTGTTGCCTTGAGATTGCCATTTGGGGTTTCCCCCTTTGCGCTTGACAGCAGAAAGCTTGGTGGCCTGAGGTGGGCCAATGGGCTTTCCAACTGCTGTGCGCCGTGAGGCTTCAGCGACAATGGAGTCCTTGACATGTTTAAACGTCAAGGCTCTAGTAGCAGTCGTATAAAGGACCGTGGCAGATAGAGAATCGTACTCGCGCGGCATCGCAGCAAGTAGAATCATTGCCTGTACTAATTTGGGGATGGCGACATTGGCAGCTGTCAGGCGCTCAAATTTATCAGCCATTTTGGCAATCTCTGGCGCAGGATTTGCAGCCGGAATTTTGATTGCGATTGCAGACCTAAAGTCTGCAAAGACTTGGGAGGGGCCATCGACACCATAGTCGGTGCGGATGAGATCCCATACCTCCTCAGCAGTGTCCTTGGTGTTGGCACGCTGCCGAATGGAGGGGGCCAGGCAGAGCACTAGGCTACCAATCGCCTGGTCATTCTTATTGTTCCAGGTCTGGAGCTTGGCATTAGCTTCCGCTACTAGTGCAGCGTTTGTTGCCGTCAAAGGAGGTGCCAGGGGTGGTTTTAGTTCCATCCCGCTAGTTATTTGCCAGAGGCCCTGAGACCTGAGCCACGCCTTCATTGAGTTGGCCCATTGAATGTAGTTAGAGCCATCGAAAGTTTGTACGCGTTTTTCAAGAGTTGAAGACATGATGTTATAGTGGCAGCTGGTAAAAGCGCTCAATCAGTCCTCTTATTCAAGAAAACACGTTCCATAATCTCAGGCAAAAACACTCCTTCAGAGTGGTTAACCCTAGTCAACCTAGGTTTTTAAATGCAGCTCGCAGAGAGCACAATGCAGCTCACGAAGAGCGCAAGGTTACAATTTGGAGACAATGAAGTCAATGTCGTTCGCAGCCAGTTAAGGCGCGTTCGCGACATGCCCAGCAGGGCCCATAACCTGTTGGAGCAGACTACATACGCTGCACAGGGGAAGAGACGACACGTTCCTTATAACCTACCTGGGGTTTAGTTAGTCTTAGAGCTAGGGTTTAGCAGAGGTAAGAACACTGTATATCTTCTATAGTACAGGTTCTCCTTATATACATAATAGTAAGGATGTCACATGACTCAGGAATGTGTTTACCACATGTATGCGCAGTAAGCACAGTAACATGTGTGTGCTGCATGCATGGCCTCATGTATGCAGCATGTATCAGGATTTAATTTCAACAGATCTTCCCAATCATCCTGTTGCTCATTGATGAAGATGTGGATGTACTGTTCCAGTTCTTGGTTGACTCACTCTGTCTGTCTGTCTGTCTGTCTGTCTGTGGGTGGTAGGCAGTCGATGTGAGGAGTTTGATCCCCAGCAGGCGGTACAGCTCCCAGATGAACTCTGCAACAAATTGTGGTCCTCAGTTGCAGAGGAATGTGCCAGGCAGTCCATGGAGCTTCCATACATGGTGAAAGTAGAGTCAAGCCACTCCAAGTGTGGTGACAGTCATATGAGTGGGGATAAAATGAGCTCGCTTCCCAGCAGAGTCGACTGTACACATTACCACATCAAACCTATTGGACTCCAGTAGTTCCACCACAAAGTCCACACTGACAACATCTCAACGATTCTCTGGGACTGGAAGGGGGTGTAACTTGCCCATGGGTTTGCACTGTGGAGTGTTGGTGCATAAGCAGAGATCACAGGTATGGCAGTACTGACCAATGAGTCGAGGCATCTGAGGCCACCAATAATTCCCTGATATGAGCTCCAGCATCTCCAATGTCTGGGGTGACCAGAAATGAGTGGGTCGTGGTGCTGAGCGATAAGTCGTCATCGCAGTTGGGGGTCATTAGGAACATAGATGCAGTCATGGAAGTATAGGATGTCATCCTTTTCTGCCTACTCTGCTGCATGAAGCGAAGCTGTGGATCCCTTCCTCAGCTCCTTCACTGCCAGAGCCACAGCATCCTCATGTAAACCACTACAGTTTGCATGATGAATGTCACATAGGATACTGCACTCCTCACCCTCCAAGGCAACACCTTCTAGTGCATGGACTGTGAACAGATCAGGTTGCAATAACATGATACCTTGATTGTCATTGCTCCCATCCTGTGATCCAGATGATGAGATAGGGCATCAGTCATCCCCATGCTACATCCTGGGCGATGATGTAGAAAGAAATCAAACCTGGAGAGGTAAAGGAACCAGTGGGCTTGGAGATGATTAAGTTTGTTGGCAGTCATGAAGTACTCAAGGTTCTTGTGGTCCATCCAGATCTCAACCTTGTGTTGACCACCCTCCAGAAAATGTCGCCACTCCTTCAATGCCTGCATTATTGCCAGCATCTCCTTGTCGTGGATCTCATAATTGCATTCCACAGCAGTAAGACTCTTTGAGTAGAAGGTGATGGGATGCCACTTGTGGTCCTCAGAAGATTGTTGAAACAATACTGTGCCCATTGCAAAGTCCAGACTGTCAGCTTCTACACAGAAGGGACACGAGTCATCAGCAAAGGTGAGAATTGGAGTGGAAGTGACCATCTCTTTGAGCTTCTCGAATGCCTCCTGCTCCACATTCTCCCATTTCCATCCCTCCCTGCCTGTGAGGTCAAATAATGGGTGGGCATGGTGGGAAAAATTTTTAATAAAGCACTGATAGAAATTGATGAAGCCCAGGAAAGACTGCACCTCTTTCTTGTTTGTGGGCATGGGCCAGGTTGTAACACCAACAACCTTGACCAGGTCCATCTCCACCTGTCCATCCAAGATAATCAGGCCCAAGTACTCAATTTGTGTCTTCTTGAACTCACACTTGTCATGACCAAGATAGAGTTTGTGTTGCCGAAGTCACTCCAGTACCAGGCATGTGATTCAATGATGTTCATTGAGGTTCCGAGTGAAGATAAGAATGTTGTTGAGGTAGACACAGACAATGCCTTCCAGTATGAGATTGTGGAAGATGTCATTCATCATGGTCTGAGAGGTGGCAGAACTATTAGTAAAACCAAAGAACATGACAAGCATTTCAAAAAGACCACAATTCATTCAGAAAGCCACCTTCCACTCATCTTCTTTCTTCATCCATACATTGTTGTAACCCCAATGGATGTCAAGCTTGGTGAAGTAATGTGCTCCATGGAGTTGGTTGATGAGTTCAGATATGAGGGGTAGCAGATAACAATTTTTGACTGTGATGTCATTGAGGTATTGATAGTCTTGAACCAGATAAAGGGGCCCATCCTTCTTTTTGACAAAGAAGAAGGGCAAGGCCATGGGCAATTTTAAAGGGTGGATACAACTTCAAGCCAAGTGTTCATTGATAAACTGGTCGAGTTATCATTGTTCTTCAGGAGAGAGGGAATAGACCTTGCAGGAGGAGGGTGTGGCACCCAGTGTTAGCTCAATTGCATAATCCCACAGCTTACAGTTAGGAAGTGAGTTGAAGGATTCCTTGGAGAAGACATCCTGGAAGTCATGCAGGTGAGGGAGCACAGAGTCAGTGAAGGATTTGGGTGCACTGTTCTTATAAAAGGCCTCCGTGAGGCACTGGGAGATATTCGAGGTGGCATGCACCTCATGTGAAGGGTTAATGGCAGCATAGAAATTTGGTCACCTTCCTCGATTTCCTCCACCTCCTCTTCATCATTGTCAGCATCAGATGCAAGATCTGGGATGTCTTCCAAGTCCACATTGGCCACAGGCATTGGACCAGCATGACATTTTTGAGTGTGCTGTAAGAGGACCTTGTGCCCTCAACATTCCTGTCTGCCTCCAGTGAAGTGAGTATGACAACAAGAGAGACAGTGACTGATCACAACTTCACCTGTCACCCAATCGACCTCAGGATTGTGGTCACAAAGCCATGGGTAGCCCAAAATTGCCTCCTACTTCCCCAATTGAATTACAGCAAAGAGAGCCCATTTTCTGTGATCCTTGTACCAGAGGACTAGGTCAACAACCTCTCGAATCACCCCAGCTTTATTTGGGGAACCATCCACATTGTAGACAGGTATGGGTCAAGATAGTGAGCAGGTATTAAGTTGTTTTTGTTGAACCAGGTGTGAATCAATGAAAAGGCCCATGACACCTGAGTCCAAGAGAGCAGAGACACTGAGTACTTGCCCCATATCCATGGTCTGCAGCTCAATCTTCAATTTTAGGAATCGTTGGGAGGGGGTGGACACCACAATGTACTTGCATGGTAGCTTATGTTCCCAAGATTTCAGTCTGGGTAGAGGAAGGGAAGGAAAAGAAGGGGTAGGTACATCTGTAGCCACTTCAGAGGGGTCTAGAGAAGGAACAGTCATAGAATAAAATTTATCCTCTAGTGAATCAACAGACAGAACTTCAAAGTGGTTATGGACAGGCAACAAGGGCATACTGTTCACTCATTGCGGGTGGAAAAATCCTGTTCCTCTGCCTCTTCCTCTTTAACTTCCTCTTTCTCCAGGCCTTCAACATCTGCCAGTGCCAACAGGCCTTGGAGGAGCTCATCTTGTCCCTCAGGCATGAGTTTACAGATGTATTGGCAGTAAGGACAATTTCAAGCTATGTGTCCAGTTTCCCCACAGCAGTAGCAGAGATCTAGCCTGCTAGCTCAACTATGGTGATATGGCTTTCTATTGCCCTGCATGCATACTACAGCATTTTTTGCGATTGTGCACACCTCCTAGACGGCTTCCGCACACTTTGCATGCCTTCATGTGCTTTTGTGCACCTTTTACATTTCTACTGCGCTTTTGGTTCCCCCATAGCTGCCTGCTGTCATGCACCCTAAATGCACCCTGTTATGCTTCAAACCACCTCTGTGTGCCCCCCCCACACTCCTTATCTGCCTTTCACAGTTATTGTGTGCTCGATGTGCTTTTACATGCTCCTTTTATGCCTTACCCACAACTCACATTATCTGCTGCACACTCATTGCACAATCCCTATCACACACACAACAATCCACCACACCAGTTGTGCTGCACATTGCAGCTTCCAGCTTACTTGTGCATTTATTCGAGGTGCACTGCGATTCAAACATGAGTGGACTGCGCATTCTCATATAATTTGGGCGCTTTGTGCCTATTTGGCATTGGACTGTGCACACTTGGGCACTTTCACATAATCCTGGCGCTTTGGTGCTATTTGGCCTTGCACAGCATCTCCTTATAGTTCTTCCACATTTCCAATCAGCATTGCCTTATCTGGTAATCAGCACAGGTTGATCACATCATTATTACTAAGGCGCAGCATGTGACACATAATACTGAAGCAGATTAATTGGGAAGAGCGCATGGGAACTAGAGTGCACCAAAAATAGTGCATCGCACTGGAACAGTTGGGTATTGGGCTATAGGTGTGCAAATCTTATTGGCTGAGGCAGTGGCATAGTGCAGTCAGGTTTAGATGGTCAAATGGATGCACTTGTGGGTAGCACATGGTGCTTTCTATTTTTACACTTTATTTTACCGTTTTTATCACATAAGCCATTTGTACATAGTAGGCAGACAGATAGAGAATCCAGAGGATCTTTCCCCCCTCATAGTTCATAGCTCAGTCAGCGTCACATATAGTCTGTGCACCAGCATTCAGTCCATGCACCTTTGTAGTGCACCTTTCATATAGCTGCATTTGTGTATTGTTTGTGTCCCCTCATCGAATTGCTGTATTTGCATTGTGTCCTTCATCCTCATTTGTGCACTATTGCAGTGAGCCCTTCATATAGCCATGTTTGCACACTGTTTGCGCATTTATTTGTATAGCCACATTTTGCGCACCGTTTGCACCTTTTCTGCTCGTTGCACTCTCATCCCATTTGCACCTCTCACCTGTGCGCCTCCCTCACAGCACATCCCAGTGCTGTCTTTGTCCCACTGCACCTCCTGCTTTCATCACCCTCATCATTGCACACTTTTGTGCTCCCATTGCACGTTTTTCCACACTGCGCATTTTTGCCCCTTTGCATTGCGCACTTTTCCACTATTGCACATATCTTCCCTTTAGCGTTGATGGATACTCAACCCGGAAACCCAAACAAAACCTACTAAATGGCTTCAGATGGTATAACACGAGTCAGAGGAAGGGTGTGAGTTGGTACTAAATATCACTGCTGAGACCAAAACATTGTGTTTAGTGATGCAAAAGGATGAATCGAGTTGTGAATAGTCTGTAAGGGCATACAAAGGTGTTCGAAATAGTTCGAAATTGGTTCGAAGATGTGCAAAGTAGTTCAAAAAAGGTTTGAAGAGGTTCAAAGTTGTGCGAAGTAGTTTCAAAGAATGTCGAAGTGGTTCAAAGTAATTCGAGGTATATTGAAAAGCAAGTTTAGCAAATGTGAAGTGTTGTTTGAATGGCGATAAAGGATGGGCAATAAAATGTGGAGTGAATATGATAGTTTTGAAGAAGTTCATGATATTTTGCAGAACTTAGAGATATGACCCGAAGATATGACTCAAGAGAATGGCTCTTAAATCTGACGATAGCAAGAGGGTAACTTATGCTGTTCCCCATTCCTTTTTTATTCCTCATTCTAACTAACTAATACAAGTCTATATACAATTTGAAGAAATAGTACTAAAAAGGAAATAATAACAATTGTAGAACAAGGGGCAATATGTCAGACAATAAAGGTATTGTAAAACATAAAACAAATGAAAAATGATAATAAGTGAAATGTACATTGTCCCAGTATGGTAATAGTTCTTGTTCTATTGCTTTAATATATCAATGAAACACAAAACTGCACTTATCATATTCTAAGTTTCTTGTAGTCTCTCCTCGTGTCTGGTAGTGCTCGATATGCAATGAATAGTTTGTTCTGAATGTGCAGCATGCATTGAAAGTGTTTTAAGACAACTATATGGCAGCCTATATTGTTCAAAATGCTGCGAAGTCGTTCGAAGTGTCGCAAAATTGTTTGAAGGCATTCAAAATAGTTCGAAGTTGTCCAAAATAGTGCAAAACTGTTCGAAAAGGATTTGAGGTCGATTTTGTGGCATTCATAGTAATTCGGAGTGTTCAGAGTGCATGTTGTAATGTGTCAATATGAGTGGGAATCTTCTCCAGACCTTAAAGTGCATAGTGGACCTATCACTGGCTCTAGGGATGGTAGCAAATGGAGTTTTAGCGACCTGGACAAGCTTATTGGTGAAACTGCATGTGTCAGCCTCATAACTGCAGAAGAAATCATGTGCCATTTTTCAACATTAGTGAATACTTAGTTGCACAAGGCATATTGGTGTGCTATGATCAAAGCCACATGTTTGTTAGGGTGTTTTGACCAGACCAGCTCAAGCGCATTTTGAGCTGCCTTGCAATTGCGGTACCGAATCAGCCTGAAAATGTGCCATACTCATTAGATGCAATACGCAACATGATCGACTTTATCTTCGGAGGCCCAGCACACTACTTCCAGCAGCATTGCCTTATCTGGTAACTGGCACAGGTTGATCACATCATTATTACTAAGGTGCAGCATGTGACACATAATACTGAAGCAGATTAATTGGGAAGAGTGCATGGGAACTAGAGTGCACCAAAAATAGTGCATCACACTGGAACAGTTGGGTATTGGGCTATAGGTGCGCAAATCTTATTGGCTGAGGCAGTGGCATAGTGCAGTCAGGTTTAGATGGTCAAATGGATGCACTTGTTGGTAGCACATGGCGCTTTCTATTTTTACACTTTATTTTACTATTTTTATCACATAAGCCATTTGTACATAGTAGGTGGACAGATAGAGAATCCAGAGGATCTTTCCCCCCTCATAGTTTATAGCTCAGTCAGCATTGCACATAGTCTGTGCACTAGCGTTCAGTCTGTGTGCCTTTATAGTGTGCCTTTCATATAGCTGCATTTGCGTATCATTTGCGTCCCCTCATTGAATTGCTGTGTTTCATCCCTGCATTGCATCATTCATCCTCATTTGTGCACTATTGCAGTGCACCCTTCATATAGCCATTTGCACACCATTTGTGCATTTATTTGTATAGCCACATTTTGTACACTGTTTGCACCTTTTTCTGCTCATTGCGCTCTCATCCTGTTTGCACCTCTAACCTGTGCACCTCCCTCACAGCACATCCCAGTGCCATCTTCATCCCACTGCACCTCCCGCTTTCATCACCCTCATCATTGTGCATTTTTGCACTCCCATTGTGCATTTTTCCACTATTGTGCATATCTTCCCTTTAGTGTACACAACTAGTCCGCACATTGAAAACCGCCGTACCAGCCTCTTCATAGTCTCTGCGCCCTGAAGGACGACCCAAGGCCCTCTAAGTGAACCCCCCTCACCCAGAGCATGCCTGCAGTTGTAGGTTTAGTGTTCACCCCTTCCGTTGAGACTCTGCACCGAGTACCAACTGAACACATCAATGGGCTGCGTCGATATCCATTGGAGCAGGGGTGTTGGAGCTCAATGCCATGGGTTGGTGCATAGGCATGGGATTAGGATGAGGAGGTGCTCAATTAAAGGTGTAGGGTGCATGGGTGGTGGTAGGAGTATGGAAAGCTGCAGTAAATGCCACATTTGTGAGTCAGTTCTCATCACAGAGGAAACCAGCCTTATACCAAGCATTTATATTATCGTCTGCAGAGCATCCTTTCAACATCTGTGCAATCTGGTCTTAAATTTTCTGATTAAGACCTCAACAGAACTTCACCACCATGGGCAACCCACTCCCATACCTCGCCATGTCCACCAGGTCTCTGAATTCATCAATGTAGTCATCCACAGATTGATGTGCTTGGTAGTAGGAAGTGGATTTGAGGTGTGTTATGGCTTGTTGGCATTCATTGAGTGGGCAGAAGTGTCATATGAACTCATCATGAAAGTCCCCCAAGGTTGAAAATGGAAGGGCACCATGCTCCTTGGTTTGGCATAATATACAGTTGATGTAGAGATAGGCATGTTCAGATTTCATGTATGTGAGGGCCCAATAAATTTTAGCAGCATCATCCACAAATTGGTCTGGGCATAGACTAATGTACAACTTGCAGGAATTGAGGAAAGCACATCCCTGGGAACATGCGCCATTGAATTTGGTGTGGGGCGCAGGTTTAATGCACATGTCTTTGCTTGGGCACATATTGGACAGTGCATGCGCATTTGGTACACTAGGGGTCAGAATGGGTGGTGTAGGGCTCAACTGGACAATTCTAATGAAGGTTTCAATGGTAGATGTGAGTGTATCAATTTGCACACAAATTCCAGCAATGTTGCCTTCAAGCGCATTGATGTGCTCTGGGGCATCCATAGCGCTAGGTGGTGGGTCAGGTGAAAGGCAGTGTGCACTAAAAGTGGGAGTGTCTGGGATGGTGTGTAGGGAGTCTGTGGAGCTTTGGGAGTCATCTTCTACCCTGTACCTGCCTATCTTGGCAGAGTGTCTGAGATTTCAAGCCTTAAGGGAGAGTTTTCTACTGTAAGGGCAACCTCAAGCCTCACTTACAAGTGAGCTAACAGAGGGGAATCCAAAGTTAATATTATACTACATAATACAGACACTTTAGATGCACCTAACAGAGGGGAATCCAAAGAGAAAACTTTAAGGACCTATCTATCAATGCCCAGTATATGTGATAGAGCTGAAAATCAAATAGTAAGCTAAAAATACCAAAAAGGTGGAAATAGGCAGATCAAGCTGTGGGATGACATCACCTTGATGGGTAAACATCCAGAAGGGATCCTGCTTCTAAGAATAGAACTTCCAACATGTAGCAACATGGAATATAATAATAAAATAGGAATAAATCATAGGAAATCATAGAAAAGGCAAAATAGAGTGAAATAAAATATATAAAAATATGGGATAAATGCAGAAAATTGCCCAGATGCCTGGAGCGCCTTCCTTTCCCCTTACATTTTTCCCTCTATACTATCTGCCATTAATTGATGGAACATAGGGAGAAAAAATGACTTGTTCCAGTCTTAACACCATAGTAACAAATGCCAATACCCATGCAGAAGCCAAAAACCTTTTGAATAACCCCAGCCACTCAAGGAACAGTGGCCATGCCAACATCTGCCCATTCAGCTCAATGTGTAGCCCTTCTCTTCATTGTGGATGTGTGGAAATGGGCATTCCTGGTGTAGCTAGATTACCAGGGGTTATGGGTGGGCAGTGAGTGGGCATAGTGGAAACTCTGAACTAATTGTGCATGGCTCATTGCAGCCTGCTCCTATCTCCAATGTTATCTTATCAAGGTTCTCCTTAAAAGGAGATTGTTGATACTCACATGATTTGAAAATTCCATCAACAGTATCACAGAGGACCCTGGAAATATCTACCAGATGCCTAAGGCCAGTGTGGATAAAAACTGGGCAAAATTTTGAAAAACCCTCAGGTGCTTGTGGATAAAAACCAATGATTTTTGAAAAATGTATGAGGCAGAAGTGCAGATAAAAATCGCAGGGCTGGTACTTGGCCTGATCCATATGTGGATAAAAAGTGCATCAACCAAGGTTTAAACCAAAGTCATTATACTTAACATACACATGTATGATGCAAACTATTACTATACCACAATACATTGTAAAGGCATTCACAATTATATACTATATTCATACAAATTTCAGCTCAAGCAACAAAAAAAAAAAAATGAAACAGGAAATCTGTTCACCTTCACATACCCATCGCTCATAACACACCTGCCAAACTGGTTATGTCTGAGCCCAATGATGTTCTTGATCTAAAGAATCCACCTCATTTTGATCTGAATAAATGGATAGGGAAAGGATGTGCATACCCTGCAAAATCAGAAGATGTTCCAAGGGCATTATCATTATACTGTGATCACCTTCTTAAAATTCCAGACCATTTTTAGAAGAATGCATTTCCAGATGCCAGTACCACTGTCGAAAAGTTCCTCCAACTATGGCTTCTCAAATCGTCATTTGGTGTTGTTCATGCACAGGCCAGCCAATGTTTCCACAAACTTCATTCCAATGAGGATCCAGCCAACCTCTTGATATGACCTATTCCAAGTCGAGGTTTCATAGACAACCTCAAGATGAGTTATGGTGATAGGTCCACTGCATGCTCTAAGGTCTGGAATGGCTCCCAATCATATCGACACATTATGACAGACACTCCAAACCACTATGAACATCATAAAATCGATTTTGAACACTTTTTGAACAACTTCGCATGATTCTGAACAATTTCAAATGATTTTGCAACATTTCAAATGCTTTTGAAGAACTTCACATTACTTTGAATGATGTTGGCGGCCACATAGCTGTTTTGAAACCCTTTCAAGACATGCTGCACATCTGAAACAAGCCTTTTCATTGGATATTGAGCGCCACTGGACATAAGGAGAGACTACAAGAGATCCAGAATGCAATAAGTGTGGTTTTTATGTTTCAATGATATATTAAAGCAATAGGACAAGAACTCTTACTATACTGGGACAATGTATATTTCACTTATCATCATTTCTCATTTGTGCATGTTTTACAATACCTTTATTTGTGTGCATATTGCCTCATGTTTTCCACATGTTATTGTTTCCTTTTTAGTAATATTTCTTCAAATTGTATATAGACTTGTATTAGTTACTTAAAATGACAGAAAAGCAAAGGGGAACAGAGAAGAGTTACCCTCTCCATTATTGTTTGATTTAAAAGCCATTCTCTTGAGTCTTATCTTCACATCGTATCTCGAAGTTCTGCAAAATATCGTGAACTTCTTTGAACTTTCATATTCGCTCCTCGACTTATTGCCTATCACCTATCGTCTCTTGAAAATACATCTAATTTGCTATATCCATTCTTCGATATACTTCTACACCACTCCGACCCTTTCTAAACTCCTTGAACTACTTTGAACTTCTCTGAACCTCTTTCAAACCTCTTTGAACATCTTCAAACCCATTTCAAACCTTTTTCAAACACCTTTGTATGCCTTTAAAGACTATTCACAACACTCCTTGTCATTCCACATCTTTCACTACAACCATTTGGTATCAGCAGTGATATTTAGTACCAACTCACACCCTTCCTCTGACTCGTGTTATATTATCTGAAGCCATTTAGTAGGTTTTGTTTGGGTTTTAGGGTTGAGTATTATCAATGGGCAAGCAGTCTTGAATGGAAATAGTTCAGTTGAAAGGCTTAAGGTTTCCAGGATCCTGCTTACTCCTGTGGTGTATCCAGTTCTGGAAGGATATGCTGATGGTTATTGATACACAGGCAAAATGGAGAAGATCACTGGCCTGGATTGATAGCCATCTTAACAAGGTGGACTCCCAGTCAGTCATCCACTCAATGCTTCAGACTGCACATACTTGTTTCCTGTTGTTGCGATGGAATGAAAGTACTACACTCCCTGGTGCAAGATCCCAGACAACAACCCAGATCTTTGCGCAGCTGCTCTTGGATGACTGAATCAATGATACTCTCATTGACATGATGTTTTCACCTCTCTGAATGCACAGAAGAAAATGCTACAATAGATTCTTTCATGATTATTGAGATCATGCAGTTCATGCATGACATCAACTAAGCAAAGTCAGAGAGCAATCACGCAAACCCTCTTATGACTTTCTTGAAGCACCTAGAAGGTTGCATTCACAAAAGTACTTATGACACACTTATCTTTCCTGCATGCCTAGAGGAAAAGAAGCATTGGCTTGTATTAAGGATTGATTTTTTCATATGGCAAATTAAAATAAATTAGGAACTTTACATGCATCTGCTCATAGCACTGGGTGATTCATTGTCTCATTGAGGGATGCCTCCTCCAAAAAAAATTATCAAGATAACCCCAATGGTGGCTCTGAAAATGCTTTTGTGGCCCCTTTAAGGACTGCAGCGACACCCTTGAGCATGGTCTTTAAGAAAATGGAACTGAATGTGGTATAGTTGCACTAAATACAGCTGCACGAGAGGTATTTTATGATGAGTTATTGACCACAGATTGAAAGGTCTTTGAATGTGCAAACTTCTGTAAGCTATTGGCTGCTCATGTTAAAGACATAAGAATTGGCATATAACTGTTCTTGACAACTTGTACTTACCAATGATGGTCACCTAGATTGATCATGACTGCACAAAGGTATCATACAACCCCCACCACAGGAAGCACATACATACCCAGTGCATAGAAGACAGGTCTAAATACATGCCATTGAAAAATTCAAGTAATGCAACTAAAATAGGGAACCTTATCTCAGTAGAATCATTACTCAACCCAGCACTACCCATTTCTTCCAGTACATATGATCAACCTTCTGCTGTGATCACACCCTCACAGAATGTTGGCAGTGAAGATCACCCAGCGATGATAGTTGATGAACTGGCAGGTACAATCGAGGACACTCCAGGAGAAACTTTAGGTTTTGCAGATGCATATTCAGTTTTGCAGAGGGAGAGGCATGTATATATAGCAGAGCAGGGCAAAGCTAGAGCCAGAGGTACAAAGCGTCCATGCACAGATGATGAGGGAGATAACGAGGCAGTTGACAGCAGAATGGTGGGAAAGGATTGTCATGGTGACAATGACAGTGGTCAATCAAAGTCAGCCATCTGGGAACATCTACAAAGAAAGAAACAAATGAAGCAGACTCTCAGAAAAGAGAATTGCAGACCTTTACATTTCAGGTCAAAAATACTGGATCTTGACAAACTATCTGAAGTCATCGATGCGAAAACAGTGCATCATTTCAAGTGCAGGAAGAGGCTACAGATGAAGTATGCCTATAATACCCATAACTTCACAACACACATCACCAAATGCTCTGGACCACCAAAATCTGCAAAACTCCCAGCTGGTGGCATGCAAATGATTGGGTCATTTTTCTAAAAGAAATCTTCCTCATCACAGTTCTCTAGTACTAGTACTTCGCAAACAAGTGCACCGCCTTGTCCCAGCCTCAGCAAAGATCATAATACAAAGGTTAAGGCATACTTAGACCATACTGGTGCACATGGGAAAGGTGCTTCCTCAGTTACTGTCATTTCCTGTGAACTCTATGGGAAGAAATATTGACACTTGTTAAGAAATTGGAAGGTTCAGGTCAAGGTTGCTCAAAAGCATGACTGGGTCTGGAGAAATGACACTGAAGCTATATGAGTATTCTCCACTTCTTGCTGTGGTAAGGCAACTGATCCTGCTTTAAGGCCTAATCCCTGCACAGCTTGTGTTGCACTGCTCAAAAACAAGCAATTTAAAAATGTGCTTCAAAAACCTACACCACCTGACAAGAATTACAAGTATGTCAATCACAAATACCATAACAAATCCCTTGCAGTGCTCTATGGACACAGTGTGGATTTGACAAGCAGGACAGAGGTGTTGGAATGCAGAATTTTAAATATCCACCTGATCTCATTGAGTTTGCACATATAATTCACACTCATAGCCCCAAAGCATACAAATTTCTCAGAGACCACTTGCCTTTACCTGATTTATGAACCATAAAGTATGCTTCACTTCAAATAGGTGTTAATTCACTAACATGAATTTACCAGGCTTCAAAGAGCTCATCTACCTCAATTTCCTGTTGGGATCACAAAATGAACACTTAAACTAGTGGAGGACCATCTGAAATTACTTGAGTATGATGGTCCTGTTGCTTTAAGCTGTGATGACATGAAACTCTTGGCTGCATTACATCCATACTATGACTGAGAACTTGATGATTATTATGTGATAGGACATGTTGGTGAACCATATTGCATTGCAGATGTGGACACTTTTTGTCAAGTTGCTGAGAGTGGCATTCTTGAGAAAGCAACCAAGGTATGGGTGATTACCCTCACATCTACTTATATTAACCTTTTACAAATACTTTAGCTCTGCCTGTGGTGTCTCCAAGTCCCTCTACCCAAAGTAATGCCTCTGATTGTTGCTGCCATGGGAATATCCAATAAACTTTCTGCAGAAGAACTCTTCCCACATCTTTGGCACATCATCAATGGTCTGCTTGATCGACACATTCAAATTACCTCATATGCTGCTGATGGGAGTGGTGTTGAGCATGCCGTACAGCATTTTTTGCTTGAAGAGAAAGTGGTAAAAACATTGACAACTAAAATCAAACATCCTGTTATGAGAAGCGAAGCGGATGGGGAACAGACACTACAGAAGGGGGGCAACACTTTTCTCATGCTATTGTTCTCATTCATTTACTGTTTTTATTGTTCTTATTGTCTCATACACACTTATTGTCTTGCATTCCTATTGTCCTATGCAGAGCCACATCCACACACCTCTAATTGTTTATCATCACTCTGCCATGCTATTGTACTATTCTGTGGACATGCTCATCTTTCTTCTCATGTTATTGTATATATGCTTGATTGCTTATTTAGGAACTACCTCATGTTTGTATTATTTAAACTGCAATGTAACACCAGGCAAGCTCAGCTTGACCTGGTCATTCTTACGCTCTCAATGTATTGATAAGTCACCCTCACGCTGCTGCTTATGAGTGACAGCATTCTTGATCTGAACTAACTAGGAGAGCTTTTGGCCTTAATACATCCTGGCAAAGGCTTTCATGACATTCTCATTAATATTTCCTTCTTTGGTACCTTTCTGTTGTTGACTCCCATTGCGAATCTCCAGGATTCAAAACATCTGCTGAAAACATTCTGAAACAATTTTTTTTCTGGGGCTCATCTTCTCATGTTCCCTAATGGAGTCACCATGTTTAGTCAAGTGCATGAGATGGCATTTCAGAATGACTCTCCTCTTTACCATCAAGATGTTGAGAAGCTGGATCATCAGGATGATAATGCAGCAACTTGGCTGTTTTGCAGAGACACACTTTAGTGGCTAAAGGATAACTGCCCCAGCCATTACAGTCTGATTGTCTATCTCTTTGTTTTTGGAGAACTCATCAGTGCATATCAAAGCTGCACCCTCTCAATTGCTGAATGTGTTCAGATGATACTTCATGCACAATTCTTTCTAGAAATGTGGTGGAAGTTTCTTGCAGTAGCAGGATATCTGAAGGTGAAGCATTATATCTCCCAGCAGTGTGCTGACATTGCGGACATTCTCATCAAGGGCTTTCTCAAACTTGTTATCATCTATCATGATCATGTGTCAAAGGTAGTCCACCTCTGTTTCCCTGGCTTCTCACAACAGAGGTTGTTGAGCATGTTTTTGGACTTTGTTAGCAAATTGTCAAAGACTTCATAGAAAAGGAGTTTAAAAGATATGATCACCAAGCTGTTTTTTTAGGCTGCAGCAAGCAGTATTCTCATCCCTAGAAACTGATGGGAAGGCGTGTGCCAGTGGGTATAACCACACATACATGGATATGCATGGAATAAATCTTTCTGCACTTTCAGCCTATCCGCCTAACAAAGCTATAAATGAAGCTGCAACTCGAGCCTATGGTGAGGCAGAGTCCCTTTTTGCTTGGCTAGGTGTCTCAGCCACAGAACTGCAGTCACCATCAGCCACTGCACTCCCCAGTATAAATAGCTGGTTCCAAGATGCATATGACCTTCTTGACTTTGTATCAGAACATGAGGATGACAATCTTCTATGTGACAAAGAAGAAGAAGCAACTGAAGACTATCAGTCACTTCTTGACATTCTTGAGAACACTAATCTCAAGACCTCATAAGAGAATGAGAGATTGATGGGATACCGTTGATAGGTCCACTGTGCATGCTAAGGTCTGGAGAAGGATTCAACTTGTATCGACACATTATGACATGCACTCTGAATCACTATGAATGCCACGAAATCAACTTCAAACACTTCTCGATTTATTTCACACTATTTTGGATGACTTTGAACTATTTCGAATGCCTTCGAACAATTTCACAACACTTTGAATGACTTTGCAGCATTTCGAATGATATTGGCTGCCATATAGTTGTCTTAAAACACTTTTAATACACGCTACTCAACCGGAGTGAGCTATTTAGTCACATATCAAGCACTACCAGACACGAGGAGAGATTACAAGAGAGTTAGAATGCGATAAGTGTGTTTTTGTGTTTCATTGATATATTGAAGCACAAGATAAGTACTTTTACTATATGGGAACATTATATGTTTCAGTTATTCATCATTTTTTATTTGTTTCATGATCTACAAGTCCTCATTGTTTGATATATTTGCCTCATGTTTTACACATGTTCTTATTTCCTTTTTAGTACTATCTATTCATTTTGTATATAGACTTGTATTAGTTAGTTAGAACAAGGGGAAGAAACAGGGAACAGCATAAGTTACCCTCTCCCTATCATCAGACTTAAGAGCCATTGATGGGTCCACTATGCATTATAAGGTCTGGAGATGGATCCTACTTGTATTGACACATTACAATACTCACTCTGAATCACTACAAAGGCCACGAAATCGACTTTGAATCTATTTTGCACTATTTTGCACTATTTCAGATGACTTTGAAACACTTTGAACAACTTTGAACAATTTTGTGACACTTCGAATAACTTTGCAGCATTTTGAACAATATCAGCCACCGTATAGTTGTCTTGAAACACTTTCGATACATGCTGCACATCTGGAACAAGCCAATTTGCCACATATCGAGCACTACCAGACACGAGGAGAGACTACAAGAGAGTTAGAATGCGATAAGTGTGTTTTTATGTTTCATTGATATATTAAAGCAATAGAACAAGAACTATTACCATACTGGGACAATGTATGTTTCACTTATTATCATTTTTCATTTCTTTTATGTTTTACAATACCCTTATTGCTGTGCATATTGCCTCATGTTTTCCACATGTTCTTGTTTCCTTTTTAGTAATATCTCTTCATTTTGTATATAGACTTGTATTACTTAGTTAGAGGAATGAAAAGCAACAGGGAGCACAGCAGAAGTTACCCTCCAGCTATCATCAGATTTAAGAGCCATCTTCTTCAGTCATATCTTCATGTCGTATCTCTTAAGTTCTGCAAAATATCACAAACTTCTTCAAAACTATCATATTCACTTCTGGTTTTATTGCCCATCACCTATCACCATTCAAAAAACACTTCACATTCGTTAAACTTGCTCTTCAATATACCTCGAACCTCTTCAAACCTATTCAAACTTATTCGTACTACTTTGCATGACTTCAAACCTTTTCGAACCATTTTTGAACCTCTTCGCACATATTTGAACCTCTTTCAAACTATTTCGAACTTCTTCATACACTCTTACAGACTATTTGCATTATCACTCATTAATTCGCCCCACTCAAAACAACATTTGGATATCAGCAGTGATATTTAATACCAACTCGCACCCTTCCTCTGACTCATGTTATACCATCTGAAGCCATTTAGTAGGTTTTGTTTGGGTTTCCGGGTTGAGTATCATCACCATTATGCTCAGATCACATTGTCAGTGGATGATCAGATGAAAATGTAGGCCCTGCTGCTCACCTGTGTCCAAACGCAAGCTGATCATGATCTCACACTGGTAGATCACAGTTACTTGAACTTGATGGAGATGCATATGTTGCAGTGTTATCAGATGATGCTGCCCATATCACTCATACTCTTGAGTCCCTCCCACCTCCAAATACCAACCAGTCTTGTAATCCTTTCTAGTCAGCCCTGCTTGTTATCTCATCTATCGAGCTTGGTCAGCTTGTTGAACTTCATTTCACTCATCAAAGAAAGCAGGCTGCTTCCAAAGTGCACAAAACCATTGGCCAAAAGCAGTCTGAAATGCAGAAGACCCTTACTGAAAAGCAGGTTCTTGTTCACAAACTGGAAGCAATCGTCAAGGAGCAAGCAGAAATTGGGTCTGGGACAGGGGTTGAGAGAGCAATACACTGGACAGGTAGGAATCTGACTGCTGGGAGGCAAGATGGAATTGTGGATGGTGAAGTTGCTGCTGTACCAGTTGCAGGAAACTCTGCAAATGTGGTGGCAGTTGCTATGGCATCAGCTGGTACTGTGAGTCACTTAACCTGCATATGATGCACTCAGGTGACATCAATTGTTTAGACTCTCAAACATCAAAAAGATGCTTTCAAGAAGCTTCGACTACCAGTTGAACTTGGTGATGCTCACATAAGCAATGTTAGCCCACTATGCACTGCAGATGGAAATGGCAGTTTGTATGGCTTTGTACTTGTCAATAAACAAGTCATGCTCAGAAAAAGTAAAGTACTTAATAAGTGTTAGACTATTGCTACTGAGCAGACCCCAACAGTGTTGGCTATCTATGCTAAATCTGGTGGAAAAGCTGCAAAGCATTCCTGGGTATCTGACTCATCAAACATCACTGCTGTTTCCAACATTCCTGTTCAGCTTTTTGATCATATTCTTAGGGTACAATTCCATGCAATTCCTGGTGTGCAAACCTTGCATGTCAAGAGATTTTGCTTGTTGCCTTCCACTGCCTTCTGGTGTACCCTTGAAGTTGCTCCTTCCCAGACTGAAAGTGGACTGAAGATCTCACCTCAGGATGGGGTACTCGTTTGTAACTTGAGGGATAATTCCACTACATATTCAAGGCAGTTACTTCTTTAGCAGGTAGAGCAAAAAAGTCTCAGGGACCTGATGATATTGATGAGGAGGTTGAAGATTGATATTGATCCTTAGTCATAGTTTTAACATACAGTAATTCATATTCTGACTATGGTAAACACCTAGTTACTCAGTCTAGCCATACATAGCATAATTTGCCATGTAGCGGAGAATTTTAGAGATTTTTGTATAGGCCTGAGGTGTAGTGCAGATAAAAATTGACATATCTAGATGCCTGAGCCAATTTCCAGATAAAAACTGCCAAAATCCATGCAGATAAAAATTGCGACAACCTGGATCAGGGATTTGGCAGAGCTTTTAGGGGTCCTTATCACAGGTGCACATGAAAACAGACTATATATGTATGAGTGTTGTCCTCTTCCATCACAAAAACACAAATTTTATAGTCTGTCTAGGGGAGACTAGGAACCTTCAGCACATCAAGGTCATACTCAGGTAGGTGTTCAGAATGAAAAACTGGCACTTCTGAGCCTTGGAAATGATTATCAGGAACTTAGAGGACTGGCTCATGTATTTCTTCAGATGGAGAGTTGAATGGCACCAATCGCAGGGCAGGATAATGCTGAGGCAGCATGTCACAGCCAATTGCATTATTGATGGCTATGGCCACAGAACCTGGACAGCCCCTTTATTGATCAATGGATCAGCAAAGCCATTAGCAAACCATCAAACAATGTCCAGCAACATGGCATTTCCAGATTACTAACAGTGTTCCCATGGTTGATCAATGCACACCTTCAGCTAACTGCACGCTCATCATTCCCAACAATGAGCATGCTATTCCACTCATTTTCCTTCGCTTTTTCTGTAGATAACACTTACAGTGGCCCCCTAGCCAGGGTGACCCACTTCCTGACCTGGTACTGCAAACCAAACCAAAATTTTCCAGCACTAGATGGTCACTTCCACTCCCATCCTTACCTTTGCTGATTTCATGAGAACACTGAGCTGCCTGATGGAGTCACTACTCATACCACAATAGCTTCCTGTTGTCTCCTTCAACCCACAGCTCTCATGTTCAGATAAGCCTTTGCCTTCCTTTCCTTTGTGGAGGTGTCCTTCAACTTACAACCCTCTTTTTTTAGTATAATCATTCATAACTTCATTAACTACCCCTCCCACCCTTCTTTTCTGCTACATAGGTGAGCTGGTCAGGCCTGAGCAGACAGGATGAATGCTGTTGTATACCTTGGTTCTACAGGGGAAGACACAGCTCATACCAGTTCCCATGTTGAACTTGTGCTGGTAGCTTTCCTGAGCCTGATTACCACTTTTTTTTAGTAGTCATTATTTATGGAGCCATTCCAGCTGTTCATGCGCAATTCACGGGAGGTTGTGCTACTGCTTTTTTCCAGCTCCATTGTCCCTCGTCTCGAATCCTGAGCATGATTAGACGGAAGGTTGTGAAACTGTGAAAGATGGGTGCTGGATGGCTTATATGGAGCTAGATTATGGCCATAATACTTCGTTCGACAACATTGCTTGTTTATAATCAAATAGTATTAGAAGTGTGTCATCTCACCGAATTGTGCCAAAAAAAAGTGATATTTTTCTTGAGCCTCGATACGGTTTTACAACAACGTCAAACAATAGCAACACAAACCCATCTCCAAATTCCAATGGCATACGTTCAAGTCGAGGCCGACGATGTACGTGAAAATGAACATCGTCCTCTACTATACTACATTACTTTGCAGCGGTTAGAAGAAGGCCCCGAAGGTCTTCAATTCAAATGTAATCCGTCTTGTCACCTTTCTGGTTGAGAGGCCGAGAATAACCTTTTAATTCCTCAGCGTTCTTGGGTGCGGATGGAGCTACGGGGAGATTACAAGGAGGACAGTCATCAGGTCTGAGAAACGCGGATCGAGGCGGGTGTCTATGCCACCTGTTCGTGTGTCTGTTGACTTGCGTTCTGCAGGATATCTACGTGACCAACCTTCCCAAGGGAAAGGTGGGTTTTGGACGGTGGAATACTACCAACCATATTTCGATGTGGATACTCAAACAGTTCGTACCTTATCTAGTCTTCTGTGACTTTGAGCATCAACGTGTTTGGCTACTCAGGTTCTCCGAAGATGCTATGCAACAGTTCTCCCAACGTCATCAAATTATCTATCGATGCACCTGAATCCCGCAGACCTTTACGGCCCGTTCTGGACATTGACAACCCTAATCTTCACGATCTTTCTTTCCTCGAGCCTAGCTGCATCCATATCCGCCTATCTCTCTGGTCCAGACTCAGAATATGACTATGATTTCCAACTGCTCTCCATTGCAGTATCCTTGGTATATGCGTATGGGCTTGCGCTACCAGTCATGTTGTGGTTGGCACTTCGATACATTGGTGTGGGGGAATGGAGCGTTGTCGAGGCAGTAGCAATCTGGGGATACGGTCAATTTGTTTGGATACCTGTTTCGGTGCGTATTTCCTTTGATCCACCAGTGCATCATTAACTTCTCACATGATAAAGATACTTTGTGTGATTCCCGTGCCCCTCTTACGTTGGATTCTTGTCTTCGTTGCTTTCGGATTGTCAGGATACTTTTTAGTCGTCAACATTTATCCCATTCTCGCTACCGTGCGTATTGTGCACATCCCAGTTTCCCAGTCAACTTAATCTCACTTTGTCCGCTAGGCGGAAGCAAAAGCTACTCGTCTCATAATCGTCGTCATCGCTGTCCTACATGCTGGTCTCGCACTAACATTCAAAGTCCTCTTTTTCAGTTACTACGTCGTTGAGAAGATTGGAATAGATATTCCTCTTCCTGGTGGGGACACCCCAGCGACGAATACGACTGTCGCATTATTACGCAAGGCGTTATTATGGGGGAGGGAGGGGATGCAAAACTTGGTGTAAGGTACAGATATGGTGGTCTAATGCAAGTGTTGATTATTTATGAACTGGTAGAGTGGTTCATTTTCTTGTTGGCTCTGCCAAGCTCCCGCTTGAAAAGGATTGTTACATTCACAGAGCATATAAAGATGACATGGTTCTTAACCGTGTTTGTGGTCTCGATAGTGCCAGTATCGAGTTCCCACGCCAGTATCGAGGCCGCATTTGGGGAGGTTTGGCATCGTAACTTACCAATTGCACTATTCTGGTGATACCATGGAAGCATGCTCCTAAAACCAGCTTTCTCGTGTGGACCGAGTTGGGCGTAATCCAAGTGCATGAGCATATGAGAAAATCCTATTATCAGAAATCACATCCGAAACCCGAACCGCAATCGAGGCGAATCAGCAAAAGCAAACCCAATTCTAGGGTCAGGAATATTCGAACTTTCATCAATATAATCTGCAGCTTGAGGCAAACGCGGATTCCGAGGCTCAGAGCCACATTCCTCACTCTTGGCAGTTCTTGGCTTGATGCTGAGTTTTCTTTCAGTGGAGATCAAGCTGAGACACACCCTGTGCCACCTCTTCTGTGTTGACACCCATCACAGCGGCACAGGTACATCATATGGAGACTTGCATTCTCCACCAGACTTACACCTTCTGCTCAGCCCATCATCCAGAAAGCATCTCATGAGTTCAGTTACCACAAAGCTGTTTTTTTGTTGTTCAGTTCCTGTAAGGGCAACCTCAAAGCCTCACTTAATAGTGAGCTAACAGAGGGGAATCCAAAGTTAATATTATACTACATAATACAGACACTCCAGGCACACTTAAAATAGGAATAAATCATAGAAAATCATAGAAAAGGCAGAATAGGGTGAAATAAAATATAAAAAAATATGGGACGAATGCAGAAATTGCCCAGACCAGATGCCTGGGGCACCTTCCTTTCCCCTTACAGGTTCACTATGAGCGAGCTGTACAATACCACCAAGTTCAAACTGCATGCCAAAAGCTGTAAAGCGAGTAGTAGGAAACAATTGATGTGTGGGTGAAGAAGTTGGGATGGAAAGTGAAAGTGAAGAGTTTAGCATCAGCCTTGGCTCTGGTTGGCAAACTTTTGAATGCAGCCACCATGTCAACAAAACCCAGTATACACATTGATAATACTTGACCTGGAAACCCAAACAAAACCTACTAGAAAGGTCTTGGATGGTATAATACAAGTTAGAGAAAGGGTGCAGGGTGGTACTAAATATCACTGCTGTTGCCCAAAGATGGGGGAACTGAGTTCGAGTATTTTGAATGATATTTGGTAAAGTGTGAGGGTGAAGAAAGTTTGAGGATGTTTGAGAAAGTTCAAGGATATTCAAAGATGTTCAAGGATGTTTGAGGGGTTTTGGAGAAAGGGGATGGTTTCGAGGAATGGTGGGAAATGACTATAGAGAATTGGAGGGTTTTTGAGAGACAATAGACAATAGACAATAGTTTCAAGAAGCTAGTACAAAAGTTTGAAGAAATTTGCGATGATTTGCAGAATGAGTCAAGTTTAAAAATGAGTCAGTAAAAAATAAGTCAGTAAAATGATCTTTGAAATAAGGCATTTGATAACTTAGAATTATGATGCAAGACTTGGACTCAAGAGAACTGCTCTTAAATCAGATGATAAATGTGAGAGGATAACTTCTTCTCTGTTGTTCCAAATAACTAGTACAAGTCTATATACATTTTGAAGGGATGGTACTTAAAAGGAAATAAAACATGTGGAGAACATGAGGCAATATACACAGCAATAAAGAGCTTTGAAAATCATCAAACAAATAAGTAATGATGATAAGTGAAATATATAGAGTCACAATGTATCAAAAGTACTTGTCCTATTGTTCCAATATATTATTGAAACACCAAAGTGCCACAATTGTATCCTAAAAGCCCTTTGTTGTATCTCCTCATGTCTGGTGATGCTTGACATGTGATGCACTAACTCTTGCAAGGTGTGCTGCATGTATCTGAAGGGTGGTGTGATAGGCATATGGCAGCCAAAGTCATTCAAACTTGCTCAAAGTATTGCAAAGTCCTTCAAAGTCATTCAAAGTCATTTGAAATTGTTTGAAATCATCTTGGAGTGGTTTTGTAGGGTTTGTAGGGGTTGGGAGTATGTATAGATGCATTTAGAAGTTTTCCCAGACCTTAGAGTACAAAGTGGACCTATCAATGTTGCAGAGGTTGAGGTAGAGCAACTAAAACCACTGCATTATGTGCCTTGCTAGCTGACCAAATGTTGAGTGCTTCACAATTCTTGAGCTCACATCCAGGTAGCCAACGGTCTTCTTCAGGCCCATACCCACACCAATGTACAAGGTACTGAACCCCCTGTTGATAATACTCAACCCAGAAACCCAAACAAAACCTACTAAATGGCTTCAGATGGTATAACATGAGTCAGAGGAAGGGTGCGAGTTGGTACTAAATATCACTGCTGATACCCAAAGGTTGTAGTTAGGGACATAAAATGGTGAGATGTGTCACGAATAAACTTTATAAGCATACAAAAAGGCTCAAAAAAGGTTTAAAGGAAGAAGCTTTGAAAGAGTCAGGATTGTATCGAGGTATATCGAGGGGCAAATATAGCAAACGAGAAGTGTTTTTTGAATGGTGATAGGCAATAGGTGATAAGTTAAGAAACTAATATGAAGGTTCGAAGAAGTTTGCAATATTTTGCAGAACTTAGAGATATGATGCAAGGCTAAGACTCAAGAAAATTGCTCTTAAATCAGATGATGAGAGAGAGGGTAACTTTTTCTCTATTTCCTGTGCTTGTCTGTCATTCTAAGTAACTAATACAAGTCTATATACAATTTGAAGAGATAGTACTTAAAAAGGAAATAAAACATGTGTAGTACACGAGGCAATATATACAACAATGAGGACTTTGTAAATCATAAAACAAATAAGAAATGATAAATAATTGAAATGTACAGTGATCCCATATAGTAAAAGTACTTGTCTTTTTGCTTCAATATATCATTGAAGCCTCTAAGGGCTATTATCACATCCTAAGTCTCTTGTCATCTCTGCTTGTGTCCAGTAGTGCTCGATTTGTGATGAAATGGTTTATTCTGGATGTGCCGTGTAAGTTGAAAGGGTTTTGAGACAGCTATATGGCGGCTGATGTTATTCAAAGTGGTACAAAGTTATTTGAAAGCATTTGAAATCATTTGAAATCATTCGGGGTCGTCCAAAGTCATTCAAAATAGCTTGAAAAGGGTTCGAGATCAAGTTTGTGGCATTTGTAGCAATTTGGAGCATGTGTTGTAATGTGTTGATATGATTAGAACCATTCCCAGACCTTAGAGTGCACAATGGACCTATCACTGTCCATGCTTTTGTTCCTCCAGAATCCTATTGACCTCATATTCCTCATGTGGGTTAACAATGATGGGAGGAGGCTTATCTAATTTGCAGCCTGGAAAAATTTCACTGTCGTTTTCAAGGAAAGGGAGAGCCTGAGACATATGAAAGGTAGGGAATGTATTAGGGTGATTAGGCATGTCGACTGTGATTGTCAAGATTCCTGGTGCTGTTTTGGTAATGAGGTATGGGTCATCATATCGAGGCATGAATTTTGCCATGTGCTGTTCATTCTTGTAATCTTTGCATCTGTGTAATGTGGATAATACAACTCTATTCCCTTTCTCAAAAGAAAACACATCAGATCTGTGTTGGTTTGCAGCAATAGAAGTTATCTTGTGCCTCCTTGACATCTATCTGCAGGTGTTTGATGACATAAATGGCACAGATGTCTTTAATCAATCTGTCCCAGGAAGCTACGAGAGGTGGAATGATTCTTGGGCTTCATCCCATGTGCAGTTGAAAGGGTGAAAAACCTGTTGAAGCATTAATGGAGTTCATAATGTCAAAATGCATTCGATGCAGGGTCTGGCACCACCCCATCTGGTTTCACTCGATGTGATATTGGAGGCATTGATTGATGGTCTTATTTAAATGCTCACTAGCACCATCTGATTGAGGATGATAAGCTGTGGACATTTTCAGTTTCATACCTGTTAGTTTATGCAATGTTAGCCAAAATTTAGAAAGGAAAAGCTTGTCACAGTCGAAGATGATCTTCAAGGGGAGTCCATTCTCACAGTATCATTCATAAAAAAATATAACTGCAAGGTCCTTCACACTAATATTCATATGCATGGGATAATCCAGATGTCGCTATTCAGATGGTCTGTGAAAGAAACAATGTGGTTGAACCCCTCATCTCCAGCAAGAGTCCAATGAAATCCATTGCAACCAAATCTCCATGTTGGTCTGGGATAGGCAAAGGGTGCAAAGGGCCCATTGGCTTCTTTGTAATAGGTTTGTTGCATTGGCAATCAGCACATGCAGGCACATATGTGTTCTCCAGGTCTCAACACATGTTAGGCCAGTAGAATGAGTCTTAAAGAGATCCATAAGACTTAGAGAAACTGAAATGTCCAAAGACATCATGTGCCAAATGGAAAAGTAATTCATGTACACTCAAGTTCTGTAGAATGATTAATTGATCCCTGGCATATAGCAATCTGTTATAGTTCTTAACACCATGTGGAAGAAAAGGGGTGTCCAGCAGACACTTACACCAGGGGTTGTTGGCATATCCTGACTAGATGGTGTTTAACAGTTCTTTATCCATGGCTATAGAGAAAGTGGCAGTGATAGATGGTGATGACTCTGCAATCATTACTGGATCTGCTAAGACATGCACACATGCAAATGATGTGTTATTGCTGCTGTAAATGAATGTGATTGGGTTGGAAAGATCAGGAGCATATAAAGGTGCTACTAATGCCTCAGCCTCAAAAAATGTTCAGGACAGGGCATCAGTCACACAGTTCTCCTCTCCTTTCACATACACAATCTTGCAGTCATATTGTGCATAAACTCCATCCATTGGGCCTGTCATCAGCTCAGGTCTCGTTGGATATCAAAGTTTTCTGGGGTTTTATGATCAGTATAAATAAAAAATGGAACACCCACCAGATCCAAACACTATTTCTGTAGTGCCCAGATGATTGTGAGCATCTCCTTCTCATGGACAGGATAGTTCAACTCATCACTTTTGAACATCATAGAATCAAAGGTGACAGGATGAGCTGTCTCCCAGGCTTTTCTGAAGGAAAGCACTGCTCCAGACCAATAATCACTCACGTCAGTAGTAACAAAAATCTTGTGATCTGGCATCAGGTCATAATCAATTGACCCATCCTTCTTTTTGACAAAGAAGAAGGGTGAGGCCATGGGCAACTTTGAAGGGTGAATATGACCAGAATCCAAGTGCTCATCAATGAACTTGTAGAGTTGTCATTGTTCTTCAGGGGAGAGAGGATAGATCTTGCAGGACGAAAGCATGGCACTCAGCATGAGCTCAATTGCATGATCCCATGGCTTATGGTTAGGAAGTGAATCAAAGCATTTTTTGAAGAAGACATCCTCGAAGTCATGGAGGTGAGGAAGTATGGAGTCAGTGAAGGATTTGGGCACACTGTTCTTGTGGAAGGCCTCCATGAGGTGCTAGGAGATGTTCAAGGTGGCATGCACCTCCTGTGAATGGTTGATAGCAATGTAGAAAATTTGGTCACCTTCCTCAATCTCTTCCACCTCCTCTTCATCACTGTCAGAGTCCAGTGCAAGATCTTGGACATCTTCCAAGTCCACATCAGCTACAGGCATTGGACCAGCATGAGATTTTTGAGTGCGCTGTAAGAGGAGCTTTCACCCTCAATATTCCTGTCTGCCTTAGTGGAGCAAGTACAGCAACGAGAGGAACAATGACTGATCGTTACTTCACCTGTCATCCAGTTGACCTCAGGATTATGATCATGAAGCCATAGGTAGCCCAAAATCACCTCCTGCTTTCCCAGTTGGGTCATAGTGAAGAGAGCCCATTCACTATGATCCTTGTACCAGAGAATGAGATCAACAACTTCCTGAATTGCCTCAGCTTCATTTGAGGAACTGTTCACATTGTAGACAGGTATGAGTTGAGATAGTGAGTGGGTATTGAGTTGTTTTTGTTGAACCAGGTGCAAATCAATGAAAAGGCTCATGGAACCTGAGTCCAGAAGAGCAGAGATGCTGAAAACTTGCCCTGTATCCATAGTCTGCAGCTTGACTTCCAATTCTAATAATTGCTGGGAGGGTGTGGACACCACAATGTACTTGGATGGTAGCTTGTGCTCCCAAGATTTTAATCTGGAGAGAGGAGGAGCAGGTGTAGGTAGAGCAGGTGTGACTTCCATTGAGCTGAGGGATTTGGGGGGGGATTGGTCATGGAGTGAAGTTCTTCCTCCAATGGGTCGACCAGTAGGGCATCAACGCAGTTAGTGGTAGGCAGTGGGGGCAGACAATTGGAGGGATCGGGGGTATGTGTGGTAGTAGTGGCATGGAGTGTAGTGTTAAAAGCCACATTCATGAGTTGGTTCTCATCACAGAAAGAAGCAGCTACCAAGCATCAATATTGTCATCAGCTAGGCTCTCCTTCAATATCTGTGCAATCTGATCCTGAACCTCTTGATTGAGACCATGACAAAATTTAACCACCACTGGTAGCCCACTCCCATATCCTACCATGTCCACTATATAAATCTCTATACTCGTCAATATAGTTGTCCACAGATTGGTGTGCTTGGCAATACAAGGATGACTTAAGGCATGTTGCAGCTTATTGGCACTCATGAAGAGGGCAGAAATAAACTCCTCCCTAAAGTTACCCCAAGAGGAGAAAGGGAAGGAATCAAGCTGCTGGGCTTGGTGCAAAATGTGGTCAATGTAGAGGTAGGCTGTAAGGGGAAAGGAAGGCACCCCAGGCATCTGGGCAATTTTCTACATTTGTCCCATATTTTTTTATATTTTATTTCATCCTATTCTGCCTTTTCTATGATTTTCTATGAGTTATTCCTATTTTATTATTATATTTTGGTTTTTTCCCATGTTGGTACATGTTGACAATTCTATTCTTAGAGGTGGGACCTTCTGGACATTTACCCATCAAGGTGACATCATCCCACAGCTTGATCTGCCTATTTCTGCCTTTTTTGCTATTTTTAGCTTACTATTTGATTTTTGGCTTTATCACATATACTGAGGTTCAACAGATTTGACAAAAAAGAAGGGTGAGGCCATGGGACCCTCTGTTAGGTGTGCCTGAAGTGTCTGTATAATATTAACTTTGGATTCTTTTCTGTTAGCTCACTCCTAAGTAAGGCTTTGAGGTTGCTCTTACAATAGAAGACTCTCTCTTAAAACTTGAAATCTCAGACACTCTGCCAAGATAGGCAGGTATGGAGTAGAAGATGACTCCCAGAGCTCCACAGACTCCCTACATACCATCTCAGACACTCCCACCTTTAGTGCACACCACTTTTCACCCGACCTGCCACCTAGCACCATGGATGCCCTGGAGTGCATTGATGCACTTGAAGGTGATGTTGATAGGTCTATTGCATGCTATAAGGTCTGGAGAAGGATTTAACCATATTGAGACATTACAACACACACTATGAATCACTATGAACACTACAAAATTAACTTTGAATCCTTTTCAAACTATTTTGCACTATTTTGGATGACTTTGAATGACTTCAAACTATTTTGTGACACTTCGAACGACTTTGCAGCATTTCAAATGACATTGGCTGCCATATAGCTGTTTTAAAACACTTTCGATACATGATGCACATTTGGAACAAACCATTTCATTGCATATCGAGCACTACTGGACACGAGGAGAGACTACAAGAGACTTATAATGCGATAAGTGCATTTTTATGTTTCAATGATATATCAAAGCAATAGAACAAGAACTCTTACTATACTGGGACAATGTATGTTTCATTTATTTATCATTTATTATTTGTTTTATGAATTACAAAGTCCTCATTGTTGTATATATTGCCTTGTGTTTTCCACATGTTCTTGTTTCCTTTTTAGTAATATTTCTTCAAATTGTATATAGACTTGTATTAGTTACTTAGAACAACAAAAAAAGCAATGGGGAACAGAGAAGAAGTTACCCTCTCACTATTGTCAGATTTAAGAGCCATTCTCTTGAGTCTTATCTTCACATTGTATCTCTAAGTTCTGTGAAATATCGCAAACTTCTTTGAACTTTCATATTAGTCTTTTGACTCATCACCTATCACCTATCGCCATTCAAAAAACACTTCACATTCATTATCCTCACTCCTCGATATACCTCGAACCACTTCAAATCACTTCGACATTCCTCGAAACTCCTTTGAACTATTTCACACACTTTCGAACATCTTTTGAACTATTTTGCACACCTTCAAACATCTTTCAAACTATTTCGAACCTCTTTGTATGCCTTTAAAGACTATTTGCCACAGCCCTTACTCTTTCGCATCACTAAACACAACATTTTGGTCTCAGCAGTGATATTTAGTACCAACTTGCACCCTTCCTCTAGCCTGTGTTATACTTTTTAAGCCTTTTAACAGGTTTTTATTAGGTTTCCAGGTTGAGTATCATCAACATTGCTGGAATTTGTATGCAAATTGATACACTTACATCTACCATTGAAACCTTCGTCAGAACCTTCCAGTTGAACCCTACCTCACCCATTTTGACCCCTAGTGTGCCAAGTTACATGCGCCACCCAATATGCACCCAAGCAAAGATGCATGCATTAAACATATGCCTCCCTACCGAATTCAATGGTGTGTGTTCCCATGGATGTGCTTTCCTCAATTTCTGTGAGTTGTACATCAGTCTATGCCCAACCAATTTGTGGATGATGCTGCTAAAATTTATTGGGCCATCACTACATGAAATCTGAGCACGTCTATCTCTACATCGACTGTATATTATACCAAACCAAGGAGCATGGCTCCCTTCCATTTTCCACCTGGGGGAACTTTCATGATGAGTTCATATGACACTTCTGCCCACTCAATGAATGTCAATGAGCCATAAGGCACCTCAAATCCACTTTCTACTACCAAGCGCATCGATCTGTGGATGACTACATCAATGAGTTTTGAGACCTGGTGGACATGGCGAGATATGGGAGTGGGTTGCCCATAGTGGTGAAGTTCTGTTGAGGTCTTAATTGAAAAATCCAAGACCAGATTGCACAGATGTTAGAAGGATGCCCAGCAGACGACAATATAAATGCTAAGTATGAAGCTGCTTCCCTCTGTGACAAGAACCAACTCACAAATGTGGCATTTACTGCAGCTTTCCACACTCACTCATGCACCTCACACCTTTAATTGAGCACCCCCTCATCATAATCCCATCTCTATGCACCAACCCACAGCATTGAGCTCCAATACCCCCACTCCAATGGATGTCGACACAGCCCATAGTCGAGCTAGCAGGCTAGATCTCTGCTACTGCTGTGGGGAAACTGGACACATGGCTTGAAATTGTCCTCACTGCCAAAACATCCATAAACTCATGCTGAGGACCATATGAGCTCCTCCAAGACCTGTTGGCACTGGCAGATGTTGAAGGCCTGGAGAAAGTGGAAGTTAAAGAGGAAGAGGTGGAGGAACAGGATTTTTCCACCTGTGATGAGTAAACAGTATGCCCAAATTGCCTGTCCATAACCACTTTGAAGTTCTGTCAGTTGATTCACTAAAGGATGAATCTTATTCTGCAACCATTCCTTCTCTAGCCCCCTCTAAAGTGGCTAAAGATGTACCTACCCCTTCCTCCCCACTCCTCCCTCTACCCAGATTGAAATCTTGGGAGCATAAGCTATCATGCAAGTATGTTGTGGTGTCCACCCCCTCCCAACAATCCCTAGAATTGAAGATTGAGCTGCAAACCATGGATACGGGGCAAGTACTTGGTGTCTCTGCTCTTCTGGACTTGGGTGCCATGGGCCTTTTTATTGATTCACACCTGGTTCAACAAAAACAACTCAATACCCACTCACTATCTCAACCCATACCTGTCTAACAATGTGGACGGTTTTTTAAATGAAGCTGGGGCAATTTGGGAGGTTGTTGACCTAGTCCTCCAGTACAAGGATCACAGCGAATAGGCTCTCTTCACTGTGACCCAACTGGGGAAGCAGGAGGTGATTGTAGACTACCCATGTCTCCATGACCACAATCCTGAGGTCAATTGGATGACAGGTGCAGTCATGATGAGTTGTTGTCCCTCTCATTGTTGTACTTGCTTCACTGAAGGCAGACAGCAATGTCGAGAATGAAAGGTCCTCTTACAGCACACTTAAAAAATGTCATGCTGGTCCAATGCCTGTAGCTGATGTGGACTTGGAAGATGTTCAAGATCTTGCACTGGACTCTGACAGTGATGAAGAGGAGGTAGAAGAGATCGAGAAAGGTGACCAAATTCTCTACACTGCTATTAACCCTTCGCATGAGGTGCATGCCACCTCAAATGTCTCCCAGTGCCTCATGGAGGCCTTCCACAAGAACAGGGTACTTAAATCCTTTGCTGACTCCATGCTTCCTTACCTGCATGACTTCAAGGATGTCTTCTCCAAGCAATCCTTCAACTCACTTCCTAACCATAAGCCATGGGATCATGCAATTGAGCTCACGCTGGGTGTCACACCTTTCTCCTGCAAGGTCTATCCCCTCTCCCCTGAAGAACAATGACAACTCAACAAGTTCATCGATGAACACTTGGCTTCAGGTCATATCTGCTGATAATACTCAACCCAGAAACCCAAACAAAACCTACTAAATGGCTTCAGATGGTGTAACATGAGTCAGAGGAAGGGTGCATGTTGGGACTAAATATCACCGCTGATACCCAAGAGGTTGTGTTTAGAGACGTGAAATGATAAGAGATGTTGCAAATATCTGGGAGTGTATGAAGTTGTTTGAAAGCTGTTTGAAGTAGGTTTGAAGATGTGCGAAATAGTTTGAAGGGGTTCAAAGAGGTTTGAAGTAGTTTTGAAGAAGTTTGGAGATGTTCAAAATGGTTTGAGGTATATTGAGGAATGAGTATAGTGAATGGAAGTGTTTTTTGAGAGGCAATAGGTAATATGTGATGAGTCGAGAGACAAATACAAAAGTTTGAAAAATTTCACAATATTTTGCAGAACTTAGAGATATGATGTGAGACTAAAACTCAAGAGAATGGCTCTTAAATCAAATGATAAGGGAGAGGATGGCTTCTTCTCTGTTCCCTTTTCTGTTATTCCAAGTAACTAGTACAAGTCTACAATTTGAAGAGATAGTACTTAAAAAGGAGATAAAGTATGTGTAGTATACGAGGCAATATATGCAACAATGAGGACTTTGTAAATCATAAAACAAATGAGAAATGATAAATAATTGGAATGTACAGTGACCCCATATAGTAAAAGTACTTATCTTTTTGCTTCGATATATCATTAAAACCTCTAAGCACTATTATTGCATCCTAATTCTCTTGTTGTCTCTTCTTTTGTCTAGTGGCACTCAATATGTGATGAAATGGCTCATTCCAGATGTGCCATATAAGTCAAAAGAGTTTTAGAACAGCTATATGGTGGCCGACATTGTTTGAAGTGCTGCAAAGTTGTTCGAAAGCATTCAAAATGTCGTGAAATGGTTCAAAATGGTTTGAAGTCATTTGAAGTCATTCAAAATCATGCGAAGTTGTTCAAAAAGGGTTCAAAGTCAATTTTGTGGCATTCATAGAGGTTGGAATTGTGAATTGTGATGTGTCGATACATTTAGAAGTGTTCTCCAGAGCCTAAAGTGCACAATAGACCTATCACTGCCCTTCAAAATCACCCATGGCATTACCCTTCTTTTTGTCAAGATGAAGGATGGGTCCCTTTGACCGGTTCGAGACTATTGATGCCTCAATGACATCACAGTCAAGAATCGTTATCCACTACCCCTCATATCCAAACTCGTCAACCAACTCCACAGGCTGCATTACTTCACCAAGCTCGATGTCTGCTGGGGTTACAACAATGTATGGATAAAAAAAAGGGATGAGTGGAAGGTGGCTTTCCACATGAACCATGGTCTTTGGCAGTAATCAAGCTAAGTTTTCTAGTTATCAGTTTTTAATGGGCTCATCTGGCCCTTTACTTAAGTCGAAGTCTCATTTTTCACATAATCTTACATGGCCAAACTCGTTTCCTTGGGTTATCCTATAGTATCACAACCTCAGTGTACTTTGCATTTGATGCCCCATGTTTTCAACATGCGCTTCACATGACTCCATTGAACATGTTCGTGTTGTTCATTGTTAGTTGTGTAACTCTTGTTTCATCAACCACATGGTTTGGAACTGTACCTTTAAGCTACTTATCATATGATAAGCTATTCTTTTTGTGTTCTCTTTTCTTTACCCAACTGCATGCCTTTGCTTACCTCATTTTTTGCAATGTGATTACCATTGTCAATGGACTGCAAGTAGATCAAATCCTTTACAACACTGCTTGTCATGTTCCTTGGTCTCACTAATAGTCCTGCCATCTTTCAGACCACAATGAATGACATCTTCCATAATCACATGCCTGGTACTGGAGCGACTTTGGTGGCACAAACTCTATCTTCATCATGACAAGTGCAAGTTTGAGAAGACATGAATTGAGTACTTGGGCCTGATTATCTTGGATGGATAGGTGGAAATGGAGCTGGTCAAGGTTGCTGGCATTAGAACCTGTCCCATGCCCACAAACAAGAAATGGGTGCAGTCTTTCCTGGGCTTCATCAATTTCTATAGGCCCTTTATTAAAGATTTTTCCCACCATGCCCACTCATTATTTGACTTTACTGGCAAGGAGGAATGGAAGTGGGAAAATGCACAGCAGGAGGTGTTCAAAAAGCTCAAAGAGATGGTCACTTCCACTCCAATCCTCACCTTTGCTGATGACTCACATTCCTTCAGTGTAAAAGCTGACAGTTCAGACTTTGTGATGGGTGCAGTGTTGTCCCAACAGTCTCCCAAAGACCAGAAGTGGCATTCTATCACCTTCTACTCAAAGAGTCTTAGTGCTGTGGAATGAAATTATGAGATCCATGACAAGGAGACGCTGGTGATAATGTGGGTGTTGAAGGAGTGACGACATTTCCTGGAGGGTACTCGACACAATGTCAAGCTCTGGACAGACCACAAGAACCTTGAGTACTTCATGACCACCAAGAAACTGAATTGTTGTCAAGCCCTCTGGTCCCTCTACCTCTCCAGGTTCAATTTCTCCCTGCCTCATCACCTGTGATGCAACATGGGGAAGACTAATGCCCTCTCTCATTGTCCAGACCACAGGGATGGAAGCAATGACAATCAAGGTATTGTGTTATTGCAACCTGATCTGTTTACAGTCTGTGCACTAGAAGGTGTTACTTTGGAGGGTGAGGAGCACAGTATCCTATGTAACATTCATCTTGCAAACCATAGTGGTTTACACAAGGATGCTGTGGCTCTGGCAGTGAAGGAACTGAGAAAGGGATCCACTCCTTCGCTTCATGCAGCAGAGTTGGCAGAAAAAGACAACATCCTATACTTCCATGACCACATCTATGTCCCTAACAATCCCCAGCTTCAATGTCTCAGCACCACAACTCACTCATTGCTGGCCACCCAGGACATTGGAAGACACTGGAGCTCATATCATGAAATTATTAGTGGCCCCAGATGTCTCAACTCATTGGTCAGTACTGCCATACCTGTGATCTCTGCTTATGCATCAAGACTCCATGGTGCAAGCCCATGAGTGAGTTACACCCCCTTCCAGTCCCAGAGAAACATTGGGACATTATCAGTGTGGATTTCATGGTGGAACTACAAGAGTCCAATAGGTTTGATGTGGTAATGTGCACAGTTGACTTTGCTAGGAAGTGAGCTCATTTTATCCCCACTCATATAACTGTTACTGTGCTTGGAGCAGCTCGACTTTATTTGCACCATGTGTGGAAGCTCCATGGACTGCCTGGTGCATTCCTCTGTGACCGAGGACCACAATTTGTTGCAGAGTTCACCTGAGAGCTGAACTGCCTGCTGGGGATCAAACTCCTTGCCTCGACTGCCTACCACCCACAGACAGATGGACAGACAGAGCGAGTCAACCAAGAACTGGAGCAGTACATCCATATCTTCATCAATAAGCGACAGGACAATTTGGAAGATCTCCTCCCCATGGCTAAGTTTGGATACAACAATCATGTCCACTCTTCCACCTAACAAACTCCCTTCCTCCTCGACACAGGATGACACCCATGCATGGGCTTCGAGCCTTGGCAAGCACCCTCGCACTTGGAGATGGTGAATGAGTTCACAGAGTGAATGAAGGACACCTTGGAGGAGGCAAAGTCAGCTTTAGCCAAGGTGAAGGATGACATGGCATGCTTCTACAACTAGTGTCACTCACCCACAACCACATATAAGGTTGGTAATCATGTCTACGTTGACTCTAGTGACAGTTCCACCACACATCCATTCAAGAAACTCCCCCACCACTTTCTTAGATTGTTCCTCGTCACTAAACGTGTTGGGTTGCATGCCTACTGCCTATGGCTACCACAGTCAATGTCCAGACTCTACCCTGTCTTCTATGTCAGAAAGCTGCTGCCTGCCCCCACAGATCCATTCCCTGGACACATGACACGACCTTCCCCACCACCTACAGTCATCGAAGGCGAACCTCAGTACAAGGTCAAGTCCATCTTAGACAGCCACTTATGTCAAGGTAAACTCAAATACCTGGTACACTGGAAGGGTTATGGGTATGAGGAGAACTCCTGGGTTACAGAGTCCAATGTGAATGCCCCACAACTGGTCAGGGAGTTTCACCGGCAACATTTCTCTGCACCTCAGTGCATCCAAGTGTCTGACTTTGGTCAAATACAGTTTCCAATGATGGCAAATAACAATATGCTGAAATTGTTGATGTAAGGGAAAAGGAAGGTGCCCCAGGCATCTGGGGAATTTTCTACATTTGTTCCATATTTTTTCTATATTTTATTTCACTCTATTCTGCCTTGTCTATGAGTTATTCCTATTTTATTATTATATTTCAGTTTTTTCCCATGTTGGTACATGTTGACAGTTCTATTCTTAGAGGCAGGACCCCTTCTGGACATTTACCCATCAAGGTGACATCATCCCACAGCTTGATCTGCCTATTTCCACCTTTTTGATATTTTTAGCTTACTATTTGATTTTTAGCTCAATCACATATACTGGGCATCAACAGATAGGTTCTTAGAGTTTTCTCTTTGGATTCCCCTCTGTTAGATGCACCTGGAGTGTCTGTATTATGTAGTATAATATTAACTTTGGATTCCCCTCTGTTAGCTTACTCCTAAGTGAGGCTTTGAGGTTGCCCTTACATAGGCGCACACGCTCCATGTATGTGAAGGCCCAATAAATTTTTGCAGTGTCATCTAGGAACTAATTAGGACAAAGACTGTTGTATAACTCACAGGAGTTGAGGAAAGAACATCTATGAGAGCATGCACCATTAAAGTCAGCAGGGGAGGATGGTTCAATCTGTGTGCCAGTGGTATTAGATAGAGAATTGATGCTGGGAGCGGTTGGGATAGAAATAAATGGAATATTAGGTGAGGGACTAAGCTGTGGGGTATTAACAAAGCTTTAAATACACAATTTGAGCGATTCAATTTGTGCATGCAATCCAATAACAGTGCCTTCAAGTGCTTCAATGCATTTTTGGGTGTCCATGGCGCATGGCAGTGCATTGAGCAGAGATAAGCATGCACTTAAAGCAGGGCTGTCAATCACATTCTGGAGGCTGGGTGACATCCTGTATGTGTAGGAGACATTATATCTGCAGTGTGCTTCAATTCCATGCCTAAGGAGAGAGTTTTCTACTGTAAGGGCAACCTCAAAGCCTCACTTAATAGTGAGCTAACAGAGGAAATTCCAAAGCTAATATTATAGTACATAATACAGACACTTCAGGCGCACCTAACAGAGGGGAATCTGAAGAGAAAACTCATCTGTCGATGCCCAGTATATGTGATAGACCCAAAAATCCAATAGTAGGCTAAAAATAGCAAAAAGGCAGAAATAGGCGGATCAAGCTGCAGAGTTTGATGGGTAATCATCCAGAAGGGGTCCTGCCTCTAAGAATAGAACTGTCAACATGCACCAACAAGGGAAAACCCAAAAAATAATCATAAAATAGGAATAAATCATAGAAAATCATAGAAAAGGCAGAATAGGGTGAAATAAAATATAAAAAAACATGGGATGAATGCAGAAAATTGCCTAGATGCCTGGGATGCCTTCCCTTCCCCTTACATCAACAATTTCAGCATATTGCTATTTGCCATTACTGGGTCCAAGACTTGTCACCAACAGTACACTGAGCATTCAAAACTGTCGTGACCCTGAACAAACAGCCATTAACTAAGGTTTTACCGAGGCCTAAACACTCGCGACATAGGAAAGAGATGGGAATTCAGTCATGTAGGTAACCTCGTAGCTTTCCTCGCATGTGAGGGTATTTTTCGCACAGGGTTTTTCCCCACACGAAGGTTTTGATGCACCTGGATGAAATCTTTAACCACCCCCCATACTCGGTTTGAGGGGGGGTGCTGGGACATTGGGACTGGCAACTCGAGTCCAGTCTGAGTACTATTAATAGTATTGTATAGTAATAGTATGCGCAGTGCAATGAGATGTCTGAGACCTCTCGCTCCCTTCTCCCGTCGTGAATCCCAACAGGCACAGGACTGGTTGTTTCAGTCTGTCTGATATGCACACGATGTGATGCAGGCACATTGCTCATATCGGTGGCTGTGTCCGATTCTCATGTCCCAAGGTTTGGCTTTTCCGCGCGTTGATACAGCCCTCATATCAGCGAGGTGGCTGAACTGAACCTAAAAGTTCGGTTCTAACTTTGCAACCGGACTGAACTGAACCGCGGCAGCACTAATATTATTACTGTTACCATTTCCCTTCATTTTCTGGTCTGTCGAGGCTTGTCTTATGACATGTCCTAAGTCTGTACTTAGAGATATCAAATTGTAAACATTGTAGACATCACTAACCACGCGTAAAAACCATTTTCCCATCTATCCGGTCCCGGTGTCTGACGTCGGTTACCTTAGCCAATAAAAGACGTGGTATGTAGGCCCGTGACCACGTGCTATCACACCTATTACGCGACAACGACGAATGGAATTACTGGGTTTAGTTATTGGGTTGTACATATAGCTATTCTATCTTCAGAACCTGAGGATTTCGTAATACGCATTGAATATGCAGACAACTTCATGGACATACGGGGTAACATATCTTCTCCGTTCAGAGATGAGTGGAGGTACATGCTATATCAAGGCAAATCCAATCACCGTTCCACGCTCTCCCTACACTTTTGTTCTTCTCCACATCCGTCGACGTGGTATATAACCTCCAAACTCCGCGTGGGGTGCTCAATTGATTTGATTGTATTGCACTGCTCCGAGTCTGCTCGTTGCCAGCGGGAAGCTGTATGTTTCGTCCCCACTCTACAGGGGAGCGTAGCAGCCAGCAGGGATCTACAAGTTCATATAGTACGATAGACCTGTTGTTCTACCGCTGGCATACGCGCTTTCGGTCAGAAATGCTCGGCTAATATCAGCGCAAGTCGCAGGTTAAAAAAACCAGGACTATCAGAGTTCCAGCCTCCAGGTAAATCACCGGTATGTATACAGTGTAAATAATACAGATCCGTTATTTTGCTCCTATATAGATCCTTGACGCTCATTTACGCGTTTGCAAAAGTATTTGCCAAGGCTGCAGCAGCCTCTGACACCATCTGCTTACCAACCTTGAGTACCCTGTAAGGTAATTTCAGTCACCAGGCAACGATTTTTCTGTGAAAAAAACTGACTCTGCAAAAATGTTAAGAGACGAAAGCAATCATTAGCAAGCTAAAAAAAAAAGGAGGGGGGGACGATCTCACTATCCATAGTCATAATCGGATGGGGAGCTTTTGGATAAATCACCGTCTCCACCTGCACCCCCTCCCTCTTCAACATCTCCCCATACTCCACGCCCTCCTCCTTCAAAATATCCAACTCCGTCACCGCGATCCACGCCTTGGGCACTTTGCTCAATAATCCTCGGGGCGCAAATATCGGAGACGCGTCCCACTTGGTCCAGTCTTCCTTGTTCGGAAGGTAGTTAAGTCGGAACCACATCATGCGTGCGGGGCTGAGCCAGGGCGTGTGTTGGTTTTCTGCCCAGCGGTCGGATATGGATGCAGTGTTGTCGACCACTGGTACGATGAGGAGCTGGAACACAAGTGGGATGGGCGGCTGAGCTTCGGCGGCTTTGAGAGAGAGGATGGCTGCTATGTTTGCGCCGCTGGATAGGTATAAAGAAAATTAAAAAAAAAAAAAAAGATATTAGTAATTAAGGTAGTGTACATAAAGCGAAAATTTGCCTGGAGGATCCGCCGACGGCGATCTTGGAAGTGTCAATGTTGAGGTTCGATTTGCCGTGGTTTATGATCCAGTGTAAGGATTCGACTGCGTCGTCGATGGCAGCTGGATAAGGATGTTCGGGCGCCAACCGATAATCGACAGAAACGACGACACATTTGGCTCCTATTTTCGATTTTGCGATCAGGAATGATGTGTGGATTTGAGTTGTAGGACTACTCACTGACGCACATGTTTGTCGAAAACGATGCTTCGCTGCTGATATTCCCAAGTGTCCATCCACCTAAGAAGATAGGGATGGTTAACTACCGTGGAACATGGTGTGATCTATATCACTCGCACCTCCGTGGAAGTATAGAAACACAGGCCATCCGTCAGCGGGAGGGATGCCCTCCGGCATAAACGTGCGGACCTTGGTATGGGTAATGTCAAAATCCTGGATTTGTCCGACCTCAATAGGGTCACTATTGCCCGGTACTGCAGGTGTGCTCCTGATAGAGGGGTTCCATGGTAAAGTATGAGGAGGAACAATATATTGCACCACTTCGTTATGGAAGGCGATATATTCTGGATCGAGGCGCGGGGTTATCGATGGATGGAGGGGCTGATGAGAAATTCTATCAGACATGGTTAAGAGATAGAAAGACAGAGCTCGAGGTGCATACTATACTCGTATGGTCACTTGTCCAAAGTTCAACGGCCCGGACATTCCGGTGACAACCGCCGAAAAACAAACCTCACCCAACTAGTGTGCGGGCAAATAGGCGATGCTAATTAACATCCGCTAATTAACACCTGCTAATTAGCGTCAATTAACAGAGGTCAATCCAGGTCCCAAATTGACAATGTAAATTTGGGTAAATTTGGGGGATCCATCGGTGGCCGAGATAAGGTACTGAGGTACATCGGGTGCTGTTCCTCCTAACCTTTAAGTATTAGCTGTTTAGTGGTCGTCATATCCTGTCAAGCCCATGTGGGGCCACCCCTGTTTGAGGTACATACTAAAATTTATGGAGAACGCAACGCGCTATAATTTTCCGAAATTCGACGAAGGTTCGTCTCCCCCCCCCCCCCCCCCGCCTCAGTACGTGATGGACCCATCTCTACAAGCTGCGCTGAAGATGCTGTGGCTGTACTTAACCCATCTCCCAACAACTTCTCTTCCCTGTCCTGAAAATTCACGTTATGCCTTTTGCAACTTCACCCTCGATCCCGACTGGGTCACAGATATTGGGGAGGAGGGCGCAGTCAACCGACAACTTGAGGTATTGCTTGGATCTCGTGCAAAAGGCCCCGTAATACTGCAAGAACGTGGCCCAAATATCATTGCCCTCGCTGATGTCCCGGAAACGTACCTTCTCAAGTTCCCAAGCTCCGTTATTCTTGCGAAATGGGTCACCGATATGATTGATTCTGTAAAAAATGTATACCTTTCAGCAAATTTGCAAGTAAGTCAAATACGAAGGAGTGAAGGCCGAATAGTAACAGATGGGATGCTTATTCAGATGCCGAAGTCCAACGAGAATGCGACTGAAATAGACGTCGAGATAATCTCTGTGACACAGAGTGCTCAACCCACAAAGAACGCGTTGAAAGCCGGCAAGGGAAAGAAGAAGTCGAAGTCAAAGAAACTCGATTCCAAGCTGATGACCGACTTCCATGATCTGCTTTATATCACAAGTGACGAGAGTGACGATGACCGTGAGAGTGGGGTTAAGATGGACCCGATATTGCTCAAGTTTATGGTCCCTTGCCGTAAGGCAGATGCGGAGGGGCCCGATGCAGAGAAGAAGTATGTGCGTTGCAAAGCAAGCAAGCAGTGCAAAGGGAAATGGGCGTGGCCAAGGAACAAAACCCGTCTCTTGGCTCATGCAGGGAAATGTGGCTATTTGCCGGTGGATATCGTGAGTGAGGCATTGCTGAAGATAGCTGGGAAGGCGGTTGGGCCAAGGGCCAGGGTCGAGGGAAGTGATGAAGTGGACAAGAGCGAACTTGAAGATGTTCGGCGAGAAGCCAGTCCATCAGCGCCGAAGAAGAGCAAGACGGTGACAGGGGCATTCAGTGGTTTTCGTACGCAAGGTAGCAAGGCGCTGAAGAATGCAGGCGACCATGCTCTACTCGTTTTCGTCACATGTAATGGTCTTGCTCCCCGTATTGTCGACTCGCCCGAGTTCAAGGTTTTTGCGTCCATGCTCAATTCACATTACAATCCACCCTGTTCTACCACTCTGTCCGATAAACTTATCCCCGCGGAAGCTGCCAACATCTTTCTCGCGACGATTGATTACCTCAAGACACAGAGGGATCTTACGATCACTTACGATGGAGGTAAAACTCGTAGTCCAAAAGGATTCTATTCAGTTCACGTCACGACCGCCGACCGCCGAATGTTCTGCCTGGACTTGGATGATGCTTCGGGTTTGAGTCATACAGGAAAGTACGTCAAGGAACTGCTGGATCATGTAAGCGAGCATATCTGGATAGCCATCATCATTCACTCACGATCGAATAGTTTATCAATATGATTGGGCCATTCAGGTTCTCCGCCGCATGTTCAGACAACACAGGAAACACCGGGAAGGGGCGGAGGCTAAACACCAAGGAGCACCCACATATACTCAATCTGCAGGATGCCTGTCACGAAATCAGTCTAACAATCAATGAAATAGGTAGCATTGAGTACTTCAAACTGGTGAGCCGCCTTGCACTGGCAATTCATTGACAAATGGTTGCTGAATAGAAGTGCAGATTATCGGTGAGCTTAGGTCCCTCCTGACTTATATGAGCAAGTCGACGTACACAATGGAGCATTTCAACTGGCAAAGAGAGAAGATGGGAATCGGAAGAGGATTGGAGTCCATTGGAGAAACCAGATTCGGGACAGTGTACTGGTCGGCTGACTCGGTGTCGCAAGGTCTGCCAGCTTTGAGAGCAATTGTCGATGATGACGAACTACAGATCGAGATGGCGGTGCGTGCAACTTGTTTCATCAATGGCCGTGAGCGTTGACGAAGTCATGTAGGATGGAGTCTACAAGCTTGTCAAGCCAAATACCTCAAGTACAATGTTGTTCGAAATGAATCTGAACAGCATTGTTTCCATCTTTGGACCGTTCGCCAAAGCAATCCAATGTCTTGAGTCGGCGCATTCCACTGTTGCGGATGTGTATCTGTACTGGCTGGCTGCCATTGCTCAAATCGAACAGGTCTTTCATGAGGACACAATCGCTCTTCCCAACATTGTTAAGGAGGATATTCATGCGATTATTAACCGCCACTTCGATGGGATGATTAACAATGCCCCCAATGATGTCTATATACTGGGCTTCTACCTAGATCCTCGTAGGCGATCAGCATATTTCCTTCGACTAGATACTTACAACATTATTCATCAGGTTATCGCGGTGCTGATGTCTTTGCCAAGATCAACCCGTTGGAGGTGCCTCCAGTCACAATCCATCGTATTGATGGGCAATTTGTCCGAAAGAAGCCCGTACCCTCAGATGAGGCAGTCCTCAAGAGAGTCGGGCTGAGCCTCCAGCAAATCCTCAAGAACGAGTATGGAGATGCATACGAGATGTTACCAGGTGGGGAGAAGAAGGATTCTGTTGGGATAATGAATATGCGCAATCCACGCTTGGCGAATTTGACCCCTGCTCAGGCACTCGTGAGCTTGAAAGATGAGCTCCGAGGTTATGCAAGAGGGGCGGCACCGTTCAACCGCATCTTGAGGCCGGGCGAGACAGTGCTACAATGGTGGCGTGCAGTTCAGAGAGACCCATTTGGATCTGTGCTGGGTGTAAGTACCACCACATTTGACCTGAATGAATACACACCTTATCATACTTCTGTCTCAGGCTCTTGCAATCAAGCTCTACTCGGTTACCATGGTGTCTATGGCTGATGAACAGACAATGTCAGTGGTAACATGGCTCAATAGTGCGAAATGTAACCGACAAGAGGTGAAGACTATCCACAACCATATTATGATTCGGGATTGGCACCGATTTAAACCAGAGGTGCCGAGAAATTCTCTTCGTCAGATTCTTTTTGTTTTGATGCGGTCAATCTTAGAATGTGGCTCCGAAACCAGCACCAGTTGTCAAATGGCGCGATATGCAAAGCACCATTCTTGGGAAACGCAAAGCCGCTGCAACGTCACCTCCGAGTCGGCCTCCCATTCGCCCCCCAATTACTACGTCTGATCAAGATCAGTCATCTGAAATGATTGAGCATACTCTTGGGTCCGAGTTCTTGCACACTCCCTGGCCGGCTTTATGCTCGGATCTGATTGGTGTCGAGCGGCAGGCTTTCGATGTCGGAAAGCACATTGATATCAGATCACCCACTCTTCTAGATCTCCTTTCCGATAAACCTACCACTAGTAAAGGTAAAGGAAAGGAGGTTTCTATGACTTCATCTGTACTTCTCCCAGCTGCCACCCCCCACGAGTCTGATTGGAACGAGTGGTAGTGCAACAGTTAATTAGAGTCAATTTGGGCGTAATTTACTGTAATTTACCCGCTAATTAACGCTAATTTCCGCTGACCACTTGCTGTTAATTAGCCTGTAAATTAGGTGGTAAATTTCGACGCGGTGGACCAAGATGCTAATTTGCACGTAAATTTGGGCGGAATTCCTATTTGCCCGCACACTACACCCAACCCCGCGACTCCTCAAATGCTTTATCTCCGAGTCTCCTGCTTCTATTCCCTACCGTAATGGAAGATCAGCCCAATTCACAGCCATTGCCACCTTTTCCAGGAACTGGGAACCTCAATGTTATCGTTACCACGTCCATTCGCGGGCAACACTGTCGATTGGCTTATCAAAGGAGCGAGGCTCATATTTGAGCCACTAGGTACAAGCTTCCTCTATACCTTTACTACTGAATCTCTCAACATCGTGGAGGCCGGTTGGGAGCAGTTACGACCCACCATATACGAATTTCGTCCAGAAACGCTTTTATCACGCTCACCAAGAAGATTTCTAGTTGTGGGAGGTCCGTGACAACCAACAGATCAACACCTCAGGCTACCGCATTCTACGATACACTAGTTTGTTGTCACCGGACATGCATTATTTCACAAGAACCGCTCTTGGAGATATTGATTGCATCTCACTTGATTCCACGACGCCTTGGCGATGTTGCAATTCAGTCTTCCTTCCAACGCTTCACTGGTTCTGCTACTATAGTCAACAGATTCGACCCTCTCATAGGAGACCCTCTTCTCTCAATGTTAGACACATGGGTGGATAGTTACAAGGTAGGGTTTTGGAACTGTGGACCTGTGGACCTGTAAACATCCTTGCTTCCATACTCTATGTGTTAACATCTTGCCTCCTGGCTCTGCAGAACCAATATGATTATGTCATCCACATTTTCTCCGAAACAAGACTGAGCCTTTATGGTTCAACACTGCGAACCCCGAACGAACCAATTTGTCATGGCTACCAGATCACTCTCACCACACACGGCCCTTCATTGGGCCTCCCACCGGTTGGCGTGTTCAACTGGCACTACGTGCGGTGTGTCCTCAAAAGATTTTTTACCGCTGACTATCGGGCTTTCGACAACATACATAACTTCACCCAGGCATTTCATATGAGGGACAATGACGATGATGAGAGCGACAGGGACTTTGACGTTGTCAGAAACGTCGAAAATCCTCCCTATTTTTGGGAACTTTCTGAGTTCAAGGAGTGTCAGTGCTTGGAGGCAAAAGAGTGTGACTGCGCCATTGTGGCATGGAACTCCGATGTCTCTGTCAGCTGAAGTCTGCAACTTGTTCCACTCCACTTGGAGATATGCATCTTGGTTTTTACCCTTTGGCTACATTCTTTACTCCGAGCAGAGATTCGAACCTGCTCCCAAAAACAATAATCAGCTTCTTGGTTCTCCCAAAGCCGGTTACAGCTGCCATTGATGGCTTTGTACCACAATTTTTGTATGCAGTGAGCTACATTTCCCACTTGAAGTGTGGTTCATACAGTGCACATGCTGTGATATATCCAATGAAAACTTGCCCTAGGCCATGTAGTACATCTGGTGGTGTACCACTGAGAAACTTCAGCGAACCAAGCCTCAGAAGAAAGAAATATGGTTTTTTATGCCTTGCCACTAATCAGAGGTTGTAACTTCTCTCAGGTGTGGACAATTGGATTCCCTCGCACCCTCAAATGCTCACCACAACCCACAGATTATCAACCACATCGTTAAGCAGTTCACTTTCGTGCAAGAGAATAACCCAGAGACTGGTTGCATTGGTATGCAGGGTCTCGTTGAGTGCTTCTCTAAGCTGATGAATATCAAAGTGAGAAATGTGGCACCTCAAAAAATTCCCATGAAAATTGATGGGTACCGGCAGAAGGGTTCAGGTGGCAAGGACCCTGCAGGGAATGATGGTTAGAAGACATGACATGTCGGAAGATAGGAAGGGTTTAAGAAAGCCTCCATGTAATGATATTGATCATGAGGGTAAGATCATACTAAGCATTCAGCAATTGGGCTATTATGATCTGCTGTGGGGGAGCTCCAGCTGCAAATTAACTTCATCACCTTACATAGCAGTTGGTCATTGGGGAAAGGCAACTTCATAATGACCGCTTGTGTATGGGAGATCTCTGAGGAACTGTAAGGGGAAAGAAAGGTGCCCCAGGCATCTGAGCAATTTTCTGCATTCATCCCATATTTTTTTATATTTTATTTCACCCTATTCTGCCTTTTCTATGATTTCCTATGATTTATTCCTATTTTATTATTATATTTCAGTATTTTCCATGTTGGTACATGTTGACAGTTCTGTTCTTAGAAGTGGGACCCCTTCCGGATGTTTACCCATCAAGGTGACATCATCCCACAGCTTGATCTGCCTATATCCACCTTTTTGCTATTTTTAGCTTACTATTTGATTTTAGGCTCTATCACATATACTGGGCATCAACAGATGGGTCCTTAGAGTTTTCTCTTTGGATTCCCCTCTGTTAGGTGTGCCTAAGTGTCTGTATTATGTAGTGTAATATTAACTTTGGATTCCCTCTGTTAGCTCACTCCTAAGTGAGGCTTTGAGGTTGCCCTTACAGGAACCAGATATCCAATGTAGAGCTGAGTAGTCTGTGCTCGAAGACACAAACTGGCTGAAAATTGTAGGGTAAATAAATTAGTTAAGCTTTCAAGGGTCACCCCTCCTTGTGAGTTGTGTGCATTCTGTAAATGCCACCATTAGCCCCAATGATTGATAGAACCTTAACATATGATTCAAATTATACAATTCTAGATTGATTGTAGAATCAGAATTGATGTGAGACTTTCTATTGCCCTACAGCAGTCTTTCATTTATTCTGTTTGGATAAAATGTATGTGCTTACCCATGTCAAATGTCATCATGGTCCCTACTGAGTGCAGCAAGCTGAAATCTGGTTCAAGCTGACGATCACCGCTGAGACCAAAATGTTGTGTTTAGTGACATGAAATAGTAAGGGTTGTGGCAAATAGTCTTTATAGGTGTACAAAGAAGTTCAAAATAGTTCAAAAGAGGTTCGAATATGTGTGAAGAGGTTCGAAAAAGGTTTGAAGAGGTTCGAAGTCATGCGAAGTAGTCCGAATAAGTTCAAATAAGTTTAAATAGGTTCGAGGTATATTGAAGAGTGAGTTTAATGAATGTAAAGTGTTTGTCAAATGGCGATAGGCAATGGTCAACAAAAGGAGAAGCAAATACGATAGTTTCAAAGAAGTTCACAATATTTCACAGAACTTAGAGATATGACACAAAGATAAGACTCAAGAAAATGGCTCTTTTAAATCCAATGATAGCGAGAGGGTAACTTGTGCTCTGTTCCCTGTTGTTATTATTCCTTCTAACTAACTAATACAAGTCTATATACAGTTTGGAGAAATAGTACTAAAAAGGAAATAATAACAATTGTAGAACAAGGGGCAATATGTCAGACAATAAAGGTATTGTAAAACATAAAACAAATGAAAAATAATAATAAGTGAAATGTACATTGTCCCAGTATGGTAATAGTTCTTGTTCTATTGCTTTAATATATCAATGACACACAAAACTGCACTTATCATATTCTAAGTTTCTTGTAGTCTCTCCTCGTGTCTGGTAGTGCTCGATATGCAATGAATAGTTTGTTCTGAATGTGCAGCGTGCATAGAAAGTGTTTCAAGACAGCTATATGGCAACCAAAGTCATTTGAAATACTGCAAAGTCACTCGAAGTGTCGCGAAATAGTTCAAAGGTGTTCGAAATAGTTAGAAGTCATCCGAAATAGTGTGAAATAAATCAAAAAGTGTTCGAAGTCAATTTCATGGTGTTTGTAGTGATTCAGAGTGCATGTTGTAATGTGTCGATATGAGTGGAAAGCTTCTCCAGACCTTAGCATGCACAGTGGACCTATCAATGGGGAGGATAAACTGGTTATCAGATGATGTTAAGATAGATGCCAAGTGTTGAAATTAGACCCTGAGAAGCATGCTGCATACATGAGGCAACATGCAGCATACACATGTTACTGCACTTACTGTGCATACATGTGGTAAACACATTCCCAAGTCATGTGACATCCTTATTATTATGTATATAAAGGAGAACCTGTACCATCGTAGGCATATAGTTTTCTTACCTCTGCTAAACCCTAGCTCTAAGACTTACTAAACCCTAGGTAGGTTATAAGGAACATGTTGTCTCTTCCTCTGTGCAGCATATATAGTCTGCTTCAACAGGTTATGGGCCCTGCTGGGCACGTCGCGAATGCACCTTAACTAGCTGTGAATGACATTGACTTCATTGTCTCCAAATTATAATCTTGCACTCTTCATGAGCTGCATTGTGCTCCCTGTGAGCTGCACTTAAAAACCTAGGTTGACTAGGGTTAACCACTCTGAAGGAGTGTTTTTGCCTGAGATTATGGAATGTGTTTTCTTGGATAGAAGACTGATTGAGCACTTTTACCAGCTGCCACCACAGAATCATGTCTTCAACCCTTGAAAAACTCATACAAACTTTTGACGGCTCTAATTACATTCAATGGGCTGATTCCATGAAGGCATGGTTCAGGTCTCAGGGCCTCTGGCAAATAACTAGCAGGATGGAACTAAAACTGCCTCTGGCACCTCCTTTGATGGCAATGAATGCTGCACTTGTAGTAGATGCTACTGCCAAGCTCCAGACCTGGAGCAACAAAAATGACCAGGTTATTGGTAGCCTAGTGCTCCTCCTGGCCCCCTCCATTCAGCAGCGTGCCAATACCAAGGACACTGCTGAGGAGGTGTGGGACCTTATTCACACTGATTATGGTGTTGATGACCCCTCTCAAGTCTTTGTGGACTTTAGGTCTGCAATAGCAATCAAAATTCTGGCTGCAAATTCCACACCAGAGATTGCTAAGATGGCTGACAAGTTCGAGTGACTTATGATGATAGGTCCACTATGCACTATAAGGTCTGGAGAAGGATCTAATTGTATCTACACATTATGACACGCACTCCAAATCACTACAAATGCCATGAAATCGACTTCAAATCCTTTTCGAACTATTTCACACTATTTTGGATGACTTTGAATGACTTTGAATGATTTCGTGACACTTCGAATGCTTCGAACGACTTCGTACTACCATATAGCTGTTTCAAAACCATTTCAACTTGCACTGCTCATCCAGAATAAACCATTTCATTGCATATCAAGCACCACCGGACACAAAGAGAGACTACAAGAGATTTAGAATACAATAAGTGCAGTTTTATGTTTCAATGATATATTGAAGCAATAGAACAAGAACTTTTACTATACTGGGACAATGTATGTTTCATTTATTTATCATTTCTCATTTGTTTTATGAATTACAAAGTCCTCATTGTTGTATATATTGCCTCATGTTTTCCACATGTTCTTGTTTCCTTTTTAGTTATATTTCTTCAAATTGTATATAGACTTGTATTAGTTACTTAGAACAATAGCAAAGCAATAGGGAACAGAGAAGAAGTTACCCTCTCCACTACCATCAGATTTAAGAGTTGTTCTCTTGAGTCTTAGCTCACATCATATCTCTAAAGTTCTGCAAAATATCACGAACTTCTTCGAACTTTCATATTCACTCTCAACTTGTCGCCTATCATCTATCGCCACTCAAAAACCACTTCTTACTTGCTATATTCATTCTTGACATATCTCGCCACCAGTCAGACATCTTCGAACCTCCTCGAACTCACTTCGAACAACTTCGAATCCATTCGAACCTACTTCAAACTACTTCGCATGTCTTTGAAACTATTTTGACCTACTTTGAACATCTTCATATGCCTTTAAAGACTATTCGCAACATCTCTTACCATTCCGCATCACTAAACACAATGTTTTGGTATCAGTGGTGATATTTAGTACCAACTTGCACCCTTCCTCTAGCCTGAGTTATTCTTCCTAAGCCTTTTAACAGGTTTTGTTAGGTTTCCAGATTGAGTATCATCAATGGCTACCAACATTGCCATCCACAAACTAGTTCAGGCAATGATCCTACTTGCTGTGATGCCACGCGAGTACAATTCTTTGTCCACCACAATCCTTAATACAACTGCTACTAGTGCCTTGACATTTAAACATGTCAAGGACTCCATTGTCACTGAAGCCTCAAGGTGCACAGCAATTGGAAAGCCTACCAGCCTGCCTCAAGCCACCAAGCTTTCCACTGTCAAATGCAAAGGGGGAAACCTCAAATGGCAGCCCAAAGAAGGGCAAAGCAACAAGGAGATTTGTCCTGAAAATATGGATGATGCAGGGACAAAAAGACTAAGGAGGAAAAGCCTAAAGAGAAACATACCCACCTTGCCTCCAGTGCCTTTACCACCATAAATGGTAATAACACCATCATACTGCTGATGCTACTCATTCAGTGCATCAAAAAGCGCGACTACACTCCCACAAGAAATCCTCACTGCTGACCACCTGCACAGGCATATACAGGCATGGCCTCTACCTCTCATTCAGTTTACGCCAAATATCAGCAAGCTCAAGACACCCTTGAGCAAATGCATTGTCTGTGCAGCACAAAAAATCTGCGACTGCTGGAAGAGCACCTAACAGTGTGAGAAGGTAAGAGGAGGAGGATCAAACCAGAACCGAGGATCATGGAGGTAGAAGATGACATCATCTCCCTCAGATTGGAACCTCTGGGTTTTGATGAGGAAGTATGGAAAGTTGTCAATGAGATGCTCATTGATGAACCACTTGAAATGAGAGGATATAATGATAGGTCAGTACTTTTCCCTGCCGCAAGCACTAAGATTAATATTCCAATGATTACAGTGAACTTTTCATGTGAAATTTTACCACTATTAAATGTATCATGGAACAATTTAGATATTAATATATGTGCTATGTATGCAAATGGAAATTGTAAGAAAGGTGCTGACTGGATCATGGATTCAGGCACATCAAAACACTTTACTGGTGAAATGAAAGATTTCACTTCTTATGAGCCTTTACTGAGAAAGGACTCTACTCTGGTTCAAACAGCCATGGGTACTACTCATATAGTAGGAAAAGGAGCAGTCTTCATTAGACATCAGGTAGTATATCATGGGAAGTCAGAGACACATGAAACACGATTATACCCTGTCTACTACATACCTGACTGTAATACTCAATTACTGTCAATGGGCATCTTCTTACAAGGTGGAAGTGATGTGCATGGTTCCTCTGCACACATTTCATTTTTTGAGAAAGGAAACCCAATTATGGATTGTGTTCCTCTTAGGAGATGTGACATGATTTATTGGGCTGGGACTCATATATTGAGCACCAAGAGGATCAATGTCATGACCATGTATGTTGCAGACTACTTGACTTGGCATAGGTGACTTGGACATCCATCCAAAGAGGTGCTAGGGAAAATGCCTAATAGCACCATAAAATTCCCAATGAATTTAATTATTCCTGAAGACAAAATTATATGGCCAGGGTGTGCTGAAGGGAAAATGACCTGAAAATCTTTTCCCAAATCAAATTCACGTGCAGAGAAACCCTTTGAATTAATACATTCTGATTTAAAGGAACTCCAAGTACTATCATACTACAAATATAAATACCTTATTGTATTTGTAGATGACAAGATGTCACATATCTGGGTCCAGTGCCTTAGAAAGAAATCTGATGCTGCTGCAGCAATTAGACAATTTGAGGCAATGGCTTTGACCCAGCATGGTGCTACAATCAAGTGCTGGCATGTTGATCCAGGGGGGAAGTTCAAAGATCATGAGCTACAAAATATGCTCAAGGATTTTGGCATCAAAATAGAGATGTCTGCACTCCAACATTCGCCAACAGAATGGGCGCACAGAGCATGCCATAAGGACAATAATGGAAAAGTCACAAACCCTGAAATTTACTGCTTGTCTACCACAGTCATAGTGGGAATTCTGCATTGAACATGCAACACACCTATACAACTGAACCCCGATAAGGTGCCTGAAATGGCTGACACCTTTTGAGGACCTGACAAAGGTCCACCCAGATCTAAACAATCTGAAGGTCTTCAGTTGCAGTGCTTATGTCTATCTACCCAAGGAGAAATGTCCAACCACATTAGCTCCTCAATCGGAGTTAATGATGTACCTTGGATCAGAAGATGGCATTAAAGCATACCATTTCATGTGACTTAGTGGTGCAATATTCATTGGTACTATGGCACTATTTGATGAAACATTGTTCACATGCTGTCCCAGAGCTAAAACTTTTGCCAAGACACACCTTGGTGATTTTCCACCTCCAGAACCAGAAGATGATGACCACTCATCTGGAATGGATGGCGATGATTCTATACTGCCACAAAATCTGCCCCTTCCTCCATCATCAGAAAATGATGATGACAATGATGTACCAAGCAAGCAAAAGGTGCATGATGATGCCACTGATGCTCCTCCTCCACTGCCTCCAGTAACCACTGAGGACTTTCATCCAAGACATGATGATCAACAGGAATGGCAGCAATTGCCCTGTCGATCAGGCAGGCAGATGAACATCCCAAACCATCCTGGCAATACCTATGGAGAGAAGTGACTCCCCTCTGACATAGAGAGAGACATTGCATGTGATCGATATTGGAAGAGATCTGTGAGTCAAGATTCAGATCATAACCAAACATGACCACGATCTCAACAGCAAGAACCACTTGCTGGACCAAGTTCAGCACCCTACAAGAGTGTGCCTGATTCCAATGATCAAGAACATGATCACCCAATGGGGGAACTGGACAAAGCAGGTTATATTAAAAAGATAACCAAGGAAGGTGGAGATAAGCCTATTTTCTGGCTGTTGTCAAAAGCAGTCACATCATCAAGCAAAATAAGCCAAGTTCCAAACCAATTTCACGATATTGCGCACCTACCATGGCAGCAGCAACTTGAGTTGTCATGAAGAATTAGAGGCTCTTTGCAACCAACAAGTCTATGATATTGTTGATTTTCCACATGATCAAAAAATGATCAAAAATAGATGGGTTTTCTCCATGAAATCAAATGGAAGAAAATGAGCCAGACTAGTGGCAAAAGGCTTTGCACAAGTCGAAGGTGTTGACTTTGATGAGATTTTCTCACCAGTAGTCCGCTACGAGACCGTACGCCTCATGTTCGCACTTGTGTCTCTAGAAGGCATGTATATGACCAGTCTATATGTAAAAACCACATTTTTATATGGCAAACTAGAAGAGGATATCTATATGGATCAACCTAAGGGTTTCAGACTCGAGGGAAAAGAGTGCACAGTAATGCACTTATGCCAAGCATTGTATGGCCTTAAACAGGCCTCACTAGCATGGTGGAAAGAGCTAGAGGCATTTATGTGCACCATTGGGTTTGTGCACGCCAGCTCCAATGCCAGCATTTTCATACACAAGGATCCTAAGACAGGCAGCATTGTTATTATGCTGGTCTATGTTGATGATGGCTTGTTCATGGGGAAGAACAAGAAACTTGTGGATGAAAAGAAGAATGCTTGTTTGAAGCATTAGGAGTGCCATAGTACTGAAAAAGTCATTGAATTCTTAGGCATGCACGTCACCCAGACTGCAAGCAAAGTCAAACTCAATCAAACTGAATATCTCGCCAAAGTGCTGAAGAGGTTTGAAATGACAAATTCCAAAGCTGCCCCCACTCCACTCCTGACTGGTTACAAACTGTTAGAAAACACAGTGATGCCAAACGTGGTGCTTAGATCAAAATATCAGTCTGTGATCAGATCTTTATTATATCTGATGCTCAGAACGTGACCTGATATTGCTTACATGGTAATCAGGATGTCACAATTCTTGGCTAATCCTAGCCAAGAACATCTAGACAAAGTGATGTACATCATGCACTATCTGGTGGGAACCCAAAAATATAACATAGTCTACGATGGAGAGAAATCTGAAGGGCTACAGGCCTTCACAGATTCTGATTGGGCAGCTGATACTGTCAAATGCTGATCTACAATGGGTTACTTTGCTACTCTAGTGAGTGGCATTGTGTGCTGGCAGTACCATTTACAAAAAACTGTAGCACTGTCATCCACAGAAGCTGAATATATGGCTCTCTCTGACACTTGTCAGCAGATAGTGTGAATAGAGTTCTTATTTCAGGAACTTGGATATATACTGAAGTGCATACCAATCTGCACTGATAATCAGGGATCCATTTTTATCGGATCAAATCCAGTTCTGGAAAGAAGGACAAAACATATAGACATTCACTACCACTATACCCACGAATGCATAGAAAATAACAAAGTCACAGTTGTTTTCATTCCTGGAAGTGATAATCTGGCTGACATGTTCACAAAGAACATTGGCACCATCCTATTCAGGAAATTTAGAGACTCTCTCAGAATTACTTTTGAAATTCAAACTTAGCTGCTTAGAGCACTGTACAGTTTGAGGGGGGGTGTTGAAATTAGACCCCGAGAAGCATGCTGCATACATGAGGTGACATGCAGCATACATATGTTACTGCGCTTACTGCACATACATGTGGTAAACACATTCCCAAGTCATGTGACATCCTTATTATTATGTATATAAGGAGAACCTGTACCGTAGTAGGCATATAGTGTTCTTACCTCTGCTAAACCCTAGCTCTAAGACTTACTAAACCCCAGGTAGGTTATAAGGAATGTGTTGTCTCTTCCCCTGTGCAGCATATATAGTCTGCTCCAACAAGAACTCTAAGAAGCTCCCAAAGGTGTGGTGCCTTCATCTCCATCTGTTCTGCTACCCCCATTATATTGAAGTCTTTTAAGCTCTGTGCCATGCAGTGTTTGGTGCTGAACTGTAAGCCTGTTTTAACCTGTACAAGAGCATGCATCTGATCTGTGTATGTTCTCATTGTAGTTTTGTGTGCCCAGCAAATGGCATCTACAGAAGTTGTTGGATTACATGCTAGACTCCCAAGAATCTTGTCAACATTCTGAAGGATATCATTGCGATAGTCTACATGATCTTCTACACCTTCCAACAAAGTTATAATCAAGTCTGCTGGAGTGGAGCCATATGAATTGAGTTTTCCAAGGATTTCAACTAATTGGACTGTTGACAGATACATACGAAGATGGATTCTTGGACTTGGAGCAGATTTTTATCTCAGACTTCAAGTTCTTATCTTTAGCCATATATTTACCAAATAGAAATAAAACAGCAGATGCAGATTATATTGATGCAAGTTCAAGTATTCCTGACCTAGAATTGGGTTTTTTCTTGCTGATTTGCCAGCCTCTCTGTCATTAGTTGTGGGTTGCAGTGTGGTGTTTGGATGCCTCAAATAGGTTTTTTTTCTCATCTCATAAAATATTGTACTTGGATTATGCCCACTTCTAATGACACAAGAAAGCTGGTTTTAGGAGCTTGAACATTTCTGTAAGGGGAAAGGAAGGTGCCCCAGGTGTCTGGAAAATTTTCTGCATTTATCCCATATTTTTTTATATTTTATTTCACCCTATTCTGCCTTTTCTATGATTTTCTATGATTTATTGCTATTTTATTATTATATTTCAGCTTTTTCCATGTTGATACATGTTGACAGTTCTATTCTTAGAGGCAGGACCCCTTCTGGATGTTTACCCATCAAGGTGGCATTATCCCACAGCTTGATCTGCCTATCTCCACCTTTTTGCTATTTTCAGCTTACTATTTTTAGCTTACTATTTGATTTTTGGCTTTATCACATATACTGGGCATCAACAGATGGGTCCTTAAAGTTTTCTCTTTGGATTCCCCTCTGTTAGGTGTGCCTGGAGTATCTGTATTATGTAGTATAATATTACCTTTGGATGCCCCTCTGTTAGCTCACTATTAAGTGAGGCTTTGAGGTTGCCCTTACATGGGACAGGTAGAGTCAAGCTGCACCAAGTGCAGTGACAGTTGTGTGAGTGGAAATTAAATGAGCTCACTTTCCAGCAGAGTCAACTGTGCACATTACTGCATTAAACCCATTGGACTTGGGTAGCTTTACCATGAAGTCCACACTGACAACATTTCAATGGTTTTCAGGAATGGGGAGAGGATGTAACTTGCCAATGGGTTTGCATCATGGGATCTTGGTGTATAGGCAGAGATTGCAGGTATGGCAGTACTGATGATGAGTTGTGACATCTGAGGCCACCAGTAGTTCCATGATATGAGTTCCAACATCTTCCAAAATCCAGGGTGGCCAGTGATCAGTGAGTTGTGGTGCTGGATTATGATTTGTCATACAGCAGTTCAATTTCTTGGCTGTCATGAAGTACTTGAGATTCTTGTGGTCCATCCAAATCTCACTCAACCTTGTGTTGTGCACTCTCAAGGAAATGTCACCACTCCTCAAGCATACATATTATTGCCAACATCTCCTTGTCATAGATTTCATAATTATGCTCAGACATCTGTGAGGGATGAAAGCCAAGAAATGGCAGTCTTGAGACAACAACTGATCTGTCTTTGAATCAGTTGCATTTCAAAGACTTGCATTCTGTCAAGCTGTCATGAAACTCACCATGAAGAGCAAAATCAAAAAATTGATGTGTTCTTCCATGCATGTATCACAGCCATGGTTAGTACATTGAACCTCTATCTCAACTCACAGTTCTCCTACACATGGCATAAGGCATCTTTTGTTTTGTCAAAGTCACAAAGACAAGGAATAAACCATGTATACAACATCCAGACATGGATTCATCAGTTTTTGTGTCTTGAGAAACTCCCACTCTATCACTTTGGCTAGTCAAAATCTTCAGTCCTTGAAGACAAAGACTTTGCACAGGCAATCCAACAGCACCTCCAGGGAATTGCAAAGGAAGGGTGCAAGACATCATCAATTTTGTTTTGACCCCTGAGATGCAGCAGAAGCTTGATGATGTCAATGCAAAGAAGAAGAAGATTTTGCTGTAAATAGTGCAACATTGGCTGCATTGGATGGGTTGGCAATATGGAAAGAAGAAGAATGGTAATGTATGTATATTGATGGACATGAATGGAAGGATGTGGTGAAGTATTGAGAGGAGTTCATTGAGCAGTGGAAAGGGTACAAAAAGTGAAAGGGTACAAAAAGTGAATGGTCACATATGACAACAATGGCAATGTGGCAAGTAGAAAGCTTTCCTGTGGCTCCTGGGCAACCTTTAAAGCTGATCCTTGTAACACAGATGAATCCACATACTACAAGTACAATCAATGCAAATAAGCCAGTTCCAGAATACAAAGGAGAAGGGCAGTCATTAATGATCTCAGACTTCCTGACACTCAAGTGGGGGCAACTCATGGGTGACAACATGTAAGTCAATCAATCCATTGGCTTTGTATGTGACTTGGAAGCCATCTGATTCACATTGAAGAAGAGGTGTGGCTGGTTTTCAAAGCAGGTAAAAACTGCAATGGTTACTTCACCACAGAGAGCAGGTTGACAAGGCCATTGACATCTTTGAGCCTCGGACTAATGGATTCACAACTGGCCTTTTCATTTTTGACAATGCACCCAGCCATCAAAAGCAATCTGACAATGCTCTATCTGCTCACAAAATGACAAAAAAACCTTCTGAAGGCTGGGCCCACTGAAAGGGAGGTGCAAACATGTGAATTGGAATTCTCATGAATGGTGAAGCTCAAGACTTTTATTATTTAGATGACCATCCAATGAAGCTGGGCCGGTTCAAAGGGAGAGGTTATCATACAAAAACATGGTTTATGGCCTGCTGAAGGTCCTAATGCCCAATGTGAAGGGTTCAAATGTGAACCTGGGCCCACTGATTGCTGTTGTTGTCATCTCATTTTCACACAGCCCAATTTTATGGCTCAAAAGTCTCAGCTTGAAGAGTTTGTTGCCTCAAGGGCACATTTGTGACTTCTATCCTAAGTACCATTGTGAACTCAACTGTATTGAGCAGTATTGGGGTGCCTCAAAACTTCATTACTGCTCATCACCATGCACCACAAACCTTGAGGAGATGGGAAAAAATGTCCTGGCTTGCCTTGATGATGTGCTGCTGTTGCAGATATGACAATACATTTTCGTCTGCTGCATTGTGTTCTAATACTTATCAGCTGTCTTGCAGCTATGCCAATCAATCAGCATGCTTCATTTTAGCATATGTGCAGGGCTTGTCAGGCATGCAAGAAGTGTGGGCCAATTGGAGGTATTATGGACATCGCATATTACCAACTGATATCATTGCTGCTGTCAAAAAATTTATTCATTTGCAACTCTTATTCTAAATCTGAACTATCATGAGCTTCCCATACCTATCTTTCATTTCATTTTTTTTTTGCCTCATCATATTTGGCCATGGGAATTTGATTACATGAGGGTGCTTGGTGTTGGAGCAGACTATATACACTGCACAGAGGAAGAGACAACACATTCCTTATAACCTACCTGGGGTTTAGTAAGTCTTAGAGCTAGGGTTTAGCAGAGGTAAGAACACTATATGCCTACTACGGTACAGGTTCTCCTTATATACATAATAATAAGGATGTCACATGACTTGGGAATGTGTTTACCACATGTATGTGCAGTAAGCGCAGTAACATATGTATGCTGCATGTCACCTCATGTATGCAGCATGCTTCTCGGGGTCTAATTTCAACACCCCCCCTCAAACTGTACAGTGCTCTAAGCAGCTAAGTTTGAATTTCAAAAGTAATTCTGAGAGAGTCTCTAAATTTCCTGAATAGGATGGTGCCAATGTTCTTTGTGAACATGTCAGCCAGATTATCACTTCCAGGAATGAAAACAACTGTGACTTTGTTATTTTCTATGCATTCGTGGGTATAGTGGTAGTGAATGTCTATATGTTTTGTCCTTCTTTCCAGAACTGGATTTGATCCGATAAAAATGGATCCCTGATTATCAGTGCAGATTGGTATGCACTTCAGTATATATCCAAGTTCCTGAAATAAGAACTCTATTCACACTATCTGCTGACAAGTGTCAGAGAGAGCCATATATTCAGCTTCTGTGGATGACAGTGCTACAGTTTTTTGTAAATGGTACTGCCAGCACACAATGCCACTCACTAGAGTAGCAAAGTAACCCATTGTAGATCAGCATTTGACAGTATCAGCTGCCCAATCAGAATCTGTGAAGGCCTGTAGCCCTTCAGATTTCTCTCCATCGTAGACTATGTTATATTTTTGGGTTCCCACCAGATAGTGCATGATGTACATCACTTTGTCTAGATGTTCTTGGCTAGGATTAGCCAAGAATTGTGACATCCTGATTACCATGTAAGCAATATCAGGTCACGTTCTGAGCATCAGATATAATAAAGATCTGATCACAGACTGATATTTTGATCTAAGCACCACGTTTGGCATCACTGTGTTTTCTAACAGTTTGTAACCAGTCAGGAGTGGAGTGGGGGCAGCTTTGGAATTTGTCATTTCAAACCTCTTCAGCACTTTGGCGAGATATTCAGTTTGATTGAGTTTGACTTTGCTTGCAGTCTGGGTGACGTGCATGCCTAAGAATTCAATGACTTTTTCAGTACTATGGCACTCCTAATGCTTCAAACAAGCATTCTTCTTTTCATCCACAAGTTTCTTGTTCTTCCCCATGAACAAGCCATCATCAACATAGACCAGCATAATAACAATGCTGCCTGTCTTAGGATCCTTGTGTATGAAAATGCTGGCATTGGAGCTGGCGTGCACAAACCCAATGGTGCACATAAATGCCTCTAGCTCTTTCCACCATGCTAGTGAGGCCTGTTTAAGGCCATACAATGCTTGGCATAAGTGCATTACTGTGCACTCTTTTCCCTCGAGTCTGAAACCCTTAGGTTGATCCATATAGATATCCTCTTCTAGTTTGCCATATAAAAATGTGGTTTTTACATATAGACTGGTCATATACATGCCTTCTAGAGACACAAGTGCGAACATGAGGCGTACGGTCTCGTAGCGGACTACTGGTGAGAAAATCTCATCAAAGTCAACACCTTCGACTTGTGCAAAGCCTTTTGCCACTAGTCTGGCTCATTTTCTTCCATTTGATTTCATGGAGAAAACCCATCTATTTTTGATCATTTTTTGATCATGTGGAAAATCAACAATATCATAGACTTGTTGGTTGCAAAGAGCCTCTAATTCTTCATGACAACTCAAGTTGCTGCTGCCATGGTAGGTGCGCAATATCGTGAAATTGGTTTGGAACTTGGCTTATTTTGCTTGATGATGTGACTGCTTTTGACAACAGCCAGAAAATAGGCTTATCTCCACCTTCCTTGGTTATCTTTTTAATATAACCTGCTTTGTCCAGTTCCCCCATTGGGTGATCATGTTCTTGATCATTGGAATCAGGCACACTCTTGTAGGGTGCTGAACTTGGTCCAGCAAGTGGTTCTTGCTGTTGAGATCGTGGTCATGTTTGGTTATGATCTGAATCTTGACTCACAGATCTCTTCCAATATCGATCACATGCAATGTCTCTCTCTATGTCAGAGGGGAGTCACTTCTCTCCATAGGTATTGCCAGGATGGTTTGGGATGTTCATCTGCCTGCCTGATCGACAGGGCAATTGCTGCCATTCCTGTTGATCATCATGTCTTGGATGAAAGTCCTCAGTGGTTACTGGAGGCAGTGGAGGAGGAGCATCAGTGGCATCATCATGCACCTTTTGCTTGCTTGGTACATCATTGTCATCATCATTTTCTGATGATGGAGGAAGGGGCAGATTTTGTGGCAGTATAGAATCATCGCCATCCATTCCAGATGAGTGGTCATCATCTTCTGGTTCTGGAGGTGGAAAATCACCAAGGTGTGTCTTGGCAAAAGTTTTAGCTCTGGGACAGCATGTGAACAATGTTTCATCAAATAGTGCCATAGTACCAATGAATATTGCACCACTAAGTCACATGAAATGGTATGCTTTAATGCCATCTTCTGATCCAAGGTACATCATTAACTCCGATTGAGGAGCTAATGTGGTTGGACATTTCTCCTTGGGTAGATAGACATAAGCACTGCAACTGAAGACCTTCAGATTGTTTAGATCTGGGTGGACCTTTGTCAGGTCCTCAAAAGGTGTCAGCCATTTCAGGCACCTTATCGGGGTTCAGTTGTATAGGTGTGTTGCATGTTCAATGCAGAATTCCCACTATGACTGTGGTAGACAAGCAGTAAATTTCAGGGTTTGTGACTTTTCCATTATTGTCCTTATGGCATGCTCTGTGCGCCCATTCTGTTGGCGAATGTTGGAGTGCAGACATCTCTATTTTGATGCCAAAATCCTTGAGCATATTTTGTAGCTCATGATCTTTGAACTTCCCCCCTGGATCAACATGCCAGCACTTGATTGTAGCACCATGCTGGGTCAAAGCCATTGCCTCAAATTGTCTAATTGCTGCAGCAGCATCAGATTTCTTTCTAAGGCACTGGACCCAGATATGTGACATCTTGTCATCTACAAATACAATAAGGTATTTATATTTGTAGTATGATAGTACTTGGAGTTCCTTTAAATCAGAATGTATTAATTCAAAGGGTTTCTCTGCACGTGAATTTGATTTGGGAAAAGATTTTCAGGTCATTTTCCCTTCAGCACACCCTGGCCATATAATTTTGTCTTCAGGAATAATTAAATTCATTGGGAATTTTATGGTGCTATTAGGCATTTTCCCTAGCACCTCTTTGGATGGATGTCCAAGTCACCTATGCCAAGTCAAGTAGTCTGCAACATACATGGTCATGACATTGATCCTCTTGGTGCTCAATATATGAGTCCCAGCCCAATAAATCATGTCACATCTCCTAAGAGGAACACAATCCATAATTGGGTTTCCTTTCTCAAAAAATGAAATGTGTGCAGAGGAACCATGCACATCACTTCCACCTTGTAAGAAGATGCCCATTGACAGTAATTGAGTATTACAGTCAGGTATGTAGTAGACAGGGTATAATCGTGTTTCATGTGTCTCTGACTTCCCATGATATACTACCTGATGTCTAATGAAGACTGCTCCTTTTCCTACTATATGAGTAGTACCCATGGCTGTTTGAACCAGAGTAGAGTCCTTTCTCAGTAAAGGCTCATAAGAAGTGAAATCTTTCATTTCACCAGTAAAGTGTTTTGATGTGCCTGAATCCATGATCCAGTCAGCACCTTTCTTACAATTTCCATTTGCATACATAGCACATATATTAATATCTAAATTGTTCCATGATACATTTAATAGTGGTAAAATTTCACATGAAAAGTTCACTGTAATCATTGGAATATTAATCTTAGTGCTTGCGGCAGGGAAAAGTACTGACCTATCATTATATCCTCTCATTTCAAGTGGTTCATCAATGAGCATCTCATTGACAACTTTCCATACTTCCTCATCAAAACCCAGAGGTTCCAATCTGAGGGAGATGATGTCATCTTCTACCTCCATGATCCTCGGTTCTGGTTTGATCCTCCTCCTCTTACCTTCTCACACTGTTAGGTGCTCTTCCAGCAGTCGCAGATTTTTTGTGCTGCACAGACAATGCATTTGCTCAAGGGTGTCTTGAGCTTGCTGATATTTGGCGTAAACTGAATGAGAGGTAGAGGCCATGCCTGTATATGCCTGTGCAGGTGGTCAGCAGTGAGGATTTCTTGTGGGAGTGTAGTCGCGCTTTTTGATGCACTGAATGAGTAGCATCAGCAGTATGATGGTGTTATTACCATTTATGGTGGTAAAGGCACTGGAGGCAAGGTGGGTATGTTTCTCTTTAGGCTTTTCCTCCTTAGTCTTTTTGTCCCTGCATCATCCATATTTTCAGGACAAATCTCCTTGTTGCTTTGCCCTTCTTTGGGCTGCCATTTGAGGTTTCCCCCTTTGCATTTGACAGTGGAAAGCTTGGTGGCTTGAGGCAGGCTGGTAGGCTTTCCAATTGCTGTGCACCTTGAGGCTTCAGTGACAATGGAGTCCTTGACATGTTTAAATGTCAAGGCACTAGTAGCAGTTGTATTAAGGATTGTGGTGGACAAAGAATTGTACTCGCGTGGCATCACAGCAAGTAGGATCATTGCCTGAACTAGTTTGTGGATGGCAATGTTGGTAGCCATTGATGATACTCAATCTGGAAACCTAACAAAACCTGTTAAAAGGCTTAGGAAGAATAACTCAGGCTAGAGGAAGGGTGCAAGTTGGTACTAAATATCACCACTGATACCAAAACATTGTGTTTAGTGATGCGGAATGGTAAGAGATGTTGCGAATAGTCTTTAAAGGCATATGAAGATGTTCAAAGTAGGTCAAAATAGTTTCAAAGACATGCGAAGTAGTTTGAAGTAGGTTCGAATGGGTTCGAAGTTGTTCGAAGTGAGTTCGAGGAGATTCGAAGATGTCTGACTGGTGGCGAGATATGTCAAGAATGAATATAGCAAGTAAGAAGTGGTTTTTGAGTGGCGATAGATGATAGGCGACAAGTTGAGAGTGAATATGAAAGTTCGAAGAAGTTCGTGATATTTTGCAGAACTTTAGAGATATGATGTGAGCTAAGACTCAAGAGAACAACTCTTAAATCTGATGGTAGTGGAGAGGGTAACTTCTTCTCTGTTCCCTATTGCTTTGCTATTGTTCTAAGTAACTAATACAAGTCTATATACAATTTGAAGAAATATAACTAAAAAGGAAACAAGAACATGTGGAAAACACGAGGCAATATATACAACAATGAGGACTTTGTAATTCATAAAACAAATGAGAAATGATAAATAAATGAAACATACATTGTCCCAGTATAGTAAAAGTTCTTGTTCTATTGCTTCAATATATCATTGAAACATAAAACTGCACTTATTGTATTCTAAATCTCTTGTAGTCTCTCTTTGTGTCCGGTGGTGCTTGATATGCAATGAAATGGTTTATTCTGGATGAGCAGTGCAAGTTGAAATGGTTTTGAAACAGCTATATGGTAGTACGAAGTCGTTCGAAGCATTCGAAGTGTCATGAAATCATTCAAAGTCATTCAAAGTCATCCAAAATAGTGTGAAATAGTTCGAAAAGGATTTGAAGTCGATTTCATGGCATTTGTAGTGATTTGGAGTGCGTGTCATAATGTGTAGATACAATTAGATCCTTCTCCAGACCTTATAGTGCATAGTGGACCTATCATCATAAGTCACTCGAACTTGTCAGCCATCTTAGCAATCTCTGGTGTGGAATTTGCAGCCAGAATTTTGATTGCTATTGCAGACCTAAAGTCCGCAAAGACTTGAGAGGGGTCATCAACACCATAATCAGTGTGAATAAGGTCCCACACCTCCTCAGCAGTGTCCTTGGTATTGGCATGCTGCTGAATGGAGGGGGCCAGGAGGAGCACTAGGCTACCAATAACCTGGTCATTTTTGTTGCTCCAGGTCTGGAGCTTGGCAGTAGCATCTGCTATGAGAGCAGTGTTCATTGCCGCCAAAGGAGGTGCCAGAGGCAGTTTGATTTCCACCTTGCTAGTTATCTGCCAGAGGTCCTGAGACCTGAGCCACACCTTCATAGAGTCAGCCCATTGAATGTAATTTGAGCCATCGAAAGTTTGTACAAGTTTTTGAAGGGTTGAAGACATGATTTTGTGGTGGTGGCTGTTATAAGCACTCAATCAGTCTTTTATTTAAGAAAACATGTTTCACAATCTCAGGAAAAAACATTCCTTCAGAGTGGTTAACCCTAGTCCACCTAGGTTTTTAAGTGCAGCTTGCAGGGAGCATGATGCAGCTCATGAAGAGCACAAGGTTATAATTTGGAGACTATGAAGTCAACATTGTTCACAGCCAGTTAAGGCATGTTTGTGATGTGTCCAGCAGTGCCCATAACCTGTTGGAGCAGACTAATATATGCTGCACAGGAGAAGAAACAACATGTTCCTTACACCCTACCTGGGGTTTAATTAGACTTACAGCTAGGGTTTAGCAGAGGTAAGAACACTGTATTCCTACTATGCTACAGGTTCTCCTTATATACATAATAATAAGAATGTCACATGACTCAGAAATGTGTTTGCCACATGTATGTGCAGTAAACATAGTAACATGTGTATGCTGCATGTATCTCAGGGTTTAATTTCAACACTTCTAGCAGCACAGATGCATTCTGAGAGTCTAGAGGAAGAACACAAAGACAATAAGCAAAACTGTAGATGGAGATATTGTTATGGGTCAAGATGATGATAGTGAGGCAGAGTCCTGGCAAGACCAAGATGATCCATTTCTCGAGGATGAATGTGATGAGGATGAGGCAGTGAAATGATGGGACGCATTGATGACAATTGTTGGTGGAAATATCACACTCATAGATAGATTTGAGCTCACCTTTGGCAGAAAAAGGTTGTCTGCATGCTGGAACCAGCAAGGTCATTTCCTCAGTTTTCTTTCCACAAAATCACATATCTCTTTGACAGTCCAAGTTCATCGAAGGTGTACCATTTTGGCCAAATTTTGGCAAATAAAAAATATTGGATATGGCAGCTGTCAAAAAAATACAATCAAATGTACAGATTATATTGGCAGAAGGAAGTCCAAGTATTCCTGACCCTAGAGTTGGGTCTCTCTTGCTGATTTGCCAGCCTCTCTGTTGTTAGTTGTGGGTTGCAGTTCGGTGTTTGGATGCTCAAATAGGTTTTTTTTTTCTCATCTCATAAAATATTGTACTTGGATTACGCTCACTTCTAATGGAACTGGTTTTAGGAGCCTGAGAAATGTTCCCATCACATGTTGAATGCAGCACACGTGATGCGTTAAAACCTTGCTGGGCGTCGGGCGAAATTTAGCCTGGCTAGCCAGTCTTGTAGTATAGTGAAGATATAGTCGTTCACTATATAAAGATTGAGGCGAACAACAAATGTGTTTCGCCAAGTCCAAGCTCACTTATTACAAATCGGCCAGTGCCATCAGTTGTTCAAACAGCTGTAAGAGTCAACCTGTCAGTGTCAATTCACTTCAGTTGGCGGACGGAATGCATTTTAACCTTATATATTATGTATATGTAAGATAGTCCAAAGATAGTCGGGTTTCTAAGATTAGTGCAGAGGCCGTTCTTGTCAAAAGGCCAATAAGTACATGAGTCGATTGTTGCTCATCTGAAATTTCACCCCACTTCGGACAAACACACACGACAATTTTTGGTGACCGAATTTTGGAAGCTGGTACAAATCACTCAAAAAGCATCTAAGTAGGCCCTTGCCCAACGAAGTAGATTTAATTGTTTGTTTGGTGTAATCAGTGATGGCGAGTTCCCTGGAACCTGGAAGCGAAATAAACCATACCGGCACAACGGCATACGCCATGCCATCACTGATTGTGCCAAACAACTTTCTCACAGCCAAAACTGGGAAGGGCCCATCGCCTGGATAACGGTTGTAAGTTTAGTACGGTTCTATTTACAAAGTAACTGTGTGACACAAAATATTGAGAATGATCAGACCTGAGGCCAGTAAGTAGTGTTGTTGACCCGGGACCGCGTCCGAGTATGTTTAATCAAATACGTTATAATAGCAGGAAGCTCGAGAGTCGACGGAGACTTGTCGGTAACCTCTTTGCCAATTCGGTCTTGCACTTGTGCTTGTCGAGTATACAAGTAGTCACTATCCAGCAGGAGCTTGGCATTCATGGAGGGAAAAAGAGCTGACCTACAAAATACTTGTTGGTGAGGGCCACGGCAAATATTGCCATGGTTCTATTCAGTAACTTGAAATGACCCTAGCATTCCTTTGCAATTGAAGAAATTCCCATTACTTTAAAGAAATTGTTATATTATTACTATTGCATATACAGTATTATCTATTATGGAGGCGAGAGTATTAGGCTCTCCACCTCGCGTTTCGAGGGAGGGGCAGAGGATAGAGAAAGAAGGAACCCCTCCTTACGGGAATGCAAGGGATTAACGGTGGCGGCGACGCACGCAGCCCACCACCGACCCTATGAGCAGGGCTTGGCAGTAGAAGGGGTGGGCAGACAGCGTTATCTTGCTGCTGGTGCGTTGTGGTCGACGGCTGTCGGCGGTCGAGTCGCTCGTGTCGTCATCGGTCTTGTGACCGTGTGTCATTGGTGTGTCATCCCTACTTATTGGTCAGGCCCCCTACAACTTAGGAGGTAAAAAAACAGTTAAATATATAATATCAGGACATAAAAACATTTATTGGTTCCCCGAGCCAAAGGAAGCACAGACGACGGTCGTCGAATGCGTACTGCGTGTGACGTGGTTGCAGCCGAAGATGTCGCCATTTGGTAAGGTCCGGTGCGGTCGAAATGGAGAGGGGTGGTGGGCATGGTGGTGACAGGAGGGAACGGTGTGACGTCGGGAGGATGATGTACTTTAGTGGGACGCGCTGACACACGTGTCGGCAGAACCCGCGGGGGTACATAATTTCCGCATGCACTTTTGACAAGCGGGGTTACCTAGGTTGCGCGTGCTGGACCCCGAGTGTAATGCGATCATTCAAGTTGCAGAAGAAATACTAAAGTTGTGGTACCTCTTAAAAAACCGTTGCTTGGGTGCTTAGTACACCGCTTCGATGGACTCTCCCAGTCATCAACGACAGTACAAAATTCAAATACATACACTACACCCAAGAATAGTGCAGCAGGTCGCCGGCAGGTCGGAGGAATCACGCAATGGGTTATTGTGACATCGTACGTGTTGGACGTCGGACCATCAACAGTTTTTTAATTGGCTGGAAACGATTACTTAGACCAGTGAGCCGTGACAAGTATTCCGCCTTGAAAGGAAGTGCACTAGCTCAGAAGTGACATGCCAATATAAAGAGCCCTGCTTCTTTCCTCACCTTGTTAACCGTAATGTTCCTTATCACCCCCATTGCGACAGCGTTTCAAACTGCTGCTGTCCTCGTTTGGGACATTTCACTCACCCTACTTAATTTGATTACGCCAAACAGAAAAGTAGGACATGTCGTGCCAGAGGGGCATCCAGGTGCCGGTGGCACATGGCCAGAGTACATCGTGCCCAAAGAGGGAGATAGCAGATGTTCTTGCCCAGTATTAAATACGATGGCAAACCATGGTAGGTGATTAACAAGCCTAACAATACATGGTTGGTTCATTGTTTTCATGTCATAAAGGTATCCTACCTCATGACGGTCGAAATATCTCGTTCAAGGAGCTTAATAGAACGATTCGAGCCACGTGCAACTTCTCACCAACCTTCTGCTTTTTTGTCCCAAACTTCGCGGCAAACATGTTGAAGAAGAATTACAACAAGGACACTTTTGACTTGGCTGAGTTGGATCTGCACAACGGAATTGAACACGACGCTTCACTCACGAGTACGTCCGCTATCTCCCATGATTTTGTGTCGTCTGACATTCAATCATGGCAGGAGACGACGTTTATGTGCAGCCCCACCAAGGGAAGCCTCATCTTCCATACGTCAGGGAGCTTCTTGAGTCCGCTAGCGGTAAAGACAAAGAAGGAAATGCCCTTCTTACTTCCGCTGATCTCTCACGCATATCTGCCATTCGACGAGTCGAGTCCAGGGCAAAGAATCCCGAATTTACACTTTCCACATTCCATAAAGTGTTCGGAAGCTCGAAGTATGTCCTTTGCCACATCTGTTCCCCGTTTCAGTAACTAGAACAATGATTTACTAGTTCCTCAACGTTGCTTACGATATTTGGCGGCCGAGTGAAAGATATCGAAACTCTTCTCACTGAAGAGCGCTTTGTCGACGGATGGGAACCGAGAATCTTGGGGCGTGAGGGCCTGACGATGACCACCTTCAACCGAACCGTACTCAAACTGGAGTTCGGGATTAATGAGAAGAAGGTCGCCGCAAGCTCCAGCTACGTCCAAAAAGCTGCCAGTGTTTAATATTAAATTCGACATCTACTTGTAGTGATTTCCACTAATATCAATATCTGCTGAGCATCATTTCTTCCGAGTCGTATTCTAGTCAATTGTGTAACTTCACCAGAAACTTGAAGGAACCATTGAACCATTAATAAATACCCTATGTTAGTCCGTCTCAATCTCACAACGAAATGATGTGGCACCAAGTTCAGTCGAAGAACATAACTCCGGGACAGTTCATAAACATCAGAGATGGAGGGACATTGAGTCGGTGTGCACGCGCAATGACGTTGACAGGGTCAAAGGCGCCGCTGACCACAATCTAAAATGCTTCGTCTAAAACTGGACAGAGACATCAGGACTCGGATGGTATCCCTTCTTCATGGTCACTAAACTGAACCAATTTTATACATGAAGTTTCTTCACTCCCTTTGACATATAGAATAATCCTGATTTATCTCCCATGTGTCAAGCCACCCGCGGTGATAGCAATGGATGGTTATAGACGTACCTCATCTGTCTGCACACAGACTGGCTTTCAATCTCGTCATTAGGTCAACCATTGTGCTTCTTGGTGTCTTCGTTTGATTATGGGTGTGCAGAACAGGGTACTGATCATAAAGCCAGTATATCGGAGCCGGATCTTATTTTGAGTGGCAGTCAAGAATACGATTCCAAGAAAGTAGGCGGAGTAGCTTTCAGAGAGAAGGTTGAAGAAAATAGTAATGACAAATAAAAGAAGACTGACCCAGCCGTTGTCGGGTTTACAGCAATATTGTCAGCAAAGACGACGACTGATATAATGAGCATAACGATCACAACTGAAAGAGCTGTTGATTGAACTTCAGGAGAAGCAGCGACAGGGGGAACAGTGACATGACGGCGAGCCAAACAAGGGAGAACCTAGTTAATGAATTTATGTAGTGTCAATAACATCCCATATGTACTGGCATTTGAGAAACGACGTTCAATTTGGCACTAGCGCTTGGGTGGAGTGCGCTACAAAACAGGACGAACGAAAGTATAGATATATGAGGCGCTCGAGTTTTTGGTAACCCATTCAGGAATAACTGGAGAACACTTATGACGAGCCAATTGTTCCAAGAACTCGCAAGCACCGATAATTCCTCCCACGAAAATCAGCTTCGACGCTTTGGATGCATGAAAGACCATACCAGTCGAGACTACACCACATAAGACAATGATGGCGTCGACCGCGATTTAAGTTCTTAACCACCTTCCTCCCGACTATGTATGACAGTACACATCAAACGAATAAAGCACAACGGGATTTACCCACCAACTCAGCAAAAGAGTTCAAAACATTGGCTTCCTGCAATACGATCTCTAGCGGCTACAACGGCTAAAACCAGGACCATGATACAACTTAAGAGGATGATGGCCGGTATGTGCAGATTCCGCAACACCAAAGAAAAACTGGCACTTTCTTAATACGACCAACATGCGACGGCGTACATAATCCTTAATATCAGATGGTGTGTTTGACATTGAATGGAGAAGCGCAGAGACATACATTCAAATCCTGTAAGTCCCAGCATTCCGTATTTCTGCAATGAACAATAGAGCAGATTAGCAACACAACCATTGTCACCAACTGCAATATTTGCTTAGTCGACATGGGTTGTAGCAAAGAACGATACTTACATGGAAAAATGAGCAAGTTCTCTAACACCTGAAAGACTGCTGAAGGTGAATACCATCAGTATAATGGTGGTTCCGACGAAAGTCGGAAAAGAAAGCGTCACTTTGCCAGCTGGGTATGAAGTGGCTATGGCTGCCGATACCACAGAGGCGGAAGCATAATCAAGTAGAAGAAGTGATATTCCGACCAATGCGAACGACTTGGTGGACACAACTAGGCTATGGCGCAATCGAGGTTGACTGAAATGCTTACATGTCATCAATGGTGAGAGCTCTTTTTCGTTTTGTCGGGGAACCATGCAAACGTTTGCATCCTTCGAAGTGTGCCTGTCGAATCTCCCGCACTCGTGGGAAGTAGTGCTCCGGGAATTTCGCAGGCTAATTACAGTTGCGGACAACTAAAGCCAACAAAATAATCATCTCGGGAACCAGATTTTTTGGCAGAAATCTGACAACGAATCTGAAATCAGATGTGTAAAAAGGAGCTGAAAAATGGTCTTTTTGTATTGTTCCCATGGGTTTTCGGCTGTGTCAAAATTTTGAGCAACATTTTCCAAAAGTTAGGGTCTACAAATAGTAGCAGTCAAAGTCACATAGGTAAGCTACAATGTATCGAATGATACAGTCTATCGAACATATACAGTGTATTGAATGATATGGGTTTGGTGGACGCTGTCAAACACTCTAATCTATATATGTGTGCCTACTATAGTAACAAATGAATACACTATTACAATGGTTGCTAGACTGAAGAGTAATACATTTAATACAGACATCAGTAGCCTATGAAATAGTTTCAGGCAGTGGCAATGGCAATGGGGATGGCAGTGGCAGTGGCCTTACCAGGATCAGGATCAAGATCGGCATTACAGGTATGGCCGATTGGAAATTAATCTCATTTATGTAGCAATTTATGTGTAGTCTGCATGGATTCTGCATGCAAATTGGTGTATGATAAATTTGGTAAAAGCCATGTTTATGCAATAATTCATTTATTGCAGTGTGCAGGCCTGCAAAATTGGGTTGGCATGCTGGTCAGCAACCCAATAGGGCTGCAGTGGCATCGGCATTAAGCAGCAGCAGCAGCATCGGCATTAGGCAGCAGCAGCAGCATAGGCATTAGGCCACTATGTAATCAACGTTGCCCAGGCATGTTTCGGTGGATGACTCTATGTATATATATGTATGTACTATAGCAACAATTGAATGCACTATTCAATTCTTGCTGTACCACACTAGACATATTAAGAATGTGGTGTACAGATCGGTGACCTATGAGACAGCATCAGACATATGCATCGGCATCAGCATATGTATCAGGGCTGGGGCTGGGGTTGGCAATTGGTATGAACATCGGCCTTAAAATGTATATATTATTGGTCTACCAATTAAAGCACCATATATCTATAGGAAGAAAGCTATCACTCATTGTCACTAGTGTCCATAATATCATCAGAGCCAGGCAACCAAGTGTCATTAACATAACTGAAGTCTGCATGACTATAGATCGGGACTGTGATGTGAGATGGAGTGGGGTTCTCTATCTGTGAGGTGCTGGGGGACCCAGTTCGGAAACCATAGTCATCAGAATCAGCATCAGGGCCAGTTGAATCAGCCTCTGAATGGGTCTCTGACAATGAGAGGAAAACATCAGCCACATCAGATGCAGTGGGGAAAGCAGTTGAAAGGGGAGGTGCAGGGGAAGATGAAGAGGGAGAATTAGAAGCTTCAAGGTAAAAGGCAGTGGCATCAAAGCCAGTTGGAGAACTGGTGTAGGAAGATGCTGATGATGAATGATGGTTCTGCCAAGCCATGGCTGCCTGAAATGCAGTAGGCTGATTGGCATCTTCTGATGGATCATCCTCCCCTTCCCATAACATAGTAGCAAAAGAGGCAGTGGGCTGGGCAAGGGCAGTGTGTGCATCAGCATAAAGATCATCAGCTGGATCATTGGCAGTGGGAGCGGGGATGGCATCAGGAGTGGGGGCGGCATCGGGCATGGCAGCAGAATGTGACAAATTATAGGATCCAGCATCTGAAAAATAAATACCAGCATTGATACCAGTTACAGTGGGTGGTGAACTATAGGCACCAGAAATGGAGGTTGGGAGACTGGCTGTGATCGACCACTCCTTATTCTTATCATATGCACCATTGGCCAGAGACTGAGCATATCCAGAATGATATTTGGTCTTTGGCGATGGGTTAGATGCCAAAACATTACTTTCTGTGATGTCAACACCCCAGGTCCACTTGTGGGAGGAGGGGGAAAGAGCCTTCAGGTGCTTGAGTTCTGCCTGTGCATGTGCAAATACCAGTTCCGATTGTCTTCTTGTTGCTGATTGCCTTGACTGTCTCCCAGTGTGTTCACAGGTGGATGCCACTGCCACTGCCATTGTTAACTTCCATGGTTTGGACTGAAGCTCCTTGAGCAGGGCTAGCTCATGAAGCTGTTGAAACCCTGCTGCTTTCCAAACATTCACATTCATGGCAGCCTCTGCTGATGATTCACAGCCATCTACCAAGTCACAGATCCTGCATGCTTCATTGAACATATCCCCAATGAGAGCCCACAGGTCGATGCAAGATCAGCAGTTGGCTTAGCCATCGGCAGCATTGTCTGCTGGTTGGCTATCATTGGGTAGTGAGCCAGTGAGCAGAGGGGAAAGGATATACTGGCAATAGTTATTCAGGCATTTATCTATAGTATCACTGGCCAAAATCTGCCCTGGTGCCAGTTCACTATTGTGTCTCCACCAATCACATACATAGGAATCCACCAGATGGCTAGGACCATCAATGGCAACACCATCATCCAACGTGGCCAAGAGAGATAGATGGAATCTGAGGGGTAGGTGGTCCAAATCGACATTGGCAAGACTGTTGGCCAAGGACCAAAGAAGGATTGGCACCTCCATCATAAGGCTGATGGAGGTGCCGATGCCAATGCATGACATGACATGCATCTGTCATATGTCAGTGATGTATACTTACTTCCTTTAGGAAAGATACATACAAGCTCAGCATAAAGAACTTTCTGCATCCAATGTTGTTTTAAAAAGTTTGCATCATCTAACTCCAACAAAACTCGATGGAATTGGGACTCTGCATACCAAATGATCTCTTGTGTCCAGATTTGGAGTTGCCATTTCAGGCCTGATTGCAAAGAAAAAGAGTTGAAGATTGAGAGAGTTTTGTTTGACATAGTATTACTAGTCGTGGTTGGTGATCAAGATAATCATGTTTAAATAAATCATGTTTACATAATACAGGCCCTTTTCAGTCACAAAGGGGAGATATAATCAGCATTTGCTGATCTAAATGCATTTCATATGTGACCAGTAGAAATTCCTTTTTCCATTGATTTCTCTGAGCCTGTGAATGAAGCTAATGTAGTTGCCTGACTATGAAAATTGTTAGTACATACAAAATATATTTACATTCCCAGAATCGGCCAGCATCAAGATCAGCAGTGGCAATGGCAACAGCAACAGCAATATTAATCTTGGCAATGGCAACTTTAGGATCAGCAACTCTAGGATCAGTAATGGCAACACCAATATTCAGTAATGGCAACAGTGGGATTGGCAATGGCAACACCAATATTCAGCAATGGCAACACCAGAATTGATAGCAGCTGGTGCCTACCATATCCCCTCTGCATCAGATGTATTTCAACAGATGATTCCACCATCATCTCAAAATTCATTGGCCTCGGGATGGGCATGACCTATGTGAAGGACAGCTGATGACCTTGCAGGAAACCATTTCAACCTAGGCTGTTGGGAGGAGACAGAGAATAAAAAAAGTGAAATTTGCTGAGTAGATTTACAGATAGATTGCTATGTAACATGAAAAAAAAACATTAATCCAACTTTTATGTACATGCCAAATAATATCTATTCCTTTCTACCTCGTTTCATCTCCCCTCTGTCCTCAGATGTGGCTGCTCTCTTCCTTGGGTTAGGCTCAGGGGTGGTACTTCTGTAAGGTAGTCCAGATAGACCAGGGGTCAGTCTGCGTGGGGATCGGTGCAGTTGTGCAGGGGGAGGAAACAGCTGGGGTGAGGTAATGACATCAACTATCAATGATGGGACAGCAGGCTCAGGCTCACTGAGTGATGTTGGGGGGAAGAGGAGAGGGAGTCATAGGGCCATCAGTGTTGTGGGCTGTACAATTTTGTGAGAATCCTGTGGCATAGTGGGAATAATTTGGATGGGGGGGGGCACCAGTCAAGGATCATTCCCTGGCAATCTCTTCAGGTATAACCAGGCCCTCTTCACCATCCAGATCAGCCATCTCTTTATCTTTGTCATTGGCAGTGGGAATGGGAGCAGCATTTGGAGCAGAAGTGGGAGCAGGCATGGAACCAGCAGCAGGAGCAGGAGTGGGCATGGGAGCAGGCATGGGAGCAGGAGCAGGAATAGGAGTGGGAGAAGTGGGAGCAGGAGTGGGAATGGGAGCAGGATTTGGAGCAGGACCTGGAGTGGGAGCGGGAGCAGCATCAACTTTCTTGGCATCCATTCTTGCTTTCAATCCATCTCTCCTGCTTGGAGTCCTCTCGAGGTGAACCACCTGCCCAGCCATGTAACCATTGTATAACATAATTGGCTGTGCACCGGCCTGCAACCCAAGGTATCTATCCTTCAATGTCATTTACCCTATTTTGAAGCAAGTGAAACATGTCCCAGAGTTCTCATATGTGGAGTCAGGACTCTTGCACTGACTCTTCATTCCACCATGCATGCTGGTACATGTCTTCCTCCAGTTGGTATAGACATTCAGTGAGGGGGGAATAGTCAATGGGGGAGGGGTTGGCCATCAGGGCAAGGGGGCAGTCAGCTCGGGCTCAGGATCAACCATGTCGATATCCTGTTCCAAAGCTATAGGTATACATGTTAGTTAGTGGTTTTATGTGTCACAGTGAACTGCCTAGATGATTCTTCTCCACTTTCTTCACTGGAAAATCATGCCTTCTTTGCTTTTTGTCTTGCTAATCCTTTTGCTTTCTTCATTCTTGGGACTTGATCCACATTCTCTGGATCGCACCAAACTTTCCCTTTTTCACAGAAGTAGCATGCAGTTTTGCTGTTCACCTGATCCCAACACTGATGCCTAAGCTTGACACATCATGCACAGGGCATCATTCGCAAACTCCCTCACTGGTGTGGTGCTCGTCCCACCCTTGCTGCATTGTGCTGCTTTTGCTCCATCCTGGGATTGGCACCAGCATTGCTCTACATCTCCTCATCCAATTCCTCATCCAATTCCTTGCTACTCTCCACCTGTCGCAACCTGTGAGTCACTGTGATGACTGGCAGTATTGGATGCTGGGCAGGGGCAGGAATTCTTGATCCTGATGCTTCTGGTTGGGCCCGCATCTTGGCCCATGCCACTGCTGCTTCTCTCCTTGTTGGCATTGGCATTGCTGCTGCCACTCCTGGTGCTTTTGCCTTTGCCACTCCCATTCCTCATTTCTTGGCCGCTGCTGTCCCTTCTTTCTTGGCCACTGCCATCAATGCCTTCTTGGCTATGGCCATTTTGGCAGGTGATGCTGTTCCCACTGCTGCTGCTGCTATGGTGGCCATTGCTGGTCCAGCTTCCATTGCCACTGCTGTTGTCAAGTTGGTTGGTCCGGCTGCTGTGGATGCAGCACCTGTGATGCCCTTTTTCTCATCAAAGATCTTCATTGCCCTCCGTTGACCTTCAATGAACCTTTGGTTCCCTGTCCTGTCTGACTTTGACCATGCTTCCACAAATCCCCACAAGAAGGCATCAGCCTGGAACATGGCCTGCACATCTTCTGTGAGGACCTCTCTTTGCCACCCAAATAATGTGTTCTACAATTTATAAGTGCATAGTTGGTCTGATAGCATGCTGATCCACTCACAAGCACAGATTTTTTTTTCCTTCATCACTGTGGCGATACTTCCATCCTGAAGTCCATTGCGGATGGCTTGTTCGATCTTGCTGATCTGGCTGAGGACTTGGTCATATGTAACATTCATGATGGATGAAAGTCCGGCTGTGGCAGCAGGGTCAATATTGATATAAAAAAGAGTGAAATGCTGAAGATCAACAATCACATGTTGTTGATCCCTATACAATCAATATATACAAACAAAGCAGTGTTCCCATTTTGAAACTCAAACTCGGCTTTTTGAGTATGCCAAAATTTGGTAGTTGGGTAGCCTTAAGCTAGGTTGGCTCTTCTTGTCGAGGAGGTTGATGTGATGTAATAGTGTTTTTTATTCATTTTCAATGTGTAATTGATCCCTGATTAAACAGTTATGATTCCAGTTACCCACCAGGCAATGGAGGCCTATTCCAAGAAGGTTGAATTCAATGTGCACATGGCACATGGGGGGGTAGAATTTCCTTCTTTTCAAAGTCTCATTGCCAGCAACCTAACCCTGATGCCATCCTTGGGCCAATGGCATCCTGTTGGCCAATGCTGTGTCTTTGGCCAATGCCATGTCTTGACTGGTGCATTGTCTTGCTGGTGCCATGTCTTGATAGTGGCCATTCAAAAACTGGCAATATTTAATCATTAGATACAGCACAGCAATGTTCAATGTAGATACAATAAGAATGTCATGGCCTTGGCATCACATCAGTGAGAATCAGCAGGGGGATCAGCCTCATTGTCATGCTCATGGGACAACAGTCTGATTGGAATCTCAGAGAACCTGCATTCAAATGATTCCAGATTAAACTCCATCCTTTCCTTCAAGGTTGAATATGTCTTCAAGATGACATCCTGCTGTTCCAGCTTTTCAACCTTGGCCATGTAGAGATGATGACTGGCATTCTTATATGATGTGCCAAGCTGTTTTTTCAGGGCTTTCACTTCAGCATGGCAGTTCAACAGCTCCCTGGCTGTCAATGTCTGCAACAGGATCAAATATAGTCACACAAATGAGGACCATGACACCTACTGGGTTGGCCAGTAGCATGAGCTGGTTTTGGGCCAACAGATAGTATGGTTGATCAGTTATGTTTTCAGACTGCAAAATGATGATTAGTGAGATAATAGAGCATCAGAAGGAAATATGGCATCGGCCAGATACACAGCATTGGCCAAAGGCATGGCATCAGCCAAAGGCATGGCATTGGCCACTGGCAATGATATTTGAACTGAAGAAAATCTTACCCCCCCATGTGCCATATGCACTTTGAATTCTACTTTCCTTTAATAGGCCTCCATTGCCTGGTGGGTAGCCAGAATCATAAAATGGGGCACAAGATAGTGCTGCCCATTGTCACTTCAGATTGGGATATAGCCATCAGGAATATCTGCCTGGCTTTCTTCTTGATTGCTCATTGTAGAGGGATGGATGTAGGAAGAGAGATGATAACACTATCGTGTTTAATCAGTGATCAGAGATCTATCAATGAGGGATTATTTAGTTGGCAATATTTGGCCCCCATTGCTGATCTCACTGTTGCTGATCTCACTGTTGCTGATCCCCCCATTGCTGATTCCACTGTTGCTGATTCCACTGTTGCTGATCCCACTGCTAATGCTTTTTCCCTTGCCCTTGCAAGATGGTGGATTGTGATCAAGATAATTGTCTTTATATAATACAGAATGTTTTGGTCATATAGGGGAGATATAATTGGCATTTGCTGATCTAAATGCATTGTCAGCTCTCAATGCTAATTCTTGCCAGAAAGCCTGCTGGCGATTAGCATAGGCTAGTGGGCCAGGAAGGGTATTCTCATACTGTGAGGCTGACTGCCACTGTTGGCTGTGATAGATGAAATATTGCACAGTCCACTGCATTTTATATGTGACTAGTAGAAATTCCTTTCTTGATCTATTTCTCTGAGCCCATGATCGAAGCCAGTGTACTCTCCTGACTAATAAAACTGTTAGTGTAATGAATATGAATGGCCACAAAATACATTTACATTCCCAGAATTGAGTGGCATCGGCATCAGCATTGCTGTGCTGTTCAGTAATGACACCAGTTTGATTGTGTGCATCATGCCAAATCCAGGACAGGCAAAGATTAGTGAAGCCTAGTGCATTTGGCTTCAGAATAGCTGTGCTAGCATTGAGGTCATCCTTTGTTAACCACTGATGTGTTTAGTTGGTACTCAGTGCAGATCTCAACAGAAGGGGTGAACACTAAACCTACAACTGCAGGTGTGCTCAGGGTGAGGAGGTTCATTTAGAGGGCCTCAGATAGTTCTTCGGTGTGGAGACTATGAAGAGGCTGGTATGGCAATTTTCAATGTGTGCACTAGTTGTGTATGCTAAAGGGAAGATATGCGCAATGGCAGAAAAGTGTGCAATGCAAGGGGGCAAAAACATGCAGCGCAGAAAAATGTGGAATGGGAGCACAAAAGTGCGCAATGATGAGGATAATGAAAGTGGGAGGTGCAGTGGGATGAAGATGGCACTGGGATGTGCTGAAAGGAGGATGCACAGGTTGGGGGCACAAATGGGATGAAAGCGCAATGGGCAAAAAAAGGTGCAAATGGTGCACAAAATGCAGCTATACAAATAAATGAGCAAATGGTGTGCAAACATGGCTATATGAAGGGCACACTGTTTGAGTGCACAAATGAGGATGAAGGATACAATGCATGGATGAAATGCAGCAATACAACAAGGGGATGCAAATTATACACGAGCACAGTTATATGAAGGGTGCACTACAAAGGCACATGGACTGGACGCTGGTGCACAGACTATGTGCGATGCTGACTGAGCTATGAACTGTGAGGGGGGGGAAAGATCCTCTAATTCTCTATCTGTCTGCCTACTATGTACAAATGGCTTATATAATAAAAACAGTAAAATAAAGTGTAAAAATAGAAAGTGCCATGCGCTACCCACAAGCGCATCCATTTGCCCATCTAAACCCAACTGCACTATGCTGCTGCCTCAGCCAATAAGATTTGTGCATGCCAATACCCAACTGTTCCAGTGTGATGCACTATTTTTGGTGCACTCTAGGTCCCATGTGCTCTTCCCAATTAATCTGCTTTGGTGTTATGTGTCACATGCTGCACCTTAGTAATAATGAGGTGATCAACCTGTGCTAGTTACCAGATAAGGCAATGCTGATTGGAAATGTGGAAGAACTATAAGGAGATGCTGTGTGAGGCCAAATAGCACCAAAGCACCAGGATTACATGAAAGCGCCCAAGTGTGCACAGTCCAATGCCAAATAGGTGCAAAGCACCCAGATTATGTGAGAATGCACAGTTTGCTCATGTTGGAATTGTGGTGCACCTCGAATGAATGTGCCAGTAAGCTGGAAGCTGCAATGCACAGCACAATTGGTGTGGTGGATTGTTGTGTGTGTGATAGGGATTGTGCAATGAGTGCGCAGCAGATAATGTGAGTTGTGGGTAAGGCATAAAAGGAGCACATAAAGGTGCATCAAGTGCACAATAACTGTGAGAGGCAGATAAGGAGTGTGGGGGGGCACGCAGAGGCAATTTGAAGTGTAACAGGGCGCATTTAGGGTGCACAACAGAAGGCAGCTATGGGGGATCCAAAAGTGCAGTAGAAATGTAAAAGGCACACAAAAGTGCATCTAAGTGGTCAAAGGCACACCAAAATGCATGGAAGTGTGCAAAGGCACACAAAAGCACACAAAGGCATGCAAAAGCACACTGTGCAAAGTGTGCAGAAGCCATCTAGGAAGTGTGCACAATTGCAAAAAATGCCGTAGTATGTGCACAGGGCGATAGGGAGCTGTATCATCTCCTTCCAACTGAAGTACTGACTGTCCTTAGGCAGCATGCGATTGGTCAGTGCAAAATTTTCTTCACTCACATAAGCAGCCATCCTCTCCTTATCTATCTCTGACCACCATCTATCCTCAACAACTCTTTTCACAACCCATATCTACATGATCCAATGTCTTCAGCCTTCACCTTAGCTCTCAGGCAAATGATCCTGGCCCTCAATGAGACCCTCCCTGCTGCTGGGAGTGAGCAGATGGCTATGCAGGCTTGGGATGAAGGGTTTTGCAGCAAACTGGTGTGCTTTTCGTGTTTCTATAACTGGCATAGGTTGCTAAGCATGGGGGCATGTAGAATATGTATAAAAGCTGGGCAGACACTGTTAAGGATGATGCAGAACTCGACGTGCTCCTTGCAAAGGTGTGCAGTGCATTCAGTGGGATCCTGGTTGAAGAGTGGCTTACTTGGGGTGAGGAGCTGATGCCTGATATGCGTAAGATGATCGAGGAGAAGGAGTGGTCCACAGAATTTGAGTGTAGGGCACATGAACTGGCAGGTCAGCTGGAAGCGCGCACAGAGCACACTGAAGTGCACAAGGTGCGCCGTGCACTCTTGATGGCTGAATTGCAGGTGCCCAAAGTCAACTTGGAGTGGTTGGAAGGTGAGTTCAGGGCAATTGACAAAGCAAGCAATATAGATACTGCCGGCACAGGAAGATGAAAAGGCATGCATTGCACTGGTGCACTCTTTGCATGCACTTTCTGGAGCGACCAATGTCGAGGTAGTAGGTGAAGGGACAGGGAAATCTTGGAAGAGTGGGGTGACAAGCGAAGGGGGGAGTGAGCTGAGCAATGAGAGTGCTAGCATGGATGAAGGTGCAAATGCATGCCCAGTGCATGCAATGCGGCAATGCACATACGTTGAAGTACCACCAATGAGTGGCATTGGTGCTACATCCGATGCTAATAGCAGACCAGTAAGTTTCTTTTGATATGCTTCAGACTCACTAAGTGGCTTCCTTCCTACTGTAGTGCAATAACTGCCACTGCATGGGCCAGCCTGGTAGGTGCATCTCTGTTAATGGAAAGTGGTGTGCTCTGTGCACAAAGGGGAAGCAAAAGTGTGAGTGGACAAAGTGCACTCTTGCACAGCTGCATGCCACCTCTAGAGGCAGGAAAGTGGCTGCTGGGCACCCTGGTATGTCTTTTCCTCATCCTCCTCCCACACTTTGCTAACTATGCCAAAGGTGCATCGCAAACCGACAAGGGTGATGAGAGCAATGTGGGGCTTGTCAGCCCCTCGAAAGAGTGCACATCAGAGCACTGCAAAGTTGAGAATGTGCCCCCCATGCTGTCACAAGTGTGCCCAAGGCCATGCTGCCTTACCATTTGACAAGCAAGCGCACACACTCAATCCTCATGCCAGACCAGGTTAGAAAACACCTCGGGAGATGCAGTCTGTCAAGGCCAAGATGTTGAAGTGCTTAACTTAGTGCAATGCCGCTCAGTGGTTGCTGTCTTGGGTGCCATGCATGAAAGAGGATGTCCAAAGGTCGCTGGTTGAGTTGGAAGTTGCCAAGAGCTGGTTGTGCAGCATGGAGCAAGCGGAGGCAGGTGCGAAGGCGAAACTGGATGTGGCCACAGAGTGCTTGGAGTTCCTGGAGTTGATCGAATAGCTGCTCGCTTGTGTAAACCAATAGATAGTCCATCAATCGATTCCTTTGTTGCACCTGTGATAAACACATGATGCACCCCAAAGCGGTGCAATGCACACATGCACACAAATGTGCACGTGCTTTTGTGGTGTCATAAAATGCAAGTTGTAAGCCCAAATAATATGTGTGAAGGAGAAGAGATAAGATAGGCAACATTCAAGCAAGAAATGTCAAGCACACAAAAAACATGCACCAGCGCAAAAATGTGCAAATGCAAAGAGGTGCAGAAAATCATCCAACCATCACTTTCCTCCTCCCAACTGAGATATTGACCATGTCCAAACAATAAAAGAGTAAAAGATAAAAGGAAGTGCATGCCATATGACAAAATCTAAAAAAAATAGGAAAGGCTCAGTAGATCACCATGGCTAGTAAAACCCATGGGTTGCACAATCATGGAGTGTGTCTGGATGTGACTTTGCGAATAGAAGAAAGGTAATGTAAAAAAATAAAAGAAGCAAAGTGTACATATAAAAAGGTGAAATATCCATAGCAGTGCGCGCAGTGCACTAATTGTGTGCCTCATTGGTGCTTTCTTCATCCTCTGCACTATCTCCTTGCATTCATCAACTGCTTCTTTGTCTTCTGTGTCCACTACTATGGACTCTTCCATCTCTCTCAACTGCATTATAATATCAAGCACTATGTCAGGAAGTGCAATGGACTTGCATGCATGGTACAGCAGTAGGCAAAATGTGGCTACTGGCCTGTCGAATACCATTCCATTGAGTTTGCAAAGGATATACATGCCACCTTGATTGCACGAAACTATAACTAGAGGACCAAGATAATGCACATGCATTTTGCAGTTAAGGCTCTTCTCGATCACTGTGTTGCACATAAGGACTAAATTGCCATGCTGGAAGTCAAAAATGTGGATGGTTTTTGAGTGCGCTTTCTTGAAACAGAGCGCCACTTTGCACCTTTCTGCATAGATGTGGGAATGAATGTGCACTAAGTCTTCTGGACATTTTTGTAATGCGTGTGCATGCTGTGCAATCAAGTCTGTAGTAGAGAGTATAGAATCTGGGGGTGGGTTAAGGTATGTCACTTCAATGATATCGAGAGGGATTAGAGGCTGTGCACCTGTAACAATGAAGTATGGTCAAATGCCAAGGCACTTCTGAACCATGATGTGCTCCACCCAAAAGACTGAGTACAGTGAACTGAATCATTTTGACTCTACTCCATCTGCAGCTTTGATAAGTGCTTGATGCACATCAAAATGTGCATGCTCAACAATTCCATTAGCATGCGAATTATAGCCAGATATGCAGATGTGATTGAGCTTCAAAGTATTCTTGGTTGTCGATCAATAAATCAATGGAGTAGAGCGCATGTGACTCTTTTGCAACCTTCAAACGTTGGGATTCTCAATTTCGTCTGGCTGGAGGTGGGTGAGGTACTGTTCAAATGGATCCTGCAGAACTATAGAAAGAGGTGCTGCAATTGCCATGCTAACTGGAGGTGTCGCATTAAGCAGTTTATTTTCTGCAAAAGGCATGCACACTTCACAGTGCACAAAGGGCTTAATGCTCACAAGGTTGGTAGCTACCACTTCTGCACTGGTAGCTGCAATGCGCTTTGGAGTAACTTGTTCTCTATGGCACTGCCTGAGATTGGGTGAAAGCGAAAGGAGCTCTTCATGTGAAACTGTAATGGAGGGCGCCTTAATGGTGCATGCATATACATCATCGACAATCTGTGGATTCTGGATAGGAATGACAGTGTGATATGATGGCTCTTTGCCTTTGGAAGTGTTAACTGGAGTGTCTGGTTGATCTTCTGCTGCAGAGATGAAACATGCTTCAGGAATGTTGGAATAGGGATGTATGGGCATCTCGTTGGGCACTTCAGTTGCACTCACAGTGGATTGCAAAGCTGGTGACTTGATACTGTCAGCAGGTGCAATGTCTGTGGTTGTAGAATGCGTGCTCTCTTGATTGGATGTATTGCGTGGTGTGCGCCGCAGAATTTCAACGCCATCAAAGACTTGCCTCTTCTGAAGCGCCATCAACTCCTGCTTGAGCACATCAATGTTCTCTTCCTTTGTTAGTTGCACATTTGGTGCGCTTTGCCTATACTCTGCCATAGGAGCTGAAGCAGCAATGTACATCGACTGTAAAGGTGCTGCTGGAGCTGGATGAGGCACTATATTGTAGATGAGCTGCAAATTGGTATTAGATGAAAGTCAACCATTGGCAATCTGCCCTGGATTGCGCTTATGCCACTCCTCAATGTGCTTGTCTAAGAAGTTGCCTGGAATAGAATGTGGCACGAATGCACTACCTGGGAGTACGATGCGCCCTTCCATGTCTTGCCTACACTTTCCTTCACTAATAAGGTGCTCAATTGAAGCGCACTCAGAAATATAATGCCCTGTTTGACCACAACCATTGCAAGTGTCGTTGTTCAAGTGAGGCATGCCATTTCCACCATCTCTGCCCAATGTGCTCAATGTGGTCACTATCGTCTGTGTCATGCACTTGAATAGGATTGAGATGTCTTCTGCTCTCACTGTGGGTGCACTAGGTTGTGGCTGGGAAATGGGTGCACTGGGTGCTGAGTAGGGCACATACATATCGGGGTTTTGTGCTGTGAGCCCAGTAAGTGGCTGGAAATAGTGTGCTGGGCCTTCAAAGATAAAGTCAATCACATCATGTATTGCATCTAATGAGTATGGCACATTTGCAGGCTGATTTGGTACCACAATTGCAAGGCAGCTCAAAATGCACTCTAGCTGGTCTGGTTGAAACACCCTGATGAACATGTGGCTTTGATCATAGTGCACCAATATGCCTTGCGCAACTAAGTATTCACTGATGTTGAAAAATGCATGATAATAGCATGCAATTTCTTCTGCAGTTATGAGGCCGACACGTGCGGTTTCACCAATAAGCTTGTCCAGGTCACTAATACTCTATTTACTGCCATCTCTAGAGCTGAGATAAAGCTTTAGGACAGCGTTTTTGAATGCGCCATAGTTATGCATTGCACTATACTCCGGTAGCAGTTTCCAAGTGTCCACAGTGTTGCTGTCCAAATAGTGCACAGTGTGGAATTTCTTATCAGTCTCATTGGTGATGTTACAATCATGGAGAAGTTGCACAAGCTCTTTGAATTACTTCTGGAGGTCATGCAGTTTTGCAGGGTCAAAACACAGTGCATTTTGGTTAGATGCAGATGGCATGTGCATGGTAGCCATGGTAGGTGAAATAAGGTGTGTAGAGGTAAGATCTGGTAAAAGTGCAGCAAAATTCAAAGGTGGGGAAAAATGCGGTGATGCAGACAGAGTTAGAGTAGGTAGGGATGATTCAGGTGAAGGTGGAGGTAAGGACAGAGTGGACAAGTGATGCATGTTGTTTAGGAAGAGTGATTCAAATACTGGTATTTTCCCAAGCTGGAGTGCAGTTGCTAACAGCTCGGAATGGGGAGTGCAAAGGTGGTTAATGTTAAAGCAAAGGGCGAGCCAATGGAGGTCTAAATAAGGTCTGATAAACAGAAACTCCTCATAATGGGCTCCAGAAATGATGTGTTCAGTTGGTACTCAGTGCAGAGTCTCAACAGAAGGGGTGAACACTAAACCTACTGTTGGAGCAGACTACATATGCTGCACAGAGGAAGAGACGACACGTTCCTTGTAACCTACCTGGGGTTTAGTTAGTCTTAGGGCTAGGGTTTAGTAGAGGTAAGAACACTGTATTCCTACTACGGTACAGGTTCTCCTTATATACATAATAGTAAGGATGTCACATGACTCAGGAATGTGTTTACCACATGTATGCGCAGTAAGCGCAGTAACATGTGTGTGCTGCATGCTTGGCCTCATGTATGCAGCATGCATCAGGATTTAATTTCAACACCCCCCCTCAAACTGTACAGCGCTCTAAGCAGCTAAGTTTGAATCTTGAAAGTAATTCCAAGAGAGTCTCTAAATTTCCTGAATAAGACAGCGCCAAGGTTCTTTGTGAACATGTCAGCTGGATTATCATTTCCAGGAATGAAAACGACTGTGACTTTGTCATTTTCTATGCATTCGCGGGTATAGTGGTAGCGAATGTCTATATGTTTGGTCCTTCTTTCCTGAACTGGATTTGATCCGATAAAGATGGATCCCTGATTATCAGCGCAGATTGGTACGCGCTTCAGTACATATCCAAGTTCCTGGAATAAGGACTCTATCCACACTATCTGTCGACAAGTGTCGGAGAGAGCCATATATTTGGCTTCTGTGGATGACAGTGCTACAGTTTTTTGTAAATGGGACTGCCAGCACACAATGCCACTTGCTAGAGTAGCAAAGTAACCCGTTGTAGATTGGCGTTTGACAGTGTCAGCTGCCCAATCAGAATCTGTGAAGGCCTGTAGCCCCTCGGACTTCTCACCATCATAGACAATGTTATATTTCTGGGTTCCCACCAGATAGCGCATGATGTACATCGCTTTGTCTAGATGTTCTTGGCTAGGATTAGCTGAGAATTGCGACATCTTGATTACTGCATAAGCGATATCAGGTCGTGTTCCGAGCATCAGATACAATAAGAATCCGATCACAGACTGGTATTTTGATCTAAGCATCGCATTGGGCATTGCTGTGTTTTCCGATGGTTTGTAACCAGTCGGGAGTGGAGTGGGGGTCACTTTGGCATTTGTCATCTCGAATCTCTCAAGCACTTTGGCGAGATATTCAGTTTGATCAAGTTTGACTTTGCTTGCAGTCTGGGTGACGCGCATGCCTAAGAATTCCGTGACTTTTTCAGTACTATGGCACTCCCAATGCTTTAGACAAGCATTTTTCTTTTTATCCACAAGTTTCTTGTTCTTCCCCATGAACAAGCCATCATCAACATAGACGAGTGCAATAACAATGCTGCCTGTTTTAGGATCCTTGTGTATGAAAATGCCGGCATCGGAGCTGGCGCGCACGAACCCAATGGTGCGCATAAATGCCTCTAGCTCTTTCCACCATGCAAGTGAGGCTTGTTTAAGGCCATACAATGCTCGGCGTAAGCGCAACACTTTGCGCTCTTTTCCCTCGAGTCTGAAACCCTCGGGTTGATCCATATAGATCTCCTCATCTAGTTTGCCATACAAAAATGCAGTTTTTACATCTAGGCCGGTCATATACATGCCTTCCAGAGATGCAAGTGCAAACATGAGGCGTATGGTCTCGTAGCGGACTACCGGTGAGAAAATCTCATCAAAGTCAATGCCTTCGACTTGTGAAAAGCCTTTGGCCACGAGTCTGGCTCGTTTTCTTCCATCCGATTTTACGGAGAAAACCCATCTATTTTTGATCGTTTTTCGATCATGTGGAAGATCGACAATGTCATAGACTTGTCGCTTACGAAGAGCCTCTAATTCTTCATGACAAGCTTGTTTCCACTCACGTTGCTGCTGCCGTGGTAGGCGCGCAATATCGCGAAATTGGTTTGGAACTTGGCTTATTTCGCTCGATGGTTTGACTGCTTTTGACAACAGCCAGCGAATAAGCTTATCTCCTCCTTCCTTGGTTATCTTTTTAATATAACCTGCTTCGTCTGGTTCCCCCATTGGGTGATCATGTTCTTGATTATTGGAATCGGGTACACTCTCGTGGGGTGCCGAACTCGGTCCAGCAACTGGTTCTTTCTGTTGAGTTTGTGGTCGTGTTCGGTTATGATCCGAATCTTGACCCACAGATCTCTTCCAATATCGATCACGTGCAATGTCTCTCTCTATGTCAGAGGGGAGTCGCTTCTCTCCATAGGTATTGCCAGGACGGTTTGGGATGTTCCTCTGCCTGCCTGATCGACGGGGCAATTGCTGCCATTCCTGTTGATCATCACATCTTGGACGAAAGTCCTCAGTGGTTACTGGAGGCGGCGGAGGAGGAGCATTTGTCACATCGTCATGTGCCTTTTGCTCACTTGGTACATCATCATCATCATTTTCTGATGATGGAGGAAGGGGTGGATCTTGTGGCGGTATAGAATCATCGCCATCCATTCCAGATGAGTGGTCATCATCTTCTGGTTCTGGAGGTGGAAAATCACCAAGGTCTGTATTGGCAGGAGTCTTAGCTCCGGGACAGCATGGGAACAACGTTTCATCAAATAGTGCCATAGCACCAATGAATATTGCGCCACTAGGTCGCATGAAACGGTATGCTTTAATGCCATCTTCTAATCCAAGGTACGTCATCAACTCCGATCGAGGAGCCAATGTGTTTGGACGCTTCTCCTTGGGTAGGTAGACGTAAGCACCACAACCAAAAACCTTCAGATCGTTTAGATCTGGGCGGACCTTTGTCAGGTCCTCAACCGGTGTCAGCCATTTCAGGCGCCTTATCGGGGTTCGGTTGTATAGGTGTGTTGCATGTTCAATGCAAAATTCCCACCATGATTGTGGTAGACATGCAGTAAATCGCAGGGTTTGCGACTTTTCCATTATTGTCCTTATGGCACGCTCGGCGCGTCCATTCTGTTGGTGCATGTGTGGTGCAGACATCTCTATTTTGATGCCAAAGTCCTTGAGCACATTTTGTAGCTCACGATCCTTGAACTCCCCCCCTGGATCAACATGCCAGCGCTTGATTGTAGCGCCATACTGTGTCAAAGCCACTGCCCGAAATTGTCTGATGGCCGCAGCAGCATCAGATTTCTTTCTAAGGCATTGGACCCAGATATGTGATGTTTTGTCATCCAGAAATACAATAAAGTATTTATGTTTATGGTACGATAGTACTGGGAGTTCCTTCAGATCGGAATGTATTAATTCAAAGGGTTTTTCTGCACGTGAATCTGATTCGGGAAAAGATTTTGAGGTCATTTTCCCTTCAGCGCACCCTGGACATATAATTTTGTCTTTAGGAATAATTAAATTCCTTGGGAATTTTATGGTGCTATTAGGCATCTTCCCTAGCGCCTCTTTGGATGGGTGTCCAAGTCGCTTATGCCAAGTCGAGTAGTCTGCGACATATATTGTCGTGACATTGATTCCCCTGGTGCTCAATATATGAGTCCGAGCCCAATAAATAGTGTCACGTTTCATAAGAGGGACGCAATCCATAATTGGGTTTCCTTGCTTGAAAAATGAAATGTGTGCGGAGGAACCATGCACATCACTTCCGTCTTGTAAGAAGATGCCCATTGACAGTAATCAAGCATTACAGTCGGGTATGTAGTAGACGGGGTATAATCGCGTTTCACGTGTCTCTGACTTCCCATGACATACTACCTGGTGTCTAATGAAGACTGCTCCTTTCCCTACTATATGAGTAGTACCCGTGGCTGTTTGAACCAGGGTAGAGTCCTTTCTCGGTAAAGGCTCGTAAGAAGCAAAATCTTTAATTTCACCAGTGAAGTGTTTTGATGCGCCTGAATCCATGATCCAGTCAGCACCTCTCTTACATTTTCCACTTGCACACGCAACACATATATTAAGATGTACATAATTCCATGATACATTTAATAGCGGTAAAATTTCACATGAAAAGTTCGCTGTATTCATAGGAATTTTAATCCTTGTGCTTGTGGCAGGGAAAAGGACTAACCTATCATCATACGCCCCTGTGTCAAGGGGTTCATCGATGAGCATCTCGTCGACGATCTTCCACACTTCCTCGTCAGTTGCCGGCAGTTCTGATCTGAAGGGAGATGGTATCGTCTTCTACCTCCTCGATCGTAGCCTCGGTTTCTGGCTCTATCCTCCTTCTCTTACCTTCTCGCACCGTAAGGTGCTCTTCCAGTGGTCGCAGATTTTTCGTGCTGCACGGAAGTTGCATGTGCTCGAGGGTGTCTCGAGCTTGCTGGTACTCGGCGTAAACCGAGCGAGAGGAGGTCACGCCCGTATATGCCTGTGCAGGCGGTCGGCGGCGAGGATCCCTTGTGGGAGTGTGCTCGATGCGCTGTATGAGCGGCATCGGTGGTATGATGGTGCCATTACCATTTATGGTGGTAGAGGCTTGTGAGGCAAGGTGGGTATGTTTCTCTTTTGGCTTCTCCTCCTTAGTCTTTCTGTCCCCACATCGTCCATGTTTTTGGGACGATTCTCCATTGTTGCCCTGAGATTGCCATTTGGGGTTTCCCCCTTTGCGCTTGACAGCAGAAAGCTTGGTGGCCTGAGGCTGGCCAGCGGGCTTCCCAACTGCCGTGCGGCGTGAGGCTTCAGCGACAATGGAGTCCTTGACATGTTTAAACGTCAAGGCTCTAGTGGCGGTCGTGTTAAGGACCGTTGAGGACAATGAATCGAACTCGCGCGGCATCGCAGCAAGTAAGATCATGGCCTGCACTAGTTCGGGGATGGCGACATTGGCAGCCGTGAGGCGCTTAAACTTGTCGGCCATTCTGGCGATCTCCGGCGTGGGATTCGCAGCCGGAATCTTGATCGTTATAGCGGACCTAAAGTCCGAAAAGACTTGAGAGGGGCCGTCCACACCATAGTCGGTGCGGATGAGATCCCATACCTCCTCAGCAGTGTCCTTGGTGTTGGCACGCTGCCGAATAGAGGGGGCCAGGCAGAGCACTAGGCTACCAATTGCCTGGTCATTCTTATTGTTCCAGGTCTGGAGCTTGGCATTAGCTTCCGCTACTAGTGCAGCGTTTGTCGCCGTCAAAGGAGGCGCCAGGGGTGGTTTTAGTTCCATCCCGCTAGTTATTTGCCAGAGGCCCTGAGACCTGAGCCACGCCTTCATTGAGTCGGCCCATTGAATGTAGTTAGAGCCATCGAAAGTTTGTACGAGTTTTTCAAGAGTTGAAGACATGATGTTATAGTGGCAGCTGGTAAAAGCGCTCAATCAGTCCTCTTATTCAAGAAAACACATTCCATATTCTCAGGCAAAAACACTCCTTCAGAGTGGTTAACCCTAGTCAACCTGGGTTTTTTAAATGCAGCTCGCAGAGAGTGCAATGCAGCTCACGAAGAGCGCAAGGTTATAATTTGGAGACAATGAAGTCAACGTCGTTCGCAGCCAGTTAAGGCGCGTTCGCGACGTGCCCAGCAGGGCCCATAACCTGTTGGAGCAGACTACATATGCTGCACAGAGGAAGAGACGACACGTTCCTTGTAACCTACCTGGGGTTTAGTTAGTCTTAGGGCTAGGGTTTAGTAGAGGTAAGAACACTGTATTCCTACTACGGTACAGGTTCTCCTTATATACATAATAGTAAGGATGTCACATGACTCAGGAATGTGTTTACCACATGTATGCGCAGTAAGCGCAGTAACATGTGTGTGCTGCATGCTTGGCCTCATGTATGCAGCATGCATCAGGATTTAATTTCAACACCTACAACTGCAGGCATGCTTGGAATGAGGGAGTTCGCTTAGAGGGCCTCGGATCATCCTTCAGGGCATGGAGACTATGAAGAGGCTGGTATGGTAGTTTTCAATGTGCCCCCTAGTTGTGTACACTAAAGGAAAGATATGCACAATGGTGGAAAAGTGTGCAATGCAAGGGGGCAAAAATGGGCAATGGGAGCCCAAAAGGGTGCAACAATGAGGATAATGAAAGTGGGAGGTGCAGTGGGACAAACATGGCACTGGGATGTGCTGAAAGGGGGATGCACAGGTTAGGGGTGCAAACAGGATGAAAGGGCAATGGGCAGAAAAAGGTGCAAATGGTGCACAAAATGCAGCTATACAAATGAATGTGCAAATGGTGTGCAAATGTGGCTATATGAAGGGTGCACTGTTTGAGTGCACAAACGAGGATGAAGGACACAATGCAGGGATGAAACACAGCAATATGACAAGGGGATGCAAACAATATGCAAGCGCAGTTATATGAAGGGCGCACTACAAAGGCACATGGACTGGACACTGGTGCACAGACTATGTGCGATGCTGACTGAGCTATGAACTGTGGGAGGGGGGAAAGATCCTCTGATTCTCTATCTGTCTGCCTACTATGTAAAAATGGCTTATGTGATAAAAAATGGTAAAATAAAGTGTAAAAATAGAAAGTGCCATGTGCTACCCACAAGTGCATCCATTTGCCCATCTAAACCCAACTGCACTATGCTGCTGCCTCAGCCAATAAGATTTGCGCACGCTATAGTCCAATACCCAACTGTTCCAGTGTGATGCACTATTTTTGGTGCACTCTAGGTCCCATGCACTCTTCCCAATTAATCTGCTTTGGTGTTATGTGTCACATGCCGCACCTTAGTAATAATGATGTGATCAACCTGTGCCAGTTACCAGATAAGGCGATGCCAATGGAAATGCAGAAGAACTATAAGGAGATGCTGTGCAAGGCCAAATAGCACCAAAGTGCCAGGATTACATGAAAGCACCCAAGTGCGCACAGTCCAATGCCAAATAGGGGAAAAGTGCCCAGATTATGTGAGAATGTGCAGTTCACTCATGTTGGAATTGTGGTGCACCTCGAATAAATGCACCAGTAAGCTGGAAGCCATGATGCGCTGATGATACTCAACCTGGAAACCTAGAAAAAACCTGTTAAAAGCCTTTTGTAGTATAACTCAGGCTGGAGGAAGGGTGCGAGGTGGTACTAAATATCACCGCTTTTGAAAGTGTACAAAGATGTTCAAAAATGTTCGAAATTGGTTCGTAGATGCGCAAAGTAATTCAAAATAAGTTTGAATGTGTTCGAAGTTGTTTGGGTGAGTTCGAGGGGGTCCAAAGGTATTTGACTGGTGTTGATATATGTTTTGACAAATGAATATAGCTGTTATGAGCTGGGTTTTTTAGTGACGATAGGCGATGACAAGTTGAGAATGAATATGAAAGTTCAAGGAAGTTTGCGATATTTCGCAGAACTTAGTGATATGATGCGAGGTAAGACTCAAGAGAATTGCTCTTAAATCCAACTATAGTGGAGAGGGCAACTGGTTCTCTGTTGTTCTAAGTAACTAGTACAAGTTTATATACATTTTTGAAGAGATAGTACTGAAAAGGAAAGTAAAACATGTGTAAAACATTTGGCAATATATCATACAATGAGGACTTTGTAGATCAAAAATAGATGAGAAATGATAAATAATTGAAACATATGTGTCCCCATATGGTAAAAGTACTTATCTTTTGCTGTAATATATCATCAAAACATAAAAAACGCTATTATTGCATCCTAAATCTCTTGTCATCTCTCCTTGTGTCCAGTAGTGCTTGATATGCGATGGAATAGTTTGTTCCGGATGTGCAGTGTGTATCAAAAGTATTTTAACACAGCTATATGGTGGCCGATGTTGTTCGAAATTCTGCGAAGTCACTTGAAGTGTCGTGAAGTTGTTTGAAATCGTTTGAAGCATCGCGAAAGTGTTTGAAATAGTGCAAAATAGATTCGACGTCGATTTTGTGGCGTTCGTAGTAATTCGGAATGTCTGTCGTAATGTCTCGATATGAGTGAAACTGTTCTCCAGACCTTAAAGCATGTAGTGGACCTATCATCCTCCCCCTTACTGAAATCCTAACTGTCCCAGTTAGCCGATCGAAGTCACGTGCAAAATGCGTGGTTGGGGTGAGGAAATTAGCAAGGTTCAATATATTGCTCGTTCTTCCATGTCACCTCCTAAATTCATCAACTCTTTTTTCTATAATGTCTCTCCTCGTCGAACTCAATGCCGAAATCCTTGAATACGCAAAATCGATGCCTGAGCATGGCATCACCAAGGACTTGGATTTCGAACTGTGGGGGAAGGGTTTTTGTGCGAAAATGGTACGTCTGTCGCTGATCGATTTATAGTTAAAGATGCTAAAATGTTTCATGTAGGCAGAATATGATGAACTCGCCGAAGATCTTGGCGAAGAATGCGAAGTGGCTGTTCAAAAGGTCATGGACAAAGTATTCGAGCTGTATAAACCGATGGTGCGATGCGAATGGATTTCGTGGGGCATAGAGCTATTGTTTGTAGATTTGGCTGAGGAGATAGAATGCAGAAGAAGGGAGGAGGAAGAAAAGTAGGTGAGAGAGGAGCAGCAGCAGGCGAAGAGGGCAGCAATCGATGGTCGGAGGAGGGCGTTGGCAGATGCTTGAAATGTGGCTCTTGCTGCATTTCGTGCGAAGACAATTTCGAAGGACGACTTGAACAGGCAGAGTGCGAAGTTCGAGGCTGAATTACAGATGATCGAAAAGGTGGAGGGAGGTGAGGACAACGAAAATGAGGATGAAGACGAGCTGCCTGTGGCGAGGGTAGCGAAGCGAAAGGTGGTCGAGGTCGAGAGCAAAGATGATGAAGAAGAGGAGGTCGTGGGGGTAGAGGCTGCGAAGTGGGCACCAGTCAAAATGAGCGAGTTGCTTGATTTCGAAGGTCCAGTGAGTGTTTTATTTTATGTTCAAAAGTTTTTTGTGCTGCTAAATACTTTCGTAGTGCGATCGGTGCACTGGGTTTAAGTCCCAGCTGCAGTGTGTTGTTAGTGAGGGCGCCGTAAAGTGTTCGAAGTGCACCCAGGAGGCGCAAGGCTGTTACTGGGCCGGTTTGTCAAGGCGAGGCATTCGAAAAGGCGAAGTAAAGAAGTTCGTAAGTGCGAAACAAGATTCACACCCCAGAAAAGGTACAAAAATTGTTTGGAGTTGTTTTGAAGTAATTGCTAACTTGTTTTTGAATTTTGTAGCACGTCAAATTCGTGTTGTGGGCCCATTTAACGATGTCGAGCCGGTAGCGGGGCCATCGAAGGCATCGAAGGAGAGAAAAAGGTCATTGAAAGGGAAGGTGAAGGCGAGGGCTGTTCAAAGGGTCGAGGACGTCGAAGAGGCTGGGGATTCAAATGAGGTCGGCACTCGTCATCGAGTGCTGGCGAGAAAATTGGTCGAGATGAAGGTGGAGATGGAGGTGTTGGGGAGGGAAGTCGAGGTGTTGGAGGAGATGTTGGAGGAGTAGGACTTTCTGTTTTTTGTTTTGTCTATTTTAAATTGTCTTTTGTTAAATGTGTTTGAAAAGTAAGATGAAGCAGAAATGAAGATATGACAGACAAAAAATCAAATTTTTTAGGGAAAGGCTCAGTAGTTCATCATAGCTGAAAAACCCTTTGGAGTTTGCACGACCACGCTATGATGTGATATCGCAACTTGTATCATACACTAAACATAATCAAATTTTTTTGTAAGTAATTGCAAAAAGGAAAGAAAGGATAATTATTTGTTTTCGAAGTCCTGAAACTCTTCAAAGGTATTTTCGTTGAAGTTCGAACTTGTTCGAAGTTGTTCAAGGCGCTCGGAGTTGATATCGAGGAAATTTGGTGGTAGGGAAATTGATTTTCGAGCGAGGTATGGTAGCAAACGAAATGCGGCAATAGGTCTATGTAGTACTGACCCATCGAGTTCGCAGAGAATATAAGCCCCTCGGTAGTTTTGTACGATAATGATAAGAGGGCCGATATATCAGGGTTTCATCTTGCGATTAAGGGACTTCTCGATTTGTGTGTTTCGAAGTAGCACTAAATCTCCTTTTGCAAAGTTGTAGTCGCGCATAGTATGTTCGTGAGCAAGTTCGAAGCATTTTGCAGCTTCAATTTGGGATGGGCAGTTGTAAGTATGTTGCTTCGGAGATGTCGAGGGGTATTAGAGGATGTGCTCCTGTAACTGCAAAGTAGGGAGAACAACCCATGCATTTACGAACCATGACTCGTTCTGCCCAAAACACTGAGTGCGCCCCTGCTGACCATTTCGCTTGTTCTCCATTGACAGCTTTAAATAATGATTGTCAAACATCAAAATGGGCTCGTTTGACGAGTCCATTGGCGCCCGAATTATAACCACTAATTTGAATATGGTTAATATGATATCGCTTCACAAGATATTCCATGGCTGCAATAAACGCAGTGCCATTGTCGGTTACGATTTCTTATAGCGAGCCCCATCGACAAATAATGTCTTCGAAGATCCAATCACCCAGAGACATGGCATTTTCACATCGAAGTTTTCACCATTCTGGATAGGTCGTTAGTGAGCATCGACCTTGTACAATGTATTTAAATCCGTTTGAAGGTGGCATTTGCATTGTGTTGATATAGGCTTTGCCGAAAAGGGGTGCTGGAGTGGCGACTGTGGGCGGAATTAGAACATTTTGTGTTTGTCGAATTTGGCATAGGTGGCAGGTTCACATATACCATGCAATGTCGAATTTCATGTTTGGCCACCAGAATCAAAGGGCAATAACTGATTTAGTAGTGAAAACCATTTTGTGTCCGATGTCATCGTGAGCTGCACGAATGATTTCGAGACGACGTTCTGGAGGAGCGACAATTTGGTGAGCTCCTTGGGAGTCTTTTCTCCACAGTTTGCCCGAGTCTAAAAAGAATTCAGTGCAATATCGAATAAAGGTAGTGTATTCTGTGTCTGATAGTTCCGGGGGTCGCACCAAGTCATGTAACCATTTTCGAATGCGAAGTAACCTCTCGTCATTCATTTTTGCATTATTTGATCGTGGGACATCATTATAGGTGAGATCCTCCCCCTTACTGAGATTTGAAAAGAGGGAGAAGGTCGAAATTTGATGCGAAGTAAATGGTTGGGTTGTAATAGGATTTATTTGATGTACGAAACCATGAAGGTGGTCGATCCAGTCTCCGAAATTATTTTCATTGTTGAGCTGAACATCTTCGTCTTGTGGGGGTCGTCTCGAAAGTCCGTCAGGACCATGGTGTGTCCCTGCGATGTGGACTAATGCAAAATGAAAGGTTAGGATAAATACGATCCATCAATTGATGCTAGTGCTAGGTGTGATATCAGGATTTGAGAGCATGCCTTTAATATATCGTGCATCAACTTCGACGATAAGCCTTCGAACTCCTATTAGGTACAGTCGTAGTGCTCCGAGAGTGTGATAGAGACCGTAAAGTTCGAGTTTGGGTTGCGAAAATCTGGATTCGCAGTCGTTAAGTGTAATCGATCCAAATTGACTATAATATCATTTTCAAGGGTTTTCAGGATCGCACTGAGTGAGAAAGAAACCAATAGCAATGTTCGAAGTGTCGACCGATAGAATAACCAGGGCTGGAGATGAGTAATCGATAGCTCGAATCACTGGGGAATTGATTAGAGCTGCTTTCAAATCTTGTTGGGCTGCTATTTGTTCTGCTCCGAATTTAAAAGGAACATCTTTTCGAGTGAGTTGTATCAGTGCTGCAGCTCGTTGAGCAAAATCTCGGATAAATATACGACAAACTCCAATGGTTCCTAGGAACACTTTGACTTCGGTGAGGCTTCGACATGGTCCCCACTTGCTAACAGCAGCAATTCGAGTAGGGTCGGCCATACGACCTTCGATATTGCATCGATGCCCTAAAACAATTATTTTGGGGATGCAAAGATAGAGCTTCAGACCTGAAAATGTTCCTCCGCAATACTTCATATGCTGGACTATCCGATTTAAATTTTCGAAATGCTCCCAGACAAAGCGTCGAATAGCTGGATTCTCGGGAATTGTTTTGTAGGATCCACTGATCGTTCTATATTCTGATTTCGGACCCTTAACTGGTGTGTCGTCGATGTAAGGAATGGTGATATGAGGAATTTCGGGCTGTAGAATAAATGTCACATCATCGTGTAAGATAGGGACAGAATTTGTCCAACCCATGGGTAGGGTAACAATGCGAAGTGCTCCGAACAGTGTCTGAAACATTGTCAGATCGCGAGATGATTCTGCAACTTTCCTTTCGTCGAATGCCACATAGAGATCCAACATTCCTCTGCATGATTGTCCCCCGAATTGTTCTGCTAAATGTTCGGGTATCGGTACGATGCCTGAGTGCTGGATCATAACTTGGTTAAGCGGTTTGAGACTGTGAACAATTCGAAGCGATTTTGCATCCTTTTTCGTAATGCAAAACCATCGTGATCAGTACAAAGAGTTCGATGGTTCGTATACTCCCGCTTCGATTTTCTTTTTCAGCATTTCGCATATCTGTTCATACAAACCTGGAGGTATAGGAATGTTTCGCTCAACCCATGGAGTGTGAGGAATGACAGGGAGCTCTATAGGAGGAAAAAAGTCAGAGTGACAGCTTCCTCGCTCTTGTTCTGTCCATGCAAAAGCTGTTTCCTGATTTCAAATAAAATCGTGCATAAGTTTTTGCTCCTCTGGCCATAGGAAATTGCCAGGATGATTTTTGTCGATAATAGCTTTACAATCGAGTGTATATCGTGAAGTGGGGATAAATGACAGTGGATAAGGATTTAATTTTGGCATGTTTTTGAGAGGGTCACCAGTAATTGTTCGAATAATGTGAAATCGGTCAGGTAGCTCGGTAATAACTGGGCGAATTTTTTGTGCCACAGGTTTGTATTTCTTTTTCAAAGCCGCAAAAATCGGATATGAGGAATCGATAATAGGCATAGAAGGCGTAGACGTTGCCTTCAAGGTCGATAAATATGTTTCGTATTGGTGGCTGGCTGTTAAATATAAATTCACAAGGATCGAAGAATAAGAAATGGATTTTGAGGAGTTCGAGGACTCCATATCGGGAATATTTTCAGTGCGTTCGATGTTGATAGATAAATTAGAGGGATCGAATAAGATAACGAAAGCACACTGGTCAATGTCCAAAATTTTGTCCTCTAGTTGCAAAAATCCTTTCGACGGTGATTAGAACAGGGAATCGTGGGGATAGCACATGATCGTGTCGAATTAGGATCATATATTGTAATTGTCTGGGCTTCATTCCTGTAGTTTTTGACAGTGCTTTCGGTGAGTACATCGAATGGTCGACTGAGTAAGATATCGTAGGCTGGATCACGAATTATGTGAATTTGCATGAACAGCATGATACTTCCCACTTCGCAAGGCACATTTCGTGCTAAACCCAAACTTTCATCAATGCCTCCATTAGCCGATTGGAGTGGAATGTGGATTGAAGGATCGTAAGTGAGGCCAAGTTCATGGCAAATTTCTTCGGACATTGCGATAATCGAAGAGCTGGGGTCTACAACACTTTCGACCAGATTCCTTCTGTTGACATTCATAATAATGGACCTAATCAAATGAGATTCCTTTGCAGCGATGAAGGGTTCAGGAATATCGCCACGTCGAAGGCTGTTAATATAAGTTTCAAATGGATCATCAATTATGAAAATTTCATCGTTGAGCAGATTTGTGGCATTATTTCCTTCAGACTGCTGAATTCGACGTGGAGTGACCTGTTCCTTCCATTTCGTACAAACTTCGGGTGATAAGGACAACAATTCCTCAGGCATTAGTGTGATAATCGGCGTCTTCATAGAACGAAAAAAAACATCTTCCGTGATTTTATCCTTTTGAATTGGCGCTTGGGTATGGTGCAAAGAACCATCTTTGCCTTTACCTTTCGCAATTGATCCGAAGTTTCATTTGTGTGGTGGTAGGTACGAATTTTCTTTTGTAGTGGCGTAAGGATGAATAACAGGCTGCGAAGTCCTTTCCGAAGTTGAAGATGATGCCGAAGTCGAGGTTGGTAGGTTTGTTGCCATGGACGAGATGGACGATGCTGGTACATGTGGAGCTGATTGTTCGACTGCTGCAGTGCTTGGGGAAACTGAAGGTCGAGAGATGGGGACTGTTGGTATGCTTGAATTAGCTTTAGCAAAGGTCCTACCACTTCGCAAAGCATATATCTCTCGTTCGAGTTTTGCGATGCGATCTTTGGGTGTCGCAGATTGTTCAGAAACCTAGTAGATGCCTCTAGGCAGTGTCAAAGTAGCCATTGAGGATGCGATGTTGTACATGAGTGACGATGCAGTTGTGTTCGAAGGATTTCATCAAGTCCATTCATCAATTCTGTCTTTGATAAAGTGACCAGGAATGTTTCAAGGGGTAAACCATCCATTTGGAAGCACGATTTTTCCTTCATTGTTCTTTTTACACTTTCCTTCGTTGATATAGGCTTGGCAAACCAAGCAGTCGCTAATGAAATGACCTGTGAGTCCACAAAAGACACAAGCTAAGTTTTCGAGCTGGTCTGAGCGAAATCCACTGTTAGTTCGAGGAGGGTTAGTGGGTTTTGAACCTGCTAAAGCTGTGATGAGTGTGGTTGCAAATTTTTCGAGGATCACCAATAAGTCTTCCGATTTAATCTGTGTAGAAGATGTCGAAGTCGATGCCGATGTTTCTGAAGATTGTAACGATGCTGAATTCGAGCTAATTGACCCTGCTAAAACAAATTTCGCTGCCGCATGAATGTCGTCAAGTGGGTAGGCATCATCTGGATAGTGGTCGGGAAATTTGAGTTCGAGTCGTCGTACAATTCATGACCATAAACCTGGTTGAAAACCTCGAACGAACACTCTACTTTGTTCTGCCTCTGAAATTCGGCCTTTAGAGAGTAGGAACTTCGTAATGTTGTAGAAAGACCTGTAATATAATCCTAAATTGTTCATGTTATAGATACCCATCCAAAGTTGTTCACCAACAAGTTTGTAGGAGATGGTGGACACCCACTGCTGTGAGCATCTGCTTGCAGGATGGAGAAGGGTGAGAGGTGAGGTGAAGAGGACCACACCGCCTGCCTCCAGGCCCCTGAGCAACTGCTCATGGGGTACATAGTGGGTGGATGGGTGTCTGCTCATGGTGTGGCTATGCTATGATTGTAATGGCAACCTCAAAGCTTCACTTAATAGTGAGCTAACAGAGGGGAATCCAAAGTTAATATTATACTACATAATACAGACACTTCAGACACACCTAACAGAGGGGAATCCAAAGAGACTACTCTAAGGACCCATCTGTCGATGCCTAGTATATGTGATAGAGCCAAAAATCAAATAGTAAGCTAAAAATAGCAAAAAGATTGAAATAGATGGATCAAGCTGTGGGATGATGTCACCTTGATGGGTAAATGTCCAGAAGGGGCCCTGCTTCTAAGAATAGAACTGTCAACATGTACCAACATGGAAAAAACCAAAATATAATAATAAAATAGGAATAAATCATAGAAAATCATAGAAAAGGCAGAATAGGGTGAAATAAAATATATAAAAAAATATGGGATGAACACAGAAAATTGCCCAGATGCCTGGGGCACCTTCCTTTTCTCTTACATTACCAACCTGTTGCTCTCCATGGCATTGCACACTCTTTTGAGCACTCTGGAGCTTTGTATAAATGGGCATCTGGAGTTGTTGCATAGGCCTGCTATGATAGGCACAATGTTCAAGTATGTTCCACCCATATTTTTTAAAATTATTTCTTACCAGTCCAGTAGCCAAACCATGATGGTTCAATGGTGCACCTTGGCTGGAATGCAGGTCCATGACATGCCAGAGTATGGGAATTGGCATCACGTTTCAACTGCAAGATTGATAAGGCTATGATGGTTGAGCGAGATGAGGATGCAATTGCTCTTATAACTATTTGCTGGTCACTGGCCAAAGCATCAATGCCAAGTGAAGCTATGGATGATTTTGAAAATTCATTGAAGAAAAGTGGTATGCCAAGTATTGCTACAAGAAATGTTCCTGAAGGTAAGATCTATACTTGTCTGCAGGGCATCTGGTTATTTATAAACTTAGGGTGTGGATATCATCTAGATCTAAAGGGCAAGACATATTCATTTTCTACTTCTGAGAAAGCTCCACCTGAGGATTATTTCTCTCAAAATTATGTAGCATATGGGGTACTTTTCTACATACTATTTATGTTACAGTTTTCTGACCTATTTTTACATTTCAGATGGGCTCATACTGACAAGTGCTGGGCAGGCTATGGACTGTCATACTGTGTAGGTTGGGTTGTAGATGGGAAACAAGGTGCCTCTTGCTCTCATATCGACAGTTCTGGAGAGAATAGAGCTGCTGGGCTAGTTGAAGGTGGGGGAAGTTTTGTTGATATTACTCTCAGTATTGTTGTAGTGCAGCAGGCTACTGGCACACTTATGGCATTTCAGCCTGAGTATCCTCATGGAACTACCCATCTTTGTGGTGCACATAACCACATGTGTACAATCACCTTCTCAAGTCACATTGCTGAAGCATTCAAGATTGCTGTAGAGGGTATAAAGGCTGAGTCAGGGGCAGGGGCTGGTGAGGGTAATGTTACAGACTGATACATAAAATTAGTTGTTTGGTATTCATCCTTATGAAAGCTTTATCAGCCATTTTAAGCATCTATTAGTGAGAACTTAGCTGCAGGCTATAATATGTATGCATTATAATTAAAAGTAATTACCATAAATCTGCCTTGCAAGTGCTAGACTATATACCCATAGTGACTCAGCTGTTGCAATTACCACCAGCTATACCAATCCACTGTTCAAGAGAATTCTGAAACAGCTGAAGCTGATCTGCAGGCATATCTACATTTGGAGCATCAAGTGGAACCTCATTGAGATGAGCTGGTGGTCCAGTCTGGCCAACCCATGACATTGCTTCCTCCTGGGCTGAGGCATTCTCCCATAAAGATTGAAGTAGCTGCTCCTCTCTGGAAGCAGGCCAGTCAATACTGTCAAGACCCAACTCACCTGATCGTATTCCCAATCTTTCCTGAACTGTTTTCCAATTCCTTTACAACCTTGACCATTGGCATCCCAGCCACAGCACCTTTTAGTCATCAGACAAGTCATCATGTGCCTTAGTAATCATTTGCTTACTCACTTTATTCCTAATACAGTCTTACCAATTCTGGTCACAGACACTTACCAAGACCTGTTAGTAAATATCCACATTACCCGTTATTCTTCTGGCCCTAGTTATTTAAGTGCCCATAGCTTAGCCTTAGTCTCTAGTTTGCAAATTACTTGTACTTGTGGCTATACTTGTATTTGCAATTGTCCTTGTATCATCCTTGCCTAATAACATCTTCTTAATCATCCTCAACTCATTCCTGAACCAAACCTTAAATCTTTTGACTCCTATCAACTTAATCTCTTCATAAACCTCTGCTTCATTCTACCTTCACCCTCTATCTGGAAACCCACTGGACATCTGCATGCTTCCTGCTTGAAATTGGACAACTGATGAGGAGAAGGGTGCAACTTCTTATAAGTTGAACCCAAGTCCTCTCTAACCCCTTTTCACCTGGCATGCTACAGCCTGGTGGACTCTGCCCAGAACCCCTGAACACCTCTGACCACCTCTGACCAGGTCCAACCAGAAGTCCAGTGTATTCCTGACCAAGTCCCAACCTTGGTAGTAGCAATCTTGAATCTTGACAAATACCAAAAATCTCCAGCTCTTCCACAGTCATATTAAAGCTGTGATGTGATATCTACCCATAGCTGTTCTATGCTGATGTTGTGGACACTTCTGCAAACAATTGGTCAGTATTGTTTAGTTGCTCTGTTATATTACACACCTGCCTCAAATATATGAACCTCTCTGAACTCCACTATATGCCTCCATCCATGCTGCAACCAGAATATTTTCAACTAGGCAGTGGCATGGGTTTGGTAACCCGTAGGGGTTACGGGTACGGGTAGTGACAGGTACGGGTACGGGTCACCATTCTGGGACCCGTTGATAGGTCCACTACGCGCTTTAAGGTCTGGAGAAGACTCCCACTCATATCAACACATTATGACACATGCTCCGAACCACTACGAATGCCACTAAATCGACTTCGAACCATTTTTGCACAATTTTGCACAATTTCAAACAACTTCGCACTACTTCAAACCTTTTCGAATGCTTTCGAACCATTTCGCAACACTTCAAACGACTTCGGCTGCCATATAGTTGTCCTCAAACAATTTCGATACATGTTGCACATTCGGAACAACCCAACTCGCCGCATATCGAGTACTACCGGACAAAAGGAGGGATCACAAGAGACTTAGGATGCGATAAGTGCATTTTTGTGTTTCATTGATATATTAAAAGCAATAGAACAAGATCTATTACCATACTGGGACAATGTACATTTTACTTATTATCATTTTCATTTGTTTTGTGTTTTACAATACCTTTATTGCTGTGTACATTCCCTCATGTTTTACAATTGTTCTTATTTCCTTTTTAGTACTATCTCTTCATTTTGTATATAGACTTGTGTTAGATACTTAGAACAGGAAAATAGAACAATGGGGAACAGCACAAGTTACCCTCACAGTTATCGTCAGACTTAAGAGTCATTCTCTTGAGTCTTAGCTTGCATCGTATCTCTAAAAGTTCTGCGAAATATCGTGAACTTCCTCGAAACTATTGGATTCGCTCTCTGTTTTATCGCCCATCACCTGTCTCTATTTGACAAACACCTCACATTTGTTAAACCCGCTGTTCGATATACTTCGAACCTCTTTGAACTTATTCAAACTATTTCGTGCATCTTTGAACTTATTCGAACCGCTTCGCACGCCTTCGAACTACTTTCGAACTCTTCCGAACAACTTCATACGCCTATACAGACTTTTATCCACAGCCCTTACCATTTCGCGTTACTAAACATTACATTTTGGTCTCAGCGGTGATATTTAGTACCACCTCGCACCCTTCCTCTGGCCTGTGTTATACCATCTGAAGCCATTAGTAGGTTTTGTTTGGGTTTCTGGGTTGAGTATCATCACCGTGACCCACACAAACCTGTGCACCAGGAGATCAAAGTTAAGGTACACTACATTGCCCAACTCTGCAACTGTACAGTGGCGGAGTTTCGAGCATAACTACATGAACATGACAAAAAAAGAAATAGGGACCCAGCATCATGCCTGCTTCGCGCAAATCTGATGGATCCATAAAATGCTCAACAAAAGTCGTCGAAACCCTAAAGCAGAAAGCATCAAAAGTCGTCAAGGCTCTATTGCCAAAAAAGAAGAGAAAAGGACTTACTGGGGATACCATATCGTTATCTGACACTGGCAGTAACAAGAGTGATGAACCATCCATCATCGATAGCAGTACTGGTCAAACAGACGCAGAGGTGGAAGAGGCAGAAGAGGCCGCAGATGTTGAGCTCGGTATGTCGCCATTCAGTCCCTGTGACAAAAAAAAGAGATGCTCATTACGATGCTCAGAACATTTGAAAAAGGACTGGAATGCACCAATTTACTCCTTCTTCCACCCAGTACCAACTATTGATTATGATAAAGGACGTCGCTTCCATGTCTTTGCCTGTGCTGCCAAAGGTTGCCAGAAGAGGATACGTCGTTATTTGGACAAGGCCAATGCAAAATCTACCAGCAATTTACGAAAGCATGCCAAGCAATGTTGGGGGGCAGAAACAATCGAAGCTGCCGACAAAATGAAGGATGCTTCCGAGGCTCGTCACTCTGGAATAACATCAGGACACCCAAATGGATCAATCACTGCATTGTTTGAAAGGGCTGGAAAAGGCAAGGTCACCTTCTCGCACCGGCAACACACAAAGACGGAGACAAAGTTTGTTCATCCATCACAGCGTCGAGAAAGATCCCTCCCTGACTTGCTGTCTTAGAGCTGAAATTGTCTGCTGGGTTTCTGAAAGTGCTCGACCCTTCAAGATTGTAAAGGATCGTGGTTTTCAATCCTTGATGAAGACAGGATGGCCAGAATATTATGTACCTTTGCCTTCGACAGTATCCCGTGATGTTCGAATGGTTTTTGCACACATGTGGCAGAGGATTGCGAACATGTTGCGGGTAAGTGGACATTTCTTTGGGCCCCACTTTGAATGACACTGAGGGGATACAGACATATGATGGCAAACTGAACTTTGCAACCGACGTGTGGACATCCCCAAACCACAAGGCATTTGTAGCGCTTACAGTTCACCTTGAGCAAAATGGTACGCTGCTATGCCTCATATTAGATATTGTTGAAGTTGCACAAGTATGGACCTACCATGGTTAGAAGTTGCTGTTCACTGATGAGCCCCATTCTGTAGTCTCACTCTGGACTTAACTTGGCAACAGCATTCACAAAGATCCTACAGGAATTTGGAATAGCAGACAAGGTGAGGATCAAACCAAAACTGAGGAAGAAATGCCTCACCTCCAACAGATTCTGAGTATTACATGCGATAATGCATCATGTAATAATGTCATGATAGCCGAGCTTGCGAAAATTCTTCCCTCCTTCTCCGAGGTTGGCCACACACGGTGCTTCCTGCACATTGTCAATCTCATGGCAAAATCTATAATAAAACAGTTTGACGTACAGAAAACGCGAGAAGATCAACACCTGGATGACGCAGAACAAGAACTTTGGGGCGACGTGGCTGAGCGAGAATTGCAGGACCTGGCCGGGGATGTGGACCTCGAAGAACGACAATCTATAGATGCTATGGCACAACGTCAGATCGACGGCGAGACAGGTGACACGGACATGGAAATGGAGACAGACGATGACATAGAAGGATGGATCGATGAGATGATGTTGCTTTCCCCCGCTGAGCGTGAGCAAGTCGAGGGAGATATTTGCCCAGTCAAACTCGTTCTGGTAAAGGTGAGATACCAATTGTGCAGGGAGGATGTTACTTACAGGAATTGGAAGCTTCGGAAAATTGCTTTCAAAGTCATCAACTCATCAACAATTGTCTTGCCTGCTTGGCGAAAACTGCTCCAGGAACTCAAAGCATCAGATAGGATCATGCCTCGCGATGTGACAATGCGCTGGAACTCAACCTATGATATGTTGAAGTTCACGCTCGAGTACCGCAAGGCAATCGACATCCTGATGGCAGACAGGCAGAATGAGCTCCGAAACTATGAGTTGAGCGAACGGGAATGGACAATTGCGGCGCAGTTGAGTGATGTCCTCAAGGTAAGTGATGTAAGCGATCCGTGGATCGCTGACTCATCATCAACGTGACGCCGTCTGCACAGGTCTTGAAAGACGCGACATTGTTCTTCTCTTGCTCAACGCCCAACCTCGCTACCATTATTCCAGCCATGGATTTCATCAACAACAAGCTTACTGCACATGCACACAATCGGAGCCTCTCCCCAGCCATCAAGGCCTCTCTGGAACTTGGAAAGAAGACTCTGAACCGATACTACTCGCTCACAGATTCGTCCGAGGTGTACCATGTCGCTATGGGTCTGTAACTCAAGTTTCCTCTAACAAACCTTTCCTAATTCCATCCGAAATCAGTTCTGCACCCTCATCATAAACTCTCATACTTTAGAACAGCCGGCTGGGAAGAAGAATGGATTGAAACAGCAAAAGAAATGGTACGTGATGTGTTTGAGTGATCTTACAAACAGGAAGAGGCTTGTGTGGAAGAAAGACTGACTCTGGCGATGTCAAACGCGGCATCAAAGGTGCATGCTCCTTGTTCTCCCAAGAACTAAGCTAACGTCTGCGGGCAGGCATCGTCAAAGCCGAAAAACATGTTCGACGACCTTCCGTCACTCAGCACCCCCACGCAGAAGGAATTGCAGGATGAGCTTGACCGGTACCTCAGCACCGACCCAGAAATGGTAGAGGGAGTCCTTATGTGGTGGCATGAGCACCGGGGAATGTACCCGTGCCTCTCGCGTATGGCGTTGGATTACTTGACGATCCCCCCTGGGCCGTCATTTTCTTTTGATACATGATCGTCAACTCAACTATCTATTTCAGCTACATCTGTCGACGTCGAGCATATCTTCAGCCGCAGCCGCCTCGTTTTATCCCACGTCCATAGCCAGCTCTCATCGCAGTCCACCCGGGCACTTCTGTGCTTAGGCTCGTGGAGTCTGCTGGGTCTGGTCAAGGACAGTGATGTTTTGGCAGTTACAGTCCTCCAGGAGGTTGAAGGGGATGATGAGCCTGAGCTCAAGGATGGCTGGGACAGTATATTAGTTTAATATATTCTTAATGCATACTTTTTGACTCAACCCATCTATGTGGACCCATACCCGCACGACTCATAGCTCATGACCCGTGGGTTATGGGTATGGGTAGCCACGGGTACGGGTATGGGTAACCCAAAAACTACCCGCAGGTTACCCGTGCCACTGTTGAAAATTTCAACACCATGATCACCCCAGAGCCAAGAAGGAGTGCCATATACAGCAGCAGCATGCAAAAAGAGATCAAGGACAGTCTGGCCTGTATTATTGTTGCTTGCCTCTAATCCAGTAATTAACCAGGAATAGCCATCAATAAAGCCATGGATTACAATTCCCTAGAGAATGAAGCCTAAGAATGATATTAATTGTCAGAAACCAAATAAACCAATACTGCTTTTGTTTACCATGCTGCCCATCATGATGCCACAGAGAATTGGGTCCCAGAATTGAATATGTGTGGCATTGGATCTAAATTCTTTCAAATACCCACTGAGCAAGATCAATTCTCAGTAATATATCAACTCCCATGGAATGTGGTGTCCCAGACATAGTAGCATTCCATGAAGCATTGTTACTCCTGCCCTGCAGTGATGTCTCCACAAGCGCAAAATAAGTTCATCCAGCTCAGCATTAGAGAGAGTAGACAGGGGTGCAGCAAATGATACTGTGTGCTGTCTAGCTAATGCAGGAATGTCTGGTGGAAAGGCTGATGGCAGAGGAAGATCAGGATTAAGCAGGCTATCTGCTGTAACTGTCTGAGCTGTGCTATCTGCTCTAATATCATCAGTACCATTGGGCTCCTATATATAAATGGATCTGCCTGTGGAACTGCAATTCCATGCTCTGATAGTGCATTGAAGACTCTCTGCCTGCTGACATAAAAAAACCTGCCAATACTAGAGGTTGAATGGAGTGAATATGTTCATCAAGAGAAATCCAGGTCAATGCAAATTGCTGGCCTTCCCCTTCTTTCAGTATAAACCTATTCAGTAAATACAGGATGCCCATAGTGTGAGAAATCCAGAGCATGCTCATGCTGCTGGTATGTATATATCACTCCTCATGGCTACAAGTTTTGCCTGCAGTATGGCAAGCTCTGCAGGATCAAAAATGGCTGCATGCTGAAGTAGACCAAGAAAAATCTGAGTAGAATATAGCAGTACAGCAGCACATACCTGGGTTACAAGTTTAGAGTACTCATCCAAGTCATTACTTAAGCAAGCCAACACATTTGAATCTGCCAAAACTGCTGTTGCTTTATGTACAGCCTGCTTAAATCAGTAGTAATGTGTATGAAATGCTGATAAGAGCTCCAAGTCATTCTGGTGTGGTTCAGGCTCTGGCCCAGAGAATGCAGACATACAGATACAATGCAGGCTATAGCAGGGAATGGGTGGAAATAAACATGCTAGAGCTATTCAGTATAAGTATATTAAGCATGCCACTGCCACACAGCATTACATGTGACTCTCCATAGCAGTTCCATCTCAGATAAATAGTGGCTATGAAGACTTATATTTGCATACACTAAGTCATCTCTTAATCTAGTGGTTCTTAGTTGGTTAACACTGTTCAAGGTTAACATCTGTTGGGCATTACACTAGATACAAAGTTTGATCCTTGCTACTGGCAAAATTGTGAAAAGCCTGTAAAACTGAAATCTGTAAAACAAGTCTGTAATTCCATGGTAAGTGGCTGTTTTTCTGCAATATATTATGTTTTACTACTCATATCATTTTGCAAATTCAGAAGCAGGGTTTTATTATTATAATTTGATAAGTATAATAAAAGCCAACAAAAATTGTACTATTAAATGAGATAAACTATAGAAGGAGGGAGTAGCTAGGGGAAGAAAAAGGAGGAAAAAAAAGAAAATTAAATGAGTGTATAATTCTGGGATATAGGCAATGAATGGAACAAGACAGCCAGAAATACTACCCAATAGAATAAAGACTTGAAGTGTATATCAGAGTATTGAGTGGCTACCGATGACATTCAGCAGCTCACATAGCAGCCAAATGAGGCAGGTTCCTCCCCTGGTGTAGGTGGGTATGAAGCTTGTGCGAGCCCAGTAATATATTCTGCAGGAAACCTGGCAGTGCAAAAGCAGGTCCAAAAGCTAATTCTTCCCTGGCTCATCATGATCCTCATCTGGTTGCTGCTTTCAGCATAATAAAAGTTGTTTTCCTCTGAAATAATAATCTGGATTGTAAGAGTATTCATTAGTGGTATAAAGGGTAAATGGCTAGTGACTTACACTAATCCTATCATCAGCTCCTAAATCAATAAAAGGCGAGCCTGTGATTGCCCAAACAAACACCCTGGGCTGAAAAGAAGTGACCGATACCTGTGAAAGATCAATGATAAAACTGAAACCCTCCTGAGCAGCTTTAAAAAGCTCAGGGCAGGGAAGACCAGAGCCCTGCAGAGGTTTTCCCAGTCACTGAAGAATTGTCATATTATGTTTTCCTGCAATAGTCATACTTTCAGAAAATGAAAGTGATGGTGGAGTTACCAAGAGATATGGCTCAACAGAGTCATAGCCCCTGATACTCGAGGTCCACCTGTTAGGGTAGTGTAATTTGATGTAATAAAATAAAATAAAATCCTGTTATGTAATGGGGCTGTTTCCTATCATTACCCTCCTTCCATGCCTCGACTTCCAGATGAGAAAATATTGTATCTGTCCCCTCTGTGAAATTTTGGTAAGGCCAGAAATTCATCCCCTCATATACCATTCTTGCAACACAACATGGAGAATTTGGATTAAGTTTAAAGAATTGGGTGATTGCATTATGTGCTCACTTACAATTCTCCTCAGGTTTCCATGAGTTATTTTTATTGGTGTAATTCTTCCACTTTATTAAGAACTCCAATTTATTTCATGGAAGATGTGAGTCTAGGATTTCTTCAACTATATATTCTGAAGCACCTTCTACCATTATTGGAGATTGCAGAGTAGTTTGTTGACCAGGAATAGTGGGTGGGCAGTAGGGGCATAGACAGGAAATATTAATTTTAGGATCAATTTTGAATGATTGAGGTAATTTTAGCACTACTGCATTGGGCAAAATTACTTTAGAAATCACATATGGGCCAACTTGCTTCTCCATAAGTTTTCTTGAAGGTCATGGAATATTTAGATCCTTGGTACTTAGCCATACCAAGTCACCAACTTTGTACTCTGGAGCAACAGCTTGAGTATGATCCATGTGTCACATCATATCATTATGTGCTTTCATCAATGCTGCCTCTGCTTCTTCCTGTACCTTTCACATCTTAGATACAAAGTCTTCTACCAATTGTACCTTGATTTCCCTTCAAGGTTCTATTCCCATATGGGAATAATACCCATAATTAGCAAAGAAGGGTGACATGTGAGTAGCTGAATGGAATCTATTATTGTGGGGAAATTCAGCAATTGCCAGCCATTCAGGCCAGTCAGTTTGTCGGTAGTTGACAAACATGCATAGGTACTGCTCCAACTTTTGATTTATTCTCTCTGTCTGCCCATCAGTTTGTGGGTGATATGCCATAAATAATTTGGTTTGAATTTCCAATATATTATTCAATTCTTGCATGAACATGGAAGCAAATTGGGTTCCATGATCAGAGATAACTGTATTCAGGTAATCCATGTAACTACCATACCTGATTTAGATAGAGGTGCACCCAGCCTAAGGATGTGGTTTCTGTAGTAGTAGGAATAATATAGACCTCCTTTGTGAAGCAGTTGCATACTATGAATATTGCATTGTATCCTTGAGCTTCAGGTAATCAGGTGATAAAGTCCACAGATATATGTATCTCGCCATGGCACTTTAGGTATAGGGTTCAGCATTAATTTCCCTGCAGGCTTTTCTGGAAATCTTTTCCCCCTCATGCACATATCACATCCATCCACATACCCCAACACATATTTTGAAATTCTGGGCCACCAATAATTTCTCATCACTAATTCCAACGTCTTCCACCTTCCTGGATGTCTAGCAGTGGGCATATTATGATGTAACCAGACAATTTCCCTTTGTAAATCTTGATCTTTTGGTACATATACTTTTCCTCTGAATAACACCAACCCTTGCTCTTCCACCCATTCATCTCCTTTAATATTGCCTTTCTTTTCTCCCTTTAAAGCTTTCATGGCTTCCACTACTTTATCATCCATCTCCAAACATTATCTAATTTTAGACAACATTTCTGTTTCTGAGCTATCTATTAATAGATGCCTTGATGCATAGCATGAATGAAAAAGTATTTAGGTTTGAGTAGGGTAATATTTTTATTGTCCTCCTCCACCCCCTTTTTGTGATCAGTACATCTGGATAATGCATCTGCTTTTCTCATCAAGCTTCCCACTTTATAGACCAAGTGAAAATTAAAATGTGACAGTAATAATGCCCAACATGCTTGCCAATGGTTAAGCTTTTAGCGGACATGAAGTATTGCAGATTCTGATGATCTGTCCAGATTTCAATCTGATGTGTACATCCTTCCAAATAATGTCTCCATGCCTCCAATGCTCATATTATTTCCAACATCTCTTTGTCATGCACATCATAATTCCTTTCCACATCATTTAACCCTTGGGACAAATATGCACAAGGATGCCATTTGTCATCTTCACATAGCATTGATGATACTGCTCTAGTAGCAAAGTCAGATGCATCTGATTCCACTTGTAAGGGATGCATGAAATCTACTGGGGCTAATATTGGCTTTTCCACAAACTTTCTCTTGAACTTCTCAAATGCTGTCTGCTGTTGTTCTCCCCATCTCCACACTACTCCTTTTCGCATAAGGTTGTGTAAGGGTGCAGCAAGTTTGGAAAAATTATGGACAAAGTGATGATAATAAATTGTGAGTCCTAAGAAGGCTTGAACCTCCTTGATATGAATGGGTGCAGGCCAATTGACAATTGCCTGTACCTTAATAGGATCCATTTTAATTCTGTCAGGACCAATCATTAATCCCAAAAACTCGATCTCACTTGCCTCAAATACACATTTCTCTGGTTTCACAAATAGATCATTTTCTGCCATTCATCATAGCACCTCTTGTACTACTGCTTCATGGTTTTCTTCATTCTCTGTAAATATCAGAATATCATCAATAAATATTATCACCATGCCTTTGTCTATTACATCCTTGAAAATGTCATTCATCATAATTTGGAAAGTTGGGGGACTATTGGTCATCCTGAAAAACATGACAAGTGGCTCAAAGGATCTTCAATGCATGGTAAATGCAGCTTTCTACTCATCTCCTTTCTTTATTCATACATTATTTGCATTCTTCACTGTCCACTCATTTAGATACCTATAATCTGTACACATCCTCTTCCTCTGATCTTTCTTTGGTACAAAGAATACTGGTGATGTCTGTGGTGATTTCAAAGGTCATATATACTTTATCCCTTGTGAAATTGTTTATTTAGGAATGCATCTACTTCTTCTTTGCTTCTTTAGAGATAATGGGTAGACTTTTGACTTCTTTGGCACAAATCCTGGCTTCATCTCAATGGCATGATTCCATGGCTTTTGCACTGGCATTCACTCAGATTCTTTCTTCTGGAAGACTGACAAATATTCATGGTAGGCTTTTGGAACCCACTCCTCCACTGGTTTCTCCATCTTCACAGTATTTTTATCCCATGACTGTCCTCCACAAATTTCCTTAAGGTTCCCTTTTGTTTTTCTTTGTTGATCATGATTAGAACTTTCCCATTTGGCATTTCTTTATCCTCTGCTTCCTCCATCGTAGCAGAATACTTTTTTAAATGTTCATTCTCTTTTCTTTTCTTCTTTTCCTTTTTTATCTTTTTTACCTTCCTCCCATACACATTACATTTTTTAGGGCAATGAGTCACCTGTACTTTCCCAGTTTTCCAATCAATTTCTGGATTATGTTTACATAACCACAGACATCCAATTATGACATTGGTCTTTCCAAGATCGCACACTTCAAATACAACTTGTTCCTGATGATCTTGATACTTTAGTAGCATAGTCACTTCCTCTTTAATTGTTCCTCCATGATTTATTGTTCCATCAATATTGTACACCATTATAGGTTGTGACAGTTTGCATATTTCCAGTAATTAAGGACTGATTAATGAATAATCCTGTAGCAACACTATGGAGTAATGCCTTCACATCAATAGCTGCATACATGTCTACTGTCTTCAATCCTACAGTCAAGGTGGTTTCAGGTTCTACTCATGCAGAGCAAATAATAAATTTAGGGGTTTTCCGAAATAATGCTTACAATTCTCTTTATCGAATAATGGACAATGGTTATAGTCTTTCTTGATTTCCTTTTCTGGTTCACTCTGGGTTTCCTTGGATACCAGTACATTATAACGATTCTGGATCACCAATGGGGAAACCTTCACTGGGACTCTTCCACAAAATTCTTCTGCTTTTCTTCCTCCAACTTCACTTCCTCAATTGTAGCTTCCCTAATCTTTCTCTTCTGTCTGCAATTCCTAGCAATATGTCCTAGTTGCCCACAATTAAAATATTTAAGTGGGGCTGATCTTCCTGCTTGATCAACATCCATTGCATCTGCTGATGCCACTGACTCCATAACTTTAGGTGTCACTGCACTGGACAGTGGCTGTGCCCTCGGAGTTTGTACCTGAGGTGCCCTTCCTTTCTCAGACTTTCCTCCTGATGACTTTCCAAATTTGGCATTTCCATACATCAACCTCAACTCCACTTGTTCCTGCTGATATTGCTGATCAAGGTGCATTGCCCAATTATACCACTCATCTAGCCTTTCTGGCATAGAAGGTAGTTAGTAGATAGACTTGAATAAAGAGGGATTTAATCCTGCTTTCAAAAATTCTACCAATGCTGCTTCTCCCATATCCGTCTGCAAAGCTTCTGCTTTGAACTGCAAAATAAATTCATCTGCCATTAGGGAACCTTGGCACATGGTTTTTAATTTAGCATTAGCTATCACCTTTGGATTAGGGCCTCCACACTGTGCCTCCAGTCGCTCCAAAAATTCCTTGAATGTTGCAAATAGTTTATATCCCACAGCAATTTGATTAATGGCCTCATTTCTCCAGAACTGTCCCTTTTCTCCCTGAATGTATGAGAGAGCAAACATAATTCTAGACTCAGTTGTATGAAACTCTGGCCTCCTCCCATGTATGTACAATACTATAGAGCTGATAAACAATTTTGTATTCTCCATGGTACCATCAAAGGTTTGCAGGGGTGCATACTTATGTAAGCATGTTTTTCCATTTTCAGATTTCTCTGCCACCTGCACATCTTCCTGGGACATCCACTCCACCATCTCCACCATCTCATCATCTTTATCTTCTATTGCCTCTGGTTTTATTTCTGCTGATTTGGGTTGTGATGCTGCCAATACTGACACTAATTGTGACATTTGTGCCATAAGCATGTCAATTGTCACTTCTGGCACTGGTGTGGGAGCAGGGTTAGGACCAGGACTAAAAGTTGATGGTTCTGACAAAATGTTTTGATCTGTGATGAGCCACTTCTTTGACTGAGTCAACTGTTTGGCTCATGAGACACTTCAGATCAATATCCCTTCTGACAGTTCCTGATCTTGGGAATAGTACTGAATTCAGCTTGTAATTACTTAAAATAGTCATCCAAATAGAGTAAGGTAAATCTCGACTAAACCAGATCTGAGTGGTTGTCTGGTTGCAGCTGTCCTAATAACGAGTGCTGCCTCTCGATCACTGGCAGTTGCAATGTAAGGTGAGGCCTGGTGTTGGCTTATAAAAGCAAAGGTATGTACAAGCACTTCCAGCTCATGCTGAAAGGATGAGTAATCAGATGTGGCATGATGAAACAATAATGCATGTGCAAGGAAGAGAAGGTGCACTGATGGGAAAGTTGTGTTCTTCTGTTAGAGCAGCATAATTTGATGTAATAAAATAAAATAAAATATTATTATGTAATGGGGCTGTTTTCTAACACCACCTCATACTGAAGAATGTTTTGAAGCCACCTGCAAATTCTCTCGGAACCTGGATTACAATATAAGAGAAGTAATAAAAAGTGCTTCGATCCTTACCAAAAGAAAACTAAAGGCATTGTCACAAGATAACAAAAATGGAATAGAACCCCCAAGGGAAATCAAGGTACAGTTGGTCAAGACTTTGTACCTAAGATGCAAAAGGTACAGGAAGAAGCAGGGGTGGCATTGATGAAAGAACATGATGATATGATGTGACACATGGATTGCACTCGAGCTGTTGCTTTAGAAAACAAAGTTGGTGACTTGGCATGGCTAAGTACCAAGGATCTAAATATTCCACAACCTTCAAGAAAATTTATGGAGAAACAAGTTGATCCATATGCAATTTCCAAAGTAATTTTGTTCAATGCAGTAGTGCTAAAATTACCTTGATCATTCAAGATTGATCCTGAGATTAACATTTCCTTCTTATGCCCTTACCATCTGCCCACTATTCCTGGTCAACAAATTACTCTGCAACCTCCAATAATGGTAGAAGGTGTTCCAGAATATGTAGTTGAACAGATCCTACACTCACATCTTTGACAAAATACATTGCAGTTCTTAATAAAGTGGAAGAACTACACTGATGAAAATAACTTATGGGAACCCGAAGAGAATTGTAAGCAAGCATGTAATGCAATCACCCAATTTTTTAAACTTAATCCAAATGCTCCATGTCACATTGCAAGAATGGTATTTGAGGGGATGAATTTCTGGCCTTACCAAAATTTTACAGAGGGGACAGATACAATATTTTCTTGCCTGCAAGTTGAGGCATAAAATGGGGGTAATGTTAAAAAACAGCCCCATTACATCATAAAATTTTATTTTATTTTATTATATCAAATTATGCTACTGTACACTGAAGAACACTATCCTTTGTTAGCATGAAAATTTTATTTTGCACACATCCATATGTACATGCATGTACAAGCAGTTGGTAGCAACATTGTACAATATGTGTAACATGGTATATAAACTGTAAACATATGCTAAGGGACCCCAGTTGTGTTCTCTTAGGTATTCCATCCACACTTGTGGTGTGAAAAGCCTTTCTCAACCAACTCATCTATTAATAACCCCTCCCATCAAAACCATCAAAATCCCCTTCATGTGTGCAGATCCCACCCCCTTCTTGTATAGAGAACCTGCACAGTCAAGCTAGCAGATAAGTGGGTGTCATCCTAACTGTAAGGGCAACCTCAAGCCTCACTTAGGAGTGAGCTAACAGAGGGGATTCCAAAGAGAAAACTCTAAAGACCCATCTGTCGATGCCCAGTATGTGTGATAGAGCTGGAAATCAAATAGTAAGCTAAAAATAGCAAAAAGGCAGAAATAGGCAGATCAAGCTGTGAGATGATGTCACCTTGATGGGTAAACATCCAGGAGGGGTCCTGCCTCTGAGAATAGAACTGTCAACAGGTACCAACATGGAAAAAGCCGAAATATAATAATAAAATAGGAATAAATCATAGGAAATCATAGAAAAGGCAGAATAGAGTGAAATAAAATATAAAAAAATATGGGACAAATGCAGAAAATTGCCCAGATGCCTGGGGCGCCTTTTTTTCCCCTTACACTAACACATTTTTACCCATACTATTAGTATATGTAGAAGTCAGAATTATACATTTTCAAAATAAAGAATAAAACTCACATCTGGAAATCTCATGCAGGAGATAGCACCTCGCTGAAATCATTCTGACCAACAGCTACAGCTAGTTTTGCATCAAGAATAGATGCCATTTCAGTGACATTCCTCCCATGAATTCACAGCCTTGCAGAGAAATTTGGTCTGGCTGCTTTACAATAAACCTTTGAATCGAAGTTGTCCACTGTGTATGAATTTGCATTGGGTGCTGGTGGAACTGACCAAGGCAATAACCAGATTGCTGGTGGAAGAAAACTCATAAAATTGGTTAGCAATTGGTCTAGGGGCACCACTTAAAGTGATGAGGGTTTAGCAGTTGCAACAGCATTTATAGTGAGGATCACAGATGCAGGAGGAAGCAACTATATATCAGAGAACGATGAACTGTATTCAATAGTAAAAAGCAGAAGTTTACTGCAGCAGATTCATTACCCATAGCATTGCAAATCCTTTGCTTGCTTCAAGCACTTTGGATAGAGGTGAGAAGAGACTGTACTTTCTCTGAATCATTGCTATCATCACCATCATTGCCAGACAGGATGCCATCATCAGACTGACAGTCATCCTCAAAGCTATCTGGGTCTGCAGGCATTGAGTAACTATCACAAGGAAATGCTGCTATTAGCCTCCTTTCAAGGCACTGGTGCCAATAGTTATCTTGTGAGAGGATGGAGTGAGGCAGCTGGAACACCAATATTATGTTAGAATGAATGCCAGTTACTTGAATGCTGACATACCAAGATGAAGGATAATTTGATCATTATCAATACAGGACTGTGGAGTGAAACAATATCTATCAGCAACAAGCTGTGCAATGGTAGCATTGTGATTCAGAGGATGTGACCTCATATAAAAGTAATTTGCACTGCCAAAAGGCTGCCCTCAGCTCAACACCCCAAGTACCTCTAATGGTAGTCCTTCCTAACCAGATAAGCAGTGAACAGGTGCAAACCTGTATAAAGAAGGGCCTGATTCCATCCCATTCTTGACTTGTAGAAGCAACAAACAAATGAGTGTGCTAGTAGCAACCTCCCACTGATATAAAAGATTATACCTTTCTAGCCAGGCATAGAACAACTCCTTCAGAAATCAGAAGAGAATATATCAATGACCATGTTCCTAGGTTTATGTCAGCTGCTGCATGAGACAGATAGAATAATAGAAAACATGGGATGCTCTTTGATCTTGTACCACCACCACCTCAAATCTTCTCATGGTCAATGACTGCAGAGTTTGAGGAGAGATGTACAAGAACATAGTATAGCATAGAAACACTACTCCATAACATAAGGCAGCAGAACATGACCCAACCACCTGCCTCCACCCAACCCCAAACCAGACAAAAAAGTGCTGTGGTGACAGCTAGCAAAACACAGAAAGATCCAAAGGACCTTAAAGATGCTGAAAGCATAAACACCGATGCACAGTCAAAGGAGCAAGCACTCATTTTCCTACATGCTAGAGATTATCTCATACCAGGCAAGCCTGTTGATCTCCTAACCCTATTTAACATATTGTTTCAGTTCAGTTTTGCAAACACAAAAATGCCAAAGCCTCTAATAGATGGTATTAGGGCAGTAGCCTACTTAATAGCTGATGCAACTGCACAACACATAGCAGATGAAGTCACAATGGTTGTCAAGACACACCTACAGGAACAAATGGAGAGCTTCAATGCCAACATGGAGACCATGCAGGATGCAGTGGAGCACATAACTGGAGCAGCAAAGGAGATTATAGACAAGATGAATGAATTCAAGGATGAATTTCAAGAAACCTCAGAAAAACTGACCCAAGCCTCACAAGACCTAATGGACAAAACACAGGAGGCCATAATGCAAGACCACACTACACAAGACCTGCATCCAACATCTTATGCTGTAATCATGCAACAACACATGCCCATGGCACACTTAACAGTCATCACAAGAGGGGAAATGAATAATAAGCAAATATTAATTCAAAAGGACATGAATGCTAACAGTAATGCTCTAGACAGCCTCACAGAAAAAGACTTAGTGGTGAAAGCAAACATGGCACTAGATCTGATGGGAATAGAAGCAGCTGACCAACCCAAAGATACCAAATTCGTAGGGGAAAAGAAGCTCCATAATGGAAATGTACTATATTAGCTAGACACAGCAGAAGCGGCAAAATAGCTGAGGCAACCAGTAGTCCAAAAAGCTTTCATAGAATGCTATGGGTATGTCAAACATTCAAAACAAACTTTTTTACACTGTAGCAGAATTTGTTCCCCACCATATTTGACATGGGCTCTAACTATGCACACATACAAGTGGAACAAGACAACCCAATACAGACATCCACTATGGCCTATTCCAAATACATCAAACCACAACACCTCTGTGCAAGCAATCAAAAAGTAGTGCATATCATTCTGGGCTTCAATGACTGGAAAGCAGCAAATCGAGCCATTGGATATAGCCTTTTCATTGAAGAAAAACAAGTAGTGGTACACAAACTACTATCTGAGCCAAAAAGATGTTTGAAATGCCAGACATTTGGACACTATGTTGCTGGATGTAAGGCAGAAACAGGCAAATGTGCACAATGCCACGGAAAGCATCAAACTATGCAATGTACAGCCACAAACCCAGGGACACCTGAATGCACAAATTGCATAGACAACTCAAAAGGACATGGTGCCACAGAATCTGTCTGACATACCTCAAGGAAAAAAGTAAACTCCATGAGTGCATTCCAGAGGACAAATACAAGTACTTTCCCACCAACGACCCCCGAACATGGCAACTCTTGAACCAGCCAGAAAACTATGCAAATGACCAGGAATTTACATGGCAGCAAGGCACAAACTGGGCAACAACAGCTAGAAACACTCAGGCAGATGAAGCCTTCACAAATGAATGGAGAACAATATGATGCCATGGATGGCAACCAACAGCAGATCAGTAAAACCATGCTGAAGAATGCTATAAGGGTAACACAAACAGAGAGCACTTCGAGGACTACAGACAAAACAGAAAGAGACAGCGGATGGCCAACACAACCTATACAAATGTCCATTGACCACTACTTTGAAATGGCAAGGTCGTATGACATGGCAGACAACAACAACCAACCACAAGAATGGGAATGGCAACAAGGACCCAGCCAATGGAGTGACCAAGACCCAAATGATCAGGATATTGGGCCAATTACACAGAGCAGCAGTACCACTCCCCTTTCATATGTCTAATAGTCACACAGGAAACAGATGGAATACAATATGAATCCACCAACAGAACACAAATAAGTTACTAATAAGCCAACTAGACCTCTTACAGAGCCTATAAAGAAATGACTATGACATCTGCTTAATTCAAGAACCTTACATCGACTTCAAGGGGAAAACCAGAGCCAACCAAAACTGGATTGTCTTATACCCAGACACCCATCAACAACACCCAAACAACACAAGATCGGTAATACTCGTCAACACTAACCTCTCCACAGACTCATGGAAACAAATTCATTTTGAACACCCTGATATATCTGCACTAGAACTACAAGGACAACATGGTATGCTATGCATCATGAATATTTACAATGACTGTGAAAACAACACCATGCTAATGCATCTATCCACATACATGCGAGATCACAAATGACAGCAGCACACTGTTAGCCCACTCAACACCATGTGGATGGGTAACTTCAATTGCCACCACCCAATATGAGATGAAGCCCTTAATGCACACTTTTTCACCCAGGGAAACCTTGACTTAACACAGCCACTACTGAACATGCTAGGATGTCACAGGATGAAAATGGCACTATTAGCATTTACTACTCACCCTCCAAGCTCACAGCTCAGGTAACTATACAAGAGTCGATAACATATTTTGCACTGAAGGAGTTCTAGGCAACATCATAAAATGCAACACTGATGATGAAACCTGCCCACCCAAAACTGACCATTTTCCAATCATCACAGAGATTGATATCCAAGCAGATAAAACACAGTGGGAGCCTAGACAAAACTTCAGACTTTCTAACTGGATGGAACTTATGAAAACCCTGGAATAAAATTTGGCTAACATTGATGCACCCACAGAAATCAGATCAATTGAAGAATTTGATGGCAAACTCAAGGCCCTAAATGATGCAATAAGGGATGCCATCAAAAAAAATGTCAAACTCACAAAGCCAAGCCTGTATGCAAAAAGGTGGTGGACCACAGAACTCACCAAGGCAAAAAGAAAAATGTGACAGATGGAGGCAAACTCAAAATATCACTGGCTGAACAGGCATTACCCAGTGCATGAAGAGTACTGCAAGCAATGCAATCAAAACTCCAAAATGATATGCAAAGCAAAAGTGGAACACTGGGCTGACTGGCTAGAAGGAATAGATGAGACAAGTATATGGGATGCATGTAAGCTACTGATAATGCCAGCAACAGACGCAGGGAAATCTAGGATCACAACACTACAGATAAAAGACCTAACAACAAAAAAGGTAATATGCGAAGCCACAGACAATGCAAGTAAAGGTTTTATGAGACTTTCTTCCCCTCACCAAACCTGACAATAACACCAATACTGGATAACCCCACATACCTGATGCCATGTTGGAATTTCACTAACATTACTGATGAACAAATCCACAGAGCAATTAAAAAAATGAAACCACACAAGGCATCAAAAAAGGACACAGTTTCAAACTCAGTGCTCATTCATGCAAGGGAAGACCTCATACTGCACCAAAGCCCACTTTTCAGAGCAACAAACACACTGGTGTACTACCCCCAAGAATGGGCAAATACAAAAATGCTAATCATGAAAAAACCTGGAAAACCAGATTACACCTTGCCATCTGCATGGTGCCCCATTGTACTAGCCAACAGATTGGCTCATCTACTCAACAGCTGCCAAATGGAGGACATTGTCAACATGTGTGAACAACACAACATTCTACCAGCAAACCATTTCAGTGCAAGACCAGGACACACAACCACTGACTCAATACATATGCTCACAAAAATGGTCAAAGATGCATGGTGAAAAGGGCAAGTCACATCTGCCTTATTTCTGGATGTTAAAGGTGCCTTCCCCAGTGTAGACATTGACAGGCTAATCCACAACATGATGAACAGAATCAATGGAGTTGGAGTCTTTGAATGGGCCAGAACTCACAACTGTGAATTCAGCATTGACAAATTCCAACTGCTCGACATCTCAAGAAAAATGATACTGCACACCCTCAACCCCAAAAAAAGGATACCACTACCATGAAGGGCACTGATTCTTAGCAGCCACCACATCCCATCAGCAGACACAGCAAGATTTCTAGGAATAATTATTGACAACAAGCTCAACTGAAAAGCACAAGGTGCCACAGCCCTAGCAAAGAGGCAGAACTGGATCATTCAGTTTAGCAGAATAACATGAGCATCACATGGTGCCACAGCAAGGTACATCCATAAGCCCTACCTAACCATTGCTGTGCCATGTATGCTATATGCTGCAAATATTTTCCTCACACTGCAACAAAAGATAGGTAAAAAGACAGGCAACAACAGATCCAAGCAAGCAATAGTGAACAAACTCACATCCATACAGAGGCAGGCAGTGATCATGATCACATGTGTGATGAAAACCACAGCCACTGACATTCTGGATATCATGGCAGGTCTACTGCCATTCCACATTCTAGTTGACAAACATTGGCACAGAGCAGTGCTATGACTAGCAACACTCCCTGACAATCACCCATTACACAAGCCAGTCAAAAATGCTGCAAAATGACTTGTCAAATGCCACCCAACACCACTCCATGACCTCATGCATGCTTTCAGCATCCAACCACAAAAAATCAAAACAATCAAGGCAGTAAGACAAGATACGAAATGGAAGCCAGGCATCAAAACCCACATTGCAGTGATATGGCTCCCTATCACCCTGTGCTCATACTACAGCATTTTTCATGATTGTGCACACCACTTGGACATTTTCTACTCACTTTGCACAGTGCACTTTTGTGTGCCTTTGTGCACTTTCACGTGCCCAAGGGTGCTCCCATGCACTTCCATGTGCCTTTGTCTGCTTTCTGTGCTCCAGTGTGCTCCCATGCACTCCCATGCGCTCCAATGCACTCTCATGTGCTCCAGTGCACTCCAGTGCACCTTTTGTGTGCTTCCATGTGCATTTGTGCACTTTTGTGCACCTTTAACTGCTTAGGTGCGCTTTTGTGCACCTTTTACATTTCTACTGTGCCTTTGGATCCCCCATAGCTGCCTTCTGTCATGCACCCTAAATGCACCCTGTTATGCTTCAAACTGCCTCCATGTGCCCCCCCCCCCCACACTCCTTATCTGCTTTTCACAGTTATTGCGCGCTCAATGTGCCTCTATGTGCTCCTGTTATGCATTCTGTGCTGTGCACTCATTGCACCATCCCTATCACAAACATGACAATCTACCACACCAATTGCACTGTGCATCGCAGCTTCCATCTTGCTGGCACATTTATTTGAGGTGCACCGCAATTCCAACACAAGTGAACTGCGCTTTCTCACATAATCTGGGCACTTTGCACCTATTTGGCATTGGACTGTGTGCATTTGGGCGCTTTCATGTAATCCTGGCACTTTGGCACTATTTGGCCTTGCACAGCATCTTCTTATAGTTCTTCTGCATTTCCAATTGGCATTGCCTTATCTGGTAACTAGCACAGGTTGATCACATCATTATTACTAAGGTGCAGCATGCGACACATAACACTGAAGTGGATTAATTGGGAAGAGTGCACAGGACCTAGAGCACACCAAAAATAGTGCATCACACTGGAACAGTTGGGTATTAGGCTATAGCGTGCACAAATCTTATTGGCTGAGGCAGTGGCATAGTGTGGTTGGGTTTAGATGGGTAAATGGATGCACTTGTGGGTAGTGCATGGCACTTTCTATTTTTACACTTTATTTTACCATTTTTATCACATAATCCATTTGTACATAGTAGGTGGACAGATAGAGAATCCAGAGGATCTTCCCATACCCTCATAGTTCATAGCTCAGTCAGTGTTGCACATGGTCTGTGCACCAGCGTTCAGTCCATGCACCTTTGTAGTGTGCCCTTCATATAGCCACATTTGCATCCCCCCATTGTATTGTTGTGTTTCATCCCTGTGTTGCGTCCTTCATCCTCGTTGGTGCACAATTGCAGTGTGCCCTTCATATAGCTGCATTTGTGCACCATTTGCACACTTATTTGTATAGCTGTGTTTTGTGCACTGTTTGCGCCTTTTTCTGCCCCTTGTGCTTTCATCTTGTTTGTGCCCCTAACCTGTGCACCTCCCTTTCAGCACATCCCAGTGCCGTCTTCATCCCACTGCATCTCCCACCTTCATCATCCTCATTGTTGCACACAATGGGAGCACATTTTTCCACACTGTGCAATTTTGCCCCCTTGCATTCCTCACTTTTCCACCATTGTGCATATCTTTCCTTTAGCATACACAGCTAGTGTGCACTTTGAAAACCACTGTACAAGCCTCTTCATAGTCTCTGTGCCCCAAAGGATAATCCGAGGCCCTCTAAGCAAACCCCCTCACCCTGAGCACACCTGCAGTTGTAGGTTTAGTATTCACCCCTTCCGTTGAGACTCTGCACTGAGTATCAACTGAACACATCATTTCTGGAGCCCACCACGAGGGGTTTCTGTTTATCAGATTTTATTTAGACCTCCATCGGCTCACCCTTTGCTTCAACATTAACCACCTTCGCACTCTCCATTATGAGCTGTTAGCAACTGCGCTCCAGCTTGGGGGAATACCAGTATTTGAATCACTCTTCTTAAACAACATGCATCACTTGTCTGCACTGTCTTTACCTCCACCTTCACCTGAATCATCCCTACCTACCCTAACTCCGTCCACATCACTGCATTCTTTCCTACCTTCACATTTTACTGCACTTTTACCAGATCTTAACTCTACACACCTTATTTCACCTACAATGGCTACCATGCATATGCGATCTGCATCTAACCAAAATGTGCTGTGTTTCGATCCTGCAAAACCATGCAAATTCCAGAAGTACTTTGAGGAGCTTGCACAACTTCTCTGTAATTGTAATATCACTGATGAGACCGATAAGAAGTTTTACACTGTGCGCTATTTGGACAGCGACACTGCGGACACTTGGAAACTGCTACCAGAGTATAGCGCAATGCACAACTATGGTGCATTCAAAGATGCTGTCCTAAAGCTTTATCCTGACTCTAGGGATGGTAGTAAATGGAGTATTAGTGACCTGGACAAGCTTATTGGCGAGACTGCATGCATTGGCCTTGTAACTGCAGAAGAAATTGCATGCTATTATCGCACATTTTTCAACATCAGTGAATACTTAGTTGCGCAAGGCATATTAGTGCGCTATGATCAAAGCCGCATGTTTGTTAGGGTGTTTTGACCAGACCAGCTTGAGCACATTTTGAGCCGCCTTGCAATTGCAGTACCAAATCAGCCTGCAAATGTGTTATACTCATTAGATGCAATACATGACACGATTGACTTTATCTTTGAAGGCCCAGTGCACTACTTCCAGCCACTTACTGGGCTCACAGCGCAAAATCCCGATATGTATGCACCCTCCTCAGCACCCAGCACACCCATTTCCCACCCTCAACCTAGTGTGCCCACAGTCAAAGCAGAAGACATCTCAGTCCTATTTGAGTGCATGACACAGACGATAGTTATCACATTGAGTGCATCATGCAGAGATGGCAGAAATGGCATGCCTCATTTGAACAGTGACACTTGCAATGGTTGCAGTCAAACAGGGCATTATATTCCTGAATGCACTTCAATTGAGTGCCTTATTAGTGAAGGAAAGTGTAGGTAAAATGCAGAAGGGTGCATCGTACTCCCAGGTGGCACATTTGTGCTGCATTCTATTCCAGGCAACTTCTTAGGTTAGTGCATTGAGGAATGGCATAAGCACAACCCAGGGCAGATAGCCACTGGTCGACTTTTATCTAATACCAATTTGCAACTCATCTACAATATAGCACCTCATCCAGCTCCAGCAGCACCTTTACAGTCAATGTACATTGCCGCTTCAGTGCCTGCAGCAGATAATATGCAAAGCGCACCAAATGTGCAACTAATGAAGGAAGAGTGCATCGATGCGCTCGAGAGGGAGTTGATAGTGCTTTGATGGCATTGAAATTCTGTGGCATGCACCATACAATACATCCAGTCAAGAGAGCATGCATTCTACCCCCACAGAGATTGCACCTGCTGACAGTATCGAGTCACCAGCTTTGCAACCTGCTGTGAGCGCAACTGAAGCACCAGACAAGATGCCCATACATCCCTATTCCAACATTCCTAAAGCGCATTTTGTGCCTGCAGCAGCAGATAAACCAGGTGCTCCAGTTAATGCTTCCAAAGGCAAAGAGCCATCATATTGCACTGTCCTTCCTATCCAGAATCCACAGATTGTTGATGACATATATGTGCATGCCATGAAGGCACCCTCCATTACGGTTTCACGTGAAGAGCTCCTTTCACTTTCACCCGATCTCAGACAGTGCCATAGAGAACAAGTTACTCCAAAGTGCATTGCAGCTACTGGTGCAGAAGTGGTAGCTACCAACCTTGCAAGCATTATGCCATTTGTGCATTGCGAAGTGCACACACCTTTTGTGGATGATAAAGCACTTAATGCAACACCTCCAGTTAGTGCAGCAATTGAAGTGCCTCTTCCTATTGTCACAGACCAAGGAGAAGCAGCCACTATCATAACATTCAACTCTGATACCCAAGCTTGCGATGTTTCTGCATTTGCGCTTATTCCATTTTCCACTTCCATTTTACTGACCTCTCTTACCTCTCAGCTCTACTTATCCCAATGTACCAACAGTAATGCACAGGCACTCTTAAATCTTATCAACCCTATGGCACTTATTCCAGCTGTGTTTCCCAAAAGCACACATGCACATGCAACTTTTAGTGGTTTAGCAGTGCGCATGCTGCAAAAGGGTGTAGTAACCAAGAAGAAGTATAAACCAGTTGCTCAAAAGGTCAAACCAGTCATTGTGCCTGTCCCATGAATTCTGCATCGAGCACAACATTGTAGGCAATCTGCTAGTGGCACTTCCTGTGCTTTTACCAAACCTGCCACCGTTTACTCCAGAAGACAATAAAGAAGACAATGAAGAATTTGGGGATTGGATTAATGTGCTACATGGCTTTATGCATGCGATATGTCCCATTTTACAGTCCTTTGATGTGCAAGCACTTGCACTAATGCAGCCAGAGCCAAGCACAAACACACAAAATGTGCAAAATGTGCACAATAGTGCACTTATTTATGATGATGACTATAGCCAAGTTCCGAGAAGCACAACAGCAGATGCAGAAGATGAGAAGTTAGATTTGGTGTGGATTTGGATGGATACCTTAATGCGCCCTAATGATTTCATGGATTCCGAGAATGGTGTGCTTGTGCACTATGCGAGTGCATTTTTCAAACACAAGGAGCAGTTATGGAAGCGCAATGTGCACGGCACTCACCCGCTTGTTATTTGGCAGTCCAGATGCTTACCAATATTGTGCACCAGCCACAACAACATTGTGCACAAGTGCTTTTATGCGATGCAATCTGCTTTGCTTGAGCGCTTTTGGTGGCGCTATACAATAGCCACATTTCACATAGTGCTGTACTGCATGCACAAGTCCATCATGCTTCCAGACATAGTGCTCGATATTACCACAAAGTAGTTGAGAGAGATGGAAGAGTCCATAGTAGTGGACACAGAAGATGAAGAAGCAGTTGATGAAGAGGAAGTGCAAGGAGATAGCACTGAGGATGAAGAAAGCACCAATGAGGTGTGCAATTAGCGCTCCATGCGCACCGCTATGGATACTTCATCTTTTATACAATTTGTCATATGGCATGCACTTCCTTTTATCTCTCATACTTTCACTGTTGGACAGAGTCAAAATTTCAGTTGAGAGGAGGAAAGTGATGGTTGGACAATTTTTCTGCATTTCGTTTGCACTTGCACACTTTGCTTCACACATTTTCGTGCACTTTACTTGGCCTCTTCAAATATCCCAAACATTCACTTCTACCACTCACTCACTTTCTTGGCACTCATGTTTCGCACTTCAATAGCTAACAGGGATGCTGCCTGAGGGCAGTCAGTATTTCACTTGGGAGGAGATGATACGGCTCCCTATCACCCTGCACTTGTACTACAGCATTTTTTGTGATTGTGCACACTGCTTGGACATCTTCTACTCACTTTGCACAGCGCACTTTTGTGTGCCTTCATGCACTTTTGTGTGCCCAAGTGCACTCCCATGTGCTTCCATGTGCCCTTTGTCCACTTTCTGCACTCCAGTGCACTCCCATGCGCTCCCATGCACTCCAATGTGCTCCCATGTGCTCCCATGTGCTCTAGTGTGCTCCCATGCACTCCCATGCACTCCCATGCACCTTTGTCCATTTTCTGCACTCCCATGCACTCCAGTGCGCCTTTTGTGTGCTTCTATATGCATTTGTGCACTTTTGTGCACCTTTGACTGCTTAGGTGTGCTTTTGTGCACCTTTTACATTTCTACTGTGCCTTTGAATCCCCAATAGCTGCCTTCTGTTGTGCACCCTAAATGCACCCTGTTATGCTTCAAACTGCCTCTGCATGCCCCCCCCCCCCCACACTCCTTATCTGCCTTTCACAGTTATTGCATGCTCAATGCACCTCTACGCGCTCCTGTTATGCCCTACCTGCAACTCACATTCTGTGCTGTGCACTCATTGCACCATCCCTATCACAAACATGACAATCCACCACACCAATTGCACTGCGCATTGCAGCTTCCATCTTGCTGGTGCATTTATTTGAGGTGCACCACAATTCCAACATGAGTGAACTGCACTTTCTCACATAATCTGGGTGCTTTGCACCTATTTGGCATTGGACTGTGTGCACTTGGGCACTTTCACATAATCCTGGCACTTTGGTGCTATTTGGCCTTGCACAGCATCTCCTTATAGTTCTTCCACATTTCCAATTGGCATTGCCTTATCTGGTAACTGGCACAGGTTGATCATGTCATTATTACTAAGGTGCAGCACATGACACATAACACTGAAGTGGATTAATTGGGAAGAGTGCACGGGACCTAGAGTGCACCAAAAATAGTGCATCGCACTGGAACAGTTGGGTATTGGGCTATAGTGTGCACAAATCTTATTGGCTGAGGCAGTGGCATAGTGTGATTGGGTTTAGATGGGTGAATGGATGTGCTTGTGGGTAGCACATGGCACTTTCTATTTTTACACTTTATTTTACCATTTTTATCACATAAGCCATTTGTACATAGTAGGTGGACAAATAGAGAATCCAGAGGATCTTTTCCCCCTCATAGTTCATAGCTCAGTCAGTGTCGCACGTAGTCTGTGCACCAGCATTCAGTCCATGCACCTTTGTAGTGGGCCTTCATATAGCCATGTTTGCATATCGTTTGCATCCCCCCGTCGTATTGTTGTGTTTTATCCCTGCATTGTGTCCTTCATTCTCATTAGTGCACTATTGCAGTGCACCCTTCATATAGCTGCATTTGCACACTTATTTGTATAGCCACATTTTGCACACCATTTGCACCTTTTTCCACCCCTTGTGCTTTCATCCCATTGATGAAACTCAACCCAGAAACCCAAACAAAACCTACTAAATGGCTTTGGATGGTATAACACGAGTCAGAGGAAGGGTGTGAGTTAGTACTAAATATCACCACTGAGACCAATACAATGTGTTTAGCAATGCAAAATAATACATGATGGTTCGAATAATCTGTAAGAGCATACAAAGTTGTTCGAAAGAGTTCAAAAGAGGTTTGAAGATGTTCGAAGTTGTGTGAAGTAGTCCAAATAAATTCAAATAAGTTCAAAGAAGTTCAAGGTATATTGGAGAACGAGTTTAGCAAATGTGTAGTGTTTGTCGAAAGGTGATAGGCAATATGTGATAAAATGAGAAGTGAATATGATAGTTTCAAAGAAGTTCACGATATTTCACAGAACTTAGAGATATGATGTGAAGATAAGACTAAAGAGAATGATTCTTAAATCTGATGATGAGCAAGAGGGTAACTTGTGCTGTTCCCCCATTGCTATGTTATTGTTATTCTAACTAATACAAGTCTATATACAATCTGAAGGAATAGTACTAAAAAGGAAATAATAACAATTGTAGAACATGAGGCAATGTGCACATCAAATAAAGGTATTGTAAAACATGAAACAAAATAAAAGATGATAATAAGTGAAACATACATTGTCCCAATATAGTAAGAGTTCTTGTTCTATTGCTTTAATATATCAATGAAATACAAAAACACACTTATCGCATTCTAACTCTGTTGTAGTCTCTCCTCGTGTCTGGTAGTGCTCGATATGCAACTAAATAGCTCACTCCAGTTGAGCATCATGTATCAAAGTGTTTTAAGACAACTATATGGTGGCCGAAGTTGTTCAAAGTGCTGCAAAGTCATTCAAAGTGTCGCAAAATAGTTTGAAGGCATTTGAAATAGTTTGAAGTCATCCAAAATAGTGCAAAATAGTGTGAAAATGATTCGATGTCAATTTTGTGGTGTTCATAGTGATTTGGAGTGCATGTCATAATGTCTCGATACGAGTGGGAATGTTCTCCAGACCTTAAAGCACATAGTGGACCTATCACCATTTGCACCCCTAACCTGTGTGCCTCCCTTTCAGCACATCCCAGTGCCATCTTCGTCCCACTGCATCTCCTGCCTTCATCATCCTCATCATTGCACACTTTTGCACTCCCATTGCACATTTTTCCACACTGTGCATTTTTGCCCCCTTGCATTGCACACTTTTCTGCCATTGTGCATATCTTCCCTTTAGCATACATAGCTAGTGCGCACTTTGAAAGCTGCTGTAGAAGCCTCTTCATAGTCTCTGCACCCCAAAGGATGATCTGAGGCCCTCTAAGTGAACCTCCTCACCCCAAGCACACCTGCAGTTGTAGGTTTAGTGTTCACCCCTTCTGTTGAGACTCTGCACTGAGTATCAACTGAACACATCAGTGGGAAGCAAAGATGACATGATCAGGAAAATACATGAAGACAGCTCAAATGTAAAGGTATTTACTAATGGATCAGATATGGAAGGAAAGTTAGGTGCAGCAGCAGTACTATACTGGCAAGGAAGACCAAAGACCTATCTATGATACAAACTAGGATCACAAATGCAACACACAGTATATGAGGGCAAAGGAGTAGCCACAGTTCTGGGAGCTAAGCTGATAACCAATGAATGGTGAATACAGTTGTAGTCAGGCTGCAATAAAAGCTACACAACTAATCAAACCAAATCCAGGGCACCACATTTTCGACATGCTACACAAGAGCTTAGAAGAAGCGAGGAGGCAACACCCAGGGATAAAGATTGCAATCAGATGGACACCAGGACACGAAGGGATAGAAGGAAATGAAAGGGCAGACGAAGAAGCAAAGAAGGCAATAACAGAAGGCAGCAGCAACTGAAACATGCTTCCAAAATCCCTCAGGAAAATGCTCCCATACAGCAAATCAGCGATGATGTGTTTTGTTGGTAGTCGGGGCAGAGTCTCAATGGAAGGGGCAAACACTTAACCTACAACTGCAGGCGTGCTCAGGGTGAGGGGGGAGTTCACTTAGAGGGCCTCGGCTCGTCCTTCAGGGTGCTAAGACTATGGGGAGGCTGGTATTGCAGTTTTCAATGTGCGCACTAGTTGTGTACACTAAAGGGGAAGTATGCGCAGTGGTGGGAAAGTGTGCAATGCAAAGGGGCAAAAATGTGCAGTGCAGAAAAACGTGCAATGGGCATGCAAAAGTGCACGACGATGAGGGTGATGAAGATGGGAGGTGTAGTGGGATGAAGATGGCACTGGGATGTGCTGGGGAGGTGACGCAAGGGTTGGGGATGCTAACGGGATGAAAGTGCAAGGGATGGAAAAAGGCGCAAATGGTGCGCAAAATGCAGCTATGCAAATAGGTGTGCAAATGGTGCACAAATGCAGCTATATGAAGGGTGCACTGCAAGAGTGCACAAATGAGAATGAAGGATGCAATGCAGGAATGAAACACAACAATATGATGAGGGAATGCAAACGATATGCAAACATGGCTATACGAAGGGCACACTACAAGGGCGCATGGGCTGGACACTGGTGCACAGACTATGTGCGACGCTGACTGAACTATGAACTATGAGGGGGGGGGGAAATCCTCTGGATTTTCTATCTGTCCACCTACTATGTACAAATGGCTTATGTGATAAAAACAGTAAAATAAAGTGTAAAAATAGAAAGCACCATGCGCTACCCCATTTGCCCATCTAAACCTGACTGTGCTATGCCGCTGCCTCAGCCAATAAGATTTGCACACCTATAGCCCACTACCCAACTGTTCCAATGCGAGGCACTATTTTTGGTGCACTCTAGGTCTCGTGCACTCTTCCCAATTAATCTGCTTCAGTGTTATGTGTCGCATGCTGCGCCTTAGTAATAATGGCATGATTGACCTGTGCTGGTTACTGGATAAGGCAATGCCAATTGGAAATGTGGAAGAACTATAAGGAGATGCTGTGAAAGGCCAAATACTGCCAAAGTGCCAGGATTACGTGAAGGCGCCCAAGTGCGCACAGTCCAATGCCAAATAGGCACAAAGCACCCCAATTATGTGAGAATGCACAGTTCGCTCATGTTGGAATCATGGTGCACCTCGAATAAATGCGCCAGTAAGATGGGAGCTGTGATGCACAGTGCACCAGTGTGGTGGACTGTTATGTGTGTGATAGGGATTGTGCAATGAGTGCATAGCAGGAAATGTGAGTTGCAGGTAAAGCATAAAAGGAGTGTGCAAAGGCGCATCGAGCATGCAATAAATGTGGAAGGCAGATAAGGACTGTGGGGGGGGTGTGCGGAGGTGGTTTGAAGCACACCGAGGTGCATTTAGGGTGCACAATGATGGGCAGCTATGGGGAACCAAAAGCACAGTAGAAATGCAAAAGGCACACAAAGGTGCACCTAAATGGTCAAAGGCATGCAAAAGTGCATGGAAGCGCACAAAGGCATGTAAAAGTGCGCTGCGCAAAGTGTGCGGAAGGCATCTAGGAGGTGCACACAGTCGCAAAAAATGCCGTAGTATGCATGCAGGGCGATAGGGAGCCATATCATCTCCTTCCAACTGAAGTCCTGACTGTCCTCAGGCAGCATGTGATTGGTCAGCAAAAAATTTTCTTCGCTCACATAAGCAGCCATCCTCTCCTTATCTATCTCTGACCACCATCTATCCTCTATAACTCTTTCCACAACCCATCTCTACCCGATCCGATGGCTTCAGCATTTACCTTAGCCCTCAGACAAATGATCCTGGCCCTAAATGAGACTCTCCCTGCTGCTGGGAGCAAGCAGACAACAATGCAAACTTGGGGTGAAGGATTTTGTAGTAAACCGGTGCGCTTTTTGTGTTTCTATAACTGGTGCAGGTTGCTAAGGGTCGGGGCATGTAGAACATGTATAAAAGCTGTGCAGACACTGTTAAAGATGATGCAGAACTCGACGCACTCTTCGTGAAGGCGCGCAGTGCATTCAGTGGGATCATGGTGGAGGAGTGGCTTGCTTGGGGCAAGGAGCTGATGCCCGATATGCATAAGATGATTGAGGAGAAAGAGAGGTCTGAGGAATTTGAGCATAGGGCGCACGAGCTGGCGGGGTGGCTGGAAGCACACGTGGAGCACACTGAAGTGCACAAGGCATGCCATGCACTCTTGATGGCTGAACTGCAGGTGCCCGAGGTTAACTTGGAGCATCTGAAAGGTGAGTTCAGAGCAATTGACGATGCGAGCGATATAGATACTGCTGAGGTGCAGGAGGATGAAAAGGTGCATGTTGCGCTGGTGCACTCTCTGTGTGCACTTTCTGGAGCTACCGATGCTGAGGTTGTAGGCGAAGGAACTGGGGAGTCTTGGGAGAGTGGGGTGATGAGTGAAGGGGAGAGTGAGCAGAGCGACGAGAGTGCCAGTGCAGACAAAGGCACAAGTGTGTGCCTGGTGCATGCAATGCGGCAATGTGCATATGTCGAAGTGCCACCACTGAGTGGTGTTGGCGCCACCTCCGCCGCTAATAGCAGATCAGTAAGTTTCTTTGGATATGCTTCCAAACTCACTAAACAGTTCCCCTTTTCTACTCTAGTGTGATAACTGCCGCCGCATGGGCCAACTGGCTAGGTGTGTCTCTGTCAATGGAAAATGGTGCACCCCATGCACAAAGGGTAAGAGAAAGTGTGAATAGATGAAGCACACCCTTGCACAGCTGCGCGCAACTTCTAGAGGCAGAAAAGCGGCTACTGGGCACTCTGGTGTGTCTTTTTCTCATCCTCCTTCCATGCTGTGCTAACTATTTCAAAGGTGCATCACAAACTGACAAGGGCAATGAGAGTGATGTGGGGCTCATCAGCCCCTCAAAAGAGCGCACATCGAAGTGCCCCAAAGTCGAAAACACGCCCCCTCCCCCATCGCAAGTGCACCCAAGGCCACGCTGCCTTACTGTTTACCAGGCAAGTGCGCACATGCAATCCTCGTGCCAAACCAGATTGGGAAACACCTTGGGAAATGCAGTCTACCAAGGCCAGGATGTCGAGGCACTTGACTTAGTGCAATGCCGCTCAGTGGTCGCAGTCTTGGGCGCCATGCATGATCGCCTTAAGAAAGATGTCCAAAGGTCGCTCGTCGAGTTAGAGGTCACTAAGAGCCGGTTGCGCAGTGCAGAGCAAGTGGAGGCAGATGCAAAGGCAAAACTGGATGTGGCCTTGGAGCGCTTGGAGTTCCTGGAGTCCATTGAATAGCCGCTCAACTGTATAAGTTTTACATAGTGTGTCGATCAATCTCTTTGTTGTGCCTGTGATACGCATGGTGCACTCCAAAGCAGTGAAGTGTGTGTGCACACGCAAATGTGCATACTTTGCACCAACCTGCGCATGCACTTCCATGGTGCCATAAAATGAAATTTGTAAGTCCAAATAATATATGTGAGAAAAAAGAGATAATATAAGCAATGTTCAAGCAAGAAATGTCAAGCACACAAAAAATGTGCACCAGCGCAAAAACGCGCAAATGCAAAGGGGTGTGGAAAAATTGTCCAACCATCACTTTCCTCCTCCTAACTGAGATATTGACCATGTCCATTGATAAAAGAGTAAGAGATAAAATGAAGCGCATGCAATATGACAAAGTCTAAAAAAATGGGAAAGGCTCAGTAGATTATCATGGCTGGTAAAACTCATGGGTTGCACAATCACAGAACGTGTCCAGATGCGACTTCGTGTAATGTAAAAAAAATGAAAGAAAGCAAAGTGTACGTATAAAAAGGTGAAGTATCCATAATGGTGTGCGCGGAGCACTAGTTGTGCACCTCATTGGCGCTTTCTTCATTCTCAGTGCTATCTCTTTGCGCTTCTTCTTTGTCGACTGCTTCTTCGTCTTCTGTGTCCACTACTATGGACTCTTCCATCTCCCTCAACTGCATTGTAGTGATATCGAGTGCTATGTCAGGAAGCGCAATGGACTGGCACGCGTGGTATGGCAGTAGGCGGAATGCAGCTACTGGCCTGTCGAATACCATCCCATTGAGCTTGCAAACAATATATGCACCAACCTGATTGCGCGACACTATAACTAGAGGACTGAGATAATGTGCACGCATTTTGCAGTTAAGGCTCTTCTCAATTGCTGTGTTGCACGTAAGGACTAAATCGCTGTGCTGGAAGTCAAAACTGTGGATAGTTTTTGAGTGCGCTTTCTCGAAACAGAGCACTGCTTTGTGCCTTTCTGCATAGATGTGGGAATGGATGTGCTGATGAGTTCGGTTGGTACTCAGTGCAGAGTCTCAACAGAAGGGGTGAACACTTAACCTACAACTGCAGGCGTGCTCGGGGTGAGGGGGGAGTTCGCTTAGATGGCCTCGGATCGTCCTTCAGGGCGCGGAGACTATAGAGGGGCTGGTACAGCGATTTTCAGTGTGCGTACTAGTAGTGTACACGAAAGGGGAGATATGCGCAGTGGCGGAAAAGTGCGCAACGCAAAGAGGCAAAAACGCGCAGTGCAGAAAAATGTGCAACAAGAGCGCAAAAGTGCGCAACAATGAGGATGATGAAGGCGGGAGGTGTAACAGGACAAAGATGACACTGGAATGTACTGTGAAGGTGGTGCACAGTTTGGGGGTGCAAACTGAGTGAAAGCGCAAGAAGCGGAAAAAGGCGCAGGCGGTGCGCAAAATGCGGCTATGCAAAAGGGTGCGCAAACGGTGTGCAAACGCAGCTATATGAAGGGTGCACTACGATAGTGCACAGACAAGGACGAAGGACGCAACGCAAGGGAAGAAACGCAACAATACGAGGAGGGGACGCAAATGATAACGCAAACACGGCTATACGAAGGGCGCACTACGAAGGCGCATGGACTGGACACTGGTGCACAGACTATGTGCGACGCTGACTGAGCTAATAACTATGAGGGGGGGAGGGAAAGATCCTCTGGATTCTCTATCTGTCCGCTACTATGTACAAATGGCTTATGTGATAAAATGGTGAAATAAAGTATAAAAATAGGAAGCGCCATGCGCTACCTACAAGCGCGTCCATTCGCCCATCTAAACCTGACCGCACTATGCCGCTGCCTCAGCCAATAAGATTTGTGCACCTATAGCTCAATATCCAACTGTTCCGGTGCGATGCGCTATTATTGGTGCGCGCTAAGTCTCGTGCGCTCTTCCCAATTAATCCGCTTAGGTGTTATATGTCGCGTGCTGCACCTTAGTAATAATGGCGTGATCGACCTGTGCCAGTTACCAGATAAGGCGATGCCGATTGGAAAAAAAAAAAATGTGGAAGAACTAAAAGGGGATGCTGTGCGAGACCAATACTGCCAAAGCGCCTGGGTTATGTGAAAGCGCCCAAGTGCGCACAGTCCAATGCCAAATAGGCGCAAAGCGGCCCAGTTATGTAAGAATGCGCAGTTTGCTCATGCCGGAATCGTGGTATGCATCAAGTAAATGTGCCAGTAAGATGGGAGCTGCGATGCGCAGTGCACCGGTGCAGTGGATTGTTGTGTGTGATAGAGATTGTGCAAAGAGTGCGCAGCAGGGAATGTGAGTTGCAGGTAAAGTGTAAAAGGAGTGCGCAAAGGCGCATCGAGCGCGCAATAAATGTAGAAGGCAGATAAGGAGCGTTGGGGGGGCGCATGGAGGTGGCTTGAAGCGCGATGAGGCGCATTTAGGGTGCACAATGATTGGTGGCTATGGGGAAACAAAGGCGCAGTAGAAATGCAAAAGGCGCACAAAGGCGCACCTAAACGGTCAAAGGCGCACAAAAGCGCACGGAGGCGCGTGAAGGCGCACAAAAGCGCACGAAGGCGCGCAAAAGCGCGCTACGCAAAGTGTGCGGAAGCCATCTAGGAGGTGCACACAATCGCAAAAAATGCCGTAGTATGCGCGCAGGGCGATAGGGAGCCATATCATCTCCTCCCAACTGAAGTACTGACTGTCCTCAGGCAGCATGCGATTGGTCAGCGCAAAATTTTCTTCGCTCACATAAGCGGCCATCCTCTCCTTACCCATCTCTGACCACCATCTATCCTCTATAACTCTTTCCACAACCCATCTCTACCCGATCCGATGGCTTCAGCATTTACCTTAGCCCTCAGACAAACGATCCTGGCCCTCAATGAGACCCTCCCTGCTGCTGGGAGTGAGCAGACGACGATGCAAGCTTGGGGTGAAGGGTTTTGTAGTAAACTGGTGCACTTTTTGTGTTTCTATAACTGGCACAGGTTGCTAAGGGTCAGATCATGTAGAACATGTATAAAAGCCGTGCGGACTGTGTCCAAGATGACGCAGAACTCGACGCGCTCCTCACGAAGGTGCGTAGCGCATTCAGCGGAATCATGGTGGAGGAGTGGCTTGCTTGGGGCGAAGAGCTGATGCCCGATATGCGTAAGATGATTGAGGAGAAAGAGAGGTCTGAGGAATTTGAGCGTAGGGCGCACGAGCTGGCGGAGCGGCTGGAAGTGCGCGCAGAGTGCACCGAAGCGCGCAGGGCGCGCCGCGCACTCTTGACCGCAGAATTGCAGGCACCAGATGTTAACTTGGAGTGGCTGGAAGGTGAGTTCAGAGCCATTGACGAGGCGAGCGATATAGATACCGCCGAGGCGCAGGAGGACGAAAAGGCGTGCGTCGCACTGGTGCGCTCTTTGCGCGCGCTTTCTGCCGCTACCGATGCTGAGGTTGTAGGCGAAGGAACTGGGGAGTCTTGGGAGAGTGGGGTGACGAGCGAGGGGGAGAACGAGCATAGCGATGAGAGCGCCAGTGCGGACGAAGGCGCAAGTGCGCGCCCGGTGCACGCAACGCGGCAACGCACGTATGTCAAAGTGCCGCCACTGAGTGGGGTTGGCGCCACCTCTAACGCTAATAGCAGACCAGTAAGTTTCTTTGGATATGCGTCAAACTCACTAAACCATTCCCTTTCTCTACGCTAGTGTGATAACTGCCGCCGCATTGGCCAACCAGCTAGGTGCACCTCTGTCAATGGAAAACAGTGCGCCCCATGCGCAAAGGGTAAGAGAAAGTGTGAATGGATGAAGCGCACCCTCGCACAGCTGTGCGCAACCCCTAGAGCCAGGAAAGCAGCTACTGGGCGCTCTGGTCTGTCTTTTTCTCATCCTACTTCCATGCTGCACTAAACTTTCCAAAGGCGCGTCGCAAATTGACAAGGGCAATGAGAGCGATGTGGGGCTCATCAGCCCCTCGAAAGAGCGCACATCCAAGCGCTGCAAAGTCGAAAACGCGCCCCCTCCACCATCGCAAGTGCGCCCAAGGCTGCGCCGCCTTACCGTTCGCCAGGCAAGTGTGCACACGCAATCCTCATGCCAAACCAGATCGGGAAACACCTCGGGGGATGCGGTTTATAAAGGTCAAGATGTTGAGGCGCTCGACTTAGCACAATGCCGCGCGTTAGTTGCAGTCTTGGGCGCCACGCATGATCGCCTTCAAGAAGATGTCCAAAGGTCGCTCATCGAGTTAGAGGTCGCTAAGAGCCGGTTGCGCAGTGCGGAGCAAGCGGAGGCGGATGCAAAGGCGAAACTGGGTGCAGCCACGGAGCCCCTGGAGTTCCTGGAGTCCATTGAATAGCTGCACAATGGTATAAGTTTTAGATAGTAGGTTAATCAATCTCTTTGTTGCGCCTGTGATACGCGTGGTGCGCTCTGAAGCAGAGAAGTGTGCGCACGCGTGCGAATGTGCGCACTTTGCGCCAACCTGCGCGCGCACTTCCATGGTGCCATAAAACGAAATTTGTAAGCCCAAATAATATGTGCGAGAGAAAAGAGATAATATAAGCAATGTTTGAGCAAGAAGTGTCAAGCGCACAAAAAATGCGCACCACGCAAAGATGTGCAAATGCAAAGGGGAGCGGAAAAATTGTCCAACCATCACTTTCCTCCTCCCAACTGAGATATTGACCATGTCCATCAATAAAAAAAGTAAGAGATAAAATGAAGCGCACACGATATCACAAAGTCTAAAAAAATGGGAAAGGCTCAGTAGATCATCACGGCCGGTAAAACCCATGGGTTGCACAATCACAGAACGTGTCCAGATGCGACTTCGCGAATAGGAAAAGGTAATGTAAAAAAATGAAAGAAAGCAAAGCGTACATATAAAATGGTGAAGTATCCATAGTGGTGCACACGGAGCGCTAGTTGCGCGCCTCATTGGCGCTTTCTTCTTCCTCAGCGCTATCTCCTTGCGCTTCTTCTTCGTCAACTGCTTCTTCGTCTTCTGTGTCCAGTACTATGGACTCTTCCATCTCTCTTAACCGCGTTGTGGTGATATCGAGCGCTATGTCAGGAAGCGCAATGGACTTGCGCGCGTGGTATGGCAATAGGCGGAATGTGGCTACTGGCCTGTCAAATACTGTCCCGTTGAGCTCGCAGACTATGTATGCGCTGCCCTGATTGCGCGACACTATAACTAGAGGACCGAGATAACGCGCGCGCATTTTGCGGTTAAGGCTCTTTTCGATTGCCATGTTGCGCATAAGGACTAAGTCGCCACGCTGGAAGTCGAAGCTGCGGATGGTTTTTGAGTGCGCTTTCTCGAAATGGAGCGCCGCCTTGTGCCTCTCTGCATAGACGTGGGAATGGATGCGCGCTAAGTCTGCTGGACGCTTTTGTAATGCGCACGCGCGCCGCGCGATTAAGTCTGTCGTGGAGAGTATAGAATCTGGGGGTGGGTTAAGGTATGTCGCTTCAATGATATCGAGAGGGATTAGAGGCTGCGCGCCTGTAACAATGAAGTATGGTGAAACACCGAGGCGCTTCTGAACTGTGATGCGCTCCGCCCAAAAGACTGAGTACAGTGCACTGAACCACTTTGATTCTACTCCATCTGCTGCTTTGATAAGTGCTTGACACACATCAAAATGTGCGCGCTCAACAATTCCATTAGCGCGCGAATTATAGCCAGATATGCAGATATGATTGATATGGTAGCGCTTACTGAGATAGGCTAGCGCTTTGATGAATGGCTTGCCATTATCAGTGACTATCTCGCACAATGCACCCCATCTGCAGATGAGGTCTTGGAACATCCAATCGCCAAGTGTGCTCGCATTTTCTTTAGGGAGCCCGCGGAATTCCAGCCAAGTCGCAAGTGAGCAACGCCCTTGGACGATATAGCGCCGCCCTGCTGATACTGGTAAGTGCATCGTATCAATATAAACTTTACTGAACAGGGGCGCAGGCATTGCGACGACTGGCGGTATTAGAACCTTCTGTGTTTGCTGGATCTGGCAAATATGACAAGTGCACACGAACCAAACGATGTCGTCCATAACATGCGGCCACCAAAAGCGCTCGAGCAATGCGGAGCGTGTCGCGTAAAAGCGCTTGTGTCCAATGTTGTCATGGATGGTGCGCAATATCGGTAAGCGTCTAGACTGCCAAATAACAAGCTGGTGCGCACCATGCGCATTGCGCTTCCATAGGCGCATCTTGTCTTTGAAAAATGCGCTCGCGTAGCGCACCAGCGTGCTGTACTCGGAATCTGTGAAGTCGCTAGGGCGCGTTAGGGTATCCATCCAAATCCAGACCAAATCTAACTTCTCATCCTCTGCATCTGCTGTTGCACTCCTTGGAACTTGGCTATAGTCATCGTCATAAATAAGCGCACTATTGCGCGCATTTTGTGCGTTTTTGTTTGGCTCTGGCTGCGTCAGCGCAAGAGCTTGCGCATCCAAAGACTGTGAAATGGGATGTATCGCATGCATAAATCCATGTAGCGCATCAATCCAGTCCTCGAACTCTTCATCCTCTTCTCCCTCTAAGTCCTCTGGCTGCTTCGGCCGACGCGAAAGCCCATCTGGACCATGCACCACTCCCCTAACATGCACGAGTGTAAAGTGGAATGTAAGGATTGAGACAATCCACCGGTTAATGCTAGCGGATGGTTGGATATCGGGGTTTTGTAGCATGCCCTTGATATAGCGCGCGTCAGTCTCCACAATTAAGTTGCGCACACCTATAATATAAAGGCGCAAACTGCGCAGCGCGCGGTAAAGCCCATAGATCTCTAGCTTCGGTTGTGAAAAGCGCGCTTCTCTGTCGTTGAGCGTAATCGAGCTGAACCGGTTGTAAATGCGCGTTTTTGCATCTGCGCTCTTTTGCTGGCAAAGGTAAAAGCCGACCGCTATCTGGGAAGAGTCGACTGCAAGGATAACAGGGAGTTCTGAGGAATAATCGATCGGTTGTAGTGCAGGACACTCTAGCACTGCTTGCTTGATGTCATTTTGCGCTGCTATCTGCTCTGGGCCCCATTCAAATGGAGCGTCCTTGCGCGTAAGCCTTGTGAGCGCGTTAACGCGGTGCGCATAATTGCAGATATAAATGCGCATTAAACCGACTGTTCCCAAGAATGCACGCACTTCTGACAGCGTGTGGCATGCGCCCCAATTGCGGATAACATCTACCTTGCCGCGTTCAGGTTTTCTACCTTCTGGGGTGCAATAATGGCCAAGAATGACAAAGTTTTCAGTGCACAAGGTGGATTTTGTCCCAGAGAAAGTGCCGCCGCTATATTTCATGCGCTGCACAATGCGGTTCACGTTCTGAAAGTGCTCCCACACAAAGCGCCTTACACCAGGGTTCACAGTGAGCGCTTCGCACGAGCCATCTGGTAAAATGTAGCGCTTCGAAGGCCCCTTGACTGGAACATCGTCAATATAGGGAACGGTGTAATCTGGTATCTCTGGCTGCAGAATATAGCACACATCATCGTGGAAGATTGGTACTGAGTTTGTCCAACCCATTGGCAATGTAACGAGGCGCATTGCGCCATATGGTGTCTGGAATGTTGTAAGATCGCGCGACGATTCTTTGATTAAGCGCTCGTCGTATCCCACATATAGATCAAGGACGGCGCCGCATGCGCGCCCCGCAAATTGCTCTGCAAGGTGCTCAGGTGTAGGGGTGACGCCGGAGTGTTTAATGGTAACGCGATTAAGCGGTTCGAGGCTATGTACGATGCGCAGTGCTTTTCCATCTTTCTTGAGTGTGCAGAACCAGCGCGATCTATATGCCGAATTTGAGTGCTCATAAACACCAGAGTCTATTTTCTTCCGGATAATGGCGCAAACTTCGTCGTATATGCCTGGTGGAATGGGGATGTTGCGCTCTATCCAAGGAGTGTGCGGAATAACTGGGATTTCTACTGGGGGAAAGAACGCGGTCTTGAAGCTACCGCGCTCCTCATCGCTCCATGCAAAGGCTTCATTCTGCAAAGACATCAAGTGGTGTAAAACCTTCATCTCCTCTGGTAATAGGAAATCAGTGTGGCGCTCCTGGAGCGCTTGCATGCGCTCTTCAGTATAGCACCCGGTCGGGGTAAATGGTGGCGGATTTGGTAAAAGCACAGGAAGCGCTGCTAGCGGATCACCTATAATGTTGCGCTCAATGCGGAATTCGTTTGGGACGGGCACAATAACTGGCTTGACTTTTCTAGCAACCGGTTTATACTTCTTCTTGGTCACTACGCCCTTTTGCGGTGCGCGCACCGCTAAATCGATAAAAGTTGCGCGCGCATGTGCGCTTTTCGGAAACGCGGCAGGAATAAGTGCCACAGGGTCGATCGAATTTAAGAGCGCCTGTGCATGACTGTTGGTACACTGGGATAGGTAGAGTTGAGAGATAATAGAGGTGGAAGGAACAGAAGCGGAAAATGGAATAAGCACAAACGCGGAAATGTCACAAGATTGGGTATCAGAGTCAAATGTTATGATAGTGGCGGCTTCTCCTTGGTCTGAGATCAATTCCTCGAAGCCTTGCAAAAATTTCTTTGCGGGTTATGCTGAATAGCAAAGTGCGGTGTTGCTGGAGCTGGTAAGAAGTGGCGCGGCTTCCCCCTAGGCTTTGTTGGAATGGTGGAGATGGCGCCAGTGTTCAGATCGCAGATTGTAATTGTTTGCGCTTCGTCCGCAAAGTTGCGCACGATGGAGCGCGTTAACACGTCGAAGGGGCGCCCTAACAGAATATTGTAAGCAGGTGAACGGATAACGTGAACTTGCACATGGACAACGATATCCCCAATGCGCGCAGAAATGTTGCGTGCAAGCCCAAGCGACTCATCTACCTCTCCATTGGCTGATTGCATGTATAAACGAATGCACGGGTCATACTGAAGCCCAAGACGATGGCAGACTGCTTCTGACATTGCGATAATTTGTGAACCCGGATCTAAGATAGCTTCAAAGTACTCTTGGTTGTCGATCAATAAATCAATGGAGCGAAGCGCATGCGACTCTTTAGCAACCTTCAAAACATCGGGGTTTTCAATTTCGCCTGGTTGGAGATGGGTAAGGTACTGTTCAAATGGATCCTGCAAAACAATAGGAAGCGGCCCTGCAATTGCCGCGCTAGCTGGAGGTGTCGCATTAAGCACTTTATCTCCCGCAAAAGGCACGCACGCTTCGCAGTACGCAAATGGCATAACGCTCGCAAGGTTTGTAGCTACCACTTCCGCACTGGTAGCTGCAATGCGCTTTGGGCTGACTTGTTCTCTATGGCGCTGCCTGAGATCGGGCGAAAGGGATAGAAGCTCTTCATGCGAAACCGTAACAGAGGGCGCCTTCATGGCACGCGCATATACGTCGTCGACAATCTGCGGGTTCTGGATGGGAATGACAGTGCGGTATGATGGCTCTTTGCCTTTGGAAGAGTTAGCTGGTATGTCTGGTTTATCTGCTGCTGCAGGCGCAAAACGCGCCTCAGGAATGTTGGAATAGGGATGTATGGGTGTCTCGTCGGGCGCATCAGTTGCGCTCGCAGCGGATTGCGAAGCTGGGGACTCAATACTGTCGGTGGGTGCCATGTCTGTGGTTGTAGAATGCACACCCTCTTGGTTGGATGTATTGCGCAGTGCGCGCCGCAGAATTTCAATGCCGTCGAAGACTTGCCTCTTGCGAAGCGCCATCAACTCCCTCTCGAGCGCATCAATGCGCTCTTCCTTCGTTAGTTGCGCATTTGGTGCGCTTTGCATATAATCTGCTGCAGGAGCTGAAGCGGCAACGTACGTCGACTGTAGAGATGCAGCTGGAGCTGGACGAGGCGCTATATTGTAGATGAGCTGCGAATTGGTATTAGATGAAAGTCGACCCGTGGCAATCTGCCCTGGGTTGCGCTTATGCCATTCCTCGATGCGCTCGCCTAGGAAATTGCCTGGAATAGAACGCGGCACGAATGCGCCACCTGGGAGTACGATGTGCCCTTCCGCATTTCGCCTACACTTTCCTTCGCTAATAAGGCGCTCAATTGAAGCGCACTCAGGGATATAGTGCCCTGTCTGACCGCAACCATTGCACCTGTCGTTGTTCGAGCGAGGCGCACCATTTCCGCCATCTCTGCGTGATGCACTCAATGCAGTAACTATCGTCTGTGTCATGCGCTCGAATAAGACTGAAATGTCTTCTGCTTTGACTGTGGGTGCGCTAGGTTGTGGCTGGGAAATGGGTGCACTGGGTGCTGAGTAGGGCGCATACATATCGGGGTTTTGCGCTGTGAGCCCAGTAAGTGGCTGGAAATAGCGTGCTGGGCCTTCAAAGATAAAGTCGATCGCATCGCGTATTGCATCTAATGAGTATGGCACATTTGCAGGCTGATTCGGTACCGCAATCGCAAGGCGGCTCAAAATGCGCTCTAGCTGGTCTGGTCGAAACACCCTAACGAACATGCGGCTTTGGTCGTAGCGCGCCAATATGCCTTGTGCAACTAAGTATTCGCTAATGTTGAAAAATGCGCGATAATAGCACGCGATTTCTTCTGCAGTTACGAGGCCAATGCGTGCAGTCTCACCAATAAGCTTGTCCAGGTCACTAATACTCCATTTACTGCCATCCCTAGAGCCAGGATAAAGCTTTAGGACAGCGTCTTTGAATGCACCATAGTTGTGCATCGCGCTATACTCTGGTAGCAGTTTCCAAGTGTCTGCAGTGTCGCTGTCCAAATAGCGCCCTGTGTGGAACTTCTTATCGGTCTCGTCGGTGACGTTACAATCACGGAGGAGTTGCACAAGCTCCTCAAAGTACTTCTGGAGTTCGCGCGGTTTTGCAGGGTCAAAGCGCGGCGCGTTTTGGTTAGATGCAGATGGCATGTGCATGGTAGCCATGGTAGGTGGAATAAGGTGTGTAGAGTTACGATCTGGTAAAAGCGCAGCGAAATTCGGAGGTGGGGAAAAATGCGGTGATGCGGATGGAGTTAGGGTAGGTAGGGATGATTCAGGTAAAGGTGGAGGTAAAGACAGCGCGGACGAGTGATGTGTGTTGTTTAGGAAGAGTGATTCAAATACTGGTATTTCCCCAAGCTGGAGCACAGTTGCTAGCAGCTCGGAATGGAGAGTGCAAAGGTGGTTAATGTTGAAGCGAAGGGCGAGCCGATGGAGGTCTAAAATATGGTCTGATAAACAGAAACCCCTCGCGGTGGGCTCCAGAAAATGATGAGTTCGGTTGGTACTCAGTGCAGAGTCTCAACAGAAGGGGTGAACACTTAACCTACAACTGCAGGCGTGCTCGGGGTGAGGGGGGAGTTCGCTTAGATGGCCTCGGATCGTCCTTCAGGGCGCGGAGACTATAGAGGGGCTGGTACAGCGATTTTCAGTGTGCGTACTAGTAGTGTACACGAAAGGGGAGATATGCGCAGTGGCGGAAAAGTGCGCAACGCAAAGAGGCAAAAACGCGCAGTGCAGAAAAATGCGCAACAAGAGCGCAAAAGTGCGCAACAATGAGGATGATGAAGGTGGGAGGTGTAACAGGACAAAGACGACACTGGAATGTACTGTGAAGGTGGTGCACAGTTTGGGGGTGCAAACTGAGTGAAAGCGCAAGAAGCGGAAAAAGGCGCAGGCGGTGCGCAAAATGCGGCTATGCAAAAGGGTGCGCAAACGCAGCTATATGAAGGGCGCACTACGATAGTGCACAGACAAGAACGAAGGACACAACGCAAGGGAAGAAATGCAACAATACGAGGAGGGGACGCAAACGATAACGCAAACACGGCTATACGAAGGGCACACTACGAAGGCGCACGGACTGGACACTGGTGCACAGACTATGTGCGACGCTGACTGAGCTAATAACTATGAGGGGGGGAGGGAAAGATCCTCTGGATTCTCTATCTGTCCGCTACTATGTACAAATGGCTTATGTGATAAAATGGTGAAATAAAGTATAAAAATAGGAAGCGCCATGCGCTACCTACAAGCGCGTCCATTCGCCCATCTAAACCTGACCGCACTATGCCGCTGCCTCAGCCAATAAGATTTGTGCACCTATAGCTCAATATCCAACTGTTCCGGTGCGATGCGCTATTATTGGTGCGCGCTAAGTCTCGTGCGCTCTTCCCAATTAATCCGCTTAGGTGTTATATGTCGCGTGCTGCACCTTAGTAATAATGGCGTGATCGACCTGTGCCAGTTACCAGATAAGGCGATGCCGATTGGAAAAAAAAAAAATGTGGAAGAACTAAAAGGGGATGCTGTGCGAGACCAAATACTGCCAAAGCGCCTGGGTTACATGAAAGCGCCCAAGTGCGCACAGTCCAATGCCAAATAGGCGCAAAGCGGCCCAGTTATGTAAGAATGCGCAGTTCGCTCATGCCGGAATCATGGTATGCATCAAGTAAATGTGCCAGTAAGATGGGAGCTGCGATGCGCAGTGCACCGGTGCAGTGGATGGTTGTGTGTGATAGAGATTGTGCAAAGAGTGCGCAACAGGGAATGTGAGTTGCAGGTAAAGTGTAAAAGGAGTGCGCAAAGGCGCATCGAGCGCGCAATAAATGTAGAAGGCAGATAAGGAGCGTGGGGGGGGCGCATGGAGGCGGCTTGAAGTGCGATGAGGCGCATTTAGGGTGCACAATGATTGGCAGCTATGGGGAAACAAAGGCGCAGTAGAAATGCAAAAGGCGCACAAAGGCGCACCTAAACGGTCAAAGGCGCACAAAAGCGCACGGAGGCACGTGAAGGCGCACAAAAGCGCACGAAGGCGCGCAAAAGCGCGCTACGCAAAGTGTGCGGAAGCCATCTAGGAGGTGCACACAATCGCAAATGCCGTAGTATGCGCGCAGGGCGATAGGGAGCCGTATCAGCGCACTAAGTCTTCTGGATGCTTTTGCAATGCACACGCATGCCACGCGATCAAGTCCATAGTGGAGAGTATAGAATCTGGGGGTGGGTTCAGGTATGTCGCTTCAATGATATCGAGGAGGATTAGGGGCTGTGTGCCTGTCACAATGAAGTATGGCAAGATGCCAAGGCGCCTCCGAACTGTGATGCACTCCACTCAAAAGACTGAGTACAGTGCACTGAACCACTTTGTTTCTACTCCATCTGCAGCTTTGATAAGTGCTTGACGCATGTCAAAATGTGCATGCTCAACAATTCCATTAGCACACGAGTTATAGCCAGATATGCAGATGTAATTGATATGGTAGCGCTTACTGAGATAGGCTAGCACTTTGATGAATGGCTTGCCGTTATCGGTAACTATCTCGCACAATGCGCCCCATCTGCAGATGAGGTCTTGAGACATCCAATCGCCAAGTGCACTCGCATTTTCTTTAGGGAGCCAACAGAATTCTGGCCAAGTCACAAGTGAGCAACGCCCTTGGATGATATAGTGCCACCCTGCTGATACTGGTAAGTGCATCATATCAATATAAACTTTACTGAAGAGAGGCGCAGGCATTGCGACAACTGGCAGTATTAGAACCTTCTGTATTTGCTGGATCTGGAAAATATGACAAGTGCACATGAACCAAATGATGTCATCCATAATGTGCGGCCACCAAAAGCGCTCGAGCAATGCAGAGCACGTCGCATAAAAGTGCTTGTGTCCAATGTTGTCATGGATGGCACACAATATCGGTAAGCATCTAGACTGCCAAATAACAAGCTGGTGAGTGCCATGTGCATTGCACTTCCATAGGCATGTCTTGTCTTTGAAAAATGCACCCGCGTAGCGCACGAGCACACTGTACTCGGAATCTGTGAAGTCGCTAGGGCACGTTAGGGTATCCATCCAAATCCACACCAAATCTAACTTCTCATCCTCTGCATCTGCAGTTGCGCTCCTTGGAACTTGGCTATAGTCATCATCATAAATAAGCGCACTATTGTGCATTTGCGCTTGGCTCTGGCTGCATTAGTGCAAGTGCTTGCACATCACAGGACTGTGAAATGGGACGTATCGCGTGCATAAAGCCATGTAGCGCATCAATCCAATCCTCAAACTCTTCATCCTCTTCTCCTTCTAAGTCCTCTGGCTGCTTTGGCCAATGTGAGAGCCCATCTGGACCATGCACCTCCCCTAACATGCACAAGTGTAAAGTGGAATGTAAGGATTGAGACAATCCACCAGTTAATGCTAGCGGATGGTTGGATATCGGGGTTTTGTAGCATGCCCTTGATATAGTGTGCATCAGTCTCCACAATTAAATTGTGCACACCTATAATATAAAGGCACAAACTGTGCAGCGTGCAGTAAAGCCCATAGATCTCTAGCTTTGGTTGCAAAAAGCGCGCTTCTCTGTCGTTGAGCATAATTGAGCCGAACCAGTTGTAAATGCACGTTTTTGCATCTGCGCTCTTTTGCTGGCAAAGGTAAAAGCCGACCGCTATCTGGGAAGTGTCGACCGCAAGGATAACAGGGAGTTCTGAAGAATAATCAATCAGTTGTAGCACAGGACACTCTAGTACCACTTGCTTGATGTTGTTTTGCGCCGCTATCTGCTCTGGGCCCCATTTGAATGGAGCGTCCTTGCGTGTAAGCCTTGTGAGTGTGTTAACGTGGTGCGCATAATTGCAGATATAAATGTGCATTAAACCAACTGTTCCCAAGAATGCACACACTTCCGAAAGCATGTGGCATATGCCCCAATTGCGGATAACATCTACCTTGTCGTGTTCGGGTTTTCTACCTTCTGGTGTGCAGTAATGGCCAAGGATGACAAAGTTCTCAGTGCACAGTGTGGATTTCATCCCAGAGAAAGTCCCACCACTATATTTCATGTGCTGCACAATGTGGTTCATGTTCTGGAAGTGCTCCCACACAAAGCACCTTATGCCAGGGTTTGCAGTGAGTGCTTCACATGATCCGTCTGGTAAAATGTAGTGCTTCGAAGGCCCCTTGACTGGGACATCGTTGATATAGGGAATGGTGTAATCCGGAATCTCTGGCTGCAGAATATAGCACACATCGTCATGGAAGATTGGTACCGAGTTTGTCCAACCCATTGGCAATGTAACAAGGTGCATTGTGCCATATGGCATCTGGAATGTCATAAGGTCGCACGATGATTCTTTGATTAAGTGCTCATCGTATCCCACATATAGATCAAGGATGGCACCGCATGCGTGCCCCGCAAACTGCTCTGCGAGGTGCTCAGGTGTAGGGGTGATGCCAGAGTGTTTAATGGTAATGTGATTAAGCGGCTCGAGGCTATGTATGATGTGCAGCATTTCCCATCTTTCTTGAGTGTGCAGAACCAGCACGATCTATATGCCAAATTTGAGTGCTCATAAATGCCTGAGTCTATCTTCTTCTGGATAATAGTGCAAACTTCGTCGTATATGCCTGGAGGAATGGGGATGTTGCGCTCTATCCAAGGAGTGTGCAGAATAACCAGGATTTCTACTGGGGGAAAGAATGCGGTCTTGAAGCTGCCATGCTCCTCATCGCTCCATGCATAGGCTTTGTTCTGCAAAAACATCAAGTGGTGCAAAACCCTCATCTCCTCTGGCAATAAGAAATCAGTGTGGTGCTTTTGGAGCGCTTGCATGTGCTCCTCAGTATAGCGCCCGGTCGGGGTAAATGGTGGTGGGTTTGGTAAAAGCACAGGAAGCGCTGCTAGCAGATCACCTATAATGTTGCACTCAATGTGGAATTCGTTTGGGATGGGTGCAATAACTGGTTTGACTTTTCTAGCAACTGGTTTATATTTCTTCTTGGTTACTACACCCTTTTGCGGTGCACGCACCACTAAATCAATAAAAGTTGCGCGTGCATGTGCACTTTCTGAAAACGCGGCTGGAATAAATGCCATGGTGTCAATCGAGTTTAAGAGCGCCTGCGCATGACTGTTGGTACACTGAGATAGGTAGAGTTGAGAGATAATAGAGGTCGAAGGAATGGAAGCGGAAAATGGAATAAGCGCAAATGCAGAAATGTCACAAGATTGGGTATCAGAGCTGAATGTTATGATAGTGGCAGCTTCTCCTTGGTCTGCAATCAATTCCTCGAAGCCTGGCGAAAATTTCTTTGTGGTTTATGCTGAATGGCAAAGTGCAGTGTTGCTGGAGCTAGTAAGAAGTGACGCAGTTTTCCTCTAGGCTTTGTTGGAATGGTGGAGATGGCACCTGTGTTTGGATTGCAGATCGTAATCGTTTGCACCTTGTCTGCAAAGTTGCACACGACGGAGCACATTAACACATCGAAGGGGCGCCCTAACAGAATATCATAAGCAGGTGAACAGATAACGTGAACTTGCACATAGACAATGATGTCTCCAATGCACACAGAAACATTGTGTGCAAGCCCAAGCGACTCATCTACCTCTCCATTGGTCGATTGCATGTATAAATGAATGTGCGGGTCATATGAAGCCCAAGACGATGGCAGACCACTTCTGACATTGCAATAATTTGCAAACCCAGATCTAAGATAGCTTCAAAGTATTCTTGGTTGTCGATCAATAAATCAATGGAACAAAGTGCATGCGACTCTTTTGCAACCTTCAAAACATCCGGGTTTTCAATTTTGCCTGGCTGGAGGTGGGTGAGGTACTGTTCAAATGGATCCTGCAACACAATAGGAAGCAGCACTGCAATTGCCATGCTAACTGGAGGTGTTGCATTAAGTGCTTTATTTTCCACAAAGGTGCACGCGCATTGCAGTGCACAAATGGCATAATGCTTGCAAGGTTGGTAGCTACCACTTCTGCACTGGTAGATGCAATGCGCTTTGGGGTAACTTGTTCTCTATGGTGCTGTCTGAGATCGGGCGAAAGGGATAGGAGCTCTTCATGCAAAACTGTAATGGAGGGCGCCTTCATGGCGCGCACATATACATCATCAACAATCTGCGGGTTCTGGATGGGAATGACAGTGCAGTATGATGGCTCTTTGCCTTTGGAAGTGTTAGCTGGTCTGTCTGGTTTATCTGCTGCTGCGGGCGCAAAACATGCTTCTGGAATGTTGGAATAGGGATGTATGGGCATCTCATCAGGCACTTCAGTTGCGCTCACAGCGGGTTGCAAGGCTGGGGACTCGATGTGCCCTTCCGCATTCCGCCTATACTTTCCTTTGCTAATAAGGTGCTCAATTGAGGTGCACTCAGGGATATAATGCCCTGTCTGACCGCAACCATTACATTTATCGTTGTTCGAGCGAGGCACACCATTTCCGCCATCTCTGTGTGATGCACTTAACGCAGTAACTATCATCTGTGTCATGCATTTGAATAAGACTGAAATGTCTTCTGCTTTGACTGTGGGCATGCTAGGTTGCAGCTGGGAAATGGGTGCACTGGGTGCTGAGTAGGGTGCATACATATCGGGGTTTTGCACTGTGAGCCCAGTAAGTGGCTGGAAGTAGTGCACTGGGCCTTCAAAGATAAAGTTGATCGCATCGTGAATTGCATCTAATGAGTATGGCACATTTGCAGGCTGATTCAGTATTACAATCGCCAGGTGGCTCAAAATGCGCTCGAGCTGGTCTGGTCGAAACACCCTAACGAACATGCAGCTTTGGTCATAGCGCGCCAATATGCCTTGTGCAACTAAGTATTCGCTAATGTTGAAAAATGTGCACTAATAGTATGCAATTTCTTCTGCAGTTACAAGGCCAATGCATGCGGTCTCACCAATAAGCTTGTCCAGGTCGCTAATACTCCATTTACTGCCATCCCTAGAACCGGGATAAAGCTTTAGGACAGCGTCTTTGAATGCGCCATAGTTGTGTGTCGCGCTATACTCTGGTAGCAGTTTCCAAGTGTCTGCAGTGTCGCTGTCCAAATAGCGCACAGTGTGGAACTTCTTATCGGTCTCGTTGGTGACATTACAATCATGGAGGAGTTGCGCAAGCTCCTCAAAGTACTTCTGGAGTTCACACAGTTTTGCAGGGTCAAAACACGGCGCATTTTGGTTAGATGTGGATGGCATATGCATGGTAGCCATAATAGGTGGAATAAGGTGTGTAGAGTTAAGTTCTGGTAAAAGCGCAGCAAAATTCGAAAGCAGGGATGAATGTGGTGATGCAGATGGAGTTAGGGTAGGTAGGGATGATTCAGGTGAAGGTGGAGGTAAAGACAGCGTGGACAAGTGATGCATGTTGTTTAAGAAGAGTGATTCAAATACTGGTATTTCCCCAAGCTGGAGCACAGTTGCTAACAGCTCGGAATGGAGAGTGCGCAGATGGTTAATGTTGAAGAAGAAGGGAGAGCCGATGGAGGTCTAAATATGGTCTGATAAACAGAAACCCCTCGCGGTGGGCTCCAGAAATGATGTGTTTTGTTGGTACTCAGGGCAGAGTCTCAACAGAAGGGGTGAACACTTAACCTACAACTGCAGGCATGCTCAGGGTGAGGGGGGAGTTCGCTTAGAGGGCCTCAGCTCATCCTTCAGGGCGCTAAGACTATGGGGAGGCTGGTACGGCGGTTTTCAATGTGTGCACTAGTTGTGTACGCTAAAGGGGAAGTATGCGCAGTGGCAGGAAAGTGCACAACACAAAGGGGCAAAAACACGCAATGGGCACGCAAAAGTGTGCAACAATGAGGGTGATGAAGATGGGAGGTGTAGTGGGATGAAGATGGCACTGGGATGTGCTGGGGAGGTGACGCAAGAGTTGGGGACGCTAACGGGATGAAAGTGCAAGGGACAGAAAAAGGCGCAAATGGTGCACAAAACATGGCTATGCAAATAGGTGTGCAAACGATGTGCAAACGCAGCTATATGAAGGGCACACTGCAAGAGTGCACAAATGAGAATGAAGGATGCAATGCAGGGATGAAACGCAACAATACGATGAGGGAACGCAAATGATATGCAAACGCAGCTATATGAAGGGTGCACTACAAGGGCGCATGGGCTGGACACTGGTGCACAGACTATGTGTGATGCTGACTGAACTATGAACTATGAGGGGGGGGGGGAAATCTTCTGGATTCTCTATCTGTCCACCTACTATGTACAAATGGCTTATGTGATAAAAACAGTAAAATAAAGTGTAAAAATCAAAAGCACCATGTGCTACCCACAAGCGCATCCATTTGCCCATCTAAACCTGACCATGCTATGCCGCTGCCTCAGCCAATAAGATTTGCACACCTATAGCCCACTACCCAACTGTTCCAGTGCGAGGCACTATTTTTGGTATGCTCTAGGTCTCGTGTGCTCTTCCCAATTAATCCACTTCGGTGTTATGTGTCGCATGCTGTGCCTTAGTAATAATGGCATGATTGACCTGTGCCGGTTACCAGATAAGGCAATGCTGATTGGATATGCAGAAGAACTATAAGGAGATGCTCAAATACTGCCAAAGCGCCAGGATTATGTGAAGGCGCCCAAGTGCGCACAGTCCAATGCCAAATAGGCACAAAGCACCATGATTATGTGAGAATGCACAGTTCACTCATGTCGGAATTGTGGTGCGCCTCGAATAAATGCACCAGTAAGATGGGAGCTGTGATGCACAGTGCACTGGTGCAGTGGGCTGTTATGTGTGTGATAGGGATTGTGCAATAAGTGCGCAGCAGGAAATGTGAGTTGCGGTGAAGCATAAAAGGAGTGCACAAAGGCGCATTGAGCATGCAATAAATGTGGAAGGCAGATAAGGACTGTGGGGGGGGTGCGCAGAGGCGGTTTGAAGTGCACCGAGGCACATTTAGAGCGCACAATGATGGGCAGCTATGGGGAACCAAAAGTGCAGTAGAAATGCAAAAGGCACACAAAGGTGCACCTAAACAGTCAAAGGTGCGTGAAAGCGCATGGAAGCACACAAAGGCACATGGAAGCGCACGAAGGCGCGTAAAAGCGCACTGCACAAAGTGTGCAGAAGGCATCTAGGAGGTGCACACAATCGCAAAAGATGCTGTAGTATGTGCACAGGGCAATAGGGAGCCATATCAGCGATGAAGTGGGCTTACAGCAAGAAACTCAAGATACATGCACAAAAAACATGGGAAGGCTCCCTGTGTTACTCACTCCTAAAGAGGACTGAGCCCATAGCAATATTGGACAAATACCTCAAACTGATTATGACCATACCAAAAAAGCATGCCAGTATTCTAACACAACTGCATACAGGATATGCACCACTAGCTGAGCATTTATACTGCATTGGGAAAGTTGACTCACCAACATGCCCAGCATGCCAACAGAACAACGAGATGGTAGAACACCTACTTCTACACTGCAAAGCACACCAAGCTGCCAGACAGTCAGTTGCAAACTAAGAATGGATATGCTCACCAGCAGTGTTTGCAAGTAGCCAATGACTGTATTAACTCACCTAAGAATAGATATGCTACAACTTGAATGCAAACTATCCAAGTATCTTACTGGGTAGCCAAATGACTGAGGGAAGATGAGACAACAAGACTACTGATATATATGAGTAAAGAGTAGACTAGGAGAACAAAAGAATAAGCTTTTGTTGAATTAAATCTGCACATGTGGCACCTATTCTGTGCCTTGGTGTAAGAACCTTAAAACACATATATACATAAATACATGTATACAAATATGTCATAATGACATGTCAACAGGAACCATGCGGTACACCACCCCTTTCTCCACCCCACTGAGCCTCACGTGACCATGTAGGCTCTCTAGGTATATACAGTGACTCACAAAACTGAGTCAATGTTTTGGACTTTTTGATTCATTGTTGAATAGCTTCCCATAGACAACAAAACCAAACAGGATATTGGTGTACCGAATAACATACATGATCAGGGCTACCAAACAAACAAAGAATTATGTAATTTTAATCATCCCTCATGGAGATATGATCATTTTAATTCAGGGACTCATTGACTCAGTTTTGTGAGGTGGTATCAATATTATGATAAATTGTAATTCTAGTATTTTGTATGACCTCCCTTGGCCTTAATAACTGCTCCCAACCTTCTATGCATGCTTTTAATCAAATTCTGACACACCTCTGATGGAATATTATTCCACTCTTCTACTACTCTTTCCCATAACTCCCAAATTCCTTTTGGTGCTGTTGGATACTTGTCTAACTGGTTCTTGAGGTGAACCCAATGATGTTCAATAGAACTGAGGTCTGGAGATTGGGCAGGACAATCCAAAAGAGTAATATTGTTGTTCTCCATCCATTTCTTGGCCTTTTTTGAGGTATGCTTGGAGTCATTGTCTTGTTGAAAAATCACCTCTTCTCCAGAAATTCCACTCTCCTCCAAGCTAGGCAGCATATGGTCCTTCAAAATGGACACATACTGGTCAGCATCTATCCTCCCCTCAACCTCTGCAAGATACCCAACTCCATTCCATCCCATACACCCCCATACCATAATGTTTCCTCTCCCAAATTTGACAGTTCCCTGCACCTCTCTCTCAATCAGCCCCTCTCCCTTCTGTTTCCAGACCCACTCTCTCTCCCATCTGACCCAAACCTGTTGATTTTAGTCTCATCTGACCAAATAACCCTCCTCCAGTCTTCCACAGTCCACTCTCTATACTTCTGAGCAAAAGCCAATCTTGCTTTCCTATGCCTTATACTAAGCAAGGGCCTTTTCTTCTTCACCACAGCCTTGAATGAGTTTTTTCTGAGAACTCTTCTGACTGTTTCTGAGGAGACTGGAGTGGGGATGATGCTGTTGATGTAATGGGTGGCTTGAACAGCATTTGCAGCCTTGCCAGTGGTGATTTGGGTAAGGATGGCTCTCTGAGAGGTAGATGAGAGCTTAGAAGGATGACTACCAGAGGGGGAATCCAGGTTTGGATGGAGAGCCCTGAGTGTTCTGGATACACTAGACTGGCTGAGGTTGAGTTTAGAGGCAATATTGTGGGTAGAATAATGATTGGAGGCCAGGGAAGGAATGTTTTCCTTTTGAGCAGAGGAGATGGGATGCATTGGAGAATATTGAAGTATGAAGGATGCTAGTCCTGATTAAATACTATAATTTAAGGTCCCATCAAGGGTCACATCACCTTACAAACCATCTGTCAAGATTTTGACATTATACAGTTGGTGGAGCATCAGATTCTAATATTTCTGACTACCCCTCACAAAACTGAGTCAATGAGTCCCTGAATTAAAATAATCATATCTCCATGAGGGATGATTAAAATTACATAATTCTTTGTTTGTTTGGTAGCCCTGATCATGTATGTTATTCGGTACACCAATACCCTGTTTGGTTTTGTTGTTTATGGGAAGCTATTCAACAATGAATCAAAAAGTCCAAAACATTGACTCAGTTTTGTGAGTCACTGTAAGTATGCTGTACCTCTACCTAGCAATACAGAGAGTTCTATGCCCTCTAACCTAAGTTACTTAGCACACTAACCAACTCAGCAGGTAAGTAGTAAGATCTGTGAGCACTCTACACTGCACATAGCATGCTGCTCAACAGGTTATGGGCCCTGGAAGCAATGTTGCACAGCTATGAGCTCCTCGGAGCTCTAGTTGGAAGGAGTTGTACTATAGCCCCTCAGGGCTCCAACTCACATGTTGTGCACAGGTCTTACTACCAATGTGCTTCACTGTGCTGAGCACCTCATTGCTTTTGTGATGGGGTTAACATCCCTCTGACATAATATCATGGAGCAATGATGTGCCCTTTTGGTGCTCATCATGTGCTAAACAAAAGTACTCTGATGGAGTGTTAAGTTTTGCATCTGGTATTTCTAATTTAAGAGCAAGTGACTGATTTGGTGCTTTTATTAGCTCAAATCTTAAAAATGTCCTCCTCGCTCGATAAACTCATCTCCTTGTTTGACAGCTCTGGCTACAAGACCTGGGCCAAAAGTATGAAGGCATGGCTTATGTCACAAGGCCTTTGGCAAGTTGCCTCCAGCACTGAAACAGTGCTAGTGGCAGCTGATGTTGCCACATGTAAGGTGTGGAATCGGAAGAATGATCAGGCATATGGAGCTATCTTGCTCTGCCTATCTCCTTCCATCAGATCCAGATCTGGATCTGCAACAGGACTTGCTAGTGCCCTGTGGCAAGCCCTGCAGGCTGATTTTGGCCAAGAAGGGCCTTCTCAGATATTTGCAGACTTTAAATCTGCGATCTCAATCAGAGTCCCAGTGCAAAACCCTGTGCCAACAATGGCTCAGATCTCTGAGAGATACCAGCAGCTAACTGCCAATGGTGTCAACATCCCTGGGATAGTTCAGGCCTTATTACTCCTTTTGGCATTGCCAAAGGAGTACAATTCTTTATCTTCCACCATCTTATCCACAACTGGTACAACCAGTCTCTCCTACACTGTAGTGAGGGACCATGTGATGGCAGAAGCCTCCCGTTGAGCTGCCTTTGCACGCTCTGGGGAAATAGCAAAAAAGCTGTCAGCTGTCAAGAGAAAGGGCAGCGACTCTAAGTAGAAAGGAAAGGGATCACAGAAATCCAGTAAGAAGTCATCCGAGCCTTTGGGCTCCGACTCGAAGAAGAAGTGTAGGTCTGGCAAGGCTGCCAGAGAAAAGTATGAGAAAAAGGAATCTCACAGCCACCTCGCCTCCACCAGTATGGTGGAGCCCTTCATGGTGCCTAGTGCATCTTATGTAGATGCAGTATGCTCTGCCCATGCTGCCACGACCATTAACAGTCAAGGCATTGTTTCAAATGGACTGGCGCAGGCTAGCCCCTCTCACCTCCCACTGATGTTTGACCAAAGTGTTCAAATATCATGGCTACACAGGAAATCCATGTATTTCTGCACCACTGACCCAAGAAAGTGGCCTAATCAGTCCGAGTCAAAGGTCACTGGAACCTTCTCCCCCAGCCCCTCTGTGTACAAAGACTACCAGGCGGCCTGGGACCTGCTCACAGACATTGAAGTATCTAAAATGGCCAAGAATCTTTGAATCATCGAAGAAGACCAGATGAGTAAGCAGGAAGATAAGCACCACTGGGTGGAAACCCCCAAGCCATCGGCTTGGATCGAGGAGGTTCCTGAAATAGAACCTGATCCTGAGGATGATGACGATGAAGTCTCCCTTGGCTCTGAAATGACAGTTCTGAATCAATCGATCTGGGAAAGCATGGATAACATGCTCACAGATGAGCCAATAGCCTCCTTTACAGGGGCTTATGATAAAATGTCAGTCCTTTTCCCTGACCATCGCATCATTGCTAACAATAGCTTGACAGGGACAAACTATGTGGGCCATTCCTATAATATAGAGCATCCTATAGAATTTTTAATAAATTATATTGTCGCTTGTGATGCAAAGGCCCTAATCAGGCCGTGTGTGATGTGTGCCAGAAAGGAATGCAAACATGGTGCCCCTTGGATCTTGGATTCAGGTGCATCATTGCACTTCACTGGTGAGATGAAAGACTTCGCCTCCTATGAGGATTTGCCTATGTCTGAGAAATGGCAGGTCAAGACTGCTACCAGCGTGACTTCGATCAAAGGCAAAGGCGCTGTTCTGATTTGTTATCAGGTAAAAGTTAACAGGAAGACAGAGTCATACATCACACGCTTATCCCCCATTTTCTATCTCCCAGATTTGACAAGTCGGCTTATGTCAATGGGAGTGTTCCTCATTGCTGAGGAATATACTGTAAAAGTAAACAGTAAAATAATTTCCTTTGCCAACAAAAAGGGAAAACCCCAGCTCGATGCGACACTAATAATATACAGCAAAACCATCTATGTGTGTGATTCGCACATTCAGAGCACTAAGAGATTAGAAGTCGCGACTATCTATGTTGCTGACTATGACATTTGGCACAAGCAGCTTGGCCACCTGAGCGAAGCTGTCGTGCGACAGATGCCAAAACACACCCATAAGTTTCCCAAGGATCTAAAAATTCCAAGGGACAGGTACATTTGTCCATGGTGCGCCAATGGAAAAATGACGTCAAAGTCATTCCCTGGATCTGAGTCTCAGGCCAAAGGAGCCTTTGAGCTGATCCATTCCGATCTGAAGGAATTACCAACACTCAGTTATCACAAGTACAAATATTTTATCATATTTGTTGATGATTGAACTTCACATATGTGGAGTCAGTGCCTGAGAAAAAAGTCCGATGCTGCTGAGTCAATCAGACAGTTTGAGGTGATGACCAAAACACAATATGATGCAAAAATCAAGCGTTGGCATTTTGATCCTGGGGGGGAATTCCATGATCGGGAACTCATAACCCAGCTCAAAGAGGCTGGGATTAAAATTGAAATGTCAGCGCCCCATGTCCACCAACAAAATGGTCACGCTGAATGCGCGATCAGGACATTAATGGAGAAAGCACAAACATTGCACTTTACTGCCTGCCTACCACAATCATGGTGGGAATTTTGTGTAGAGCATGCTACATATCTCTACAACTGAACACCAATAAACCACCTGAAATGGCGAACTCTGATCGAAGATCTCGATGGAGAGAAGCCCGATCTGAGTGACAAGAAGGTATTTGGATGCAGTGCCTACATTTACCTGCTGAAAGAGAAGCATCCTAATAAGTTAGCTGCAAGATCAGAGCTCATGATGTACATTGGCCTGGCAGATGGCATCAAGGGTTGGCACTTTATGCACCCATCAGGGTCAATATTTGTTGGTGCTATGGCACTCTTCGATGAGACTCTGTTCTCTCATTGTCCTGGGGCCAAAACCCTGGCAAAAACTGATCTCGGGGATATACCCCCTTCTAGAGATGATGACCACTCTGGGGGATCAGGGGATGATAGCAATAGAGGAAGTGATGACAGCTTCTATCTGGGCCATGGGCATTATGCTCCACTGGTGCCAAATCCTCCTCCATGAGCTCTGTCCCCACCACCTTCACAATCAGGGTCTGGAACCCCTGAAATGTCTAGAGACCCACTGTTCAGCTCCTTTGGCTATCCGCCTCAGGGTGCTGATCCATTTGTGCTGGCAGGTGCACCGGGTCCATCGTCCCAGCCTAGTCCAGCACCGCCAGCAGTGGAGGCCCCCATACCTCCACTAAGGCAATCAAACAAGCAGCAATGAGTCCCAACTCGTCCGGGCAATGTCTATGGTGAAAATCGTGATCCCATTCAAATCAAACAAGACATTGCGTGGGAGCACCAATGGTGGGAACCAGCAGGACAAGGCAGGAGTTGCTCCAGCCCTCCCTCAGGTCAAAGAAGAGGTGCCAGCTGGGCCCTCTCAACCACCAGTGGCAAGTAGAACTCCTCCCGCACAGACCCTGGATAATTTGGGATTAGAGTATGCATCACCCCCTCAACCTCAGGAGTCTGAGGTGCCATGGATTTGGCACCAGAATCCCAATGAGGAGTGAGGATGGTAGTTACCCAATCCAGGTACCCCATCATATTGGGGCCCTAGAAGGGATAATTATGTCGCCGAAGGTGAAACGGATCTGATGCACCTTTTGCTTAACAAAGCAGTTGCACCATCTACAGTGTCAGATCTTGTCCCGATCCAGTATCGCAACATTGTGCACTGACCCAAGCCTGCACAATCAGAGTGGAGAAGTGCATGCCTGGAGGAACTAGAGGCCCTCTGTAAACAGCATGTCTATGACATCATAGATCTCTCTGCTGGCCAAAAGGCCATCAAAAATAGATGGGTTTTCTCCATAAAATCCAATGGATGAAAATGGGCCAGACTCATGGCCAAAGGCCTCTCGCAAGTCGAAGGCATCGACTACAATGAGATATTCTCTCCAGTGGTCCACTACAAGATGGTGCACCTCATGTTTGCCCTGAGTGCCCTAGAAGGCATGTACATGACAGGACTCGACATAAAAACCAATTCCTGTATGGCAAACTAAATGAGAAAATTTACATGCATCAACCCAAGGGATTTGTCATCCCAGGTAAAGAGTGCAAAGTCATGCACTTATGCTGAGCATTGTACAGCCTTAAACAGGCCACCCTAGCATGGTGGAGAGAGCTAGAGGTGTTCATGTGATCCATTGGATTTGAATGCGCCAGCTCAGATGCTGGCATTTTCATCTACAAAAATGGTAAAGACATTGTCATCACAATAATCTATGTCGATGATGGTGTGTTCTTGGGGAAGAACAAATGCCTTGTAGAGGAAAAGAAAAATGCATGTCTCAAGCATTGGGAGTGTTGGGACACTGGTCGTGTTAATGAATTTCTTGGTATGTGCATAACACAAGGTGCATCAAGAATCACTCTGAACCAAACAACCTACCTAGCCACTGTGCTAGCTCAGTTCAGAATGACGAATGCCAAGGCATCTTCCACTCCACTTCCCATGGGATATGTCCCTACAGAAAACCCTGATGAGCCTAATCCAGCTCTCAGAACTGAGTTTCAATCAGTGATTGGGTCTTTATTGTACCTGATGCTCAGAACTTGCCCTGATATCGCCTTCGCGGTGATAAAGATGTCACAATTCTTGGCTAATCTGAGTAAAGAACATCTTGATAAGGTGCATTACATAATGCACTACTTAGTCGGTACTCAATCATATGAGCTTATCTATGATGGCCATGGCAAACAGGGCCTCCAAGCCTTTACTGATTCAGACTGGGCATCCAACGTCATGAAACGCAAGTCCACAATGGGTTACTTTGCCACCTTAGCAGGAGTCATTGTATGCTGGCAGTCCCATATGCAAAAAACTGTAGCACTTAGTTCCACAGAAGCCGAATACATGGCTCTCTCTGACACTTGTCGGCAGATAGTGTGGATCACATCCTTATTTTCCGAATTAGGATATCCCTTGAGTAAGGTGCCTATCTGCACCGATAATCAGGGGTCGATTTTCATCAGATCTAACCCCGTTCAGGAAAGAAGGACTAAACATATTGATATTTGCTATCATTATACACGCAAATGTATTGAAGACAGCAAGGTCACAGTCGTCTTCATCCCGGGAACTGAAAGCCCAGCAGATATGTTTACTAAAAATCTCGGCTCTTCAAGAAATTTAGAAGCTCCCTCAGAATTAAATTTGAGGTTCAAACTTAGTACCTATACATGGCACCTTGGATCGTAAAGCCCCTCCAGGTCAATGCCAGTACAGTTTGTGGGGGGGTGTTGAATTAAATCTGCACATGGCACCTATTCTGTGCCTCGGTGTAAACACATATATATGTAAATACATGTATACAAATATGTCATAATGACATGTGGACAGGAACCATGTGGTACACCGCCCTTTTCTCCACCACTGAGCCTCATGTGACCATGTGGGCTCTCTAGGTATATAAGTACGCTGTACCTCTACCTAGCAATACAGAGAGTTCTATGCCCTCTAACCTAAGTTACTTAGCATACTAACCAACTCAACAGGTAAGTAGTAAGATCTGTGAGCACTCTACACTGCGCATAGCGCGCTGCTCAACACCCAGGATTATGAAATGTCTATAATGGAGAGAAATCTGAGGGCCTACAAGCCTTTACAGATTCTGATTGGGCAGCTGATTCCATTAAGCACCAATCTACAATGAGTTACTTTGCTACTTTATTGAGTGGTGTAGTTTGCTGGCAGTCCCATTTACAAAAAAACTGCAGCATTATCATCCACAGAAGCCAAATACATGGCTCTCTCTGACACATGTTGGCAGATTGCATGGATACAGTCTTGAAGACATTTGGCAAACTAGGATATAAAGTGAAGTGCATTCCAATTTGCACTGATAATCAGGGATTCATTTTTATCAGATATAATCCTGTTCAAGAAAGAAGGACAAAACACGTCAATGTTTGCTATCATTACACCTGCAAATGCATAGAGAATGACAAAGTCACTGTTGTTTTCATTCCTGGAAGTGATAACCTGGCTGACATGTTCAGAAAGAACCTTGACACCATTCCATTCAGAAAATTAATTTCAAGATTCAAACTTAGCTGCTTTCAGCATTGTACAGTTTGGGGGAAGGGTGTTAAATTAATTACCTAATCACTAATACATGCTGCATAACATGTGCACAACACATGTTCTCCCACACATGCTGCATATATGAATATATTGTGCATTACTGAGGATACATGAGGAGAACACATTCCCAGAACATGTGACTACCTTATGTATATTTACATGTAAGTATGTATATAAGGAGGACCTGTATCATAGTAAGAATACAGTGTTCTTCACCTCACTAACCCTAACTGTAAGACTAACTACCAATGCTCCACCTACATATGTAGGTAAGTTCTGAGGGTTGTAGTACACTTCCCATGTAGAGTAGTCTGCTTCAACAATATGTCAATCCATATTATTATGGAATGGCAGCCATGTTGAACAGTGCAATAATGACATTGTGTGGGATTGTGAAGAACTCTGCACAGATTTCTTACAACTGCTCAGCACTGTCTGGAAATTAGAAACCCTTCCTTTCCCTTCTTTTGTAATATTTTAAACAATCTGTCACCCAGATGCAAACTTATCACCATGGCACTCTTGCTAATACCATGCTATTACCACCGCTCGAAATCAAATTGTCCATGTAGCCTCGTAATGATCTTCGTGTAGTCCGGTTCATTGTCAGGAGTCAGGTATCCCAATCGAATGAATAGATCTATCAGAACTGGTTGGACGTAAGAAGAATGAAACAAGAGGAGAGGCAAGCATTAGCGGACCAAGAGCGCAGTTCGGCTTAAATAATCCTCTTCGCATCCGTTTTATGACCACCTCATGAGGAAGTAACTGTCGTAAGCTGTATACAAGTCAAATTTTTGTGGACTTTGGTAAGATCGCACCTCGAAGGATTCGACTTCGTTATCGTGGGGCCTTGGAATAAATGGTGTTGGATCCATATCAGAAGGAATGCGAAGGTCATACACATATCTGAAATTTCGAATACGTAATTGGGATGTTGTAGACTAAGCACACCACGTACTCCACCTCGGGTTGAAGCCAGCCTTTCGATGTTCTGAAGAAAACAATTAGTACGTCCACAAGAATCAATGAATTCAGTCACTATAACCTGAAGAAATAGCTGATAGCTCCTACTGCTCTAGCGTGCTTCCGTATGATGTCATCCGGGATGCTCGCCTCTTCCATAGATTCCTTTACCAGCGATTCGAATATCGACATCCCGCTCGGTATACCTCCGGCCACGGAATTATCCAAGAAACCAGGCCATCTGCGTGTAATAACCTGTCAAACTCCACGGGCGTTATAAGTGAACGATAAACGTACGTCTGCTTCGTCCGCGCACGGGTAGGGACCCAAATCTGCAAACGCTTCTGCTCCTCCGCTTCGGATTCTTCATAGATGTTCATGTGCACCCCATACGTAACCACACCGAACAGAGCACATGCTGACCGTTCCATCTCAAACACAAAATTGAGATCCTGTCCTGGAACCGCATTGATTGGATGATCATGCGGACCAAATGGATTCCCATATACGGGATACAGCTCATCCCTCCACTTCTCTGCTCCGCAAACGTCATCAAACAGCCGAGTGTCTCTCCAGCGCTCGCATATTTCTTTCAATGCCGCTGTCCGTTTGGCAGGGGTATCCATCCAATTTTGAAAACATACACGCATACCAGAAGGCCCGGTGCCAAATTCGCTGAAAGTCCATACACCTTGATGTCCTAGTCGGCTATTGCGATAGTTTTCCTCCTTTAGTTGATCTATGATAACAGGCCTCAGTAGACCAATTACGGGACTGTCTAGTGATTCAGATAGATATAACGGCACGAGTGGCTCTGAGTCGAATGGGGAGGGTAATGGGGATGCCTGATGGACGCAAGTGTTATCGCAAATGTTGATTACATCTAAAAATGACAGGTTAGGTTCCAGAGCGGACATCGGGATACAGTATTCGATGCTGTATAGTCAAATATCCCAATGAGAGTTTCGTTGACACCAGTTCGATGACAAGGCTCACCAAAATCAGATCGGATAGCGTCACTCCGAGCCAACCAGTGGCACGGTTATCGTTGTTATCTGATTATCGAGGATGCAGCGCTATTCACATTGTGGCACGTGACACATAGCTTCCTTACATAATACAGTACTGGTGGACAGCTCAAGGCCATGAGATATAAGGGGTTATGGGTTATCAGAGGTATGGTTTATGAGGGGTTCGAGTACTGCAGGTCTTCTGGTTGTACTAAATGCTGATTGTGAACGGTATCGCTCTACTGGATGGATGAACTCTCGCGTACGAGCACGCAGGCAAACACACTTCCTCCACCGTCGTCATTTTCTTCTTTGGGACGCTCACTGTCGGAAATGCTTAACGTCCCAAGTGTACATTTTATTGCTCTAGCCCTCCCAGGGTACGACAATACTTCGCCCCGCGCAGACTACAACTTACGCTCCACAATTGCACGCGTACATATCTGCACTTCTCGACCATCTTCACGCTGGTACATCCGATCTCATGCTTTACATCGGCGGAGGTTCGTTTGGAACCATTGCAGCACAGATGTCCATTCGACACTTTCCTAGCAGGAGAATATCTCTCGAATATGTAAGTACGCCAATGCTCGCCTCAAGCGTCTTCACGGAGGTCACCTAGCTTCCTCATTTCACTTCGATGAAATCTGGACACATTTCCTAGAGACTTGAATGAGTCCATCTTTTGAAAGTTTGTTCCATCAATCGGTTGTAATATTATATAATAAATCAGTGTAATATCATTGTACGGCGCATATCCGTTCAGAAATTACTCATTGTAGAGAGAACCAACGCGGCTCGCCTTCATCTAACTGGAACAGTCAAACCTTTGGAGTAGCAAGGGTCTAAGGCTGACCTTTCCTGACCTTGACCCCTTACCTCGTTAGCATGCATGGAAGAGATAACAAGAAGATCAGCCATGCACCTTACTATTTCCGTTATTCCTGAACTGATTTTTTTGACTCCGATAGTGACCGAAATGTAGGTGGACGGCGGAACAGTTTGCGCTTGGCCATCTCCCTTACAGACGTCGGATACTTTTTCGCCCATGCGTGTTCTGCTTCAGTCATGGCGGAAGGAGCATCGGAAAACTGCCATGTCTCCATCGGCACCCGTCTCGGTGAGGCAGGTGCCGATGGCCATTTAGGATCCTTGCGGTCGGGCTGTTGTGGACATGGGAGACGATGGCGGGACGGTTCTAATGTTTTTTCCAGTAAAGAGCTTGGCTGGTTTGAATAAGTTGCAGATCAGTTTTAAGGCCAAAAACTTTCGACAGAGTATAACTAACAAGGCTGATGGGAGGAGAATCTTCTTGAGTATCAATTTCCTTCCAATCCTCATCGTCATCATTGGTTTTACCATCAAGAGCTAGCCTCCATCTTCGAGCCTCATCGGAAATTCCTTTCTCACTAAACAGTGCAGGTGCTTCGTGAGGTGTGCGACCGGTTGGAGAACGGCCACTCTCTTGTTTGGCGTACCTCGACGCAGTGTCATATCCGTCTTTGTTCGAATGTCTTGTATGAGGTAACGAGCGACGACGTGTTACCTCTACTCCCACCGAACCTTGAACGCGGAATGGCTGTGAAAGAGTGCGCTGAATACCTGGCAACGAAATTTGAACACTCCAGCGCTTCTCCATTGTTGTTCCTTTTTCGAATATGAAACCCAGGGCCGAGCGCAGCCTGGGTATGAGATCGTGATATGGCATTCGATAGATATGGAGACTTGGGAAGAAAATGTATGACCACCCTGTATTCAACGGACAATTCAGTGAAGTCCGTAAACAACAAAAACATAACACGCACCATGTAAAATCCACTGAGACTGGGCATCCTTGCCTCCATGTTGGTTGAGGACCAATCTTGGCCGACCCTTCAACTCCGTCACATCCGCGCCTCGGACAACAATTAGATTAATCGCAGTTTTGATCTTCTTCACTATTGTGGCTCTAATGTGTCTTTTCCCGCTTGTTCGTTTCTTGCTATTGAGCCCGAGGAACGACATGGACACGCGATCCGGCTTAGAATTGTTGAGAATCATCGGTGCAACGGTCGGATGATCCTTAACGGATCCTGCGAGCGCATTCGTTTGTTTGGCACGCGCTACACGGTCATCCCAACTGTCAAATTGATACGATTCTATCTGCCACATAACATCAGGCTTTTTTAACAGGGCCATAGGATACGCTTTTATTCCCAATTCGTCGGATTTGAAGCTCGGAAAGGAGTTGAGTGATACATTGGATGCCGGGTGTGTCGAATCAAGTATATTTTGTTTTGGTCTCGGCGACAGGAGGCTGTCTGGTGAACCAGGTGTTTGGCGGCGAAACTGAGAGGACCCCATTGTAAGTGATATCTAATTTGAAAGGATCAAGAATTTCGAACATTGACAGACTTGAATCCCGTAGCTTTTGGGAGCTTGGACAACTCGGGATATCGGAGCATAAGATAAGAGAGGACGTCTACGTTGTGGCACTTCGTAGATTAACTTGAACACGTACTGTCAATGCGCAAAGTCCATGTATATTGTCTTATACACAAGCCGCGTACTTATTCGCGTAGGTTATAAGTGCTCGACGATGGTGTGTACAGAGTATCAATCCGTGGGAAGACATGTCTTACAAGGGTATGTAACTTAGTAGCACTTAACTGAATGGCGCCACCAAAGCTCCCTCTCCAAGCGCGCAGGGTGCGCACAATAATTTGGACGCTACCTATCATGATGGCTTCAGGATGTTCGTAATAGCTTCTCTGTGATAACGACCACAAACTGACAGTTTTGAATATTAAATATAGATGTTCTGTACAAACGGCTAGTTCTTAAAGAACCACAACGTAAATTGCCAACATGAACGTTATCGCGGTGGAATCCAAGGGTTCTGGTTTGATTGGAACTGCAGAGCTACCAGGGCACTTGCGATGACCTACAGAAATAGGTGTACGTGCTTGTTCGAGCATATCAGCGCAGGTTATCTGGTTGGACAAATAAAAACAAAAACAAAAAACTTACAGTGTTCACTTATTGTAAAGGGCAGTATCTGACTGGACCTTCGCTCCCCGCAATGCCGCCCAGCCATCAATCTATCCCTCCTCGCTGTCGACAACAACGCGGTCGTATCTCTGGGACACGCTCACATATACTCACTCTCGCCCACCCCCCATGACAACCTGCCATCCCAGTTTTGCTATCCGCTGGTATGCCAGTCTGGCGGAACTGGACGGCCGAATGGCCGAGTTCAGCCAACAACGCTGACGTTATCGGATTGGTATGTTGTTATGGTAAACTACGGGAAGAAACCTGAACTTCTTGATGAACGATTCCCTAAGTACAAGTTCCCGCTTTTCTTCCCCCCCCCCCCACCTCATCAACCTCGTTTCTCACGGCTTATCCCGACATGACTCTGAAACTCTACGGCACACATCTCTCGATCGCCACACTTCGAGTTGTGGTGGTGCTGAAGGAAAAAAATGTTCCATACGAGTTAATTCAAGTGGTGCGGAGCAAAACCAACACGCCAGAATACCGATCGAAAAGCCCCTTTGGACAATTCCCATACATAGTGGGTCTGAGTTGTGCCGTCTTTGAGTCGACTAAATCTGACCTCGGAAATTGTTGTTTGTCATGATGGGTAGGAAGATGAAGGGATTGTTCTCTATGAAAGCCGTGCCATCTGCCGGTATATCGAGGCAAAATATCCTGACCGAATGCCCAAACTCATTCCGACAGTCTTAGTGGCAAATGCACTCTTTGAGCAGGCTGCATCGGTGGAATTGGCCATGTTCGATCCGCATGCCCTAGGCGCGTTCATGGAGATGCTATATAAACCGTACGTGTTTAGAATCAACTTCTTACGAGGACTGAAATATTATTCAAAGGTTTGCAGGACAAACGGTAGACAAGGCGGTGTTTGACGAGCATATTAAGTTGCTAGCTCTCCAGCTAGACATATATGACGATATTCTGGGAAAACAAAAATACATCGCCTGCGACGTGAGTCCCTTAAGCCTTTCACTGCTACAAACATGTATTCAGTCAATTCAGGATATCACACTTGTCGATCTATTCCATCTTCCGTTGGGATCCGTGTTGGCCATCGCCGGCAGTGACGTTATGTATAGCAGGCCCAATGTTGCAAGGTGAATTCGATTATTGTCCTTACAAACTCGTATTCATTTATTTTGTCTGGATTGATAGGTGGTTTAATGATATAAGTTCGAGGCAATCGTGGTTGACACACAAAGAGGACTTACAGAAATGGAAGGGACGAAAAATGTAGCTATACATTCATGCTGCAAGATCAAATTCTGTGCTTCAGAGAATCATCCTTAGATTGTGTTTCAAAGTACCTTGGCTCCAAATGGATCCTCGCATCACTGAACATCATGAAGTTGTCGAAATGCGATACCCCCACAAAAGTTGACGAGATTCGTGCCAGCACTATTTGACCAGAGATCCCCTCAGATGACAGGCGTAGACGTGGTTGTAGTGGGCACTGTACGGCCCAGTAAAGTGCATGATTGCAGTGATACCCTTGAAGTCCGTATGTTGCGCTTTCATGAAATGAGGAATGGTGCCTCATCAAATTTTTTTACGTGAGTAGTACCTTTCTGTTGTGGAAGGCAAGTGTCATCTTCGGGCAACCTCGTCAGCGAAATGCGTGTCGACTCTGAGTGCTTTGCTCTCTAACGAAATGCATCAGCATCAGCAGCGTGAATGCGAGACTGCGTACCTGACTGACGACTCTAAGTTTTGCTGAAACTTGCAAGTGATATCCTCCAATGGAATGTTTAGCAAGCTTGTGAACAGCTTGTTAAGGTAAAACAACCGCTGGAACGCATAAAACATTCGTTGTGATCGGGCCACTCCGCACTAGTGAAGAATAACTGTTAGTTACGGATGCAAGATGTGGGACACAAGCATTTTCACATGTCAGGAAGCATATCAGTCAATGCGAGAAGTTCCATTCGCGACTCGACAAGAGATTTGAACTTAACCCACGCCTCGCGGAAGGCGTCATCAGGCATAATATTTTCTAAGTTTCCCTTGATTATGTACCTTTGCGATTGCTCCGTGCAACTCGGAGGCTTGCAATACGGAAAGATATACAGGGTAGACGAGAAGGACCTTCCCTGGCGATCTCAGCTTGCCGAAAGGTGTTCCACACTTCGTCGGGAGGAGACATAGTCAAAAGCTAAGCAGCCTTGAAAAGGATGGGAAGCAAGCCGATCTTGAGGGTGCGTACAATACCCGTGTTGCCACCAAAGCTGTTAAGTGCCAAAGGAGAAACGTGTATCCGAAATTAAAACAACCCGAGATGTCAAAATCATTCTGAGTAGATCCAGGCTAGGAGGGGATTGTGACGAAAGTGAGGAAAGTGTCATCACGAGGTGGTGCCAAAGATTAGCACTGCGGATTGGGATATGCTCTGCAAGGGCGTTAATGACTTTGGAACTCCATTGAGCAGTTCTGAAAGAGTGGCTCGCTCGTCCCCGGAGCCTTCAAGTAGAACTGGGCGAGAGCAACAGAGACCTGCTTGAGTCCAGATACCTTGTAGAATGACCCTGGGCACGTTTGCCTGCCCTTTGCGAGGCCAAAGTAAAATACTTGACCTGCGATGCAATGTGGAAAGAGCTTTTCGAAGACAAATTCGGCATTCGTACTCTCACATGTAACTCACCCCTCTATTTCTTGGCGACGAACTCCAGACTGCTCGGTGTCACGAAAAAGCAGCCTCTTTCTAGACTCAGAAAGCATCAGCAGGGGAGGCATTTCAAAAGTTTTACCAGTTTCCTTCGCGACCATAGCTTGACACCACTCCCACATTCCCGACCACGATTCCATCAGCTTTTCCTTCATTCCAATGTTTCCTCTAGTTCATACCAGTCGTTCATGATTTCGTGATGCCGGGCCAAAATAGCACATATGCCCTTGGACATGACATGAGGAGTGCAGCATCATTATTTCCAATGGTGAAAGAACTAACAGCGTGGTCTCGATAAAATTCATCGAGAAGTTTGATGATATCCCGAATCTCAGACGTTTTGGCGCGCTTGATACTCTTACGAAGGTCTATAAAGAGATATCAGGCAGAAATACATCCTGTAAGTAAAGTAGGTTCCAGCCGGACGTTTCGTCGCAGAAAGTTATGTACTCACTTCATCGATTATGTTGTCTTGGTATCCGCCAATGATATCTCTGGAGTGCAGTGGGGAGAAAAGCTTTGGCTCCCAGAGTCCCGGCTCCAGGCTGCTCAGAAGTCGAGCATATTACAAAAAGAAATGCACCACGTGTAATTGCTAAAAATATTTGCGTGCTGATTGAAGTTGAGACGAAGTAAGGTATACTTGGCTAGGTCTTCGGTGGCAGCAGCGATGTGTTGACGCATTGACTAAACTCAAGTTCAGATTTTGTCAGCCCTAAGCCACTGCCAGCCTCAAACTAAATAAATGCCATGATTGGACAGCAGTCGCCCTTGATCTGAAGTTGCGCATGCCCGAAAATACCTGACTTGTCATCGAGAACCGACACTGATAGAAAGCCAGGTCGTAAATATCTTATCGACATGTTGGCAGAGTGTTACGGAAATATAAAGATATTCTTCGTCCGATCCAGAACCAGGTTTATTTGACCTGCACAGTGCGAAATAAAAAGGCTTTTCTGTCCAACAAATTTCTAAAAGACTTTTAACTCATCTCTCGGATCGGTATAACTCCTTGCACGATGTTCCCCAGGTCTCCTTGCATTAGACCCCTAGACGCCCTCTACTTCGTCAGTGCTACGCGCTGGGTTGTTCTTCAGTTCTCGGAATGATTCGGGTTCCAGGTATTCTGGCTGGGTTGAACGAACGATCACAATCGGAATAGGCGGCACCAGCACCAAAACCCGTGGACAATGCGACAGGCCATGTACGCCCTGGGACGACAATCAACACCTATGAATTATATCGCAGGGAGGAGGCAAGACGACGCACGGCGAAATAATACGACTGATGCAACAACACCCGCACTGAATCCGACACCCCTAGAATCAATACACCTTGTTAACCTACCGCCAGAAAAGCAAGGACCAAGCCGACGTACGCCTTCACCAAGAAATCCGCGACTAGCCATGTGTGAGAAGTTAAGATTCGTTGAGTGTGGAAGGAAACGTACGACAACGATCATACTAAAAAGATGTCTTGTCAAAAGGGTCAACAGGAGATGAGCGGACGTACATACTTTTTGACCGAGAATGTCTTCACTGGACGTTGCTTTTGACGACATGGTTTGAATAACCGGGAAATGCCGCCAACGCTGCGGACAAACCAAATCGGGCAGACTTGGCTTCTCCTAGCTCGAAATGGCTCATCAGTCGCCAATGATCTCGATACCCAAGAAGTCCACAGAGGAAGTGGACTGGACAACCCCGATTCGTACTCTCATAGCACAGTCGTACGGAGAGAACCCAGATAACTATGCTGCTGAATGTGCTGCTCTTCAGCGTTGTCGACAGGATGCAGTGAAAGGTGCTGGGAGCGATTTCACAGGTTTGCATCTGAAAATTCAGTTCAGTATCGATTAACACTCTTGCTCAAATAGCTCGTGATCTCCTGTACAAGTACTTTGGCCAGCTTGAACTTCTTGAACTGCGATTCTCGGAAATCAAGGTCACCTTCCCGTGGCATGATGCCTTCACGAACAAGTTGATTACGCAGACTTCCATCGCATACGAGAAGGCTTCCATTCTGTTCCAAATAGCTGCTACACATTCCGCCATCGCTTCTTCCCAGAGCCGGTCAGATCCAGAGGGTCTGAAGCGCGCATTCTATTATTTCCGAACTTGTGCTGGAATGCTGTATTACATCAACGAGAACTTTCTTCATGCCCCCTCGACGGACCTTAGTCGGGATGTTATCAAGTTCTTGTCCGGTGTCATCTTGGCTCAGGCAACAGAGGTCTTTTTCGAGAAATGTACGGATGAGAAGAAGGGCAATGCCCTTGTTTCCAAAGTGGGTGCACAGGCGGCATCTATGTACACCACCCTCTGCGAGGAGGTCAAAGAGTTCATGGGAAAGGGTATCTTCGATCGCAATTGGGTAACTTTGCTACAGGTCCGTCTATTGTCATAATTCATTCATCATTAACCTGAGGTTTATCGTAGATCAAAGCCAAGTACTTCAGCTCACTTTCTCAGTACTATCGTGGGCTCGCGGATAATGCGGCTGGAAAACATGGTGATGCTCTCGTGCGGTTCACCTTGGCAGACAATTATGCTAAGGAAGCCTCTCGCACCGCATCCTCTTTCGGATCCTCCTTCATCCCCAGCATGTCTCCCAACCTCCCCGCTGACGCCGGCCCCTCCATCCAGGAACGTACAAAAGCGCACGCCGTCCTCTGCACGGAGCGCAAGAACGAGGGGCAACGCGAGAACGATCTGATCTACAATGCCATTCTCCCTTCACCCGAGGCGCTCCCGGTCATCGAAAAGACAATAGTGGCGACACCAGTACACATTCACGATGTCTATGGAGCACCAGATGTTCAAAAGACCATTGGGCAGGACTTCTTCATCCGTCTTGTGCCTTTGAGTGTGCATGAGAGTGCGAGCGTCTATTCGGAGGAGAAGGCGAAACTTGTCAGAGCCGAAGTGGAGAAAGCAGAAAGTGCTGAGAGTGAAGCGCGGAGTGCTTTGGATGTAATGGGCGTCAAGGAAGGGTTGATGAGATATAAAGCTATGGCAGAGGGGTCCGTTGGCAACGCAGACGAGGTGCCGATGGAAGTGCGACGGTGGAAAGAGGATATTACACTCGTCGAGGACCGGGAGGGCGTTGATGGGATGCTGACAGAGCTCCATAGGCTCAAAGAGAGCGTGCAGCAGGAACTGGATAGTGTTTCGCGGGAATTGGAAATCGAGTCGCGGGACTGTGAAGAGCAGCGGGTCAAGCGTGAACATAAATGGACGCAGGAGCCGTCTGCGGGGCCGTCCAAGTCCTTGCGCCAGGACCTCAAATCACACTTTGGGGCTCTGGAGGCAGCGGCTAAATCAGATCACCAGGTAGTGTCACTGTGGGAGTCAGTGAGGGGGGATATAAAGGTACTTCTGAGCCCGGAAGTAGAGCAACTTTTCATTGAGCATGCGGGCTCGAGCGGGGAGCATCTGCTTGATTTGGATGTTGGAAATGAGGTAGACGATGCGCAGGAGCGTGCCAAGATAGGCGGGTTTGTTGATGAGATTGAAGAACATCTGGGAAGGCTGAACAAGATTGCGAAGGAGAGAAACGAAACATTAAAGGATTTGAAAGAGAAGGTTTGTTCCATTCAAATGATGCAAGCTCCAATGGTTTACGACATTTAGATTCAAACGGACGACGTTTCTCATTTACTCCTTCTAAACCGACGCAACGCCGGCGTGGAACCAACACTGTTTGCAGCCGAGTTGGAGAAGTTCCGCCCCTATCAGCACCGTTTGGCGGCGACGGTGCAACATCAAGAGGCTGCACTTAAAGGAGTTGCGTCACTGTGGAAAGGCCTCAAAGAACATGCAGGACGTGGGCCGGGGGCCCGCAAATGGGAGGAGAGGGAGAAGAAGAAGAAGGATGTGGTGCGCAGGTTTTCGAATGCCCGGGACATTTACATGGAAGTTCGAGATGGCCTAGCGTACGTGTCGTGCTGTTCGTCCTTGTTATATGCACTCATGGCATGCAGTAAGGGTCTGCAATTCTATACAGAGCTTACTGACTTGACAAAGAAGCTTCAAGCCAACGCCAGGATCTTTGTTTCAACCCGAGTCGCGGAGCGGGAGGCGCTCTTAGCGAAAATTGATCATGACGACAAGGTGTCAGCTGTCCCACCGCCTCTTGCTGCAAAACCACCCCTACGACCTCCGCCTCCAGCTTCAACAGCACCGAGTCTTGACAAAGCGTTTGCATCTATGAATCTACGTGGCAGCCCCACCGCTCCTCAGCAATGGCAACATACGCCTTCTCCCCCAGTTTCTTCGCAAAGTTATGGGAATATTACGCCCATCTCTCAGTATCCTCCTCCGCCACTGCGTCCGCCACCGCAGTCACAGCAACCATATGGCAATGGCTCGCCTGCGCAATATAGCGCGTCGCCACCGCATTCAAGAACCCCGCCCGCACCACAGCAGCAACAGCAATCTTCTCCATCCATGCTTGGGTTTATTCCACCACCGCCTGCAAGACCTGTCCTGTCCTCATTCTCTCCTTCACCGGCCTCTCCGCCGACTGATCCCTACGCCAGTCTCGGTATGTTCGCTTCTCCAGTCTCGTACGCAGGGCAAAATGGGTCCACCGTCAAAGCACTACCTCCGCTACCGCCCTCGCAACAGCTGCAGAACAACTTCATACCGCAACAACAGCAACAACCGCAGCAGCACCACCCGTCGGGATATCTGCCATCACATACATTGTTGACCCAACAACCACTCCCTTATCAAACTCCGCAACAACAGCAGCTTCACCGCATGAGTATGACACAGCAGCAACAGCCCCAGCAGTTTGGATTTTCCCCTCCACCAACGCAGGTCAATTATCCCTATGGACCGGCACCTGTGCCTCAACAGCAGAATCATCAGCAACAGCAACAGAATTCGTTGCATGGGCTCCCGACCCACCAATCGCCCGCTGGGGGAGGTCATGGACGAGGATATTGATACTACGTAGAATGACAGTTTCTATGGTTTGGACTCGTTGTAGTGGGATAGTGATGTAATTTACTGCATGTAGGATAATGTATCATCCCCCGTATTCCCCTTTGTAGCTCATCTCGTTTTATAAAATCTCAAGCCAGAAACTTGTAATGCAGATCAGGATCACAGTCTATGTATTGGAATTCTTGGTGCCATACAACCATCTCCTGCCCCAATCTTGTGCTCGTTTATCCCATTGCAGGAAACCTGCAAACAAGTATGCAAGCTCTCGATTCCATCGGCCTTGAACATAGGAGGTGAATGACTGGGTGGTTATCCTGCTTGCAGCGGATGGCGGTGCTTGTACCAGAGCAGGTGTTTCGATAAGACGCACGCTCAGGTCGTGTAGACTGTTCGTGGTGAGACAACTTCACGTGTCAAGGGATGCGAGATCACAAACGCACTCTTTACGATGCTGCTCCGTTCTGAGTATTTCAGAGTCAGGGTGCTAGAGGGAATGTCAAGGAAAAAAACGAACCGACCTCGTGTGAATCAGGTTAGAGAACCCATAGTACACCTATGTAAAACAAACGTTAGTGATCTCGAGACGTTATCCTCACAGAACATCTCTCACACCACCGACAACCAACGCACCAGAAACTGGCCCAACAAGAAATGACATGACAAGTCGGGTACAGGAGGGGCTTTGTAAGCCGAATGATGTCACAATGCAGAACTCGTCGCTAAAACAATAGAACACTGAAAACTTGTTCAACGTTTTCAACTTTCAACTGTTTTTTTTTCTCGGGTTCATTTCTGTCAAGTTCTTGCTTATTCATTTCACACCCACCAACGCTGCTGGATTTCATCGCAGGGGCCAAAGCAGTGGTTGTTCATTCTCTAGAAGAATGTGAATCCGAAGGACCGTAGTATAGCGCCAGGATGGGCATCTCTAGGCGTCGGTTGGCGTCGATGTGCCCATTCGTGTACCGTGCTACGGCTTTCACACTTGTGGTGGTCTCAGACATCTTGATCTGGAAAGACTATGATCGCCTCAAAATGATGCGGACGAGAGCCCGATGAGGTTCCACAATACTTTCTCCAATAATGGATTATCGAGTACTGAGATTGCGGTTACGTTGCTTGGCCTTGTCGGGGGATCGGTGCGCAACAGTGTTTAACGCATGTGGTTCTCAATCTGGTCCTATCAGGTAAAAGCCTTTTAGCTAATTGTTGTGCTCGTACTTCTAACTCTTGCCGGAGAAGTATAACTCCAGATCCAATATTTCAACGCAGATGGCCTTATAACAAAGTAGAACCTTACCCTACATTGCCGATACCGAATTTCGTTGGCGCAAGACATGTGAGTTGATGGCCTGCAGGTATTTTATGAGGAGTTGGTCACTGAGCCGAGCTCATTATGGAATGAGAAAGCTTTCCGTATCCGTATCCCCTATTGCTCTAGTGGTGACTACTATCTCGGCCGCGCCTTGCAACCTACAGTGAACCAATTGATATTCCAAACAGGGCCTTGTAAATTTTTTGCTCTCGTTATGTTCCATCGGTACCCGTGGCTTACACAGACCAACAATGACCGAACCGATCGCCCATCCAACGAAACGCTCTGGAAAATCTTGTCCTCAGGTCGAAGAATGTATCACATTATATCCTGTTTGTTATCCCTCAAAGCAATCACGCCCGAACAGTCGATCATCGATCAACAACTCCTTCGCGGGCGGCTCCATTTACACCAAACTTGGTGACCCAACCCCACATCCATACATTGTACATTGGAAGGGAGCAGCAAGACCTATGCCATAGTTTTCGTGCGCCAACACCAATGCATTAAAGCATTCTGCTGCCTACATCCTCGGTAATGTTTCAAACATGATTTGTTTTTTGCAAGGGGTGGAGAATAGGCGACTCATTTTCAAATGACCGACCGAAAAACAAGCGCGGTAAGCGTACATTCATTTCAAATTTCCGGGGTCCAGCGAAAGGCAAGGTTTGTATATGCCTTTTGGCTATGGGGGGGTGAGCAGTTGACGATTGTACGTCGGTAGTCTCTCCCAAGGTGTTGTATTCACCTGCTTAACACGCTACTGATTCCTTCTCGGCTAGAAAGAATATTCATCTCGAAGGTGGGTATTACCAACTTGCATCTGGCCAGCCGACCTTCTCCATGATCAAGGTACCCAAATAGCAACCATGCTTCAGGTGACAGTCGCTACACACCATGATGCCAAAGTTGGGGCTGTGGAGTTGGGTGTTGTTGGGTCAGGGCGGTAAGATTCCTTTGGTGGCCGTCTACACGTTAACACCACCACCACCAAACACGTCATTAGATGTTTCAATTTCAATCAACCTGACTCTGGATGTTCTTGAACTTGTACTCGAGTCGTTTTTCAGCGTTCTTATGAGCCTATTTCCAATAGGAATACATCTTCCAGGAGTCTCCAAATGTGTCACGTTCCTGGGGGAAAGATCGATTTACTTACTTACAGGGGGTCATATTTTCGATATACAGCTTATTATTATCAAGGTCAAACTGTGATGAAACAAGCAGGGAGGGTAGGAGAAACCAACCAGTATCAGGTTGGGAGTCTCATGTTTCAGGCTTTCGAATGGATCAAAATCCCTGTGTCGCCTCCTACGTTATGACAGTGATCATTGGTGTGATTCTGTCATTTACTTGGAACCTTGCGCTGTGTCGGAAGTTTCACGGTAGCATATATCAATGTTAACTTGGCCATGAAAATACATAGCAGATATGTAACAACAACTATTCCTTCACTGTATTCAGCGCAGAATAATAAGGACGTAGGCGTAAGAATATGTATTTCACGTCCTTTTTGGAAACCTCCAATGGTCACCTAACTCGTCAATTTCACTTTGGAATCTAAGCCGAGTTATCAAAAGTCCTCAATAACATCAGATAGCAATGAACATACTGCTCGCAACTTCATTTGGTTTTTCTTATCCATACGAATGAATGAAATCATGGAGCTATGGATGGATAATTAAATATCGCGTAAGGGACTCTCTGAGATTATTGGTGTCGAGTGGTAATTCTGTGATATCACTGAAATTGGATTTGACCTGGACTGGATGGGGGGTTTATTACGAGCGTCTTCCCAGGAGAACCCGTGGGATGGAAGAAAACGTTCGTTTTGTTGGTGAACATAACAGGCACGACGGTAGCGGGGTAATCGCTTTACCCCCCGGAGTCTCATCCAGCTCACGCTGCATGGCTAGCGTCAAAGAAAGAGGAACGAGGAAACGACTTCAATCTTCGATATACGAAGCAACAACTTGGAACTTTGGACGTATCTTTGCCCACTCATCATCGCCTTGAGATATCCCATAGTGTCCGCTGGCATAGTGGAAACGATCAACTTGTAAGCATGCTGATGAGTGACATTTGTACGGATTCTCGAGGAGGAAGTTCATTGAAAGGACAGCATAGAGATGCATTCAGGTAGTCAACGCTGGGAGGTAGTTTTATCGCGAGGTTCCGGATGCGCATTTTGTTCGTCCGCGTCCGCGTCTGATTTGCGCTGCACCTCGCAGGTTTTCTTATGATTTGGCCTAAAAATAGAATTAAAAATAAAATATATCAGACCGATGAGAGAGATAATTCAATCTGCATACCAATCGGAAATTTGGCACAAAAAAAAATGGAATGCGATTTAACTGACTTGTCTCGAAGCAAAAAATAGCAATTAAGCATGCACTGAAAAAAAAAAAAAAAAGTGATAATACGTTTTTTACAGCATGAAACATTGACTAATAAATTTCAGCATCTCCCAGCGCAAAACCTTCAGATCATTGTTCCCAACCAAGACCACGCACGCACTTTTGCGCACCTGCGTTGCGTTGTATCTTTGCTCTGAAGCTAGATTATTTTTTTTTTCTTCACTTCTTTGCGCGGGTAGGCGCGATGACTATCAAAGTCTGCTTGGGCAACTCAGTACTCAGGGTGTACGAATGTGGTGAAGGTTATGTGAGCCGTGGATGACATGTTTTGCAAGAACTTGACGACAAGTTGTTCAGTGAAGGAATACTAATCATGTGACTAGACGCGTCGCGTCGATGCGAAGGGATTTTTGGGAACTGTCTCGGAAGGCTACGTTGAATACAATGCCCGTGACGTTCAGCTGATGCAGTGAAGGCAGGTTACAGTTGACTTGACCAGGAGCAAAATGTATAACTTGAAACAACTCTACTTTTTTTTGGTTTGAGAACTCGAATTCATGTATAACATTGTTAGGGAAAAGGTTAAATTGCTACATTGGGTTGATCTAATTAACCAGAAACCAATCTAAGGATAGATATGAGCAGCATCCGTGTGAAGCCAGAAGAACGATTAAGGGATGACGTTTATAACTGGTATGAACAAGAAACCGAAGTGTATATTCCATCGATACAGTGTTTTTCAATGCAGGGATATGATACAGTATGTTCGCGTCCAGATGCGCGACGGGTAACAGGTTGTGTGAAGAAAGGGCGAAATCCGTGTGTGTGGTGGGGGTATATCATTCAAGCGACCGGTATTCTTGAGCACTAAAGACGCGGATGGAGGCAAGGTCGCTGTGATGACTTTATTTGGCCGCTGCGGCCAAGTTAAGCGCGCCGAGAACAATTTCCCAGGCGAGATCAATGGTATCCCATAGCTGGGGGTCGTAAAGTCCTAGAGCTGCCATGGTCTGCCACAAGTCCTTCACATGCACAGCATGTGTGGTAAGAGTGCGGAGATTCGACGAGGCAGAGGAGCAGAGGTAGACAGACATCTGATGAAGGGTACTGCCGGAGGCGAGGGCAGAGTGCACAGCCTGGTGGGAGACTGATTGCAAGAAACCCGATGGCACGGGAAAAAGTGCTTTGAGGACGGCTTCCAGCTTGTGGTTGTACATGTAGGAGTGGAGAACGGAAAATGCGGCAGGGGAAGGAAGCGAAAGGGGCAAGACGGATAGATGAAGGCTCGGAGAGTGGGGCTCCTGCTGCGACGGAGGGAGTCGAGGAAGAAGTGCACAGTGTGATGCCAAGACGAGTGCATGGACTGGGAATATCATGGCTTGATCATTGGGTGATTTGGACGAGGAAACGGCGAGAACATGAGTAGGATAGCTAGGCTGTGTTGGAGAGGTGCGTAGAGGAATGTCGAGGGCAGAGGGAAGGTGAGATTTAGGCAAAGAGGTCGGAAGATGAGACGGAGCTAGGGAAGAAATCCCAGCGAGCATTCTTAAGGAGGAGAATGTCAGTGAGAGAGTGAGAGAGAGATGGTGGATTGGATGGGAACGTACTTGTTAGCGTCGGAGAGCAGACCTCGCCGAATGTATTCAGCAGGGACTTCAGCAAGCTCCGGGGCAGCAGCGATGATGGCAGGTCGGGACACGTCAGCAAAGCGTGGACGGTCGAGTCTGCGGGGCAGCTGGACGGTGGGAGAGGGGGGTGGGAGGGGAGCGAGGTGGTGGCCATGACCGTATCTGTTGAAGGAGGTAGGGTGGGACGGTACTTGGAACATTTTCTGATCTGAGAGGAGGACAGCGACGGGGCTGGTGTGTTATATAGAGCCGTGATCGAGATCTTCCTCTTTGGGCCTTTCGTTTGTACGCATCCGTTTCGGGCCTTGCCTTTGGGCCAAAACAGGGCTAGCGTGCGTCTGTTGCTACGAGGAGGCCTGAGGCTTTCCCTTATTCCTTCCAAGGACATCCCTTTATCTCAGCTCTTGTTCTCCATTCCTGCACAGACCTTTTCCGGCAAGGTACCTTCCGTAGAATGTTTCCTCTACATGCTTCAAACACCCTCGCCAGTCATATGATCCGCACAACTGGAAACACTCGGATCCTGCGCTCCTTGTCCTCTGCACGCAATATGTGTCTTCTCCAGATGACTTATTTTGACATGTCGTGGGAAACCGGCCCCCCCCCCTCCCCATACTTATCAATGAAACTGAATCAGACCACGAACAGTCAACAGAAGTTGATCACCACAAAATGTATTGTCGGGCCTCTCCGCCCGTCACTTGTACCATTCCCTTTAGGTCGACTTGTCGACTTGTGCCATGCAATTGTCAACACATCAAAGTCTTCATAACTCTCTAGTGATTCTGACACCGATACACCTTGCCGTCAACCGTTTCCGGAGGACCCACCAACGCTTCGTTCCGAGGTCCTTGGCACCACACACGGAACGTCGCCGGCACCCTGGATCACCGCTGCCCTCAGACACCCACCAACGACAAAAAGTATCTTGCTATCTGATTATGACATCATGTCATGTAGCCATTCCAGATAATTAGCGTGGACGACCTACTTCTATTCAATCCAGAATTATCCCGTTCTGCATGGTCGTCGACTCATTGCCCGCTCATGGCATGATATCGGCTAGTGGCCCCATATCATTGAACTGCCTTCAGGTCCTGACAGTTGCACACTTCTTAATTGACTTAGGCGCCCAGTATACAATGACGCGGCCTCTACACTCCATGCGCAGCGCTACTGCACGCACGCATACCGTTGGGCCAAATCTCCACGTGGAGATAAGCGTTGCAACCAGATGCTTTTGATCTCTATCCCTCCCTACCCCTATTCGCGCATAATATAATCCCAATAAATGTTCATCCCTTTTGTCGGCTGATTTTTCTTACTCTGGTAAGTACTTCAGGCCAACGTCAGCCGTGTGACTCCGACCGGTAATCCGTCGAATGGAGCTAGAAAAGTACTGTGTTCGTTTCTCGTAGCGCGCCAGTATTATCCGACAATGACTGCGGCTGTTTACCCGACAGCTTCGGATGGTCCCACATGCATGCAGCAGGGGGAAAAAAATATATATATGACTATCTGCCGTTTAAAGGCCGTTATCAGAAAAGCTGTAGAGGGTACACCTTGAGAGTTTACTCAGGCTGTTATCGATAGATCGATATCAATTAACTTCTTTTTTAGAAGCGGCACCGACTTTCAACTTGATCTTTGGTTGTTCATATGTACCACCACCTGTACATCTGGTTCTGATCCATGCATGCAATAGTTCTTGCCTTGGTAAAGCTGTGGTCATCCTCATGCTGCGTGTCAATACCTCTCAGCTTGACTCCCACGAATTAAAGCCTGTACTGGTTACTGGTATCCTCTGTCATGAGGCGCATAGCTTTAAGTCTTGTTCTTGGAAACCTTGTTACATATGCCGAGTGCTTGGTTTGCATATAGCAACGCACTTGGCACATTGACATAAGATCTTATCTTATCGATCAGTTATGTCTGTTACTCAGTGATCAAACACTGTTGCAACACGCCCATCGTCGCGACGGTCAAGTCAACCTTGATTTTCCAAAAACAATGCCTTCTGCCTTGATTCTCATCGCAGATGGAACAGAAGAAATGGAATTGTAAGTCCGAGGGAGAGATTATCCTCTTCCAGATTGTGGGGATTTTTTTTTTTTTAATTCTTTTCCCAAAAGTACCATCACTTATGACACGCTCGTTCGAGCGGGGATAGAAACGACCTCAGTCTATGTCTCAGAACCACCACCTACGGGGGCCGAAAGGACAAGTCCCCTATTTGCTGAGTGCTCCAGAGGGGTTAAAATTATGCCCGACTCGTACTTTGAACCTGCTGGTGGTTGTGGCCCTGTTCGCTATCATCAAATTGTTGCAAAAATGGTTTGATTGCTAATATGTATTACCACAATGCAGGACAAATACGATCTCTTCGTGATTCCCGGAGGTGCAAAAGGAGCAGATACCATATCGAAGAACAAGGCTGTTCAAGAGCTTGTACGGCAATATCTCAAGCACGACAAATTCGTTGGGATGATATGCGCTGGTACGTGTAATTCCGTTTAGTAATTACCAACTTTTTTTTTTTTTTTTTTTGACCACATAAGATAGGAAGTCTCTGTGCGCTGTCAGCACAACTCCCCAAACAACCTATTACGTCTCACCCGAGTGTCAAATCACTGCTCGAAAAGGGTGCGTTGACACACCAACACTTTGCTCTCTAAACGATCTTATGCTTTGACAGATTTCGATTATTCCGAGGATCCGGTTGTGGTTTCTGGGCATCTGATCACAAGGTGAGAGAGAGAGGGCCTTTTGAAGTATACTTATCGTGTGTAACTTTCGGTGACGTCGATATTTCTAGCCGTGGGCCTGGTGAGTCAACCTGTCCAACAGGTAATCTACACGCTTAGGATCGTTGGTCAAGGAACGGCTTTTCCCTTTGCGCTTACGTTGGTCGAGTTACTTTGTGGAGTCGAAAAGCGCGTTCAAGTTCAAAAACCCATGGTATTTCCTCCAAGTACTCCTTTTTGACTAATGTTAAGGCTAGAAAACCAAAACAAGTAAAATATCCGTGTAATCAATAGTTCTAGGTGTTTTGCAACATAAACCAACCAGCTTTGCTTCTTGATGCTCCAGAACAACACTTCTTTGAACCAAGTTATGTCCGCACGACAAGAAATGGCTCGGGAATGTCCAGACTTTCATATGGCGAAAGACTAGGACATGCATGGAGAGTACCATCTTCGTCTGGAACAATGGTCCGAACGACCTTCAGTCAAACAGTTAGAAACGGCCCTATTGATATCTGCGCAAATTACTGACCTGCCACACTCTCGCGTTGCATCCGAATTGCGTGAGCGTTGAACTGCACTGTCGGATAATAGACAGTGCATCGCTCGGGGAGAGAACGGGAACTGCATTTGTGTGGGCTTCAAGCGGGTGATTTATATGGACCGAACGCAAGGTTCGGGATTGAGCAAGGCATGCTCCTACCATATTCTGGGAAAAGGCGTCGTCAGCACCGGTTACTTACATGGACAGTCTACGATGGGGATGTACCAGGGATCCAGGCTCTATCACAATAAATAATTGTTCAAGGGATGTGCATCGTCTACAGATGTCATCAATGGCATCTAAGCTTACGAGCATACGGTGCACAGAAAACCGTTTGAGGCGATGCCCATGCATCGTCACCAACTGAGACCAAAAGTGATTTGTTGAAGGGGGTTCAAAGAAAGCACCAGTGGAGTATATCTGGAAGACTTCCAATGGCGCCAAAGACAAGAGGTTTAAAACATTGTTCATCCAGATATCCAATGGTAATTGCTGGTGCACCGTCAGAGTAATAGATTGTAGTCGAGCGAGGGCAGCGGTTTCAGCACACCGGTGACTAAATTTGGTCATGTCCTAATCAAAGGTCAGTCTTTGTCACAAGTCCCAGGCAGTAAGTAGTAGATACGAACAAATTTCGTTGAAATGCCTTCAAGGCCGAGTGCGGTAATCCCAGAAATATTGCTCAAGATAACAGCCAAAACGCCATGATGACTGACCCTGGAGCAACCTGTGATGTGAAGATGTTTAAGATTCACAAGATTGGGAGCTAAGGACACCAAAGTACTGTCGGTCACTAAGGGTGATGTCTAAACTTGAGATATATAATGAAAACATGGAGAATGTGAACAAGAGGGGACTGACTTTGCAGATAAGCATCAGGGTTTGAAGAGTGTTCCCAGTCAATTCTATCCAGGATCCGAGCCTGTTAATGACAGCCGCACTAGGCATTATTAAGGATATGCGAGTGAGGCCAGTAAATCCTTTTAGTAGATCCGGGTCATAGTTTCCATCGTCGTGGCCGTTGATCTCCAACTCCTGCAATGAGCTTGACGTCTGCAATGCCCGTAGAATGTCGGAATTGAGGGAGCCATCACGCGTCCACGTACAAGCACGCAGATTGACACAGTTCCTAAGACCCTTCAAGGCTATTTCCAACACTTTTACTGCGGCAGACTTGGGAAAATCACGAATTTCTAACAGCGTAGATAACTTAGCGCAGACTATACGAGTGTTATGTTACAACAGACCAAGACAGCGGACGTATCTCGCAAGGGTATGGCACTGTGCGAGTGTAGAGAACAATAGCAGGACCTGAATGCCCAACAAAGTTATGGTTATGTCCGCCATGCTCTTGCATGAGGAATACGAATTGACCTTTGCTTTGCCCTCTTTCTGCCAAGAGTAAATGGATACTCGCTCATAGAGTTTGACTACCGCAAACTGATAAAACGCCTTGCACACAAGGGAGGCTGTTGCAAGATGGTGGGGGCTTTGGAGATGGGATAGTATTGCTGGTAAAAGCTCCAGAGGAAGATCCAGGAAGCATACCATACCAAGGAATGAGTTCTACCGAGCTTTTGTTTATTTGGCTGAAACAAATAAGTGCTGATAATTACCTAATCATGACTTTCCCTCAACCATGGAAGAGCATACTTACGATGCATACCAAACCAACTTATATCAGGATGGCTCATACCAGGATGGCGCGTTGGATGGTGCGTATCAGAATGGGGGATCTGACCCTGTGATGCCGCAAACGGACGAAATGGAAGACGATGATGCTGTGGACAGAGACGAACCGAGAAAACAAAAGGAGCAGAGGAGGGAAATGCAAGAAGATGAGGAAGAAGAAGCAGGTGACCCTGAGGATGATGATGAGGAAGATGATGAAGACGACGAAGAAGGGGAAGATTCAGGCAGAAAGAAAAAACGAGCCAAGGTGTGTTGTGCAAACATATATAGATGTAACTCAAAGTAGAACTTTTGTCTAAAGCATCGCCACAAACGATCTCTTGCCAGTCGTTTCCTTGATATCGAGGCTGAAGTCAGTGATGAGGATGAGGACGAGGAAGACGAGGAAGATCTCGGAGGAGGTAAGATATACTTGGACGCAGCTTTAACCACATCTCCTCATTACTCTCTTCTGCAGAGGGATTCATTGACACGGTTGATGACGGGGAAGATGACGGTTCAAGACGACATTATGCACTGTTAGACAAAAAGCGGCAGATGGAAGAAGAAGACAAAAGTCCAGAACAAATCGCGAGGGACCTTAGTCGGCGTTATGGAGGGCGAGCTGCTGTACGTTATACAGGAGATATGAACGAAATTCCTCAACGGCTTCTCATGCCCTCGGTTCACGATGCCAGTCTATGGCAAGTTCGAGTAAGGGTGAGTAACTTCAGTTTCTTCGTTTCTTCTGTTTCATGTTGTTTGATAGGCAAATCGTGAACGCGACATCGTCTTCAGTCTCATGCGTAAATCGCTCGATATGGAGTATACTGCTCGCCCGCTTAATATCCTTTCGGCATTCCAACGCGACTCTCTCCCGGGGATGATATACGTGGAAGCACGTAGCTCCAAACAAGTTATGCAAGCTTGCAATGGCCTCGTTGGTGTGTTCGCCAGCCGTGGCATTCAATTGGTGCCTATTGAGGAGATGGCCAGTCTGCTACAAATTAAAAAGCAGGATTTGACGGTAACGCCGGGCACTTGGGTTCGCATCAAGCGCGGAAAATACGCAGGTGATCTGGCTCAAGTCGTGGATATTACAGAAACCGGAGAGGATGTGGGCCTTAAATTCATTCCTCGTATCGATTTGAATCCTCGAGACGATGCCTCACTCGACGGCCGGAAACGCAAGAAGCAGGCGACTGGTTCTGGATCCATGCGACCTCCGCAGCGCCTTTTCAATTATGAAGAAGTCATCAAGGTTCATGGCAGAAAACATGTTTCCAAGCGAAACCAAGTGTTCGTATTCCAAAACGATACATACAAGGATGGTTTCATCGAGAAGGACTTTAAACTGAATGCTCTCATCTTGGAAGAGGTGAACCCTACTCTTGACGAGATCACACAATTTGCGAGGGGCCAGGAGGGTGGAAATACGGATGGTAACGGTATTGTGGACCTTTCTGTTATTGCTGAGACATCACGCAAGGCGGCTATATCGGTATTGCAACCCGGCGATCATGTCGAAGTTTTCGAGGGTGAGCAGGCCGGTGTACATGGTGTGGTCGATGAGATCCATCAGGACGTCGTTATTATCACGGCCGTTGGAGTTGACATCGATGGGCAGAAGGTCGAACTGCCAGCACGAAGCGTGAGGAAGAGATTCAAGCCCGGAGACCATGTTAAAGTGATGACGGGACAAAATGCCGACGAAACGGGTTTGGTTGTGTCCGTGGCTGACAATGTTGTCACGTTCTTGTCGGATATGTCGATGCAGGAGGTGCGTGAGCTTCTCTTAATAGCAGGGTTATATTCAATTATCTTAGGTCTCGGTATTCTCAAAAGATCTGCGTGAGGCCGCTGAAGTTGGTTCCGGTACAAACATTGTGGGAAATTACGAATTGCATGATTTGGTGCAACTGGAGTGAGTGTACCTCGTTCATTTTAAGAGATGCTCGTTAATGTTTTTGAAAGTGCGCAAACTGTTGGAGTAATCTTCAAGACAGAACGAGACACCTTCCGTGTTCTGGATCAAAATGGACAAGTACGACTTGTACAACCCCACCAGATCTCAATGCGCCGAGATTCAGCCAGGGCTATCGCAACCGATTCTGAGGGACATGAATTGCGCATAAACGATAACGTGAAGGAGACCGAGGGCGAGGTAAAGTCCAAAGGTAAATCTTTTGCGATCATAGCTGACTTCTCCACGATGTCTAGGGTCGCAAAGGAATAGTATTGCACATTCATCAATCGTTCTTCGCCTTCTTGCATAACCGAGACTTGTTGGAGAATGGTGGTGTCTTTGTCACTCGTGCGCGTTCGTTGGCGTCTCTTGCTCCCAAAGGCAACATCATGAAACCCGGCGGGGCGGATCTATCGAAGATGAATCCGTCTATGGTTGCTCCTCTAGGCGGCATGGTCGGGTCTGGCGCGATGGGCCGTGGGCCTCGTGATCGTGATATAGGGCTCACGGTTTGCGTCGTCAAGGGTCCGCATAAAGGTTATGTTGGCACCATCAAAGACACCAATGGGCCGATCGCTCGTGTCGAGCTGAGAACTGGAAACAAGGTTATTACGCTGGAGAAAAATAAGCTCAGGGAACGATTGTACGTTGTAATTCGCTCTCTGGCTCTGGAGGTCGCAGTACTAATCTACGTGTATCAGACCGAACGGAAAGCTTGTCGAGCTCACGGGTCGTGGTTCTACTTCCAACTCATCAATGGGTCCACCCAACGGATACAGCGGTACTGGCGCTCCACGTAGTTCAAAGCCTTACACGTCTGGATCACGAACACCTGCCCCGGGTGTAGGCCGAACGCCCAATCCTTACTCAGGCGATGCCCGGACGCCATCTTGGAATCCATCATCTCGCACTCCGAACCCGTACGCAGATGGGGGGAAAACGCCGGCGTGGAATGCATCATCGCGGACGCCGAACCCTTATGCCGACGGTGGGAAGACGCCAGCTTGGAATGCGAACTCAAGGACGCCGAATCCGTATGTCAGTGGCGGAGGTTCTGGTCCAGGGGCAGGATGGGGTGGAGCGACTCCTGGCCGCACAGTATCAGCGGCTTCCGCATGGGGAGGTGCGACGCCAGGCAGGACAGGTGGATGGGGTAGTGGCGGCGATGGTTGGGGTAGTGATTCTTCTTGGGTACGTCAATTTTTCGTTCTGTTTGTTGTGACTGAATCACGTTATTGTTATTCAGAGTGCACCAACACCTGCGGCTGCTCCCACTCCTGGGTATAACGCTGTACCGACCCCTGGTGTATTCCCATTCCCGAATGCACAAACCCCTGCGGGCGTTTTTGCTGGTTCTGCTATGTCAGCTCCCACTCCTGGTGATATTACTGCTAGTAGTTCCTACTCTGCGCCTAACAGTGATGGCCCAGGTAAGTTCGAGTCGTATCTTGATGTCCCCCCCGCGCGTGATCTGACATGCTTGGCAGAACTGGAGGAAAGCTGGATACTTGATGCAGCATATGCCAATTATCAGAATCGATTTAAGATCAAGGTTTCTGGTACACGACACTCTGGCTATCTCGATGGTGATTATGAAGAAAAACAGGGCCGAGTGGTAGCTGCGTTCCGTGCTGCTGTGGACTTCGAGCAGTCCGCAACGATTCGGTTTGATAATGGAGACCAGCGGTCTATCCTAATTCGATACATTATGCCTGTCAACCCCAGGTGGAGAGGCGATGAGGCCCTGGTTCTCATACATAAAGATTCGCATCATAAAGGGAAGGAAGTGATTGTGAGGGAAAACGTCGGTGATGGGGAGGACGTACCGGTGTCAACGCAGGCGGACCCACTGTCGGTCTTTTATGTTAAGATGGAGCATCTGGTCGCGCTGTATCCAACACCCTAGGTCATGGCATGCATTTACGCCTATTGTTTATAATAAGACTTATTACTTGTCGTACTACAACATTGCATTTTATCCATTGCTCAAGTCGTTTTCATAACTCGGAGCATATGTAAATATACAACTCTACTAGCTCTACCACTTGAACGTGATGAAGCACGGCTCATCTTTCGGTCTGGCGCATGGTCATTGAGGGGAAAGAAAGCACGCAATGGTCAGTCGTTGCCGCGAATTTAACTTGCCGAAGTAGACATGGACTTGCTGAATATCATTGTAATCCGGGATCGGAAGCCTCTTGAATCAACCACATCCAACTCATACCACAAACAGAGCCACAAACATCTTAATTTCCAATTTCGCGATCTTCATACCCGTGCATGGGTGCCGGCCCTTCCGAGTTCTCATCAGCCAAAATTATTGTAAAGGAACTGAGGCCGCTCACCCGCTCTCCATCCAGGAGGGGTCAAACAATCCAGGATCCGTATATATTCTAGGGTTCATGTGCGGCATTCGAACACCTTCCCTACCTCAGAGACAGCTTCACTCTCCCGACCAGATTGTGGCGCAGGACAGTGCCGACAGTAACGAGACGGATGGTCTCACGCAGCATCCGAACTCAAGCAGTGAGAGGAACGGTAGAGAGCCTTTTATGGAGAGGGTCGGACGGGTTAGGGACCTCAGCGTAAATGGCAGATTTTCGTTGGGCGTAAGTATATATGTAGAAAAGGATCCAGCAAACTCAGAATTTATGCCCTGGGGGAGTGAGATGAGGAAAAGTGTGACACAACGGAACGTTGATACTGGGTGTTAATGACCCCCACGAAGATAACGCCTTGAATAAACCCGACGATATGTGTCCTCATTGTTCATACCCAAGCCCAATAGCATATCAACCGCATCCGAATTCGGCACTGGTGCTTTTCTCCTTTCTTAGACATGCGATATACATTGTAGAGTCTTGGATTGTTTGCCGCAACGATCCACATGCATCTAGATGTCATCAAACAGGGTAGGTAGAGCTGGCAGAAGGTTGCGGATGCCAACCAACGATCTTTGTTGAGAAGCAAGGCAATGCGTTTGTTAAGGACGTGTATCCGTGAATGATTATCAATTTGTATGTCGCTCAAATGTGGCGCCTACCAAGAACATTCCTAGCCAATAGAATGATATACGGCTCCCATAGGAATCTTGTACCCCTCATTAAAGTCGAAGCTCTTATCATCAAAAAAGGCCCTACGTGCGCTCACGCCCTGAAATGCCGTGACAGAGTGCTATACTTGCTGATATAATCATATCAGACTGTGTAGGACGTTACATAAACGAAAACACATTCCGCCCAGTCTTCGGTTGGATTAATAAAGTCGTAGCGGCGAGTAAAGAACGGCCAGATGGCCATGATTCCGCCCTGAAGAAGATGGCAACGGTGGGAGATCATCAGATTAGATAAATGCCTAACAAATGCAGCCGCAATAGAGCACTTCAGCAATCCCGCTCAAAGTGGAACCGAACGACCGAAAAATGCCAAGCTTCGAGTATTCCCACCAGCTCCACTAATGATTCGTGCTCAGTTATCTGTTGGTAGCTGCAGAATTGCTTGATCAAAGCGACGCGTAGTTGCAGGATTGAACGCGTTTTATGTCTTATGTCGTTGACTATGGCACACTGAACCACCACACCCAGTAAAGAGGAAGCTGTCTGCTCGTGTTACTACTCTTCACACCACCAGTGCCACAGTCCACTACACCACTCTTCTAGTCTAGCTCCATGCTCTAATGCTATCTAAACTCCTCGAAAATCTTGATGTTTGTTTTGTTCAAAGTTTGGAAGAGGGTGTGAAGCGTGCGTCTACTCAATGCAGGCAGAACACCAAGTATCATGTTTCGTAGGCTCTTTAACATAGTGGCTAGAGGTTGGTAGTAGCTTGAGAAACCAAATAAGTCAACTGGTTCGACACACTCCATTGAGCTGATGTGAGCTGGAGCCACAGCCGAAACGAGCCGAGGCTCCAACTTCGAGCGAAATTAATCGCCAAGGTACGAACGAAAAATTAAGTTCGACGGGGTTGCTGAAGTGCCCTAATCCCCATCCCATATGGATTGTGAGATTATAGATAAGCTTTTGACAAATCCGGGGATTATGTAGCTAGTGCAGGGCTTATTTGGTGAGAGCGTGATGAATAAGTATACTAAATTCAAAACAGTATAATTCAATTACCTACCCAGATAACGGTTACATAGAGCTGTTACACCAGCTGCAACAATGGCTTCAGAGTACCGACGCTTCCCATCCGAGACAGCTTGGTGGCTGGGAATTTCGATTGGTTGCACCCTCGAGGACGACGATCGGTGCGATATCGATCAAGTGGCGAATCTTACATGCAAGATAAGTTGGCTTTAAATTACTTTGCCCTCCTTGATGTGAATATATGCTACAACAGATGTAAGGTTACGAGGTATTTTCAAACTTCTGAGGTTTTCAATTGATGGAAGTCTACGTAATTTTTTATAGCTTGGATCAGACAAATGGCTGTTGTTTCCATCATGATCATTTTGCGTGTACATAGTACGAGACCAAAGTTCGCTTAGCTGTCTCGCCATTGCATGTACGTAACATGTGTCATTTTCTCATGTATAAATATGTTCGGCACGGCGTTCGACGCATAAGTAAAGGGGAAGACTTGATTTGATGCTAAGGTTCGTGTTCGCGCTTCTACTCAAATTCCAGCTACTTACTTCAAAGCGATAGACGGGTCCTTAATAAAAAGATACACATTGCGGTAGCCAAATTTTGGATTCCCGAGGGCTTTTGAACAAAATTCGTACCATATTACAGCTGTTACCGAAACGATAGACAATCACAAAACTTTATGTTTGCTCTGAAACAATATTAATGGAACCTCTCACCAAGTATTCGTTCCTCATACTTGTTCGCTGAAAGGCCCCATCAAGCCAAAGCAGAAAGTCTTCATTGAGTTTTAGCTAGCTTTCGGGCGCCGAAAATAGGCTAATTTAGAACCCACAAAGTGTTTTTTGTGGGACCCGCCTATGATGTCGCTGAAATTCCGGCCAAACTCACAACGATAGGCCCTGATAGGCCCCATCAAAAATTCCACACAGGGCGGAACCTAAATTTTAACTTCCGCCCTAAGTAAGCACTCAATTCCTGTTCGATCAGCTGACAGACTCTTGCATTGATCATGTCGTATACTGACACGCCCTGCTAGTCCCACTTCTCACACGGAATGTGGATATATATAGTTATATAGTGGTCATTCGTCCAGTTTTTATCTTTCCAATGTCATTCATAACCACATTTATCATCGAGAATATCACACGACTCGTGGTCCTCGTATGGGACATCTCCCTTACCATCATCAACATCTTGAGTCCAAGCCTACCTGTGGGCCACGTTATTCCCGAGGGCAAACCGGGGGCAAATGGGAAGTGGCCAGCATTCATTGTTCCTGGGGAGGGAGACAGTCGGAGTGCATGCCCAGCAATTAATGCGATGGCAAATCATGGTACGGGTCGAGTGAATTTTTTTTCATGAGTTGCGCGTACCGATTATTCAGGGATTCTCCCTCGAGATGGACGAAACGTCTCTTTCAAAGAACTCAATAGCGCCTGCAGAGCCACATTCAATGTTGCGCCGACCTTCTGCTTCGTCGTACCTAATTTCAGTGCCAAGACCTTAAAGAAGAGCTACTGGAGTGATACCACTGATTTAGCTGACATTAATATCCACAACGGAATCGAACATGATGCATCGCTCACCAGTAAATTGTATTATTTATTTTTACCTGCTACCTATGTTCTCACCGCGTTGGTTTCATAACAGGACCCGACACTGCCATTGAGCCTGATCAAAGCAAACCACGTCCAGACCTTGTACAAGAATTGCTTTCTTCAGCCACAGGCAAAGACAAGGATGGAACTCCGAAGTTGACCCTTGAAGATTTATCCGGGTTTATAGCAAAACGTCGCGCTGACTCAAAGGCGTCTAACCCTGAGTACACCGCAAGCCTATTCCATTGCGTGATCGGAAGCATAAAGTGTGTTCATCCATCACTTGACTTTTAATGTTCTCCCTGACTCGAATGGCAGTTCCTCCTTTCTCTTGACCTCATTCGGAGGTCGCGTCGATCACTTACGAGAGCTGCTTCTGAGAGAGCAAATTCCTGACGGATGGGAACCTGCAGCAAGGGGACGGATGGGATTGACTCTTTCTGAAATGGCGCCTCCAGCATTGAGACTGGAATTAGGAGTAAGGATACCAGGGAAGACTCGGAAGACTGAGTAAACACACCTTCAAATTTCAATGCTCGCGGCGGAAAAAAGTTCCTGGTTTTGTCTAAGCTTTCGACGTCGGTTGTTTGTAAAGGGATTGACATACGTAGATGTTGCTTGCCAAAATCCTATCTTCTTACAAAATGGGGCACTGCCAAATCAGCGTGATAAGCATGGCGTGCAACGAGCGTGTGGCATAGCTATAGCTATTTATCGATTAATGTGTTGACTTCAACAGTTATCGCTATAAACTAAAGTATACAAACGAATGCCGGAAGGTAATTCCTGATGCAAGGAATTTTCCTTACGACTGAAATCTGGCGGATTATGACTTTGTTGAGCTGAGCGAAGGGGGATTATTGGTTGCAGTATTCTCCAAACTCATCAGCGGTACGTGCTATGTTGCATTGTTGGTACTAGTGCCAAGAACACGGGACGTTCAATAGATATACGGGTCCTGAGGCTGATAAGCCGATCAGCAGTGGAATGAGAAGACACTTATGGATGCCAGAAAATCAGGACTTGTCTCGAGCGTAGTGAAGTCAAGTCGCGTGATACATTCCTCGGACCCATTCCACGAACTTACGCGACTTCTAGTACTTAGCCAAAACCTCCGTGACGAAGTTTCTTCTCTCCTCGGATAACCGGTACAGCGCCAACAGGTGTCTTCCTATCCGAAGACTGATAAGAATATACGTGAACATTCGATCTCGAACCATACATTCGGGTCTTCATTTTGACCGCAAAATCGACTGTCTGCTCGACAGTCGGGGAAGTCCACATCGGAACAGTACTGAATGTCACTACGTCCCTGTGTAAGTGATTTGCTATTTCCTTCGGCATGAGTGAATCATGATAAATACTAAAAGCCCAGCTTGCTGGCAGGTTATGCCTGCTCACATTTAGCAATACGGCGCTTACTGGCACGGTATGTTTCTCTACTTACACGTAGAACTGTTACAGACCCTGGTAGATAGCCCAGAATTTGCTGGCTTCTCAATCATCTTTTGACCAGCTGACACTCTTGCAGTGATCATGTCGTATACTGACACGCCTTACTAGTCCCACTTCTAAGTTCTCACAGTCTATAAGTAGTGTTCATTCGTCCAGTTTTTATCTTTCTAATGTCATCCATAACCACATTTATCATCGAGAATATCTCACGACTCGTGGTCCTCGTATGGGATATCTCCCTTACCATCATCAACATCTTGAGTCCAAGCTTCCGTGTGGGCCACGTTATTCCCGAGGGCAAACCGGGGGCAAATGGGAAGTGGCCAGCATTCATTGTTCCTGGGGAGGGAGACAGTCGGAGTGCATGCCCAGCAATTAATGCGATGGCAAATCATGGTACGGGTCGAGTGAATTTTTTTTCATGAGTTGCGCGTACCGATTATTCAGGGATTCTCCCTCGAGATGGACGAAACATCTCTTTCAAAGAACTCAATAGCGCCTGCAGAGCCACATTCAATTTTGCACCGACCTTCTGCTTCGTCGTACCTAATTTCAGTGCCAAGACCTTAAAGAAGAGCTACTGGAGCGATACCACTGATTTAGCTGACATTAATATCCACAACGGAATCGAACATGATGCATCGCTCACCAGTAAATTGTATTATTTATTTTTACCTGCTACCTATGTTCTCACCGCGTTGGTTTCATAACAGGACCAGACACTGCCATTGAGCCTGATCAAAGCAAACCACGTCCAGACCTTGTACAAGAATTGCTTTCTTCAGCCACAGGCAAAGACAAGGATGGAACTCCGAAATTGACCCTTGAAGATTTATCCAGATTTATAGCGAAACGTCGTGCTGACTCAAAGGCATCTAACCTTGAGTACAAAGCAAGCCTCCTCCACTGCGCAGCCGGGAGCACAAAGTGTGTTCACCTATCGATTGGCTTTTTGAAGCTCTGTCTAACTCGAATGGCAGCTCCTCTTTTCTCTTGACCTCATTCGGAGGTCGCGTCGATCACTTACGAGAGCTGCTTCTGGAAGAGCGAATTCCTGATGGATGGGAGCCTGCGGCTAGGGAACGGATGGGATTTACTTTTTCTGAAATGGCTCCTCCAGCATTGAGAGTGGAATTAGGAGTAAGGACACGAGGGAAGACTGAGTAACACACCTTTAATGCTCGCGGAAGTTCTTGGTTTCGTTTGCCGGATGGGCAGAGGCTGTGACTCACGTTACTCGCCGAAATCTGATAGCTTATCCTTAGACAATCGAAATGTTACGAGGTGCAGGTACTCATCTCTCACTAGGAAGGAGGCGAATTTCACAACGTTCTAAACTCTGTCGGCCGAGATATTGGTCGACGCTAACTACTGATGAGGTCTCGCTCACAGTCCACTCGCTGAATACTTCATTCCCCTATATCTGGCTGCGCGATTCCTGTCAATCATCATCATGTATTCATCCTTCAACGTCGCAGAAGCTTCATAGAACATCCGACATCCCCCTTGATATCCGCCCCCTCAGCAATGGCATTCGGCTCGCCGACGACGGAATCCACATCGCCTGGATAGATGGACATCAATCATTCTTTCAGGCGTCTTTCCTGGAACGTCATTCATCACTCGGTAAATTGACTGCATTTCATAGAGACATAGTGCCGATAACCTGGAATAATTCCAGTCTATCTGGAGCTCGCGATCTCTTCGTCCAGTACGAATCTCTTAAGCAGTCACCTTCAAGTTTATACCTCGCCATGACACAGATTCTAAAGCATGGAATCTTATTCGTTTCTGGAGTTCCCAACACTGAAACCTCGCACGAAAAGTGTGAGCTCCGTGCACTTGCCGAATTATTCGGCGAACTTCGCCCCACATTTTATGGCCTGCTGTGGGACGTCATAAATCTCCGCAACAGCCCCAATATCGCTTATACAAATCTTGACCTTGGTCTCCATATGGATCTCTTGTACGTCACGGTCTTTCTCAATGTTTGATTTTTTCCAAAAGGTGTCCCATTCTCGTTCAAAAGATATTTTCAACATCCTCCCCGGTACCAAGTTCTGCATTGTCTGCGTAATCGCGTGCTAGGAGGCACTTCGATCTTTGTCGACGGATTCCATGCCGCTTCCACTATGCGAGAAACTCACCCTTCAGACTTCGACGTCCTTGCGACGACACCGGTGACTTTTCACTATATCAACGACGGGCATCATCTTCATCATGCACATCCTACGGTGGAGCTTTCTAATTCCACAACATCTTCTGGAGGAGATATCGTTTATATTGGCTACTCTCCTCCTTTCCAAGCTCCGCTCCCGTTATCTACACCGACCACATTTTATCCAGCACTGCAGCGTTTTGCTAAACGACTAAATGATCCGAACAATACCTATCAGTATCTCCTCCAGGAGGGAGATGCAGTAATTTTTGATAATCGTCGTGTCCTTCACGCACGCACAGCTTTCTCCAATAACGAAGGGCAGGTTGCAGAAGGAGAGGCTAACAGATGGCTAAAGGGGTGCTACCTAGAAGCTGATGCGCTGTTGGATCGAAGACGTGGACTTTGTGCTAAACTTGAGCGGAAGTTATGACAATCAATGCAGCACAAAGCATCAGATGAGCGAGACATCACGTTAACTGATTTGAATTGCCCTAGAATGATACAATTACAGTTTTGATTTCCCAGATTTCCTGACATACGCTATACCACTACCAAGCGCAACCTAGACACACGGGTGTGAAACGTATAGCACCTGAATAACGAGAAATGCATACCTTGCCAGACGTCAAGTTCTTAGTGATGAATGTAACCTCGATCGTTCCAGCAGGACCAGGACCGACCTCCCACACTTGTGTCTCCAGGGCATCACCCGGTTTCACAGGAGCGGTAAATTTTACGCCGAAGAACTTCAACGCCGAAGGATCACCATTGGCCACGGCTTTGATGATAGCGCGTGCAGCAAAGCCGAACCCCGAGAGGCCATGAAGGACGACACCCCCAAATCCTGCTGCTTGCCCAATTTTCGGATCTAGAGAAGGAAATTAACCGTAGACGCTACAAAGGGAAGATGGTCATACCAACGTGGAGCGGGTTATAATCACCGCTGAGGCGGAAAATAAGAGCCTGCTCTGGTGTAGTCTGGTCTTTGATAACCCAGTTTGGACTTCGGTCCTTAGGTATTGGCTTGGCCTGCGGTGGACCAGCAATAACCTTTGCGAACTTATCCCCGGTGACTTTGGCCCCGAGATGGAATGCCGAACTCTGTTACCCAGATAAGGCTATCATAAAAGAATTAATGGATGGACCGACTCACGTATAGCTTTGCATATGGTGTGCCGTGCGGGTCGATAAGCATACTCTCGGTTGTCAGAATGATACCAGTCTCTGTATCTTGTGTGAAGAACGACAAAACATTGGAGTCAAGGGAGCACACACTATTTTCGACTACTCCGGTATAGCGTGTTCTCCATTTCCACCCGGGTCCGCTGACGAGCGGCAAATTTTTCAAGACTTCAATAGACTGAGTTGCGTGGACCTACATAGTATGTGTAAGATTCACATTGAAAGTTTGGATCATAAACCACGACATACGATTCGGTTGGGGTCCAAGTAGGGCAACCCAGGGACCGTGTCATGCTTCATTTGATCCGAGAACAAGTTAAGCTCCTGACTATCACCTTTGAACGGCAGAACAACGGGATAAGTCGGAATGGGAGCGAAGTCCTTGTCTACGCATGTGTGTTAGACAGGGTACAGTGCAACTGACATGGTTGCCTTACGAAGCTCTAATCAATAAATATATCAGGTCATTGAAGGGCCCCGGGTGTACATATACGAACCGTAGATGAAGGTGTATTCGTTATTCTTCGCACCAATACCAACAGCATATGTCAAGAGGTCCCTCTTGTTCCAATTTACCTGAGTGTATCATAGTTCAGATGACGGCATTCTTCAGAACAAGTACTTCACTGACAGGTTTATCTGGGACCGAAAAACCTACGACTTTTGAGAGGTCTGCTGACATTAAGACGATACAATGGGAGGATAGAGGAGAAAAGTCAAGAAGTCGGCGCTCGATTATTAATAACCACTGGCAGAAGTCCGAATTCACGCGCACATCATAGAGGGGTGTCGGTTACCGGTTATCCGGCAAGTCATGCTTCTACCCAGGACATTTGTATACAGTCGGACCTCTCTTAAACCATACCCCTCGGTGGACTGCCCAGGGTATGGGTTATCAGGGTTCATGGGGTTGAGGAGGTAGGCTAAAAATAGGCTCAAAAAATCCCAAGAAAATCGTAGAAAATCGTAGAAAAATCGTACGATTGCAGAAAGGCTACCTATGGACGTAGTAGAAGGACCAATCTATAATTTCTGGAAAAAGTCTGTTAAAACAGTGGTTTTCATAGTTTTGGTCTCTTCGAGACGGAGCTGCCGATTGAAAGAGCCGAGAATACCTTCAAGTTTGCGTGCAATGGGATCATTGAACTCATCGATGTATTTGCTGATGGTAGACACTGCCTTGAGAACGTCACGCCGTGTTGGGCGAGGCTCGACAAACTCCGAGTCATCCACGTCGTCTCCGCCAGTTGCGTCGATGTTTTCACGCACTGCAATTGAATCCATAATGGCTTGAAAAATTTCTTCATCTGATGACTCGTTTAGCGTTTGTGATTCGCCAGCAGGATTGAGAAGGGACTCGATATCCATTCGATTTTTCGCCTGAAGTGCTCCCGTAGCAACCAAATCATCGAGTGCGGCTTCAACTTGTTTCTCTGCGTGAATCACCGGATCGGTTTCGGAGGAGGGATTGTGGAGTAGCGAAGTGACTGGTATCGAAGGCTGAAGCACAGGGGAGGACCTTTCAGGTAAGATTCCTGCTTTACGCCAGCAGTTCCGAATTGTCGTTGTGTCAACATCGCGCCATGCCGCATCGGCCAGTCACATTGCTTGCAACTGATTGATGTCGTAAATTTCGGCAGGTGTTATTCCTTCATCGTAATGATCAATGGCCCGCTGGATGAACCTTGCACAGTAGTGGGCTTTGAAGCATCGGATAATCCCTTGGTCTTGCGGTTGAACATGTGCGGTGAGGTTTGGCTCGAAATTTTCGACTCGGATGTTTTGAAGGCCGGGAGGAACGATGTGGCCGGAGAAGTTATCCTGAAGGAGAAGTATTTTTCGATTCTTGGCCCCAAGCTCACGATCCCACTGCTGAATCCAGTCTTGGTAGAGCTGAGCGGTCATCCAAGCCTTTGCATTGTTTCGGTAATAGAATCCAAGTTGAGTACCAGTCTTCTTGTTGAACGCGTGTGGTCGCGCTGCTTTTCCGATGACAAATGGTTGGAGTTTCTCGCTCCCATCGGCATTGGTTGTGAATGCGTATGTCAGCCTGAGCTTCTTGCCTTTGACGCCTGATTGTTTACGATCTGACAGGCCTCGGTCTGGTATGAGTCTACACATTTGAGTCAGATATGGAGCAATGACGCAGAAACTTGAAGCAAGAACATACCCCCAGAAAAGACCTGTTTCATCCATGTTGAAAATATCACGAAGCTGGTAACCATACTTGTCGATGAGTTCCTGAATCCGTTTCCTTTCCCTTTCCACAGTTTCAGCATTTGCAGACCCAGCTTCTCCATGATGCTTGAACTGCTTCAAGCCATTCCTGTCTTTGAAACGTGCCAACCAACCATTGCTCAGATTCAGTCTCTCATCATCAGGAACTCCAACCAAGTCCGCGAAGCGAGTCCACTTCTGACGAAGGACTTCCCCAGTCAGCAGAATCCCATCACCCATAGCCTTTGAAACCCATAAATCCATCATCTCAGTAACTTCCGGGTGCTCAGTCTGCCGAATACGTTTGGCAGTTTGGTCACTGTGATGATTTGTCTGTTCCCAAAGTCCACACCACTTTTCTTCCTCTTTAAGCCATACTGAAACTAATGGCTGTTTGATCCTGAGGTTTGGGTAAATCGGATCGAAATGCTTTGCCGTCTCTGTTTGGTTCTTGCCATTTTTGTGGTGCCAATCGAGGATTTCAATACGCTGAGCTAAGGTTGCATTCTCTTTTCAGGTAAATGTGGGTGCAGCGGCTGGCGGGTCTGGTTTCTGCTTTGGTGCTCGAGGCTGTTTTTCGTATGCGGAACCTTAACGTGAGTGACATCAGTCATTTGCTTTTTGTAAGTTGAAGAGTTAAAATTGTACGTTTCCGCTTGTTCCCTGCAATCTTCGCCATGTCTCCGGCCCACTCTCTCAATTTCTTCACAATTGCTTTTCCAGCCTCGTCCAACTGTCTGAGGCCTCGCTCATAGTTGGAGGCTGACTCAAGCGCGTCGAGCACGTGCTGTTCGTCCACAGTGTTCGCTTCATTGTCCAGCCAGTGCTCATCTGAGGACGAGATGGTTTCCGACCTGGCAAGCTTTTCTGTGAGTTCCTTCTCGCGAGTCTTGATTGTTTCTTTAAATTTAGCAAGTCCTTTCTTCAGGACTTCGAGTGGTTTGGGGGCCATTTGAGAGATATTTTCAAGGGTATAAAGATTAAAAAGTTTATATTTTCGAGGGAACAAAACTAAAAAACTCTATTCCGATGCCATTTGGTTGGCGATGTGATGCTGAAAATTAAGTAATTGACCAATATTAGTAAGGAGACGTCGAGAATGATGAGCAAACCTGGCCAAAACCTATGGGTTTTGACCGCGGAGGGGTATGGATTATGGGTTATGACGGACTTATGGGTTATGGTATGCGATTCTCTGCAAACCAAGTCGGTGGACGGCTTAGGCCATGGGATTTAAGGAGTTATGGGCTGACAGAGGCATGGCTTACGAGAGGTCCGACTGTACGAATATGCTATAAATTATTATAACAATATTATTACGTCAACTATGGCTGACGTTTAACATGAAATGTTTTAATTGTTCAAATTCAAACAGATGTAATTTTTATCCGCACGCGGACCAGGCTATGTACCAGCCCAGCGGTTCTTATCCGCACTTTCGTCTTCCATTTTTCCAGACTCCAGACCCATTCCAGCCAAACTCTAGTCTCGGTTCCAGACATACGACCACCAGGCTGGGGGGATCTGAGCGGAGTGCGAAAAACATTTGCACTGCGCACTATGGCAACAGGGACCATCATTCCTCGTCAACAGTCCTCACGCCTTCGGTGCCTGTCAAATGCAAGGAAGAAATGTGGAGTTCGGCAGGAAGAATGAAGCTGCTCTTCGTGCAGCTGGGGTTCCATTCGTCGATTTCCGGGTTCATCACCAGTTGTGTTTCACAGCGCGCTCCCTTTGATCTTAGTACAGTCCGAAACACCCAATACTCATTTGTCGGTCATGTTCGAGTGCACTCCAATTCTTAGAGGCCGTATCACCCCTTTCCCCCATTATCACGATCTTTATGTCCTCGACTTCGTCTCCACTACAGATGGTAAATGCTTCGACTGTGACACAAACTTGGACATCCACGACGTCGGAGTTCTTGGCGAAGCAGAACCCTCTCCGATTAACCCACAGGGCACCGTTCCAGGACGTCGCAGCACTGTTGATATCTACACTTTGAACCCTGGCAGAACCGTTCAAATTTGTTGCCGAAATGATAAGGAAGTCCTAAAGATGATTTCTTTCGCCTATTCTGGTGGCAAGATAACGCCTCGCATTGAATGAATGTTGCTGGTTCCAGTACGCATTCACTCAAGTTTCATTCATATGCATACTTTACTAGGTGGCCTTATCAAGGTTCCATGTTCGCCTGCAAGAAGTCAAATACACAGAACCAGTTGCCTAAACAGTGTGACCATCTCTGTACATTGAATGCCCAGTTGTGGCACTATTATTTTGCCTTCGTTATCGTCATGCTTCCGTCCAAGTCCCTTCGTTGACATTATCATATCTCCTGTTGGTGTCACCTGCTATGCTTACCAGAAATAAAGTTCACTGGTAAGGTTATTGTTATCCAGCTTGTTTTTGGCAGGATATACTGTGATTTCTAAGCAAGACAAACAATAGACCCCAGAAACACCATTTTCTTTTGATGAATTGTTCTTTAATATTTATCAGTACCAACTGTGAGAAGCTATCAATGATGTGTAGTTGCACTCTTGTTGAGTCATCGGGGAACCTTATTCCTCCAGTTCCTATGACAAGGGGTAATCAACACAAGCCCTTGCAAGTGTGCAGGTCTCCTGTTGGAGCAGACTACATACACTGCACAGAGGAAGAGACGACACATTCCTTATAACCTACCTGGGGTTTAGTTAGTCTTAGAGCTAGGGTTTAGCAGAGGTAAGAACACTGTATATCTACTGCAGTACAGGTTCTCCTTATATACATAATAGTAAGGATGTCACATGACTCAGAAATGTGTTTACCACATGTATGCGCAGTAAGCGCAGTAACATGTGTGTGCTGTTGGAGCAGACTACATACGCTGCACAGAGGAAGAGATGACACGTTCCTTATAACCTACCTGGGGTTTAGTTAGTCTTAGAGCTAGGGTTTGGCAGAGGTAAGAACACTGTATATCTTCTATAGTACAGGTTCTCCTTATATACATAATAGTAAGGATGTCACATGACTCAGGAATGTGTTTACCACATGTATGCGCAGTAAGCACAGTAACATGTGTGTGCTGCATGCATGGCCTCATGTATGCAGCATGTATCAGGATTTAATTTCAACACCCCCCCTCAAACTATACAGCGCTCTAAGCAGCTAAGTTTGAATCTCGAAAGTAATTCCAAGAGAGTCTCTAAATTTCCTGAATAAGACAGCGCCAAGGTTCTTTGTGAACATGTCAGCTGGATTATCATTTCCAGGAATGAAAACGACCGTGACTTTGTCATTTTCTATGCATTCACGGGTATAGTGGTAGCGAATGTCTATATGTTTGGTCCTTCTTTCCTGAACTGGATTTGATCCGATAAAGATGGATCCCTGATTATCAGCGCAGATTGGTACGCACTTCAGTACATATCCAAGTTCCTGGAATAAGAACTCTATCCACACTATCTGTCGACAAGTGTCGGAGAGAGCCATATATTCGGCTTCTGTGGATGACAGTGCTACAGTTTTTTGTAAACGGGACTGCCAGCACACAATGCCACTTGCTAGAGTAGCAAAGTAACCTGTTGTAGATCGGCGTTTGACAGTGTCAGCTGCCCAATCAGAATCTGTGAAGGCCTGTAGCCCCTCGGACTTCTCACCATCATAGACAATGTTATATTTCTGGGTTCCCACCAGATAGCGCATGATGTACATCGCTTTGTCTAGATGTTCTTGGCTAGGATTAGCTGAGAATTGCGACATCTTGATTACTGCATAAGCGATATCAGGTCACGTTCTGAGCATCAGATACAATAAAGATCCAATCACAGACTGATATTTTGATCTAAGCATCGCATTGGGCGTTGCTGTGTTTTCCGATGGTTTGTAACCAGTCGGGAGTGGAGTGGGGGTCGCTTTGGCATTTGTCATCTCGAATCTCTCAAGCACTTTGGTGAGATATTCAGTTTGATCGAGTTTGACTTTGCTTGCAGTCTGGGTGACGCGCATGCCTAAGAATTCTGTGACTTTTTTAGTACTACGGCACTCCCAATGCTTTAGACAAGCATTTTTCTTTTCATCCACAAGTTTCTTGTTCTTCCCCATGAACAAGCCATCATCAATATAGACGAGTGCAATAACAATGCTGCCTGTCTTAGGATCCTTGTGTATGAAAATGCCGGCATCGGAGCTGGCGCGCACGAACCCAATGGTGTGCATAAATGCCTCTAGCTCTTTCCACCATGCAAGTGAGGCTTGTTTAAGGCCATACAATGCTCGGCGTAAGCGCAATACTTTGTGCTCTTTTCCCTCGAGTCTGAAACCCTCAGGTTGATCCATATAGATCTCCTCATCTAGTTTGCCATATAAAAATGCGGTTTTTACATCTAGGCCGGTCATATACATGCCTTCTAGAGATGCAAGTGCAAACATGAGGCGTACGGTCTCGTAGCGGACTACCGGTGAGAAAATCTCATCAAAGTCAATGCCTTCGACTTGTGAAAAGCCTTTGGCCACGAGTCTGGCTCGTTTTCTTCCATCCGATTTTATGGAGAAAACCCATCTATTTTTGATCGTTTTTCGATCATGTGGAAGATCGATGATGTCATAGACTTGTCGCTTACGAAGAGCCTCTAATTCTTCATGACAAGCTTGTTTCCACTCACGTTGCTGCTGCCGTGGTAGGCGCGCAATATCGTGAAATTGGTTTGGAACTTGGCTTATTTCGCTCGATGGTTTGACTGCTTTTGACAACAGCCAGCGAATAAGCTTATCTCCTCCTTCCTTGGTTATCTTTTTAATATAACCTGCTTCGTCCGGTTCCCCCATTGGGTGATCATGTTCTTGATCATTGGAATCGGGCACACTCTCGTGGGGTGCCGAACTCGGTCCAGCAACCGGTTCTTTCTGTTGAGATTGTGGTCGTGTTCGGTTATGATCCGAATCTTGACCTACAGATCTCTTCCAATATCGATCACGTGCAATGTCTCTCTCTATGTCAGAGGGGAGTCGCTTCTCTCCATAGGTATTGCCAGGACAGTTTGGAATGTTCCTCTGCCTGCCTGATCGATGGGGCAATTGCTGCCATTCCTGTTGATCATCACGTCTTGGACGAAAGTCCTCAGTGGTTACTGGAGGCGGCGGAGGAGGAGCATTTGTCACATCGTCATGTGCCTTTTGCTCACTTGGTACATCATCATCATCATTTTCTGATGATGGAGGAAGGGGCGGATCTTGTGGCGGTATAGAATCATCGCCATCCATTCCAGATGAGTGGTCATCATCTTCTGGTTCTGGAGGTGGAAAATCACCAAGGTCTGTATTGGCAGGAGGAGTCTTAGCTCCGGAACACATGGGAACAACGTTTCATCAAATAGTGCTGTAGCACCAATGAATATTGCGCCACTAGGTCGCATGAAACGGTATGCTTTAATGCCATCTTCTAATCCAAGGTACGTCATCAACTCCGATCGAGGAGCCAATGTGTTTGGACGCTTCTCCTTGGGTAGGTAGACGTAAGCACCACAACCAAAAACTTTCAGATCGTTTAGATCTGGGCGGACCTTTGTCAGGTCCTCAACGGTGTCAGCCATTTCAGGCGCCTTACCGGGGTTTGATTGTATAGGTGTGTTGCATGTTCAATGCAAAATTCCCACCATGATTGTGGTAGACATGCGGTAAATCGCAGGGTTTGTGACTTTTCCATTATTGTCCTTATGGCATGCTCTGCACACCCATTCTGTTGGTGAACGTGGGGTGCAGACATCTCTATTTTGATGCCAAAGTCCTTGAGCACATTTTGTAGCTCACGATCTTTGAACTCCCCCCCTGGATCAACACGCTAGCGCTTGATTGTAGCGCCATACTGTGTCAAAGCCACTGCCCAAAATTGTCTGATGGCCGCAGCAGCATCAGATTTCTTTTTAAGGCATTGGACCCAGATATGTGACGTTTTGTCATCCAGAAATACAATAAAGTATTTATGTTTATGGTACGATAGTACTGGGAGTTCCTTCAGATCAGAATGTATTAATTCAAAGGGTCTTTCAGCGCGTGAATCTGATTCAGGAAAAGATTTTGAGGTCATTTTCCCTTCAGCGCACCCTGGACATATAATTTTGTCTTTAGGAATAATTAAATTCCTTGGGAATTTTATGGTGCTATTAGGCATCTTCCCTAGCACCTCTTTGGATGGGTGTCCAAGTTGCTTATGCCAAGTCAAGTAGTCTGCGACATACATTGTCGCGACATTGATTCCCTTGGTGCTCAATATATGAGTCCAAGCCCAATAAATAGTGTCACGTTTCATAAGAGGGACGCAATCCATAATTGGGTTTCCTTGCTTGAAAAATGAAATGTGTGCGGAGGAACCATGCACATCACTTCCATCTTGTAAGAAGATGCCCATTGACAGTAATCGAGCATTACAGTCGGGTATGTAGTAGATCGGGTATAATCGCGTTTCATGCATCTCTGACTTCCCATGACATACTACCTGATGTCTAATGAAGACTGCTCCTTTCCCTACTATATGAGTAGTACCTGTGGCTGTTTGAACCAGGGTAGAGTCCTTTCTCGGTAAAGGCTCGTAAGAAGCAAAATCTTTAATTTCACCAGTGAAGTGTTTTGATGCACCTGAATCCATGATCCAGTTGGCACCTTTCTTACAATTTCCATTTGCACACATAACACATATATTAAGATGTAAATTGTTCCATGATACATTTAGTAGCGGTAAAATTTCACATGAAAAGTTCGCTGTGATCAATGGAATGTTAATTCTTGTGCTTGTGGCAGGGAAAAGGACTGACCTTTCATCATATGTACCTGTTTCAAGCGGTTCATCGACAAGCATTTCATCGACGGCTTTCCATACTTCTTCATCAGAAACCAAGGGTTCCGATCCAAGGGAGACACCATCGTCTTCTACCTCTACGATCCTTGGTTCTGGTTCAATCCTCCTCCTCTTACCTTCTCGCACTGTTAGGTGCTCTTCCAGCGGTCGCAGATTTTTCGCGCTGCATGGGAGATTCATTTGCTTGAGGGTGTCTCGAGCCTGCTGATATTCGGTATAGACCGAATGAGAGGTAGAGGCCGCGCCCGTGTATGCCTGTGCAGGCGGTCGGCGGCGAGGATCCCTTGTGAAAGTATGTTCATGCTTCTCGATGCGCTGGATGAGCGGCATTGGCGGTATGATGGTGCCATTACCATTTATAGTAGTAAAGGCTTGTGAGGTGAGGTGGGAATGTTTCTCTTTAGGTTTTTCCTCTTTAGTCTTTTTGTCCCCACGTCGTCCACGCTTTCGGGACAATTCTCCATTGTTGCCTTGAGATTGCCATTTGGGGTTTCCCCCTTTGCGCTTGACAGCAGAAAGCTTGGTGGCCTGAGGTGGGCCAATGGGCTTTCCAACTGCTGTGCGCTGTGAGGCTTCAGCGACAATGGAGTCCTTGACATGTTTAAACGTCAAGGCTCTAGTAGCGGTCGTGTTAAGGACCATGGCAGATAGAGAATCGTACTCGCACGGCATCGCAGCAAGTAGAATCATTGCCTGTACTAATTCGGGGATGGCGACATTGGCAGCCGTAAGGTGCTCGAATTTATCAGCCATTTTGGCAATCTCTGGCGCAGGATTTGCAGCCAGAATTTTGATTGCGATTGCAGACCTAAAGTCCGCAAAGACTTGGGAGGGGCCATCGACACCATAGTCGGTGCGGATGAGATCCCATACCTCCTCAGCAGTGTCCTTGGTGTTGGCACGCTGCCGAATAGAGGGGGCCAGGCAGAGCACTAGGCTACCAATCGCCTGGTCATTCTTATTGTTCCAGGTCTGGAGCTTGGCATTAGCTTCCGCTACTAGTGCAGCATTTGTCGCCGTCAAAGGAGGCGCCAGGGGTGGTTTTAGTTCCATCCCACTAGTTATTTGCCAGAGGCCCTGAGACCTGAGCCACGCCTTCATTGAGTCGGCCCATTGAATGTAGTTAGAGCCATTGAAAGTTTGTACGAGTTTTTCAAGAGTTGAAGACATGATGTTATAGTGGCAGCTGGTAAAAGCGCTCAATGAGTCCTCTTATTCAAGAAAACACGTTCCATAATCTCAGGCAAAAACACTCCTTCAGAGTGGTTAACCCTAGTCAACCTGGGTTTTTAAATGCAGCTCGCAGAGAGCGCAATGCAGCTCACGAAGAGCGCAAGGTTACAATTTGGAGACAATGAAGTCAACGTCATTCGCAGCCAGTTAAGGCACGTTCACAACATGCCCAGCAGGGCCCATAACCTGTTGGAGCAGACTACATACGCTGCACAGAGGAAGAGATGACACGTTCCTTATAACCTACCTGGGGTTTAGTTAGTCTTAGAGCTAGAGTTTGGCAGAGGTAAGAACACTGTATATCTTCTATAGTACAGGTTCTCCTTATATACATAATAGTAAGGATGTCACATGACTCAGGAATGTGTTTACCACATGTATGCGCAGTAAGCGCAGTAACATGTGTGTGCTGCATGCATGGCCTCATGTATGCAGCATGTATCAGGATTTAATTTCAACATGTGCTGCATGCATTGCCTCATGTATGCAGCATGCATCAGAATTTAATTTCAACATCTCCAATCTGTGCTCTAGCTAATAGCTTACTACTAACCATTTCAGCTCCTGAAGATGAACATGATTCATGGGTCAAGTGCTATTGGCATTTGGGATTTTCTGACAAGGACATTGTTGAACATGTTCTGGATCATTTTGATAAGTCCAAGTATGGACTGAGGTATTTGATCTATCACTCAGTTCTGACAGCAGAATTATATCCCAAACCAAAAATACTTTAAATCTTTTAGAAAGATTTCCTTGAACTAATAAAGATTATTAAATAACCTGAAAATAATAAGTGTAAAGAATTGGTTGTCTATATTTCAAAGTTGACTTCTACAAATAAATTTTCCTTGTTATAACTCGATAATTAGACACATAGTTCAAATACCTCATAACTTAGATTCTTTTTTATTAGGTGTTATAATATCTGCAAGGTCATTTATGTATAAATAAAGCAGGTGTAAAGGTCAACCTTAGAGCCTCACTTAATAGTGAGCTAACAGAAGGGAATCAAAAGTGTTAAAGGTTTAACACTTTAAACCCAATCTTTTACCATTAAAGTTGTGGTTTTATTATAAGTATTTTTATACATAAATGGAAGGCTGCCATGTTTGGTGGCCTACACTAGAGTGGACAGATGGACAGGAAAGATAGGATCAAGTTATCTTCATTGCACAGAAGTGGGAACCTGTCAGCTACTCCAAGTAAAGAAATAAAATATGTTACTATTCTTTCATTGCACAAAAGTGGGAACAAAGAAAGAAGGTCAATTGAATATATGTATGAAAGATTGACCATGTAAGTAAAAGGCTGCATCAAGCATAGTGTGTAATTTAAAAAGGTTGCATCAAGTGTAGTCATATAATAGAAAGATGCCATATCAGTAATCAACACTGGTGATGTCACCAATATACATGTTGTCAGTATTTCCACTACTTTAGTAGTGGTTTCGTACGTGCAGAAAAAAGTGATTGACATGGGTTTGACATACATGTTGTTAAGGCAACACCAATTGCAACCACTACTTCAACTGAAGTTATACTGAGTGGACTGTTGAAATTAAATCCTGATACATGCTGCATACATGAGGCCATGCATGCAGCACACACATGTTACTGCGCTTACTGTGCATACATGTGGTAAACACATTCCTGAGTCATGTGACATCCTTACTATTATGTATATAAGGAGAACCTGTACTGTAGTAGATATACAGTGTTCTTACCTCTGCTAAACCCTAGCTCTAAGACTAACTAAACCCCAGGTAGGTTATAAGGAATGTGTCATCTCTTCCTCTGTGCAGCGTATGTAGTCTGCTCCAACAGGTTATGGGCCCTGCTGGGCATGTTGTGAACGTGCCTTAACTGGCTGCGAATGACGTTGACTTCATTGTCTCCAAATTGTAACCTTGCGCTCTTCGTGAGCTGCATTGCGCTCTCTGTGAGCTGCATTTAAAAACCCAGGTTGACTAGGGTTAACCACTCTGAAGGAGTGTTTTTGCCTGAGATTATGGAACATGTTTTCTTGAATAGAGGACTCATTGAGCGCTTTTACCAGCTGCCACTATAACATCATGTCTTCAACTCTTGAAAAACTCATACAAACTTTCGACGGCTCTAACTACATTCAATGGGCCGACTCAATGAAGGCGTGGCTCAGGTCTCAGGGCCTCTGGCAAATAACTAGCAGGATGGAACTAAAACCACCCCTGGCGCCTCCTTTGATGGCAACAAATGCTGCACTAGTAGCGGAAGCTAATGCCAAGCTCCAGACCTGGAACAATAAGAATGACCAGGCAATTGGTAGCCTAGTGCTCCACCTGGCCCCCTCTATTCAGCAGCGTGCCAACACCAAGGACACTGCTGAGGAGGTATGGGATCTCATCTGCACTGACTATGGTGTCGATGGCCCCTCCCAAGTCTTTGCGGACTTTAGGTCTGCAATTGCAATCAAAATTCCGGCTGCAAATCCTGTGCCAGAGATTGCCAAAATGGCTGATAAATTCGAGCACCTTACGGCTGCCAATGTCGCCATCCCTGAATTAGTACAGGCAATGATTCTACTTGCTGCGATGCCGCACAAGTACGATTCTCTATCTGCCACGGTCCTTAACACAACCGCTACTAGAGCCTTGACATTTAAACATGTCAAGGACTCCATTGTCGCTGAAGCCTCACAGCGCACAGCAGTTGGAAAGCCCATTGGCCCACCTCAGGCCACCAAGCTTTCTGCTGTCAAGCGCAAAGAGGGAAACCCCAAATGGCAATCTCAAGGCAACAATGGAGAATTGTCCCGAAAGCGTGGACGACGTGGGGACAAAAAGACTAAAGAGGAAAAACCTAAAGAGAAACATTCCCACCTCACCTCACAAGCCTTTACTACTATAAATGGTAATGGCACCATCATACCGCCGATGCCGCTCATCCAGCGCATCGAGAAGCGTGAACATACTCCCACAAGGGATCCTCGCTGCTGACTGCCTGCACAGGCATACACGGGCATGGCCTCTACCTCTCATTCGGTCTATACCGAATATCAGCAGGCTCGAGACACCCTCAAGCAAATGAATCTCCCACGCAGTGCGAAAAATCTGCGACCGCTGGAAGAGCACCTAACAGTGCGAGAAGGTAAGAGGAGGAGGATTGAACCAGAACCAAGGATCGTAGAGGTAGAAGACGATAGTGTCTCCCTTGGATCGGAACCTGCCATTTCTGATGAAGAAGTACGGAAAGCCGTCGACGAAATGCTTGTCGATGAACTGCTTGAAACAGGTACATATGATGAAAAGTCAGTCCTTTTCCTTGCCACAAGCACAAGAATTAACATTCCACTGATCACAGCGAACTTTTCATGTGGAATTTTACCGCTACTGAATGTATCATGGAACAATTTACATCTTAATATATGTGTTACGTGTGCAAATGGAAATTGTAAGAAAGGTGCTGACTGGATCATGGATTCAGGCACATCAAAACACTTCACTGGTGAAATTAAAGATTTTGCTTCTTACGAGCCTTTACTGAGAAAGGACTCTACCCTGGTTCAAACAGCCATGGGTACTACTCATATAGTAGGGAAAGGAGCAGTCTTCATTAGACATCAGGTAGTATGTCATGGGAAGTCAGAGACGCATGAAACGCGATTATACCCCGTCTACTACATACCCGACTGTAATGCTCGGTTACTGTCAATGGGCATCTTCTTACAAGACGGAAGTGATGTGCGTGGTTCCTCTGCACACATTTCATTTTTCAAGCAAGGAAACCCAATTATGGATTGCGTCCCTCTTATGAAACGTGACACTATTTATTGGGCTTGGACTCATATATTGAGCACCAAGGGAATCAATGTCGCGACAATGTATGTCGCAGACTACTCGACTTGGCATAAGCGACTTGGACACCCATCCAAAGAGGCGCTAGGGAAGATGCCTAATAGCACCATAAAATTCCCAAGGAATTTAATTATTCCTAAAGACAAAATTATATGTCCAGGGTGCGCTGAAGGGAAAATGACCTCAAAATCTTTTCCTGAATCAGATTCACGTGCAGAAAGACCCTTTGAATTAATACATTCCGATCTGAAGGAACTCCCAGTACTATCGTAGTATAAACATAAATACTTTATTGTATTTCTGGATGACAAAACATCACATATCTGGGTCCAATGCCTTAAAAAGAAATCTGATGCTGCTGCGGCCATCAGACAATTTCAGGCAGTGGCTTTGATACAGTATGGCGCTACAATCAAGCGCTGGCGTGTTGATCCAGGGGGGGAGTTCAAAGATCGTGAGCTACAAAATGTGCTCAAGGACTTTGGCATCAAAATAGAGATGTCTGCACCCCACGTTCACCAACAGAATGGGCGCGCAGAGCGTGCCATAAGGACAATAATGGAAAAGTCGCAAACCCTGCGATTTACCGCATGTCTACCACAATCATGGTGGGAATTTTGCATTGAACATGCAACACACCTATACAACCGAACCCCGATAAGGCACCTGAAATGGCTGACACCGTTGAGGACCTGACAAAGGTCCACCCAGATCTAAACGATCTGAAGGTTTTTGGTTGTGGTGCTTATGTCTACCTACCCAAGGAGAAGCGTCCAAACACATTGGCTCCTCGATCGGAGTTGATGACATACCTTGGATTAGAAGATGGCATTAAAGCATACCGTTTCATGTGACCTAGTGGCGCAATATTCATTGGTGCTACGGCACTATTTGATGAAACGTTGTTCCCATGCTGTCCTGGAGCTAAAACTCCTGCCAATACAGACCTTGGTGATTTTCCACCTCCAGAACCAGAAGATGATGACCACTCATCTGGAATGGATGGCGATGATTCTATACCGCCACAAGATCCGCCCCTTCCTCCATCATCAGAAAATGATGATGATGATGTACCAAGTGAGCAAAAGGCACATGACGATGTGACAAATGCTCCTCCTCCGCCACCTCCAGTAACCACTGAGGACTTTCGTCCAAGACGTGATGATCAACAGGAATGGCAGCAATTGCCCCATCGATTAGGCAGGCAGAGGAACATTCCAAACCGTCCTGGCAATACCTATGGAGAGAAGCGACTCCCCTCTGACATAGAAAGAGACATTGCATGTGATCAATATTGGAAGAGATCTGTGGGTCAAGATTCGGATCATAACTGAACACGACCACAATCTCAACAGAAAGAACCGGTTGCTGGACCGAGTTCGGCACCCCACGAGAGTGTGCCCGATTCCAATGATCAAGAACATGATCACCCAACGGGGGAACCGGACGAAGCAGGTTATATTAAAAAGATAACCAAGGAAGGAGGAGATAAGCTTATTCGCTGGCTGTTGTCAAAAGCAGTCAAACCATCGAGCGAAATAAGCCAAGTTCCAAACCAATTTCGCGATATTGCGTGCCTACCACGGCAGCAGCAACGTGAGTGGAAACAAGCTTGTCATGAAGAATTAGAGGCTCTTCGTAAGCGACAAGTCTATGACATCATCGATCTTTCACATGATCGAAAAACGATCAAAAATAGATGGGTTTTCTTCGTAAAATTGGATGGAAGAAAACGAGCCAGACTCGTGGCCAAAGGCTTTTCACAAGTCGAAGGCATTGACTTTGATGAGATTTTCTCACCGGTAGTCCTCTACGAGACCGTACGCCTCATGTTTGCACTTGCATCTCTAGAAGGCATGTATATGACCGGCCTAGATGTAAAAACTGCATTTTTATATGGCAAACTAGATGAGGAGATCTATATGGATCAACCTGAGGGTTTCAGACTCGAGGGAAAAGAGCACAAAGTATTGCACTTACACCGAGCATTGTATGGCCTTAAACAAGCCTCACTTGCATGGTGGAAAGAGCTAGAGGCATTTATGCGCACCATTGGGTTCGTGTGCGCCAGCTCCGATGCCGGCATTTTCATACACAAGGACCCTAAGACAGGCAGCATTGTTATTGCACTCGTCTATGTTGATGATGGCTTGTTCATGGGGAAGAACAAGAAACTTGTGGATGAAAAGAAAAATGCTTGTCTAAAGCATTGGGAGTGCCGTAGTACTGAAAAAGTCATGGAATTCTTAGGCATGCGCGTCACCCAGACTGCAAGCAAAGTCAAACTCGATCAAACTGAATATCTTGCCAAAGTGCTTGAGAGATTTGAGATGACAAATGCCAAAGCGACCCCCACTCCACTCCCGACTGGTTACAAACCATCGGAAAACACAGCAACGCCCAATGCGATGCTTAGATCAAAATATCAGTCTGTGATCGGATCTTTATTGTATCTGATGCTCGGAATGCAACCTGATATTGCTTATGCGGTAATCAAGATGTCGCAATTCTCGGCTAATCCTAGCCAAGAACATCTAGACAAAGTGATGTACATCATGCGCTATCTGGTGGGAACCCAGAAATATAACATTGTCTATGATGGTGAGAAGTCCGAGAGGCTACAGGCCTTCACAGATTCTGATTGGGCAGCTGACACTGTCAAACGCCAATCTACAACGGGTTACTTTGCTACTCTAGCAAGTGGCATTGTGTGCTGGCAGTCCCGTTTACAAAAAACTGTAGCACTGTCATCCACAGAAGCCGAATATATGGCTCTCTCCGACACTTGTCGACAGATAGTGTGGATAGAGTCCTTATTCCAGGAACTTGGATATGTACTGAAGCATGTACCAATTTGCACTGATAATCAGGGATCCATCTTTATCGGATCAAATCCAGTTCAGGAAAGAAGGACCAAACATATAGACATTCGCTACCACTATACCCGCGAATGCATAGAAAATGACAAAGTCATGGTCGTTTTCATTCCTGGAAATGATAATCCAGCTGACATGTTCACAAAGAACCTTGGCTCTGTCTTATTCAGGAAATTTAGAGACTCTCTTGGAATTACTTTCAAGATTCAAACTTAGCTGCTTAGAGCGCTGTACAGTTTGAGGGGGGGTGTTGAAATTAAATCCTGATACATGCTGCATACATGAGGCCATGCATGCAGCACACACATGTTACTGTGCTTACTGTGCATACATGTGGTAAACACATTCCTGAGTCATGTGACATCCTTACTATTATGTATATAAGGAGAACCTGTACTGTAGTAGATATACAGTGTTTTTACCTCTGCTAAACCCTAGCTCTAAGACTAACTAAACCCCAGGTAGGTTATAAGGAACATGTCGTCTCTTCCTCTGTGCAGCGTATGTAGTCTGCTCCAACATGGACTGCTAGGCAGGCTCTCACAAGAAGTTGTCATTTGATAGAAAGGTTGTCTTGCAGTGTCAAGTGCTCACACTTGGAATCTTAAGAGAACTCGACTAGAGTCTCTTGGTATAATATTGCATCTTATATACTACTATACATGCTGCATCCATGAAGTTTGGCCATGCTTACCCCATGTGTTGGATCAGTAAGCCTCCCTTGCCATGCTGCATCCATGCTGTTGCATGGTGCCTGCCTCTAATCATGCTGTATTTAATCTACTAAGATGATCTGATATGATTAGATAAGATAATGTTGATTTTGCTCTCATAACAGTACCCCCTTCTTACAGTCGATCATCCTGATCGAGATCTGGACTCGAGCCATGAGAGAAACTTTATTGCCAAACACCAACTACTCTGCTTGTCATGCGCCATCCTCAATGCTCGTTTCCCCAATGTCACTCAACCACTTGTTACTTGCCATCCTTGGAGCACTCTTTGGAAGCACTCTTTTTGTCATCCTCATTTGCCTCTTTTGGCAGACTGCACATACATTACATGATTAATCCTCCCATTCATCGGCTCACACACCTGGCATGTCCATTGTCTTCGCAGACATTGAGCTCCAGTCTATCCGGTGACCCTCCACTGCCCATACATGTGACTCACACGTGGACACGTCATCAATTTTTGGCATGCAAATGGATGGATCAGGAGTGGTTGTGCCATTTGACCCGATGAGGACTATAAGGTTATAGTTGGGGTATGTCTTAACTTGTAGTGGGGAGGGGCGTTGTGTGGGAGGCTAGTCAATATTCAGCTTGCTGAGCATTCCTTCCAGTGTTGTGGTAAAGTTCTCAATCAGTTGAAAGTTCAATCCATCCAGTGTTTAAATTCATTGTGGTGCTGTGGGGTGCAGATGGTGAAATTCTTGCACCTTATCTGGTGCATTGTCAAGGTTTGGGAATGGCTCCCAAGTGTTGTTCTCTTCTGTGTAGTCTTTCCACTTGACTAAATACTCTAACCTCCCTTGCCTCATTCTTGAATCTAGTACCTCCTCAACCTCATACTCTTTCTCTCCTTCAATAATCACTGGTTCTGGTGGCATGACTTTCTGCCCTGGAATTAGTGTTTTATTATATGGCCTTATTCATGACACATTGACCACTGGATATATTTTCATTGTCTTTGGTACTTGTAACCTGACTGCGTTTGGTGACAGCACTTCTGTAATTTTGTATGGACTAATTCATTTATCTGTCAGCTTCTTCATTGGTCACCCAATGTTCAAATTAACCCTCTCTCTTGATTTTCTGATTTTTGATAAGATCCCTTCCTCTTCTCCTTCAATCAGCAGGTGTCCCTGTTGTAGCACCCATACAGCAAAAAACTCAGGTTTGAATAAAGTAACATCTTTATTATCATCTTCCATCCCCTCTTTAAAGTCTGGCCTCCTGGACAGAGCATCTGCTTTTCCCATCACTGTTCTTGGATTTAGTATTAATTCAAAGTCAAATCTTGATAGGTACAGTGCCCATCATGCTTGTCTTCAATTTAACTTCTTTGCTGTCATGAAATATTGCAGGTTTTGATGATCTGACCAGATTTCTACTTTGTGCTTCACTCCTTCAAGATAATGCCTCCATGTCTCCAATGCCCTAATAATTGACAGCATTTCTCTATCATGTACATCATAATTTCTCTCAATGTCATTCAACATTTTTGAGTAGAATGTGCATGGTCTCCATTTCTCGTCTTCTCCCTTCATTGACAAGACTGCCCCAGTTGCGAACCCCAATGAATCTGCTTCTATCCTCATTGGTCTTTCTGGATCTAGGTTTACCAATATTGGAAATGTTGTGAACTGCCTTTTCAGTTCATCAAATGCACCTTGCTGTGCTTCTGTCTATTCCCACTCCTGTTCCTTTTATAACAACTTATTTAAGGGTGTTGCTACTTTCGAGAAGTCCTCCATGAACCAGCGGTAATAGTTTGCAAGTCCTAGAAACTACTGTACATGCTTCATGCATGTTGGTGCTGGCCAGTCCCTTATTGCCTTGACCTTTGTCTCATCTATTTTTAATCTATCTGGTCCAATGACCATGCCCAAAAACTCCACCTCTTTCTGTTTGAATACACACTTCTCTGATTCCAAGTATAAATCACTTTCTGCCAACTTCTTCAACACTTTCTCTACCATTTCATTGTAACCCTCTTCAGTCTCTGTGTATATCATTATATCATCTATATGGATGACCACTTTCCCACTCTCGATTTCTATTTGCAGAATCCCATTCATCATTGACTGGAATGTTTCAGGACTGTTTGTCAATCCAAAGTACATGACCAATGGTTCAAATACCTCTCAATGTGTCATAAATGCAGCCTTCCACTTATCTCCCTCCTTCATTCTCACATTGTTGTATCCCCATCTAATGTCCAGCTTTGTGAACACCTTTGCTTTTGCTACCTTATCAACCAACTCATTGATCAATGGTAACGGGTAGTTGTTCTGGATGGTCTGCCCATTCAGTGCTCTGTAATCCTGCACAAAACATTTCTTCATGTCCTTTTTTGGCACAAAGAAGGTTGCTGATGTTTGGGGTGATTTGCTTTCATGTATATATCTCTTAGCCAATTGATCTGACAAGAATGTGTCTACCTCCCTCTGTTCCTGAGGTGATAGTGGAATGTTCTTTGCCTTCTTTGGTTCAAACCCTGGTTTCAAGTCAATCACATGATCCTATGGTTGGTGTTTTGGCATCCTTTCTGATGCTTTCTTCTCAAACACCCTTAGGTATTTGTGGTATTGTTCTGGTATCATCTCCTCGACTGTCTTCTGCACCCCATCCTTCATTTGTGGGTTTAAATACTGGCTTCCCCATGATGCAGGTCATGCTGCTATTTGAATAATTTCTTCCAAAATTATATCTTCATTCTCAACTACTCCTCCTCTCCTATGTGCCTGTGCATCCTCATCCTCTATGTCCTCTACTGATGGTTTATATTTCCATCCTGCTGCCAGCTTCTTTTAATGACTCTTTTTCTTTACTGCCCTAATATACACATTGCATTCATATGGGCATCAAATCATCTTTACTGCTCCTGTGATTCAGTCTATCTCTGGATTATGTTTCCTCAACCAGGGGTGTCCCAGAATCATTACTGTCTTCCCTAAATCACACACCTCAAACACTGGCTTTTCTCGGTGTCCTTTGTGTGACAACATCAAGGTGACCTCCTCAGTGATCAAGCCTCCTTGATTCTCCATGCCATCCACATTGTATACCTTAATGGGGTACTCTAGCGCTCATGTTTTCAATCCATTGCAGTGCACAAATTCTTTGTCTATGAATAGACCAGTTGCTCCACTATCCAGTAGCACCTCAACTGATATTGAGTCATGTGTATCCATGGTGGTGATAGCAATATCCATCAGTATCTCCCTTTCTAATTTCGTCAATCATACAAAGTGTCTTCCAATCAGTTCTTTCTTGCTTTTGTTTGCTTCTGACTCCAATGCCTTATGTGAAATGGAAATTAAACATGCCCCCTGTGTGCCAAGCTCAGTTTTCTGAGTCCCCCTGGTTTTATAATCATTACATGAGTCATCCACTGCTAAATTACTGTATCTGTTCTGAGAACTAAGTATGAGAGCTACTTGTCCTCACTTGGAAAATTCTTCTTCCTGGCTTTCTCTTCCTTTTCTATCCTGAAAAACTCACTTATTTCATTGTAGGTCATGTTCTGTACATCTAATCTGACTTTACAATTCCTTGCCATGTGGCCCAGCTTGCCACCTTTCCAACATTTCATCAGGGGTCTTACCCCCCCATGATCCACAGCCATAGCATTTGGATCCCTTCTCAGCTGCTCAGCTGGCTGCAGCACCTTGGGTGGTTTTTCCCAAAATGACCATACTGCTGGTGCCTTAACCATCTGATTCCTGTGTGAGGCAAACATCTGTTCTTCCATTTTTGCTTGTTGCTATTGGTGGTCCAGCCTCATTGCTTCCGTGTACCACCCACTGATTGTGTATGGTCTCTGTTCCAAGTTATTGAGTCGTTTGCGCAGTGCCCAGTTAAGAGACTGCTTGAACTCATAGATCAGGGGCTTTCCAGTGTAGCCTGATTCATATGCAGTAATCTTAAAGTTTTGGATGTGTTCATCTGCAGTTTTATCACCCTGCATCATGGTCATGATCTTGAAGATTTGGGTGTCTTCCTTGTTAGGGTCCCTGAAGGTCTCCTCAATGTTGTCTAGCAGTATTTCAGCTGTCTCAAATGGCATTACACCATGCATGATTTCTCATATGGCTACCTCACACCATTTCAATGCTGTGCTGCCCTGCAGGAAGGAGAGAATCCATATGATCTTGGATTCTTCTGTAGGGAATTCATCGGTGCACCCATGCAGGTACATGTAGCATGTGGTACAGAATGCATCAACTTCCTCCATGTTCCCCATGAACACTGGTGGTAAGGTAATTTTTGCCACTCTGTGCTTTGTTCCCCCGAGCTTGTTTTTAGTGAGGTCTAGCTCTTCCTTCATCAACAAGAATTGTGTGACAATCTCATTGTGTTTCTCTTTCAGATATGCATAGCATTTCTTTATGGAGAGTACTGGCTCTCTTGGTAATTCTAAATCCTCTGACAAGTCACCCATGTCTACTAGTGATAGGTTAGTGGATAGTGGTGTGGTAGATGAAGGTGCTGATGATGGGGTTGTGTCAGATATGGCAGGTGAATGTGATTGGTGTTTAGAAAACATTTTTTTACTCAATAGTTCCTTGGTTTGGGCACATGACCCTGAGTTGGACCTTAGGTATGTAGGGGGGGTTTATCTGTTACACCAAGTGCAGTGTAGCTCACAGACCCTGTTAACCAACAGGCAGATCTAACACCCAGTGCAGGAAGATCCTCACTCCCTCTTTCAGAGCTCTCTTGTGAAACAAACCATTGTGAGTCTACTATTCATGTACTCAGTGGCTGTGAGGTGGATTTCTCTGAAGATCTCTCCAGCACTCCTTATAGGTAATCTCCTGAGAGTCGGACTCAATGTTACTCTTAGTACAAGTGATCCCTTGTCATCTATCATGAAGCTCTGAGGATCTGCTGATGAAATGTTTAAGGTAGTTCAGGTGAAATGTGCATGTAGAGAAATTAGTGATAAGGTGTGTACTAGGCTCCTTATCAAAACATTCTGTGATGCGAGAGGTATGATGTGTGTGAGAGTGCATAAAGGAGTTGAGTTCTTCTGTTAAGGCAACACCAATTGCAACCACTACTTCAACCAAAGTTATACTGAGTGGACTGCTAGGCAGGCTCTCACAAGAAGTCATCATTTGATAGAAAGGTTGTCTTGCAGTCTCAAGCATTCACACTTGTTATGGTGAAATCTTAAGAGAACTCGACTAGAGTCTCTTGGTATAATATTGCATCTTATATACTACTATACATGCTGCATCCATGAGGTTCAGCCATGCTTACCCCATGTGTTGAATCAGTAAGCCTCCCTTGTCATGCTGCATCCATGCTGTTGCATAGTGCCTGCCCCTAACCATGCTGTATGTAATCTACTAAGACAATCTGATATGATTAGATAAGATAATATGATTTTGCTCTCATAATACATGTGATTGATATGTGAATTGTCAAATGCTGATTGGTTGGTAAACTCAGAAAGGTAATTAGCTGTTGTTTTTGAATTCAGCTATATGGTGGCCAATGTCATTCGAAGTGTTGCGAAATGTCATGAAGTGGTTTGAACTATTTTGAAGTCATCCGAAATAGTGCGAAATAATTTGAAAATGTTCAAAGTCAATTTTGTGGCATTCGTAGTGATTCGGAGTGTCTGATGTAATGTGTCAATATGAATGGGAATGCTTCTCCAGACTATAAAGTGCGCAGTGGACCTATCATCATCTACCCCCTTCCCCCCTTGTGTGAGCATCCTGAGTTGCATTTGGGTATTCCCTGCATCATCAATTGGGGAGAAGGCGAGTCATACTTTAGTAACAAACTCCCAGAACGTATCCCAGGGCTTTTCCTCCACATATTTCTCTTCCAAATATGCCTGCTTCCAGGGTCCCACTGTTCCTCCGTTCATGTAAGACAACATAAACAAGATCTTGTGCTGGTCATCTGGGAAGGTTGGCATTCATGTCAACATATGCTCCACACTCTAAGAGAAAGAGCATGGTCTTCAAATGGTCTCCGGAGTAGTTGGTGGGTGCTCTCATTTCGATCTCTGCAGGTTGGGTGGGAGCTGTGGGCAGTGTAGAAAGGATGGGAGTGGTGGGTGCTGCCATCATTCTTCTCATTCGGCATGGTGGGTCAATTCTCATGAGAATTGTGTATTGTGTAGTGGGTACTGCCTAGACTATGATTAGTCAGCAGAATCAGAATCAGCTTGACCTTTTGTTAGAGTCAAGTAACTCTTCAATTAATAATTCAGGTCAGAGATCTCTACCGCTCATAAGCGATAGTTTGAAAATGACTGCTTTAGGCTCATAGAAGAGTTGTAAAGTTGACCAGGTCAAGCTGAGCTTGACTGGTCCATTCATTGCAACTTAAATACTACAGACACAGGATCATAGGTACATGTATGGACGAGTCACGTATAGAGAGGTAATGAAGACAATAGGAGTATTCCATGATTACTACAATAATGTGGGAGAGTGGTGAGGTAAGATTAAGGAGTTCATGGGCATAGTGCAGCAGAAACAATAAGAAAGGAGAACAATAATGTGAGATGTAACTTGAGCGAAGACAATAAGGACAATAGAAATGGATGATGTGCCAAAAGAAAATGAATTCCCCATGTCTGCCGCTTCCTATAACAAGGTGAAGATCCAATATCTGCAATAAAAATAAGAAAATTTTCAAGATAAAAGTTAGAAAATGTGCCTGAAATTACACAAGACTGTCTATCTCCATCATTATGATGGGAGTTCTTTTTCAATTGCCCATCAAATATCGGATATTTCTAGTAATAAGCAAGCCAACTCTTTTCAAAAACAATGCCAGCAGACAATTCATCCCCAATTCTGAAATTCACAACACAAGTAAATGACTCTTGATCCATATCTCTATTCTCAGAAAAAGAAATGTGACTACCATGACAATTGAAGGAGGTCACCAAGGCCCAAGAGATCCAAAACACAGCTAGTGTTTTCAGGTCCAGTTGACTGAACTGAAAAAAAGACCAAAACCAAGCTGAACTGGACTGAAAAAGACTGCACTGTGAGTTACAGTTGAGCTGGTTTTCACCTCATACAGTTAGCAGTCTCAGGGCTTCAGAGATTTTGTAAAGACCATCAAAAACCAGTTTAAACCAGTTTTTGACAGTCTATTCAGTGTCCACAAGTCATCATCAATTCACCTTGAATAGACTACTACATCTGATTTATAAACAGAAAGTACTTTGCAGGATGTTCAGAACATCCTGCCACCATTCTGTATGCATGACAAAACAGACTGCCAAACAATGGTTGATCACGAGAAATTTGATGACTGTGTTTTGTCACCACAACAGCCATGTTAAAGAAGATGACTAAAAAAGGAACCATTGCTACAAAAGGCAAGCAGCCCTCAAAGGTCCCCGCAACAAAGGTACCAGCCAAAAGAAGTTGGGCCTTATCACAGAAAAAGGTGTCAACTGGGAAGAAAAAGGCCATAACATCCTCAATAGACAAAGAATCACCGGATGACTCTCCAAAGCCCCACAAGAAACATACCAAGTCATTGAGGGATAGCGAGGTGGAAGAAGTGGTTGGTGATGAACCTGATGATGATCATGAACAGGTGTTGGATAGAGAGATAGATGAGCAACATCCATCAAGTGACTCTGAGATAAGTGCTTAGAGTTATCCCATGGAACAACATTAACAAGGAGAGATGCAGGGTGATAGTCTTGAAGCACACCACCAGATCTCCATCTCCTCCAAGGTTGAGACTAAGAAGGAAAAAGCAAGGGATCTTTGGCTTATCTTCTCTGACAGAGTTACAGTCCACTTCAAGCTGAAAAATGGACATGTCGAAATGCCAGTGGGTCAGTGGTGTAATGTGTGCAAGTAAGTCATCAAAAACAAATCGAGGGGTTTCGAGTGAGCTCACGAAAAGTTTGACAGAGATGATAAGAAATTCATCAACAAAGAAGGGAAGCAAAAAGCTTTCCACACTGGCAGAAACTCATCCTGTTGTCTCCACATCCATCAGTATTATGAATTCTACAAGGCACACTGCAAAGAAGAAAAGATACTGGAACAACATTGGGCAGTCCCACATATACTCTGGAAGAAGATGGAGGAGGAATGGAGAGGTAAGAATACGGAAACCTTGAAACAAGGAACATTGGATCTCTTGGTCAGGAAGTCAAAGGGACCAATCGTGTTCACCCATGAAAACCTGCTTCATTCTGTGACCTAGTTTGTTGCTGTTGATGACCAGATAAGACTTACTTTTGACATTACTTCAAATCTCACCCTATTATGAGCCAGTCACTTGCAGTTGCAGACAAGATAATGTTTCGAAACTGTTTGGTTTCAATGAGACCTAAGTTGACATCATTTGATCTGCCAACTGCTCACAACATTGTGCAACACCTACATAATGAATTTGTATGTTGGTTAGGAAAGTTAAAGGCAGATATTGAGGTATTTGAATGGGAACTATTCGCTGAAGGAACACTGGGGCTGATAAGATATTGAAGGCAGCTCCTGGGTTGGTTTCCACAACTGCAGATGGTTGGAACATCAGTACAACTAAGGCAGCTTTTCTTAGTGTAACAGCACATTGGATTGAGGTGGAGAATGACATGTGGAAGTTATGCTCAGAGGTTGTTGGGTTCTGCACAATCTCAGGTGACCATAGTGGGGTGAACCTTGCACAATACTTTGTGGGAGTTTGTAACCGAATTGAAATCATCGATACTAAACAATTGAAGGTGAGTCACAGGATACAATGAATAATCCTTATCTGATTGTTTGATGATAGCTCCTCACCACTATGCTTGATAATGCCTCATCTAATACATCGAGTTGTGAAGCTATCGAGGCCATCCACAAACAATAAAATCTGCTGGGATGGTCTGCTTCCGAGAACCAGCTTCCATAAGTGCACTCTGATTCTGTTGATTCATTTGCTGAAAATGATATTAGTTGTCTTGGTCACATCATAACATCGATGTGGTGGACCACATCATGAAGATCACAGCCATAGAAACTGCCACTGCAATCTGGGAGTATGACCCATCATTGCCCAATAACTGTGTTCTGAATGGATCTTTAGATGTCATCACAGCTATCCAAACACTTGCAGTCAAGGTTCATGTCTTTGTTCCTACCTGTTCTTCAATATCTAACTTTGTTGCTGCAGATTCAGTCATCCAGCCAGCATGTCGAAGCATTTGAAAGCCTTCAATTCCACTAACATTGAATGAGCAGCCCGTGAATCTCTTCATTGCCAGTGCCAATCATTGGTATGGGCCTATCACTACCATTCAACAAGATTGCCAGATTGCTAAACACATTCCTTAGTCAGCATTCAAATTTGTGGATGTAGATTGGGACAGAGTGCAGAAAGCTGCAGAAATCCTAGCAGTATGTGAAAGCAATCTAGTGCATCCCAACTAACAATTTATACCTGTCCTACTTGCAGGATTCCAACAAAATACAGCAATATTTCTCTGCCAAAAAAGGTCTGACACTGTGGAGAGCCCTTTCCGCAATCAAAGAGCTTCAAACATCTTGGGAAGCTAAACACGATAATATTTGCTTCATGAAATATCAAGATGCCATCAAGGATGGACTGGCCAAACTGCAAAGTACTACTTGCATTTCAATGAGAAGCCTGCTTACATCCTTGCACTTGGTATGTCCCCTTGAATCCCCCTGACTCACCTTCTGATTCTCATAATATAGCCCTGCATCCATATTTCAAACTCGCTTACATCAAGCTTGCATGGGGAACATGAGGCTGGTAACTTCTTGGTGAAGAACTGGCAAGACAAGGCACACAGGATACTCAAGAATATGGTACGGGTCTCTTCTTCAACTCACCAGACTTCATTAACATGCATAGATGGAGCAATACTGGAAATCTTGTTCAACTGTAGCAAGTTCAGCATCAACAGAATATATCCCACCCTTAACCCCAATAGATAACATATCGATTTTATCAGAGTTTGACTGTCACCATCTAATCTTGATTTCAAGCCAGGAAGAAGACCAAGGCTGGCAAGCAGAACTGCGCTGATATCTGAAGGACCTCCCTTCTGATGTCATGAAGGAGACTGACATTGTAAAATGGTGGCAGGTCCATTACCCTGACATGTGCAATGTGGTTGATCTCTGATAGTTTACAGAATAATGGACAGTTATATCCCACTCTTCGTCAAATTGCAATTGACTTCCTAGCATGTTAAGCATCCTTTATTCCATGTGAGCATCTCTTTTCTGGAGGTGGTGAGATTGAAATGAAGCTATGGGCTCGATTGGGTGCCACACTGTTTGAAGAGCTCCAAGTTATGAAGTTTGCCTGGAGGAACAACATTGGGGATCTTGCAGCTTGGAACTTGGTTGATGTTGAGGAAGTTGATGATGAGATCAAGGAGTTTAAAGACCTGTTGGCTGTGGATTTGGAGCAAACTGTGTGGAATGCGACACATGAGATTGTGTCCTGCTTTTAGCATAGAGACAATGTAAACATCATATGGCCCTGGTGTAAAGCAAGACCGGTCTGGACTGGTGTTAAGACCAGTTCAGACCGGTCACAACTAGTCTCTGAAAAGACTGGTTCTAACCAGTTTGTGAACCATAACAAAACCAATTTCAACTGGTCCTATGTAGTTCAGTCTGGTCTCCTACAGTTGTTGCCATGGTCTGGACTGGTTACGGTCTTGGTTATGGCCAACTGAGGTACAAAAACTGGACTGAACTGGACCTGAAAACATTAAATGTAGCAGAAAACTCATCAAAAGCTGCAGGAAATTGTTGACCAAAAATACTAGTGCTCATTGTGTTTGATAGCAAAGAAGGAGCAAACTAAGACAAGGTATGCTTATAAAAGGGAAGAAAACAGCCAGCTGTCAAGGTATGCTTATAAAAGGGAAGGAAACAGCCAGCTGTCTAAAACAAAATTCCAAGACCTGATGACCCTTGGGCTAAAATGGTTAGCTGTTAAAATACTTTCAATACATGCTGCACATCTGGAACAAACTATTCCGTTGCATACCAAGCACTACCAGACACGAGGAGAGACGACAAGAGATTTAGGATATGATAATAGCATTTTTTATGTTTTGATGATATATTACAGCAAAAGATAAGTACTTTTACCATATGGGGACATGTATGTTTCAATTATTTATCATTTCTCATTTATTTTTGATCTACAAACTCCTCATTGTATGATATATTGCTACATGTTTTACACATGTTTTACTTCCCTTTTTAGTACTATCTCTTCAAAAATGTATATAAACTTGTACTAGTTACTTAGAACAACAGAGAATCAGTTATCCTCTCCACTATAGTCAGATTTAAGAGCAGTCCTCTTGAGTCTTACCTTGCATCGTATCTCTGAAGTTCTGCGAAATATTGTGAACTTCCTTGAACTTTCGTATTTGTTATCAACTTGTCGTCACCTATCACCACTCAGAACCCACTTTGTAACAGCCATATTCATCTGTCAAACATATCTTGACAGCAGTCAAATACCTTCAAACCTCTTTGAACTCACCCGAACAACTTCGAACCACATTCGAATCTATTTTGGACTACTTCACACATCTTCAGACCAATTTCGAACATCTTTGTACACTTTAAAAAGACTATTCATCACATTCTTTACCATTTCGCATTACTAAAACAATGTTCTGGTACTAGCAGTGATATTTAGTACTGACTTGCACCCTTCCTCTAATCTGAGTTATACTACATAAGCCTTTTAACAGGTTTTTATTAGGTTTCCAGATTGAGCATCATCAATGAATACATTGCTCAATTCAAAACATTGGCTTACCAAACCAAGATAAAAGAAGATGCTGTGCTCATCGAGTACTTCATGGATGGACTCAACAATCGAGTCCTTGATAAAGTATTCAGAATGGAAAATCTGCCAGACACCATCGAAGGATGGTACACTCATGCAGCAAGGGCAGAAGGACACTTGAGGAGAGCAAAAGCAATAAAAGAGAGAACTTATAGCAAGGTGGGAGGAGGAGAAACAGGGAGTACCTCTAAGGATCCAAACGCCATGGACATCGATGCAACATGCCTCTCCTATGCAGAGAGGCTCAAACACATCAAGAAAAGAAAGTGTTTTATTTGTCACAAAGCAGGACACAGGGCAAGCGACCACAAGGGAGGGAAGGAGCCACCTGTGAAAGAAGAGAAGAAGATAGAGATGAAGAAGATGCCACAAGACCACTATATGAAGATCTGCAACCTCGTCAATGAATTGGAGGAGAAAGAGAAGAAGGAAGTCTTAGATCTAATGGTAGAAGAGGGTTTTTAAAATGGTGGCCCACATCAGCAGCAGAACCTGCCAGAATCATTGTCTTAACTGTAATGGTAGCACAAGTAAGCCATCAGTCAATGTGTATTCCTGTTTACTGCATGTTAGAAGACAAAAAAGCTGAACTCCCTGCCCTGATCAACTCTGGGGCAGGAGAAACATTCATCGATCATCGAGTTGTCAAAAAGCTTGGATTGAAGAAGATCCCACTCACCAGAAAGATCCTCGTGAAGAACATTGATGGAACCTCAAACAAGAATGGAACAATTTTTCATTACGTTCATGCTGACATGGAGATTGGAGGGAAAGAAGAGAAGATAAGGATGCTAATAACCGGTTTGGGGAAGGAAAGAATAATTTTGGGTTACTCCTGGCTCCAGAAGCACAACCCAATCATCAACTGGAAACTGGGGACTCTCACAGTGACAAACCAACCGAGAGACTCCTCATGAAGAAAATCCAGGCTATGGTCAAACGAATGTGCACTATCACTGGTAAGCAAAGTCCCACTCTAGATGACAAGGGGCCATCTCATCTGTATCGAGAGTAACATTGAGCCTGACTCTCAAGAGGCTACCTATAAGGAGTGATGGGGAGACCTTCGGGGAAACCCACCTCACTGCTACTGAGCACGTGAAGAGTAGGCTCGGGACAGTTCATCTTGCAAGAGGACTTTGCACTGAAGAACCCAATCACGATGGACCACACTTGGCTATGGACACACACCCTGAAATTGATCTACAGATACCAGTACTAGATGCCACAGGCATCAATGTATCACTCTGCAACAAGGAAGATCAGGATGGCATGGATGCACTTTTTGCCTACATTCAAGGGAACCAATGATTGGGATATTCAGAACTGAGGAATCTCCCCTTATGATCAAGCATGACTACATTCCCCTGAACTACCAGAAGCTCAGGCACATCTCATGCATCACTCGATCTCAGCTGACCAGCAGGATGGCTTACTCCAACACCATGTACATTTGAGCAAAAACCTCTATCTCGCAGAAGCTTGCTCACAAAGATGAAGGCAAGGAAGAAAAACAGTCACTTGATGATCTGCTCCCAGACAAGTATAAGGAGTATTGGAGTGTGTTTGAAAAGGCGGCATTGGAAAGGTTCCCTGAGTTGAGACTGTGGGATCATGTGATCGAATTAAAACCGGACTTCATCCTGAGAGACTGCAAAGTCTATCCCATCACTCTGGCTGAACAGAAGAAGCTAGACAAATTCATTGACGAGAACCTGAGAAAGGGGTATATCGTTCTGTCCAGGTCACCCATGGCATCCCCATTCTTCTTCATAGCAAAGAAGGATTCTAATGCACTATGACCCTGCCAAGACTACCAATACTTAAATGAAGGAATCATCAAAAACTCTTACCCCCTCCCACTAATTGGTAATCTGCTTGATAAACTGAAAGGGGCAAAGTGGTTTACGAAACTGGACATCAGATGGGGATATCATAACGTCAGAATTAGGAAGGGGGATGAATGGAAGGCTGCATTCAAGACCAACAAGGGGCTGTTCGAGCCCAAGATCATGTTCTTTGGCCTCTGCAACTCTCTAGCCACTTTCTAGGCTATGATGAATGATACTTTCCATGACATGCTGAATGAGGGGTGGATAGTTATCTATATGGACAATATTTTGATCTTTTCAAAAGATCAAAAGGAGCACAAGGAAAGGACAAAGAGGGTCTTGGCAAGATTGAGGGAGAACGATCTCTTCCTAAAGCCCGAAAAATCCGGATTCGACATTCAAGAGGTCGAATTTCTCAGATTGATTCTGAAACCCAATCAGTTGGCTATGGATCTGACAAAGCTTAGTGGGATCAAAGACTGGCCATCTCCAACAAATGTCAAGGGAGTCAGATCATTCCTAGGCTTCGAGAACTTTTATCAGAGATTCATTGGCAACTTCGCTGCCATCACAAAGCCACTGAACGATCTAACTAGGAAAGATCAACCCTTTAACTGGACGAGTGAATGCCAGAATGCATTTGAAACCCTGAAATGGAAATTCTCAGAAGCACCCATGCTACTCATGCCTGATACAAAAAAGCCCTTTGTGGTGGAGAATGACACATCTAAATATGCAACCGGAGCCATCCTGAAACAAACAGATACTAATGGCGACTGGCACCCATGTAGATATATCTCTCACTTACTAACAGCCACTGAACAAAACTACGAAATCTACAATCGTGAACTACTGGGGATAATATGAGCCTTGGAAACATGGAGACATTATTTTCAGGGATCGGAGCACCCAACCACAATCTTATCCGATCACAAAAACCTGATGTACTTCAGAATGGCATGAAAGCTGAACTGGTGACAGGCCAGATGGAGTCTATTCTTGTTGCAATTCAATTTACAATTGGTACACATGCCTGGGAAGATGATGGTTCAATTGGATGCACTATCCTGATGGGGAGATCACATACCTGAGATTGATGATGATAATGACAACATTACCTTACTGAAGGATGAGATCTTTACACAAACAATCGACATAGAATTAAAAGATCTATTAGCAGAAAAGACGATAGGCGATGACCTACTAAAGGAGATAATAAGGGCCATCAAAGAAGGAGGAACACCACTGATCAAGTCAGTGGTAGAAGACTGGAAGATGGAAGATGATGGGACAGTCTTTTTTAAAGACTGATGTTATGTCCCAGATGACAAAAATCTGCAGAGAAAGATCATGGAAAAATACCATGATAATTTACTTACAGGGCACCCCAGCCAGTTCCAAATACTGGAACTGGTCCAAAGAGACTACTGGTGGCCCGGGATGACCATTTTCATTAGAAACTATGTAGATGGATGCGCTATCTGTCAACAGATGAAAGTCAACACACATCCCATGACACTGCCACTACTCCTGATCAAATCTGAAGCAACACGACCATTTGCATTGGTTACAATGGATTTTATTATGGACCTACCAATGAATGATGGATGCGACACCATCATGGTCATGGTAGACCATGGCCTTACAAAGGGGGTAATTCTCATCCCTTGCAGTAAAACTATCAATGCACTGGGGGCAGCAGACCTTTACCTCCACAACATGTTTAAAAGATTCGGCCTACCCAACAAAATTATATCCAATTGCAACCCATGATTTGCTTCTAATGCATTCCAAGAGCTGGGAAGACTTCTGGGAATTAAATTGGCCATGAGTATGGCCTATCACCCACAAACTGATGAGGAAATGGAATGGGTCAATCAGGAACTGGAGATCTACCTCTGGATCTTTTGCGCAAACAGATCCTCACAATGGAGGAAACACCTCACCACTGCTGAGTTTACCCACAATCAGAAGCACCACTCAGCAATCAAACACACCCCCTTCTACATAATGATGGGAGCCCACCCCAGGGCCATACCTATGACATACGAAAAGACAAACATGCCAGCTACTGAACAGAGGATAGCCGAGTTAGGAAATGCACAGTGAGAGGCCCTAGCAGCACACAAACTGTCCCGACAGGTTATGATCAGATGAACCGGTTAAAATTTCTGCCCATTTGTGGTAGGAGAAAAGGTCTGATTAGACTCCAAGAACTTAAAGCTGGGATACCCAATCAGGAAACTCACCCTGAAGCATGAAGAGCCATTTTCTATCACTTGGGTGATATCCTCCCATGCCTATCAATTGAAGCTCCCTTCACAATGGAAAATTCACCCTGTTTTCCACACCTCGCTTCTCTCACATTTCAAGGAGAATGAAACACATGGACCAAACCTTCTTCCTCCACCCCCCAAGCTGATCGAGGGAGAATTGGAACACGAGGTTGAAGCAATTTTAGCTCACAAGAAAAAGGGCTGAGGAAGCCAATTCTTGGTAAGATGGAAGGGCTACACCACAGCAGAAAACACCTGGGAGCCAGAGTCACATTTAAAAAATGCCTCAGAGATCTTGGGGGAATACAAGTCCACCCATAACCTGCTTCTATCATGAGTTGCCCTCTACACTTCATCATGAATGTCACACCTGACCCCGACCTGGTATGAACTTTCGACTTGATCCCAAGTTTTGTTTGAGACACAGACGACTTCCAAAATGAAGAGAGACTGCTTTTCATGACTCATGACTGAGCATTGCTCAATGGGACCATTCATAACCTGTTTGAAACCTATCGAGCGATCTCCGCTTTCGAGCGGATATTTCAGCCTCTTTCACAGGAAGCTTATCACCTCGAATTACTTCCCCTCATGAGGGATTTGGATGAGCAGGCGATACAATACAGACCTGAAGAGTGGGTGCCCACACCCCACCATGTATTCATTGTAGAAGACTCTGATGATGAAGAAGATGGACAATTCGAAACTGCACCAGAACAAACATCTCCACCATTGCCACCACCGCCATCTTCACCACCACGTGCACTGACACCTTATCCAAGGCCACCCATGCCCGACTACCCTCCTGCATCCAGGTGGATGCAGAACTCCATATGCTTCACCTGCACACAAATCGGACATTTCTCATCCCACTGCCCCTGATATCAATGTCCCCACTGCCAATGTTGGCACCCAGAACACTCGGTGCTATTCTGTCCAAGAAACCCATCACATGACAACCCACCCCATCACTGCACTACTTAAACCAAACCATCATGATTGAAAACTTCACACTCATCATTGTCCTCGGCGCCATATTCAGTGCCACTATTTTTACTATGTTCATATTTTATATTCTCATCACGCTCAGAGTCTTCACTACCACCCCTCTCCCCTGCACCATCACATTCATAACTGGCACCTCTGTACAATTTGCAGGGACTCACATAAATGACATCGAACTATCCACAAGAGTCTATTCCCATGACATGCCCACAGTCACTACAATCAGCACATTCATCGTGATGACTGATGAAGAATGGGCAGCAACGTTTGATGCAATGTGGACGATTTGAATCTAGTTTCAGACGGGACTCGAAACCTTAGAGAGGGGCTAATGTTATGGGAAGTGGCAGACATGGGAAATTCATTTTCTTTTGGCACGTCATCCATTTCTATTGTCCTTATTGTCTTCGCTCGAGTTATGTCTCACATTATTGTTCTCCTTTCATATTGTCTCTGCTGCGCTATGCCCATTAACCCCTTAATCTTACCTCACCACTCTCCCATGTTATTGTAGTAATCATGGAATGCTTCTATTGTCTTCATTACCTCTCTATATGCGACTCATCCATACATGTACCTACGATCCCGCATCTGTAGTATTTAAGTTGCAATGAATGGACCAGTCAAGCTCAGCTTGACCTGGTCAACTTTACAACTCTTCTACAAGCCTAAAGCAGTCATCCTCAAACTATCGCTTACGAGCAGTAGAGATCTCTGACCTGAATTATTAATTGAAGAGTTACTTGACTCTAACACATCTTTTGAAACTGTTGATCACTATATTCACCATGATATAACAAATTCAGATTTACAATTGTCTATAGCTTCCTCTAGTTCTTCATGTCAGGTGCCTTTAGTTCAACAGTTACTGCTAAATCCATCCTCCTCTTATATGTTCCCTTTATCTGAATTTCAACATTTACTTCAAGATCATGATATTACAATTCATAAAACTGACTTGGGTGTTTCTCAAATGGGTTTGGTACACCAACTTGTGAATGGACTACGTATTCACCATTCAAATATGGGATGCCATTCTGTTGTAAATTTAAGTGATGCTGAAAATCTTGCTCTAGCTGTGAAGGAACTGAGGAAGTGGTCCATCCTTTCACTTTGTGCTGCAGAGTGGGTGGATCTGTGATCACATCTATGTCCCCAATGACCCTCAGCTTCAATGACAAATCATCTCCCAACACCATGATTCACTGGTTGCTGGCCACCCCAGATGCCATTGGAACTTATATCATGAAACTACTGGTGGCCTCAGATGTCATGACTCATTGGTCAGTATTGCCACACCTGTGACCTCTGCTTACACACCAAGGTTCCACGATGCAAGCCCATTGGTGAGTTACACCCCCTTCCAGTCCTGGAGAACTATTGGGATGTCATCAGTATAAACTTTGTGGTGGAGTTACCTAAGTCCAATGGGTTTGTGATGTGGTAATGTGCATAGTTGACTCTGCTAGAAAGTGAGCTCACTTCATCCCCACTCACACAACTGTCACTGCACTTGAAGCTGCTCAACTTTATCTGCACCATGTGTAGAAGCTTTATGAATTACTGGGTGCATTCCTCTGTAATTGAGGGTCTCAGTTTATTGCAGAGTTCACCTGAGAGCTATACCACTTGCTGGAGATCAAACTTCTGGCCTCGACTGCTTACCACCCACAGACAGATAGACAGATGGAGCATGTCAACCAAGAGCTGAAGCAGTACATTCACATCTTCATCAATACGCAACAGGATGATTGAGAGGATCTCCCAATGGCCAAGTTTGGGTACAACAGTCATGTCCACTCCTCCACCCAGCCAAACTCCTTTTCTTCTCGACACAGGATAACACCCATGCATGGACTTCAAATTTCATCAAACACCATCATACTTGGAGATGGTGAACAAGTTTACAGAGTGGATGAAGGACACCTTGGAGGAGGCAAAGGCAGCTCTGGCTAAGGTGAAGCATGCTTCCACAATCAACATCATTTACCCACACCCACATATAAGGTTGATGACTATGTCTACCCCAACTCCAGTGACATTTCCACTACATGACCATCCAAGAAACTCACCCACCCACCGCTTCCTTGGACCCTTCCCAATTACCAAGCATGTCAGGTTGCATGCTTATCATCTATGGCTACCACAGTCAGTGTCCAGACTCCATCCTGTTTTCCAGATCATCAAACTGCTACCAGCTCCCACAGATCCTTTCCCAGGACATACTACATGACCTCCTCTGCCACCTGCAGTTATTGAAGGCAAACCACAGTATGAGGTCAAGTCCATCCTGGACAGTTACTTGCATTGAGGCAAACTCAAATACCTGGTGCATTGGAAGGGTTATGGGTATGAAGAAAATTCTGGGGTTACAGAGTACAATGTAAATGCCCCATGACTGGTCAAGGAGTTCTACCATCAACATACCTCAGCACCTCAATGCATCCAAGCACCTGACTTCAGCCAAATACAATTTTGAATGCATTGGGTTGATGCATCATAGAAGGGGGGTGATGCAAGGGGAAAGGGAGGTGTTCCAAGTGTCTGGGCAATTTTCTGCATTCATCCCATATTTTTTTATATTTTATTTCACTCTATTCTGCCTTTCCTATAATTTTCTATGATTTTATTACTATTTTATGTTTATTTTTCAGTTTTCCTTATGTTGGTACATGTTGACAGTTCTGTTCTTAGAGGCTCCCTTCTGGATGCTTACCCCTCAGGGTGATGTCATTGCATAGCCTTGATCACCCTATCTCTGCCCTTTTCTATTTTTAGCCTACTATTTGATTTTTGGGTCTTTCACATATACTGGGCATCAACAGATGGGTCCTTAGAGTTTTCTCTTTGGATTCCCCTCTGTTAGCTCACTATTGAGTGAGGCTTTGAGGTTGCCCTTACAGCAATAGGGGTGGGGACAACAATGATGACAATGATGGAGACAATGAGGACATCAAACAATCTCAGTCACTCATAACACTACCCAAACCTAGCAGTACCAGGACCCCAAGGTTCTGTCAAATTTGATGTTTTCTAACCATATCCTGACCTGGCCCTGCTCATGCACCATACAGCTACATCCATATTACATGTATTATAACCGTATAATTCCTGTATACCCATCTTTCGCCAAGGCCTAGGCGGATACGGTTGCAGTTACGGTATAAACCGTATAATACAGTCAAAATACAGTTATACATGTAACACACGAAACGGTTTGCTAATCCACGTGACTTCGAAGGACTAATCAGCGGACTTTTAATTTGAACGGCAAAGACGACTTCTTCAAATCAGCGCTCAGCACTTACTAGCCTTGCTCGGCGATTTGGTCTCGACAATCGGTGATTGTGTTTATCAGAATGGTGTGAAGCGCGACATTACTTCTCGGATCCTTTCGCTGACTGGTTCTTATAACTTACAAATCGATCACTCTAGGCGTCACTTCACTTCTGCTCGGAATGCAACAACCTGCTATACCCAAAAGCTGATCAACAACGGCGCATCATGGTTTACGCATGTAGGATATGCCAGTATGATGAGATTGGCGACAATAAGTGTGTGTATAGAAACGACTTGTTAACTGTCACGAAGTATGGCCTACATTCTATTGCGGTCTGCAAGGCTGACTGACTGGCACTGAAGGGAGCAAGTCGGAGTGACGACAGATTTGGGTTCGGATCCAACACTTGTGAGTAATCTCGCCATACTTTTTATGCGGACGAAGTCACCAGGACTTTCAGGCCCATTCGAATATTGCATGCCCATCATGCGGCAATGAAGAGTCTGTAGCAACCTTTTCTGTCATTATCTCACTCAACTCTACAATTGATTTTCTCAGTGCCGTGTTCTATCAAGACCAGTCGAAGCGGAAAGAGACCCGGATGATACTGTTTTTCGTGTGTACGAAATGTGATCACAGCTTCACCGATCCAAGGCTGCCAACGGAGAGCCGTCCAGAGATGGATGATGGATAGCACCATCGATGTACGTTTGGTTGTACACTAGCATTGTCAGTAATTAGAGGTTGACAATATACTTTGAACTCTTGAGGCCTGAGGCCCCAGGGTTGGCATTATAAATAACCAACCTATCATTCTACGTGACCCCTTCTATGTAACAGTGTAGTTCAAGAAATCGTGAAATAGCTTTGGACAAAACTTTATGCCCGACTTCCGCAATAAACGGAAGAGGTAAGCCTACAGACGATAAATCATGCGAGGAACTCGTCTTGAAGGAAAAGTTTTGAGGGACACATTAAGTATGAGATATGATATTTGCATCTAGATCTGCCAGAGATACTCTACCGAGTCATCAAGCGCCGGACAATAATTACTTCAAACGATATGGGTGCCTCTACGCTGCACAAGAAGAAGTCGTGCAATAATATAACAGAGAGCACCCCCCGACACCACAGTCTTGCGGTTAGATTGTTCATCAGGGAGCAGCACAGGACATCAAAAGCAAGAACGTACTCCAGTGAACATAATTGGCCGCCTAGCCTGACAGTAAATTGCCATACCCTTTTTGAAGAATGGGGGCTTACCGCCAATACATTTGTCTCGTTAAGAGTGCTCCTTGGACAGGCGTAACTAAAAATAAAAATGCAGTGATCCACCTGAGAATAGTAATAGCAACAGGGAGTGCTTACCAAAGAGACCGATGATGCCTTCTCGAGGATCAGCATGCATATCCAGTCAGGAAATAATCTGGGAGCTACTCACCAGAAAGAGCAAATGATACGCCTATGCGCGCTCCAATTTCGTCGACGTCTTCCGCGAGAGACGCTGGCGAGTCAGAGATCAGAAAAACTGCGTGTCAAACCCAATCAGAGTAGAACAAACCAAGCATCGTAGGAGTGAGGGTTATAGCTGTAGCTTTACAATCAACGAATGAATGTAATTACAACTGAGCATCATACAGACCTCCACCCTCTAAGATGCCATAAATAACAGCAAATGCGACTATTCCACCAGCCGTCTCCACAGCCGCAAGAGAATAAATCAAGGCAGCCATGCAGATCGTGATGAAGATGACCATATTTACAACGCCGCATCTGGATACGAACAAGGCTGGAATCGTGCGCCCCGCGATGGAAGCAGCATTCATAATTGAAAGCTGATTTACGAGTCATTTAAACTCGTCGAGCCACGGATAGCGAGAAAAAATACAAACGGAGTATTGAGCAATTTTATCGCTAATTCCATTTGCCTTGCTATAAAGTTGAATAAAAAACACGGCGAAGGAAATACCAAAAATGGTGACCATTCCGCTGTAAAACAAGACGCAGTCATGGTCATATAAGGCAAACATGCAACCAGAAAACGCACCCCATTACTACGAACACATATGGGGTATCTCGTGCAAATTCTGCAAATGGGATGCGGCTTCGCACTTTTTTCGGGGGAAGTCTCGTTCTCATCATGAGATTGGCAATGAGAAGTAGACTTGAATTAAAGGCAGCACTTATCCGAACGCATCTTGCGAAGCTCCTGGGTCCACTGAACAAATGATTGAGCATGATTGGATGTAGGACCGCGCCTTTCCATGGTCATGACACTTAACAACTAGTTTCACGAATGACGAAGGACCTACCAAGACCGGCTCCAGAGACCACAAAACCGATGCTTAACGCACGATGGCGTTTGAAGTAATGGGAGCCTATGGCTAGAGCTATATTGTATGGCACACTGAGTATCACGCAATATCTTTTCAAGAACAAAGCTAACTTGGTGTGTAAACCAGACCAGCAGCCAATCCTCCGCCCAAGCCATGGCTGAGAAATACCTGAAATTCCAGGCAAACGTCAATTTCGAAATGTAAAATCATATTCTGGGTGACATAACCTGATAATATTGATTCTGATGAGAGAGCGATAGCATGAAGACTGTCAGAGGGTACGAGATATGTGTTTGTGGTTTATCTTGCTCCGAAAGAACGTACAAGAAAACGAGTATAAAAGTGCGCCGGCAATCATCAGATGGTGGCTACAAACGCTAATCAGAGTCTTCAGACATGCAGCAGTTCGGATGCCTCACAAATAACCATTGTCAAATGCTCTTCCGGTGACAATACCGCTACTAAGGACCAGAAATATCTGGGTTCCCCCGATCCAACTACAAATAAGACAAATATGATCAACAACGGCCGACTTGTCGGAAGCTACATACCCTATATCGCTTGGGGTGTATTTATTAAGATACTCTCGGACGTAGAAATCTTCATGGATTCAGCCGGAAAATAAAACGGCTAACTGGAGCTCACATGCTGCTCAAGTGAACATTTTAGAAGCAGAATCAGGTCACAAACTACATGGTCAGACGCACCCTTGATAAACCCCGAACGCATTGGTGTACCTGTAGTAGATATCATGACCGACCTGACAACTATCAAAATTTCCAACGCCTTACCCAAAAGTTGCAAACTGCACTAAAAACCTGAATTTCTGACATGATTATGGATCTGTAGATGAAGAGATAAGTACGATTGACGTACGCCCCCATGATAGTCATCCATGCGTGCCACCCTCCTTCAGGAAAAAGCATATTGTCCAAGTCCCTTATCTCCTCATCATCAATATTAAGACGGTTCGAGCTTTGAACAATTTCAACGGTTTTCGATCGGCTCGTGGACCGTTGACGGGACATTACTTCAGAAATACGTTGTGGTAGCAGAGTGAAAGAAATTTTAATACCGATCCGACACGGCACCACCGACTTAAAGCGGTATTGTCGGGAACGTGAATGAAATCTGTCTGTCGTAATCAATTAAACGCCTGTAGCCGTACTTAATAGTAGCGAAATGAGTAAGTTAGTGGTTACGCCGAGGACAATATTCTCACGTGGGAACATCGTGAGAGAAACATGAATATTTTCCAAGTTGGGGTATGATAGAGGATGTGTCTCAGTGGAAAATATAGAAAGAAATTGTGCATATTTATCCTGAGGGTTCATTGGAGAATGCCTCCGGTGTGTAGTGAAAATCGGGATGAACATTTCAATTGCTTGGATGAGGTGTCAACGAATAAAACTAATCAGCAACCCCGGGTTGGGGTCGCTAATTAATAGTTGAGGGTTGCCAGCTTCGCTGATGGCCGGCCGATGTTGGTTGATGGAAGAGATTTCATGATTGAAGCTGGGCGTTCAGTGGGCAGTACGAGTCACGTTCGACTTCAAGTCCCCCGAGTCAGTGACTCAGTGATGATTGATCCTATGTAGCAAAGGTTTTGGTGTACTGTATTCAATCTGCATACATACATATACCCTAGCTTAAACTGTTAACTTACACAATGCGTACTATTTCATCTGGGGTGACAACCAATTAATTAGTGCAGATGAGGTCCACCCTGAGCGCAACCATGACTTTTTCACCAAGCCAGCTGAGGACGTGATACTTCTGAGCTAGAATTGCAAGCACTGTTACACCATTGCAAAGCCTCAGTTATGAAGCATCGCCACCACCACAGGAATCTGTTTAATCTTCTGTCATTTGCCTGTGCTGGGGATATACTACCCTCCCATTGTCAGTGTTATCTCTAAATCCATGCAAATGACAAAAATCTTAAAACAATAATTGATTGGTATGTTGCATTTACGCGATGTTGCAGAAAGAAATTATAGAGGCTCCATGCAAAGCATCAATCTTACTCGTGTGAGAGGGGTATTATGTAAGCTGATGACGGTCCCTTCGGCCTTGCTTCGTTTAGCGCCTGGGTTGTCAAATAAGGGGGGGTTGCTGATTAGTTTTATCCGGTGTCAACGGCGTGTATTTTTTGGCACACTGCCCCTCACTGCCCCAGGGCATCAAGGAAATCCAAAAAATTCTTAGTGGACTTTTTATGGCCAAGCCCACTAAGCTTATTTTCTACTTAGTAAATTCGTCAGTAGCATGAGCAAAAATCTAAGTACATTGTAAGCATGTCAAGTAGCCGAAGCCCAGGGAAGTAAATAAGTAGTAAGAACATGTAAGACACAGCAAGTACACCAGCCATCAAGCAAAAGTCATAGTTTTAATGAAGTGAGGATGTTAAGTACATCAATAAGGATGGTAACCAAGATCCAAAGCATCGAAGTACATTAAAAAGTGGTCTCAAATGCATGGTGATCAATGTATTTGATACATAGAACCTAGTATATCATATTGAGCATATCTGTGAATGAAAGCATCCTTGGAACCTGCCCCTGGCCAAATACCAGAAGAAGATGTGATGCTCGAACAATTGTATCAAGGTGAATGATGGAGGACTACCCACATGCCTGTATGGTCACCTGTGTAAGGGCAACCTCAAAAGCCTCACTTAATAGTGAGCTAACAGAGGGGAATCCAAAGTTAACATTATCCTACATAATACAAACACTTCAGGTGCACCTAACAGAGGGGAATCCAAAGAGAAAACTCCAAGGACCCATTTGTCAATGCCCAGTATATGTGATTGTTACAGGAATGGATGCCAAGACAATGGAAGGGTGGGGACACAATTTTCTCATGTTATTGTCTTCATTCGTTATTGTTCTTATCATTTCACTCACGCTTATTGTTCTGTACTCTTATTGTTCTATGCAGAGCCATGACCACACATCTCTAATTACTCACCATCACTCTCTCATGCTATTGTAGTAGTCTGTGGACATGATCACTCTTTACTCACGTTATTGTCTATATGCTTGATAGCTCATTTAGGAACAATCTCATGTTTGTACTATTTAAGACCTAATGAAACATCAGGCAAGCCTCAGCTTGAACCTGATCATTCTAATGTTCTCAATGAACTACAGGAAAGTCATCCTCAGCTGTTGCTTACGAGCTTCAGTAAATTCACAACTGAGAACTATTGATCTTAACAAAAGGTCAAGCAACTAACTCTGCTGACTAATCTAAGTATAGGCAGCCACCACTGACTAACGACAAATACAACTCTTATGAGAACCAGACACCATGAACAATGGCAGCACTCGCTACCCCCATTGTCCCTGAAGCACCCACTGTGCCTGTCTGAACAGTGGAGATAAAGATGAGAGCACCCACCAACTTCTCAGGTGACCAATAAAAAATCATGCTCTTCCTCTTAGAGTGCAGAGCATACATAGATGCCAACCCTCAGGCATTCAAAGATGATTGATGAAAAATCCTGTTCATGCTTTCATACATGAATGGGGGAACAGCAGGGCCATGAAAGCAGGCCTACTTGGAGGAGCGATACATCGAATCAAAGCCCTGGGATATGTTCCAGGAATTCATTACGAAGGTTTGAGCAGCCTTCTCACCAATTGATGATGCAGAAAACACACGAATGAAACTCAGAGCACTTGCACAAGGAGTGAAAGGAGTGGACGAGTATATTGCCCAGTTTAAAACACTGGTATACCACACCAAGATTAAAGAAGATGCCACCCTTATAGAATATTTCATAGACAGACTCAACAACCAAGTCCTCGACAAGGTCTTTGGAATAGAAAACCCACCAGACACGATCAAGGGATGGTATACCCATGCAGTGAGAGCAGAAGGGCACCTGAGGAGGGCAAAGGCAATCAAAGAAAGAACTTACAGCAAGGGAAGTGGAGGAGCAGGAGGAGGCTCTTCCAAAGACCCAAGCACAATGGACATTGATGCAGTGTGCCTCTCCTATGCAGAGAGGCTTGAACATATCAAAAAAGGAAAATGCTTCATCTGTCACAAGGTGGGGTACAGAGCGAGCAATCACAAGGGAGGAAAGGAACCTCCTGTGAAAGAAGAAAAGAAGACAGATGAAAAGAAGCCAGAGATGAAGAAGATGCCCAGAGACCACTACCAGAAAATCTGGACCCTCATCAACGAGCTGGAGGAGAAGGAGAAGGAAGAGGTCCTTGACCTAATGATAGCAGAGGGTTTTTAAAGCGGCAGCCCACATCAGCAGTGGACCCCACCAGGATAATAGTCTCGAGTATATTGGTAGCACAAGTAAGCCACCAATCTATGTGCATTCCAATTTACTGTGTGTTAGGAGACAAACTGTGTGTTAGGAGACAAAAAGGCTGAACTCCCTGCCCTGATCGACTCTGGGGCAGGAGAAACATTCATCGACCACCGAGTAGTCGAAAAACTCGGACTAAAGAAAATACCACTTGCCAGAAGGATACTCACCAAAAACATCAACAAAACACTTAACAAGAATGGGACAATCATTCACTACATCTACATTGACATGGAGATTGGGGGAAAGGAAGGGAAAATCAGAATGCTGATAACTGGGCTGGGGAAGAAGAGGGTAATTCTGAGTTACTCCTGGCTTCAGAGGCACAATCCCACCATCAACTGGAAAAAGGGGACTCTCACCATCAAGCTGACTGAGAGACTCCTGATCAGGAAAATCTGAACCATGATTGAATGACTGCGCACTATCTATGGTAAGCAAAGTCCCACTAAAGATGTCAAGGGGCCACTTGAACTGAGAGTAACATTGAGCCCAACTCTTGGAAGGCTACCTATAAGGAGTGCTGGGGAGACCTTTGGGAAAACCCACCTCACTGCCACCGAGCACATGAAGAGTAGGCTAGTGATAGGTCCACTGTGCATGCTAAGGTATGGAGAAGGATCCCACCTGTATCACAACATTACAACATGCACTCCAAATCACTATGAATGCCATGAAATCAACTTCGAATATTTTCGAATTATTTCACACTATTTTGGATGACTTTGAACCTTTTTGAACTATTTTGCGACATTTTGTGACACTTCAAATGACTTCACAGCATTTTGAATAATATTGGCCGCCGTATAGCTGTCTTTAAACACTTTTGATACATACTGCACATCTGGAACAGCCAATTCACTGCATATCAAGCACCACTGGACACAAGGAGAGACTACAAGAGACTTAGAATGTGATAAGTGCATTTTTATGTTTCATTGATATATTAAAGCAATAGAACAAGAACTCTTACTATATTGGGACAATGTACATTTTACTTATTATGATTTTTCAGTTTTATGTTTTACAATACCTTTATTGCTGTGCACACTGCCTCATGTTCTACAATTGTTATTATTTCCTTTTTAGTACTATTCCTTCAAATTGTATATAGACTTTTATTGGTTAGAATAAATGAATACCAATGCAGAACAGAGCACAAGTTACCCTCTTGCTTATTGTCAGATTTAAGAGCTGTTCTCTTGAGTCATATCTTCGCATCATATCTCTAAGTTCTGCAAAATATCACAGGCTTCCTTGAAACTATTGTATTCGCTCCACATTTTATCACACATTGGCTATCGCCTCTTGCCACACACTCCTTATTTGTTATATTTGCTTTTCAACATACCTCAACATTAGTCCAACATCTATGAATTTCTTCAAACTCATTTCAAACTTCTTCAAGCCTACTTCAAGCCATTTTGCACATCTTCGAAACTATTTTGAATTCTTTTGAACACCTTAATATGCCTATAAAGACTATTTGCCACAACACTTACCATTTTGTGTCACTAAACACAATATTTTGGTCTTAGCAGTGATATTTAGTACCAACTCACACCTTTCCTCTGACTCATGTTATACCATCCAAAGCCATTTAGTAGGTTTTGTTTGGGTTTCCAGGTTGAGTATCATCATCGGGACAGTTCATCTCGCAACAGGACTTTGCACCAGGGATGAACCAGACCACAATGGACCACACCCAGCAATGGACACAGACCTTGAGAATGACCTGCAGATACCAGTACTAGATGCTGCAGGCATTAATGTATCACTCTGCACTGAGGGAAATCAGGATGGCACAGAGGTGCTATTTGCCTACATTCAGGGGGAACCCATGATTGCAGGTTTCAAAACTGAGGAATTGCCCCTCATGATTGAACACGACTACATTCCACCAAATTACCAGAAACTCAGACAGATCTCCCACATCACTCGATCTTGGCTACATTGATGAATACATTCAAAGGAAGTTGCTTTTAGCTGGTATTGATGATCCTGACTTTGTCAAGAAACTTACTGACCTCTATTGAGATGGTCTTTCTGACTGCAAAATTTCTGAATGCTTTCAAGTAGATGGTGTCAAAATCAGGTATGTGCTGTACTTCACACTTTTGTTAACAGTATCTTCATATCTTCCTCCTAGCAAAACATTGGTCGAGCGCCAACACAAAGCACTTGGCCTGCATGGCAGCAAGTCTGACTTTGTCAAGAACCTGCCTGCCTATGTCAAGGAACAGATTGTTCTAAATCAGCTTGACAAAGACCCCATGCAAAAGCAAGGCCTTGCAACCATCAAGGCAAAGGTAAATTTTGACCAAAATATCTGCCTTCCACATTCACTGGTATCATCCATCATGCACATGCACAACTCTGATGGATTCACACAACATGGGCCTAACTCAAAGAAGATTCTGCATTTTCCAAAGAATCCTGTTGGCATCAATGAGCGGTGGTCAGCCAACAGTCATGATGAACTGTATCACATTGGGTTCCCTGTGTGGGCTGTGGTTGATGATGCCACTGCTCATTGGCTTTCTGCCTGGGTTGTTCCCAGCAACCACATGGGCAATATCATTGCATTTTTGTATCTCCTTCTCATTGAGAAAATGGGAGGTTGTTCTTTTCATTGTATTTGCACTGTGACTAATAGAAATATGTGCTGACTTCGTGAACAGGGATGCCACTTGAGTTCACCACTGACTGTGGTTCCAAAACAACTCAAGTTTATGGCCTTGCGCACACTTTATGGTGATGATACTCAACCTGAAAACCCAAACAAAACCTACTAAATGGCTTCAGATGGTATAACACGAGTCAGAGGAAGGGTGCAAGTTGGTACTAAATATCACCGCTGAGACCAAACATTGTTGTTAGTGAGGAGAATTGATGAGGAATGGTGCAAATAGTCTGTATAGGCATATGAAGGTGTTCGAAAGTGTTCAAAATAAATTTGAAAATGTGTGAAATAGTTTGAAGTAGGCTCAAAGAAATTCAAAGAGGTTCAAAGAAGTTCAAAGAGGCTCATAGTATATTGAGGAATAAGTTTAGCGAATGTGAAGTGTTTGTCGAAAGGTGATAGGTGATGTGCGATAAAACAAGGAGTAAATATGATAGTTTCAAAGAAGTTTGCAATATTTTGCAGAACTTAGAGATACGATGCGAAGATAAAACCCAAGAGAATGGCTCTTAAGTCAGATGATAAGCAAGAGGTTAACTTGTGCTTTGTTCCCCATTGGTATTCTTTTTTTCCTAAGTAACTAATACAAGTCCATATACAAATTGAAGAGATAGTACTAAAAAGGAAATAAGAACATGTGTAAAACATGAGGCAATATATCAGACAATGAGGACTTGTAGATCATGAAACAAATGAAAAATGATAAATGATGAAACATATAGTGTTCCCATATAGTAAAAGTACTTATCTTGTGCTTCAATATATCAATGAAACATAAAAACTGCACTTATCATATTCTAAGTCTCTTGTAATCTTTCCTCATGTCTGGTGGTGCTCGATAGGCAATGAAATGGTTTGTTCTGGATGTGCAGCATGTATCAAAAGTGTTTCAAGACAGCTATATGGCAGCCGATGTCATTCGAAATGCTGTGAAGTCATTTGAAGTGTCGCAAAATTGTTCGAAGTCATTTAAAGTCATCTGAAATAGTGTGAAATAGTGTGAAAGGTGTTCTAAGTCGATTTTGTGGCATTCATAGTGATTCAGAGTATGTGTCGTAATGTGTTGATATGAGTGGGTATCTTCTCCAGACCTTAGCATGTGCAGGGGACCTATCAATGGTAATTGTTCAACCTCTATATCTCTCGTTGGCTGATTTCTGTTGTAGTGATGCAATGTCAGACATTCCTAACAACATCATCGCTGCTCACTGCTATGTCAGGAGTGTTCACAACATTGCGATTGAGTGCTCTTGGCTGTACTTGCACTTGGACTTTGGTGACAATGTTGTCAAGACTTTTGAAGAAGAAGAGGTGTGTGGGATATACCAACCCAATAATGCAGACCATTAGTAAGTTTCACTTTCATGAAGAGGTTCCAATAACTTATTGTCAAGTCAATTGTGTCATGGCTGTGGTCGACATTCATCCAGAGGGAACTCAACAGCTATGTCAAATTTCGCAATGGAACAAGGATGCAGAAGGATAAAGTTAAGGCAGGGCCATCAGGTAATTCATGCAATAATCTCTATTTTATGTCAGAAAAATGGGGTGGCAGGGACTTGCTTCAGCTGATTGATATTGCTGTGATTCATGAACTGATGGAAATGGTGGGAGGGGAGTCTCTTCTTTAATTTGTTACCCCAGAATATGCAGCTCGGGCAGAGGCTGTTTATCACAGCATTGGTGTCCAGGAACTTTCCATTGACAACATTTGGTTTGTCTTCAAACAGATGCTATGTAGTCTATCAATCTGAATGTATATATGTATCTCGATTTCTTGGTAGTCAATGTTGGTCTGTGCATTGAAGAATCTCCTGGCTGACAGATTGGCCACATCAGCCAGGTTACATGTCAATTTTTTTTCAGTGCATGGTTGCAACTTGTCTTCGCCACTGTAACCCATGGCTGTCTGCTTTTGCTGTGGAATCACTTTTTATCACCTCAAAGAGGGTTCAAAATGTGGCTTGTGTCAAATCTGGAAACCAGGACTCTTCGTCACTGAGTTACATGCAATAAATGTGAGCCAAATCCAATTTGTAAGAGTAAAGAAATGGCTTACCATTGAAGACAGAGAAAACCTCAATGTATGGCCTATGGAATCTTCAGCAACTTGCTGGAAAATCCAATTTGCAATGCCTGCATTGCCTTTTATAGTAAGCTCCATAAAACATATAAGTACCAGAATTGCAGACAATTGATGATCCTGACTAGCAGGCAATGACTCTGTTCCAATGGCATTGTTATAGCATCCAGGAGTCATCTCGCTTTTCATGAAAGGCAATAGTGTGAGCATTGAGATCCAAGCATGTATTATGGGTGTGAGAGTAAGCCAGGATATTCTCACATCAGCTCAGGCATATCAGAAAAGTGTATCTGGCATGCGCCTGACACAGAAACCAAGCATATGGCTCTAGGTGCATCTGGAGGGATCAACCTGTCAGCAAATCATACTGTTCACAAAAACCTTAAAAAGGCACTAGTGATTAAGGGTGAAAAGAAGGCCAAGCACAAGGAGACAAAGTTGATAGGCAAAGGGATCCACATGGCTGCAACACCGTGGAAGATTGATTCTGTAAAAAATGAGTGATTACTGCCCAGAGCTTCATCTGAGACCCAGAACTAATGAAACCTGACAAGATCAATGGCCTTCAGGTCATTAAAGTATTTCTGCTGACAACAATTGTGATGATGGTTATGGATTTGCTACTTGAAGACATCAAAATCTCATTTGAGAAGCGTTTCTTCAGGGTAAAGCCATTAACCTGGTAAAATCCAGTCAACATCATATCTTCATGTCACATCTTTGTTCAAGTCATCTGTGCCATTAGGGGGAATGTGACAGTTTATGCACATGAATCACAACAGAAATGCTCAATTCTCAACATTGATTTCTTCTGTACAATGCAAGAATTGCTTCAAGAGTTTGTGAACCAGAAAATTGGGCCATCCCATAACCTCAATGAATGACAAATCAAAATTCATTTCATATTCCTGGATAAGAGTGTGGTATGTCACTTGTTTAGTACAGGCTGCTCATCTAATATACTCATTCCCATCAAGTTTCCTCAGGAAAATGATGATGTGGGAGATGAAGATGGATCAGATTCAGGACTCGGAATCCTTACTAAAAGAAAGTGGGTCTCTATGCATACTTCCTCTCACAAAATGCCTTTACCTATGCAATGTCCCATTTCCAGTGGAAACCATGCTCTGAGTAGCAAACCCTCCATGTTAAGAAGCACATTTCAGATGCCAGCTCAATGGATGCACAGCCAAGCGATGTGTGCATATGCTTTCTTGTGAATTGTCACAACATACAGCTTTCAGGGGTTAGACATAGACTTCACAACTTTAATGAACCAGAAATGATTGAAATAGCAGTAAATTTTGACAAAAAGGGTGATGAAAGCATAATAGGATGGGGCTTTTCAAAAATCAGCATTTATGTGAGTGGTCTACACCTAGTACCATTGTGACCATGGTAAATATTCACATGTCAGGCATGCTTTGGATGCCATGAATATGTTGTGACACAGCCATTCAATACTGCCAGTGATGAGGACCATGTCGAAACCATTTTGCATGTGGAGTATGCCCTCTTATGCATGGCACAAACTTTCAAAGAAGAATTTGACCATAACATTGAAGGAAATGGAGTTGGCAATGTCTCCAGTATATGCCAACTTGATCTTTACTATACTGTAGCTCAAAAGTCAACAATGTGCTGTTTAGAGTTTTACTTTAAGATAGGTGACAGTCTTTTCCATCATGATTATGTAAGCTGCTTAGTAAGTGCCAAGACTTCAGTGTAGAAAAAAAATTCACAACTTTTTATTGGAGTTTGTGGTTTTCTTGAAAGGGAAGGTGTGTAGAATCAATCCTCTTCCCCCTTTCTGGGGGGTGTTTGCCATTGTTGTAATATGCTAGCTAGGTGATGACAGCCTGTGCATGCAAACACCACAACTTTTGGAGTCTTTGGCTCTGATTTACAGTAAGAGGGACAGGAAAAAGGTTTTAGTAGTGATATATTTACAACTTTGTTTTCTTTGCACCTCCTCATACAGTAGCCCTCACATGTTTGGTCACATGTTGATCACGTGATATGGCCAAATGTTTGCCTGCCAAATTTTGAAAAGTGTTGGAACATTGCCAGAAAAGATGTTGGAAGCATTTTGGATCAAGAGAAAATTTCTAAATTTGTGACTCTTACTGCTTCACAAGAAGTTCCAAGTCTTTTTTCTTCAGAGGACTGGTCATTAGTATCCCATCTATGCATCTCTGCACTCAGAATGGGTGGATATGTAATGTAGTGAGTGTAGAAGAAGTAGAAAGATGGCCATGTTTTTGCTTATATAACCCCATGATGGAAAAGACTGTCGCCTATCTTAACTTCAATGAATCCATTCTCGGAAAGCTAGTCCCATTGATGATACTTGATCTGGAAACCTAACAAAAACCTGTTAAAAGGCTTAGGAAGTATAACACAGGCTAGAGGAAGGGTGCGAGTTGGTACTAAATATTACCGCTGATACCCAAAACATTGTGTTTAGTAATGCAAAATGGTAAGGGCTGTGGTGAATAGTCTTTAAAGGCATACAAAAAGGTTCGAAATAGGTCAAAATAGGTTTGAATATGTCTGAAAGAGTTTGGAAAAGGTTCAAAGAGGTTCAAAGTAGTTCGAAGTAGGCTCGAAGAAGTTTGTAGATGTCGGACTAATGTCGAGGTATGTCGAAAAGTGAATATAACAAATAAGGAGTGTTTATCGAGAGGCGATAGGCGATGTGTGATAAAACGAGGAGTGAATATGATAGTTTTGAAGAAGTTCATGATATTTCACAGAACTTAGAGATATGATGCGA